>OU461587.1:20629507-22010011 GCA_911812115.1 Pristionchus exspectatus
TGTACAAAATACGGTAGCTCCCGGATACGGTACCTTGCTGTTCACATCGACGACGTTCGCGTGGTTCTCCAGCAGCCACGAGACGATACCGTAGTGGCCTGAATCAGGGTGAGCGACACTTATTGAGAGGCTTTAGAGACTACGCTTTCAAGGTAGAATATATGAGCAGACGTAAAGATTGATCTCCACAACATTTCAGCTTTTAAGTTTCTCACTTCTAGAGCAAGTGATTTATACAGAGTTCGCTGACACATGATTAATGGATTCGAATAGTTTTACGACCCAATGGACCTAAACCGCCAACCGCATTTCTTAGAGGGCTTAGAGATATGAGATATTTGTTATCTAGTCTCTTTTCCCTAGCTCACCCTTGAGATACGCAATCGACAGCGGCGTGATCAGCCACTCGTTCTTCGCTGCGAGCGTGTCCTTGTCGATCTGAAATGATATTTGTACTCGTTAAAAAAATTAACAATTGTGATTTTCAATTTTTTCATCGTTCTTGATATTCAGTTGAGCTTCAACAATCACTACAAAACGTATCGAACGGTGAAGGTGTGCCCTGAGCGGACGTGGTCGCATACTGATTAACTAATTTTTAATTAATATTCTGATGAATAATAAAAACGAAAAAGTAACCTCCGCGATCATCTTCACCATCTCCATCCATCCGTAGGCGGAGGCGTAGTGCATCGCCGTGTTGCCCGAGGTGTCTTTCTGCAATTTTGTTTTTTTTTTTCAAATATGTTTCACGGATTGAGTAAGGGGCGAAGGAGATGATCAGGAACAATGTATCTTGCATCGGCGATGGAAAAAAATGAGCTCGTTCGACATCGATATTGTTATCGTCTTCACTGGGTGCCTCGAGAATTCACCCTATTCACATCCGCTCCCTTCTGCAGTAGCATGACTAATTTTTAAATCGTAACAACAACTCTAAATGTTTTCAAACACTATTCTGCCTCTTATCAGTCCCCGGGAGCGATGGATACTGCAGAAATGAGAGAGTCAGAGCTACTCACTAGGGTTGACGAAACGGAACGAATTCCGGAAAATCCGAACTTTTAATTCAATTATCACCTCATGCCGAAACTAATTAAAAATAGAACAATGGCCATTCCGGAACGAGAGTCGACTCGAACAAAGAAAATTCCTTTGTTCGACCCTCGTTCCGGAAAAGTGGAGATAATTGAATTTATTGTTCGGCCGTTCCGAAAGCCGAACGATCAACCCTACTACTCACCCTATTCACATCGGCTCCCTTCTGCAGCAGCATGGCGGCGATGTTCGTGTGGCCATTGATGGCAGCTATCATCAGCGGGGATCTGCAGCGTTTTTTTGTTACGTTTTTGTGTTTTTTGTGTTTTTTTTTGTTTTCTCGAGGCTTTCAATTCCCGAAAAAATAGTCACAATTCACAACGATGAGCTATAATATGTGTTTCATCGCTTCTTTATCTATTTCTGAACTTCCTTTGGTCAGTGAGTTTGTGATTCGTTTTGCGAAAAAAATAAATGAAAGTACCAATGCAGCTGCAGCGTATTCATAAGCTAAAATCCACAGTATGCCCATCCTCCCCTACCTGTTCATCTTGTCAATACTTTATTTTTATAGCAATACGATGATTACGACAAAGCAGATACCTCGGTTAAGCGGCACTTCTTCGATTTTTGGCCAGACTTTGCTCGCATAGTATTCTCTTCCTTCTCTTTCTCATTCACCACCCCCTCCACAAACTGACCGGTTGTTGCCTGGGCCAAAAACCGAAGAAGTTCCAGTTAAGCTACCCTAACCTTCAATATCACCCTATCCTCCCTCACCTTTTCATCTTGTCCCTGCCCTCCACCAGACAGCCCGCAGCGATGAGCATCTCTGCGATATCGAGGTACCCACGCCCGACCGCGATCTAATTTTTAAGTATTTGTTCGAGCTATTCATTCTCTTCATTGCTTTGCTCGAATTACTCTTTTATTTTCTGTTTCTTTTCTGTTTAGAGCAAATACCGTAATGCTCTGGTTTCTTTCATTGCGTCTCTTTTTTCGATAGTCAGCGAAACAAGTATTGTCATAAGAAAGAGACACGTAATCTATCACGAAACCGGAAACGGCAGTTATTACCAGTGCATACCATGAGAGGCGTGAGCTTCTTGTCATTCGCCGAGTTCGGGCATTCCTTGTCGACGGATGCATTGGCGAGCAAAAGCTTCACCACTTCGGTGCTGCAAATACATTTTTTTCATTATTTTGTTTTCACAGAAAACATCCTTGCCACTGACCTAATCACTGGCCTAGCAGTGATCTCCCGCAGGACGCAAGTGCCTTGATTAACGGGATGACCTTTACCTTTACCTTTTACATCCTTGCTTTCGTATGTCTCTGTACTAACTTTGATGGAAAATACACTCACCGTCCGTGCCACACTGCATAGTGCAGGGCGGTTCTGCCTTTTCTCGTCTTCGCATTCACGATCGACTTCTTGTTCCCGGCCGCGGCCGCCGCAGCCTTCTTGGCCTTCTTCGCGCGAGGCTCGTCTGAAAGATAGGCGGCCACATATTGAGAATGTCTGTCTGTTCCGCAATTATAGGCAAAATGCGAAGCGATAAGATAGATGGAGCGCAAGATGGAGCGATCAGATAGATCAGATAGACAGAGACTCATTGTGATCACTAGACTTTTCGTAACGAAACGACTAGTCGTTTAATAGGGAAATCAGTGAAAATCAAATTAAAATCACCCTTCGCTCTCCTCATTCCGCGCTGTCTCTCGTGAAGAAGGCTGTGAATTTCCCTATTAAACGACTAGTCGTTTCGTTACGATGAAAGTCTAGTGATCACCTACGAATGGCTTCCTAACAATTCTTGGCCTTCTTCGTGCGAGGCTCGTCTGAAGGCATGAAGTTATACGAACAGGAATCGATGATCGGGCACTCTCTGAGGTCATTTCAGAACAGAAATGTGCGAAGAAACGAAGAACTGTAGGTTTTATTGGCGCGAGGGTTTCCTGAGGATTAGAAGCAATTTCAGAAGCAAGTAAAGTAAAGTAAAGTACTGAGTCGGTTACTAACGCGCAACGCGTCGTCGACTACCCCAAGCTTTGGGGGGGGAACACTCAAGAAATAGTCTCTTCTTTTCGCTCACTCTCTAGTCGGTCAGAAATGCTCAAAACAGATTTATTTTTTTATACACCGCCAGAAGAATCCGAACTACACCGAGGCAGAAGCAGAGAAAATGAGGGATGCGTGAAACACAAGTTGATCTATCACTGGAGATTAGAGTGCGCAATTTGGGTCGTCGTCTCCTCATTTCACACACTCTCTCGGCCGTCCGAGTGGCGAGAAAGTCTACGGGAGATCCTTCACCATTCACTGCTTCGTTTCGCACGCCCTCATCACACCACGCATTGTGGCGAGACATAGTAATGAGAAGACGGCGGTACAAGAGAGTGGCCAACAAGGGATCACGCTGGCCTCGCCGTACCTGGCCTTACCCCTGTGTACACCACCAGGCGTGGTTGTCTCAAGACAACCGTAAAATCGCCTTGATTGTGGAATCAACTTTACCTGTTTACATTCTTTGAGCTCTACTCACCATCATTATCCTCCTCCTGCTCTTCCTCCTCGTCGTCATTAGACTCGCTCTTCTCCAGCTTAGCGATCGCTTCCAGCAGAATCTGAAAACATTCTAAACTTGTTCTATAATTTTATTTTTTACATCCGACCTGCTCGCTGTCGAACATTCAGAACCATTGCGGTCACAGACGCATACTCGGTGAAACTAGAGTCCGAAATACGGGCCGTCGTCTCTTCATTTTTCACACTCTCTCACCGGTCCGTATTTCGAACTCTAGGTGAAACATATCCGCGTTATTCTCCGATTTCATTTCCTCTCTATCAATCACAGTACAGAACCAACATCTTGCAGGGGGAACTTATCTTATCTAGTAAGTGAAATCGATTCGTCGAAATGAACTACCGTACCTTCAGTTATCGATTCGTCACCTACCGTACCTTCACATTGGCGACTCGTCCCCGCTTCGCGGCGAGTTGCAGGGCGAATCAGCGCTCGATATTTTAGCAGGAACTACCGTAATCTTCCTAGATTAGCGCCTAATCGATACTTATCGACTACCGTTCCCTTCAGTTATCGATCGATCACCTACCGTACCTTCACATTCGCCACCCTTCCCTGCTTTTCGGCGGCGAGTTGCAGGGCGAATCAGCGCTCGATATTTTAGCAGGAACTACCGACTAATTTTCCCCGGTTAGCGCCTAATCGATATACTTATCGACTACCGTACCCTTCAGTTATCGATCGATCACCTACCGTACCTTCACATTCGCCACCCTTCCCTGCTTTTCGGCGGCGAGTTGCAGGGCGAATCAGCGCTCGATATTTTAGCAGGAACTACCGACTAATTTTCCCCGGTTAGCGCCTAATCGATACTTATTGACTACCGTACCCTTCAGTTATCGATCGATCACCTACCGTACCTTCACATTCGCCACCCTTCCCTGCTTTTCGGCGGCGAGTTGCAGGGCGAATCAGCGCTCGATATTTTAGCAGGAACTACCGACTAATTTTCCCCGGTTAGCGCCTAATCGATATACTTATCGACTACCGTACCCTTCAGTTATCGATCACCTACCGTACCTTCACATTCGCCACCCTTCCCTGCTTTTCGGCGGCGAGTTGCAGGGCGAATCAGCGCTCGATATTTTAGCAGGAACTACCGACTAATTTTCCCCGGTTAGCGCCTAATCGATACTTATTGACTACCGTACCCTTCAGTTATCGATCGATCACCTACCGTACCTTCACATTCGCCACCCTTCCCTGCTTTTCGGCGGCGAGTTGCAGGGCGAATCAGCGCTCGATATTTTAGCAGGAACTACCGACTAATTTTCCCCGGTTAGCGCCTAATCGATATACTTATCGACTACCGTACCCTTCAGTTATCGATCGATCACCTACCGTACCTTCACATTCGCCACCCTTCCCTGCTTTTCGGCGGCGAGTTGCAGGGCGAATCAGCGCTCGATATTTTAGCAGGAACTACCGACTAATTTTCCCCGGTTAGCGCCTAATCGATATACTTATCGACTACCGTACCCTTCAGTTATCGATCGATCACCTACCGTACCTTCACATTCGCCACCCTTCCCTGCTTCGCTGCGAGATGCAGGGGTAGCTCGCCCTGCTTGTTCACGTCACAGACGCCCACGTCTTTGGAGAGCAGGAACTGGGGAGATCAAAGATCAAAGATCAAAGATCAAATAACAAAACTCGTAGACTCTGACACATTACCTATAATTAAAAATTTAAAAAAAATCATTTATCGATTGCAGAATCGAAGAATACCGTACCTTCAGTGGGCCGTCGCCCTCGCACACGGCCGCGTAGTGCATCGTGTACCTGATGTGGGTTACGGTAAGTCGGATAATTAATTGATCTTCGATTGATAGATTGATTGATAGGTCAAATCGGAACTTTTCTAGTTCCGTGCCAAGCCCCGCCTCCTCGGCTCCTCCCCTTGGGGAAGGGGCGTAGTCATGGACGGGGGAGCGAATTGAAAACCAATGCCTAAGCACTAAGCACTAAGCCTAAGCCTAAGCACAAAGCCTTAGCAGGAAAAGGGACCGCCCCTTTCCCACACTAGAAAAGTGCCTAGATACACTGCCCGCGATTGATAGCTCAAAAAGCACGGATGACCACAGAGCCGTTGATAAAATCAGTGCAATACGACTACCGTAACCGCTCACCAATTTTGTTCCGATCTATAATCTCATGACTGCGGTAATACGGTATAGCGCCAAGATTACGATATTTCCATTTTTTGCATGGCTTTCGTAACCGCTCACCAATTGTTCTGATCGGGCACATTTATGACCGGGTCGACGTCCCTAAGCGCCGCCAGAAAGGCCGGATCCGGATTGATGGCCGCGGTGTGGATGGGCGTGATGTTCTGAGGGAGGAATATCGATTGGAGGGACTCGGTAGGTTGAGGATACGGTCTTGATCTTAGATCTGTCGATCCCTTACTCTGAACATGAAGCTCTTCTTTCTGACGGAGATAGCGAGAATCGGCTTCGGGATCTTGCCCTTGGTCCTGGAAATATAACAATTGAAAAAAGAATGAATCATCGTCTATGAAGTTGACGGATATGTTTCACATGCGGGTTCAAAGGTAGCGATTATTGTTTATCTTTAATAATTCTGGCAGTATGTTTTCAATTCCTCGTAACGATGCATGCAACGTTGACTAGCTCAAAGTAGGGTTGGCTTGTCGAGAAATGACTCTCTTCATTCTACGCGCTCTCTCACTTCTCGGATCGGCGAGAGAGTATGCGAAATGAAGAGACCATTCTCGATAATTTCTCGATAAGCCAACCCTAGCTCAAAGAAAAGCAAACTGCGATGCAAAAATGGAAGTCTGTTGAGGATGAGCAACACAAATTATAATGCGCCAATTTTCTCACTTCAACGACTCCAACTGCAGGTTGTTGAAGTTGTGCGACTGCAGTTGAGCGCAGTCCGATGCGAGCGCCCGATTGCCCGCACGAAGAGCGTTCAGAAACTGAAAAGGAGATAACTTTCAAAACTTTCAATATATTGTTTATTATTATTGTTGAGTTATTGTTCCTGTATCTGACTACAAAAACAGACACCATGATGTGGACCCTTGCATTTTCAGCCCATTTTACCTGTCCCTGTATGCTGTAGTCGGTCAGGATGGAAGTGTCGCCCTTCTTCTTCTCCTTCGCCAGCTGATTGAGGAACGCGTATGAGACATCACGAAAGTCGAGGTGGAGCAGCACGTTCTGAGGAGACGAATTAATGAATTATATTATAGATCGGTTTAAACAATTTTTCGATACTCAAGGAAACTAGGAAATAATCATTTTTCCGAATTTACACGGAATGTTATCCTTGATCCTTAATTCAATACAAAGAAAAACACAAATTTTCTGAGGCGATGGTAATTACGTAGTTCAAAGATGTTGTACTACGTTTTCGCTCACATCATCCACATCGTCCACTCCGTCCGCTTCGTAGTTGAGGAATGCATTGTTACCCTCGCGACCGCCTCGTGCCGTCTGCAATCACAATTGGATTCGGAACCAATCTTCTCATCTCTTCATATTTCTAATCACCCCGAGAATCAATCGAGAGGTGCGAAATGAAAGAGAAAAGTTCCAATTCTACATCGAAAATGGCAGATTTTCAGCATTTTATGAAGAATTATTGAAGAATAATTGGATTCGGAAGCTGCTGTGGTATTGCTCACCAAATAGGGCGCCTAATAACTCATGTAATAGGCCACGAATTAGCACACAATTTGGTGAGCTATGAGGCCAAATTCTACATCGAAGATTTTCAGCATTTTATGAAAAAAAATTAAAAGAAAATGTGTGAAATGAAGGGAAAAGGCGTAAAGGCAATTTTCGGACTAACCTCTATAGCTCGCGTCGCTCTGCCGAGCATGTAGAAGTTCTTGGTGCCCGTTGACTTCTGAAATTGTTGATCTTTGATCTTCAATCTTGACGCTCTTGATATTGAGCTTAGTTTGAGTTTTATTTTGAAACGACAACGCTGTACCCATTACCTTCTCGCGATTCCGCTCAATTTCATACTATCACCGAAACATATCTGAATTGCGTGGTTCGCTCGTTTTCCTTTCCATTTTCCTCTCGATTCTCTGCTTGACTGGGTGTAGCCAAACAATTCGTCACCGCATACACTTCAACAGTCATGAGTCTGCCTGACTCTCTCCATTTCGCACAGTCTCTCGCACTGCCTGACTGTTGAGAGAGCATGGCTTATCAGGAGAGTCAGGCGATTCCCGGCCGGAAGAGGCGTAAAACCGCACCGCCGCCTCAGATAAAATTCCCTGCGAGTTTGCAACTTTTCGCGCCGCAAAAGATGTTGATAAGAGGTGGCTTTGTCCCCATGGGGAATCAGAGAAGAGACAATGGCACAGATCAAATAGTGCATGCATCATTCGCACGCAATGTCATTGTGACTTTATGCCCTAGAAAAAAACATTTTCATGAGCTAATTCATTTCTCGTTGTAACATTCTACCCAGTTCAGCGATTTTAAAAGTGGCGAAACCGTTTGTCGTATCTTTTTACAGGTCAGAACAACAAGAATAATGGGATCACATACTTTCTTGAGCAGATTCGGCTCCAGCACAATGTCCACATTCTTCTTCGCTGCTCGCGCATTGTGGCACTTGATGAGAGTAGAGATGACCTTCTCGTTGCCTGCAGATTAGAGTTCGAAATACGGGTAATCGTCTCTTCATTTCACACACTCTCTCGGCACTCTATCTGGTGAGAGAGTGTGCGAAATGAAGAGACGAGTACCCGTATTTCGAACTCTACTGCAGATCATTTGAAATCATTTTT
This sequence comes from Pristionchus exspectatus, assembly GCA_911812115.1. Taxonomy (NCBI): domain Eukaryota; kingdom Metazoa; phylum Nematoda; class Chromadorea; order Rhabditida; family Neodiplogasteridae; genus Pristionchus; species Pristionchus exspectatus. The sequence goes on from OU461587.1 coordinate 20,637,911, forward strand.
GGTCATCTATCGCGAAGAATTCACTGTGCTGTCTAGACGCATGACTCTTAACGAATTGTCTAACAACAACACGAATTGTTCTAACACGAATTGTTCTCAAGATTTGGCACATGACGAAAAGGGGAGAGATCACCTCCCCTTTTCTGGACAGAATACCAACGGTTACATTGAATTGATCTTCACGGCATTTTTATAATAAAATTTTAGAGCAATGTATGAGCGGTTTTTAAATACCGTAACAAAAAATCTAAACTTTTATGTTTGTTGGCCCTACTAATACATTCAAGCCTCAAAAACAAATGGTGTTTGTGTTTACCCTCCTGTATCGCAGCGACGATGGGCGAGCGGTGGTCCATGCACGAGTACCGCTGTCCAGCGGCATTCTCGGGGATTCTGGAGTGGATTTTATTACAAAAACACTCATTGTCAGCCACATGAGGCTTCAAGGCTTTGCCGTTACTGTCTTGCCATTCTTGTAAAATGAGAATAATGCGCGCAGGTCTCAGTTGTGTTTCAGCTTGCGCTCATACTCTGATTCTTGGGAGCTATACGATTTTGTTCCACTACCCTACTTCCTATTCATGCTTTCCCTGTAGAGTTCGAAATACGGGTCGCCGTCTCTTCATTTCACGCGCTCTCTCACCGATCAGAGAGGCGAGAGAGCGTGTAAAATGAAGAGACGGCGACCCGTATTTCGAACTCTAGTCGACTCGAGCCTACGCGCCTTAACAACCGATGCACCGAAATAGCCCGCGGGATAAGCGACAAGGTGTGTGTGGCCTACGCTTTCTCGACGATCATAGGTAAGACCAAGCCAAACATCTTTAGGAATAACACTCAGACAACGTTTTGTTGCACACGAAAGCGAGATAATTTCAAGATTCACGAGAGAAAATTCAAGAGATCGAGAACGCAGAGAAACGCCACAACTTGATGTCTGAATAGCGCGAATAAGTCAAAACATCGAGAGCATCGAAACATAATCGGATTTTGCCACACGAAAACACCAATTTCACGAGTAAGATGGATGACCTACCAGATAGTCAGTCACATCAAAGTCAAAGAATCCCCTTTTCATTTCTCTCTCGCCAGTCAGCGTGATGAGATAGCACGTGAAACAGGAGAGTCAGATTCTTCATTATGACAGAGCTCAATCTCCCTTTTCTCTAGCCGTGCACGCTCACAATCTGCGGACAGAGGAACTAAAGATATTGGCAAATCGAGACGCCGCGAAAACATCAACTTGGCAGGAATCGAGGAACCAGCAGATCTATCGTTGTACTACGAGATACATACTAGTGCATCATAGATCAAAGATCACCAGTTCAGAAAGAAGAATGCATCTCTTTTTCTCGCCGGTCAGAGCTGCGAAATAGCATGTGAAACAAGAGACATGGATTCTTCATTCTCACATTTTTTTTGCTGACAGTATAGTTTTTGATAGATGGTGATTGAGTGATGAGTTTTTGACGGACATGAAACAAAAAAAACGATCTACCTGTCATCCTTGTAGATCTTTTCGATGGCCTTCGTGTCTCCCTTCAGCACGGCGGCCATCAATTGACGAGAAAATGTACGGTGGGAGACGAACTCGGACTGACCGAACGAAGCGTGCTGTAAGAGATTGGACTAGAGTTCAAAATACGGGTCGCCGTCTCTTCATTTCCCACACTCTCTCGCCTCTCTGACCGATGAGAGAGTACCTGAAATGAAGAGACGGCGACCCGTATTTCGAACTCTAGATTGGACTAGGGATGGCAAGGCAAGAAAGGACTCTCCTCATTTCGTGTATTCTCTCGCCTCTCTGACCAATGAGAGAACACGTAAAATGAAGAGACCATTTCTTGCCAAGCTAGAATTGATGCCTTCTATTTATGTCCCATGCTTCTTTCTCTAGGAGACTGAAGAAACTAAACCAAACCCAGCAGATGTTTCCAATTTGCACAAGAGTATGCTTCCGTCATGCTCTTTGAATAATTTGTGCCTATTGAAGATGCGCCAAGAAAGACAGTGAAATCGATAGTTGAAATCGATCGTAACGAAACAACTAGTCGTTTATTATGGAAATCAACTATCGCTCTCCTCATTCCGCACTGTCTCTCGTGAAGAAGGCGGTTCATTTCCCAAGTAAACGACTAGTTGTTTCGTGACGATTGAAAGTCTAGCCCTCAATACCGTACCTCCCGGCGGAACTTGATATCGGGCCTCGCGACGAGTCGATCATTGCCCTTCTTCACCGCCTTCTTCTCCTTCGGTTTCTTTGGTTCCTGGAAAACAATAACAATAACAATAACAACAACAACAACAAACCTTTCCCTTCTTCTTCTGCACTCCTTTGCCGACTTTACGAACGGCGGCCTTGGTCTGAATGGGGCGTTGTTTAGTTCGGGAAAATAGGGTAGTCTCTATTTTTCAGACAAAATCGAACTGGGAGATCTAACTCAATGCCAAACACTCTACTGTTCTACCAAGTTCGGCGCGAAACATGAATGGCTCAAGCAAAAAAAACGAGTACGATTTGCTACTCTTTAAATGCCAATTCGAGTGGAAATCAAGGAATAATGATGAAAACGTGAGGACTGACCGTCGACTTTCCCTTCTTGCCTCCCTTCACGGCCTTTTTTCCCTTCTTATCCTCCTTTGTCTTTTTCTTTTCCTCATCAGCGGCAAAGGGCACGAATTGCTTCGATTCTCGCTTGGACCGACGCATCGGAGAGGCGGTCGCGACCGCGGCTGCAGAGATCAAAGATCAATCTGCCTAATTAGGCTAATTAGCATAATTAATTTATTAACTTACTAGTCTTCTTGGCCTTGGGCGGATTCTTCATCGGAACTACAGCGACTCGAGCCATGGCTGAAAATCAGCAAAAAAAAATGAGGCAAACAAAGAAAATGGCAACTGAGCAAAAATCATAGAAGAGCTGAAAGGAAAATGGAAGTGAGAGGGCGCAAGGTGGGAGAGAGAGAAGGGGCTGCCTTGACTACGGGACGCGCTGAAACAGCAGGAATCTATAGGCGAAAAGTCGAAACGAAATCTCTCTGATTTTTCTATTTCTGAACAACAAGAATTCCACCGAAAATTGTCAGCCTCTGTAAGGCTTCATCAATTGAACGATAAGTGAAACCGAGACAAATGAAAAAAAAGAAAAAAAAAGAAAAATGAGAAAGAATGAGAGATCGGCAAGACGTTTACTTGAGCGCGAGAAACAATTGTTTTGTTGTTGTTGTTGTTGTTGTTGTTGTTGTTGTTGTTGTTTTGTAATTGTTGAATTGACATGTTTGTCTCTTTCCTTTATCTCAAAATCGCGTTGTCAAAGGTTGGATGCGAAATCGAAAAAAGGTGATCATCGAGCAAAGGAAATGCACCAAAATTCGATCAAACACTAAATGTAAGTGATTTTTATGCGAAACTTGGGCGCATTTTCTCTTGCGAGAAGCCCAAGATGGACATAAGCTCTGATCAGCTTTAAACAGGAGAGGCACGAACCGCGCCGATATGCAAAGTGAGGGAGAGCGCTCTCCTCATTTCACGCAGTCTCTCGCTCGTTGCCTGCGCTTCAGGGTCACTTGGCAATCAGCCAATCGAGTATATCTCAGTTTAGACGAAAATTGAAAGCATGGGAGCTTCGAAAGCGTTATGGGGTGCGCATGCCACATCGTCTGACATCGAGAACTCAGTTAGCCAGATATTCGTGCCACCCCTTCTTAAAACAGGAGAAATCAGCGCCCGAAAATATTCGCTCTCGGGCACTATCGATAGATAGTGAGAGAGAGAGAGAGAGAGAGAGAGAGAGAGAGAAGGAAGGGTGAGTAAAAGAGGCGCAACACCGCAACAACAAAGCAGAGCAAAGGAGAGGGGGGAAACGTCACTAGAGTGAGGCTGGCGAGGCCAAAATGAAGAATCCGTCTCTTCATTAGCGAAAATGAAGAATCCGTCTCTTCATTAGCGAAAATGAAGAATCCGACTCTTCATTAGTTTCTAGCAGCACCGATCGATGACAAAGAGTTGGCATTGAGAGAGGTGTGTGCCGAATTGGCAACATGAATGAGGCTGGCGCGAGGTCAGAGTTCCCGGCACCTTGCCTTCGCGTTTGAACAAGTCTGTTGGGCCAAGAGGAAGTGGGAGGGGGCTGCCTTTATACCCGGGACCCGGGGCGCGCTAGTCACCGGGGATACCCCGGAGGACCCGCCCCGACAACAGCAGAAACGCGTCGAAACATGGGCGCCCCTCTACTCGCATCGCTTTACGGCGAAGGCGGAGAAGAGAGAAACTGCAGAGAAAAAGAGAGTTGTGTGTGTGTGTGGTGTTTAGAACGCGAGGGATGGGGAAGAAAGAACGAGAGGGGCGAGTGAGGGAAAGAAGGAGAGTTCGAAATACGGGTCGCCGTCTCTTCATTTCACACGCTCTCTCGCCTCTCTGACCGGTGAGAGAGAGAGTGTGAAATGAAGAGACGGCGACCCGTATTTCGAGCTCTAGTTAGAAGGAGGGAAGACAGAGAACGTGTGCGAGCGTGTTGGTGCTGAGTCAGCAAGGGAAAATAGACGGGAAAGGACGCAAACCCGGCGATAAATAGCAGTTTGCACTGTGGGAAAAACGCGGGAAAACGCGTGATTTCCTTACGGGTTTCGAGCAAGGGGACATGTTGATGAATAGAAGCAGTTCACAATAACAGGATGATGGATATACAAAATTATTCTGATATATAAATAAAATGTTATACTTTCAATTAGAAAAAAAAATTCATTCCTTCTAAGCTCGCTCCATTCCTCCTCCCTCATTCGCGCGCTTCTCGCCACTTCCGAGTGGTCGACTGCGCTCGCTCTCTCTCTCTCTCATTCGGCCAGCATGGCCTTGGTTGTTCGTCTCTTGCTTTCACTCCATTCTTTTCTCCTCTCTGGATCAAAGATCAAAAAATCAAAGATCAACGATCAACGACCAAAGATCAACGATCACTATTCAGATGATGGATGAGCTATTATCGCAAGCGATCGCTCACTATCTATTCGAGTCTGCGAAGGAGCGACGATTGGAGAAATTGAGAGCAGAGAACGAGAAGAGGTTAGTTATCTTTGGTCTTTGGTCTTTGGTCTTTGATTTTTATGGAAACTCTTATGATGCTTGTCCTTCCAGCTCTACCGCCCGTTTCTCCCGCTTCTGTCGCGGTTGCCGCTCCGCTCATCCGCTTGAGCGCGTTGTTCTCACGCATTGCGGTCACGCGGTCTGTCGCCAATGTGCGGATGCGGATGGAAGACACTCGCCGATTGTATGCCCCGTCTGTGAGAAATACTCCGTATTCCTCAGATTGTTCGAGGAACGAGCGAGTGGAGAGGAGCAGGAGACGGTAAGGGAGATTGGAGATCAAAGATCAAAGATCACCTCAGTCTGACGCCCCACCCGCGTCGTTCTCACGCGCCTGCGGCGTCTGCTACACGCCCAATCCGGCTGTGCGCGCGGTCGTCAAGACTTGTGGTGCGTGATGTGCATTGAGGGAAAGGTACGGTAGGGACGCGGTAGTGTTTATGATTAGCATGATTGAAGCATACGGTATTTATAAGATATTTTTTGGTTATTGATCAACAACGATAGTATAATATGTTTTCCGAAATCTGACATGCTTTGAATGAATGATGAAACACATATTCAAAATTCAATCCCAATAATGGCATTTCAAAAAAAAAGCGAACCAAAGAATAAATATCAATATTTAAAGGTCACGTCGCGTGTCTCGCGTGCATAGAACAGCTCAAGAGGGCCGACCGTGTCAAATGTCCTTTCTGCAGGTTGGAGAGATCAAAGATCAAAGAACAATTTTTCTCTTTTTTCTCACCGATCCAGCAAAGTTTAGCAATTATCAACCAGAGCAACATGGGTGCGATTCGAATTTGTATTTCAGGGAGAACGCACCAGTCGTTATTCTGATCGAGCAATTGCTGAACGAGGTACGGTACTGTAGCAGTGATCCATGTGCTCTAGGATACGGTAGTATGCGGTAGTGGTGCGATATGAGTACGGTAGAATACGGTACTTGCACGATGAAGTACGGTAGTTGATTCAGGAGGGCGTCGAGTGCGGTGTCTGGGAGGTTCCTGCGAACGCTCAGGCTGCTGCCGATGATCCGGTACGGTAGCGACGATTACGGTAGTTTGATACGGTAATTGGACCACAGTGAACAACAACGGTACCGTATTCCGTAGCAGCTGTATGTACTGTAGTCTAGAATGCTTCGAATATTATTCATACGGCGTGATACGTTATACGAGGAGTGATGCGGTGTGATCATGGTGGCTGATACCGTGGCAAGGGCACAGTTACTTACAATCTGACTATAGCAAATAAAGTAACCTGAATACAGAGAACTATACAGCATGGTGCTACCGTATTCGATACTATCGTATTCCACAGTAGATCCATTTCAGCCAACTGATTCGGGCGATCGTGCTAATTACGACTACTCGACTATCACTCGCTATCCAGGAGATTTGGAGGTATACGATGTCCCAATTCAGTAGAATCCCGTAGAATATTCCCGCCTGTTATTAACGTTAGCAGGACTAGGTGACTTTTCAAATCTTTTACAGTATAGTAACAGAAAAAAACAGAAATCTAAGAGCAATTAGTAATTGACTGTCCTTAATGAAAACGCAGTAGGAAAACAATCCGGTCTAGGTCGAACAGCCTGCCCAATCGACCCACTACGATAATTCTCTGGTCATGGAAACTGCGCTTCCCGAGGTACGGTAGATTACGGTGGTTGCATTGATTTATTTAAATCGATTAATTACGTATTCCAGGATAATATCGATATCGTCGCTACACCGATCGTAGCACGGAAGAATTCGCTCGAGGAAGATACTGTAGGTTACGGTAATCAATCGATAACTAATCATTATCTCTTATTAGGATTGCCCCGTGATCGTCGCACAGCCGGTTGCTGAGCCGGAGAATTCACACGAGGTGAGATTACGGTAGATGGCGTATCGACTACTGATTATTTCAGCCGGAGGTTCACCAGGAACGAGCTAACGGTGATGGACAGAGTCTTTTCTGCTGCTTTTCGAGAAGAGGAATCTGCGGATGAATACCGTACTCCTACCGTATTCCCATGAGTACCGTATCTCTTGAATAGAAGATGAGAACTACTCGATCGAGAGATAAATCCAAGTACTCGTGATGACAGTGTTTACATCTTTTTATCTACATTCTCATTCGAACAAGAACAATCCTGTTATTTTTTTTCGAAATTGGCGCCAAAATCTATTTCAAGAATAGAAGCAGTTCACAATAACAGGATGATGGATATACAAAATTATTCTGATATAAATAAAATGTTATTCTTTCAATTAGAAAAAAAAATCATTTCTTCTAAACTGCTTTCTTCGCTCCATTCCTCCTCCGCCATTCGCCCGCTTCTCGCCCGTTCCGAGTGGTTGACTGCGCTCGCTCTCGCTCTCGGCCAGCATGGCAGTGGTTTGTTTCTTGCTTTCTCTCCATTCTTTTCTCCCCTCTGGATCAAAGATCAAAGATCAAATATTCAGGTCAGGCACTTCGAGACCCGTGATGGCGATGTGTTCGGGATCGACCTCGACATCTTCCAAGATGCCGATGGAGGTTACTCAATGGATCAAAATGGTAGGGATCAGAGATCAAAGATCAAAATGATACGGTAGCTTTCAAAGACATAGATCATAAGAACACGGTAGCATATTGTTCGGCAGATTTGTAATACTAGAGAAGGAAAATACGGTAGCCTATGCGAATTGATCGAGGTATAAGATCGTCTACTCGATCGTATATGGGAATCAAACAATTGGAAAGATCAAAGATCAAAGATCAAAGATCAATTCTGCTCTTGCAGTGGTGAACGAGCTGATATCGCAAGCGATCGCTCAGTATCGAATCGAGGCCGCAGTTGCGAAGGAGCGACGATTGGAGGAACTGAGAGCACAGAACGAGAAGAGGTTTGTTGATCTTTGATCTTTGATCTTTTCCCTTTGCAGCTCTACCGCCCGCTTCTCCCGCTTCTGTCGCGGTTGTCGCACCGCTCATCCGCTTGAGCGCGTTGTTCTCACGCATTGCGGTCACGCGGTCTGTCGCCAGTGTGCGAATGCGGATGGACGACACTCACTGATTGTATGCCCCGTCTGTGAGAAATACTCCGTATTCCTCAGATTGTTCGAGGAACGAGTGAGTGGAGAGGAGGAGGAGATGGTATGGGAGATTGAAGATGAAAGATTAAAGACCAACGATCAATGATCAATTCTCAGGCTGACGCGTCACCCGCGTCGTTCTCACGCGCCTGCGGCGTCTGCTACGCGCCCAATCCGGCGGCGCGCGCGGTTGTCAAAACTTGCGGTGCGCGGTGTGCATTGAGGGAGGGTACGGTAGGGATACGGTAATGTTCGCCCAGTTATTGATTACTGAATGTGTACGGTAGAAATATGCGGGCAGTCTTTGTTAGCGGCACTCAGCGAATTATTAACTATCGACAGTATTCTGCCACATTGTAATGAAGAGTGAAACTCATGGAATGATCGCGTTTCGAAAATACAAAAATAGAAAAGAATGAATAATTTGAGGTCACGTCGCGTGTCTCGCGTGCATCGAACAGATCAAGGACGGCAGGAAGGTCAAATGCCCCTTCTGCAGGTAGGTATCGTAACATTCAAATGCTCAGCGGAGACGCTACGGTGTTTAGCGCATAATACGGAACATTTTATTGGCTAGCTCGTTATTGATTAGTACTAAAATTCTCATTTTCTCAGTAAATGCTACTAGTGCCTCAAGTAAACGATTAGGAACAAAAGCTTGGGTCGGAGACCCTCCAGTCAAAAGTCGAAATGAACGATAGGAATCGGAACACGCGGAACGGTTTATTATTTTACGATAAAGATCAAAGATCGATCGCTCCCTGATCGATCAACGTTCATTGGATGTAGGAAGAGATCAGAGATCAACTTCTCTCTGGTTGTACCACAGAAATCAGCCGAGAGACACTGAACCAAAATGTGCCTTTTATTGATTGGACGATTCGTAATTGGTGTGCAGCTGATTCGTGATTCGAATGCGTATTCCAGAGAGCACTCATCCATCGTTATTCTGATTGAGCACGTGCTGAACGAGGTACGGTAGAGGTTACGGTAGTAGGCTTTGAACCTTGTTCCTTAGGTTACGGTAGTATACGTTAGTTAGTTTTGCGATACGCGTACGGTATCTAAACACGTAGTAGGTTATGGCCTCGCCTATCCAGCGTAGTAACGCCTGTAAACTAGAGTAGTTCGAAATACGGGTCGCCGTCTCTTCATTTCGCACTCTCTCTCGCCTCTCTGACCGGTGAGAGAGCGCGTGAAATGAAGAGACGGCGACCCGTATTTCGAACTCTACTGTAAACCATCGTAATACTGTCCTACTTGAGAGAGTTCTTGAGATTCGCGGTGGAATACTGTAGCGGCACTATATGAATACGGTACTTGTCTCAGGAGGGCGTCGAGTGCGGTGTCTGGGAGGTTCCTGGATGGGCCGGACCGGCTGCTGCGGCTGCTCCTGCTGCAGCTGCAGCGGCTGCAGATGACGACGATAGCTTCGGAGGCTACGACGACGTCTGGACGGGCTCGTCCTCTTCGGCGATTGTCGACGACACCAGCGGATCCTACAATACGGTACGGTTACGGTAGTAGGGATTACGGTAGGGGCAGTTACGGTAGCCGTGTTATACGGTAATGAACATAGTGAACAGATTGTAAGTATATTCTACCGCATTTGTCGTAGGTATGAGAGTACTCTTTATAGGACGTGTTCGAGTACAATGCATTTTAGTGTTAACGTATTCAGCAGTGATCATATCATCTAAGTATACGTGATTTCAGCTCCCACCAAGGTCCCCATTCTCTGAGACCCGCGCGGATCCCTATTTCTATGACGATGAGGTATCGATTAGGGCTGTCAGAGTGAAGAATCCGTCTCTTCATTCCGCGCACTCTCTTACCGGTCAGAGTGACGAGAGAGTGTGAGGAATGAAGAGACGGATTCTTCACTCTGACAGCCCTAGTATCGATTTCGAAATATTATTTCGTTCCGCGTGAGTCAATAGGTTCGAAGTCACTGAATGTACTTATTTTCTAGCTGATATTCCCCTAATCGTCTAATGGAAATTTTATCAGATGTAATCTGTTGTTAATCCCGTTCAGGTCGAGGATCCATCTCCCGCCCAATCGATCCCCTCCGAGAAACTCGAGCCCGCACCTACCGTAGTCGCCCAGGAGATCGCGCCTCCCAAGGTACGGTAGGATGCGATGCATGATGGAATATTGATTGAGAAAAATATATAAATGTCCTATTCCAGGATAATCTCGATATCGTCGCTACACCGATCGTAGCACGGAAGAATTCGCTCGAGGAAGATACGGTAGGTTACGGTAATCGATCGATAACTAATCATTATCACATATTAGGATGGCCCCGTGATCGTCGCACAGCCGGTTGCTGAGCCGGAGAATTCACACGAGGTGAGATTACGGTAGACGGTCGATCGACAACTGACGATATCAGCCGGAGGTTCACCAGGAGCGAGCTAACGGTGATGGACAGAGTCTTTTCTGCTGCTTTTCGAGAAGATTCCGGGGAATCTGTGGATGAATACCGTACTCCTACCGTATCCCTGATTACCGTACCCCTTGATTACCGTATCTCTTGAATACAAGATCAAAGCTACTCGATCGAGAGATAAATCCAATGACTCGTGACGACAGTGTTTACATCTTTTTATTTACATTCTCATTCGAACAAGAACAATCCTGTTTTTTTTTTCGAAATTGGCGCCAAAATCTATTTGCATATTCGATTGATCTTTTGTTAGTCCTTCTCCATCTTCCATTTCCTTCTTCTCTTCTCATTCGTTCGTCTTTCCTCGGTGTCAGTCGGTTTCTCCCTCTTCCCAATGACGATCACCACGGATTCCACGCTGGAAGTCAACCCCAAGGAGGCGGTACGCTACAGTTCTCTTACAGTACCCCTACCGTACCTACCGTACCTACCTCCCATTTCAGCTGCCCTCTGGTGCCCCTGTCGACCGGGTGGTCCTCCGTTACTCTCAGCCTTCCCACGGCGCATTCTTCGCATCGGTTATGCAGCGTCTGCAGCAGCCGGAGGTCTCGCCACGACAGTTACTCGAGGGTACGGTAATCAGGGTACGGTAGTCGTGGGATACGGTAAGGAGGATTAATCTAGTCGAGCCCCCTAATTGTAAGGGTATGATGTGGAAAAGATACGGTAGCTCGAGGTACGGTAGACTACAATACGGTAGTAAGGGATACGGTGATGAGGTGTACGGGAGCCGAGGGATACGGTAGAAAGAGGTACTGTAATGAGGAGTACTGCAGCCATGGCAGGATCCTTATCAATCGATATTTCAGCCCTCTCTACGGCTGTTGAAGAGATGGAGGCTGAAGAGGCAAGAAAGGCAGAGGAAGAGGCCAGAAGAATTGAAGAGGAGAAGAGAAGAATTGATGAGGAAAAGAGAAGAATTGAAGACAAGAAGAGAAGAGAGGAAGAAGAACTTCAGAAAGCTATCGAAACACAGAGAATTGAAGCAGAGAAAAAGGCTGATGAAGAAGCTAAAAGAATCATCGAAGAGACTAAAAGAGCTGAGGAGATTAAGATTAAGGCTGAAGAGGAGGCAAGAAGAATCTATGAAGAGAAAAAGAGAGCTGAAGAGACGAACAGAATGAAAGAGGCAGGAAAAGCTCTTGAAGATGCAAGAAAAGCATATGAAGATGCTAAGAAAGCACAGGATGAAGCGAGAAGAGCAGAGGATGAAGCTAAGAAAGCTGCTGAACAGAGGTACTGTACTTCCCGATTACGGTAGTCAGTGATCGATAACTGACTTTTCCACCGTAATCCATCCCTAACGTATCGATAACTGACAATTCTACCGTAATCCTACCGTATTTCAGTGCTCGTTCGTGTGGCGTCTGTCTCTCTCCCAATCCATCAGCTCTTGCAGTCTTCGCTACGTGTGGTCATGTCGCCTGTCTCAAGGTGCGACCTACCGCATTGATTAGTCTACCGTATCCCTCTCTAATCGATAATAATAAGTTGTCGATTCAGTGTGTACCTAAAGTATTCAGTGTGCTGAATCGGCGGCCGCTCGTTCCTCCGGTCGTCTCGAGTGTCCATTCTGTGCTGCTCCCACCACCTACATGAGATTGTTCGAGCGAGAGATGATTACGGTAAGGGAGGAGGGATACGGTAGTCGATCGATAACTGATCTTTCCCAATTTCAGAAGGGTGTCGAGTCGTCTCCCAAGCCGTCGTCCAGATGTGTCCGCTTCTGTGATAAGGATGTGAGTCGGGAATTAGAAATCCGGGAAATAAAATCCGGTCGTACCGTACTCTTAATCACAATTTTCAATTCAGGAGGTGAAGGAGTTCGATAAGGATGAGGAGGTCGTCGATACTTCTACCGTATCCCTCGAGACTACCGTATCTGCCATTCCAAAGGGTGGAAATCATCTCGGATGCGGACTGAATAATTGGTTCGGAAAGAAGAACTAGAAAGGATGAAGAATTTATTTAGTGTAAATGTCCACGGAAACTGATAAAGTTACCTTTTCTAGAAACGAAGTGCTAATAAAGTTAAGAAAAAAGGTGCAAAAAGAGTTGCCCATGGCTGGAATCGAACCAGCGTCGCCACGGCCACAACGTGGAGTACTAACCACTATACTACATGGGCCGATAGCAGAGAACAATTAGCATGCACAAGTACCAGACAATCGTAGAAATGCATGTGACAACACAATGAATGGAAACCAGCTTGTAATCTTCCTCTCATACTTTCGTGAAATTGTGAATGGCGTTCTTTCCATCCGAACTGTTTCGAGCAATATTATCCAACGAACGCAGATAAGCAGATTGATTACAGAGGTCAAAGATCAACATAAGTATATCAATAACGAATGTCTGGAAGGTAGAGAACATTTAGTCATTCATATTGATTTTTGCATTGTCTGGGAAAATTTGTGCTCTCAAAGATTCCATAATTGACAGCTGTCAATAACGCGATCCGAATGGAGATTACTGTTTCACTCGAGGTGATCGTCAAGCGTACAATAACATGTTCAGTTTGCGAACGAGAAGGAGGCTCTTGGGGTCCTCGAAGGTCAGAAAGAGAACGCCACCATGTAAGTGTTTACGAATGGGAAAAGAAGTTTCATTTCATTTCATTTCAACACATTTATCAAGAGTAGGCTCTAATGTGCATGGCAGGCCATTCATGACTTCTTGCTTGTCTCAGAAAAGTGGAAAAGGAGTAAGGATGAAAAATGTAATTTACTCGCAGATACTGCTGCAAGGATGCCTACTGCAACGGGACGACAATCCCTTCCTCGTCTCTCCTCCTTCTCCTTCTGCCCATTGTTCTAGCAGCAGCCAGGCAGCTATGAGTCATTGCGCCCCGTCCTGAGAGCACGCGACTCCTCTAATCGTACATAAACAACGTTACAAAATCGCCACTTTTCTTTGATGGACATCCATACATGAACAATACTGCACATTCTATACGGAAACAAGAGATAACTGATTTCATTACGTCATTAGTTGAGTTGTTTTTACAAGCGAAGCAAAGTTGAATATTGAACCACGAGGGTCACTTCATTTTTTTATAGAATCCTCTTGACTTTTTTGCTGGTGGACAGACGACAAAAGGGTCGTTGGGCTTGCAACGGATGATCGCTCTTACATGAGTATTCATTATTTTGGACTTGAATTCGGGTTGATGCAGATGACTGAGATTGAAGCTAACATTCTCCTTCAACAAATCACGTGTCATTGCATCCCAAAACTGCGCGGGTCGACGGAAATACATACGAATTTCCTCGTGATAACCTCTTTCATAGACTGATACGGTGATTCCCATCTTGCACAATTTTAGCAGGAACGGGCCTGCAAAAAAAAGAGTCTGAGTTCGAAAGATTAAAGATCAAAGATCATCCTTACCAAGGATGTCTGGTTCGCACTTTCTGATGACAATGGAAACATGGCTAACGTCGTGTTTTCGTACGAGGTTGACGATTTGGTTTCTAGAAAGTAATTGCATCTCCATGCTGCCAGCATCATTATCGTGCGTTTCAAATGCTCAGCAAACTCAATGCGCTGGTTAGCGTATTGATTGTCTGGGAAAGAGAGGAAGGGAAGAGGTAGGGGGAGGAGAGCAGGTAGATCACTCGCCTTCTCCCGGTCTCTTCCTAACTCCGCCCCTCGAACGGTAGTCAACGGTCAAGTACGAGTGGAACGGAAAATAATCTCACGATAATTTCGAAATAACTTACTGCTTGTCCTTATTGCACTTATCGTCTCGTATTTCAAGATGTTCTACTCGGATATTTTCCAAATGTGTTAGAAACTCGTCAATGCCTCCTTTTTTACCGGACTTGTCGATCACAAGGTTTCCAATGTGAGTAAATCCTGATAGCAATCGATTCAGACGCGGCTGCGCGTTCGAAGCACGCGTGCTCAGATTTTCGAAGATGGAGTATCCAAATATTGCCAATATTACTAATGCGGTTGCTACGAAGAAAATTGTTCCGAAATTGAGATAACGTGCGCCCAAGATTATCAGGCATGAGTAGAAGGAAGGCGCGACGAGGACCTCAAATTTCCCCTCGACTTCCGAAATCGGCACAGGCTCACATGTGACCTCGATTGCCTGAAATTATGATTTGGATAATCTTGGGGCAGTCATGTTAAACAATTCATTTCTTTAATCTTTCAATATCTATTGCATTCTCCCTGCAGTTTACGTGAAGTGGCTATATTCGTCGATTCGTCAATGACCGTGACATCTTAACAGCCCCAAACGTGATGAAAAATGGTGTAGATAAGATGTCTTCCAAGGATTTAGCTAACCTTTTTCGTCGGGCCATTATATCTCTTGTGAATGGCCAGCCATTTGCCGATTCCAATCAGATGAGCGCATTGAGCGGGGACGATTGCATGAATGTGCACTCTCCTCCTCTTCTGCTCTCTTTCATATTTTTCAAAAAGATTCATCTGAAATTTGTAGGTAGATTTAGCGCCATTTTCCTCGAGTTAGAACCAGCGAGTGCAATGGATAAATGTAGAGCAAAATAAAAATGTTTCTGTGGATCCTCGCATTTTGAGGACCTTCAAACATCGGTATTGTTTTTTTCCTCTGTTTTGGGCTAGGACCGTTTTGAATGTGATGGGAACGACACAGCAAGTCAGACGGGGGAAAAAGGCTCATTTGCGTGGCAGAGTCATTTTTCGCAATATCACTGTAGCGACTCTTGAGACGCCGTGTCGGTCGGTGGAGAATGGCTTGAATTACCCATAATTACTCTCAAAATCTCTCATACGGATGGTGAAACATATTGCGAAACCTATTTAGACCGACTGACAAATGAAACAGACCAAGGAATGATTTCTATACTGAGTGAAACATAGTTGAACTCAGTTGTATTTTACCCAAAAACAACTGATTTCAGTTCTTTACGGTTACTAACTCACCCTAGAGCTGAGATATCGAGTTCAATTTTAGTTAAGGATGCTCAAACTGCGCGAAAACAGTGAAAAGCGGCTGTTTTCAGCACTCTACGGATATTAACTGATTTGAGAGTTGAGATATCGAGCTCAAATTTTTAGAGGACGTGTACAAACCCTTTCCTGAGGATCCGGCAGAAGCACAATTTCGAAATTCCATCTCAGTCGTTAGTTACAGTAGTTAAAGTTGCTCAAACTGCGCGAAAACAGTGACAAGCAGCTGTTTTCAGCACTCTACGGATATTAACTCATTTGAGAGTTGAGATATCGAGCTCAAATTTTTAGAGGACGTGTACAAACCCTTTCCTGAGGATCCGGCAGAAGCACAATTTCGAAATTCCATCTCAGTCGTTAGTTACAGTAGTTAAAGTTGCTCAAACTGCGCGAAAACAGTGAAAAGCAGCTGTTTTCCGCACGCCACGGATATTAACTCATTTGAGAGTTGAGATATCAAGCTCAAATTTTTAGAGGACGTGTACAAACCCTTTCCTGAGGATCCGGCAGAAGCACAATTTCGAAATTCCATCTCAGTCGTTAGTTACAGTAGTTATTGCACGAAAACCCCCTTAAAAACTCTCATTTCTCGCCGCTCATCCCTCTCGCTCGGCGCGAAATGACTCGGCAGAGCGCCGCCACGCAAATGAGCTTTTTTCCCCCGTCTGACTTGCTGTGAACGATAGGGTGGGAATACGATACGAGAAAAGCAGGACAAAAAACAGAGAAGTGTCCAAACCTGAACATAGTCATCCGATGGGTCGCTTTCTCCACTGTGGATGTAAAGGCGCTCCAGAGGAAGAGTGAGGCATTTTTGGCGACTTGCGAGGACTTCCTCATTCCAAGATGGAGAGATCTGCAATGCCAGAAACGTGGCAATATTGAGATACTTTGTCTTCGGCCCGGCAACAACAACTCTGAATTATTGTAGACAATGAAAGTGATGGGGAATACTCTGCCACAAACAGAGAATTGCCGGAATTTTCGGAAAGTTCAGTGTGTTCAATGGCTAAAATGTTGAATAAATTGAGAATCGGATACCAATCTCATTTCATCCATCGATTCCTTCTGCAACCTGACGATTCTTTTAACGATGTCGGCGGGAAGAGAGGCGAGGTTGAGAGGCATCCTGATTTCGAAATATGAGGTCTCTGAAAATAGCTGAACGTATTTTTCCTATTGAGGGTGATCAAGGAGCAAGCAGCAAGAGAAAGAGCTAGTGTTCAATATAAAATCTAAAAAAAGAACTGCAGGAAAAATGTAAAGGAAAGTTTTTTCTGAATGCGCGTTGGTTGTATGGACGCCATTCTTACAGTGTTTTTGGATTGGCGTCCTTTTGAATTTACTTTTCAAATGTATAAAAGAAGTTATTTTTTCCGGGTACAATCGAGAAATGAATGTTTTCCGTTAGCCATCTTTCATTCGCCAGTTTTCGCCTGATTTTACTCCGGCCAACCGAGACATGAAGTGACTCCCTTTTCATTCCGACAGACACAAAAGTTTGGCAATACCTTGTTACTGATTTATTGAAAACTGTATTCTGAGAACCGTTGTATCGTAACTATCTCTGGTGTGCGAATCCAACTTGGATCCAAGTAAAAAGGGGTTTCCAACTTGGATCCAAGTACAGTATCCCGGCCTCGGGAACCCAACTTGGATCCAAGCAGGAATCCAACTTGGATCCAAGCAGTTCTTGCCCCGTCGCGTCTAACACACACCAAGCCTATAAGGTCCTTTTTCGCAGCTCTGTTTTGGCTGCCTTCGGGCACGAGTGCGATTGACTGTCTACGGTCCCCAGTAGGACCGTATTTTGGATGTGACCGGCCCGACATGGTCTAACCGTGCAGAGCCTTTGGTTACTGTATGAGATTACTGTATCTCATATTATCAATCAATAAAAAAGAAAGCTACCGTAACCCCTTTCCAAGTTGGATCCAAGCAGATTTCCAAGTTGGATTCGCACACCAGAGATGGTAATGAAACACCGTATAAAGGTCACCCACTGCCTGTATGACAAGATAGTGTAGCAATAAATGATAAACGATTTTATTACGTGGTGAGTTGTTTTACGAGCAAATCAAGGGGATGTCGAAAACAGAGGATTTATCTATTTTTTATAGAATCCCCTCGAGTTTAGTGCAGGAAATACAACAAAAGGGTTGTTGGGCTTACAACGGATGACCGCCCTTACATGAGTGTTCATAATATCGGTATTGAATCCGGGTTCATGAAGATGACTGAGATGGAAGCTAACATTCTCCTTCAACAAATCACGAGCCAAGTCATCCCAAAACTGCACCGGACGTCGGAAATACATGCGAATATCCTGGTGAAAACCTCTTTCGTAGATAGAAACAGTAATGCCCATCTTGCACAATTTTAGCAGAAACGGACCTGTAAAAAAGAGTCTGAGTACGAAAGATCAAAGATCAAAGATCATCCGTACCGAGGATGCGCGGTTCGCACTTGTTGGTGACAATGGAAACATGGGGGACGTCGTGTTTTCGTACGAGGTTGACGATTTGGTTGCTGGAAAGTAATTGCATCTCCATGCTGTCATTAATTTCGAAATAACTTACTGCATGTCCTTATTGCACTTATCGTCTCGTAATTCAAGGTGTTCTACTCGGATATTTTCCAAATGTGTTAGAAAATCGTCAATGCCTCCTTTGTTACCGGACTTGTCGATCACAAACGTTTCAATGTGCGTAAATCTTGACAGCAATCGATTCAGTCGCGGCTGCGCGTTCGAAGCTCGCATGCTTAGATTACCGAAGATGAAGATTCCCGATATAACCAATATGGCCAATGCGGCCGCCACGGAGAGGCCAACGTTTGGAGGACGTTCGGGACTGATAACAATGACGAATAAGATTATCACGAATGCGAAGAAGGAAATTAAGACGAGTATATCACGTATACCCAGTACTTCCGTAATCTGCAGTGGCGCACAAGTGACCTCGATTGCCTGGAAATATTTTCTCGAATTCAATAGAGTCGATTAACCCCGAGACAAATATACTCGTGAAAGCAGTTTATCTTTGTTACTCTGGTGTACGCCCACAAATTGCCAACAAGCTTGATTCCAACTTGTGGGCGGACACCAGCGAATTAGTTCATTTACGGACGTTCGTCTCTCATTTCACCACATCGTCGATGGAGTGACATTTATTGGTAGATTAGACATAGTTATTCCCAAGAGTTTGCTGACCTTATTGCTCGGGTTGTTATATCTCTTGTGCACAGTCAGCCACTTGCCGATCCCAATCAGATGAGCGCTTTCCTCAGGAACTATGGCATGTATGTGCACGCGCATCTTCTTCTCTTTTATTTCATAATCATTCAGCTGCAATTTGTAGGTAGATTTAGCGTCATTTCCTTCGAGTATGTATCAGCAAAACATATATGTTTCTATGGATCCTTGAATTTTGAGGATCTTCAAACATCGTTTTTGTTCTCTGTTTTTGAACCGGACTAGGACCGTTCTGAATGTAAAGGGAAATATTTGGAAGGGAATACTCGGCGAGAAAAGCGGGAGAAAAAAACAGAAAAGTTCGCAAACCCCAGCATAGACATCAGACGGGTCGCCTTCTCCACTGTGGATGTAATGGCGCTCCAGAGGAAGAGTGAGCTGGGCCTGATGATGTGCGAGGACCAACTCGTTCCAAGAGGGAGATATCTGCAATGGTTGCTACGTGGGAATTCGTAAAAATTATATTTTTTAAATATTTTGATACGAATGATTCAAGTGACTTTTGACGCTAGGAAACGTGATGTTCTTCCTGTATTCATCTAGTTTACCTGGAGTATTCAGACTACATAGAATGAGTTTGATGATTATCTCAATTGTTAAATAAATAGAGCATACGTTACCAATCTCATTTCATCCGTCGATTCCTTCTGCAACCTGACGATTCTTTTAACGATGTCGGCGGGAAGAGAGGCGAGGTTGAGAGGCATTCTGATTGCGAAATATGAGGTCTCTATTTATTAATTTTTCTCTATTTATATAACGTATTTTTCCTAATGGGTCTGATCAAGGAGCAAGCTAGTTCGTTATATTAAATCTAAAAAAGAACTGCAAGGAAAAATATAAAGGAAAGTATTTTCTGAATGCGCTTTGGTTGTATGGACGCCATTCTTACATTTTTTTTTTGGATTGGCGTCTTTTTTGAATTCACTTTTCAAATGTATAAAAGAAGTTACATATTTGAGGGTGCAATCGAGAAATGAATGTTTTCCGTGAGTCATTTTCCTGTTTAGATACAATGAAGAGAGGTGATGGTAAACCCTTTTCAAAGGAATTGTAAAAGGAGTGGTAATTGCATTCTTCCGGGTACAATTTTCAAAAGATTCAATTTATTAATCAAAGAGTTAACGCATACATAAATATGATACATAACGCTAAGCTATTTGACAATTGAATTGAATTTTAATTATAAAAGTGCTCAAATCGGAATAAGAGATTCCCTTTGCACGAGGCTAGTGGACAGCGACGACGATCGATAGTTAAAAAAAATCTATGAGAGCGAAAAGAAGAATTGTCGGATTGAGAAGGAGGGGTATGGGGAGCGATAACTCACTTCGGTGTACGATGTTCGTCGAGTGGCGAGGCAGGATCAGCTTTCCGGACAAGTACTGCACGATAGATACCTCCCTTCACTTGTCGATGAGCTCCCAGCACGAAGATACTTCTGGAAAAGGCACACTTTGGTCCACTGACACGGTTACTCCAAATCCCGTCAACTTACCGATCGCGTTCATGTCATTTCCTGCATTATGCACCGGAGAGAAAGCTGCAACGTACCCCTCTCGGCACCTTTCACTTTGGAATTGATTGTCATGGTAAGTAATTATGGATAGATTTTTTTTCAATTAAAAATAATACTCGACATGCCTTACAGGGTCGTTCTCATCAGCCTCACGTATTATTAAATGTGTCGCGGTGTACAGTCCTGAAGACATCAGAGAGAACGTCAGAAGGAATGAATTTATCAGATCAAAAACAGTTCAACAATAAACACAATTCCAGCCCTTGCTGCTCATACGCTCTTGCCGCTACTGCAGCCGCTATTTGGAGCATTGAGTGGCGCACCTTCTGACTGTTCTCGTCTCGCCTGCTCGAATAACTCCGGCACGATCTTGTCCACATTTTGGTTAGGCTTGACTTCATCGAAACTCAGTGTCTGCAATGTTTAGCGAGTTAAAATTGTTTTTTTTTAAATTAAAATATTATTTGTCAGGCCAATTTTCATGATAAAAAATGACAAAATTCGTGATACTTATATAACACTTACACTGCCGCGATCCGATATCTAATAAAAATAGAAATGAAAAAATAAAAATAGAATTAAGAACATTTTTTTTACTCAGGGTCTGCAATTGAAAAATATCAAAAAGTATCGCGCACAAAAGGATCGGGTTTATAAATAGAGTAAATTGAGGAAATCACAAAAAATATGCACGGTTTCGAATCAAATGCAGTATATTTTTTATGGATAAACGCACCGTTATCTCTTTTCTTCATTTATGAAGATAATTCGTTTGGATATCAGCACCACAGTGGCAGTTGAGATGAAGTAGGCATCTGGAAAATGTGAAATTGAATTGAAAATTGAAAAAAATCATGAGCAAAATAAAAATAGAGAAGAGAAGTCACTGCTGGATTGAAAAAAATGAAGATGCTAAGAAGACATGAATAAAAACAAAATAAAACTGATCAGCCAATTAAAAAAATATAAAATGTCATCCATAAACTGTGAGCCAATTAAAAAAATATAAAATGTCATCCATATCACATTCCCATAGCTGTGTTATGATAAGATTAGATTGATAACTGACCTTGATCTTGACAAGCACCGCCAGTGGGAATGTGATACGCTCATCCATCATTGGCTAACAATTTGCTATCACTCAGGCGGTAAATCAAAATAGATGTCGGGATGTGAGAATGAAAAACCCATCTAAAAGGTACCAAATTTTCTGTTTGCCTGTATCAATATAACACAATCTGATCTAACGTGAAATACGTTGCGCGCGATGGGAACGCGAGCAAGGAAAAAGCAAAAAAAATTAGGGAAAGGAAGGAGAAAGGAAGCCCCGCAGAGGAATGTAAGCCCGTTCTGCTTTATTGGCCGTTCAGCGAATACTTACAAAAAGCGCTGCTTTACTCTTTGTTTCGATCATGAAAACCGGACAAATGGAGGTGATTGCGGGGTATATAAGGGGAAGGTAGCACAGTGGATTTGAGCAAACTCCCTTTCTCCTTCCATTTTTTTCTTTTTTTTGCATTGATCGATACTTTCTCAAATCGCCCATGTTATTCGTTACCCACTTGCGCCTTATCTTTTCCGCATTTATTCTGCTTTTAAATTCGTTATAATTTTAAATTCCCTTTTTTAGATGCCTACATCATCTCAACTGCCATTGTTTTGATGATGCCAAAAATAAATAAATGAAGAAAAATAAAAGATCACGGTACGCTTATTTCAAATATGTTTCTACTTTATTTGATTCGAAATTTCACCCTGCATATTTTTGAGAGAGCAAGCACACATTCTGATTCCGCTCCAATGTTTTGTTGATAATGTCCAATTGCAGGTGCTATCGAAACACACAATAAGACAATGGGACTGGCATGACGTGAGCGGCCCTGATAGTACTGCGGTGGATTAATGAAATCGTGCAATATTAGGAGGAATTATGGATTTGCCTCGATTAGAGCCCGTAATAATTAAGATCAATTGCCAACTGTGCAGCGCGATCGTTGTCTGTGCGATCAATAAATATTCATCCAAAATGTGTCCGAGAAACTCAACCACAATCTCATATTATCATAATCACCTCGTTGTCAGAGAATCGGCAAAATAACAAAAGCCCCACACCATTGGGTTCTTCATCACCATGTTATTGTATGCATTGATGTCAATATCGCGGCTAGACTTTCAATCGTAACGAAACAACTAGTCGTTTACTAGGGAAATGCATCGCCTTCTTCACGAGAGACAGTGCGGAATGAGGATAGCGATGGTTGATTTCCATAATAAACGACTAGTTGTTTCGTTACGATTGAAAGTCAAATCGCGACACATTTGATGACATGTTGATCGTGATGAGCATTTCCAGAGGGAATGAGAACTCTGAATGGGTCAAGGACATGACCAATAAATGTGGACTGCCTAATTTTATTAGTCTGGAACGATTGCTCAACATGTACTTTCTATACCTGAGTAATGCGTCTATCACAGTATGTGATGGTTTTATACATATTATCGTCTGACTGGATAAAAAATGACGATGAAGTTCCACCAGTCATTCACGGACAAATTGTTGTATGCAGAAATTCATAAACGAGAAATAATTGCATTATGTGATGAGTTGTGTATTTAGTTAATAATTCTGTAAAAAAACAGCCACATTCCGTATTCGCACAGCCGTATTCGCACTGCTCCCAATATCCGAATGTTCAAGCGTCGACTTGAAAACCACCCCATCATGGCTCATTTAGCCAAACTCACCTAACCCAGGAGAGTCCCCCCCCCCTTCATTCCTGCTCTCCCACCTTATTATGTAACGTTTCGGTCTCGTTGCGCCTCGGGCGTAGATAAATTATTATTATTATTACATCCACAATGAAAATGATCTCCTGATCTGATGGTTATGGTTGATTCCAATCAGATTCGATGCCCAGAAGGGATTTCCCAATGAAGAATCCGTTCTCCATTGATTTCGTGACACTCTCCGATCTTGCCACTCTAATTGGAAGGGTAGAAGGGATGGAGCCTTCCGTTCTGCTGAGTACAAATTGGCTGCCGTCTTGCTTGTAACTATCATTCCTTCGATATTCCCCGCGGCTCTCGGCTTTCATTAATACTTTTTCCAATTTTCATATAATTTTCGAAATTTTCCCTTATCCTTTCTTCTTCCCTTCGTCAACCCTTTCTTCCCACCCCTCCCTTTTCCGGTTCATTTCCTTCTCCATTGCTTCAAATTCTACGTCAACTTTTGCTTGCAGATTTCTCCTCCACTTCCATGCCCTATCCAAATGTCAAAATATTTTTCAGATGTCTACATCATCTCGACTTCGGCTTAAACTGCGCCGCTGAATAGGAAAAAAAAAGAATTTAAAAAAATAAAAATAAAAAATGGGAAGGTGCCTGCCAATGAGCAGCGAGTGAGTGGATCGGCACGGGGGCCATGATGAGATGGATCGGAGGTAAGAAACTTGTTTCCTTTGTTGTTGTTGTTTTTGTTGTTTGTTGTTGTTTGTTTCAAAGTTGTTTCCGTAGATCATATTTAATGAGTGAAAAGGAACAAGAGCATTATTGTTTGGTATCTAACTTATTGTACAGAAACCGGAATTGCGTGAGTATCATCGTCTTCTCTTTTCAGGATGGATTTTTGGTGCTGAGTCGAGGGTGAGAAGCAGCTCCCTTCGCTTCAGACCGAATTCCTCATCGGAATCGACATCGCTGGATGCTGAAGATCCCACAGCGGAATCAGACAAACAGGTAATTCTAAAGAAGGAGAGGCACGAATCACGCCGATATGCAAAGTGATGCGGAGCGCTCTCCTCGTTTTGCATGCTCTCTAGCTCATTGCCTGCTCTTCAGGGTGACTTGGCAATCAGCCAATCGAGTATATCTCAGTTTAGACGAAAATTGAAAACATGGGAGTTTCGAAAGCGTTATGGGGTGATCATGTCACATCGTCTGGCATCAAGAACTCAGTTAGCCAGATATTCGTGCCACCCCTTCTTTAGATAAATTTTTTGAATTTAATTTTATTGAAACACGGTTCAACAATGTTTTGTAAATATCTTAATAATTCAAAATAAATTAACATTACCGTTATAAATTGCTCAGGGATTTCGTTTGCATATCTAAAAGAGGAAGTGCAAGCTATATTGATGAGACTAAGTACTGATGCCAATGCTAAACAATTCAATTTGTGTAAGTTACGTTTAAATATTTTGAATTATGCAAACCGAAACACAGAAAACAAAAGCAAAAATTTTTTTTCAGAAAGTCGGTACAGCTCAAAATTCAACAGTTCTAATCACAAAATTTGTGGAGCGAATTATTCTCAAAGGAACAGAGAAAGGCTTTTTACTCGGATCAGACATTACTCAGGTGATACCTATTATGCTAGCATATTTCGTTAATTAATTAAGAAATTATATTATCCAAAAATGGCTTAATTGTATTATGACTTCATTTCAGGTTGAGAAAGAACTTCTAACAAATTCCGAAATCGAGAAGTACGGTGCAGGAAAAGAGCGGTCGAACACGAAGAACGCTTGCTACATAGCTGAACAAATATTGAATGTTATTGAATCAAATCCCATCATACATTGTATTTTAAAGTACACTTCTCACATATTCTATAAATTACATTAAGTAAATGGGCATCCGAATCGGAATCACAAGCCGCTTTTTAGCCGCTTGTTTTGAAAGATGAAGGGAAGAGAAAGAAAGAATGCAAGAGGGTGTGATTGAAGGGTTGTTATGTCTTTCATGAGTTTCACGTGCCGCTGAGCCATTTCTCACTGTGAAAAACCGCGCAAGGGGTAATTGAAGATTGAAAATGACCTGGCAGGTCAGAATAGGCGGACAAAGGACTCTGACCTGGTCAGGTAATGCAATTTAAATGACCTGACCAGGTAATTCGACCAACTCATTTTTACCTGAATAGGTCGAATGACCTGAAAAGGGAAACCCTAATCTCCGTTGTCTCGGGTGTCAGGATGGAATATTCCGCATGATCATGCATGCATGCATTTATGATACTATTTAATGCGCTGTAGTTTGCAATTTTGAGTTGATCCTTGAGAATCGATAGAAAGACGTGAACTGGAAAGAGACGATTTCACTTTTCCTTCCTTTTTTTCAAATCCTGGCCTGATCTCAGAGTGGGTGCCATATGGCTGGCAGGTGCGCAAAAGGCGCGAAGAGGGCAGAGAGGGGGCAGAGGGGGGTGGGGTCAGCCTGCGCAATATTTTCGTCTCTCCATTAGGTCTTATCTCTCGTCAGTCAGAGAAACGAGGGTGCGTTGCGCAACGAGCGGCATCCATGATCAGCCTGGAGAGGGCGGGCGGATAATTAGCAGGGGGCCATTGTTGCATCATTGCTATTGCTGCGCATGAGTGGTAGGCGGTGGACGGACCATATTAGCCACACGTTCGGCATCGTCCATTATTGCCTTCCCACTTTCATTTTTATTTATAATTTTACCAGATTTCGAGCGTGCGAACGTCATGTATTGTTGTCCATGCTGAATTCGCTGCGCCTTTCTGAATCTCTCTTTCATTCTTCCTGTTTGCAGCAGCCTTATCCGGGCGGCCCAACACGAGCGTTTCTCTATTGTGCCGAGCACGCACTCATTTGACAAGAAGAGGTCGCCATGCCATCTACCACTTTCCACGGTGGGTAGAGCACTTCTTTACGTTACTATCAATTATTACTTCATTTCCACCGCGGTGTCAATCTTTGGGCATTTCTATCGAAGACTTCTAGCCATTATGAATATTATAATGAGCCATCGTGAACCCTTGGTGGATAAAATAATTGTGATTGTGGTCGTAATTTCAGAACCGACCACGTTCACCGTCGACAACATTGTCCGGAGCCAAATGGGCGATTCGTCATACAAGCTCGACTTCATCGGCATCCAGATTCCCCCGCAACCGCTCACCGCAGGTCCTACCCTGCCCACTGACGAGGCCCGTCTCGCCCAGGCCTTTCAGGGTCTTCTTGATTCATATTGTGGGACTCTGCCCCCGAACTTTCGTTATACCCTTAACGTGTCCCACGATGTCTTCATCGGAAGAACATCTGCATTTGTCGGCTTCAAGGGGCATAAGGACAGTTACGGGAGATTATTTTCCGTTCCACTCGTAGTTGACCTTTGACTACCGTTCGAGGGGCGGAGTTAGGAAGAGGCCGGGAGGAGGCTAGTGATCTACCTGCTCTCCTCCCCCCCCCTACCTCTTCCCTTCCTCTCTCTCCCAGACAATCAATACGCTAACCAGCACATTGAGTTTGCTGAGCATTTGAAACGCACGATACGGGAGTGAAATCGCATCTAGCATTAAGACTATAGCACTACAAAAGAGCAACTATTCGCTCATTCCATTCCTAGATAAATTCGACATTGTGGCACTCATTGTAGACTACGACAAACTCCGAAGACGCTAGCGAAAACAAGTTACTCTGATACTTTTATTCGCACATTTCAACATTCGACAATAAATTCTGTAATTTCACGTGGTTAGTATCTACATTTCCACATTCGGCAATAAATTCGGTAAACTCTCTTGGCTTGTAAATGTAGACGTCCGGGGCCATAATCTCCAGCATGTCCAGTAGACGTGTGAGAGCAACGTTCCCAAACATTCTGAAATTTTGAGGGTAAATTCCAAGTTTTTCAACAATTCTTCATAGGGACTGCCTGCCTCTCTCACTGCGCAACATTCTTTCGCTTCTCTGACTGTCGAGAGATAAGGCAAAATGAAGAGATGAGAACATTACTCAATTTTAACGTACCCGATGTGAAGGTCGAACCAGTTTGCCAGGCCTTCTCGCGTAGTAATGTCAAACTTCTCACGGTCTTGGGTGGTCGCGGGAATGGCTGCAATTAGAATAATATCGTAAGTTCGAGCATTGAAGAAGATTATTTGATGTTATGGAATCAGTTCCAAGAAAATTGAAGAATTTAGAGAGAAGATGCTCTATTTTAACGGAAGGTTTACCTGACATGGAACTTGTGAATCAAGTCTGCGACATGTATGGCGATGGATGCATGCTAGTGCTCGACGATCAGGGTGTGCGAAGATTCCCACCTCAACATTTTAAATTTCTTATTTGGTGAGAAGCGCGAGTGCCACGTCACAAATGTAAAAATGATAGAAGAAGAGTAGTGGCCATGCAATGTTACTACGAATAAAAAGAGCACTATTTTATACCGAATCTGATCAACGCTTATCGTGCGATAATAAACCGTTCCACGAGTAGTTGACCTTTGACTACCGTTCGAGGGGCGGAGTTAGGAAGAGGCCGGGAGGAGGCGAGTGATCTACCTGCTCTCCCCCCCCTACCTCTTCCCTTCCTCTCTCTCCCAGACAATCAATACGCTAACCAGCACATTGAGTTTGCTGAGCATTTGTAACGCACGATAGGAAGATGGTAGCGAGGGCAACCAGAGGGCGGAGACTGGGGGTTCGACCAGAGGGGACAATCTATTGTATACAAAAAATAAGAATAGATCGCATACTTTGATAGTATCCTGAAACTATAAGTCTCACCACGATATGGTTCAGTTGAGATGATGTAGGCACCTGAAATTGTTTTTTAATACACTAAGACGGCCAAACGAGAATACAAATTTGGATGAGAGTTACGTGAATAATAAAATAGTAATTACTGAATACTTAGAAAGATTTGCGGTATACAAAATAGAAACATGGTGGATGTCTGTGTGTATCACTCATTTGTACCCTCAGGCCGGACGGCACCATCCTGCTTGGGGGGCCATCCAACCTGAAGGGATGGGAACGTCGATAACCAACCGAAATGGAGATGTAAAAAATGCCCTCTGGTTGTGCTTATAACTATGAAATGTAAATTTGTTCACAATAATGTATAATGTCATTTCTTCTCCATTCATACTGATTAGAAAATGTTAAATCCCTGAATTTTTCAATTTATTTATTCGAACAAAAAATCATGAGGTCATTTGAACGCTAGCTGAGTGCACTTTCACATTTGTTCTGAGTATCTTTCGACTGAATTCAATCCGGACTTGCTTCGATAGACACAGAAGAACGATGGGGTCGATGAATGTGGTCAGATCTTGAACGAAAGGGCGCTGTAATTGTTTTTTCTCATTCATTTCCAGATTCTACATAAATCCTAACATGAACAATCAAAGAATAGATGAATACGGAATAGAATAGAATCACAGCTTACCACGGTCCTCACGTTCGCCAACATCTCCCTATCTCCAACGAGAAACGAGTAAAATATTGGTGCAGGGCGAACAGGAGATGGTTCCCTCGCCCCACCCCCTCGCTACTCCCTATCACCCGCGCCCTCTTGTCGCATCACTTGCTACTACAGATGCACCATTATTATGATATATTTTTCCGTGTCTTGACATTTATTAGACCTGCTCGTATAAATGAAAAAAATATTTCTTGTACAGTAGTGTGACTCACCACTGTCCTCACGTTCGCCAACATTTCCCTATCCCCGACGAGAAACGAGTAAGACCACGCGAATTGATGCAGTGCGAAGAGGAGATGAGTGGAGGTGGAGGTGATAGAGTAAGTGGCCAGTGATCGTTGCTGCTTGTAGCGAAGAGTGGACGAGAGGGACTGAGAGAATAGTGCTCAATTTTTACTTCGCTCTTTCTTGCTCTAATTAGACTTGCGATGAAGACAAATGTGAAAGAAAATAGTGATAATTATCTGTCGCTGCTGAGTGAAGGAGTGATAAATTCTCCGTTGAATTATGTACGGGGTTAGTAAGAAAGGATGAAATGATATTAAAGGCTCACCAGCACTTTCAGACGCTTGTACGCGATAACGTTCATGCCGACACCGACAATAGCATACAGCGCATAATAAGCGCCGGTGATGCTGCGATAGATCTGAAAGAAATGGTAAAGCAACGAAAAAATATGTCCTTTGTTCGGGAAAAAAGGAATGAGTTTCAACAAGTGCTCAAAGCAACGGCTTCATGCTAGTAGATAATGAAACAGGAACACGAGTCATATACGACCCACCGATCCCGTCACATCATCCCATCCCTTGTACTGTATCTCCGCCTGTTCATCTGCAATCCAATACGGAGGAGCGATGGCAAAGTAACAGTGTGGAATGAGGGGCAGGATGTATTGGCAAGCGATCAGGAGGTTGGTCTTGCGAGGCGTCCAACTCTGCAAATTTGATTCCGTTTTTTTAATACACACAGTGATTTTATCATCACAATTTTCGGACAATGCAATGTTCATTTCAATGTTCAATGTTCTGGAGCTAAGTATTCGAAAGAGTGCTTAATTTATTTTTTATCGTTCGAAACCGATGAAAATTGGCACCCTTACATTGCATCGCGATTTGAGTCAACCCTGAAACATATCGTGCGTTTCAAATGCTCAGCTTCAAATGCTCAAATGCTTTCAAATGCTCAAACTCAATGTGCTGGTTAGCGTATTGATTGTCTGGGAAAGAGAGGAAGGGAAGAGGTAGGGCGGAGGAGAGCAGGTAGATCACTAGCCTCCTCCCGGCCTCTTCCTAACTCCGCCCATCGAACGGTAGTCAACGGTCAACTACGAGTGGAACGGAAAATAATTTCACGATAATTAAAATAAATATCTTCACATTGAGTGAGCTTTTCAGATTTGCCAGCACTGCCAGACGGTTGAGAGTGATGAGAAATTTTCCGGTCGTGTAGCAAAACGCGGCACTGCCGTTGATTGTCTGGAAGGTTTAGAAAGAAATTCGAAAAAGATGGAAATGAAAAATTTGATGAAATCGAACTACCTGGCCAACATAAATCATTGCCGCCGTTTCTCTCCTAACTGGCACAAAATTACTGAGGTGAATCAACCAAAAGGTGGTTATTACTCCGATTCCCGCGAGACCTGAAATTATCGGCTCTGTACGAGTTGAAGGGTCCCTAAAAAATTGAAAGGTCCCTAAAAAATTAAAAGGTCCCAAAAAAATTGAAAGGTCCCTAAAAAATTAAAAGGTCCCTAAAAAATTGAAAGGTCCCTGAGAAATTGAAAGGTCCCAAAATTTATAGGAAAAATTGAAAGGTCCCTAGAAAATTGAAAGGTCCCAAAAATCGCTACAGTCTCATAATCATCCTTGTTTATGTTTTTTTCTAAATATTTTTCTATGATGTGAAAGTGACCTTGACCATAATTTTAGAAATAAATTTCCATACTCATAGTGAACATTCATAATCCTCCGATATTGCTCAACTATCGACCATCAACCGTATGAACATGGGTTAATGACTCTTCACGCGTGGAAGCTCAGCATAAGTGAAACAAGGAATGAAGCTCCAAAATTCAATTATAACATGACACACTGTTCATGCCTATCTCACTGCAATATTAATTTTGATTCAAGCATATTCAGTTCAGGAATGTTGAGTATCTAGAATGGTTTCTAAAATATGGTCAAGGTCACTTTCACATCATAGAAAAATATTTAGAAAAAAAATAAACAAGGATGAGACTGTTGCGATTTCTGAGACCTTTCAATTTTCCATTGATCTATCAATTTTCTAGGGATCTTTCAACTATTCTTTATATTTTTGGGACCTTTCAATTTTTCCTATAAATTTTGGGACCTTTCAATTTTTCAGGGACCTTTCAATTTTTTAGGGACCATTTAATTTTTTAGGGACCTTTCAATTTTTTTGGGACCTTTCAATTTTTTAGGGACCTTTCAATTTTTTAGGGACCCTTCAACTCGTACAGAGCCAAATTATCATCATTTCATTTTGATTTTTTTTGAGAATTCGGTGAATACAAATCATTAACCTACGCAGTATTTTCTCAATTTTATTGGAATTATGAAACACAACATATCGAGCTTACCCGTTGCATTGAAAAGCTTGAAGAATGGCGAGTTCAAACGTTTTCGAGTGCCGATAAAAACGATAAACAAAATAAAAATCGACGAGCAAATTAGCTCAAAAAAGAAGAAAGTGACGATTATGGTAAGAATAGGCAGCATGGATAGACGATGTGTAGCATGTATGAACGATTCAGCGATTCATCTATCGAAACATCTCATAACACGGGACGTAGACGTCAATAGCAGTGATCGCACATTAAAATCTCGCATCTTCGCTATACTTTTGCGAGTCTGACAAAGATCCTGAATATTTGTTTCCATTACGCCCGCTCTATCGCTGGTCAGAGAAACGAGAATTCACGCGAATTGAAGAGACGGAGTCTTCTGATATTCGACTTTCAAAGAATAGGATTCAAAGAATTCAAGTAAAGAATTCAAAGAATATCACACGATGTCTATTCATCGAAAGGGATCGCAGAGTTCGCAACAGCAAACTCGAGATGGAAGATCCGCATCACAAGTAATAATAATAATAATAATAATAATAATAATAATAATAATTTATTCATGTCAGGCGTTAACGCTCAGATGAGGATAGGTCGGCATTCCTCATAAGTTGCATTCACCAGTGTACGCCAATAGCGCGTTCGGTCGTCCCGCCAGTGTGTCCGAGGGTGGCCAGTTGGGCGTTTCCTGTTGTAGAGGACCATACAGTTGGGGCGCAGCTCCATTGCTCCATGTCCATTTGCCTGATTTTTAGAGCCCATCGCGCTTTTCGTTTCAGTCCTTCCTCTATCCAGTCCCGCAGCTTCGTATCTACAGTCACAAGAGATGATTAGAAAAAACGTGCGATTATGGTAGGAGTGGACTTCATAAGATTCCGGCGTTACTCAAAGGAATACAAAAATATTGAACAAGAATAGATCAAAGATCAAGTTTTCACATAAATACTGTAGTCTTTTTAAGTGTAGCTGATAGAGGACAAGAGAGGAAGAGGAGTAGATGATGTTTTAACAGATCTCCGACATAAACCTTGAAAATTTCATAGTATTTTTTTTAAAAAGAACAACGAGTTACAACTGATTTGATTCACCTACGACCTTTATTTACCTCCGCGTGAAACATATTTCGATAACTTATTTTGAAAATGGCTTGGAATATGTTTTCGCATATGTTTCACCCGTTGCATATTGCTGTCAGTCTAGCCAATTGTAGATACAATGACGTAATAAACTTTATGTCCTATAAAAAATCAGATCTCGCACATTTTGAGGGATTGACATTGATACTTTTGCCTTAGAAGTTCACTGTCACAGTTCACACATACACATGCCATTACCATTACGATTTCTTCGAAAAATCGACTACTGTCACGTT
Source organism: Pristionchus exspectatus (assembly GCA_911812115.1). Taxonomy (NCBI): domain Eukaryota; kingdom Metazoa; phylum Nematoda; class Chromadorea; order Rhabditida; family Neodiplogasteridae; genus Pristionchus; species Pristionchus exspectatus. Next base: position 20,670,421 of record OU461587.1, read on the forward strand.
TATTAACCTCGACCCGTCCCGAAAACGGACCACTAACAATATTCCTCGCACCGTCGAGGATAATAATCGTACACAAGGATGGGCGAGGCTCATACACCTCTCTTGACTACGATCCTCTCGTTTCACCTTATCTCTTGCTTCCCTAATCGGTGAGAAAACGAGCAGAGTGAATAAGAAAATTTCTCAATCGTCCTCTACTCTACACAGAAATCTCTGACCCATCAAAGAGCGTGCGATATGAAGAGGAGAGAAAGGAATGTGCGCGTGACGTGACGACTCTGTTAGAGGATTAGGCACAGTTTCGGAGAGTCAGATTGGGTGAGATGAGGATGGGCACCAGATGATTCGGCCCTAGTGGCAACCTGCCTTCGCATTTCTTTCAATTAACCATTAGCCGCCGAATTTTATTTTTTTTTTATTTTTGCTGTTCGCGTAATCGTTTGGTGCTCTTAGGTACGTGTGCAAATCGTGTTGATGTTCGCGCTCTAATCTTTACTTTGAATGCTTCTGCAAATCAATCCATGTGCTCGTGACGTTAGCGGATTACGGGCCGATTCGAGTAGAGGGGATTAGATCAGCGTGATTAGATGATTAGGTGATGGTGTCCAGAAGATTCGACCCGAGTGAGACGACCCGGGCTCTTTTTTCGTTTTTAATGATGATTTAATTTTTCTTTTACAATTTACATGGAATTTGTTCGCGATTTTTTTCTTTTCGAATAGCATTCTGAGACCCAGGTCAAATAACCCTTACGCCTTGACCCGAACATCTCCACAACAGACTAGCACAGCGGCGTAAATATGCCTATCAAGTAACTACTACGCCCAGCCCGACTCAAACATCTAGAGTTCGCAATTCGGGTCGCCGTCTCTTCATTTCACACACTCTCTCACCGGTCAGAGAGGCGAGAGAGTGTGTGAAATGAAGAGACGGCGACCCGTATTTCGAACTCTACAAACATCACAGCAGATCATGAAACCAGCGTAAATAGGGCTGTCACAATCAGATCACGCTTATTATTTGGCACGATTTCTCACCATTTCAAGACGCGAAAGATCACGCGAATTAGAGAGACACATTTCCAATGCTGACTGCTCATGACAGTCGTAAAGGTCCGGGTCGCGCGGCGGCGAGTCTATGATCCACAGAGCCGTCAATTGTGTGTTTGAGAACCGTCTCTAAAACACCGGCTCTCCACATTTCCCATGCTTTTCCACTATCCCTGACCGGGCAGAGGTCACGCGATACGGAGAGGGTTCCTTGCTGATTAAGAGGGGTGGAGGTGTGAAATGGGAGAGCATTCCGCGCATTTTTACGAGCCCGTTTCCGATTGGAGATAACGAAGTCAATCGGACCGATTTCATGCCGCCCCGGTTTGCTTAATCGTAGGCAGTAGTGGTGACTGTTCGATATTCGCCTCTCGTAATTTTGGGTACGCACTCTCGATTCCCTAACCCCTAAGCCTAACCCTAACCGTAATACTCAAGTAGGATAAACCCGATATGTCTTATATTTGCGATGATTATGTTTTTACAACCCTTTCGTACTAAATTTAGTGATTTAGCAAGATTTGCGAAAGCATTTCAAATATTTCAGTTGGCAATATTTGAACCCTTCCCCTCAATATTTGAGCAAGATTTGCGATGTGTTTCACGCCGCATTATTGAAAGAAATGTGTTGTACCAGTTTGATTATGAATAAATTCGGACACGTCACTAGCCCAGAAAGAAATCGGTTGTGTTTGATTTCAAAACGCTTCAGCGTAAGAATTCCGCGGCTCATTTGGGCACCATTTCTCTTTTCATATCATCATCACTCAATCGACTGGGCGCCTATCATTGTCAGCTTACATTCTGTGATATTCTGTAATGGTCTTAGGCAGATGTTTGCCAATAACCCAGCATTTTCGAACGTTCTTGCGCTGAAGAAAATTCATGTGTCATAATATATATGTTAAATCTGTGCATTCCCCACCCCACATGAGCACCCTTTTCTAATTTCAAATCATCACTTTGGTGTGTGAGTCATCGAACGATTAGAATGTGCGCGAATCAAAATTGAGGATGTAGTTTGGATCGTGTTCAAGATTCGAATCCGAATGTTTGAAAATTGATGCTTCTCCAACCGCAAATCTTCACTTACAATCATCGATCGACTGGCCATATCATTCTGCATTTTTCACCCTGATCAGCTTACTGACTTTCTGTCTATCAATCTTCTCTCTTTTCTGCCTTTTCTTCCCTATTTCTTCCTTTTTTTCACCCAATGAGACACTGTGGAGAGTCGAGAAACGTCTTCTCAAGCCTCTCTTCTCCCCTTACTAATCCACCTTATCAACCGATCAACCTCGCGGTCTTCAGAGACGTATTTTCTCGGAATATTGGCACATCGTCCCTTTGTTTTCTATCCCTACTTTTCCCTTATTTTCGGTCAGTTTCCTATGGATTTTCGCATTATCATTCCTCGCTTATCGTCTGCGAACCTTGATCTCTTCCCTTGGAATGCTGATCCCTCACTGTCTCGAAAAATCATTCTGAGAGCGTGATGACTTCTCGAACTAGGGAAGCCCCCTATCATTCCATTCTCATCTCTCGGAATCGCTCAGTTTGATGCTGACGTTTCGAATCGCAGTCTTATATCCAGTATTGGTTCTCCTTGTATATCGTACATCGCCCACATTACCGAACAAACGAAAAATTTTTACTTTTTTTACTTTTTTTTTAAAGTCAGCGAATTCGCATCGAATATTCCTAATGTTTGTTTCATATTTTTTGTCCACCCACAATTCCGCGTGACTTTTAAAATTGAACGGTGAAATATTTATTTAAATGGGTGAAAAATTGGAGCCGCAAGAGCGAAAAGTGATGACGGAAGGGTGATTATCTACGGTAGAGCCGGCGTTTAGGCTTTACTTGGAGCCAGCTGCCCCACTTTTCACTACTTTTGACTCCAAATTTTCACCCATTTAAATAAATATTTCACCGTTCAATTTTAAAAGTCACGCGGAATTGTGGGTGGACAAAAAGTATGAAACAAAAAATAGGAATATTCGATGCGAATTCGCTGACTTTAAAGAAAGTAAAAAAAAGTAAAAAATGTTCGTCTGTTCGGTAATGTGGGCGATGTACGATAGTGATGCATAATTTTACTCGTGATAACTTTACGGGCTGTTTTTTTCAGAATCCGAATCATGAGAGACCGCACCGAGACCTTGGACGTGCCCCTCCGCTCCCGCAACCCGTTCGAACCCTCCTCGAGTGGGTACAGCAGACAAATCAGGTAAGAAAAGGGTACCCAGCACGATTATTTGCCTTTTATAGTATTATTGCTATTTCTCGCCATGCCTTGAGAAAAATAAATAAAAATGCTCTCGTTCAAATCCTCCTCGAGTGGGTACAGCAGACATATCAGGTAAGAAACGGGTATCCAGCACGATTATTTGCCTTTTATAGTATTATTGCTATTTCTCGCCATGCCTTGAGAAAAATAAATAAAAATGCTCTCGTTCAAATCCTCCTCGAGTGGGTACAGCAGACAAATAAGGTAAGAAAATTCGGGGAAATTTCAATATCCCTGTTGAAGGAATAAACCTCTGTCGAACGTTTGTGCATTCCCATTTCCGATATGTTTCACCGAATCAATTTGAGCAACAGCTGTTGCTCATTTTCAATATAATTCCGTCTGTGGGTTGTGAAAAAACATCAAAATCTCTTGAACAATTCATTCCTTTCAGTTCCGACATGCCGCGTGGTGTCGAGCGATTGCGCCTGCAAATCGTCGATTTTGATGAGGAAATTGATCGATTGAAGGCGAAGGTGAGCCTTTATTACTCGCATCTTAGTCCCAGCCTCTTAGCCACTCAAAATAAGTAGTCGATAGATGAAGATATGAATTCCTGAATAAACGTATTTTCAGCAACTCGTCAGCACCCGAGGCATGGTCTGCGACATCGAACAAGTGAGTCGCAAATATTTTCGAAATTTTAAATTCACATTTTTTTTATCTTCAATCTTGGCGTGAAAGCACAACAACCTTGCTAAAACGAAAAGATATATCTTTTTATTGATATTGATCTGCCGATCCCACTGTCATTCCCCTTATCATTACGACCTTTCTCGAGCTCTGACTCTCTAATTCTTGCCTGCTCTCTAGCATCGTCTGACCGATAAAAGAGCGATTCGAATTAGAGGGTCGGAGTACTATTTACCCAGCCCGTCAATTGATTTCCCATTGATCCATGAGTAATAGCGAAGATTATGGCCACAGAGAACTCGATTTCTATTATTATTCAAGTTTCTCGGAATAGAGACGGATTGTCTTATCACTGTAGTGCTATAGTCTGAATACAATCGCCTCACAAAACAATATTGATGACAATGGGGATAACTATATTTATGATTCAACGATGATATCAAAAATTAATTATTTAATATTTCCAGGCCACAGACTCCGGAATCCGCGCCATAGCTTCGTTGGAGGACCAAGACGGTATGCATAGATCATTTTCATAGATCATCAACATTACGAGTGAGACTTTTGAGGAGTGATGTCTGGGTGTAAATCATGCAATCTTTAAAAAAATAAGACGGATTGTGAATCGCACGATTAGTGATGTGTAGACTAGGGTTTGGGAATTGGGCGGCGCCCAGTCCGCCCAGCTCCGAAATGTGTTGAATGAATAACGCCCAATACGCCCAGTTGGGAACAAAGGAATTGAGCTGGGCGCCCACGGGCGCCCATTCCTCCCATTCGTCATTGCAATGAGCGGTTCAGTCGACCATTCTCGTTCACTTTCACACTAGGGTTCCCCCAACTGGGCCATTCCGCCCAACTGGGCGTTCGCGCACCGGTCGATCCGCCCAGTTGGGCGCAATGAATACGGTACGCCCAATGGGCGGATTTCCATTGTTCTCGCCCACTGGGCGTTTATTATGAGTTTTTCTTGAAACCGAACCGAGAATCAAAAGTGAAAGAGCGAGGAATGATTGAAAGTGAACGAGAATGGTCGACTGAACCGCTCATTGCAATGACGAATGGGAGGAATGGGCGCCCGTGGGCGCCCAGCTCAATTCCTTTGTTCCCAACTGGGCGTGTTGGGCGTTATTCATTCAACACATTTCGGAGCTGGGCGGACTGGGCGCCGCCCAATTCCCAAACCCTAGTGTAGACATTCAATCGTAACGAAACAACTAGTCGTTTAATAGGGAAATCACCCATCGCTCTCCTCATTCTGCGCTGTCTTTCGTAAAGATGGCGGTGCATTTCTCTATTAAACGACTATAGTTATATCGTTACGATTGAAAGTCTAGTGATGTGCGGATATTGAACTCTCTTGAGTGATCAATGATCGCTCTCACAGTTAAAGAGTGCATTTGTAGAGAGAAAAAATATTTTTTCTGATATTTGATCAATGAATCCTGCAATTTCAGCCGCCCTCGACCGGATTGAGAAAGGCTTGGAACAGATCGAATCCGACGTTGGAGTAATGAAGAAGAATCTAAGGTGAGCGGGAGATTTGGCTTCCTCACTTTCATAATTAAAAACGTGAGGGAAATTAATCTAATAAACTGTAGCAGCCATATCGGTGCACAATAAATGTGCCAGTAGGAACTGTTGATGTCCGACTCTTGCGGTCATAATAGCCACACAGAAAACAGCGCGGCGCACCATTGATTAATGGTTATCGCTTTTTTGCCGAATGCTTTATTTTTCGTATTTGTCTGACTTATTGTTATTTTTTCTAAATTAATTGGTAATTGAGTGTATTCGTGATAATTGAATTTGTAATTTATAAATTTATCCGTTCGACAGGGTCGTTTCCAGGCGCATGCGCAGCTGTTGCGGGCTCGGTCACTACTACTTCAAGTACATTCGATCGCCCATACTGAGAATGTTGATGGGCAGAAGGCACGCGAAGAGCAGGTCCGAGTCCACAATGGTGAGCTGTACAAATATTTTCTATTTATTAGCAAGATATGTTTCAAGACACGTTCAAGAGTCGAGTGAACATGAGTAATTATTAATGTTTATCATAATTTAAAAAAAAAACCATTCTTGATACAGCGATGTATGGGGATGAATGGGAACTGACAACAGGGACTGGGAAGTAGATAGGTAGTAGATGAGGTTGTTGATGGGCAGAAGGCACGCGAAGAGCAGGTTCGAGTCCACAATGGTGAGTTTTCAGAGATTTCGAAAACCATAAAAAATGAAAAAATGATTAGTTGCAATAGTTCATTCTTTCAAAAAAAGATTCGAAGAAGTATTGCAAGGTGAAGTGAGTTTCAAAAGCAATACGAAACGCTATTGGAGCCGCTTTATTGATGGATTATTCATGGCCGGCCAATGGAGCAAAAATATGTGATAGGGTTGACTGGCGAATATAAATATTTATAAATAATAATTACTTTTTTCAGGGCGGCCCTCTTGTGATCACTCTATCGCAGCGCGAGAAGCCTACCGTAGTCCGCCGGGAGAGCCAGCGGGCGCAGAGTGTGCGGTGAGTCAGATTTATTATTCGTTCCTGCACGTCGAACCCTTCCATCTTTTGCGTCTCACTGATTTTGCAACTTCTCAACTAGTGCTCGGACTCAGTGGAATTTTGATGACATTATAATTCGAGCCAACTTTGCATTTTGAATAAGTTTCGCAAACAGCAGGAAAGCAAATGGGGAAAAACTTGGTTGATTGACATTTTCTTTTTCTTTAGGATTAACAAAATTATATCTGAATCGTTCCCTTAGGGAGAGTGTGTAAGAAAAATGGACTCAGCTATATTAGGCCCAGATATATGATGAGGCCCTTGCCTATCGGTTTACACTACCAATGTTGAATCTTTCTTTTTTTTAAATTATTTATTTATATGTTTCTTAATTCCAGAGGCCCGACCGAAAGTCTGTCCGCTGAAGACCTCGAGATCGAGAGGAATCTAGAAAGAGTCGATGATGGAGTGAGGACATTGAAGGAGGTGAGAGTTTACTCTGTCTCCCCCCTTGATTGCGTTTAAATCGAAAAGATAGATGCAGAAGATGCACTGAGAAAATGTCTTTCCTTTCCCATTGATCACGATTGAATCGGAAACATAGAAACATGAGAGGCACTAAAAAGTTACGATTCTTCACTATTCTTAGTCCGAAATTTGTAAATTTGAAGGTCGCTTTCGACATCCACACACAACTGGAAATCCAGCGACCGAAGATTGACCGCCTCAATAAATTGGTGAGGAATTCAATTAGTACAGGCTCAGGCATGCTTAGCGGTAGACATGTTGTTGAAGGGTACAATCGGTTGATTGAAAAATCATTGGGACTAACGACAGGCTTCTTGTTGATAACAAGGATAAAGGGCAAACATTTTGTTTCTCTGGTCAATTTGCCGTTCGAGGCCGCTTTCCCTTTCCTTCATTTTCCATTCTGCGTAGGCGGGGGGCTCAAACAGACAAAACACGCCCCCCGGAATTTGTCCTTGTGCTCAAAGGGCGAGAAAAAGTGAAGCTTGCGCGCGCTATTGAGAGGGATGGCCTGACTCTCGCATTCCGCAACATTCGTTCGTTTGGCGGATAGTTCATCTGAATGAAACAATGATGACGAATTGTCTGTTTCTCGCTTTTCGCAACGCGCGATTACTCCCTGATTGTAAATGGCGAGACATAGGGCAAATTAAACTGCCGAGAACATTACTCGCGTTGAAATGGAGGATTTTCATATATGAATTTCAGGTTGAGGAAAACGACATCAGCATTGGCGGCGCGAATAGAACAGTCAAGAAGCTGCTCAATGAATGAACTTTCACTTTTGTGTCTGACTTTTTTCCATTCCCTCGCTTCTCTGACCGACGAAAGATCAGTGAAAACAATCTCTAAATTTCATTCACATATTCCATTCCCTACTGTCATTCCCCCACGTGTGTTCTTCTCTAGCCAGAATTCTGTGCTCTTCGTATGAATAAAGATTTTTAGTCTTTGATAATTCAAAATGTTTCACGCCAGATATGCTTCATCGTTAGATTAGAAGGGAGAGATTTGCAAACACGAAGATTGAAGAAGAAATTCATTGTTCTACAAACAAAATAAAAAATACAGATGGAATAAAGCCAGTTGTCGATTCGACTGCAGCTATGAGATAGATTGAAGCGAGTACCCGATTGAAAGAGATTGTCTGACTTTCTCAATTCATCATCATCGGCGGCGCCAATTGAATGGTCAAGAAGTTATGAGAGAATGTTCTCCCTATTTTTCTTCATTTCACTGTCCTTCCCACTCCCATTGAAGTTGCTGTCGTCCTTCACGTGTGATTCTCCGACAAAAATATGTTCTTTTGCTAAGTTCTTACATTGTTCTATATTTCAAAATGCGAATTCAGTTATGTTTCAGCCTCCCATTAGAAAGGTTGAGGATGGATAAAGTCTGATATTCCCATAGTGCGCGGTTGTAAAAAGAACTTCATTGTTCATTGGTCTACACACTACATTGATACGGAGGAATAAAGCCAGTTGTCGATTGGAGATCGAACACAGCTACGGTAAACGGTCGATTATCGATTACTTGCCGCATCCGCAGGGAGGAGGAGGAGGCGCGCAGCCACCACCGCATCCACCACCACTGAAAAAAGGCGAGATTACGGTAGGGAAAGGGTTCGGTAAAAGAGATTACGGTAGGAAAGTGGTTCGGAAAGTGAGGTTAACCGTTCGAGAATTCAAAATGAATCGCCAATTATGCTTCAGCTTCGAATTATAAGGAGAACGATGAATTAATGTCCGATTGATCACTGGTCGGGATTTTAAACACTAATATCAGAAACAAAGTGGGCTGGGGGTACGGTATTCTACAGTAATCCCTTACCATCCTCCACCGCATCCTCCTCCTCCTCCCATTCCGAAGAGGAATGCCTGTCCGTAGACGACGGCAGCGACGAGGGTAATGAGAACTTGACGGAGCATCTGAATTATGATATTATTATTGAAAATACATCTAAATTTCACGATATTAAAGCGAAAACAAAACGCTAGAAAGGATCTATCATCAAGTGAAAGTTGCCTGTTATGGCCCAACCATGAAGGGGGCGATAAGTGAAAATGCATGAAAATACAGCTGCCGATCTCTATCCGTTCGCCAGTTATGGTTTCAAGAAACCGCTCGCAATGAGCTTAGGAATATTGTCAAAGTGACCCATGCCAACTATTGGAAGCATGACAGACAATTCACCAATGGCCCAAATCTCAGAGGGAGTGATGCCGCCTGTAAATCTCAGTCTAGCGCTAAGCTCGAGGACAGGAGAAGCTGATGCTGCACCCTTATCCCCCTTATAAACATCTCTCTGATCAGAAGACGTAGCTACGACGGACAAGCATCCAAAAACCAGAGAGGCGAGAGGGCTAACTCTCAATCTAATGGACGAAAGGATAAGCTGCTGCCCTACCCCGATATCCCCCTCCTTATAAACACCTCTCTTCCTCTTGCCCCTCCCCTGTCCTTGGTCTTGTTCGCTCGATTCGCCCTTTGCTTTGCTGCTGCTTCAAAATAAGCTGAGTGGGCGAGGCACCGGGGCCAGTTATCCCCTCTCACTTTGCCTAGTCTTTCGCCCTGTCTAATACTCGAGATATTACAGAGAAAAGGAAACAGAGACAATGAGCTTCTTCTCCCTCTCTCATGCTGCCCGATCATCGAAAGACCATGGGGCAAAGATGGTCTTATGCTCTCGTTTGGCAATGTTCACTCGTTTCTCTGACTGCGGAGACACAAGGCAAAGTGAAGAAACGGAAAGGCTGATAGAGACAATAAAAGAAGCATAGGCGCAAATATTTCGTGCGCACAAGTGTGCGAACTGTTACCATGGTGTAGTGCCTCCTTATTCAATTAGGGCGGCCCTTGAGGCGAATTATTCGGTCAGACCCCTTCAGGGGAACTATCTAGAGCCCGTACAAGAACTATGCAGAAATCAGCTCACAATGGAACAAGGTTGCAATGAAAGACGTTTGTTAGGTATTCAACCTTATTGAAAAACCATATGATGACATTGAATGACTGAACTGTTCTGCTTTCTGCTTGCAGACAAGGAAACTTGTAGCATGTAAATTTGTACAACAGATGCACCGTATTTTTTCGAGTTGGAGTATCGACAGCTTTACAATGATTTACAATGATGAGCAAACTATTGTCTAGATGTGACAGTACAATCACTTTTCTATATAACTTTACGGTTATGATGTGTGGGCGATACGTATCCGGCGACACAATAATCATTTCGATGCAGACAATTTCGAGCATCAATCACCAATCGAGAAGTGCAGAGGCGAAATGAGCAATGATCTGGTTCGGTCATCACTACCGGCCAGACATTCGAGTGCACAAGTCCTGAACAGGATGTGCTCCTTTTTTGTCTTTTTCCTTACGGCCCGAAATTCGTGACATTCTTCTGAGGCTAATTGCCGAACAGGATGCACCGTCAGCGAATTAAATTGAGGGAACTGAACTACTTCCTCCTGACACGAGACAAACTACTGAACAGGCTGGACTAGAGTCGAGCCGGAAATTAGCCTTGATTTGGGTGCAGAAAGGCTCGCCGGTTCGCTAATCTGCACTCGAGCGCCAATCACCATGGAAAAAGTGTAGTCCTCAACAGGTTGCAACTGCATGCAAAAAATGTATGAGCCTTGTTTGTGTCAAATGATGCCTGGCTAAGCCCACACTTTGATCCGCAATCTTGCCACTTTTCGAGAGCATCAATAACCAACCAGTGGATAAGTGAATAGCAGCTTTTTCATATCGATCATCGGATATTCTCGAGGACAGTGAACTTTGCAGGATGCTTCGCCACTCGAGCCCCGCAGGCACAAAAAGTGCGTAGGAGTTGGGCGAACAAGTGCCTTTTTCAGCCTCATGCTATCATCATTCCGCGTACTCTCTCGCCGGTCAGACAGACGAGAGAGCCTGTAAAATGAGGAGAGTGGCCGTTTGTCATCACTATCGCGCAGCTTCGTGGTCAAGGACCTCCTTTCAGTTTGTGCGTCGTGTCTCACTTTTGTTTCACCTTGTTTGTGGGCAAACGAGCGAGCAGCCCTCAGCCTGAGTGGACCTGTTAGGGCGGGTTGCTGCTTTCTTGGAACAATAACATCCAACCCCTATAAAAGGACAGCGCCCGCGGGAAGAGATAACACTTTCACTTATCGTTCCCTCCCTGGTTGGGCCATAGCAAGAAACTGTCGCTCGATAGGAGTTTCCTTCCAACGTCTTGTTTTCGTTCTATTATTGTATAATTTAGATGCGTTTTCTATAATGATCTCTTCAATTCAGATGCTCCGTCAAGTTCTCATCACGCTCGTCGCTGCCGTCGTCTACGGACAGGCATTCCTCTTCGGAATGGGAGGAGGAGGAGGGTGCGGGGGAGGATGGTCAGTTATCGATAGTAGGGGATTACTGTAGGATACCGTACCCCCTCCCCCCTAAGCACTTACCTTACCGTTTTTCTCTTACCGTATCCACTTCCTTAGGAGGATGCGGAGGAGGATGGTAAGGGAATACTGTAGACCGCATCATGGCCTCGGTAAACCCACAGCATTCTGACCCCAATTGTTCTCTCCAGAAAACGGTGAACAAGGGGATTAACTTTTGAATTTTACACCGTAATCGGACTGCAAAAATTCAAAATGAGCGGGGAGAGCGGCCGCTCCCTCCGCCCAGGCCTTGTAGTTCGATGCGCAAGTACATATGTAAAGATCTCCCCCTTCTCTGTCGGAGAAGAATGCTGTGAACCCAGCCTTCTGTATTCCTTCAAGTAATAATATTTTACCCAATCATTGAACGACGTATCAAATATTGATTCGATCGTTCACCTTTCAATACGAGGCTGAAACATAACTGAATTTAAATTACCAAACTATAAACCTCAATTCAATCAAACTTTGGTCAAAGAACCAAACTATCTCAAATTACCGCATTCTTCCCAACCGTACCTCGTCCTACCGTGACCCTCCATCCATTTCAGCGGCGGCGGATGCGGTGGTGGCTGCGCGCCTCCTCCTCCTCCTCCCTGCGGATGCGGCAAGTAATCGATCGACAGTCGACCAGACCAGCTACCGTACCACTACCGTAGCTGAGATCGATCCATTGTCCAAAGGCGTCGCCACTCCCGCTTTACTACTGTATATTAGTCACTGTAGCTGATCGATAAATGAACTTTTTCGTAAATTGCAGCTACAAAAAGTAGAAAGAAAGAAATTTACTACTGTATATTAGTCACTGTAGCTGATCGATAAATGAACTTTATCGTAAATTGGCAATTACAAAGTGTAGAAAGAAAGAAATTTACTACTGTATATTAGTCACTGTAGCTGATCGATAAATGAACTTTATCGTAAATTGGCAATTACAAAGTGTAGAAAGAAAGAAATTTACTACTGCATTAGTCACTGTAGCTGATCGATAAATGAACTTTATCGTAAATTGGCAATTACAAAGTGTAATAAGAAAGAAATTTACTACTGTATATTAGTCACTGTAGCTGATCGATAAATGAACTTTATCGTAAATTGGCAATTACAAAGTGTAGAAAGAAAGAAATTTACTACTGTATATTAGTCACTGTAGCTGATCGATAAATGAACTTTATCGTAAATTGGCAATTACAAAGTGTAGAAAGAAAGAAATTTACTACTGCATTAGTCACTGTAGCTGATCGATAAATGAACTTTATCGTAAATTGGCAATTACAAAGTGTAGAAAGAAAGAAATTTACTACTGCATTAGTCACTGTAGCTGATCGATAAATGAACTTTATCGTAAATTGGTAATTACAAAGTGTAGAAAGAAAGAAATTTACTACTGCATTAGTCACTGTAGCTGATCGATAAATGAACTTTATCGTAAATTGGCAATTACAAAGTGTAGAAAGAAAGAAATTTACTACTGCATTAGTCACTGTAGCTGATCGATAAATTAACTTTATCGTAAATTGGCAATTACAAAGTGAAGAAAGAAAGAAATTTACTACTGTATATTAGTCACTGTAGCTGATCGATAAATGAACTTTATCGTAAATTGGCAATTACAAAGTGTAGAATTCAAAGTCCGATTTCTCGTTGGGCGCTACGAGACCGGGCTTCTCGCAGTTTGCGACCTGAATGGATCAGTTAGTGGGTAGAATTTACAAGAACGCCTTAATTGTCTCTCATCTGCACCTAGTTGTCAGAACCTCAAGCTAGTTAGTGAGGATGAACATCGAGTGCTACGCGCACACAGCCTTACTTCATAACCTAAAGTTTCAGGAAATAGTCACACTAAATAAGGCAAAAAACAATCACCATGAGCCACTCGGGGTATTTCGAATCCTTATCGGTGTCAAAGTGCAGAGGTTCATCATAGCACCCAACGAAGCGAAGCTAAATAAAGTCATCCATTTATTTATTTTTTAAAAATATTTCGCGTATGCTAACCTCGGATTTATCGCCATTCTTGACACAAGCGATGGTCACTTTGCCTATTCGGACGCTGTAAAAATATCAATATATCCTATTTCAAAATTGCACTTGTTTCTATGTTGACAATCTTCTTTTTCTCAACAGATTTACGAACGCGCTTCCTCTCTTCATCTCTTTGCCATTGAAGTAGCAAGCTTCGGGCAGAATCTTCGGCGTTTGAACCTGGCGGTTGAAATCGATCTGGTCCTGAAGGAACAATTTAAAATTATGTAAAAACTATATTTATTTTATTTATTACCTCGTGCGGGTTTTTGAGAGTGATCAGCGCTGTTCTATTGGGAAAGAGATCACAGCGCTGCTTGATTCCAGCCTGAATTCATCGTTAACTATTTATCAATGAGGATACTCAGAGCAAGTAAACAAACATAATAAGAAAAGGAACCAATAAACCACTCACAATCGATATTTCGCGTCCGAAAGGCAGGAATGAGTTGTAGGTCTTCTCCAATGACATAACGGGCGTGCACCCGATTGGCTAGAATATTTTTAATTGAAAACACAGTTATAAAAATATGGAAAGCACATTTTTTGCAATGTATTGACATGTTTGTCAGATTCAAGCAGCAACCATTGATAATTTTTTTTGTAAATTTGCAAACTGACCAATGGCGTTCCGTAATGTTCCCTGCAATTGTAGAAGATGCCGTCAACGCTCTAAATTAATAATTCAATAAACATAAACCAATAATTGTGAGCAAATCATTTCAAACAGGCTTTTTCGCAACAAAGGCTCTGCACTCAAAAAAATTGCAAAAACATACAAATGTTTTCTTCGCCCTTTCCCAATTGCAGTCCTTCTCTAACTGTTCCTTCGTGTACGTCGTCACAGTCTCCGAAGACATCGTTGTCGTGGCGACGTCGTTTGCCTGAATTCATTATGCGGAACTTTTTTTATTTTCCCTTCGCTTACGTGTAATCGAGCAACTGTGAAAAGCGAAAATATATTTTTGATGAGATTTGATGATGGCGGTTTGAGTCCGCTATGAAGTCAGCTAATGCTGACGCATGGGCTTGTGAACATTCTTCTCATTAGCGAATATGTTGTGTGTGACAGCAATATTTATTTACTTCAGAGTTTTTTTTAAATTTCGGAGTTTACCTTTCCTGGAGCTCCCACGTCATAAACCACTCGATCGCCGACTTTGTTGCACTTCTCCACAATCAGTCCGTTGTCGGCCTATGAAATATTTGATGTTATTTTGTTATATTTTTTAAAATAAATAAACTAGTTACCTTTTTCTCCTTGCCAATGACGATCATCTCGTTGGAGATGGAGCGGCAACCAACAATCTATGATAATAGGATACATGTGTTTATAATTGAATTTCGAAAATACCTGATCTTCATTCAGATTCATTCTGATCGTCAAATTATTATCATTATTATTAGGAACGAGACTCACCTCGATGCGAGTCCCGAACTCGGTTATCTTACATCGCTTGAAGAAGTTGCCGTCCGACTGAAAGCGATAAATTGTAACTCAATAAGATTTCCCTGAAAATTTTTGCTCAAGGAGTTGTGAAAAAATACTGAACGAAACCAGTACGGTGCCTCCCCTGAAGCATTAGTTTACTCACGAACGGCGTGAACTCTTTCCCCTTGCAGAGGCCAGAAGTGTCCGGGACCGAGACCAGATCGGCGGAGAGGAGGGGAAGAAAGGCCAGGAGGAGAAGCATCGTGAAATTAAGAAGAAAAACGAGAAGATTCCGTTGATTTATACTCGCAAATGTTCCCACGTGAATAATTGCAGGTGCGTGAACTAGCAGAATGCAACAACGATGCCTCATCAACTGTTTCTGATTTATTGTTATATTTATATATAAAAAAATACAAAAAGTGCGGCAGAGCAAAGGTTTTGTGGACAATACTTGTCTGTGGTATTTCATGAACTTGACATGCATAACACACGAGCTTCCTTGGCGTATGTGCACACGGTCGTGTCATATCCACACTTTCCCGAATTCAATGCCCTTGTATTTGCGATATTCATCGTGAAGAGCAGTGTTGTTTGTGAAAGTAGAGTAACCATTTTACCTGAATTGCCAGTGTTTAAACTTTTTTGTTGGAAGGAGGAAAATTTACCGAATGCTTCTTCAGTTTAATTGACGTTAACAAACGTAACGAGTGGTGAGTTGGCGTAGGCAACTGACAATAATTCATTAGCAGTTGAGGCGAAACAATGCGTCGCAAAATCAGAAAAAAAAGTGCAAAAAAAGGAAGAATTGATTCCGACTGAATCGTACTAGACACTCTCAATCCTTTCAATCGTCTAAATCCTAACAGAGAGCGAACGAGAATCGTAAAGTCAGCCCTCCCTTCCCCCATCTGTCCTGAGAGTCTCCACCTCCCTCCACGTTCGTTGCCATTGACTCCGAATCGTACAGTGAAAGGATTGGGCCCTTTGATGAGTCTCTATTTTTTCCGAGTCATTGATACATCGATACATCTTTCAAGTCTCAACAATTCAGAAACGATAGAAAAAACTCAGAGTTTCAACGAAAAGAACGATAAACTTCCTGCGGTAGATCAAAACTTTTCATTCAAAGAACAAGAAGTGAGTTGAAAAAAAAATTTGAACATATTTACATAAATTCAATGGTCATGTACACTCGAAGCGTGTCCATCGTCATTGTGATAAGCTCGGAATCATCAACGTCCACCACAGGATGAGCGAGATGAAGGATCCGCCGGCACCGAGGTCATGAGAGAAACGATTAAGTTGAGTTAATTACGCCTGAAAATAGAACTGAATACAACAGTATTGCGGAAATCGAACCATTTGCGTATTTCGTGTTTTCTTTTCTCCATTGATAGGAACAGAGAGCGAGTTGGCGTAGACAACTAAAATTATTTATAAACAATTAAAATGGCTAAAAGTACCATAGTAATGAGAAAAAGAGCAAGACAACGAAAAGGGTGAAAAGAAGACACCGAGTGAATCGTAATAGGCACTCCACCCTTCCATTTCAGCCCCTTCCCTCCCTTCATTTCTCTTCATGTCCCGTATCCGTTGCCATTAGGGTTGTCTATCCGGATTTTTATCCGTCAATCCGAGTCGATTTCCCTATTCATTCTCCATTCCGCGGAATAATTGAATCGGTCTCCTCTCTACTCGGATATCCGAGTAGAACTCGGATATCCGTGATACCAGAAACTTATTGAGCTATTCTTGAAACTCAACTCGTTTTGCCTTTGGGATTGAGGAAGAGTGAGACCGATCTCACTCAAAATAAAATCGGAGGAATGAAAATGACGGAGTTCCGAGTTTTGACGGATATCCGCATACGAAATGAGGCAGGGCGACCGATTCACGGAGTGAATGAGAGTGAGGAATGAAAGGGAACGGAACTCCGTAGTCCGGATAGACATCCCTAGTTGCCATTGACTCCGGATCGAACAGTCGATGTGGGGGCTGGGAGTGAAAAGAAATAAGACACCGAAAACAAAAAATCGAATTACAAAACCAACCGTAGATAATAGCATCGATATCTGTTTATTATCAAATTTACAAGCTAGGCAATTTCGAGTTGGCGTAGGCAACTGTAAATAATTAGCACTGCGAATAGACAAGCAAAGAGAAAAGGAAAGACTGGTGAAACAGAGAGCGAACGAGAATCGTATAGTCAGCCTTCTCATCTCCCATTCTCCCCTCCATCACCGATATTCGTTGGCATTGACTCCGAATCTGACAGTGAAAGGTTTTGCTTGTTTTTAATGATTCGCTATTTTTTATGAATAATCTGCCAGTGATCAGTAGACTTTGAATCGTAACGAAACAACTAGTTGTCTAATAGGGAAATCACTCTTCGCTCTCCTCATTCCGCGCTGTCTCTCGTGAAGAAAGCGGTGCATTTCCCTATTAAACAACTAGTTGTTTCGTTACGATTGAAAGCCTAGTGATCAGGTCATTCGAGATGACCTTTGACGAACGTATTCTCTCCACCTGGTAATCAATAACTCGCTAAAAGATCCAATGAGTTTACTCAGCAGTTCTAACGCTCTATGCAGTCGATGCTACAAAACAGACAATCTTTTTCGTTGTATCTTCTGAATGAGAACTAACGAGGATTTAAAAAAACTCCGAAGTAATAGGGTGACAAAAGTTTATTATTGATGGTTTATTGATGTGTATTTTTCAATGAATCGTAATTATCAAAATTTTCATGTTCACGTGTTGTTCAATCTCTATGTTGTTCAAAAAGGTTTATTCATTATTAGGACGGGGTGGTGTGTTCGGCTGTCGATTAGCCGGAGAAGACGGCAGATGACGATTTAGGTCCACTTGTGCCAAGATAGGTAGCGTCGAGCATAGATCACAACAATAGGTTGTAGTGCAAACCGTGTCTTCTGAATGGCTACAGGTATAGAGCTCCCGGTCTGTGAACTTGTCATCTTCCTCCTTTCGTTTGATCTTTAAAACAACTTCTTTTTGATTTCAGGCTCAGTCTCACCTCGTGTCAAGTAAAGACAAAGCTGAGCTCGATGCGAACTGTGAGTTGATGTAGGCAACTGCAAAGATTAATCAAATTGAACATAATAAAGCAGGAGAAAAAAGGATGTGCATGAAGGGGTATGAATGAAAGGAAAGAGTCTCCTCTTCTTCCCCTCCTTCCACTCGATTAGAGTTCGAAATACGGGTCGCCGTCTCATCATTCCACGTGCTCTCTCACCGGTCAGAGAGACGAGAGAGTGCGTGAAATGAAGAGACGGCGACCCGTATTTCGAACTCTTTCACCCCCTCCTGCTCCCATCCGTTGCTAATGACACCGAATCGTACAGTGAAGGGACACATCATCTCTTCTCATTGTTTTTCGTGGAAGAAAGAATAAAGCAAAACAATTCTCATTGGAAATAAATACGTGTAGGAAAACTTTTTCAAATCTCATCGACTCTAATTACGCGGTTCCATTACTCCGAGAATAAATTGAAAATGACTACTGGCAATATTAGTGGGGTTTGATTGGATTCGTAAAATCGACTTCACGTCTTCATAAAAATGCAATGATTCTTTATCTCACAACGGCAGGTCAAAATTCCATCTCAAACATAGATTGTGTCGCATGTCTGTCACTGATCGTCCTCTCGATACAACAAAATTATCCACTAGGGCAAGCTGGTCTCGAGTAGCTCTCTGTTCCCTTCGCCCTCAATAGTTCTGTTACTTCGGAATTGATGAATGACTATGACCTCTTATGACGTACACTCAATAAACTATGTGAATCCTATCATCATATTAACCCAAGAAGCGAAGTTTGAGTTGGAGTAGGCAGGCAACTGCAAACAGCCATTAAACAAACGATAAAAGAAGAAGCGAAAGAAACAAGCGAACGAGAGAAATGCAAAGAAGTGAAATAGTCTCCTCTTCTCGCTCGCATTCTTCTCGATTCTCCTATCTCCCGTCCCGTTGCCAATGGCTGCCGAAACGTATGATGCCGAAACCCCAGTATTCATTCAAGCGCAACTTATCGTGAGATTATTTTCCATTTCACGCGTAGTTGACCTTTGACGAACTGAATGTGAGTGAAGAGGGGAAGGAGGAAGAGGCCGGGAGGAGGCTAGTGATCTACCTGCTCTCCTCCCCCCTACCTCTTCCCTTCCTCTCTCTCCCAGACAATCAATACGCTAACCAGCACATTGAGTTTGCTGAGCGTTTGAAACGCACGATATTTACAGTGTCAACTGTAGAAAGGAAATCAGCATAATTGCCTGCATGAAGTTTGAAGACGGTCTCATACATTTATTCAATGATTCAATTTGTATTCCATAAATCTAATTACAGCGCTTGACAATGTCGAGATTCATCAAAAGAGATCTTCCGATCGTCTCGTTCTATGTGACCGGTCCTAGAATTGGCCGACAAAGATCTGTTCTTGTGATTGAATAATGCTTTATCGTAGCAACCTCAAACTTGGGTAATTAAACCGGACAAGATAACATGCAAGAGTATACCAGAACAAAGAAGAATAAGAAATAGAAAGCAAGCCAAACAGCGGAATATATATATATAGGGGATTCATAGGTATGTCGTTAAGTGTCACGGGGAACCAAAAGGGGGAAAGAAAGAAGATCCTCGAATTGGATCATAAAAAAGAAGAAAGAAGAAGAAAGGAAAGATTTGGACTTTGTTCTCTCTCATTTTCTCAGTCGTGACAGTTCTGTCCTTCCTCGTCATTCCTTCCTTCCTTGGCTGCGACGATGGTATTGCCGACTACAGCCTGGAGAGCACGTCCGTCGAATCGGGAGAAGTGATTTCCTTATTTGTTTCATCTGGAAAATTGCGTTTCCTAATTACTCTAATGTTCAGTTTTAGTACCTCATTTGAAGTGTGGGCCATACACAATCGTACTATCGCTCGACGCGAACCTTTGAGTTGGTGTAGACAACTGAAAATATTTCTTGAAAAATACAATAAAAAAGAGCAGGAGAAGAAATCAAGTGAAAGAGAGAGAGATCAAATGAAGTGAAATAGGCTCTCCCTTTCCATCTCCCTCGATGCTCCTCCCTCCATCTTCCGTTGCCAATGACTCCGGGTCGTACAGTGAGGAAGCCCATCGTTGTTCACTAGCGTGGCCTGTCTCACTAATTCATCTATCATTGCCTATTGAGCAAGGGAATTAGGTGGAACATTCGAAATGCTACAAATCCAGTTGTGAGCTTTATGTCCTTCACCACTCTGAATCGTCTCGTTGAAAGTTAGGCAGATTTGATTTTTTATTATCATTCCTTGGTGCCGCATTCATCTGTTTTGCATGTATTCATAGGAATTTGCTGCATTAAAATTAGTAAATGTTTATTCTCCAAACTCAATGTTGTCGTTATTTGGCCATACGATTGATCTTATTACTCATTGATTCCACTGGTGTCTTCTAGGGTTAACCGTTCGGAAATCGGATAGGCCGAAACTCAACTGGCCAAATCACTCTCTTTTCGGAATGAGAGTCGTACTATGGAGAATGGAGTTTCGGACAAAGGAATAGTTTCGGAAGAGTTTCGGAAAGATCATTGTTCGACTCTCATTCCGGAAAGAGAGTGATTTCGCCAGTTGAGTTTCGGCCTTTCCGATTTCCGAACGGTTAACCCTAGTGTCTTCGTCGAATGGATTGGTGGACGAGATATCTCGGTTGCGGTGATCGTCGAACGACTGAACGATGAATATATGTAGGTGTGATTACAATGGCTCCTATCCAACAACTAGTTGAGCGATTTTCATATATTGAAGTATCTAGTTCAATTATAAGAAATCTAACGTTAAATGCAAAAGTTGAAACGTTTTTCAACTTTTGCAACGCTCAACTAGTTGTTGGATAGGAGCCATTGCAATCTCACCCCCATATATCGACAACGATTTAATGATCCGTAGAAATGATGCGCATCAAAAATCGACTTTTCTTACCATGTAGTCAGTATATAGAGATAAAGATATTAGGACGAGTTGATATAGACAACTGTAAATAAAAGGAAATATTTGGCAGAAAATAAGAGAATGAGAGAAGCGGAATAGAATGAAGTAGATTCCTCTTTCTCCTCTCCATCTCCATCGATTCTCCTCCCTACATCTTCCGTTGCCAATAGAGTTCGAAATACGGGTCGCCGTCTCTTCATTTCGCACACTCTCTCGCCTCTCTGACCGGTGAGAGAGTGTGCGAAATGAAGAGACGGCGACCCGTATTTCGAACTCTAGTTGCCAATGACTGCGAATCGCCTTCCCTCCTCGTTCTTTCGTTGTCAATGACTCCGACGATTCGTATACGAAACAGTCCACATCCACATCACAACCTCTAAATTGTTTCTCGATTCATTAATTCTCCAATGTGAAGTAAGGAAAAAAATGGCGGTTTATGACATTGTGTCTGAATATTCCCACAATTTGCACAATAATTTATTCCACGATACAATTTTCGTATACATCAATTTGTAATTTCTTTCGGGTAATGGAGCTTCAATGTGGAAGATGAAAGTGGATGACGTTACAGCAGAAGTCGCACTCAAAGATATTGCATGCGATGGATTTGCATTAGAGTTCGAAATACGGGTCGCCGTCTCTTCATTCCTCGTACTCTCTCACCGGTCAGAGAGGTGAGAGAGTGTGTGAAATGAAGAGACGGCGACCCGTATTTCGAACTCTAATTTGCATTTCCGTTTGAAGAGACTGAACGCTTCGCAGAGAGCGAGCGAAGAATTATCCACGACGTGTTTACAAGAGGAGAGAGTCTTTTACAGCATGAAGTAGTTCAATTCCTTGGTAATTCGAGTCAAGTTGGTGTATGCAACTGAAAATAGTTACTTTACATCATCAATTGAAGCGAAATAGCGATAAATAAACGGTTGCGACCCGAGAGGGGAATACGACTAGCAGGAAGACTCTCTGCCATCTTCTCCCGCCTCTCTCCGTGCGTTTCATCCGTTGCCAATGACTCCGACTCGCGGATGGTCTGTCTTTTTCATTTCGCAATGCGCACTAGTCTTTCGTTGTTCTGACTAACTAGAGAGAAATATAAAAAAAATAAAGACAGTCCCACAGACAGTGCCTCTCATCCAATCAGTCCAGCTGACCAAAAACATATGCAATTATTTAGTTTTGCTACCAAGGTTTATGCAAAATCTGTATTCCTAACATGAACGACACGTGTACCATTGTTCAGAGAGAATTAACATTTTGTGTGTATTTCAATCGCTGGTTCACATATTTATCTCACAAAATAATCGGTCGAGTTACTATCGTTCGTCTTCACAGGCGTTGAGTAGAGGATGAGATCAGTGCTGTTCCGCATACGATAAAGTAAACGGTCACTCAACCCTAACTCCGCCCACTGCTCTCTCCTCTATCCCCTCGCCTCAGATTGTCACTTATACTACACTCGACACATGAACACTGAACCATAAACCTCTTTCCTTCTGCCTTGGACTTATACATCTTATCGTTACCACTCACAGACAATACATTCCCACAAACACGTTGCAGAAGGTAGAGAGGTGATCTGATCACTCACGCCGTCCGGCTTATTCCGCTGAATTCCCATTTATTTTAACTTTGATTCTAATGGCCCAATCTCCAGCACATGTACAATTCAGACATTTATTTCGCACACTCAAGTCAGATATTTATTTCGCATAACAATCGGATGAGATCGGCTGTTCAGTGGACGACCATTGCGACACTGGTGACCGCGAATCGGGGAAGCAAGTGTCCGTGCTGGACGAGGGAATCAGGGAAGAGTCTGGAAACGACTGTCTTCTCTTAGATAGATTGAGCAATTATGTGATCAGCGGAGCGTTCAATTGTGTATCTTCTGAAATCGTAATTGAGCGCAAATTTAGGTAAGGAAAAAAACCTTTCGTTTCATGGTAAAATCTTCACTTGATTCCTGTTAGCAAAAATATGATTGGAGTTGACGTAGACAACTGAATACAGCAGAACGAATTGGAGCATATACAATAACAGCAATGAAAAACTAATGTGTTTCGAGAGGGCTGAGGCTAGCAGTGTTTCCCTTCTTCCCCTCTTCGCCCCTCTCCTTCCCCAGTTTCATTCGTTGCCAATGACTCCGAATCGCAGCAGGACGGTCGACATTCAATATGTCTCCATCCCCACACGCGGATTACAAATAATGCGCAAGGCAAGGTGATAATTCCCAAACAAATTTACTGAAGACGAGCTTGTTCAGTGAGAATTCTTTCATCTCTTTGATCATTGAAAGTCCAAAAACCTCAGTTCAGTTATTTATTCCACATCACAATCAATCGCAACGCTCAGCGCGGCACTAGTGACACGGAAGTCGTGTGCACACTGATCTGATTCGCATTTCACTAGACGAAGTGAAGGTCGTCTTAGCCACTTGCATAATGCACAACTTGGTTAGCATATAGGCAGTGCAATTGGTATTGTCGAGCGCGCCCTTCTGCAGTGGCGCGATTATTGGGTAAACGTAGACAAGGAAAACATACAGTTATATCACATCTTGGTAGGTTCTCCTGCACGGCTTATTGACAGGAAAAGTGAGATTGGTAAGACCATTTTTTTCACATTTTGATCGTATGGTACTCGGAAATATTTGGAGCGCTGCGTATCGAGTTGGTGTAGACAACTAAAAAATAGAGATTGAATTGGAACAGGAATAACCAAAAACGGATACACCTCGAGAGGGTACGATGCTCGCAGTGAGGGCCTTCTCTCCCCCCCCCTCCCTCCCATCCCGTTTCATCCGTTGCCAATGACTCCGATTCGTTGAGGGGCGAGCAGCATGTCTGTCTGTCTCATTCGGCAATTCTTTCTGACTGAAGATTGATCGGCCAAATAAATTCCAGTGCATCTCATCCAAAACCATCTGTTAAAAGTTTAGCTTAAAAACACAAATAGAAAGGACAGTTGCTTCAATAACGTTTACTGTATACACACACGTGGAACGTCCTCGAATGGAATTCGCTTGTCGTACGAATTGTATCAAGTCAGCCAATTATTAGATAAGAAATTTATTTCTTATAATAATCGGCTGTGTTGGAATCGATAGTCATCGTCGAAGATCTAACGAAATCGGCTAATGAAGAGAAGTCATCGAATGCTGTCTGTCGGCAGTCAGTCTGTGATAAGCTGTCTTCCCCAACCGGTTTCCTCCCTTAGTTGCTTCTTCATTCGCGCCTCCAAGTGCGTATAGTTCTGAAGGCGTGATGGAAGGTAAAATAGTTTATTGAAAGTAAACACACATTTGGTTTCAGGGCAAAATCTTTTCTCTGCTCATTATTTGCGATTTGAGTTGGTGTAGGCAACTGAAAGCAACAATCCGAATTGAAAGGTAGAATTTTACAAATAAGAAACGGAGAAAAAGGGGGAAAACGAGTAGCAAGCAAGAGAAGCGTTCGTTTATTACTGTTAATCTAAACTTGTTATTCCATTCAAAATGTATTGATTATTCATAGCATTGCAATCTTCGGATCAACTGATTAAATTAATGAGTAGGAAAAGTCGAAGACGAAGGCGACCTGCCTTCAAAAATACATATGGAAGGTTTGTAAATTATTTATTCAATTTTTTGTTTATTTCCCTCTATTAAGGGATTTATACGGACTGCTCATTCAATCTATATGTATAATGTCAATGAAGTCGGATCAATCATTTCATCGTGCTTCAATAATCTTCCTTTTGATATTGGATTGTTCTTGATCATGTGCAAGGGTGCCAAATGCTTGATGCATGGAACAATTTTTGCTGCATCAATTGTCGCTGGTCATTGTGGAACTATTAAGCCGAAGAAGACGAACAACAATGAGTATAATGGAAAGAAACAAAGCGATGAGCAAGAAGTTCCGGGACGTGATTCAGCTAATCTCATCATCAATGAATGGCCAAAGAGATATCAGTCTTCGAGCAGTGAATATATGATATATGCCGATGCAATCACCAAGTACGTAAATACTTTTGACTTTCTTGAACAGAACAGATAGTCGTAATAGCTGAAAAAATAATTAGGATTGATTTGATTTAGGAAAATCAAAATTATACCAGAAAATCGGCGAGTAGCATCCCCATCCAGATTGATTACACATTGATCATATCTATCGTAGTGGCCTTGAACTACATCATTGTGATCTTTGCTGAATACATCAGATCCGGAAGAAATTAGGCCAACAGCATGAAGTCCAGAAGCGAGCATGGAAGTAGTACGGAAAACCTATACATTAAAAGATAAAGTAAATATTAGTGTTTTCTTCCAGAAACATCATGCAATCCTTCTTTGTTTGAACAACGTTCAATATCACCATGAAGACGTCAAAAGTATTTACGTACTTGGTGATTGCATCGGCATATATCATATATTCACTGCTCGAAGACTGATATCTCTTTGGCCATTCATTGATGATGAGATTAGCTGAATCACGTCCCGGAACTTCTTGCTCATCGCTTTGTTTCTTTCCATTATACTCATTGTTGTTCGTCTTCTTCGGCTTAATAGTTCCACAATGACCAGCGACAATTGATGCAGCAAAAATTGTTCCATGCATCAAGCATTTGGCACCCTTGCACATGATCAAGAACAATCCAATATCAAAAGGAAGATTATTGAAGCACGATGAAATGATTGATCCGACTTCATTGACATTATACATATAGATTGAATGAGCAGTCCGTATAAATCCCTTAATAGAGGGAATTTTTAAAAATTGAATAAATAATTTACAAACCTGAAAACTTGCTTCGAGCATTAGACATTTGAACACATCTCCATAATGTACAGGTAGGCATAGTGATACTTGAAATAGTAGTACATATCAGACTAAAATAGATAATCTTTAAACAATATTTTAGCTAAAAGTAATACCGAAATGTACTGAGTCATATTCACTACTCTGATGAGCATTTTCTCCGGTAGTCATTATGTGAAGACCTCGGAAGCCTGTGCCATACTTGAACTTGGAGAGTACTTTTTCATTGAGAGGATTATGGTGGTCGTGAAATGCCAATTTCCAGCATAGAGCAGGTGCCTTTAAGATATAAATGATAAGTGTTTTTAGAAATGACTTAAAGAAGAATAAACGTACGAGGACAGATTTGCCCGAACCGGGGGGAGATTGCATGATAACAACACGATGATCTTTCATTAGTTGTATGTATTCGTTCAACTCGAGATCATCGTCCGGAACAAGATTGCACTTGATTTTGTCCTTTGGAAAGTTCCAGTCCGGTCCGGTACGCCAATCAGGTTCGAGAATATAATGGGCCCATTGGTAGATCCTTCTAAACAATTTCAAATAAAATTCATTAGTTAAGATTCATTATTCAACCTTTCTTCCATCGGACACACTTTATCCGATTCAAGAGGCTCTCCAAATTCTTTGGAATACTTTTCACATTCGTTTAGAACATCCCGGAGTTTATCTTAACATAACCTTAACTATATTCTTGCTACAAATACACATGACATACCTTTTATAGTGGCATCCTTACATTTTATTTGGAATGGATCATTCCGGATATTTCTCAAATATATATTTTTAAAAAAAAGAGAAAAAATAAAGACCAACCAAGTTGCACAGAAGAAACAACCCAGAATGAGAATGAACTTTCTTCTCGAACACGTTCATTATGTCTATGCAAAATGAGATTGAGATTGAAAAGACAATAATCTCATATGAAATCGCTTCATCAATAGGATTATAATATATGTAAAAGTATTTGCAGAAATTGAATATTAACAAATTATTCAAAGATTATTCCAAATGCATTCAAACAAAATTAGTTTATCAGAATGTAAATTATTATTAGAGTAACAAACCCTTCGAGTAATGGTATAAAAGAAGCGTAACTGTACTTAAAGCTGAATAGGATACAGAACAAAAATGTCTTCCGAATAACATGGCTTAAGAATAAGAACTATATCACTGCAAAGAATGTACATTTCCGTTATTCACACAATAATGGTTGAAACGTTGAGTTGAACATCTGAATGTTCGAAGTATCTCGCAACTTTTCTCCATGTTCACCTTCACTCATCACTAAACTAAACATCAATAAACGTGAAGTAGGAAAATGGAATCGTGTGAGATGGGTGGTGAGTAGACTTTCAATCGTAACGAAACAACTAGTCGTTTACTAGGGAAATGAACCGCCTTCTTCACGAGAGACAGTGCGGAATGAGGAGAGCGATGGTTGATTTCCATAATAAACGACTAGTTGTTTCGTTATGATTGAAAGTCTACTCATCACCCATCTCACACGATTCCATTTTCCTACTTCACGTTTATTGACAATATTTTTTTTCATGTTTGGGATTATGGGCCGCTGAACAACAAAAAATACAGAATCGAGGGAGAAGGGAGAATTCAAATCACGTATCTTCATTCAATCTTAAACTTTGAAACAATTTGTAGAGGTGGTTGACGGAGCTCGTTATTCGAAATGAAATCCCATTTCACAGTCAGCGGCTGAAACTTGTAAGATGTTGGAAACTACGGTGATAAAAGGTAAAGGTAAAAAAAGGTAAAGGTGTATCCACGTCAAGCGATTTTACAGTCATAAGACAACGCTAGGTGGGACCCACTGGTAGCTGCAATAAGACCAGCGGCCGGTGATAAAAGGCGATGAGATTAAAATTCCGAAATCTATTCGAATTGCTGAACATCTTTAGAGCAACAGCGTCCCACCGAGGTGATATCTGAAGTTGAATTTATTATTTCGTTTTTGGGACACCTCTTGCGGTTGTTACTCAAGACTTTTTCGCCCTGCTGGAGTTCATTACAAGGCCAGAGATCATTGAACAAGGGTCTGTGATCACTAATGATGATAATAAAAGCCATTAAAGAAGGCGTACCACGAACAGTGCGAGCGACTATGCAAAGTGAGGAATGAGAGGGCGCACTCTCCTCATTTTGCATAGTCTCTCGCTCGTTGCCTGCTTTTCAGGGTCATGTGGAACGCAGCCAAATGATCATACCTCAGTTCAAACGAAAATTGAAAATATGGGAGTTTCGAAAGTGTAATCGGGTAGCCACGACCCACATCGAGAACTCAGTGAGCCAGATATTCGTGGGATACCACCATTAAAGGAGGTGTCCCACGAATCTCTGACTAACTGAGCTCTTGATGTGAGATTGTGGGTCGTGGCTACCCGATAACACTTTCGAAACTCCCATGCTTTAAATTTTCGTTTGAACTGAGATATGAGCATTTGGCTGCGTTCCAAGTGACCCTGCGCGCGCAGGCAACGAGCGAGAGAGCGTGCGGAATGAGGAGAGCGCGCCCTCTCACTCCTCACTTTGCATAATCGTCCGCGCTATTCGTGGGACGCCTTCTTTAAAAAGGGTGGAATAACTCTGCATCGCTCACCAATCGCATCTTGACCATGCTTTCCATATCAACCGTCACAATTCTTCGAATAATCTTAGACGGTAGACTTGCGAGATTCACTTCTCTTGATTGTGCAAGAGCATTCCACCGAGGTGAGATCGGAAAATTAGTTTCCACTTTTTGAGTAATTTTTAGTTCAGTTAGCCTGATATTCGTGCTACTCATCAGTCAATGAAAGTCAAACAATGGAATTCATTTAGTTTAGACTCACCAATTTCATCTCGTCCACGCTACGCTGACCGACCGTGATAATCACTCGAATAATATCCGATGGAAGATTCACGAGGTTCAATCCAACTTCTTCCGAGTCCGACATTGAATAAGTAGATGTTTTATTCGAGTGAGTACTAATTTATTCTTTCTTGCTGAAAATCAAAACGACGCATAACTTCAGTCGCGTTCGCAAGAAAACTGTTGATTTTGATGTAGGAATGCCAGTGGGCGCAACAGTGTTGCATGGCAGAAAAAAATCCCACTCGTTCTCGAAATTCAATTGAGTGTAAATGACGACAGTACTGATAATTTATTCTACAAAACATGAGTATGGGTGACCCTCGAAGTGATCTGGTTTGAGGCGACAGCATCTGCATAATTATACTATTCCGGGTAGTGTGTTGTTCAGCTGCAATGTCGGAATTGTCATGGAACGTGAGAAATATGAAACATACTTTTGTTCGCTAAGGAGTAGTTAGATAGTTGCAGCACTTTGTTCGAGTTGATCTAGACAACTGAAAAATGTGAATTTAAAAAAATGAAAGAAAAAAAAGAAGAAAAAACGGAAAAGTCAGGACGATCGAGAGAGAAAGAGCGAGTGTACGCGACCAGTAGTCTATAGCTCCTGTCTCTTCTCTATGCCCAGTCTATTTTTTTCGGCCCACCGACTTCCACTCTCTCACTCTCTCTTTCTCTCTTTCCAGTCTTATTCTTCCGTTTCACTCGTTACCATTGACTGCAATTCGTATAGTGAAGGGAAGCGAGGAACGTTTCATTGTAGGCCCATCAGATGTGGATAGAATGAAGTGCAGTGGCAATGATGAACTTGTTCAGAGAGATTAAACAGTAGTCGCCAATAATAATAAGTTAAATAAGTTGTTCTGAATCAACGTAAATGAGATATTTAGATATTTGAATTTTCCTCTAATCGCCCTTGGCGCAGTTAAGGCATGCAGTCCTTTGGAGCCAGGGATTCAGTCGCTTGCGTCTGCTCTTGATGATCCTGAGGTGCCCATGACATCATTAGGTGCAGGAGTATTGGCCGTCGGAATGGTCATGTATGTCTTACTGAAATTTCGGGTGTAGGTAAATCCAGAAAATAAAATACCTCTTGTTCCGTAGTATCGCTCGATTTTGTTCTTTGGCAGCAGGGCGAGTTAAGCTGGCGTAGACAGCTAAGATATCAGCATGAATTGAGATGTAAATCCAAAAAAAGAGAGAAAAGGACACATCTCGAAAGAGAATATATTTGAAGTGAGGACTCAGTGCCTTCATCTCTTTCTCTCTATGTCTCTTCCCAGACCATCTCTTCCCTATCTTCCGTTGCCAATGGCTCCGGATCGTACAGTGAGCGCAAGCAATGGGCGTCTCGTCTCATCTCATGTGTGGATCCAGTGAATCATAACGAGAATGTAACTCGGGTGTTTTGACATAGCTGTGGGGAAATCTACACCAGTGAACAAGCTGATTGATTTTAATGGTTTGTTATCAAACAAATAACAGAGAAATGTAATTTATTCAACATAAAAACAAATAAAATGGTTCCGTTCCGAAGTGTGCGAGTGGAGTTTGCCTAGGTCATGTCGCAATTACAATTGAAGGAGAATCTTCAGTGCTGACTTCTTTGCGTTGAAGAGAACTGGTCCATCTTCAGATATTTGCCCCCTCTCATGAACCCTCTTCACGCGTACACTGTCTGTTAGCTCTCGTTCACTGATACTAGTCTCAACTCCGGATGTAGATGACAGGCATTCTGAAAGAGTAATAATCTATGAAGCAAGTAACGATCGAAATACCGTTGAATACGCATGTGTTCATGTCATGACAAGCGCTTCATTGGGTCGAGTTGATGTAGACAACTGAAAGTAAATTTGAAAGGCAGAAGCAAACAATCCAGAAGAGAATGAGACGTCTCGAAAAAAAAAAAGAAATGACAGTGAGGACTGAATGCCTCTCTCCTTCTCTCTCTCTTTCGAGCCCTGGTTTTTCATCATCTTCCATTTCATCCGTTGCCAATGACTCCGAATCGTACAGTGAATGGATGCGAGGGGATCCATTCAAATCTACGTTCACTACAAAAACCACGCGGAATCTCTCAATTATCATAACACTGTTTCGACGACGAACATAAACAGGATACTTGCAGGATACTTTCAATACAATTGGCACTTGAACTATATTCGTACAGTGAATGAATGCGAGATTCGTTCCTACTCAAAATGATGCGTTGACCAGCAAATCACATATCGATAACTTTATTCATCATATAAATTGTAGTGTTTCTTCTTCCATTCAGCCGTGGAGGGCTCGTGAGGTCGAACGATTCCCTTAATTTCTTCTGTTCCTAGATAGCGCTCGAAACGAGAATGGATAAGGCCGGCCGGTGGATCTACTTACCTTCATCACCCAACAAGTAGAACGTCGGAATTCTGATGCTTGTTCTCTCCATTCTTTTGATTGATCTTTCCGAAATAATCATTGATGATGTACGTGAGAAAAAATACCGTAATTAAGATAATAATCGCGTAGTCATTCCTTGGCAACGGCTGAACACGAGTTGATGTAGACAACTGAAAATAATTGAGTAATGGTGCCTAAAATTTGAAAAGAGATGGAGACGGATCGGTAGAGAAAAAGACTGGCAAGGAAGAACCACTGGCTGCCTCTCTCGCTCTTCCCACTCCTCTTTCTTCCATCTCATCCGTTGCCAATGGCATCCGATTCGTTTAGTGAACGCGAGCGAATGCCTTCTAATGTCGTCCAGTCAAGAGGACTACCATCGTAATAAAATGAAGTTACCAACTTTATCATGAAGAGACAAACGGAATCATCAGGACTTTTCATACGTTCTGAAGGGCTGCACAGCCTGTGAGAGTGGATGAGGGGCGGCGGATGGCCGAATCTTCCCCTCTCTCTCTCATTCTTTCACCCCTCCCTCGTTGATCGGTTGATCGGCTGAAAGCAATAACAGCCCTTACGAATTTCAGTGTATTCTTTCATCTCAGACCTTAGATTCGATGTATTGGCGCATAATACAAGACAATCTCAAACACACGGAATCTCCAATTTCGAGATTTTGTAGTAGAATATTATATGAATTCAGAGACTGTTACTGTTTGAGCTCTTGCGAATATCAGATGAACGTTTTATTCAAGAGCCGAGCTATTTGGCATGTTCAGGCTTTGTATGGTCGCGTCAGGACAGGAATGCAGTGTGCCGTTGCTTTTCCTTACAATCAGCTGTGGATGTATGCCTTTCGGAAATGGCCGGTGGAATGATTCCAGTCATCGATTGTTTTTTTCTGTTAAATCGTATTTGATGACGATAGTGAGAAGAAATTACCTTTGATCTGCAGAGCAGCGGAACGTTATCTTCCATAAATGTCAGCTTTAAAGCTATTCGAGTTGAAGTAGGCAACTGAAAACAGCACCAAAAATAGTATCATCAAGCAATGAACAAAATGAAAAGTATCGCCTCGGAAAGACGAGAGAAAAATTGACTAGGAGTGAGGGCCCCCTCCTCTCTCCCTCTGTTCACTCCCATCGGTTGTCATTGGTATTCTCCTTGACTTCCGTTTCATTCGCTGCCAATGAATCCGATTCCTATAGCGAGTATAACAGAAAGAATCTATGGCAATACTTCGCCCTTTGACTCCTTTTCATGCAGTACTACCGTGTCATGTCGTAAAATCAGAAAGTTGTGTGGTATAATTTTACTTCTGCATGTAACATCGAGAAACTTAGCACGTAGTGTGTGAAAAAATGGCGAGCAGGTTACGGTAACCAGTGACTAGAAAACAGAGATATCACATCTGAGACAACTTAGCAATATCAAGTGAGTACGGTAAGATATGTACACCGAAGAAAACAACTTCTGGCAAAGTAACTTCTTCTTCTTTTCTATAGCAACTAAGGAAACGATCTAATACACTACTGTGGTCGCTTTCAAAGCAATACAACTATGTACACATAACAATTGGTTAGGGAAATCAACATAGCAACATCGACGTAGATTGAATTGTTCTTCACGTAATTCTTCATTAATTAAATTATTAATCGTCCATGCAGCTGATCAGCTTCTCTCTCGCTTGTGTAGGCGAAAATGCGCCTTGAATTGTTAATTTAGTGATCAAGAAAGAATAAAAATATTCATATTGCCACGAATTTAGTCTGTACTGGAAATAGTTTAACATTTGCACAATTTATGCATAATTATTGCTGTATTTTTCTAGCCCTAACAATAATATGTAGCTATTCTTATTAAAATATTAAAATGAGCTGACCAGTGGTATAATCGACCATCTTCAGCTCTCTTTCATTCATCATCTTGAACACGATTAGAAAAGGGAAAAGGTCGACATTCCGATCGACTTGCGCAAGCACTCCAGTTACGACTCGACTGATCTGAATGCGAATAATTGAATTTTAAATATATTTTTTATTTAAAAATTAATTTATATTTCGATGCAATTCGACAGAAATCTTGCTCGCTAACAACGATTTTTTAAATCAAATTGGCATTTCTGCAGTCTACAAACAAGGATGTAGTAGATTATTTTTATATTTCACCTCTCTCGGGCACTTGCTCAGCTCGATCATCAACATCCTCTCGTTGACTTTTTCCGTCACGTCCCACGGCCAGACAACAAAATGAGATCGCAGCAGCCCGAGGACTACCTCGCTGCACAGCACCTGCGGTAGGTAAAATTAAAATCAAACATGGTTTATGAGACGAAAAGATTAGAGAAACTGCTAGGAAGAGACTAGATAATAAAAGACTTCTTAAAGAAATGCGGTTGGATGTTTCGGTCCATTGGGTCGTAGACACCCAACCGCCTCACAAAGGTCGATAAAGACAACAAAAAAATCGATAAATCCGGATTTGCTTTCAGATATCATAGTAGTTGCACACTCTTTTAGAAAATATCTGTTATGCCAGACAGATATATCTTTAGTTAGTGTAATCGAAATCGAATAGGCGCACGGAAACAGCGAATAGAGTTTAAGAAAACAGAATATTTATTTAAATTTTCGCGATTTCTCACCTCTCTCGGGAATATGTTTCCGAACGCCGACTTGTCGTTGTGAACGTAGAGGGCGAGTCGACGCCTGTAAGTGATATTTATTGAATAAGTTAAAATATTTATGACTGTCTGTGCATCTAGATTTTCTCAACAGGAAACAGTCACTTTCCTATTTATAATAATTAAATAATACATTAGTTTTTAATTAATACATTAGTTGACTAATAAGATTTTAATTGTTTCATCGTTATTTCAATGAAATAGCATAAATACATGTTATATAATTTATATTTATTAACAAGAATGATCACCGATCACTGATTCCTTCCGTGTCCTCTCGAATGATCGAGAGCAGGGAGCCAATTTTGAAGGGCGGCATGAGACGACCACGCTCGTTAGCGCAGTATCTGCGAATAATTAATATTATTAAATAATTTATGAAATTTTATTCATTAACTTTCAGTATATAGTCGTATAATCTGTTAAAAGTCCACCATAATAGCTTGCTTTTTTATGAAATAATTGAATAAAGGTATTTATAAAACAATTTAGATTAAATATTACCTCGACCCAAATTCCTCGCGGAATTTCCGCGTTCCCTCGAGAACAGAGGCGCAATCAATGGGGATGAGAGGGCTACCGTTCCTCTTCGAGGCTATTACGGTTTCCGAAGGGAAGAGAACCTGTAAAAATCAAGTTCAATCAAGGGTTAAATATATTTTGAAGGTCACTTCAATAAATTTTTTTATACAGCAATTTCTGCAATTTCTGCAATTATTTCTCTCTTGTCCTTCCCGCACATTTTCATGTTGAGAAATAGTTGAATAAGGAAATTAGAAAATCCCGGACTCCCAATTTCCAAGGTATGAGCTGATTTCGGCAAATCTTTCGACGGGTGTTTTCCCGCTATAGTATGAACCACTTAAAGAAACATTTCTTCCAACTTTGAAAAAAATCACAAAGTATGCGTTTCAAACTTACAATCATGGGGGGGGGGGCTTTTCCATTTATGTTGATGTAAAGAGAAATAACATCGCACCTCTTTGCTCCTCTCCTTCTGCCTTATTTCTCCCTGCGTTGCCACTGACTTAGCGAACAACTGAAATCAAACCATTAATTCTATTGCCACAACACCGGAACAACAAAAAAAAAACAATCACACTCAGCTCAATGTTAAAATTAATAGAATATCGTTGATTTGAAACAACTAGAAAACCTAGAAATGCCTACCTCATTATTGTTCCCGAGCGAGGCCAGCAATGTCTTCAGCAGGGCAATCTAAAATTAGAGTTATGTGTTGCTACTTTGTTTAAATATGTGCAAACCTTGGAAACTTGGGCCTCAAAAGCAGATCTCGACTTATGAAGTTCGGCTTCCAATTCGCCAATCTGTAAGGAAATGTGTTTTATTATTTCTACTTTTTTTGATTTGTGAACACCTGGACAATATTTCCAAAAAGCAAAATAGTAAATATGGTGCCGGAATCAAATTGTAAATATGGTGCCGGAATCAAATTGTAAATATGGAGCCGGAATCAAATTGTAAATAAAAACAAAATGTGCTATCCTAGTTTATCTTGCTGATTGCATTTTCGATATAGAAGTAAGCAAGAATTAGTTTTGCGATGCATAGTCATCGTATAGACAATTTAGCTGACCTTCTTGTTCTTGGCCGCCTGCGAATAATGTATCTGCGCCGTCATCACGTGGAGATCTCTCTGAAAAAAAAGTGAAAGAAAAGGTGCAACAACTATCAAAGCGATCGTAGTCGTGACCAGGTACGCTTGACAACGGCGTTGTAAAATATTCGTAACCTATTCCAGATTAGTCCTATATTAGTGTCAACCGAAATATGTTTTCTTAATCAACAAAATACCTTGTATTGAGCATTCTCTCGCCTGAGTTGCTTCAATTCGGACTGAGAAAGCAGAGAGATAAGCAGGCCCATCTGAGAAAATTGCCGATAATTAAATTCACCGACCGTCAATATTACTTTATAAAGATACGAATCTGGAATCCATTAATCAACGCGTCCATTACAAGGCCATGAATAATAGCTGTTCTCGCCTAACTTTCTTTCAGCATGGAACATCGAACATAACAAGTAACAATGAAAAAGAGACAATCCAGCGCTCCAATATAGTAGTTCTATAATCTGTAAAACTAAAAACGCATAATATATAATCAACAAATTGTACAAAGTGCGCATCATTTCAAATCATCATTAGAATAAAAATGCCGATATATGTTAGCTACAGTATCTTTTTGAGGCGTTTCGAGACCAATTTCTGTTTGGTACGGTAAGTCCTTTCTTTTTGAGTAAATAGTATTCTTTCATTTGATTTTGTAGTTTGTACTTGATGTTTTTGTTTTAAATTGTTACCAGATGCATTCATTGTCTATACAACGTCAAGATCGGGTATCATCGTCAAGATGTATCGCAGCGCAGTGTGCGATGAATATCACTACGGACATTTCTTACTTATATTCTCAATTTAGTTCATTTCTTGTGTGTTTTGTGACGCGCTCCCGCTTTCCGTAGAATATATGTTATGCGCGGAATAACCGTGATTTGCAGTGAAAATCAATTATGTTTAATAAGCTATTTTTATGAGTCGAACTTAAAAATCCTTTCCTTTACCCCTGTGAAATCACAATTTTTTTCAGTTGTTGGACTGACGTCTCGAGTCAGTTCGGCATGGAAGCTGCCTCGAATACTAGCAAGGTTTGAGAATTTACATTTATGGTTGACATAACACGGTCCAAGAATTGTTATGAATTTGTCGATAGTTGGTTTTTGTTAGGTGATCTTTATCATTGTCCATTAAAAATTTCAGATCGGTCTGGTAGTCATCGACGATGCCGAATCGTCCAACGTTCCTGCGACTGTGAAGGAGGAGGAAGGAAGCCAGGTACGTGGTTTTATGTTGGGGGGTTTGCTGCTGCGAACTGTCAATTGCTACGTATTAGCCGAATGAATGCGAGATTCTCCACTTCACGTATGAGAATTGATCTCAATTTTGCGCATGAACTGCCCCATGAATCTGTCAAACAAACCTCACGTGCGAGATTATAGTGTAACCATGAATTAGAGGCTTCATTTTCGTAATTAATTTAGATCAATAATTGAGCCCTGGGCTTCAGAAACCCCCGCGGCAGCCATGCATATTCCAAATTTTCGATTCACTTTTATTAAGCCAGTCCTTATTCCTACTCCTTCTCCCGAAGTGGCCGAGCTGCGCGAACGAGTCGCGAAGTTGGAGCGGATGTACGAGGTACTTCGCTGTATTTTTCAAAAAATAAAATAATAATTCAGCATTTTTTTAAATTTAAAATCATTTAATTTTAACCGTATTGCAGCGCGCATGTCGTGGGGCTCGTGAGGCTGAGCTGCGAGCTGAGCGAGCGGAGAATCTCCTCGGTTATTATTTGTTATTATTTAATCTATTTTTAAAATGTTATCCGACCAATGGTAGGCAATTCATAATACGTTTGTTTCAGACAACAAGGAAGGTCTTGTCGAGAGTGCGAAGAAGTGTGATGATGGACTGAAGGAGAAGTGAGAAAGAAATATTATTGGTTTAACATAATTTCACAAATGAATACCCTATCACAGGTTGGCTGATATGACAGAGGAATTGAATGCAGCAAATCGAATCGTTCAAGCAGCGGTCATGCACGAACTGTCCGTTCTGAAAGATTGTTTTTATTCGATCGGTCTTTATGAAAAAAGCGAATTACACAGTAGCTATATTGGTTAAAAACTGCAATTTCAGTGAGTTTTCTAGAGAGAGGGATGCAATGAAGGAAGAATTAGATGCGATAAGAAGGTTTTTTTGTTTATTTTATGAAATAATAGGCAATAAATATTTCAGTGTCTGTCAGTCAATGCGAGAGAAGAAATTCGATGTATCGGAGAGGTAATAGTTTTGCAATTCATTTATTTTTTTATTCACATTACGTATTCGACCATGCAGCATCTTTTGTTGATGATTAATTCGATGTCATGATTGTAGTGAGCTTACTCGAGAGAGGGATGTACTGAAGGAGGAATTGGATGCAATGAGAAGGTTCCTACAATTATTTTTTAAATGTCCTAGAATGTCATAGTAATGCAATAAATATTGCAGGCACTTTCAGTCAATGCGGGAGAAGAGTTGGAATCTCTCGGGAAGGTATGCTGCAAACCAGAGTTCAAATACCGCTCCCGAGAGGACCTATACATACCACATTTCTAGGTCAATTTGAACAAAAATTAGAGAAAAGCATACCACACCATCTACAAAAACGGAGGAAATTACCCGAAACCTAACCACTACACGCGGAATTGCCTTCAAAACATGTAATAGCATACCCCATTTTGGGCTTCATAACCTGAGTATTTGGCCCATGCTGCAAACCTTTTGTTCATGGATAGTGTTCTTATAGGGTTCTGTTGGAACTGAAAGACAAAGTTATTATTTAGTAAAAAAAAAGGTATTTTTATTTAAAAATACTTTAAATGAATTCAGAGTTGCCACTCTGACAGAGCAGCTGAAGGAAGAGCAAGAGTCTGGCAAGAAGATGCGGGGAGTATATCGAGCGAGGTTAGCGATACATACTCGTGTACGGATTTACTTGGAGCACTTCGTATTGGGTATTTTTCCAGACTCGATAAGCTTTCGGAGCAACTGGAACAAGCGGAGAAAGTGGCTCAGCTGTATGGCATTCCTTCGAAAGCCCTCAAGGCCCGCAATAAGCTGGCAAGTAACTTCTTTGTTTTTTTTTGCAACAGCAGCTCTAAAATGAAGGAGATCGGGAAGGAATACTCCACGAAATAAGAATAGGACTAATACGCTAATAATCAGTTTGTTCGAACCAACGGCAATTGAGCACATTGTGATTAGAATAAAAAATATATTTTTCAGGATTCCTCTGCCGTGGCCGATGGACCTCCCGAGAAGAAGATAAAGATGGAGGAGGTCAACGATGACGATAACAAGTCGATTGTCAAGAAGGAGCCCCCGCCACTGCGAGATTTGGTGGGCAGATTTATGGTATCAATGAGGGCTTTTTTTTGGTGTATTTTATGGCCATACATGAAAAAGTTATGTGGCAAAATACTACGAAAGCGGGGTATGTTTATGAAAAAGAGCTTGGAAACCGACTAATTCTATGAATGCGGGGTATGTTTACGAATCGTAGGCAGCATGCCTTGTCAGCGAAAACATTAAATGCGGCATATGTTTTCAAATTCCAGGTAGTTTTGCACTAGCTTTTTCATGTATGTTTATGGCATATGGTAACAACATTTTCGGTATAAATCGAAGAGAAGAACGAGGGAGAAAGGTAAAGGTAGTTTTTAAGTACTTTTAAATACTTTAGGACATATCAACTAGTCGCACTCTGCCGCCCCTGCAGTGGAAATTGGAAGAGGAGGGAGAATTGGACGGAGAGTGGAGGTATCTCATTTTATCCCTCTCGATAGGAAACAAATCTTTTATCGAAATTTAGGATGGCAGATTTCACCAATCTTGAACTTTTATCTATATTTATGTATGCGACCAAAATTCATTCGTTTATTTAATTTATCACCGTAAAACAAAAAAAAAATTAAAATAAAATAAAATGCACCTTCAGTGTGATTGGCGAGCCGAGCGCGCTTGAAGCATACAGAGAAGCGAAGATTCCCTCAACGACTCTATTCAGAAGAGGAGACGATGGTACACCGAGGACACTGGGTACGGAATTTAATAACAAGATTTCAGCCAGATGTTTCTCAGTGATAAAATTACCAGAAACATGCTTCAGATCTGCAAAACAAACGCTTAAGAAAAGAACCTCGATCAACTTCGAATGTTGGTTTTTAAAAACATTTTCATTATATTTTCCAGCTACGCTGATCAAGTGGAACGGCGGATATTGTCCGTTCGCCGACTTCAACGATCCCGAGAGTAGGAAGACGAGGAAGAAAGCGCATACAGATGAGCTGAAGAAGGAGGTGAATGGATTTAGCGTTGCAGACCTATCGTTTAGCTCCTAGAGTTTGCGATACGGGGCGGGTAATTCGGACCCGGACGGGTTGTAGAGAAGGGAAGTGAGGAATGAAAATTGCCCGGGATAGTTGGAATGAAGGGGGGGGGCGGAATAACCCGGGGAGTTCACATTCGCGAGGAGCAAACTAGAGTGCACAATACGGGCCGCAGTCTCTTCATTTCGCGCACTATTTCACCGGTCAGGGAGGCGAGAGAGTGCGCGAAATGAGGATAGTCATTTCTTGCCAATCCATGCCTAATTCCGTCAGATCGATGATCGTGTATGCCACGACGAGGAGGAGCGGAAGCGGATGGACGAGAAGGGCCGTGAGCTCGAGCGGGAGCTGCGACAGCAAATGCGCAGCAGCGGCGCCATCGCGCGCGTCCTGGGCTTACTGCTGGGCAGAGACGGGCCGGCCGACCGCAGAGATGACCACGGTAGGCACTAGATTTTCATACTTGGGCCTCAAAGTACCTAGGTACTAAAGTTACGGGGCGGCCGACTACGGGTGGCCTACCAGCGTTTCGCGCGCAATTGTAGAAAGCGTGCGCTCTAGTCGACGGGTTAGAGAGAGAAAGTGGGCGGAGCTTCGCGGCTAGACAGTACGCGTGGCCGCCAAGTACGTACTTGGCACAGGTATGTAGATTTTCAAAAGTAACATGACTAGTTATTTCATTCCATGTCGACGACGCACGTTCCATAAACCGGTTCGTAACTAGTTACGAAAGCCTTTCGTAACCAGTTGCGAAACACTTTTTAATGTTTGTCACGTAAATCGTGAGTAATTTGAATGAATTAACAGGGATAGGGGCCTACTAGGGACACACCTTCGAAATCCAGCAAACGCATTTTGTGAACGAGTGCTCTTCCCCTCTCTTTCGAATGCCCGTTTCACTCGCCACTTTTGGGAGCACGCCCATTCACGTTACAACTGAATAGGGTATTAGACAATTTTCGGACCTCGATTGACAATGAAAATGTATGATTTATTTGCGTTTCTTAAATTTAGTTTAAAATGGTCTCTTTCTTGGTGCCGGTAAACACGGGCAATGCACGACAAAAAGGAAATGAGAATTGAGGCTAATACTGTAGCTTTGGTGCCGTTATGATAGAGAATAGTGACAAAGATGATATTATGTTGTATTAATGCAATAATGATGTAATCTTCCAGCGTCGTCCTCGAGCGTGCACAAATTACTGCAGATGGCAAGTGAGATGAGAGCTGCGGATGGAGCGAAGCTTAATTCGTTCATGAATCACCCGGCGAGTTTTGGGTTTCTAGTTGTTTTGTAATTTTTTCAAACTGTGACACGTTTGAATATAGCGTAAATACTGTGACTTTAGAATATTTTCTATCTTTAGTTTCTATCGAATATTTGTTTATTTCCCTTGATTTTTTTTTAGAAATTCATGTGCATCTGTGGCGCGAATATTCAAAGTGGAATCGCTGTGATCACGCACTTCAATGCCCCGAAACACGTGAGAACATTTGTAGTTTTTATCTCTTATCATTTTCTTTATTATTATAAATTTATTTGAATCTTAAAGATCAACAAGCGATTGCTGCCCGTGTACCAATCCGATGTCGACTTCTGGATCGATACTATCGACAAGGTCATGACTAGCCACTACGATCGCAGAGAAAGTGATAGTAGACGGACGAACGATCACAAAGACAGTGATGGCAGATGGCAGCATGATAAGTACAAGCATTGAATAAATGCATGATATATCCTAGGTAATAAATGTATATTTTTTGTTCCATTGCGTGTGTATAGAACCGTTTTTTTATCCATTTCGTAGAAGTGATTAATGTGCTAATATGATAAACAATTGTTTTAACTTTATAGTGCACATGAAATCAATGGACAATCGTATTATTCGATAATTGTATCTGTACCACCGAAGTGACCTCGTTTTCTCTCGTATTTTATTTTTGAAATCTACAATTCAGTAAAACAATACTGTGTTAATATTATTATTATCAGGTTGGCGTGTCTCTGGCGTTCGCTGCGCTCGTCAAATTCGCTGAGCACCGGTCAAATGCAGTCTTCGCCCCTTCCTCATGCACTATCAACCTCAACGGAGGTGCCAGTCTGATCAATTGCCCTCTCTGTGAGAGTGAGAAGAAGCCCTGTAAAATGGGGACTATCAAGCAACTTCAGGTGAGGGAGTACGGTAGGAATTGATTGGTTGCGAGCCTGTGCAGTAGTGATCTTCTTTCGCAGGAGCACTTCTTCAATAATCACTGGCAAGTGCACGGATACGCCTGTCATCTGTGCGGACAGATGTATTCCACGGTTCGTTTTTTTTGTTAGCACCTTTTTATGTTGTGCTTTGGTGGGATATGTTTGATTGCAAAGAAATAATTTATGCGTACATTCGTTGCGAAACCATATGAAATACTTGAATCAATAATTCACCAGGACCTATTTGCAAAAAATCGTAAAATCAGAGTATAATTGCTCAGGTGGAGCAGATGATGACGCAGCACGAAGAGTGCGATGAGTGGACGAGATGGAGAGAGACCAAGGAGAGGGAGCGAAAGGAAAAGGTATGGAGGGGGGGAATATCTTACATTGGCCGCCACACCGTCGTGTGGGTCCGGTCCGGGCATAGCCCACGAGCCGCAGCAGTCGTCCAAGATTCTGGCCGCCACACCGTCGTGCCCGATTGGAAAATTCAAGAATGCGGTAGACGCGTCAAATCGAATTTTTATTTGCTGGATTACGGTATGGAAACTCGTCAAACTTAGTTCTAGGCACCGGTCCTCTAGCCGGTTCTCAAAGTTGATTTTTTCCTCGAAAAATCGAATATTCGCGAATTTTTGTTCCCATTCCCGTCGCCCTTAGTTGTTTTCTTGCCCTCATCTGTATGGATCTTAGGAAGGCCTTTTGTGTGCGCTTCCAATACGCATCGTTCACGCTTTGGCGCGATTATCCTGCGGTGTATACCGATTTACGCACTCTTGTGCCCTCCGAAATAATAAGTATGGTCCATAACATAGCACCTTCTTTCCTCCCTTCCTCGAGCAGCCGAATATTGGTCTATTCCAGTAATAGTTAGTTGTTTGCATGCCATCCTATGTGTCGATCGTAACGTATCTTTCCTGCCCGGCGCTATTCGTACGCTATTTCCACAGTTTACGCGCCAAAATAGTAGTGCAAATAGTAGTGCGAACTTGTGAACTATTGAATATACAATACCATTGCTCCCTCTGCTCTCTCTTCTTCGCGTGAGGCGCGAGGTATTCACCATACATGCACTGGTACTTGCGAATGAATTTTCGATTTTAATTTAGCATTTAAATTCAATTCCCCCTTCCATTCCCTCCTTTTCATTTTTCCCATCCGCTGCAACTTTAAACTTGCCA
Organism: Pristionchus exspectatus; assembly: GCA_911812115.1. Classification (NCBI taxonomy): domain Eukaryota; kingdom Metazoa; phylum Nematoda; class Chromadorea; order Rhabditida; family Neodiplogasteridae; genus Pristionchus; species Pristionchus exspectatus. The sequence continues at coordinate 20,713,356 of OU461587.1, forward strand.
CCTTTTCTGACATTGAGCAACTAGCGCTGAGGCTCACTAATTCCAATTCTGATCTTCTCAAGTAGTGCCATGGCACGCCAGCAAACTTAATATCTATGTATATCAATTTTTACACCGTTCCGATCTCTCATTTAATCAGCTTTAGTAATATGCCATTGCCTCAGTTATTTCTTCTTGATTAATTAACCAATATGCTTATAGTAGCTCGAATGGCAGCTCACTTCCCTGCAACCGACCAGTTTCACATCTATATCAAGAATAAGCAAGACGACCGTGAAGGGAAATTTAATGCGATGAGGAGAACAACGGGCATGCAAAGGTGAATCCGATCGATAGCTTACGATTACGGTAACTTTATCTGAAAATTGGTTTTTAGAAATACGATTACAAATTAGCAAATTTTTTCAAACCCCCTTTCGTCATTGAATTGTGCCGTTGTTCTTTTCTCTATCCTTCCTCATTGAGTGGATAGACGCGTTTTTGGCAGAGTTCCATTTCACTGACCATAGCCATAGCCAAACTCCATAGCCAAACTCGCTCACGTGCTCTCTCGCTAACCCCTGTATTCAGTATCATCGTAAAACACGATGCCTGGAATCGATTGCCAGCTTGACCCGCAGGAACATTGCCACTTTTTAATTCACTGTAAAATATACAATTAAATTTTTCTGAATACTGAATACGGTGATTGCAATTACTGATTTTTTAAATTGTTTTCAGATGTACGTGGACAAGCATCGAGAAGGGATTGGCCTCGACTGCACTCTGGTGGAGGTCGTCAAGCCGCTCAACTACTATGTCTAAGCTAAGTTCCGCATTTCACACGCCGCAGTGTGGTTGTGCACCGGGCGCTTGTCGCCCCATCAAGAGGAGCAATCGAAGGATGGACCGGAGTAGCCGCCACACACCGCAGTGTGGTTGTGCACCGGGCGCTTGTCGCCCCATCAAGAGGAGCAATCGAAGGATGGACCGGAGTAGCCGCCACACACCGCAGTGTGGTTGTGCACCGGGCGTTTGTCGCCCCATCAAGAGGAGCAATCGAAGGATGGACCGGAGTAGCCGCCACACACCGCAGTGTGGTTGTGCACCGGGCGCTTGTCGCCCCATCAAGAGGAGCAATCGAAGGATGGACCGGAGTAGCCGCCACACACCGCAGTGTGGTTGTGCACCGGGCGCTTGTCGCCCCATCAAGAGGAGCAACCGAAGGATGGACCGGAGTAGCCGCCACACACCGCAGTGTGGTTGTGCACCGGGCGCTTGTCGCCCCATAAAGAGGAGCAACCGAAGGATGGACCGGAGTAGCCGCCACACACCGCAGTGTGGTTGTGCACCGGGCGCTTGTCGCCCCATCAAGAGGAGCAACCGAAGGATGGACCGGAGTAGCCGCCACACACCGCAGTGTGGTTGTGCACCGGGCGCTTGTCGCCCCATCAAGAGGAGCAATCGAAGGATGGACCGGAGTAGCCGCCACACGCCGCAGTGTGGTTGTGCACCGGGCGCTTGTCGCCCCATCAAGAGGAGCAATCGAAGAATGGACCGGAGTAGCCGCCACACACCGCAGTGTGGTTGTGCACCGGGCGCTTGTCGCCCCATCAAGAGGAGCAACCGAAGGATGGACCGGAGTAGCCGCCACACACCGCAGTGTGGTTGTGCACCGGGCGCTTGTCGCCCCATCAAGAGGAGCAACCGAAGGATGGACCGGAGTAGCCGCCACACACCGCAGTGTGGTTGTGCACCGGGCGCTTGTCGCCCCATCAAGAGGAGCAATCGAAGGATGGACCGGAGTAGCCGCCACACACCGCAGTGTGGTTGTGCACCGGGCGCTTGTCGCCCCATCAAGAGGAGCAATCGAAGAATGGACCGGAGTAGCCGCCACACACCGCAGTGTGGTTGTGCACCGGGCGCTTGTCGCCCCATCAAGAGGAGCAACCGAAGGATGGACCGGAGTAGCCGCCACACACCGCAGTGTGGTTGTGCACCGGGCGCTTGTCGCCCCATCAAGAGGAGCAACCGAAGGATGGACCGGAGTAGCCGCCACACACCGCAGTGTGGTTGTGCACCGGGCGCTTGTCGCCCCATCAAGAGGAGCAATCGAAGGATGGACCGGAGTAGCCGCCACACACCGCAGTGTGGTTGTGCACCGGGCGCTTGTCGCCCCATGAAGAGGAGCAACCGAAGGATGGACCGGAGTAGCCGCCACACACCGCAGTGTGGTTGTGCACCGGGCGCTTGTCGCCCCATCAAGAGGAGCAATCGAAGGATGGACCGGAGTAGCCGCCACACACCGCAGTGTGGTTGTGCACCGGGCGCTTGTCGCCCCATCAAGAGGAGCAACCGAAGGATGGACCGGAGTAGCCGCCACACACCGCAGTGTGGTTGTGCACCGGGCGCTTGTCGCCCCATCAAGAGGAGCAACCGAAGGATGGACCGGAGTAGCCGCCACACACCGCAGTGTGGTTGTGCACCGGGCGCTTGTCGCCCCATCAAGAGGAGCAATCGAAGGATGGACCGGAGTAGCCGCCACACACCGCAGTGTGGTTGTGCACCGGGCGCTTGTCGCCCCATGAAGAGGAGCAACCGAAGGATGGACCGGAGTAGCCGCCACACACCGCAGTGTGGTTGTGCACCGGGCGCTTGTCGCCCCATCAAGAGGAGCAATCGAAGGATGGACCGGAGTAGCCGCCACACACCGCAGTGTGGTTGTGCACCGGGCGCTTGTCGCCCCATCAAGAGGAGCAATCGAAGAATGGACCGGAGTAGCCGCCACACACCGCAGTGTGGTTGTGCACCGGGCGCTTGTCGCCCCATCAAGAGGAGCAACCGAAGGATGGACCGGAGTAGCCGCCACACACCGCAGTGTGGTTGTGCACCGGGCGCTTGTCGCCCCATCAAGAGGAGCAACCGAAGGATGGACCGGAGTAGCCGCCACACACCGCAGTGTGGTTGTGCACCGGGCGCTTGTCGCCCCATCAAGAGGAGCAATCGAAGGATGGACCGGAGTAGCCGCCACACACCGCAGTGTGGTTGTGCACCGGGCGCTTGTCGCCCCATCAAGAGGAGCAATCGAAGGATGGACCGGAGTAGCCGCCACACACCGCAGTGTGGTTGTGCACCGGGCGCTTGTCGCCCCATCAAGAGGAGCAACCGAAGGATGGACCGGAGTAGCCGCCACACACCGCAGTGTGGTTGTGCACCGGGCGCTTGTCGCCCCATCAAGAGGAGCAACCGAAGGATGGACCGGAGTAGCCGCCACACACCGCAGTGTGGTTGTGCACCGGGCGCTTGTCGCCCCATCAAGAGGAGCAACCGAAGGATGGACCGGAGTAGCCGCCACACACCGCAGTGTGGTTGTGCACCGGGCGCTTGTCGCCCCATCAAGAGGAGCAATCGAAGGATGGACCGGAGTAGCCGCCACACACCGCAGTGTGGTTGTGCACCGGGCGCTTGTCGCCCCATGAAGAGGAGCAACCGAAGGATGGACCGGAGTAGCCGCCACACACCGCAGTGTGGTTGTGCACCGGGCGCTTGTCGCCCCATCAAGAGGAGCAATCGAAGGATGGACCGGAGTAGCCGCCACACACCGCAGTGTGGTTGTGCACCGGGCGCTTGTCGCCCCATCAAGAGGAGCAATCGAAGAATGGACCGGAGTAGCCGCCACACACCGCAGTGTGGTTGTGCACCGGGCGCTTGTCGCCCCATCAAGAGGAGCAACCGAAGGATGGACCGGAGTAGCCGCCACACACCGCAGTGTGGTTGTGCACCGGGCGCTTGTCGCCCCATCAAGAGGAGCAATCGAAGGATGGACCGGAGTAGCCGCCACACACCGCAGTGTGGTTGTGCACCGGGCGCTTGTCGCCCCATAAAGAGGAGCAACCGAAGGATGGACCGGAGTAGCCGCCACACACCGCAGTGTGGTTGTGCACCGGGCGCTTGTCGCCCCATCAAGAGGAGCAATCGAAGGATGGACCGGAGTAGCCGCCACACACCGCAGTGTGGTTGTGCACCGGGCGCTTGTCGCCCCATCAAGAGGAGCAATCGAAGGATGGACCGGAGTAGCCGCCACACACCGCAGTGTGGTTGTGCACCGGGCGCTTGTCGCCCCATCAAGAGGAGCAACCGAAGGATGGACCGGAGTAGCCGCCACACACCGCAGTGTGGTTGTGCACCGGGCGCTTGTCGCCCCATCAAGAGGAGCAACCGAAGGATGGACCGGAGTAGCCGCCACACACCGCAGTGTGGTTGTGCACCGGGCGCTTGTCGCCCCATCAAGAGGAGCAATCGAAGGATGGACCGGAGTAGCCGCCACACACCGCAGTGTGGTTGTGCACCGGGCGCTTGTCGCCCCATGAAGAGGAGCAACCGAAGGATGGACCGGAGTAGCCGCCACACACCGCAGTGTGGTTGTGCACCGGGCGCTTGTCGCCCCATCAAGAGGAGCAATCGAAGGATGGACCGGAGTAGCCGCCACACACCGCAGTGTGGTTGTGCACCGGGCGCTTGTCGCCCCATCAAGAGGAGCAATCGAAGAATGGACCGGAGTAGCCGCCACACACCGCAGTGTGGTTGTGCACCGGGCGCTTGTCGCCCCATCAAGAGGAGCAACCGAAGGATGGACCGGAGTAGCCGCCACACACCGCAGTGTGGTTGTGCACCGGGCGCTTGTCGCCCCATCAAGAGGAGCAACCGAAGGATGGACCGGAGTAGCCGCCACACACCGCAGTGTGGTTGTGCACCGGGCGCTTGTCGCCCCATCAAGAGGAGCAATCGAAGGATGGACCGGAGTAGCCGCCACACACCGCAGTGTGGTTGTGCACCGGGCGCTTGTCGCCCCATCAAGAGGAGCAATCGAAGGATGGACCGGAGTAGCCGCCACACACCGCAGTGTGGTTGTGCACCGGGCGCTTGTCGCCCCATGAAGAGGAGCAACCGAAGGATGGACCGGAGTAGCCGCCACACACCGCAGTGTGGTTGTGCACCGGGCGCTTGTCGCCCCATCAAGAGGAGCAATCGAAGGATGGACCGGAGTAGCCGCCACACACCGCAGTGTGGTTGTGCACCGGGCGCTTGTCGCCCCATCAAGAGGAGCAATCGAAGAATGGACCGGAGTAGCCGCCACACACCGCAGTGTGGTTGTGCACCGGGCGCTTGTCGCCCCATCAAGAGGAGCAACCGAAGGATGGACCGGAGTAGCCGCCACACACCGCAGTGTGGTTGTGCACCGGGCGCTTGTCGCCCCATCAAGAGGAGCAATCGAAGGATGGACCGGAGTAGCCGCCACACACCGCAGTGTGGTTGTGCACCGGGCGCTTGTCGCCCCATAAAGAGGAGCAACCGAAGGATGGACCGGAGTAGCCGCCACACACCGCAGTGTGGTTGTGCACCGGGCGCTTGTCGCCCCATCAAGAGGAGCAATCGAAGGATGGACCGGAGTAGCCGCCACACACCGCAGTGTGGTTGTGCACCGGGCGCTTGTCGCCCCATCAAGAGGAGCAATCGAAGGATGGACCGGAGTAGCCGCCACACACCGCAGTGTGGTTGTGCACCGGGCGCTTGTCGCCCCATCAAGAGGAGCAACCGAAGGATGGACCGGAGTAGCCGCCACACACCGCAGTGTGGTTGTGCACCGGGCGCTTGTCGCCCCATCAAGAGGAGCAACCGAAGGATGGACCGGAGTAGCCGCCACACACCGCAGTGTGGTTGTGCACCGGGCGCTTGTCGCCCCATCAAGAGGAGCAAACGAAGGATGGACCGGAGTAGCCGCCACACACCGCAGTGTGGTTGTGCACCGGGCGCTTGTCGCCCCATCAAGAGGAGCAACCGAAGGATGGACCGGAGTAGCCGCCACACACCGCAGTGTGGTTGTGCACCGGGCGCTTGTCGCCCCATCAAGAGGAGCAATCGAAGGATGGACCGGAGTAGCCGCCACACACCGCAGTGTGATTGTGCACCGGGCGCTTGTCGCCCCATAAAGAGGAGCAACCGAAGGATGGACCGGAGTAGCCGCCACACACCGCAGTGTGGTTGTGCACCGGGCGCTTGTCGCCCCATCAAGAGGAGCAATCGAAGGATGGACCGGAGTAGCCGCCACACACCGCAGTGTGGTTGTGCACCGGGCGCTTGTCGCCCCATCAAGAGGAGCAATCGAAGGATGGACCGGAGTAGCCGCCACACACCGCAGTGTGGTTGTGCACCGGGCGCTTGTCGCCCCATCAAGAGGAGCAACCGAAGGATGGACCGGAGTAGCCGCCACACACCGCAGTGTGGTTGTGCACCGGGCGCTTGTCGCCCCATCAAGAGGAGCAACCGAAGGATGGACCGGAGTAGCCGCCACACACCGCAGTGTGGTTGTGCACCGGGCGCTTGTCGCCCCATCAAGAGGAGCAAACGAAGGATGGACCGGAGTAGCCGCCACACACCGCAGTGTGGTTGTGCACCGGGCGCTTGTCGCCCCATCAAGAGGAGCAATCGAAGGATGGACACGGAGAGAAGAACTGCCAAGGTACGATAGAGAGAGAGGTTGTATCGAAAAGTGACTGGGAGAGAAAGGACTGAGAATATTGATAATATTCCAGTCAATGGAGGCTGATGGAATGGGCGAGGGAGGGATGGATGGTGAACTCATTTTCGCACAGATGCCCGATAAGGTTTGTTAACTTGCAAAATATTTAAATAAGGAATGATATCAGATTAATGGTTAATCTCGTTTATCTGACATCAACGAATGAATCTACTTCACTAGTTCATTTTATTGTATTGCATAATAATGCCATGACAGGCCTCCACTCGTCTTCCATTCCATCTTCTTCTTCGAACGAGTGAAGTCGAACTATGCAAATACGTCGCCCCTCTGGTGTGGCATGAGATCACCCTTCCCAATCTACAGGTTAGTATGTTTCTCCATTTATAGTTTCGATTGGCGGTATTATTCTCAATAACCATTGTGCTCTTCTCAGGATTGGTATCTACTTCGTGATATTCATCCCATTACTTCCGTCGTCGATATTAATTCGTACAAGCTGAAATTGAATAGACAAATGCTCATTACGAAGGCTGTTATGAAGTACATCAAAGCGGCACAGGAACAGGTATATTCGTAGGGTTATGAATATAGAAGGTCTTCGAAATTGTTACAAAAAACTGTTGAATGTGTTTTCCATTCATTTATAATTCCATTCATGTAAAACTGTTTTTTTTTGTTCCTTTGGTTTGGGTTTGTTGTACCACCCCTTGTCCGATCATAAGCCAGGGGTCAAATGCTCAGGCCATGAAACTTAAATTGTGGCGTGCTTTTATACATTTTTGAAAGTTATTGGGCATATTGTGGTTAGGTTTCGTATTAATTTCTCAGTTTTTGTGTAATGGTGGTATGCTTTTCTCTTATTTTTGTTCAAATGAGACTCAAAATGTGGCATGCATAAGTCCTTTTGAGGGTAGCATTTGATCTGTCATAAGCTCATTGCTCTCAGAATAATCAACTATCGGAGGCAGATATGGAATGGATTCAAGAGAGATTATATGCAGAGAAGAGTGTCAATTCCCTCGAGATCACTGGGAGAGATCACTGGGTGCAGCTGCATACGTTCAATTCCAGAAGACTATCGAACAGGTTGGGAATCATTCTAAAATTGCTTGATAGTGTTTCTTAGAATAATATTAATTTTCTCCAGAGACTGTCGACGAAGGATATCTGTCACGAAATTCTGCAGAGAAGCGTCCAGAATCCCGCACAGGTTCGATTATCTTGACAGAAATTATCAAGGAGTCGTCCTATTCATGAATTTGTCTACCGTAATATCATATCAGGTATCGTATCGATCGAATCGCTCGTCCCTTCATGGAAGAGCGCTCACTTCCAGTAGATAAAACACTGTTAGGACACATTGAGGTACGGTATCCACATTGGATACGGTAGAATGATATTGATGCAGCTCATGATTAATCCATCTCCTTTATTCAGAAAGTGACGTCGATTGCTCGTTGTCAGACGTCGTCCGAACCTCTCGATGTGCATCGTCTATTGGTCACTGATGCTATCAATAGTGTTGGTCAGTGACAGGGGTCGAATACTATGTCGAATACTCCATCTAATCTAATCTCTTCTCTTGTCTCAGCTGTTCGTGCTCGTGCTATTCTCAAGATTGCTGACTCCGCTCCCATTCCGTGGTGTGCGAAACTGTCGATTGCAGTGCAAGGATTACAAAAACGTTTCAAGATCATAGGTTGATAATTCCGTGGATATCTGGACCATAAAACAACTGAAATGTATTGTTTGAGTTCAATCGTGACCTTATGATGTTCAATTGTTGATCTTTGATCTCTGCAGCGTCGCCTACTGCATGCTCAAGTGCGCGCGCACGAAGATGAACGCGCGCTGCGAAGGAACCGCCGGTGAGCAGCGATTGATCTTTGATCTTTACCATGCTCATATGTCATTGAAACTAGCAATTATAATCAACTAGTTGACCATCTGGGATACACTCGATACAATCGGCGTTATTCACGTTCCCGCTTTTTGATTTGTGTTTCAAGAGGAATCCATAAAATGACCATCACAGAGCTTGATAAAATTATTAAAAATTCTTTGTCAGGCTCGCCCTTCACCGAGGCGCTCGTGCGACCGCTGGCTATTGGTGAGTCGCAATCCCCCAAAGATCAGCAACTTATGATGTGCAGACGCGTCGTTCGACCGCGACGCGACCGCCTCGCTCGGGCCGCTCGCCATCGTCTTCTCCGCGCTGCTGCCCACGCAGTGCAGCTTCATCTTCGACGACGCGGTTTGTAGTTTGCCAGAGTGTAGTTTGATCTTTGATCTTTGTTCAGAAACTGCGCGAGCTCCGCATCGGCGCCGAATGTACGCGGAGCGAAAGGTGAGAAGGGTGGTGATCTTTGATCGTTGGTCTTTGGTCTTTATTCGGAATTTTCTTGGATCGATACTTGATAAAGCTATAGAATGTGATTTGGTGACGAATATTGTCGATGGAAAGCTGGTGACCATTCAAGGATGAGTTGTGTTTCACAGAGGTTTCATAGCGCAGTTTGAATCGATGAATTTAGTGTTCTTGCATGGCATGTGACTATAAAAATAAAATACTTTTTTCAGTATTTGGTCGATAGTCTACCGAAGCACATTCAAGGATGAATTGTGTTTCACGAAGCGCTCATCACATGGTTGGCTCGAAGGGGAGGGGGCAATTATTGGCGATTTCCTCTGGGAAAAATGCAACGATCACTTATCGGGCGCTAACTGGCATCCTATCAAACATAACGTTTTCCTTCAATTTGTTTCTTCTCTCATTGTCAGACGACGCCCCGCCATGAGGAGGTGCTCGTGAACTCGATCTTTGACCAGCCGGCCGCCGCCGATCCGTGGACGAGCCATCGGTGAGGCTGTTGATATTTGATCTTTTAAAGTTTGTATTTTGATCTTTTATCTTTCGGAGCTCGTAGTCTGATCTTTGATCTCTCAGCTACGACCACCAACACTCGCCGCTGCACGCGCAGCACGCGAGCGGGGGCGCAGCGTACGAGGACTTCTTCAAGGTGATCTTTGATCATGAGATTCTTGGGAATGACGAATGTTCCCATGATACACTAGCGTTTAAGGATGATTTATGTTTCACGGAGGTTTCATAACTAAGATTGCTTAGACAGACTTAGTCGAGTAGCCGGAAATGCAATTGGAAAAGTGCTGATCGTGAGGGGGTGATTACGGAAGATAGACTGGAAATTGGCTCCACACCGTCGTGTGGGTACGGCCCCTGCATAGCCCACGAGCCGTAGCAGTTGTCCAAGAGATTCTGGGGGGGGGGCTCCGTAATTCAAAAATGAATTTCGTAAATCGCAGGTCTCGCAGGCGGACGGAATCGTGCAAGACTGCGACATGATCAAGGGCGATAAGGTGGAAACGGTTAAGGTTAGATATATTATGGCATCATACATTTTCATACCTTCCGGGCCGGTAATCAGACCACTATATTTTCAAGCGAGCCAGTTATTCGGTGTCGATTTAGGGACCACCACGTGATATGCAAATCACATATTCATGCCCCATGAAGTAGCTCATGTTGTTAACCTGGAGTATAGAATCATTTTTTGTGAGCAGACCACCCATGAAAAGTTAATGGTTTTCGAGAAAAACGCGACTTCATGAAAACATGATTTTCAAAAACGAGAGACAAAAATCTTTGAAACCTGCTAACTTCTGTTTTTGGAAAGGGCCGCGACTTTTGAAAGTTTTCAGTGATAGACTAAGGTTATGGGCACAACATATCCAAAAATTAGCCAATTCTATAGTCTCCCGCGTGTTTTATATGCGAGCAAAGATCAAACTCAAACTTTGACGGTATGCAAATTTCGCGGGAGACTATAGAATTGGCTAATTTTTGGATATGATATGGCTGTAACCTTAGTCTATCACTGGAAAGTGTCAAAAGTCGCGGCCCTCTCCTTTAAACGAAATTAGAGCGCTTAAAACAAATTATTTACATTTTGTGACGTCATTTTTGAGATTCTTTTGTTTATAACAAGCGCGGGAGACTATAGAATTTTCAAATTTTGACAGCAAAGTTTGCTAACGTGATGTACTAAACACCTGTGAAATCAGAATCCGCGGCCTTTTCCTGCCCTTTGCATAAATTAACATCGCGCGAGCGCACAAATGTAAAAATGGATGGTGGTCCCTAGTGTCGATTCCTAATTGTCCTAAAAATCAATTTCAGTGTCACAACAAGATGGCGCTCGAGTGCGGTATCGACGATTGCGACACACGAGTGATGACGGAGTACCTACTCGAGTACGGTAGTTTGGATGTTACCGTAGTCTTAGATTTATCGATTGAATGTTACGGTAGCCGGTGATCATCGATTTGTTGAACACTTTGATGGGTGCTCGCTTTTCATCACCAAATTCTACCCGGTGAATTCCGGCCGGTGTGGTTCTTCGTAAGATGCGGCAACTGATGCGTAGTCAATTGTCCTCCTGTTGCACCAGTTTCACCAGTTTCAACACGTGCACGCGAATGCGTTCTTTGCCGATTTCCTCTCGAACAGCGCCAGAATCTTCCCGCCACCCACGAATCTGAGGTGAGAGTGAGAGTGAGCAGATTTGGCTGATTTACCAGGGTTTACTGCTCCTATCATAATGCAATTGAAACATGCAGATGCCTGGTGGCACTAGTGAATAATACTTCCATAATTAGCGTGACCATCCATTATCACTGATTAATCAGTTATGTTTGAGTTATGCTCCACGCAGCGGATGGAGAGAGACAGGGCGAAGACGGAGGATTACGCATTCGGAGGAGTGATAGGAATAAGGAAAGGAACGGGCAAGGAGATTGATCTGGTGAGTTGAGAGAGGATATTTCGGTTTCGCGATAATTACATATATGTAATTATTACATATAATTACATATATGCTAGACTTAAGTAATGGTTGTAGCAGTCCATTGAAAAATTTTTTTTTTATTATTTCATGGACCACTGACAATGCAGTTTCGGTGGTAACATTTGAATCAATAGTTGATATGGGGTCTAGTGTTGATGGGTCAAAAAATGTAAACAATATTTCATATTGAGGTGGATGCGGAAGAGGACGTGAGAGAAGCGAAGGTCATTCTGATTAAGAAGAGGAATAGATTGGACAATGGTAAGAATTACAAGCAACTTTGACGTTTCAGTCATTTACTTTCATTTATTCGAAATTGTGTTGCTGTTCATTCTGGGTGTACGAAGATCAGAGATCATTCTCGTTCAGGCTACGCGAATGCAGTGAATCGGAGATGGCAAGAGAAGTGAGAATGAAGGTTTGTTGTTAATTAGTTTATTAATATTAATTACACTAATTACAGCTCGAGGCGTGTAGAGACTGTGAGGGCATTGCCGGATTACTCGATGTGAGTTTGGGGTTTCATTCATTCGATTCGATATCCTCGAATGCGATCACTGGAACCAATCGTTGTTCTCCCTTTGTTTCCATATAATTTTCCCTTCAGGATACCACTTGACTGAGAGACGATGATGCTGTCAAGTTCCAAGATTAGATGGAATATTGGGAGAGCGAGGAAGGGAAGGAGCGAGGAGGACCGCCCAAGGAGAATCTTTTTGTGGATGTGAGGCTTTACTACGCAGAGAAAAGTTTTTATACGAATAATGTTGGACACCTACCGCATATTCTTTTTCTAACGATCCTACTGGAGAACTATTGCAACTCTCTGAGTGTGTGTTGTATATCATATCTCAACAAAACTCCTATCCTCCAGGTGGACCCGTCCATCGTCCGTATTCCGTCAATGGAAGTTGAGCTGCACTTCAGAGACAAGGACGTCCTCAGTGGATTCAATGACAAGTGAGAACTCAATGACAAGTGAGAACGATTATGATCTTTGATCTTTGTTCTTTGATCTTTAACCTTTGATCTTTAAACATTTTACAGTGTGTTCTACTGCAAAGACTGCGATTCGATCCACAAGGGAGAGGAGGCATTCGAACATCTGAAGAAGGACGGCGAGGTCGTCTACTTTTATTGAATTTTCCATTTGTTTTGATTTGCCTGTTTTAGTGCTTGCTTATTGATGTCGTCTTTGACATGGATTTGATCTGCTCCTTAGTACTCGTTTCGAATGTGCATAAATAATCTGCTAACATAACTATGATAAATATTTTGTTTAAATTTTATCGTGCGCATAAACAATCGTTTTACACGATAACAGTATTTGTACTTTCTCATCGATGCAACTTCGCTTTCCCTCTTATATTTTTTTAAAATCGAAACTACGGACTAATTTGATCACAGCTGCTTATAAATGTTAGCTACATTCTTGTTTTAGCACCAGTTTTTTTTTAAATTTTGGTTAGGTGTGGTAAATATTTTTGACAACAATTGGGAGACACCAAGCCCGACGGGAGAAGCATGCGCTCACTTTATTGTGTACTTTTTGCGAGACGTTGTTGTTTAAAATAGTTACTAGAATTTCACCATTCCCTCTTTTCTTTATCGCTGTGAATTGCCTCTATCGTACATAGTTATTTGTTGATTCACAATTTCTTACAGTTGTTGGACTGACGTCTCGAGTCAGTTCGGAATGAATGCCGAATCGCGAGGTGAACGAGCGGAGAATCTCCTCGGTAATCATTTCATTTGACTTTTTGTGAAATATGTATCTCATTAGACTTGGTTGCAAAATCAGCATATTTGCTCCGATAACTATTACATTCTTGAAATGGCGTTTGTTGCAGACACCAAGAGAGGTCTGGCCGGGAGTGCGGAGAAGTGTGATGATGGATTGAAGGAGAAGTGAGGAATATTAACTATGGAATTGACTTGATGTACAAAAATAACTATAAATAATCTTTTTAATTAATCGAAATAATGAAAACTCATTTTCAGGTTGGCTGAGATCACGGATCAATTGATGCTAGCAAATCGAATGATTGCATCTATGGTCAAGAACGAAATGTTAGTCGTCAAAAATTGTTTTTATGACCTGATATAATGAAAATAACAAACAAGTGTTGCATTTTTTTTTTGAAACTGTGATTTCAGCGAGCTTACTCAAGAGAGGGATGTACTGAAGGAGGAATTGGATGCAATGAGAAGGTTATTTTTATTGTATTTTCATGGGATAAATGCAATAAATATTCCACATATATTCTACATTCGAACATGCAGCATCGAGCATCGAACATGTATTTAGTATATATATTTCATGTTATTGCATACAGAGAGAAATATTACAGGCACTTTCAGTCAGTGCGGGAGAAGAGCTCGGAACTCTCGGGAAGGTATGCGTACAATCATGTCTACTAACTTGTATGAATGAAATTGAAATCAGGTGCCCGACTGTTAATGATTAACGTTTATTCAATCTCGATATTTTTAATAGACAGAGAGCTCGAAGACAAGTCAGATTTATAGAAGATAAAATATCTTCGATAACAACCTTTTTGTCCAGGAAAATTGAACAACATAATTTTTCGATTGATGACTGATGGGCTATTTTGTTCTAAAGCTCCTGCGAAATATCGAACTAGAGTTTTTTAATAGAAAAGAATAAATTCAGAATTATCACTCTAACGGAGCAACTGAAGGAAGAACGAGAGTTAGGCAGAAAGCAGCGAGAGTTGGATCAAGCGAGGTTAGCGATACTGTGTCATTAATTCAGTTTCTATTATATTTACGCAAATCGTTCTATATGGGGTAGATGCGGATAACGCGATATCGATTATGTATAAATGATCTATATAATCTAAAGCATGGAAAGCTGGCTGGAACTTTGCTTTAAAATCCGCGCTTTGGAATTCCGAGTAGTTTCAGTGTTTCAAATTCACATTTGTGCAGATTAACCTGGTGATCTTGATTTTGCGAACGGGGCAAAGCAAATCGCATTCTATGCCCATTTTGCAGAATCGACGAGTTGTCGCAGCAACCGGAACAATCGAAGAAAGTGGCACAGCTGAATAGCGTTCCATCGAAAGACCTCAAGGCCCGCAATAAACTGGTGAGTTTATTCAGCATACTTGCGTACTCCAGGAATATTTTGTTCTACCTAACCTCAAAATTGATAACTGTTGCTTCTCATTGAGTTCAGCTAAGAGCATTAGGGTACGATTGAAGATAAAAGTTCGATTCAGAATCCCTGTGTAGTGCTCGACGCACCTCCTGAGAAGAAGAAGACAAGGACGGACGACTTCGTTGGCTCCGATTCGACCGTCGAGAATGCGCCCTCGCCGTCGCCACCCTCGCTGCGTTCATGTGCGGAAGATGCAGAGAACGCGGTAAATGGAAAGCTGCAACATTTTTTTTCAATTCTGCGCTGCGGAGTTTCGAGTATCCTTACTTTTAGCCTAAACGCCTCTCAACTCTAACAACTGGCCTTATCAGCGGACCCCACCTAGCGTATTCTAACGACGTAAAATCGCTTGACGTGTATGCCCCTCAACTCGTTCCAGAACGACGAGCTGGAACCGGAGAGGGTGGTGCAGGAGCGGAAGGTGGAGCTGGAGCGACTGCTGCGGGCGCAGACGCGATGCGATGTGAGCGCGCGCGTGTCCGCCCTGCTGCTGGGACGACAGGCGCCCGCCGAGCTAATAAATCAACACGGTAGGCAATAGAGCTCGAAATATGAGCCGCCGTCTCTTCATTTCGCACACTCTCTCGTCACTCTAGCGGGTGAGAGAGTGCGCAAAATGAAGAGACGGCGACCCGTATTTCGAACTCTACACGGTAGGCAATGAATGATGAGCACTGTTCTCGGAGAAAATGGCACAAAATGGGGGGGTTCCGCAAACATATTCACATAGAAACATAGAAACATATTCAAAATCTCGGGGCGTTTGTTTTCGAAATGGGGGTTTTAGGCTAAGAACCCGGGATCAAAATCGGGGGTATAGTCCGATATCCGATCTCGTGCTAATCACTGACGGTACCTGTTCGACATCGTTTTTTTTGTGAACGAGTGCTCGTTACCACAAAGGTAACCAGAAGGCAAATACTTACACTTAGGTCGTGAAACCTAAGTGTGGTTTGCCTTTCGGGAGGGATGATTGACCTCTAATTGTAACGAGCATTCGTTCGCGAAATTTGTTCACTGCACGGTCCTCAAAGAAATCGGTCCTCAAAGATTGGGATAACATGACCAAAACATTGACTTGAAAATTGTTGATTAAAGTAAGTGTAAAGGAGAATGAGACTATTCCAGCATCGCCCTCGAGCGTGGAGACATTGATGCTCATGGCAAGTGAGATGAGAGCTGCGGATGTAGTGAAGCTCAATTCGTCCATGAATATCCCGGCGAGTTTCTGGCTTTTACTTCTGAAAATTTTCTATGGAGTTTCTATGGAATAATTTTATTGCTCCGATTTTTTCACTGGTTTATCCGAATGTTGAGCTATTCTGTGGAGATTTAATCAGACTTGAATAGACCAATGCTTTAATTGTCCTTACGCATTTATTTTAGCCATTCCTCTGCTTCTGTGGTGCGAATATTCAAAATGGACTCGAACTGATCGTTCACTTCAATGCCCCGAGACACGTGAGAAATATCGTTTTTTATACATTGTTTTATATAATGTTCACCTTTTCAATATTTTTGTGATAGTAAGGATAACGAAAAACTATCCAAGTAGCTCCTCTATACATTTATCACAGTATAAAATAAGATGTAATCAATTAATATTATGAATTTTATTTTATGTTTAAGAAAATTTAGATTACAGGTCAGAAAGCGATCGCTGCCTCTGTTCCAATTCGATGTCGACTACTGGATCGATGCTATCGATAAACTCAAGCATGTTACGGACGATCGCAACTGCATTAGTGACAGTTGGCGGAATGAAGTATGGGCCATGAAGTATGGAATGAAGTAATATCCTAGATAAGAATTCAGACTTTGTTCTATAGGTGTTGTTTATGTTCCTATTTTTATCATTTTGCTGTTGTTCGTATGATAAATAATTTGCGTTATATTTTCCGTTACTCATGCAATCAATGCACCACTGAACAATCTGAGACAAAACAAACTCTGTATCAGTCGAAAGTAATTTTGATGTGATATTTAAACGACGCTTCCAATCTATCAGTTGCAACGTCTATAAAAGTGAAAACCACAGATAATCACAGAATGTACATTGAGAATAGAGTCATCGATATACCGTATATATACGCAAGCTACAGTATACTTTGGAGCGTTTCGAGACCAAATTTTTTTAGGTACGGTAGATAACTACTTCTTGACAATTTTGAGAAGCATGCGCGCACTTTATTTCGCGCTTTATGTGTGATTGTTTTAAGTTTAAAATAGTTGCCACTTGCATCCATTGCCAGCGGAACGTGATCTTCGAGCATTATTGAATTGCAGCTCGCTATGATTGTCTTGTATCCTGCTTATTTCTCTGTGCAAACGCTGCGCGCAAGCTGTTGATCGCTACAGGAATTTCTCACTCCTTTTCAAATATTTATATCGAGCGCGGGTTTATCGTGATTTGCGGTGAAAAGAAATGCCGTGCAATACTCAATTCTGATGGTTTGAATTTCACAAGTCCCTCTGTTCTCTATCGTTGTGAATACGTGACCGTATCCGACGGACGGCACTTTTGACCGACAAAAGTGGCCGCCCGTCGGATAATTATCCGACGGACGGCACTTTTGACATTGTCTACTTTACGGTCCGCCCGCGCGGACGAACCGTAAAATAGACAATGTCATGAAACGCATTCGCTTTTCGTTCAGTTGCTAATTATACACATGTGCAAAAAAAGTTCTCGGACGAGGATCGAAGCATCCTTGGCAGCTTCGCGTGATTGATTCTTTTTTGAAAGGAAAGGCGGGGTGCGTTCTGCAGCATCAGCCCATAATTAGAAGGTGGCGTAACCATAGATGTTTCTGCAATCAAACGCTTCCCTAAGCAGCGAGCAAGGTTATTTCTGTGAATTCCTAAGCAGCAGCCGATCACAGTCGCCTTCGGCGGCTGTGATCGGATGCGGGGCTCGCCCGCTTCGCGGGCTCGATACCTTTTCGAAGGAAAGCCGGGATGTGTTCTGCAGTATAACCCCATAATTATACGCTTCTGCAATCAAACGCATACGAAGCAGCGAGTGAGGTAATGTAAATGCCAAAACAGCCGTCGATCACAGCGCCGAAGCTTATAGTTTCGAATGCTTTTGGGAGATAATTCATTGATGTTAATTCAATTGTGACCAAAAACAATATTTCCGACTCGTTAAGCACCATTGCTCGGTCTTGTTACTCATCGTATTGCTCGGAAATGACATTGAAAACGGAAAATAGATATTGACGATGATGCGAAAAAGCAGCAAAAGAAAATTACACAGGCGGGGAATCGAACCAGCGGGGAGCGTCTTATAGGCGGGGCAGCTACCTGTTGCGCCATTCGGGCTTGTAACACACACGTCTCACAGCCTGGGGACTATCCTGGGGACGCATGCGCTGCGTGCCACACAAATGTGCAAAGTTGGCCAGTATTCGTCCGTTACGGACCGGTTTAAAAATTGACAAAGGATTGTAGTTTGTAGTCCGCGACGTGTGTGGTAGCGTCGCGGCCGATGCTGGAGCAAAGTCAAAAGTGCCGTCCGTCGGATAATTATCCGACGGGCGGCCACTTTTGTCGGTCAAAAGTGCCGTCCGTCGGATACGTCAAAAGTGCCGTCCGTCGGATACGTCGGAATCCTTTGTCAATTTTTAAACCGGTCCGTAACGGACGAATACTGGCCAACTTTGCACATTTGTGTGGCACGCAGTGCATGCGTCCCCACGATAGTCCCCAGGCTGTGAGACGTGTGTGTTACAAGCCCGAATGGCGCAACAGGTAATATCTATTTTCCGTTTTCAATGTCATTTCCGAGCAATACGATGAGTAACAAGACCGAGCAATGGTGCTTAACGAGTCGGAAATATTGTTTTTTGTCACAATTGAATTAACATCAATGAATTATCTCCCAAAAGCATTCGAAACTATAAGCTTCGGCGCTGTGATCGACGGCTGTTTTGGCATTTACATTACCTCACTCGCTGCTTCGTATGCGTTTGATTGCAGAAGCGTATAATTATGGGGTTATACTGCAGAACACATCCCGGCTTTCCTTCGAAAAGGTATCGAGCCCGCGAAGCGGGCGAGCCCCGCATCCGATCACAGCCGCCGAAGGCGACTGTGATCGGCTGCTGCTTAGGAATTCACAGAAATAACCTTGCTCGCTGCTTAGGGAAGCGTTTGATTGCAGAAACATCTATGGTTACGCCACCTTCTAATTATGGGCTGATGCTGCAGAACGCACCCCGCCTTTCCTTTCAAAAAAGAATCAATCACGCGAAGCTGCCAAGGATGCTTCGATCCTCGTCCGAGAACTTTTTTTGCACATGTGTATAATTAGCAACTGAACGAAAAGCGAATGCGTTTCATGACATTGTCTATTTTACGGTTCGTCCGCGCGGGCGGACCGTAAAGTAGACAATGTCAAAAGTGCCGTCCGTCGGATAATTATCCGACGGGCGGCCACTTTTGTCGGTCAAAAGTGCCGTCCGTCGGATACGGTCACGTAAGTATTCTTCTTCTTCGAAAATCACGCCTACTGTAGATACCTATGCCGTAAATACCAATGGATTCGTCGAGAGACCATTGTTCTGCTCCACATATAACAATAATATGAATACTTTATTAGTACCACATCAATGAGTTGTATCACGTATATTTTACAACTTACTTACAGTTTGATAAAGTTAGTTTACTATTAATTGACCTATACGATTTTGAGCGAAAAGAATCTAAGGCGAGGTAGAGTAAATACAATGTACTGTATCTCACCGGTTTACAACAGAGAAGAAATGTTAGGAAATTGCTACAGTAGGAAAAATCAGGGAAATCCAATCAATCAATTTACTTGTGCTTGTGCCCGGTTACCGTAGCCGCTGTTGCGGGCTTCTTCTTGGTCCCGACCGGAAGGGGCAGGATACCGCGCGGCGCGAGGATACGGTAGATCAGCGCCCAGCAGCCGACCGCAGTTGCTGCTCCTGCCACCTGCAGCAGATTATCGATTAGCGGATAATTGATCGGATAGGACTACGGTAGAATACCTCAAATGTCAATAGATTGATCTATTTACTAGGAACATATATAGATTTTGTACTATTATACGATAGTACAATTTTTTCTACCAACTGGTACCTTTTTTGTACTATGAACCAACTAGTCGAAATGACTGAATTCTTAGTTAGCTTGTTCATGAAACTCTAAAGACCATGGTCGGCTACTTTCAGGTAATTTCATCTATACTACCGTAATCTCACTTGACTACAGTACCTTGTCGAAGATGATTTGGTAGTATAGACAGGAGATGATCAGTTGAAAGTCCTGCAAGGAAATTACGGTAATTCCTCAAATACCGGCATTTATTTCGTATACCGACTCCCATTCATACTAATCGTGGAACTCAACTTCGCGTGGACGCTTTTTTGAACTGATATCGAAGGAAGTTCTAGTTTCATGAATCTCAAAAGTAGGGACATGCAAACCGGGAAATAAAATTTGAGAGCCGGGGAGAGGTCTGTGCCAGGAAATTAACGTCGAACTGCCCGGGAATTCAAATCTCCTCAGTAAAATTTTGTTTATTCGTGACTAAACGACTATATAAGGATGCGCCTCTCTAATTTTCAGTTTTCCACGGAGCTTCAATAATAATATATTATTTTAAAAAAAGCAAAAAATATCTGTGGTCGCAAACATGATTAATTTTGACTTCAAATTTTTGAAAAAAACCTTTTTATTGTAGAACTGATCAAATAATGGATGCGCCTTCGCAATTTGATTATGTTTTTGTTTTTGAGACTATTAATGTGCACTATGCTAAAAATGAAAAAAATCTGTGGTCGCAAACCTTATAAAAAACAGCGTCAAACATTCCGTGAAACCAAGGATCCTGTGTTGTTGTTTACGAACTACCATTGTTTTTGTTTTTATTTCGTGCACCTGACATGCTAATCACTCACTGCAGAAAACATTGCAATGTGTAATTCTCAACTTCAGCTACATAACTACCTAATTAGGTACAGCTACCGTATACCAGAATTCGAAAAGTGATGAGTGCGCTCGCTGAGAACTGAAAAATCCTTTTATATGTATCAATAATTGTTCAAGTGAAATTGCTCTATTTAATAGAGAAAAAAATATAGGAAGGAAACGCGTTTGAAAATATTCGCATCTGACATGTTAAAATGAACTGACACAGCTAACCGCACACTCGCTGGCACTACACCACGGTGGGCGGGGCTAAGAATGGGTGCCTATATCTCGCTTAAATATTTTTTTTCTAAAATTCTGGAAGTGCTATCCTGATTCTGCATGTGCGATAGCCCCAGAACCGAAAAATAGGAATTTTTAACAGAGTTTGAAATTTTACGTGAATGTCCCTATCTCAAAAGTACCTTATCCCGACCAACTACCGTAACCCATAACTACACAATCCTACCGTACCACTCACTCACCCAGAACAGGTGCAGTCCGGCCATGGCGAGGAAGGCGCCGTTTACTAACTGCGTGTACTGCCGGGCGTGCTCCGGCCGGTCCTTGGCCGTCTTCAGGAACGCACGTAGGGACGGCGCCTGATGGTACATAGTACTGAAATTCACTGAAACACCAATTTCCAAACTCATTCAGAATCATCAACTAGCCTACACTAATGCTCATAAACTTTAATTATTGTCTTAACTAGAATTTTTTTTTTGGTGCAAATTGCACCTTGAAGTTTCATGAAACACTGGAGCATCAATGTTTCACTAGTGCGTTATAGTAAGATATTGTTTCAGTTACTGTTACAGGTCACAAAAAAATAAATCACTTTCGACATACGCACACATTATCCGCTACTAGCATCCATACCGTACGGGGATGTTGCTATCTACCGTAACTCATCCAGTTGCACTAATTATCAGGATGAAAAGGAACCCCAGGGCATACAGATACCGTACCCTCCATCTACCATATTCCAATAAATACCGTACCCAATAGTTACCGTAACCCCTCACCCCCGAGCTAATCATGAGGATGCTGAAGACCATGAGGAAGCAGTGACCGGAGATATCCAGACCGAGCAGCCATTTGCCTGATGATCATATTATTATTATAAATTAGAATTGAAATAAAATTTTGATAATAACAGCAATAGCGATTAACAATCAAACATGGTACTTATTCGCCCGAAAATGAACAACTTTCCAAGCCCGGATGACCAATGCTTCACAAGTGTTACAAGATCTCCACCGACTCGCGCAATCTGGCATCAGTGCGTAATCGACACACCAACAACACAAACAAGATGGCAATCAATCGATATTCCTCCCTGTCCTACCGTTATTCCCCTCCCCCCTCTACCGCACTCACCTTCACTGTTGGGCTATGTCACCGCTAGGCGGTGGAGGTGCGGAGCCCCGTAACGGAAATTGGTAACTATTTGAGGAGCCTCCTAGTGGCACAGAATAAATTCGACGAAAGCGATAGTAAACGAACTTATACGAGGTAGAATTTGCGATCGGAAACTATCACAGTGACACTGATTGCGAGTTAGAATTCAGTGACGACTGCTCGGCACGTCGAAGTTTCACAGAAATAATATTCTTTGTGTCTTGTACAAAGGCTTTTTTAAACAATTGCTGGACATGTAAAATAGTACAGGAGAGTAACTACTAGGCTTGGCAATACAGGCTAAACGGCCCGCTATGGCGGACAGGGCACGTAGCAGGCCGCTACGAGGGAGGAGAGGTTATTAGCGGCCCCGTTATTACCGCTACGCCCTCCTCCATAAATACTAACCACCTAGTCTCTCTAACCGGCGCCTAAGATATAGGTGTCGCATAGCGGGAAAACGTAGCTGTAATAACGGTCCGCAACCCTCTCCGTAGCGGGTCCGTTATACCGCTACCATTTAGCCAACCCTAGTAACTACGCAGCCCCGAATACAGTAACCCACAGAGAACGTAGTAAATCGGGGGGGGGGGGGGGGTCAATAAGCGAGTACCCCGAGGAAAATCAATAAAAGATACATTAGCCGACCGGCCTTCGCCCCTTCGATGTCACCCAATGGTGATACATAACTCTCTTATTCTTGTTCACTCATTCAATACCCCGATCTGTCCGATTCCCGTCTCTTCCATGCATACACTGTGAACACATCCCTCCCATGTTCCTCCGCCGGTGAAGCCACTGGTGATATTTTGCAGTGGGTCCGGCGCGAGGTGGAATGCAGAATGCAAACGAGAAAAAAAGGAAAACAATGCAAACAACGCAAACAACGTAAACGAAGAACATCAACTTGATGCAGTACCATTCTGCACTGCAATTTAACTCTCGAGTCCGGTCGCCTTCAGACGACAACGACGATGGAGAGGGAGGGGCCAGTTTGGCCACAGCATGAGTGAGGCCGCCGCAGAGATGGAGGAGGCGCGGACGCTGAAAAAATGCGAAATGTGAAAAATGGGCCTACTTATTTTCAATTTTTCCATGTATTTCTTTGGAAATAGAAAAACGGTCACGTGACCACTAAGAGGCGTCAGCGTTTTCAAGGAGATGAAACATGATTTTCATCTATGAGTTTCATCTATGAGCCGAAAATGCAAAAATACAAGTACGCAATTTAAAAATTGGCGATAGCCTCCGGCCTCCCTAGTCAAAAACGCCACTGAAATAAAGCTCATGTCACTAGTCACTAGTCACTAGTACGCGCATAGCAATTTAAAAATTGGCGATAGCCTCCGGCCTCCCTAGTGAAAAACGCCACTGAAATAAAGCTCATGTCACTAGTCACTAGTCCGCGCATAGTAATTTAAAAATTGGCGATAGCCTCCGGCCTCCCTAGTGAAAAACGCCACTGAAATAAAGCTCATGTCACTAGTCACTAGTCCGCGCATAGCAATTTAAAAATTGGCGATAGCCTCCGGCCTCCCTAGTGAAAAACGCCACTGAAATAAAGCTCATGTCACTAGTCACTTAGTCCGCGCATAGTAATTTAAAAATTGGCGATAGCCTCCGGCCTCCCTAGTGAAAAACGCCACTGAAATAAAGCTCATGTCACTAGTCACTAGTACGCGCATAGCAATTTAAAAATTGGCGATAGCCTCCGGCCTCCCTAGTCAAAAACGCCACTGAAATAAAGCTCATGTCACTAGTCCGCGCAGGGCAATTTAAAAATTGGCGATAGCCTCCGGCCTCCCTAGTGAAAAACGCCACTGAAATAATCGAAAAGACCAACCTAATCTGCCGTCGAATAGACGGGTCCAAATGATGTAAGGACGAGCGGCTTCTTGGCGGCCAGAGGAACTCATCGGAGGGAGTTAGATCAGAGGGACGAGACAGCGAACCTGAAGAATAGGAGATGAAACATGATTTCATCAGGATATGAGCAGAAAATGCAAAAATACAAGTACGCAATTTAAAAATTGTCGATAGCCTTCCATGTATCCCTTTGGAAATAGAAAATCTGGCGCGTTACCACTAAGCGGCGTTCTCAATCCAAGAATTGCGTGCAGTATTTCACAAATCGGTGAAACAAAGATAAAGATTGTGATTTGGGAAGCAGAACCGAGGACTATTTTTGGACAACGAAAATGTAAATTTTAAAATCTCTGGAGCACTATTTTAGATTGCGGTGCGATTATGTGATTGAGTGAAGCCCAAAACCACGAGACAATTGTCAAATGTAATCGAAAGGCCAGAGTAGCCAAAGTATAATAGCACCATTTTAAAAAGGCAGTTGATTCAAAGGGCAATGAGAGTATTTTTAGTATGGCGAAGAGCAAAACCACTAGGGCAAATATCCAATTTTTCACCCACTCACCAGTCTCTCTCTCCACAGTCGACGCGCTGCTCCGGGGGTCTGCTTCCCCTTGCCAGAAGCACTCAAGGGAAGGGACGAGCGATCGACGACCTACAATCGGAAATGGTAATCGAATATATCCATCTTGTTCGAAAGGCCAAACCAGCTGCTGAATTAATATATGAATCCACAAGAATTACCACAATTTGAAAGGCAATGCGAATATTTTTTCCGTGAAGCGCAAAACCACGGGGCAATTATTCAACTTGTTCGAAAAGCTATACCAGCTGAATCAAAATGTGAATCCATCTTCAGCGATGTTTTAGAATGCAATGCGAATACATTATATAAGTTATGAACCCCAATACCACGGAGAAATATTTCAATGTGATCAAAAGGCCTAACCGGCTGAATGAAAATTTGATCAACCTGCACTATTTCGCCGTGCGATTAATTTAGCATTTACTGCTGCGCTCAAAACCATGAGGCAATTATCCAACGCGATCGAAAGGCCAGAACACAAGAATCAAAAAAGATTTCGTGAAAACAATAAATTTGAAATGAAGACTGACCGAAAGGGGAGCGGTCCTTTTGGGAGTCCTTGGGCTATTCAGCTCCAATAGCTTAGAAGAACATTCCAGAGACTCCGCCCATCTCTTGCTGCTCCTTCACGAAGATTTCGAAGTACTGGTAGATGATGGTCACAACCAATAGAATACAAGTTCCCGATCCGATAGTTCCTGCAATGCACAATCATTAGAAACTTGAACAACCTAGCAAATTCCATATCTTAAACAAAAATATACAAATAAATATAGGAATAATGGACTGACCCCAGTGAGCACGGGGTCGGATATCAGATTATACCCTCCCAACACCCGGATTTTGACCCCGGGTTGAAGCCAAAAACCCGCGATTTCGGACGCAAAACCCACAATTTTCAACAGTTTTCTTGCTGAACCCCGATTTTGTGCGATTGTTCGATGATGGTGACTGACTGACCCATGAAGTCAGCAGTGACGGAGATGCAGAGACCTCCGAAGGAAGCAGCGGTGGGGACGTATCTGCAAGTGAGACAATTCCGCAAATGCCAATCACTGCTCAATAATCAATCGAAAATCTCAGTAGGATACCGTACCTGTTCAGCTCATGGATCATCGACTTCTCACGATGTTCTCTCATGACCATAGCCTGCTCCTTGAGCTGCTTGGCAACGTCCTTGACAGAAGAGCCAGACACATCGATCCACGTCTTCGAGAAGAAGGCGCACGATCCGAGCATGAACACAATATAGATGATGTAGTGAAGAGGGTCTTCGAGCACGTGTCCAAGAGTCTCAGGAGGAGACAGATAGTAGCAGATTACTCCAGTGGGGAAGCTGCGGTAGGCTCCCGAAGCATCAGACCAAGTACCGAGAAGGTTCACGAGGATGCCACCTCCGAACTTCGAGGCAAGCATCTGCAATGGATAAATAATTAGTAGACGAAAGATTTAATAAGTTACGGGTAAAATAAAATGAGTTAAGTGAATGCAAACCTGAGAGATGACTTAGAGATTAGAGGTGAGGGCAGACTGGAGAGTGATGGCAATGTTGGAGGTATAGAAGAGCTTGATGGGGGTAAGACGAGTACTGGCCACGGTAGCAAGCAGACTTGATGGGGAGATCGACACGGAAACCCTGCAAATAACACATTTAATCTTGGAAAATTTTTATTTAATTAATTTAAAATATAATATTTCACCTGGAAGTAGATGACGACTGCGAATACGGGGACGGTGGCCATCAGGTTCATGGGGTTGGGAAGGTTTCGTCTGTAGAAGGCCTCACGGAGAGCACGCACCTGTAATGAAACACATTACCTTCTCATGACAGATAGTGGGACCAGTGACGACGTCATCATTCAAGAGGAACGAGGGAAAGTGTCTCGAACCTTGCCGAATCTGGTGGCGAGAAGATGGAAGAGGGCAACAATGACTGCTCCCTCGAACTCGGTTCCATAGTCAGTATTCATTGTAGCCGGCCAAAAGGCCTTCCACACGATAGTCTCGCAGTTGTTCATTGCAATGAAGAGGAAGATACCAGAACCGAGACCGTAACCCTTCTGAAATGAAATATCGATTAGTGGGGAGAATTTACGACGATGAGCTGAGAGACGGTCAGATTCATACCAGAAGGAGTTCGTCGAGAAGGAGCACGATAAGACCGGCGCAGACGAGCTGGACAACGATGAGAAGGAAGATTCCGACTCCGATGTTAGAGGGCTCTCCGTAGAGTCCCGAGGCAACGCACACGATAGCCTGTCCGTCGGTGATCACCATCCCGAAGACTGAAATGAAGCACACTAATTTAACTGGTCGAGAATAACAAAATAGAAATCAAAAAATTGGGTTGGTCACTCACGCTTCTGGCCTCCGTTGAAGATGGCGCAGGTCCTTCGGGCGAGTCTCCGACCTCGATGATCTTGGCTCCAGTTTGGAGGTGGGAAGAGGGCAGAGTTGGAGTGCGTCGGGAGCAATCTGAAAGAGGACTATCATCAATCAATAAATCAATCATCCCTATGGTACCTCTCATCCTTGCCTATCATCCCTCTTCCAGGCCTGCTCTCCATTCCAATCGGGACCAGTTGCTCAGACGACGTGGTCGACCCTTGTACTCGATCGTCGACGCAGTCTCTCCTCTCCTCAATGGGTCAAATTAGCATCTCCATACACAAATAACTCTCTCGTCGAATATTTGGTCATTTCTAACCTCCTCCATTGAAACTTCATATTTCACTCTTCACTCCTCTCACACGGCCAAAATTCCAAACATAAACCACTTGAATATTGCCAGAAGCCCTTCCCTTCTACGACACCATTGCACTTTGCCAATCCTATCCCACCGTAACAGTTACTATAATACCCCACTCCCCAGACAAACTGAATCGCGCGCGAGAGATTTAACTGTAAACGCGGCGATAGCAATCTCGGACGTGTCGGGACCATCCACCGCGACCAGCGAAGAGGGTGATTTGGTCACAGGTCTCCCACATGGTGGGCACCCGTTGTTTGGCTTGTGGCCTCACTCCTACCGACAAGACGATCCCTGCACCTGCGACAGTGCGTGACTATCCGCCCCTCGCAACGCGAGGAGTTGATCACTATCGCCCTAAGCGACCCCCCTAGACATCACACTTCTCCCAATTTCTTCATATCTCTCACAGCCCCATCTCACTCCTCCCCCCCCCATCCCTTCTCCCCCATACAGCCGCTGCAGCACCTGCCCGTAAGGGCACTCGCTTTCGGCGAGAGTGCGCGCTTTATCTCGTGCAAACTCACGAGTCCAGCATACCAAGCCCGAAGAGCACCCAAACTAGTTCGGTGCCAGGAGCCATGCCTATCGGCTACCCGGACAGGGAGAGGAACGCCTGTCCGAGCTTTTCTGCTCGGTATGCTGAGCTGTATGTTCCTTAGCCTTATCCCATACACTCTCATCTTCAATGTATTTCTCTCCACTCCCCTGGACATCTCCCCCCAGTTGGGGGTTACTCATTTAATGAGTAGCACACACCGTGCGCACACTATGATGGCTTCGCGAGGCAACGCACAGTGGCCCCAGAGGGATGCGTGTATATTGCTTTTGCTACGCTCGTTCGTCCATCAACGGGCCCACGGATCCGGCAGTGTCAGGATCAACGCGAATTAGAGAAATCATCTCTTCTCTCGCCTACTCTGATGGAGATCCAGGTGCATGTTTGCCAGAGTTGAAACGGTACTTGGAGAGTATCAATGGTTTTGCGCACCTTTTCAACTCTGGCGACAACCGACTGTCACTCGACTGGTGAGGCTACCAGAAGCGCGACAGCCTTAGGGTTGCAAACATGCATGAAGCCGAGAGTGCTCCTCTCGACTTCGGCCCTACATCCCGGCATGGTAGATGCATAGGGCCATCTGGTCTCTCTTTTCTTTCGCTAACCGTAGCGGGCTAAACACTGCCTCATGGCGACACGGCAACATCGATAATTCAGACGCCAGAGTATCTCATCCCATATGTTAACATAGCACATATCCCACTAAACTCTGACGCCTAAACTAAGGAAGTGCTCTTGACACACCTCTGTTACGGAGGGGACACCGAGTGTTGTTGCCGGTACCCGGCTACGGCGCACGTGCTAGCCACGTCTCCCCTTCCTATGCGGTTTAAAATAGGGCCAGTGAAGAGTATTAAAGGCGGGGAAAAAAATAAAAAGAAAAAGAAATTAGCAAGAAAAAGAAAAGAGAAAAACAAAAAATACTCTTCACTTTCCGACCCTTTTCTATTCCGCCCCACCCAGTTACTTACGCGTTAAAAGGTCTTACACAACAGAAAAAGCGCTAGAGCGCTTGCGGAGCGAGGCCGCAAAAAGAAAAGAAAAAGGGAATCAAAACATCACCATATTTATCGCTAGAGAGGCCCTCGACGTCGTCGTGCCCATGCCCATTGGGAAAAAGAGTGAGGGAGATGGCCGTCCCAGTGTGTGAGAAGAGAAGACGAGAGGGTGGACCTGAAAAGGACTACGTACGGTAACGGCAATGGCGTGATATTACGCGCAAAACGATAAGCAAACATCATGAGAAATAAGAACGGGCTGGAACAAGGAACGTACGTGCAAAATGGGAGGAAAAGTTTCGAAAATAATCTATTCAGAAATTGTCATCATCCTAGTGCAGGAACATGTTCTGGTGCAAGAACGCGCATGGATGGGATGAGACTGAATTTACACAAACAGTAGTGCTTGTGGCATTCGCCACGCGAAGCAGTCAAAGAAAGGACAAAAAACGAGAAAACAAGAACACAAACACGTTTTTCAGCGCGAAAGATAAGCGGCGGCAGTGCTAAACGGAGACCAAAACAGATCATCCTATTCTAGAAATCATGAGCGCGCAATGGGCGTCGATGGATCAGCGCAGATGACGATCCTCGTGAGACAAGGGATTTATCAGCATGCAATCGAAACAGCAAAAAAAGGCGCGTGAAAAGGCAGCAGAGAATGGGAGCGCCCGCCTGATGGGAAGAGGGTGTGAGTATGGACTGAGGAAGGGGATTGTTGTTGACGAAAGAATCCCAGACGATCGATATCAAGAGTGGGTAGATCAAAGAGGCCGTTTGCAACGTTTGATCTCTTGACCTCGCGCGCTAGTCATGAATTCACTAGCGCATCAGCTCTAACTCTAATTTCAGAGATTACTGTAGCATTTTCGTTCAAACTTTTCGCAGTGTTCTCGAAGAGAGCTCGCATTTCTCATTTTTGGCGCCATTGTCTCGCTATTGTTTTTCACGATTTCTTTTTTGTTTATTCTGTCAGAATTAGTTCATTTCCCTCCGCTCTTGTTAGAACCCCCTCTCGCCTCTCTGCATCGTGGATAAAATTCACATTTGAGCCGTTCTTAATTCATCATGTTAATGTTCGTTAACGCTCTGACGTCGTGTTTTCTTTGTTATTATCGTTACGTTATTGACTATTCTCAGCGTCTCCATCAAAATGGCGTCGCTAATGTCCTCGCTAACAAGACGAAGGAGACTTTTTACCCGGCCGAACCCAAGTGTGAGTACGGTAGAGAACGGTAGTAATGTTTTTTTTCCGTTTTCGCTTCAAAATGGAATAGAAACTAAGCACTGGGAGTGCGGTAGCAAGGCGGGGGGAGCTATGATAAATAACTGGATCTGCAAATTAGTGTAGTACGTTTTTGTAGTAAATTGTACTGTCAAAAAATTGATGTTTCGTGGAACCTCAGAAAGGGATAATCATGTGTGGTTGCAGCGAAACGCGAGCTCGGCTACGAGCTCCTCGAGTTCATGCCGGTGGTGCCGTCGTCGTCGAAGAGAAGCAACAGCATTTGTGGATTAGATCGGGAAGGGTGAGTTAACACGAGAAATGACACTCCTCATTACGCCTGCTCTCTTTTTTCTCTTTCTCTTTGGTTTTTTTTAAAAATTAATTGTTTTTTTCTCAGATTCGCCCATTCGGCGACAATTCGCAACGACGCCCTCGCACTGCGCAGAACCAAGAGCGAGAGCGATCTCGATAAGATGGAGTCCTCCCAGTAAGTTTGTTTCATATTTTGGAGTAAAAAAGGTTTCTAAAACCCTTGAATTTGGGATTGCAAGCAGGCACCATTTTATGCGAAATTCCCCGTTATTAATAAGCGAAGTATGAGTGAATGAAGACTGATCTCTGGTCTAAATGGTTGATTGATCTTTGATTCCTGATCCATTTCCAGTTGGAATCTGCTGAAGGATGAGGTGCGCGAGGAGTACGAGGCCGACTGTGATCTCTTCGTGCAGTTGGTCGATGCTGAGATTCAGGTAAGGGGGGGGGGCTACGGTAGATCGATTACGGGTGGGTACGGTACGTCAATGGGACGAGAGTTTGGAAGATCGATTACGAGAGGTTACGGTTGGAGTACGGTTGTTTCGTTGAGATGGTTTCGGAAGATAGATGAGATTGGGAGAGTTCGATAGGAAAATGAAAACAGGAGTCACTATAAAATAATGTAAAAGGGTAAGAAAAATCAAAGAGCGTTTAATTGAGATAGTGCGGAAAATTCCGAAAAATCTTTTATCTTCTCTAATTGCAGGATGAGATCGATCGCTTTGGCATCGAGTACTTCTACGCCTTCTGAGCTGCCTCCGACCGTTCACTCGGTGATCTTTGATCTCGCCAACTGATCTTTGATCTCTCGCATTCATCTTTGATCTCACTCACCAATTGTATAGATCTCACATGTCAGCACCACACCCCCTTTCTGTCCCTCACTCATCCACTTTTTACCCTCACTAGGAGCTTTGAAATATGGTAGATTGTGTTAGCTAACAAGTTTGTAAAAGTAGTTTTTCTTTGCTAAATTCGTCGTAAGCAAATTTCAATCTTTCATCGTAGTATTTAATACCCTCTTGCAATACCCCACTAAACCCCACCTGTACCCAAACTAGCAGATTTATTGTACTCATTGGGTCTGATGAGAACTGTTTTTTTTTTCGAAACTTTCTTATAAAGATTTGAATTCTCATCGCACCTAGTGCTCAATTTTTACCCCTCCTCAATCCCCACAGATACTAGGCTTGTGCTCTTACTTGATTGTCAAACCCGTTTGTGTAATCCCGAAGATTGTGTAATGTTTCCGTGTGTGTGTGTGTTAGTGTTCGATGCTGTGAGCATGATAAAGATCGGTGCTGGTTACGGTAGTGGTGTAGTGTGTATTGTTCAAGAAAAGTAAAGAAGGACGCGAGTACGTAGAGAGACTTGCTAATAGTTGAATCATGAATTTCAATGGCACGGAATCAAATAACGAAATCGAATCGAAAAAAATCAGGATGATTTTTAATCGACACGGTGATTCGACATACCGTAGTCATTGCTAAATCCCAGTTACTGATCGTATTTTACTTCGTGATTCGTATAAGAATAGATGTTTATTCTATACAGTAAAGATCACAACGAAATAAAGTATCTAGGAGTATTATAGTGCAAAGAGTGATTTGATACAATGCAAGTAAATAAATATCGCAAATACAACGTAATAAATATCACAAAACTAGTGAATGGGACAGTATGACAACTAAATACAACGTTAATTGCTCAAACAATATAATACAACGTATCAGACATGGTTAATAATCACGGGATAATACAAGATAGTGAGTGTATGGCAGGATGGGAAATTGAGTCCTTCTAAGGAAGATTACGCATGAGAATTGGAGGTCAGGAAAGGCATGAAGAGATATTGTTATTGTATCCTATTAATCAGTAGATTCACCATCTCCAGTAGACACGTCGTCTTCTGACGTATCAACACATTTGCTGGCGATGGTCTCATATTGCTGTTCGAAGACGTCCAAGCTTTCCTGCGAGAGCCGGTGCGCCTTCAGCGTCTGAACACAACGGAATTAGCAACGCAAAACAGTAGAATTATTACTGGTCAGCTTTGTCAACTAGGCGTGTCTTCTGGCAATAAAAGATGCATGAAATCGGCCACCCGCGGTACTAGGAGTCCCAACTTTGAGCAATGTGTCGCGGGTAGAGTGTCGAAAACAAATTTCCAAATATTTGGTTAACACGTAAATTTGTTTTCGACACTCTAGTTGCGGGTATTACTTGTCACAAAGTATTTGACCCCGTGATACCTGCATGAGGTCCGTCCACATCTTGTCAAAGTACGCATCATTGCAGACCGGTCGGAGGGTGGTGAACAGGATGTTGAATGTGGAAAATGGTGGCAGCGTCGTCAATCTTCCGATCTCGATGCATTCGCGAATCACATTCAGAATCGAAATCGATTCCAGCGCCTGAACGAATATATTAATAATACTTAATAATAGTGTAAGCATAATAGTTGTAATAATTGTATAAGAATAATAATAATAGTATAAGAATAGTATATGAGAATAGTAGAACAATATAAGAAACACAGCTAGGCGGTGTAGGCAAGCCTCATTAAACAATTCATGTTCGCTAGGGATGACTTGGAAGAGAAATTGTCTCTACATTTCACATGCTCTATCACCGGTCAGAGAGGCGAAAAATGTAAGTCATTTCTCCGTCCCGTAGTGTCAATTGTGTGACAGAAACGCTTCAATTTTATCATTACAAAGCCTTCACATGCACGTGCTTTTGCTACTTACCGTTTTAAGGAGCATTTTAGCTGCCTCAAGTGGAGTCGGTAGCATGGGGCCGATCATATCCGGAATCGCATCGTTCTTCGTCTGTAATCATTAACAGATTTATATATGTATTCAAACGTCGCAACATAAATAATAACATATGCTTCAAACATTTCCACAAATTTCAAAAAAACTATAATATTAACGAACCAAGTGATCGACATTGAGGACGATCAGATAGGTGCGCAATAAATGTTCCTCGTTATCCGCCGACCTTCCCACTGCGATTCTCGCCAGATTCGATGGATCTGACAAATACGTAGAGTTTGATTCATTGCCGGGCACAACATCGAAGTGTGGGGAGCCGTCAAAGAAATAGGTAATGATTTTATGCCTCGGCAGAGATATTTTCGAAAGGTTAGGGCCACCTACCATCTTACGGGAAAAACACGCCAGTGGTTGCAACCTCGCAAGACGATTTAAAAGCACAAAATACAATCCACATTTTAGGGATTGGAATTAGCGGGAGTATCGTAGATATAAAGTAGCGTAGACATAGCCCATCAGTGCTTACCACTGGGTACTCTCGGAACGCCGTCCCTCTGTTCTTTGGCCTGCTCGCGTTCCTGCAACAGAAGGCTTCACTCATCACTATCCTCTCATTATCGGTTTGGCGCGCTCTCCTCATTTCACATACTCTCTCGTCACTTCAGCCGATTCAAGAGTACAAGAAAGGAAGAGGTCGTCTTGCGAAAATTTAGTACTACGCCACAACTCACTTGCGCTTCCAGAAACAGTCGCATCATTCCCATCTGTCGCGGACTGAGCCTCTCAAAGTCCCATGCGAACAAGGACATTAGCGACGCCATTTTGATGGAGACGCTGAGAATAGTCAATAACGTAACGATAATAACAAAGAAAACACGACGTCAGAGCGTTAACGAACATTAACATGATGAATTAAGAACGGCTCAAATGTGAATTTTATCCACGATGCAGAGAGGCGAGAGGGGGTTCTAACAAGAACGGAGGGAAATGAACTAATTCTGACAGAATAAACAAAAAAGAAATCGTGAAAAACAATAGCGAGACAATGGCGCCAAAAATGAGAAATGCGAGCTCTCTTCGAGAACACTGCGAAAAGTTTGAACGAAAATGCCACAGTAATCTCTGAAATTAGAGTTAGAGCTGATGCGCTAGTGAATTCATGACTAGCGCGCGAGGTCAAGAGATCAAACGTTGCAAACGGCCTCTTTGATCTACCCACTCTTGATATCGATCGTCTGGGATTCTTTCGTCAACAACAATCCCCTTCCTCAGTCCATACTCACACCCTCTTCCCATCAGGCGGGCGCTCCCATTCTCTGCTGCCTTTTCACGCGCCTTTTTTTGCTGTTTCGATTGCATGCTGATAAATCCCTTGTCTCACGAGGATCGTCATCTGCGCTGATCCATCGACGCCCATTGCGCGCTCATGATTTCTAGAATAGGATGATCTGTTTTGGTCTCCGTTTAGCACTGCCGCCGCTTATCTTTCGCGCTGAAAAACGTGTTTGTGACATGGATTTTATTTTCGAAAATGCACTTGTTTTCTCGTTTTTTGTCCTTTCTTTGACTGCTTCGCGTGGCGAATGCCACAAGCACTACTGTTTGTGTAAATTCAGTCTCATCCCATCCATGCGCGTTCTTGCACCAGAACATGTTCCTGCACTAGGATGATGACAATTTCTGAATAGATTATTTTCGAAACTTTTCCTCCCATTTTGCACGTACGTTCCTTGTTCCAGCCCGTTCTTATTTCTCATGATGTTTGCTTATCGTTTTGCGCGTAATATCACGCCATTGCCGTTACCGTACGTAGTCCTTTTCAGGTCCACCCTCTCGTCTTCTCTTCTCACACACTGGGACGGCCATCTCCCTCACTCTTTTTCCCAATGGGCATGGGCACGACGACGTCGAGGGCCTCTCTAGCGATAAATATGGTGATGTTTTGATTCCCTTTTTCTTTTCTTTTTGCGGCCTCGCTCCGCAAGCGCTCTAGCGCTTTTTCTGTTGTGTAAGACCTTTTAACGCGTAAGTAACTGGGTGGGGCGGAATAGAAAAGGGTCGGAAAGTGAAGAGTATTTTTTGTTTTTCTCTTTTCTTTTTCTTGCTAATTTCTTTTTCTTTTTATTTTTTTCCCCGCCTTTAATACTCTTCACTGGCCCTATTTTAAACCGCATAGGAAGGGGAGACGTGGCTAGCACGTGCGCCGTAGCCGGGTATCGGCAACAACACTCGGTGTCCCCTCCGTAACAGAGGTGTGTCAAGAGCACTTCCTTAGTTTAGGCGTCAGAGTTTAGTGGGATATGTGCTATGTTAACATATGGGATGAGATACTCTGGCGTCTGAATTATCGATGTTGCCGTGTCGCCATGAGGCAGTGTTTAGCCCGCTACGGTTAGCGAAAGAAAAGAGAGACCAGATGGCCCTATGCATCTACCATGCCGGGATGTAGGGCCGAAGTCGAGAGGAGCACTCTCGGCTTCATGCATGTTTGCAACCCTAAGGCTGTCGCGCTTCTGGTAGCCTCACCAGTCGAGTGACAGTCGGTTGTCGCCAGAGTTGAAAAGGTGCGCAAAACCATTGATACTCTCCAAGTACCGTTTCAACTCTGGCAAACATGCACCTGGATCTCCATCAGAGTAGGCGAGAGAAGAGATGATTTCTCTAATTCGCGTTGATCCTGACACTGCCGGATCCGTGGGCCCGTTGATGGACGAACGAGCGTAGCAAAAGCAATATACACGCATCCCTCTGGGGCCACTGTGCGTTGCCTCGCGAAGCCATCATAGTGTGCGCACGGTGTGTGCTACTCATTAAATGAGTAACCCCCAACTGGGGGGAGATGTCCAGGGGAGTGGAGAGAAATACATTGAAGATGAGAGTGTATGGGATAAGGCTAAGGAACATACAGCTCAGCATACCGAGCAGAAAAGCTCGGACAGGCGTTCCTCTCCCTGTCCGGGTAGCCGATAGGCATGGCTCCTGGCACCGAACTAGTTTGGGTGCTCTTCGGGCTTGGTATGCTGGACTCGTGAGTTTGCACGAGATAAAGCGCGCACTCTCGCCGAAAGCGAGTGCCCTTACGGGCAGGTGCTGCAGCGGCTGTATGGGGGAGAAGGGATGGGGGGGGGGGAGGAGTGAGATGGGGCTGTGAGAGATATGAAGAAATTGGGAGAAGTGTGATGTCTAGGGGGGTCGCTTAGGGCGATAGTGATCAACTCCTCGCGTTGCGAGGGGCGGATAGTCACGCACTGTCGCAGGTGCAGGGATCGTCTTGTCGGTAGGAGTGAGGCCACAAGCCAAACAACGGGTGCCCACCATGTGGGAGACCTGTGACCAAATCACCCTCTTCGCTGGTCGCGGTGGATGGTCCCGACACGTCCGAGATTGCTATCGCCGCGTTTACAGTTAAATCTCTCGCGCGCGATTCAGTTTGTCTGGGGAGTGGGGTATTATAGTAACTGTTACGGTGGGATAGGATTGGCAAAGTGCAATGGTGTCGTAGAAGGGAAGGGCTTCTGGCAATATTCAAGTGGTTTATGTTTGGAATTTTGGCCGTGTGAGAGGAGTGAAGAGTGAAATATGAAGTTTCAATGGAGGAGGTTAGAAATGACCAAATATTCGACGAGAGAGTTATTTGTGTATGGAGATGCTAATTTGACCCATTGAGGAGAGGAGAGACTGCGTCGACGATCGAGTACAAGGGTCGACCACGTCGTCTGAGCAACTGGTCCCGATTGGAATGGAGAGCAGGCCTGGAAGAGGGATGATAGGCAAGGATGAGAGGTACCATAGGGATGATTGATTTATTGATTGATGATAGTCCTCTTTCAGATTGCTCCCGACGCACTCCAACTCTGCCCTCTTCCCACCTCCAAACTGGAGCCAAGATCATCGAGGTCGGAGACTCGCCCGAAGGACCGCGCCATCTTCAACGGAGGCCAGAAGCGTGAGTGACCAACCCAATTTTTTGATTTCTATTTTGTTATTCTCGACCAGTTAAATTAGTGTGCTTCATTTCAGTCTTCGGGATGGTGATCACCGACGGACAGGCTATCGTGTGCGTTGCCTCGGGACTCTACGGAGAGCCCTCTAACATCGGAGTCGGAATCTTCCTTCTCATCGTTGTCCAGCTCGTCTGCGCCGGTCTTATCGTGCTCCTTCTCGACGAACTCCTTCTGGTATGAATCTGACCGTCTCTCAGCTCATCGTCGTAAATTCTCCCCACTAATCGATATTTCATTTCAGAAGGGTTACGGTCTCGGTTCTGGTATCTTCCTCTTCATTGCAATGAACAACTGCGAGACTATCGTGTGGAAGGCCTTTTGGCCGGCTACAATGAATACTGACTATGGAACCGAGTTCGAGGGAGCAGTCATTGTTGCCCTCTTCCATCTTCTCGCCACCAGATTCGGCAAGGTTCGAGACACTTTCCCTCGTTCCTCTTGAATGATGACGTCGTCACTGGTCCCACTATCTGTCATGAGAAGGTAATGTGTTTCATTACAGGTGCGTGCTCTCCGTGAGGCCTTCTACAGACGAAACCTTCCCAACCCCATGAACCTGATGGCCACCGTCCCCGTATTCGCAGTCGTCATCTACTTCCAGGTGAGATATTATATTTTAAATTAATTAAATAAAAATTTTCCAAGATTAAATGTCTTATTTGCAGGGTTTCCGTGTCGATCTCCCCATCAAGTCTGCTTGCTACCGTGGCCAGTACTCGTCTTACCCCCATCAAGCTCTTCTATACCTCCAACATTGCCATCACTCTCCAGTCTGCCCTCACCTCTAATCTCTAAGTCATCTCTCAGGTTTGCATTCACTTAACTCATTTTATTTTACCCGTAACTCATTAAATCTTTCGTCTACTAATTATTTATCCATTGCAGATGCTTGCCTCGAAGTTCGGAGGTGGCATCCTCGTGAACCTTCTCGGTACTTGGTCTGATGCTTCGGGAGCCTACCGCAGCTTCCCCACTGGAGTAATCTGCTACTATCTGTCTCCTCCTGAGACTCTTGGACACGTGCTCGAAGACCCTCTTCATTACATCATCTATATTGTGTTCATGCTCGGATCGTGCGCCTTCTTCTCGAAGACGTGGATCGATGTGTCTGGCTCTTCTGTCAAGGACGTTGCCAAGCAGCTCAAGGAGCAGGCTATGGTCATGAGAGAACATCGTGAGAAGTCGATGATCCATGAGCTGAACAGGTACGGTATCCTACTGAGATTTTCGATTGATTATTGAGCAGTGATTGGCATTTGCGGAATTGTCTCACTTGCAGATACGTCCCCACCGCTGCTTCCTTCGGAGGTCTCTGCATCTCCGTCACTGCTGACTTCATGGGTCAGTCAGTCACCATCATCGAACAATCGCACAAAATCGGGGTTCAGCAAGAAAACTGTTGAAAATTGTGGGTTTTGCGTCCGAAATCGCGGGTTTTTGGCTTCAACCCGGGGTCAAAATCCGGGTGTTGGGAGGGTATAATCTGATATCCGACCCCGTGCTCACTGGGGTCAGTCCATTATTCCTATATTTATTTGTATATTTTTGTTTAAGATATGGAATTTGCTAGGTTGTTCAAGTTTCTAATGATTGTGCATTGCAGGAACTATCGGATCGGGAACTTGTATTCTATTGGCTGTGACCATCATCTACCAGTACTTCGAAATCTTCGTGAAGGAGCAGCAAGAGATGGGCGGAGTCTCTGGAATGTTCTTCTAAGCTATTGGAGCTGAATAGCCCAAGGACTCCCAAAAGGACCGCTCCCCTTTCGGTCAGTCTTCATTTCAAATTTATTGTTTTCACGAAATCTTTTTTGATTCTTGTGTTCTGGCCTTTCGATCGCGTTGGATAATTGCCTCATGGTTTTGAGCGCAGCAGTAAATGCTAAATTAATCGCACGGCGAAATAGTGCAGGTTGATCAAATTTTCATTCAGCCGGTTAGGCCTTTTGATCACATTGAAATATTTCTCCGTGGTATTGGGGTTCATAACTTATATAACACGGGTCTCCGGTAAAAACGTAGGAGAATGAGAGCTTTTAGCGACAGAAAAAAAATTATCTCTCCGATTTCGCTGAAAGTTGTTTGGGTAGCTAAAGTAAGGACAAGGAAAACGGTGATTCACTTTGTTTGCCGAAATTTGCATATTATGCAAATTTTTGACCTTCAACTTCAAAAGCCCGTATCTTGCTTCGTTTTTCACCTACAATGTTCTAACTTTCTCAGATCGATGCGCCGTGATTGTATTTACATATAACTCAATTGAGGATAAGGTTTAAAGTTTCATTTTCCATGTGATTTTGCATGAAATCCGATTTTATGCACACAAAATGCTAATTTTCTCGAAAGTTTTCTCTCAAGGATAAACATTTTATTTCAGATTCTGATTCTCCATCCCCGAATTGAGGTAACCTGATATTTCATTTGACCCAACTCTGTCCGCCCGATAGTGCTACTGTACAGGAGGTCCCGGACTTAGAATTTTTTCGGCGAAAATGGTTTTCTGGTCGTAACCTACCGGTACATTATGCAAATTGCAAATATTGAATAGGTTTTTCGTAGCTCTCAGCGAGCTCTATCAAAATGTATTAGTGGTAAACTTCTTGGCTTTTATCTTCCCCCTCGAATCGCATGAATTTGGAGCGTGCAACTGAGCAAAAAGACCAAAAAACACATATTTTGTCAAAAATCTCAAAAAATGTGAAGAATTGGCTCTTGGACCACCAATACATTTTGACAGAGCTCGCTGAGAGCTACGAAAAACCTATTCAATATTTGCAATTTGCATAATGTACCGGTAGGTTACGACCAGAAAACCATTTTCGCCGAAAAAATTCTAAGTCCGGGACCTCCTGTACAGTAGCACTATCGGGCGGACAGAGTTGGGTCAAATGAAATATCAGGTTACCTCAATTCGGGGATGGAGAATCAGAATCTGAAATAAAATGTTTATCCTTGAGAGAAAACTTTCGAGAAAATTAGCATTTTGTGTGCATAAAATCGGATTTCATGCAAAATCACATGGAAAATGAAACTTAAAACCTTATCCTCAATTGAGTTATATGTAAATACAAAAAATTTAAATTTAAATTGCTAAATTTTTTTTAGAACATTGTTTAATTTTTAAATTGCTATGCGCGTACTAGTGACTAGTGACTAGTGACATGAGCTTTATTTCAGTGGCGTTTTTGACTAGGGAGGCCGGAGGCTATCGCCAATTTTTAAATTGCGTACTTGTATTTTTGCATTTTCGGCTCATAGATGAAATCATGTTTCATCTCCTTGAAAACGCTGACGCCTCTTAGTGGTCACGTGACCGTTTTTCTATTTCCAAAGAAATACATGGAAAAATTGAAAATAAGTAGGCCCATTTTTCACATTTCGCATTTTTTCAGCGTCCGCGCCTCCTCCATCTTCTCTGCGGCGGCCTCACTCATGCTGTGGCCAAACTGGCCCCTCCCTCTCCATCGTCGTTGTCGTCTGAAGGCGACCGGACTCGAGAGTTAAATTGCAGTGCAGAATGGTACTGCATCAAGTTGATGTTCTTCGTTTACGTTGTTTGCGTTGTTTGCATTGTTTTCCTTTTTTTCTCGTTTGCATTCTGCATTCCACCTCGCGCCGGACCCACTGCAAAATATCACCAGTGGCTTCACCGGCGGAGGAACATGGGAGGGATGTGTTCACAGTGTATGCATGGAAGAGACGGGAATCGGACAGATCGGGGTATTGAATGAGTGAACAAGAATAAGAGAGTTATGTATCACCATTGGGTGACATCGAAGGGGCGAAGGCCGGTCGGCTAATGTATCTTTTATTGATTTTCCTCGGGGTACTCGCTTATTGACCCCCCCTCCCCCCCCCCGAGTTACTACGTTCTCTGTGGGTTACTGTATTCGGGGCTGCGTAGTTACTAGGGTTGGCTAAATGGTAGCGGTATAACGGACCCGCTACGGAGAGGGTTGCGGACCGTTATTACAGCTACGTTTTCCCGCTATGCGACACCTATATCTTAGGCGCCGGTTAGAGAGACTAGGTGGTTAGTATTTATGGAGGAGGGCGTAGCGGTAATAACGGGGCCGCTAATAACCTCTCCTCCCTCGTAGCGGCCTGCTACGTGCCCTGTCCGCCGTAGCGGGCCGTTTAGCCTGTATTGCCAAGCCTAGTAGTTACTCTCCTGTACTATTTTACATGTCCAGCAATTGTTTAAAAAAGCCTTTGTACAAGACACAAAGAATATTATTTCTGTGAAACTTCGACGTGCCGAGCAGTCGTCACCGAATTCTAACTCGCAATCAGTGTCACTGTGATAGTTTCCGATCGCAAATTCTACCTCGTATAAGTTCGTTTACTATCGCTTTCGTCGAATTTATTCTGTGCCACTAGGAGGCTCCTCAAATAGTTACCAATTTCCGTTACGGGGCTCCGCACCTCCACCGCCTAGCGGTGACATAGCCCAACAGTGAAGGTGAGTGCGGTAGAGGAGGGAGGGGAATAACGGTAGGACAGGGAGGAATATCGATTGATTGCCATCTTGTTTGTGTTGTTGGTGTGTCGATTACGCACTGATGCCAGATTGCGCGAGTCGGTGGAGATCTTGTAACACTTGTGAAGCATTGGTCATCCGGGCTTGGAAAGTTGTTCATTTTCGGGCGAATAAGTACCATGTTTGATTGTTAATCGCTATTGCTGTTATTATCAAAATTTTATTTCAATTCTAATTCACGGCGTTTGGGGTCCACGCAAAAGCAAGACTCCGCCCACTTTTTGCTGATTGGCTGGATCAACCACCGTAATTACTGCGTAGCAGCCCCGCTCAAAACACCGGCCCCGGTCAGCTGAGTATCCACTCAGACTGACAGTCAACACGCTTAACAACTGCCCGCCAATTCAAATTTGATTTAATTTGAAATGTAAATATTCGCTCCAAGGTTCCGTGTGTACGACGACTAATCCGACACCAAATTACTGTAATTTTTCGCATCAACCTGTAAATCGTGCTTTGAAATGGCGTGTAATTTATAATAATAATATGATCATCAGGCAAATGGCTGCTCGGTCTGGATATCTCCGGTCACTGCTTCCTCATGGTCTTCAGCATCCTCATGATTAGCTCGGAGGTGAGGGGTTACGGTAACTATTGGGTACGGTATTTATTGGAATATGGTAGATGGAGGATACGGTATCTGTATGCCCTGGGGTTCCTTTTCATCCTGATAATTAGTGCAACTGGATGAGTTACGGTAGATAGCAACATCCCCGTACGGTATGGATGCTAGTAGCGGATAATGTGTGCGCATGTCGAAAGTGATTTATTTTTTTGTGACCTGTAACAGTAACTGAAACAATATCTTACTATAACGCACTAGTGAAACATTGATGCTCCAGTGTTTCATGAAACTTCAAGGTGCAATTTGCACCAAAAAAAAATGTCTAGTTAAGACAATAATTAAAGTTTATGAGCATTAGGGTAGGCTAGTTGATGATTCTGAATGAGTTTGGAAATTGGTGTTTCAGTGAATTTCAGTACTATGTACCATCAGGCGCCGTCCCTACGTGCGTTCCTGAAGACGGCCAAGGACCGGCCGGAGCACGCCCGGCAGTACACGCAGTTAGTAAACGGCGCCTTCCTCGCCATGCACCTGTTCTGGGTGAGTGAGTGGTACGGTAGGATTGTGTAGTTATGGGTTACGGTAGTTGGTCGGGATAAGGTACTTTTGAGATTCATGAAACTATAACTTCCTTCGATATCAGTTCAAAAAAGCGTCCACGCGAAGTTGAGTTCCACGATTAGTATGAATGGGAGTCGGTATACGAAATAAATGCCGGTATTTGAGGAATTACCGTAATTTCCTTGCAGGACTTTCAACTGATCATCTCCTGTCTATACTACCACATCATCTTCGACAAGGTACTGTAGTCAAGTGAGATTACGGTAGTATAGATGAAATTACCTGAAAGTAGCCGACCATGGTCTTTAGAGTTTCATGAACAAGCTAACTAAGAATTCAGTCATTTCGACTAGTTGGTTCATAGTACAAAAAAGGTACCAGTTGGTAGAAAAAATTGTACTATCGTATAATAGTACAAAATCTATATATGTTCCTAGTAAATAGATCAATCTATTGACATTTGAGGTATTCTACCGTAGTCCTATCCGATCAATTATCCGCTAATCGATAATCTGCTGCAGGTGGCGGGAGCAGCAACTGCGGTCGGCTGCTGGGCGCTGATCTACCGTATCCTCGTGCCGCGCGGTATCCTGCCCCTTCCGGTCGGGACCGAGAAGAAGCCCGCAACAGCGGCTACGGTAACCGGGCACAAGCACAAGTAAATTGATTGATTGGATTTCCCTGATTTTTCCTACTGTAGCAATTTCCTAACATTTCTTCTCTGTTGTAAACCGGTGAGATACAGTACATTGTATTTACTCTACCTCGCCTTAGATTCTTTTCGCTCAAAATCGTATAGGTCAATTAATAGTAAACTAACTTTATCAAACTGTAAGTAAGTTGTAAAATATACGTGATACAACTCATTGATGTGGTACTAATAAAGTATTCATATTATTGTTATATGTGGAGCAGAACAATGGTCTCTCGACGAATCCATTGGTATTTACGGCATAGGTATCTACAGTAGGCGTGATTTTCGAAGAAGAAGAATACTTACGTGACCGTATCCGACGGACGGCACTTTTGACCGACAAAAGTGGCCGCCCGTCGGATAATTATCCGACGGACGGCACTTTTGACATTGTCTACTTTACGGTCCGCCCGCGCGGACGAACCGTAAAATAGACAATGTCATGAAACGCATTCGCTTTTCGTTCAGTTGCTAATTATACACATGTGCAAAAAAAGTTCTCGGACGAGGATCGAAGCATCCTTGGCAGCTTCGCGTGATTGATTCTTTTTTGAAAGGAAAGGCGGGGTGCGTTCTGCAGCATCAGCCCATAATTAGAAGGTGGCGTAACCATAGATGTTTCTGCAATCAAACGCTTCCCTAAGCAGCGAGCAAGGTTATTTCTGTGAATTCCTAAGCAGCAGCCGATCACAGTCGCCTTCGGCGGCTGTGATCGGATGCGGGGCTCGCCCGCTTCGCGGGCTCGATACCTTTTCGAAGGAAAGCCGGGATGTGTTCTGCAGTATAACCCCATAATTATACGCTTCTGCAATCAAACGCATACGAAGCAGCGAGTGAGGCAATGTAAATGCCAAAACAGCCGTCGATCACAGCGCCGAAGCTTATAGTTTCGAATGCTTTTGGGAGATAATTCATTGATGTTAATTCAATTGTGACCAAAAACAATATTTCCGACTCGTTAAGCACCATTGCTCGGTCTTGTTACTCATCGTATTGCTCGGAAATGACATTGAAAACGGAAAATAGATATTGACGATGATGCGAAAAAGCAGCAAAAGAAAATTACACAGGCGGGGAATCGAACCAGCGGGGAGCGTCTTATAGGTAGGGGCCACAATGCAGATTGCCGATTTCAAGGGTTGGTGCCAAAAGTAGGTTCAAACCATCTCTCATGGTCCCAATAACAACATGCTTTTTGCCGTTTGTCGATATCTTTTCTCTGAGGCGCGCTAGAGCCCAAGAAGTACGCGCGGAACGCACTGGGGAAGAGGAGGGAAAAGCGAGACGAGAGGGGAGGGGGCGGAGCCTAATTTGCGTGCGTCTCTCTCCCTCCCCCCGCCATCTCGCGCGCCTCTTCTTCTAACAAAAGTCGCAAGCTTTTGAAGCATGCTAAAAATCTGATTTTTTCTCTAAAAATCCTAAAATATTCGAATTAGTCGGAAAAATACTGCCCAAACAAAAATTTCACACTGCAACCCGTCCAAAGGGCCTCTTCCCATCGTTTAAGTTCAATTTTGGCCTACTCATAGAATATGTGCCCAATTTGGGCAGTGCTCAATCGATTGGGGACGCCATTAGCTATCCAGCGCACTTTAGAATGAACGATTTGGTTAAGAATGAAGCTTGCGAT
This sequence comes from Pristionchus exspectatus, assembly GCA_911812115.1. Classification (NCBI taxonomy): domain Eukaryota; kingdom Metazoa; phylum Nematoda; class Chromadorea; order Rhabditida; family Neodiplogasteridae; genus Pristionchus; species Pristionchus exspectatus. The sequence goes on from OU461587.1 coordinate 20,758,334, forward strand.
TTTGTTTTCTCGCTTTTTGGCGAAATCGTGTCCCACCAAAGTGGGCGGAGCTTGTGGCCCCTACTTATAGGCGGGGCAGCTACCTGTTGCGCCATTCGGGCTTGTAACACACACGTCTCACAGCCTGGGGACTATCGTGGGGACGCATGCGCTGCGTGCCACACAAATGTGCAAAGTTGGCCAGTATTCGTCCGTTACGGACCGGTTTAAAAATTGACAAAGGATTGTAGTTTGTAGTCCGCGACGTGTGTGGTAGCGTCGCGGCCGATGCTGGAGCAAAGTCAAAAGTGCCGTCCGTCGGATAATTATCATAATTATCCGACGGGCGGCCACTTTTGTCGGTCAAAAGTGCCGTCCGTCGGATACGGACCGGTGTTGTGAATTGCCTCTTGCGTTGTGTGTGGTTGATCCACAATTTTTTTTGCAGTTGTTAGACTGGCGTTTCGAGCTAGTTCGGAATGAAGGCTGCCTCAAGAAATCGCAAGGTTTGAGAGTTTATATTTGAGCTTGAAATAACCCGTACCAGGAAGGGTTTCTTTTAACGTTATTTTTCTAGGTATATTTTCATGCTAGTTCATTAACACTTTCAGATTGATCTGGTAGTCATCGACGATGTCAAATCGCCCAGTGTTCCCGCAACTGTTAGGGTAGAGGGAGGAAACCAGGTACGTGTTTAACGGCGGGTTCACTCGGGCGCAATTAATTGTGCTATATTAGCTGAAAATATGCGCGTTTTGGGGATTTATCTGTTCCTAAAGTGCACATTTAATATTTTATAATTAATTATTTTCAGCCAGTTTTTACCCCTCTCCAGTCTCTTGCTCCTTCTGCTACCGAAGTGCGCGAGCGAATCGCGAAGTTGCGCGACCAAGTCTCGAATTTGGAGAGGATGTTCCAGGTTTTACTTTATTCTTTTTTCATTAGGTTCCCTCACCAACATCCCTTGTAGGTGCGCAATATTTATAAAGATTAATAGTACAACGTTTTTTTCCAGCCAGTTCCCCCTCCTTCTCCTCCTTCCGAAGTGATCGATCTTCGCGAGCGGGTAGCGAAGTCAGAGAGGATGTTCCAGGCATGATCACGATTATATTTGTGTTATCGATTGTATTGTTATTATTTAAATAACTTTTTGAAAATAAAATTTCAGAAAGCCTGTCGCGCGGCTCGAGAGGCCGAACTGCGCGCTGAGCGAGCGGAGTTTCTTCTCGGTACTTATTTTTTGCTGTTTAAAAAAAAACTTTGGTACAATATGTAAGACGTGCAGCACGTCACGTGCTAACAGAAACATACATACAATTATGATATTTCCAGACACTAAGAGGGACGTACTGGAGAGCACGAAGGCGCAATTGGCTGCGCAGCAGAAGGAGAAGTGAGTGAACATTTCCGAAACCTAGCGACACGAAATTATCCAGTCAAAAATGGAAATAATTAGAGATTTATTTTTTTTTTGGATTACAGTCTGGATGCTGATTACTACTCCATCGGATTTATAATACTAGGTGTATAAATCCGATCGTGTCAAGAGGTGATTTAAATTCCAGAGATTTGACTCAAGAGAAGGACGCTCTATCGGAAGAAGTTGGCGTAATGAAAAGGTGAGCAATTTTTGTGAAATCTTGAATCTTCTTGATCTTCTTCTTCTTCTTGAAAATCTTCTTGAAGTACAAGAAATTTGCAGAAACATTCAGTCGATGCGGGAGAAGAGCAATTTTCTCGCGGGAAGGTATGCGAATGTTATTTAAATGAATACGAGTAGCGAGAAATATCGAGTTTTTCTACCATTGTAATCTTTCTAAGTAGCGAAGCATTTGGGTTTCGTGATTTTTCCATGTGTCTATGTCGTTTCTCTGCGCGATGGCATTGAATCGACATGTCAAGTCGGCTACTCGTATTCTATAGGAAAAATAATGATCATCGATTAAGTAATGGGAAATTATCGTGATTTAGGGTGACTGCCTTGACGGAGCAACTGGAAGACGAACGATCGATCGGCAAGGAGCAGCGAGAAATCTATCGAACGAGGTGCTGATGGGCCGATTACCCGCTAAATGGCACCGCAGGTTGTGAAAAATGTCGGTTTTGACCACTGAATAGTTTATATTGCTTTGGGGCGAGCAGATATTTCACAGATTCCTGAATACGGCAGCCAATGCAGCCTATTTGAACTTGCTGTGTGCTAAATAGTGAATCACTCTGTAAATGTGTTAAAAAATGTTGAAGCTTTATTTCGGAAATTCGCCATTCGCAACTTGGTTTGGCAATTGCAGAATCGACGAGCTGTCCAAGCAACTCGCACATTACAAATATGTTGCACAGCAGCGTACTCTCCCTGTGATGGCCGGCCAGGTCAGCAATAACGTGGTAAGCCGGTCTATTGGATTGACCTCATTTGGATATTATTTGCGCAATTTCGTATAATTAGCGTTGCATCAAAACATATACATGATTAGTGCTTTCGGTAATACGTAACAATTAGGATATAATTATTGGCGAATCAGTTTGGAAGTGTTCATGCTTATCATTTCAGCCGCCTGAGGTCGACGCACCTCCCGCGAAGATGGCTAAAATGGCAGCGGTGGATGCGGGGAAGGAACAGGAGGTTTGTGGAAACAATTGTTGAGCATATCTCAGCCAGGTCCTTCGGAATCGGCGTAGAAGATCATTTTGCCACACCTCCGTCTAAAATGGCGGATACATGTGAATTTCAGCATCCAAATGGACCTCCTGAGGAGATGGCAAGAATGGCGGTGATGGATGTGGGAAGGGGACAGATGAAGGAGGTGAGGAAGAACACTTGAATGAATTAGGTGACCGGAATTTGGAAATCGAATACTTTTAACTAATTCAAATGCTTTTTTCGATTTTTTCCTTGTAGAACGTAACCTCTTGAGCCGTACATGTTTACGTTTCTTTCGATAGTGTATAATTATTAAAACATTCAAAAATAAATTGTGTGAAAACGTATTAAAAACTCTAAGGTTTGGATCCCACGTCGGGAGGTCGATATGCGAGGCGCGTTGACTGGTGAGGCGGGCGCGCACGCACTCGGCTTGCTGCTGGGAAGAAGATTGCCCACCGATAGCAGTGATAAGCTCGGTAGGAACCTTGATAGTAGGTCTATCAGAATGAGAAGGCCTTAACACTGGTGGACTAGACAGAGATCAATTACCTAGGTGAAAACAATTCTTTAAGGTGAATACGTTTTGCAGTCCAAAAGCGAAAAGACGGGCATGTTTTGACAAAAGTTCATATTTTTTCAATTTGTTCCCCTATTTCTCGGAGTGGGCCCGCCTCCGGCGAGCAAGTTTTATGTCTAAAATCAGAAAAAGCGGGTAGGGTAAGTTAAAATTAACGTACTAGTTGACCCCTGGGACTAGAAAAGATGACAAGTTTAAAACTGCGGATGCCCGCACAGACACTGGTCGACTATCACCTTCTATAAAAGGCGATAGGACCATTTTGTGGATGCCCCCTCTGACGCTTCAGCGTTTGAAAACAGTATAGCCATTATGAGACAGTTCTCGATCGGTAACTGATAAACAAGTCAGCATTCGTTCAGTGTCGATCTCCAGCCGAGACTCATTGTGGTTCGATGTGAAAACTGTGATAAGCGAGAAGATTGGGAACAGGCTGAACGATGTTCTGAGACATCCGGTAACCTTTGACATTTGCGTAATTGCTGAGAAATAGTTCACATTACTCCTTAGCCTGTGTGATGTGAAAGACACCAAAAAGATAAATAAACCCCTTTCATTTTGGGATTTTTCTTAAAATCGAAATAGTATAGAAACTTTTGCGTGTTTTACACCAATTTCCTCAGGAATCCTCAACCAATAATTCTAACCATTGTCTAATGAAGAATGGGTGATATGGCTTGGTGTTAGGGGAGGTGGTGTACAAATAAAAATTTATATCACTTTTCAGCATTTCATGTGTATATGCGGTGCGAATATTCAGTCCGTAGTCACGCTCCTCTCGCACTACAACTCCCCCAAACACGTAAGCTTCGTAAAAAAAGGAAAGCAATAATAGGTCATTGATAATAACAAAAATCGGAAAGCATACATATTTTTTTTATAAATTCTGCGGCCTGAGCTGCAATTCTGCGTATGTGCGTATACACTTGTTTATACTTGTATGCCATACATTTCTTCCCCATCTAGAAACTAGGGTTGGCAATACGGTCTAAACGAATCGCTATCGGGGAGACGTCACGTAGCGAATCGCTACGAGAGAGGAAGAGGGTAGCGAATCGCTAAAACCGTTAAAACCGCTACGTCTCTTCCCTAACTCCGCCCCCTTTTCTCTCCCTCCCTCTGCTCTCTCCAACCCGGCGCGTCTAGAACGCCCTCTCTAAAGATATAGCGACCGCAACGCGTAGGTGCTCGCGATACGTAGCGGTTTTAACGGTTTTAGCGATTCGCTACGTGACCTCTACCCCGTAACGATTCGTTAAACCGTTATCGTTTAGCCAACCCTACTAGAAACACTGCTCAGATTAAATATAGGCGTACAATATTTTTTTAAAAGTATACAATTGCAGATTAAAAAACGATTGCATCCAGTGTACCAATCCGATGTCGACTTCTGGATCAAAACTATCGACAAGATTACCATGCTTCCCTCCTGAATTAGCATGGTAGTTCGTTGTGTATAGTAGATATGTGCATGGTATTTTATAATACAGAAAATCACAGAGTACTAATATTTCGTTGCTTGTAGTTCAGATATTTGTTATTGTACGATTTTCGCTATCACCTTTTTATCGATATTATTTATATTTCTTCCCATGTTCGGTTTTTAGAGTATACGAAGTAAATGATAAATATTTTACTCAAATTTGATCATCCGTCATATCTGTGGGAATCCGTATCCATTTGGTAGTCATATCTATATACGATGAGAAATGCTCGGAAGAAGTGTTGAAGATCCATGGGGCGAGGAGGAGGGGGGGGGGGTTGGGAGCATTCAGTGCAATACTTTTGATGAGTTGAATTTCACAATTAATCTTTTTCGCAATTAATTTCTTGCAGTTGTTGTACTAACGTCTCGAGTCAGTTCGGAATGGAAGCTGCCTCGAATACTAGCAAGGTTTGAGAGTTTTCCCGTGCAAAAATGTCTTGTATCATTATTTTTACAAGGTGTCTTTACTAAGTATTTGAGCCTAGTTCATTACCACTCTCAGATTGATCTGGTAGTCATCGACGATGTCGTATCGCCCAGTGTTCCGGCGACTGTCAAGGTGGAGGGAGGAAACCATGTACGTGTTCATTGATGAGCGACCCCTCCAACTTTGGGGTGTACCCCGCGATCGGACCCCTTTTTGACCCAGTACCCCCGAAAAATATCGATTTTCGCCTTTTGTACCCCCGGGAAAGCCCCTCGTTTACCCCCGCAAAACCTGGAGTTGGTGGTTAACGCTCATCACTGTACGTGTTAAATAGTGCGCTCATTGAGGCATAATATATTATGTATTGTGTAAAAGTAAAGAAAGTGGTTGCCCCATGTATTTGTATGAGCCGTAAGTAAATATTTTCAGGCCGTTCCTACCCCTCTCCAGTCTCTTGCTCCTTCTGCTGACGAAGTGCGCAATCGATTCGCGAATTTGCGCGAGCAAGTTGCGAGTTTGGAGAAGATGTTCCAGGTATTTTTTTATATTTTAGTTCCCACCCCAACACGCCTAGTGTAATATTTGCAAAGATAAAAGATAGAATACCGCGTTTTCAGCCTGTCCCTCCTCCTTCTCCTCCTTCCGAAGTGATCGAACTGCGCGAGCGAGTGGCGAAGTTGGAGACTATGTACCAGGTAATTCATATTTTATTGTATTTATTGTATTATTTTCAATATTTTTATGTATATTTTTTTGAACGGGCCGATTTGTAGCAGGGGTCAAATGCTCAGGTCATGAAACCCAAAATGAGGTATGCTATGACAAATGTTGATGGCCGTTGCACTTGATGTGGCAAGGTTTCATGAAAAATCTACCGATTTTGTCAATCGGTGGTATGCTTTTCTCTAATTTTTGTTCAAATTGGCCTAAAAATGTGTGGCATGCTTAGGTCTTTTCGGGAGCGGTATTTGACCTATGATTTTCAGCGAGCGTGTCGTGCGGCTCGAGAGGCCGAGATGCGAGCTGAACGAGCGGAGAATCTCATAGGTATTGTCGTTTATTGCCATTGTTTTGAAATGAATTCTTTGTTAATTAGTCTAGAAATGTCAACAAAAACATGCATACACTTTTGATTGTTACCACTGGTGAGCTTCGATGTCATAGTTTCCCGGGGATCCGCAGTCGGGAAAAATAACACTACGCAGACCCGCAAACGGCGCGGAGCGATGAATTTGTTGTCACGAAGACCACTCCGCCGATCCGCAACCCAAAAAGCTATGACATTGGTAGCTCAGCTGTGATTGTTACAGACACTAAGAGAGACGTACTGGAGAGCGCGAAGGTGCAGTTGGCAGCGCAGTAAGTGGAAATTTTTCAATAATAACAGGGGAACGAACTCGTCTCTGTACTCCAAAATGAAAATAATTTTATATTACGGTCTACGCTTATTCTCGTTGAATTTTAATCCTGTTTGTACAATGAAGTTAAGAAGTGTTGATCTCTAATTTCAGAGATCTGACTCAAGAGAAGAACGCTCTAACGGAAGAAGTTAGATCAATGCGGGAGGAGAACAATCATCTCGTGGGAAGGTACGAACTTGAATTTTTAATAAATATGCCGGGTGTGTTTGGAAATCGCAGATAACACGCAGATAACATCGCATGCATAACAGAAAGCGGTGTATATTTTCAAATTGCATATAGTTTTGGACTAGCATTTTCATGTTCAGAGTGACCACTCTGGAGAAGCAAGTGGAGGACGAACGATCGATCTTCAAGGCACAACGAGACAGATTGCGCAAAAGGTATGTTTGAGGCGCCGTAATTTCATTTAGAAAAGCTTTTCATTTAGAAAATTGTCGTACCTCATTTTAATGTCCTCCGTTGTCATGTTCTCTTCCGACCTAGTGCCAGGAAATTGTAGAATCGACGAGCTGTCCAATCCATTCGATTACGTTGCGCAGCAGCGTACTGTCCCATCGAAGGACCGCCAGGTCATTTATAACGTGGTGAGTGGGTCTATTAGATTGATCTTTGATATTTTTTTCTCGATTCTTGTATTTTCTAACAGCGTTCAATCAAGATATATACCGAACTTCGATAATGCGGAGCAATTAGGAAGTAATGTGGAATTAATTTTGAGATCTGAATATTTGTTTCAGCATCCAGAGGTCGACGCACCTCCCACGAAGATTGCTAGAATGGAGGTGATGAATGTGGGACAGGAGCAGACAATGGTGGTGAAATCTATACAAATCTAATATAGAGATGAGAAAACCGACTATTTATTTGGCGATTTTCCTCGTAGGACGTGTATTTAAAAAAAATACAATTAATAACCCCTTCACGATTTAGAGACTGCTGGAGGTTGATATGCGACGCGCGTTGACTGGTGAGGCGGGCGGTCACGCACTCGGCTTGCTGCTGGGAAGAGAAGCGCCCGCCAATAGCAGTGATAAGCGCGGTAGGATTCTTGATAGTAGGTCTGTCAGAAGTTCTGTCAGAAAAATAACGCGACTCTTTTCGTCTTTTTACTCTGACGAATCACTCTGAGACAGTTTTCGATCGGTAACTGTTAAACAAGTCAGCATTCTTTCAGTCTCGAACCTATCACCTTTGCGATGCGAAGTGAATGCTGCGCCATTCAGGAAGTGTTTAACTAAACTCAACGCGATTCTGAATAACCCGGTGAGTTTTGAAATTTATGTGCTCGCTACGAATTTAACTTTTTGCGGAAGAACTTTTTGCGGGTCACCGGAAAACTAGGGCATCAAAGATCACCAGTGTATGTAAAGACGATGCGATAATACCGCATCATTCTCCTATCTCTCCTCCCTTCCCCCTTTTCGATCTGTAAAGAGGGTGCGGTATTACCGCACCACCCTCTTTACATACCGTAGGAGGCAGGTTCAAAAAGTGCAGTAATGCTGCTTTAACACGGGTCTCCTGTAAGAATGTAGGAAGGCGGTCGACAGAAAAAAAAATTATCTCTTCGATTTCGCTGAAAGTTGTTTGGGTAGCTAAAGTAAGGACAAGGAAAACGGTGATTCACTTTGTTTGCCGAAATTTGCATATTATGCAAATTTTTGACCTTCAACTTCAAAAGCCCGTATCTTGCTTCGTTTTTCACCTACAATGTTCTAACTTTCTCAGATCGATGCGCCGTGATTGTATTTACATATAACTCAATTGAGGATAAGGTTTTAAGTTTCATTTTCCATGTGATTTTGCATGAAATCCGATTTTATGCACACAAAATGCTAATTTTCTCGAAAGTTTTCTCTCAAGGATAAACATTTTATTTCAGATTCTGATTCTCCATCCCCGAATTGAGGTAACCTGATATTTCATTTGACCCAACTCTGTCCGCCCGATAGTGCTACTGTACAGGAGGTCCCGGACTTAGAATTTTTTCGGCGAAAATGGTTTTCTGGTCGTAACCTACCGGTACATTATGCAAATTGCAAATATTGAATAGGTTTTTCGTAGCTCTCAGCGAGCTCTGTCAAAATGTATTGGTGGTCCAAGAGCCAATTCTTCACATTTTTTGAGATTTTTGACAAAATATGTGTTTTTTGGTCTTTTTGCTCAGTTGCACGCTCCAAATTCATGCGATTCGAGGGGGAAGATAAAAGCCAAGAAGTTTACCACTAATACATTTTGATAGAGCTCGCTGAGAGCTACGAAAAACCTATTCAATATTTGCAATTTGCATAATGTACCGGTAGGTTACGACCAGAAAACCATTTTCGCCGAAAAAATTCTAAGTCCGGGACCTCCTGTACAGTAGCACTATCGGGCGGACAGAGTTGGGTCAAATGAAATATCAGGTTACCTCAATTCGGGGATGGAGAATCAGAAAATAAAATGTTTATCCTTGAGAGAAAACTTTCGAGAAAATTAGCATTTTGTGTGCATAAAATCGGATTTCATGCAAAATCACATGGAAAATGAAACTTTAAACCTTATCCTCAATTGAGTTATATGTAAATACAATCACGGCGCATCGATCTGAGAAAGTTAGAACATTGTAGGTGAAAAACGAAGCAAGATACGGGCTTTTGAAGTTGAAGGTCAAAAATTTGCATAATATGCAAATTTCGGCAAACAAAGTGAATCACCGTTTTCCTTGTCCTTACTTTAGCTACCCAAACAACTTTCAGCGAAATCGGAGAGATAATTTTTTTTCTGTCGCTAAAAGCTCTCATTCTCCTACGTTTTTACCGGAGACCCGTGTTAAAACATATTTGCACATATTTATAATAATTTTTCAGCGTTTCATCTGCATTTGCGGTGCGAATATTCAGTCTGCAATCACTCTTTTCAACCATGTCAACACGGACAGACACGTAAGCATAATATAATAATGTTATAGAAACTATATTTTTTTTTGCTTTTAAAGCACCTCCGGAAAACGTTCCCGTTTTTAAACCAATTTGTATCATGTTTTTTTCATGAATGCTCGTAATTCTAACTTAAACTTCTATAAATATCTTTATTACGTAGATATCAGCAGGGGTCGATTACATAAATTTTCAAAAATGCTAAAATGTGGGTTGGTTTGCTCTTTTTCCCTCTCACGCCCGCAAAAATCAGCCAAATGTGGGTTGGTTTTCATTTTTCCCCTCTTACATACGTAAAAAATCAGCTAAATTTGGGTTGGTTTTAATTTTTTCCCCTTCCACACCCACCAAAATCAGCCAAATGTGGGTTGGATATGTCATTTTTTACATAGTAATCGAGCCCTGGATATCAGATTAAAAGTTTACGTTTGTTAGCCATCCAGAAATATCTTACTGATTGCCTATTGCTAAATGTTAAATTTTTTTAGATCAGCCAACGATTGTATCCCGTGTACCAATCGGACGTCGACTTCTGGATCGATACTATCGGCAAGCTCAAGACCGGTAACAATGACTCCCCTGATAATATTATTGTATCTCTGAATTATCATGGTAGTTAATAGTGTATAGTCGATATGTGCATTGCATTTTACAGTACAGAAAATCACAGATAATACTATTATTTCGTTACTTGTTGTTCAGATATTTGTTATTGTTCGGTTTTCGCTATCACCTTTTTATCGATATTACTTCTGTTTTCTTCCCAGGTTCGGTTTTCATCTCACAATAAATAAATATTTTACTCGAATCTTATCATCCGTCATATCTGTGGGAAGCCGTATCCATATGGTAGCCATATCTATATAAGATGAGAAATGCTCCAAAGGAGTGTTGAAGATCCATGGGGGGAGGGGGGGGGGGGTGCATTCATAATTTGTCGCCTGGGTTGACGATGTCGAATGAGACGCATGAATGTTGCTGTATTCCTGCTTACTGTAATTTGCACGATTTTCAACCTCTATTAAAAATTTTAACCATTTGAATAGAGTTGTCGATAAATGCACATCATACTTTCGGCGGCGCTTCAAGACCACTGTAGATTGGGTACGGTAAATACTGACATCAATCAGGGCTAGGACAGCCATTACTGGTCTCATTTTGCGTGCTCTACATGTTCTGTTTTTGTTTAAGGCGTTGGGCATTATTGAATGGTTGCACGCTATGAGTATCTCGGATTTGCCCAAATGCTCAATTCAATCGCTATACGCAAGCTGTTGAACACACACTGGAAGATCTTATTCGTTTAAATAGACTTATATTCAGCGCGGATTTATCGTGATTTGCGGTGAAAAGAAACGCCGTACAATGCTCTATTTTGATGATTCGAGTTTCATAATTCCCTCTATTCTCTATCGCTGTGAATTGCCTCTTTCTTTGTGAGTGGTTAATTCGCAATTTCTTTCAGTTGTTGGACTGACGTCTCGAATAGGTTCGGAATGAAGGCTGTTTCGAGAACTCGCAAGGTTTGACAGTTTACTTTTGTGATCGACATAACTAGAAAGGGTCTCAATTTATTTTATCATTATTTTTGTTAGGGATATTTTGATCACACTTTCAGATTGATCTGGTAGTCATCGAAGATGTCGAATCGCCCAGTGTTCCCGCGACTATGAAGGTGGAGGGAGGAAACCAGGTACGTGTTTAACGGCGGGTTCACTCGAGGGTGTAAAGTGTGCTGTATTAGCTGTAAATATGCGCGTTTTGCGGATTTATCCGTTACTAAAATGTATACCAGCAGTGTTTCGAAATTTATTATTGATTATTTTCAGCCAGTTCCTTCCCCACTTCAGTCTCTTGCTCCTTCTGCTGACGAAGTGCGAGAGCGAATCGCAAACTTGTTGGAGCTGTACCAGGTTTTAGTTAAATTATTCTTTCTTTCGGTTCATGAGCTATTTCATGAGCTCACCAACATCTCTAGCGAATGTGTACTATTTTTAAGGATAAAATATTGTAAAGTTCAGCGTATTTGCAGCCAGTAACTCCTCCGCATCCCCCTTCTTCCGAAGTGGTCGAGCTTCGCGAGCGAGTAGCGAAGTCGGAGAGGATGTTCCAGGTATATTCTCGAATTGTACTCATTGTTAATATTCAAATAACTTATGTAAATAAAATTGCAGAAAGCCTGCCGTGCGGCTCGAGAGGCCGAGCTGCGCGCTGAGCGAGCGGAGTTTCTTCTCGGTAGTCGTTTATTGCCATGTTTATGCATTTTTATACAGTAATCAAGGCATGCTGACCGATTGAAACATGCATAAAATTATTACAGACACAAAGAGAGACGTACTGGAGAGCACGAAGGCGCAGTTGGCTGCGCAGCAGAAGGAGAAGTGAGTTAACGTTTCTCAATGATAACAGGGGTTCAAAATGGAAATAAGTAGAGATTTCATGGTTGTATTTCGTTATGTATACTTATCCTCATACAATTTAAATATTTACACTGAAAAGTACGTGTTTATACGATGAAGTCATGAAGTGATTTCTAATTTCAGAGATCTGACTCAAGAGAAGGACGCTCTAACGGAAGAAGTGGGTATAATGAGAAGGTGAGCAATTTTTGTGAAATCTTAAAGTGCAATTATTCTTGCAGAAACATTCAATCAATGCGGGAGAAGAGCAATTTTCTCGCGGCAAGGTATGCACTTGAATGTAGTATAAATTCGGCGTTTGGGGCCATTGTCGTTGTTTTTGTTTTTGTCGTAAAGGTAAAAGGTAAAGGTGTATCCACGTCAAGCGATTTTACGTCGTAAGACAACGCTAGGTGGGACCCACTGGTAAGGCCAGCTCTTGGTTAGCCAACTCGTGAATGTTATGCATGTATGTTCAGGGTGACCACTCTGGAGCAGCAACTGGAAGACGAACGTTCGATCTTCAAGGCGCAGCGAGAAATCTATCGAACGAAGTATGGGCGGGCTAAATCCGATATTGTACAAAATTTATGTTACGAGGCGCTGCAGAGAACTTTAGTACTCTCATATATTTCACAAATTCCTGTAAAATGAAGCGATCAAAAAATGAACGTCTTTTATTGGTGTACCTTTTCATTTGCAAAATTGCCGTTCCTCATTTTGATACAATGGTAAACTTGACAATTGTAGAATCGACGAGCTGTCCAAGCAACCCGATTACGCTGCGCCGCAGAGTGCTGTCCCATCGAAGGCTCGACAGGTCAGCAATAACGTGGTAAGTGGGTGTATTAGATTTCGTTTCTTCATTTCTTATAAACAGCGTTGAATCAAGATAATTTATACAAGATTGATACCTGAATATTTGTTTCAGCATCCAGAGGTCGACGCACCCCCCACGAAGATTGCTAAATTGGAGGTGGTGGATGTGGGAAAGGAGCAGACCAAGAATGTGAGTTTATTTTGTTTTTGATGAGAAAACCGACTAATCATTTGGCTTTTTTTCTCGTAGGACGTGTTTTTTTAATGTAATAAAATCTCTTTAAGATTTGGATCCCTCTGCGTGAGGTCGATGTGCGACGCGCGTTGACTGGTGAGGCGGGCGGTCACGCACTCGCCTTGCTGCTGGGAAGAGAAGCGCCCGCCGATAGCAGTGATAAGCACGGTAGGAACCTTGATAGTGGGTTGATTGTTAGAATGGGATTCAATTCATTCGCATGCTCGCTCTCCACTCTGACGGTTCACTCTGACGTTTGAGCATTGGAGAGAATTTATGAGATAGTATTCGATCAGCTGAAGTCAAACACTCATGTTATGAAACTTAAGTTGTGGAGTGCTTTTACGACTTTTGAAGGCTTCGGGAATTTCGGTGGTTATTTTTGGGGTTATCGTCTTTATTTTTATGGAGCGGTGGCATGCTTTTCTCCAATTTGTGCTCAAATTTTGACGCAAAATGTGGTATGCTTGGGTCCTTTCGGGAGGGGTATTTGACCTCTGTCGACCTGTAACTGATAAACAAGTCGACCTGTAACTGATAAACAAGGGTTCTTTCAGCGACGAACCTACTCGCATTGCGGTGCAAGGCGAATACTCCGTCATTCAAGAAGTGTTTATCCAGACTCAACGCGATTCTGAATAACCCCGTGAGTTTTGAAATTTGTTGAAGTTACTTATCGGGTCTTAGGAGGCAAAGAAATTTCTGCTCGTATTTTCCTTATCTGAATCATTAATTTTTGCTTTTTTTTATTGGAAGGAGGGTCAAAAAGTGCTGTAATGCTGCTTTAAAAATATTTGTGAATAATTATAATAATTTTTCAGCGGTTCATCTGCATCTGCGGTGCGAATATTCAGTCCGTGCTCTCGCTGTTCTCTCACTTCGGCACCGCCAAACACGTAAGCATCATATAATAATGTTGTTGGAAACAAGAAAACGTTTCCGGTTTTAAACTTATTTGTAACCTGGCTTTTTCATGAATGCACGTAATTCTAACACACACTTCTATATCAGACTAATTGGATTAAATAAAAAAAAACAACACAATTTCAGATCAGCGAGCGATTGTATCCCGTGTACCAATCCGACGTTAACTACTGGATCAATACTATGAACAAGCTCAAGGCCAGTGAGAATGACTCCCCTGATATTGTATGCCTGAATTAGCATGGTGGTTAATAGTGTACAGTAGCTATTGCATCGTATAATACAGAAAATTGCAGAGTACTATTATTTAGTTCTTGTAGTTCAGATATTTGTTATTGTAGCATTATAGCTATCACCTTTTTATCGATATTGTTTTTGTTTTCTTCAGAGGTTCGATTTTCATCTTACAATAAGTAAATGATAAATATTTTACTCGAATCTGATCTGTGGGATGCCGTAGCCATATGGTTGGTTTGGAAGAGATGCATGAACGAAGAAAAGAAATATCGATTGCACGAGGAAGAAAGTTGCGCACATCGGAATACGTATCGTACTTTCCTTTCAAGATATTAGCTAGCGTTTTTTTTTGGCTTAACTAGAGACGTGCATGATCCTTTGTTCGATTCGGACTATGGACACTGGACTCTTTCCTCTCATTCCCCCCCCCCTCTGTTCTCAAGTTGACCATCTGCGCGCGATGAGTCAGAGTATAGAAAGGGAAGATGGGCAGGAGAACCACGGTATTATATCCCTACCGTTCTCCCTACCATTTCTTTAAAAACAAATATAGTTAATTCTTTTAGTAGTAGTTTTTCGAAACGGTCTCTGTTGATGGAGATCACAAGTAAAATACTTTGCTGGAAAATATCTCGCAATTCACCACACTCTCCAGGGAATGAGAAATCAGGCTAGACGAGGAGAGCCACTTCTTGCAAATTCTTGCGAATCTTCAATCCACGTGGCTCACTAGATTAGCCACCGTTTTTCGTTGAAAATCGGAGCGTTTCACTCCTCTCTGATCTTGATAAGGAGTCAACGAAATCGCTGTTATGCAGAGAGAAGCGATAGGAGATGATCAGCCTGTCTCAACGATCTCTCGTTTCTCTGATCACGAGAGATAAGACTAGAACATTGCTAGAATCGACTAGAACAGTTGCTCCGTTAGAGCGTAGGAGAGGAGAGCATCTACGTCATGGCAAACGGGAGGGATAAAAGCGAGTCGAAAAACTCCACCTCAACCTCATCTCTCGCTCTTCATGACCCCTTATATGTATGTGCACTAATCATTATCTTGTCATTACGCTTCACTTAATTAGATTTTGGTTGGCACTTTTCTTTAAACCTAAGAGTTCAGCGATGATCGAGAACTCTACACGGATGAAGAACTCGCCGAATTTAAGAGACAAGCTAAGTTGAGACCGCGACCTACCCCGAGCAAGACATGGTTAGCCATCTCCTTCTGTAACAGCTGGCATAACCAGTTTCCCACCTAGCGTTGTCTTATGACTTAAAAATCGGATGACGCGGATACACCTTTCACTATCCGGATTTCGTCTACAAGCCCCCTCCTCCACCACCACTTCGCAGAATCTCATTTTCTCAAGAATCTCGTTTCTCTGCAAAAACAAACTCTTGCAGATAAGTTTCAAATGGGTCTCTATGCTGACTATGTTAAGCGCGTTCTATCCGATTGTCATTTTCTATCTCTCGAGATGGATGAGCTACGAGTTGAAAGCGGTTTGTTTTTCTCAGTTCCATCCAACACTTATTTTTTTAGGATACAATAATATACTCATGGTATCCATTTACATTCGTGCTGATTCTGATTGGATGGATTCGATTGTACTGCTATGAGGATATGATCTGGAAGATATGGGACGACGAAGAAGTGTCCGTTGATGGGAAGAAAGTTGAATGAAGACCGGACGTTTAGCTAAGCTGTCTGTACATTCAATATGATTCGAATCAAATTTTTAATTACTCTCATCACAAATACTTTGTGCTCTGACTGTGAACTTGACTGGCTTGATAAATATCAAATGATCTCAGAAAATGCACAGATATAATTTAATTTTTTTTTTAATTTTTGGGTGGAATTCTATCATCACTGGAAGATAAGCTCTTCTATCCTTGGTGTGTAGTAGATGTCATCATTATCTATGAGTTGTTCTTTGGTTTGATGATTATTTCAAATGTATTTTGATCGGCTATGAAATGAGCCTGTCAAATCTCCTTAGGATTACTTCATCTGTTTCTTGAATCACGCGGACAAATTCTCTGCAGTTGTGAGACATACATTTATCCTGATTCAAGACATTGTGCCTGCAGGGGGAAACACCATTAGACAACCGCGCGAAGTAATAAGTCAACGCTATTTTCGGGTGATCAATGGTCTTTCCCCATGGAGCACTACTGACGCAAGCGTCATTCCTCGGTTCGCCTTCTCTCTCGCCTATCTGGCCATTGGGAGAGCAAGAGTGTCGATTAGACTTTCAATCGTAACGAAACAACTAGTCGTTTATTATGGAAATTGTCCATCGCTCTCCTCATTCCACGCTGTCTCTCGCGAAGAAGGCGGTGCATTTCCCTAGTCGCTTCGTTACGATTGAAAGTCTAGTGTCGATAAGTCACACTGTTAAAAGCCCCAATTTCCCATCACTTGACCTTTCTCCCATTTGAGCTGGAACCGTTCTTTAACGACAGAAAACGACACTGCATCTATTTTCTATTCACGAACAATGATCTATTTATCCCTCGTCCTCTTTTGAGAAGGAGCCCACGATCATAATAACGCGAAAATTATCATGTGCTTGGAAAATACTGAATGAATGCCTGAATATGTCACCAATAATCAAATACTGAAAAAAATCACCGACATAGATAGATAGCAAGAGCCTGTTACTCTTCATACGGAGGATAAGAAGTTTGAGAAATTCAGCTTTAATCAGAAGGAACATAATAATTGCATGTGAAATGAGAATGGAATAAGAGATAGAGTTATGATAATAATGAGTTGACTATGGCATTGCCAGGCGATCATCCTCGTAGTAGAGATCACTCTCATGACAATTGCAAAATCGCCAAGAGATGCAGCAAGTGCCTGCAATGAAAATCACCAGTCAAACAATTTTTTTGTTATTTTCTAAATAGGCACAAATACTAGCCTCCCTTAATACATGAACATCTCATGTCTTCTTAGCGATCGCTTCTTCAAAGTTATTCGCCTTGAATTGCCAAACGTTCTTCTCTAGCTCCAGCTTCGCTATCTGAAATGTTAGATAATATTTTCAATGAAAGTTCGACAAAGTAAACGCTGGGGGGTGCCTGGATGAAAAATTCCTCTCTTCATTCCATACCTCCACTCTGACCTAAGGGAGAATACGAGAAGAAATAACCACACCGATTCTTAACAACCAATTCTCATTCGGTTACCTTCTCATCCCTCGCCTTGACCGCTTCCATAGCGGTGCCGAGATGCGTTTGCAGGACAACGTTGCTGTCTCGTAGTAGTGTAGCCGCCTCTACAGCGGCTTTCTCTTTGGCCTCCAGCCTCTGACGTTCTTCATTCCATGCCTTCTTAGCCTTAAATCACAACGAGAACATGGTATGGTTTCACAGTTAAGGATCACGGAAAAGGCTAGTGAACCGTGTTGCAACACTGTTATGTTTCTATCTCTTTCAAATCATTCATTTCCATTAATCGTCCGACAAATCATTTACTGCATCTTTCGTTATAAATGCAGCGGCCTTCTCCGTTTCGAGGACGGTGGTGCGATCTCTCCACTTGGCAGTCATTTCAATCGCTGCTTGCTCCTTCTCCTCCAGCCTCTTTCGTTCCGTCTCCCAGAATTGTTTCTCCTGGAAAACTTAAATGTCTTCCACTCTAACATCGCCATCCTCTCTCGCCTCTCTGACTGGCAACACCTTGTGATATTTAAAATTATTAGTTGCCTACCGTTAGGGGCCACAATGCAGATTGCCGATTTCAAGGGTTGGTGCCAAAAGTAGGTTCAAATCATCTCTCGTGGTCCCAATAACAACATGCTTTTTGCCGTTTGTCGATATCGTGTCTTTGAGCTGCGCTAGAGTCCGAGAAGTACGCGCGCGACTCACTGGGGAAGAGGAGGGAAAAGCGAGACGAGAGGGGAGGGGCGGAGCCTAATTTGCGTGCGTCTCTCTCCCTCCCCCCGCCCTCTTGCGCGCCTCTCCCCGCGCTTCTTCTAACAAAAGTCGCAAGCTTTTGAAGCATGCTAAAAATCTGATTTTTTCTCTAAAAATCCTAAAATATTCGAATTAGTCGGAAAAATACTGCCCAAACAAAAATTTCACACTGCAACCCGTTCAAATGGCCTCTTCCCATCGTTTAAGTTCAATTTTGACCTGCTCATTGAATATGTGCGCAATTTGGGCAGTGCTCAATCGATTGGGGACGCCAGTAGCTATCCAGCGCACTTTAGAATGAACGATTTGGTTAAGAATGAAGCTTGCGACTTTGTTTTCTCGCTTTTTGGCGAAATCGTGTCCCACCAAAGTGGGCGGAGCTTGTGGCCCCTACCTACCGTATCATGCTGCGACTGGAGCACGAGGAATTCTTGTCTCCATTGTGCAGCCGCCTGAGCCGTTTCCTTCACGATTGTTTCCTGTGCATTTCTCCCTTCATCGAGCTCATCGACCTACAAAAAATCGACCTGCACAATGATATGATTTGATCATGCTTATGGCTAGAGTTCGAAATACGGGTCGCCGTCTCTTCATTTCACGTGCTCTCTCACCGGTCAGAGTGGCGAGAGAGCGCGTGAAATGGAGAGACGGCGGTACCATTTCTCGACCTCTACTTATGGCTCATGCATTCCGGCAGGCACCACGGTATATTTCTGCAAAGCACCACCTCGAGTTTTTGTTGTGGTGCGATCATTTCGTTCCACGCCGCCGCTGCGGCCACAACGTTTTTCGTAACCTCCTGCTGTCTGCGTTCTTTATCCCATACCGACTTGGTCTGCAATTTTTTTTTGCGTCTCTTCATTAACCAGCCGTTCTACCGCAGCAATTATGTGTTTCGTTATGATACATGCTGTACATAATATTCCGAATGCCCAATATGCCATATAAATAAGCACAGATTTCACCTTCTCTGGCGTCGTAGATGACGTCTCAAGTTTCGCCTTTAGCATAGCCGTCTCTTCACGAAGGAGGACCACGGCGTCTTCGGCCTCTTTCAGCTTCGCCTCCAATCTCTCCACTTCCTCGATCTTCGCTGTCCCGTTCTTGAAATCACATTGTTTACAGGATGAACTGATTAACAAATAAGTAAAGGTAAAGGTAAAGGTAAAGGTCACCCCGTACTCTAGGCACACGAAGTCCTGCGGGAGCCCACTGCTAGGCCAGTGACTATTTTATAAGGCCAATTCAGTCCGTAGGGCCCAATCTATTCTTCGGACCTACTTTACCGCGTGATCTTGTCACTCCCAATTCCCTTTTCGGGCGCCTTGGTGGGGCGGAGAGCGGTGTCACGGCCGGGAATCGAACCCGAGTAGAATGGAAACAAATAAGTACGTTTTTTTAAAATCTTGACGGCTTATCTAATAGGAGAACGAATAGGTTCAGGAGAACCGAGACTCTATGATATTGGAAACATTTCTATGAGATCTCTCAAAACATCACAATTTCCAGCTGCTTAGTATATTTGCTTGCTTCGAGCATCCATCGATTAGCCAAGTCTGTTGAGCTCTTCTCTATATCTTCGAGTCTTCTGCGTTCTTCCTCCCATACCTTCTTGGCCTAAATATGTTTCATTGTGCATTCAACAAATGCCTTCTTTCTCATTCGCATCACTCGATCGTTTCTCAGACAGTCGAAATAAGTTTCTGACAAAAATGAGAGAAGACTCGCACAAAAACGCAATCACCATCTCTGCATTCCTTTTCGTTGACTCCATTCCCTCCTCCAATTTCGTCTTCAGCGCAACCGCTTCGTCCCGCGATAACGCTGCGGCCTCTCTCGCCTCCTTATCGCTCGCCTCCAATCTCATTCTCTCGTCCGCCCAAAGTTGTTTGGCCTGAGAACATCATCCTGTGTTACATATTTTTGATAAGCAGGCACGCAAAACGTGACAATAGCGTCAATACACTGACGAAAATGTACTTCACCGACCGAAATTTATTTACACTGACCATTTCAAGCTGTGATTCGGCCTTGTTCCTTGCTTCCTTCTCATTTCTGAGATTTTTCTCGTACTGTAAGATTGCCATTACTATTTTCTTGAAAATGGTTTTTAGTACTACCCAGACTCACCTGGGCCTTCCTCGTTTCTTGATCCCGTTCTAGGTTGTCGGCCTGAAAAGGATAATGCATTTTAGAAATAATACAATCATAATTTCTGTTCATGATAACTATGCCTATCGTGCGTTTCAAATGCTCAGCAAACTCAGTGTGCTGGTGAGCGTATTGATTGTCTGGAAGAGAAGAGGTAGGGAGGAGGAGAGCAGGTAGATCACTCGCCTCCTCCCGGCCTCTTCCTAACTCCGCCCCTCGAACGGTAGTCAAAGGTCAACTACGAGTGGAACGGAAAATAATCTCACGATACGTTCGCTCACATTCTTCTCTAATTGCCGTATCTCCTTCTCCAGTCTTTTAACTTCTTTCACCTTGTTCAGGAATTGATTGGAGAGCTCTTTGCACTGCAAATATTACGAGATATTGCCGGCATATCCAATAGGGATGGCTAAACGGTACTCTAAACGTGGCACGTTTAGCTCCCCCTACGCTCTATGCCCCTTAGATCGGAAGCACTCTCTTCATTCCGCATGCTCTCAACTAGGGAAGAGGTAGGGGAGGGGGAGCTAAACGTGCTACGTTTAGAGCACCGTTTAGCCAACCCAAATATCCAAGATCTGCCATTTACCTGCTCCTCAAGAGTAAAATCAGTTGTCGCGGTTTTATCCATAGCCAACTTCAGTGCTCGCTGTTCACTTTCCAGTTGTTGCTTGTCGAGTGGGAAATCTTTCTGCAATGAGCACAATAGAATCGAGCTGTTCGATTAACGTACAGTCATCTTCCTCTTATTCGGTGCCTTCTTGGGACGAGCGGAGGTTGGCGATTGAAACAACTGGCAATAGTCTCATCATCATCAGCAGACTTTCAATCGTAACGAAACAACTAGTCGTTTAATATGGAAATCACCTAGCGCTCTCCTCATTCCGCACTGTCTCTCGTGAAGAAAGCTGTGCATTTCCCTATTAAACGACTAGTTGTTTCGTTACGATTGAAAGTCTAATCATCAGTCCTATAAGATAGATACCTGTGTGGCTTGGAGGTCTCCTGGTCGTCCATTTCCGACAGCCTAAATAATGGTTGGGTTGTTCATCGATGTTTAAAGTAATCTGCTTCATACCGAAGCGAGCTGATGCTGTCCACATAGACTGCCAACATTTGGAAGACTCTCCGCGGACATGACGTCATCTTCCTGAACGATTGCTTTCTTGATTTGTAGATAATTTAATAGACCATGACAAACCTGATCCAGAGAAGGATCTTGTTTGGTCAACGGAGAAAGGTCTGGGCTCTTCTCGAGGTGTGTATTTGAGTTATCCTGACTAGCAACTTGCAGCAGCGACTGGTGATCGGCAAGTGAGAATGGCATTCCATAATTGAACTGATTGAACATGTGATGAGAGCCCAACTCGATTGGAGGTAATGCTGAAGCTTGCGGAAGTTGGGCCCCCTGAAAATGATTGACCGTAGGACGGCCAAAGAAGGAAGGAAAATACGTCCCTCCCAGATGGCATCGCACTGATGACAACATATCGCTGTGTGGTTAACTCTATTCAAAAGATCGAAATACGTCCCTAACAATAAGACTTCATCGTCATCCGAATCAGCGAGGTGCCAAACATTCTTCGCGCTCTTCATTTTGCATGCGCTCTCTTTCTATCCAACAGGTGTAGTTTTGGTATCTGATTCTTTGTGAGAAAGTTTGTTGTATATATTCGAGCACCATAAAAGTATCTTGGCATACCGTAGGAGACTGGCTCGGTTGCTGAAGTTGCTGTAGAGAAGACAATGACATAGTCTGCTGCTGCTGCTGAAGTTGTTGCTGTTGCTGCTGACCGATATTTGCCAAGTAGTGGTCCGTGAAGGACGAATATATACCCAGGCTCTGAATTAGATGCATTTCAAAGAATTATCGAACTTGAAATAATGTGACTGGCATAATATAAGGAACATACGCTATATTGTTGACTCATCGCTAATTTGTAGTGAGATCTCTTCTTCAAGGCTGAAAAGAAGTTGGGGGTGTGGAGGAGTAAAAGTGAGGATATCAAGGATCCATGAGGAGAAGATGCAGAAGTAGAGGGTACATGTATTTAGAAAAGGAATCTCGATGAGGGTAGGAAGAATGTGAGATACAAATGGGAGAAGTGGAAGGAGAATGAGAAGATCACGAGAAGATGGGTGGTTGAGGTGAAGATGTCAGGAGGGTAGTGGGATGGTGGTAGGAGAATGATGGGAGATGGTTAGATGGAGGTCTCCGAAGTATAAAAACAGGAGATGAGAGATGAGAGTGTTGCTAGGCATCGGATTGTAATCTAGAGGATAAGGGAAGAATATGAGGCGAATTTCTCACATGAATATCAGAGCTCCTATGCCAGAGAAGATTAGAGAGACATACAGAGTATGATGAAGATGTAGTGTTAGGGGAGTGAGAGTGGGAGGGAAAAGGGTGGTTGATACGAAATCCAAAAACATCTAGTCTCAGGATCAAATAAAGAAGATTCAGAGAAGGAATCAATCGTGAGGGCTTGTTGGCAATTCTGTTTGGCTACAGGCTGTAGCCTACAGCATTGGAAAGGCGGAAGTCACATTTTCCATACTCTTTCGCGATTACCAGACTTAAGGATTTCTCTAAATGACATGTGAATTTCAGTAACTCGGATCATGCCCTTTCTTCTTGTCTTCAGATTACAAATTAATGATTTTCTAGATTCGATGAAGTAATGTGTATCCCAACTTCACTGCAATCACAAAGCAAAGAAAATGGGAGAAGTATAACTCTCACATTGTAGCGAAATCAAGAGATTTCCTTTCTATCGATGATGATCATTTTTCGGCCTTGCTTATCTTTGAATCGATAGAGAGGCAGCGGAGAAATATAGTGTGCGCCTCGTGGGCTCTTTACTAGGCTTTCAATCGTAACGAAACAACTAGTCGTTTAATAGGGAAATGCACCGCCTTCTTCACGAGAGACAGCGCGGAATGAGGAGAGCGATGGATGATTTCCCTATTAAACGACTAGTTGTTTCGTTACGATTGAAAGTCTACTCTTTACATTCTTGCGCACAAATGGAGGAGTGTGGATGACTCAGACGGAAAAGATAAGACGTAGTGTTGTCATTCACTTCTTCATCGACCTGACGTTGCCTAATTTCTCGCGATTTGAAAGTTTCATGTGCTTGCATTCTCGATTATTTCTGTGAACCTCCCATTTTTTGAACAATAATTTTGAATAAATTATTGTTCTTTATTCATTGAATTGCAGCAACAGGTGGTATTCGGGCTCGACAGCGTTCGAGTGAAAATCAGTTGTGTATACTATTGAAATCGCTTCGTCCCGATTACTTGTCGGTTGTTGTTCACTAATTTCATGGCGCTTTTAAACCCGCTTATTAATCTCCTCCCCTTTGAAAAATACCCAGTGACACAGAATGGATTACAGATTTTGAATTTCACAATGGGCGACTCGTGGACCGTCACTGCTGATGCTGTGAGCTCTCACATTATTAGTAGGGTTTTGACGAAACGAAACGGAATTCGGAAATTCCGACAAGCTAATTCAATTATCTCCACTTTGAACAGTCGAGTCGAACAAGGGCTTTTCCGAAAGTCTTCCGAAAGTCTGATTATTTGAGTATTTCGGAAAACGGCTCAATTCGCCCGGTCTTTTTTTCGGAATTTTCGATTTCCGAAAGGACAACCCTAGCAACAACCATTTATCTGTTATTATTTTTCTTTTTTCGTCCGTTGAACTCAAAATATATAATAATATAATAAATAATATAATAATATTATAATTTATAATGTCTTGCGCTTGCAAGAGATTAGATATCAGATAGAATTCTATAGATTCCCGATGTTTAGATCACAATGTAATAGAGTGGGCTAGATCTCTTTCCCCCGCTCTAGAAGTCTCTTTTTGCCTATAATCATGTGTTGTGTAACATTGCCCCTCTCGATAAACCAGTCGCAAGTAAATCGGCGGCCCAGACAAGTGGTGCATCGGACGACAGTGAACCCATACCACTGAACCACCAATAGTCGTCAACCGAAGCCCCTACAATCGTCTTCCCCTTCCCTATCCAGTCCCCAATTCCCCATTCCCTACTTCTCGTCTACCCCCTCTTCTCCCTTCTACTCCGTCTACTCCGTCGTTTCGATTCGTCGGGAGCTTCGGGAGGCTGAAGGAGCGATCTGTGAGTGAGTCATTTCTCGACAGGGACCCATTCGAGCAGCGGCCGTCAAGGCCCAGACGGAGATGGCCGACAGATTCGTCAAGGATGCCAGGAATAAGCTCACGACAGCGTTGAGCCGATTGGAGAAGAAGGAGTACCAAGTGAATCCTACCGACAAGCCAGCTGTAAGGGAACTGCTGGAGAGTACGGAAAAGGACATCGCCGAGATTACAATCAAGGCCAAGAATCTCAAGGAGCGACAAATCGAGTACGATCTGCTCCTTGATCGCATTGAAGATGCAAGGAAGAAAGAAGAGGAAAGAACGAAGTGGGAGAGTCTCCTAGAAGATTGCATAACGATAAGTGATCAAGCGGATGAATTCCTTATCACGCTGACAGCTACAGAACGACAACTCAGAAGAGCTCTCCAAGAAGGTGATGAAGTGGAAGAGGAATTGGAAGAAGTGGACGAAGAGGAAGAGGAAGAAGAAAACAAGAATGGAGAAGCGAAGAAAGGAGGAGAAGACAAGGATGCCGCATTTCCCGTGGAGAAACGGACGACGAGTCAGCTGGCGTCGAGACAAGAACCTCTATCCATCAGACTTCCTTCGCAACAGATTCCTCAATTTGATGGCCGGGGGGAATGGAGGCAGTTCATTGCCCGATTTCAAGTCTCCGTCGGAAGGCAACAGATTTCCAAAGTGGAGAAGCTCGTGTATCTACTCGGTGCACTCCAAGGACCTCCTCTAGCCCTCGTACAAGGATACTCTGTGACCGAACAAGCGTACGATCACGTGCTCGACGCACTGGAGTGCGAATATGGTGACAAGTCTCTGCAAGTTACTCGTCTTCATTCGGAGTTGCTCGATCTTCCAAGAGCAAAGGAGGCGACGAATTCCGCCCATCGGACCATCCAAGACTTACAGAGAATCATCAGACAACTGCAGTCACTGGGCGAGGATGTCAACCAATCGTACCTTGAAACGACGTTGCACAAAAAGATCCCTCCTACTCTCTTAGAGAAGATATTCAGAGAAATGGGAGCGAGGAAGAAGAAGTTTACGGTCACGGACCAGTTGGATTATCTGGTGAAGGAGATTGGAATCCGTCGCCGAATGGAGGAAGTGGAAGGATCCAGAATCACTACTGGAAGAGTAAATGCCGTCACTTTCGAGAAGCCGCCCAGAGAGGCCCAGGCCAAGAGAGACGACAGGCAGAGGGAAGGCTGCAGATTCTGCGGAGGGAATCATTCAGCCGTCAGCTGTTCGATGGACTTGGAGCAGCGTAACAAGAAGGCAGTGGAGAAGAAGCTGTGTTTCAACTGCCTGGGATCTTCACATCGCAAAGTGGAGTGCAGAAGCAAGAGAGGATGTTCCAACTGCGGCAAACAGCACCATACAGCTCTGTGCAGAAGGAACTCTTCAAGGGAATTCGCCCCAGCGGCATTCCAAGGACGTCGTCCAGCGAAACCCTGGAAATCGACAGGAGCCGTTGTCAACGATGAGGAAGACCGGAAGGTCATTCTGGCCACGCAGCCAGTGAAAGTTGTCGATCCAGTGAATGGGAAGGAAGCACTCACGATGCTGTTCATGGATTCGGGAGCAGACAAGTCATTCATCTCGGAACAGTTGGTGGAAGAACTGGGACTTCGCCCACTGCAAGAGAATTTCATGGACATCACAGTCTTCAATGAGAAGAAGGAGCGAATCCACAGTGGAATCTACAAGATCAAGGCCTTCAAGAAGGATGGGACTTGGATGGATCTCACGCTATTCTCGACTCCTCGATTAGCAGGCTCAATGAAGAGAGTTGTGGATGACGAAGTGGAGAGGGAGTTTCCGAACACGGAAATAGTGCGTCCTGGAATCCTCATTGGGAGTAAGGAATTCTGGGACATTATCCTGAACAAAGGAGAGAAGCTTCCATCGGGATTACGATCAATTAAGACAATCTTCGGTCGAATGATCACTGGAGAAGGAACAGTTGCTGCGTCAATCCAAGTGGGAGAGAAGAAGAAGGATGACGATCAGCGTGAAATGCTGACAATGGCGAGGAAGTTCTTCGCACTCGAGGGAGTTGGAATCACTGATGATCCTCATCTGGACGATGAAGAAGAAGCGGATGATCACTTCAGAAGGACCGTCAAGAGAGACGACGAAGGGAGATACTACACGAGACTTCCGTACAAGTCTGACGATCCAGAAGTGGCGGACAATATGCCCCTATGCCTCGGGCAGTTGAGATCCGTAGTGAAGAGACTCACAGAGATGAGTCGATTGCAAGAGTACGACGCTATCTTCCAACAACAGCTGCGAGATGGGATATTGGAGGAAGTGGAGAACGTCGAGAAGGCAACAGGTGTGCTTTCGTACCTGCCCCACCATCCGGTGATAAACGATCAGAAGAAGAGTTCCAAGATGAGAATCGTCTTCAATGCGTCAGCGGGAGCAAAGGGAAGATCGCTGAACAAGGCTCTATACAGAGGGAACGCTCATCTCCCTCATACTGCGTCAATGATCCTCAGGATGAGGACCAAGAAGATCGTAATCACTGCCGATATCCAGAAGGCATTCCTGCAAGTAGGATTGCAAGAGGAAGATCGAGATGCTCTCAGATTGATCTGGCTGAGGGACTGCAAGAAGCCACCAACGAACGAGAATCTAATCGTTCTACGTTTCACGAGAGTCCCATTCGGTGTAATCTCAAGCCCCCATCTACTGGCTTCAACAATCAGAAGACATCTGGAGGAAGAAGGATCGGAATTGGCAGTGGAGATACGTCGGAATCTGTACGCCGACAACATTCTCCTCGGAGCAGATTCACCAGAAGAAGCATTCGAGAAGGTCGCGAAGACCAAGGATCTCTTTGATCAGGCAAAGATGCCTCTAAGAGAATGGACAAGTAATCACAAGGAAGTGCATGAAGCAATTACTGATTCTCCA
Organism: Pristionchus exspectatus; assembly: GCA_911812115.1. Classification (NCBI taxonomy): domain Eukaryota; kingdom Metazoa; phylum Nematoda; class Chromadorea; order Rhabditida; family Neodiplogasteridae; genus Pristionchus; species Pristionchus exspectatus. The sequence goes on from OU461587.1 coordinate 20,785,553, forward strand.
GGAGAAGCAGTCACTTCGTTCTTAGGAATTGGCTGGAATGTGGAATCAGATCAGCTCATTCTCAAGACTACTGGCTTCTCAGGAAAGGAGATGATCAAGACGACAGTGTTATCAGAGACAATGTCAACGTATGACCCCATGGGATGGGCTGCACCGGCTCTTCTTCCAGCTCGACGTTTCCAGAAGAAGATCACGGATTGCGATTGGCATTCTGCTCTGTCAGCAGAACAACAAGAAGAATGGAGTGCGATAATGAGCAATCTCGCCGATCGGAGCATCACCATCAATCGCTATACACCCGTATCGTCAGAGGGAGAATTGCATGTATTCACGGACGCCAGTGGCGCGGTAGGCTATGGCGCGGCCGTGTATCTCAGGAGCAAGGAGGAAGAAGGCTATCGGACGGTTCTGCTCATGGCCAAGTCGAAAGTCTGCCCAGCTTCGGAACTGAAGGCAATGGGAAAGGAGCAGCAGAAGCCTTCAGAGAAAAGAGTGACAGTACCGAGACTGGAACTCCTCGCTGCAGAAATCGGAGCGAAGCTAGCCACTTATGTGCGCGATGAGCTCGCCATCGAGGTCAAGAGAACCATCCTGTGGACTGACAGTTTGCCTGCATTGAGTCAGATTCTCCATCCGGAGAAGGATCACAAGAAGTTCGTCGCCAACCGAGTCGCGAAGATTCATCAACAGAAGATAGACTTCTTCCGTTACGTGCCCACGTACGACAATCCAGCTGATGTTGCTTCGCGAGGCTGCACGATCGATGAACTCAAGGTGAACTCGCTCTGGTGGAACGGCCCTTCATGGTTGAAGAAGGAGGAAGATCAGTGGCCTACCACTCCTCATGGATACACTGCTCAACCCAAGGGAGAAGGAGTGGAGCAAGATGAGTCACAAGAGGGAGATCAAGGAGCAGATGGAGTTCAAGAAGCCCGAGTGATGGCAGCTGTCAAGGAGGAAGGTGTACACAGACCACTCATTGACTCAAGCAGATTCTCGACATTCCAACGAATGCAGAACACTGCCGGATGGATACTGCGATTCGCTCGTCGAATAATGGGAGAGAAGAAGCCGGCATCAGCATGGCTTCAACCACATTTCCAGGAGAGCGAAATGAAGATCCTGACTGCTTGGGAGAGGGAAATGGCTGGAAGATTGCTTATCTCAGAAGCAAACAAGGAGTACCCTCCCCAAGAAGATGTCATTCGCAACTTCGGTCTGGAGAATGACGGAGAGACATGGAGAGCGTATGGGAGACTCGTGAACTCCCCTCAAGTACGCGAATCTGGATGCCCGTACTTCATCGATTCCCGATCAGGAGTGGCCAAGCTGATCGCACACAAGGCTCATTCGGATCGATATCATGCAGGAGAGAAGGATACTCTCGCACATCTGCGAAGAACCTATTGGATCCCCAAGGCTGCTCGACTAGTGAAGAAGACAGTCAAGGAATGCATCCAGTGTAGAAGAGATCGAGCAAAACCGTTCGAACTACCAAGGATGCCATCACTTCCGAGTCGAAGAGTCAACCCGTCGAGACCTTACCAATTCGTCGGTCTGGACTACATGGGTCCGCTGACGATCAGTGCTGCAAGAGGAAGGAAGAAAGTATGGATCGCCCTCTGGACATGCTTCACTACTCGTGCAGTCCATCTCGAGATTGTGGGCGATCTCAGCACAGCATCCTTCATCATGGCAATGAGACGATTCATTGCTCGTCGTGGAAGACCAGACTACATTCTCTCCGACAATGGGACGACATTCGTGGGAGCAGAGAAGGCTACCACGGAAGCATGGAGGAGTATGATCCATGATGAGGAGGTCATCTCATACACTGCACGAGAGGCAATCGAGTGGTCATGGATTACACCTCGAGCTCCATGGAAAGGAGGAATGTACGAGAGGATGGTGGCAATGGTGAAGAAGGCCTTCTGGAAAGCCACGAGACTCAGAATCATCTCTCACGTCGAACTGCACACTGTGATCACTGAAATCGAGGCACTGATCAACAGTCGTCCATTAGTCCAAGTCAACGAAGACGGACGAGTACTGAGACCAATCGACTTCCTGTCCCCCATCTGCAAGCCAGGAATTCCCCGTCAACAACTGCCGACACTGAAGTCACGACTCAGTGACTTGAAGGAGCTATGGACTACAACGACAGATCTGCTCGAGAAATTCTGGGAAGAATGGCAAGAACACTACATTCCATCTCTTCGGGAGATCCACAGAATGGATCATCGACACCCTCGCTCTCGTCATTCTCGTGCACCGAGAAGGGGCGAAGTGGTGCTCGTAATCGACAATCTACTGCCTCGAGGAAGCTGGAAACCAGCAATCATCGATGAACTCATCGAAAGCAAAGGAGGAGTAGTAAGAGCAGTGAAGTTGAGGATGCCAAACCAGAGGATATTGGAGAGAGCGGTCTCCCATATCCTTCCCTTGGAAGTCACCACTGATGAAGAAAAGGAGGATAAGGAAGTCAAGAAGGATGAGGACGAAATTCTCATAGTTGATCGAGATCAACAAGTGGTCTCAGAAGTGGAGATTACAACGACAGCGAAGGAGAAGAGAGAGCGAAAGAAGAGAAAAGCGGAACCGGAGAAAGAAGATCCCGTTCAACAGCACGGATATCATCTCAGGCCGAAGAAGAAGACAAGCAACGTGCAATTCTTGGCCACGATGATGATGATGGTCGCCACTCTCGTCACTCCTTCACTCGCCAATCCCTGTCCCAGCAACAAAGTACCGAAGGGAGCAGTACTCACGTTTGCTGAAGATTGTACACCAGCAGGAGGACCAGTCATCTACAGTATGCCGAACAAGACATCAGATGTCATTTGCTACGTAGACGTCGCATGTCGCAAGGACGAACAACTCAGAAGGTACTCGGCGACGAACGTCACGTGTGGAATGCCCTGTCCCTGCCCTGATTGGAGTTCCGGATGCTCGCATTATCATGGAGCGGAGACGACCAATTCCACGGTGAAGAATGCGGAAGTAAAGAAGCTGCTCGACCACCTGAAAATCACAGATGTCTGTGGATATCAACCACGGGCAGAATGTGATCCCAAGCCAAGATCGAGATGGTTGAACAGCGTTGAGCTGTACGACGGCTCCAATTCGATCGTCAAGGAACTCCATCTACACTATCGGAACCCGCTCATACCAAGCTGTGTAGGAGGAGGAACCGTCGTGACAGGAACGACCAACTACTGCAAGAAGAACAAATGCGACAAGAATGCCACGATGCTCTGCACTCTCCCCATCAATGAAGTTGTGTTCCTGAAAGGAGGGAAGGAGATGGTTGCAGTCAAGGCCTGGGGAGGATCATATCAAACCATCTACACTCACAAGACGACTCTGCCCTCATGCAAGGACTGCACTATCAAGTGCACGACTGGAGGAGTAGTGATCCAATCATCTGGTCGACCCCGTCTCATCGAAGCCTGTTCCAAGAACTTCTGTGAAAGAATTCAGGATCCAGAGGAGAACGAGTCCATCGTCTTTCCCCATGGAATCACAGTATCTCCCTACACAGTAGCCGTAACTCTGTACAAGGGAGCGGAGAAAACATTCGAGAAGACTGTGCACTGTCCGCCCGGATCCTTCTGCGAACAAATCCGATGTCTATTCTGCTGGGAGCTGTTACGTAACCTCCATTGTGCCCCTCGTTCCCTCATCATCATCGGTGCAGTGATCGCTTACTTCCTGACCACTCTTCTAACGCTATGCGTCAACTGTTGTCTGATTGCGTCGGGATGCGGACAGATCATCTGCGGCGTGGGGAGGGCCCTCGCAGGATTGCTGCGATGGTGCTTCAGAAGAATGAGAAGAACACCAGGAGCGAGAGAAGCTCAGCCAAGACCGAGAAGAAGAGGGATCAAGGCACTTCAATGGACGGCACTGGTAGCTACACTCATCATTCTGGATGGAGCAAGAGCGTGCGATCAAGCCATGACTGTGAAGGCCAGCCAGGAGAGCTGCACAAGAGAAGATGGACGACTGACCTGTTCGATCGAAGATACGGTTCAATGGCCAAGCATCGGTCCATCGGAGACCGTGTGCCTGCAGATCGGAGATGCTGCTACTCGCCCATTGGCCACGGTGGAAATCGAAGTGCAGGAGATTCTGCTCGAGTGTCAGAAGGAGACACTCTTTCTCACTCATCCCTACCACACCGTCGTCGCATCATCGAAGAGATGCCCTGCTGCTGGATCGTGTCAAGGCAATCGATGTGCTAACGTCAAGGACGATGATGTAATCCCTGAGCTCGGAGAAAGCGCCCGGCATCCGGGATTCACTGCGTGCGCAGAGTCCTGCGGATGTGCCGGATGCGGATGCTTCTGGTGCTCCGCTGCATGCCTCTTCTATCGACCTCACTTCATTCCCGATATGTCGAAGACGTTCGAGGTCTTCAGATGCCCGACATGGACTCAAGTGGCCAAGATGAAAGCCACCAAGATCGACGTCTCTCGGACTCAGGAGTATCTGATCAGTCTCGGAACGGGAGCAACGAAGGAACTCGAGGAGCTACACATTCAACTGTCCAAGATGGATACCCCGCCGTCCCCAATCCTCGATACGACGTTCATCACGGATGGAAAGAACGTCGCCATGGTCGAGAATCCCGAGAATCTTCGCTGCCTCCAGTGCAACCAGACGAGCTGCGTCATGAAAAGATCGTGCTGCAGTTGCACCGTCTACGATGAGCTCGCCTCCTGCAGCTGCACGTCTGGTGCTACTGCCGAGGACACGATGGCTGGATACGCACTTCCGCGTTTCGAGCGGTACTGGTTCAAGACGGATAACGCCCGCGTTCTCGTTGAGGCCAACGAGACAAGAGTCGAGCTCCAGGCTACACTTCGTCAGTGGAAGCTCACGCCCGTGGCTGATCTGGAGACGTGCCAGATGTTCAATGTATCGGCGATTGGATGCCACAGCTGTCGCGAAGGAGCATCATTCGATTACACATGCCAGTCAACTGCCCACCGAGCGGTTGGACACGTGACGTGCGAGGGAAGCGACGTCACACTCAACATCGAGTGCGACCCAGAGGGAACGTCTCGATCTGCACGACTCGTCGTAGACCGCGCCCACATCGACGAGGAATGCAACATACGCTGTGGATACAGAGAAGAAAAGTTCCATCTCAAGGCCGATCTCTCGATGGTCGCCATTCTGGGCAAGGATAAGCTGGAGAACGCCCGTCAAAGCATTCCTGTTATAGTTAAAAATATTCTTAGTCTCGCTTTGATTTCGTATGAATATATTGTAATTGCTCTAGGGACCATTATCGTGATTATCTTTATTGTGTCTAAGTGGGGATCCAAGTCAAAGGCCGAGTAAATAGTCTTCTCTTCGTTTCGACTATTTCTGAGGGGCGGAGTGTCTTGCGCTTGCAAGAGATTAGATATCAGATAGAATTCTATAGATTCCCGATGTTTAGATCACAATGTAATAGAGTGGGCTAGATCTCTTTCCCCCGCTCTAGAAGTCTCTTTTTGCCTATAATCATGTGTTGTGTAACATTGCCCCTCTCGATAAACCAGTCGCAAGTAAATCGGCGGCCCAGACATATAATAATATAATAAATAATAATTTTCAGCTGCACGGCTTCGGACTGTTGGTCCTAATCGTCAGCGGTATAATGGGAGCAATAATTGGAGGTGCGCATGGCTTGGCAAGAGAAATTACTCGAGTTTGGTTCTTTGAAAGTGAAAATCATCCCAAATCTTCTAGGTGAGCGTGCAAAATGAGTGGGACTTATAGAAAATGGGCACGATTGTTGCAATTTGGAGGTGCGGTCATCCACGACTCGCTCTTCGTCTTCAACGGCAAGAGCGGCCCGGACGATAAGTGTCCCGTTTGGACGCAAAGGGCGAGAGGTGAGATACCAAAAAAATTCCTGGAATCCCTTTGCTTTCCATGTAATCTCAAAGTTAGGCAGAATTCGTAGCACAACTTCGAAATTTCTGGTTATTTCAATAGTTTTTGTAAGGGATAGCCTGTCACGGAACTATCTGATTGGCCCAGATTGGCCTAAATTTCTGCATCGTCAACGGTTCCGAAATGTGTGCCTAACCTTATTACTGTTCATAATAATTGAGTCCTGAAAGATAGATACATAAACATAAATTACAGATGCGACAGCGCGATTGATCGGATGGCTCGATATTTCGGGTACAGTACCCAAGGAGCGGCAAGATTGATCTTCACGAAGGGATTTCACTGAAACACCATTGCATTTCGTACTCGAGAATAAACAATGATTTCTCGCACGAGTTCACACTCTTTGGAAGTTCTTGAAGCCCATTTATAGTAAACGATGCAGTCTGTGTGAGAAATAGATAGCACAGACATGAATGGTCCTTTGTACTCAAGAGGGGATCAGTCAAACAGTTGCTGTCATTCCTATTGCACTATCTACAGTATAACTGAGATTTTTATTTATCAATATATTTGCGTAATATGCAAAAACCAGACTACTATCGACTCTTTGACTTCTCGCTCCCTCTCATTCTCCGTTCGTTCCCCGCTCGCACTCGGTTCACTCCTCGCTCGCTGCCGGTCACCATGGTTTGTTATTTTCTGATTTTTAGGGTGAAGAACATGGCTCTTCATTACGCCTGCTCTCATGTTGCTCTGACTGGAGAGGCCGTGCGAGGAATGAAGAGACCTCTTCACTACGACGGCCCGCCATGATGCCGGTCGTTGACGCATTAGAAATGCACACCCAAGCACCCAACGTCGTGGCCTTTGTTGTGTCTTATTGGCAATCCGGAAAATTGTCCAATAAGAGAATCCTAGAGCGTCACCATTGCAGGCAGCGTCAATTGCTTAATTGGGGTGCCTGATCTTTGACCTATGGAAACTGATCTTTGATCTTTGCAGGCACAACAGGCAAATGCCACTGCGGTCGCAGAGATGGCCGAGAAGGTCGCCACTATCACCGCCCTTCAGGTCGTGCTCGCCGAGCTCTCCGTCACACTCGGGGTCAGCGCCCGATTATTGATCTTTGATCTTTCATTATTATGATCTTTGACCTCTGATCTTTGCTCCCGTCCCAGTAATTGATATTTAGCTGTTGTTGATCGTTGCTGCCGCCCCAGCTTTAGATATTCAAACATTATTATCGTATCGTAGACTGCAGTTGATCTTTGATCTTTGACTGTAGTTGATCTTTGATCATTGACTGTAGTTGACCTTTGATCATTGACTGTAGTTGAACCTTGATCTTTGCAGCCGCCACAGCACAAGGAGAATCGTACAACCGTCCTCGAATCGGCCAAGGTGCTGGCGGAAACGGCGCGCGCCTTCGCTACGCTTGCGAAGATCGGCGTGGCCGCGGAGACTATCGACGGATTGGTGGTACGGTAGATTACGGTATCAAGATTAAGGTAGATTGTGGGACTTCTTCGATTTTTGGCCCAGGTAACAACGGCTCTGAATGTGGAAGGGGCAGGGAATAAGAATGATAGGAAAGAAAAAAATTGAAGAAGATTGTGGTTGTTTACGGCTGGCTACGGACGAAAAATATTCTACTTTTCATCTACCGCACACGTCGTAAATTCGGTTCTTCACCAGGGCCAGCAGCCGCCTCCGCCCCCTCCTCCGCCTCCGAGACCGCCGCAGCCGCCTCCGAAGCCCTCACAGCAGCAGCAGCGGCCTGCTGCAGCCAAGCAGCCTGTCTCCAATCAGACTACCAAGAGCAAAGTGAGCGCCACGGTTGATACTTCGAGAGGAGTCGAATCGATTGAAATGCTCGATTTCTTACGCAAACTCTGCATTAGTGATGGCAATTGGGCAAGTGCCGCTTCGCTGGCATTAGTTCGGATCAGAAGTAGGCGAGGGACAACTGTTATTTCAAAAACAAATTGTGAAATAGTTCTTATCTGACCTAGCGCCGTTTCCCAAGAGAGAGAGTACGCGAAATGAAGAGACGGTGACCCATATTTCGAACTCTATTGCAGATGCAGCCGCCGTCGCAGCAGAAGCAGCCGCAGCAGCGCAGTCAGTACGGGGCCGGGCAAGGACAGCGCCGTCTCGCTCCGGATGAGATCCAGACGCAGCTGGCCGGCCAGCCCGCCTTCTACGACAACGTTCAAAGTGAGCACGGTAGCCAAGCTACCGTAGTCCTTCTTGGGTACTGTAGCCGATCATTCTCAAACTTCCGTAGGCAACTAAAGCTGGACCTAGAGTGCAGTATGCAAAGATGTGCTGCAGTTCAGCAAATCTACCGTAGTCTTACCGTAGTAGTACTACGGTAGTGCCATTGCCTACAGTAGTGTTTGCTTACCTTCAGCTTGCATAGGCTAATCGAACCTCACTGACCTACCGTAACCCACCGTACTCACTCTTCAGGCATCTACTACGATGGCGAGCTCGCGTGGTACTACGATGACGCGCCCGATTCCGTCATCACCGCCATCGAGAAGGAACTCGCCGGTGAGGGGGTAGGGGTACGGTAGCTTGATGATTACGGTAGGTGCATCCATTCGGGAGCCTATCGAGTGGGTTTGTAGTTGGATAATGTAGCTTATCGATTTGTGCAGTCTAGCTGGTACTGTACTTTACCATACCCATGCCTAATTACCGTACTTGCAGACGCAGCCCGCATCGCCGGCAACGACACTCAGGGCAGCCTCGAGGAGCACCGCAACGCACCCGCTTCCGTGTATTGCGACACGCGTCACGCCCTCTAGATCCCCTGCCTGACTGACAAGCGAGTGTGAGGTGGTCCTGACACGGCCCCGATATGCATAAAGTAAATTAACGAAAATATAAAAATATTTAAAAAAATAAAATCAATCTTCAACATCAATAGCTAAGAGTACGATATTCTTCTCGTAGTCGTTCGCGACCTTCTGCGCAACTTCATTGGAGCGAATTTCAAACCCGTGTATTTATTGTTTCAGCTGTTACATGAACAGCAATTGTTGATGTTATTGTTTAATTTTCTCTTTGTCATCCCTCTCTCGATATCCACTTGTAATAAGGTGTTATCAAAAACCGCTCAAATACTGCCCTGCCGATTTTCTCTTTTCGCTTCTCCTTTCTTGTTCGAACGCGTTTCTCTTTCTCGTTTGTTGTTGTGGACCGCTATTTTCCCCTAAACCACCTGTTTTTATTATCGTTTCCACCTAACCCAGTTCGCTATACTGACCAACCCGTGTTTCAGTCCCCCGGAAAGTCGTCGTTCGTGCAGCCCCCATTCGCTGCAACTATGGCGCTCTTCGAGGAGATGATCATCCAGGGCATCCGAGCCTACCCGCCCAGTCAGTTATTCATTATATATAATGTAAAACTATTAGTATTCTATTGGCGACTCAACTGAAATCACTCCAAACTTTGTTGCCGTACTGATACCGCACCTGTGAAACACAAAAGCTGTGAATAGTTCAAGTTGTGCTATATGTTCCCTAGACTTAGTTGCGCCCATGATCAATCTATCCTAGATGCATAAATCAAAGCTAATCAATCAATGTTTATTAGTATCATGCGTGGTAGATGTTAGGGCACATGCTGATCTCTTCTGGTTCTGTATATTCCTGTGCTGTTATCGACCACCAGTCGCGTCCGATCGTAGAGTGTATTCATAAATCAAAGTTTAAAAAAAATAATTTGCAGCAACGCAGTCCGTGATCAAGTTCGTCCATCCCCTCACGATCATCCAGGGCAACAATGGGTGCGGAAAAACTGTGAGCCTTTGTTTTTGATTCTTTCTGGACCAGCTATTTACTAGGGTTGTCTATTCGGAAAACGGAATTCCGTGAATTTCATTCTTCTATTCATTTTATCCGAATAGCTGCGACCGTACTTCATTCACTAGTATTCACTAGTAATAGTATTCACGGGGCATTCTAGCGAAATCCACTTTGCTTGTTCATTTACTGCATACTGTAGTCGAGTATAACTGTATCTTTTGGCCTGATAACACTTTATTCTTTGATTATTTAATATAAATAAAACATAATTCAGACGATAATCGAGGCGCTGAACAACATCTGCACGGGCGCACTGCCGCAGGGACAGAAGCAGGCATTCCTCCATGATCTGGATGTATGATTATTCATTAGTTCACTGCGCTTGTTTACGCATTAATGACATTGAATTCGTAATGGAGTTAGTGATAATTTATATACGTGACTCTATGTAACAGAGGTCAATTACCTAGGTAAAATCAATTGTTTGAGACGGGTACGTTTTCATTTCAATAGCGAAAAGACGGGCATATTTTGGGGAAATCTCTAATTTTTACCATTTTATCCTCAATTTTTTCGGGTCGGCCCGCTTCCGGCGGGTACGTTTTATGTCCAAAACCAGAAATAGCGGGTACGGTATGTTAAAATTAACGAAGTAGTTGACCCCTGCTATGTAATCACAGCTCCTACGCACACGAGCTGTTGTAGCGGCCTTGAAACTTCACTCTCACTGGATTTTTTTTTGCGAAAATTGTGTGAAATTGGGTGTTTTATAAGAGGACTTTTATTTGACTAACAATCGATCGAAAATCAATCAATATTCTGCTCAGAACGCGAAGACGGTCAAAGTGGACGCGCTGATCAAGCTGCGTTTCCGGGACGTCCGCAACCGGGAAATCGTCGCCTGCACGAGAATGACGAATCTCGTGGGCAAGGAAGGGGTACGGTAGCTTTACAATTACAGTAATCTGAAACTACGGTAATCTCTAGGCCCAGAAGTCGATTAGTATTATTGTATCTAATTGAATGGTTTTCTTACGGTAGCGTGGACAATTGAGACCCTAGTCGATCAATAAGTTACAGTGACCTCTAGGCAGCCGCTTGATTTTGCACATATACCGATCGATATCCTACAGTACTACCTAGAGAATCAGTTACGGTAGCTGTCGATCGCAAACTGACTCTATTATTTTTGCAGAAGAACCAGACGAAGGCCGACGAGCAGACGATCAAGGTGTACCCGCACGGAGGAGAGAGGGGCATCGCAATCTCATCCAAGACCATCGACTTCCGAGCGGAGGTATACTGTAGGGAGGGGGTACTGTAGTAGGGGGGGGGCTTATCGATTTGTCAGCAGAAGTATACTGTAGAGGAAGTACTGTAGTAGGAAGAAGTTTATCGGTTCGTAAGCGGAGGTACACGGAAGTTTCCAGTCAAATGACGATAGAACGGTGTAGACGCATGTGGTAAAACATTTCGAGCTCCGGTAGTTTATTGTTTGTAGTCTGTAGTCCGAAATCTCTGTGTTATGTTGCTTACCCAGCAAGATGAGCGACTTCCGATCGAAGGTATGCAGTATACCGTATACCGTGGACAGAAAGGGAAAATGCGATTTGAGAGACGGGTGAGGTATCCGATTCTGCACGTAGAATGCAATTATGATTTTTCAATCGAAACGCCATTGATCGCGGCAGTCTTTTTGTTAGATATCACGAGTGTGAAACGCGAATCGAACGGGATAATCTGTCTACAGCTTCCGCATTTCTGCACGATTTCTCCTAATTTTCTCGAGATTTTGAAGGGATACCTGACTGAAAATGTTCCGGCTAATACTGATATTCCAGATGCTGAATCTTCTCGGCATTCCGAAGTCGATCCTCGAGAACGTCGTCTTTTGCCATCAGGAGAACTCGACCTGGTCAGTTGTCAATTCGTCTTTATGAAAGACGGGTTTCCGTAGTTTGAAAATGTGATTTACTCGCGTTCTTGAAAAAAGTTTGTTTTATTTTATTTTCCTATAATTATTGAGCCGGTTCCTTTCGGATCTAGGTTATACTATGAGTGAAACACGTATCACGGTGTTTGTTTTATGATTCTTTTCTTTATATTAGTTTTTCGCAAAGAAATAGAACATTGTGAATCGATGCTTCGAGTTCGGTTCAGTTGCTTATTGCACAGCAAATGGCAATGCATCTATGATGTCAACTTTTAAAGTGTCAATCGAATTACACAGTGAATCTTCTATTGCTGCTGTATTTCCTTTTTTTATTCAATGATAGTAATAATAATTATTATTATTCCATAATCAGGCCCCTATCCGAGCCTGCCAAACTGAAGGAGCCCTTTAACTCGCCTTTTAAATTTCGGTCGAGTTAAAAAAAAGATCATATTAATAATAGTTTTATATCAATTATTATTATTCTGTTCGCAGGCCCCTGTCCGAGCCGGCGAAACTGAAGGATCGTTTCGACGCCATCTTCCAGCTCACCGGTTTCGTCAAGTTCGTCGATAAGGGAAAGAGTCGACTGAAGGAATTGGTGAGTTTGGAATTTGTAGTTTGTAGTTTGAACTCTAAGCACTGGGCTTTGAGTGAGAAGGGAAAGAGTTGACCTAGGAATTGGTGAGTGGAGTTTGGTATGTGATCTCCGTTAGAATGTAATGCGAAAGAATGGATCGAAAAGGGCAATATTGGAATTAATAACCACATCGTACGGACTGACTAATGCGCACTTTGATTACGTTGATAGTATCACCACGCGCCGAAGCGGGAATGAACCTGGTGATGAAGTTGGATTGTTTTTTCGACTGACATTCAGTTAATGCATTAGTGTTTCGTACGGACCTTACCGAGTGTAGTCTGTGCAGTCAATGCTTTTATTTTTTATTAATGTAGTTTGATCTTTGATCTTTGACCTCCCCATTCCCTCCATTTCAGCGCGAGACGTACATGCTCGCGTGCGCGGAACACGACGGTGCCCTGGCCATCCAGAACGAGAAGCAGATCGTGAGTTTTGGTTGTAGTTTGACCTTTGATCCCTGCTGTTTGTGATTTGATCAACCGACTATGTACTAGGGATGGCTAAACGATATTCTAAAAGTGACAGGTTTAGCTCCCCCTCCCCTAGCTCTTCCCAGTTGCGAGCGAGAGAGCATGCGGAATGAAGTGAGTGCTTCCGATCTCAGGGGCATAGAGCGTAGGGGGAGCTAAACCTGCCACGTTTAGAGTATCGCCATACCTATTATATACAATGCATGTCGGTTTTGCGTTTCAGTTACTTTCTTTAAATCACGCATTGCAATCGGTAGTGATTAATTCATCTAGCGCTGTTATTACTATGCTAATATGTTTTATTATGCCGTTTGATTTTTTATTATTATCGGTTTGTAGTTTGATTTCTGGATTAGATGTAGTTTGTAGTTTGATCAAGCTCATTTGTCAGGCGCAAACTCGTCTGGAGACGAAGCAGCACGAGCTGCAGCAGGCAGGCGATCGACAGCGAGAGGTCGCCAAGGAGATGAACGAGTGAGCTTTTGAGTTGTAGTTTGTAGTCTGATCATTGATTGTATTGAACCGAAGAGTGATTATAAGGAGTGTAGTTTGTAGCTTGATCTCTAGTTGATGTATAGTTTGGTAGGGGCAAATACTCTCTTGCAGTCAGGGGTCGATTACATACATTATCAAAAATGTCAAAATGTGGGTTGGTTTTCCCTTTTTCCCTCCAACGCCCGCAAAAATCAGCCAAATGTGGGTTGGATATGTCATTATTTGCATAGTAATCGAGCCCTGCTTTCAGTCTGACGAAGTCGATGCGGGAGGCGGCGCTGCAGCTGCAGCAGCTGCGGGATGCAGCCCACCAGAGAAGTGAGTGGTGGTATTTTTCTACTCTCAAAGATACGGATGACTGCGTATGAACAGAATGACCTGAACATGTAGAATAGGTGAAACGTGAACCCACTTACCGAATTTCGTTTTTTTTTCGACGAATCTCCTATCTTGTACAAATGAGGAAACATGCATACCCCAGGTATAACGTCAATTGGAATCATTTGGGTGATCTATTGTTGTAGTCATGAAGCATAAAATCTCTGGGCTGGGATGGGATATGTGTAGGCACTAGATTCTGACATTTTATCAACTGCCTTGCGACGTTTATTTCTATTTCTAATTTTTCATTGATAAAATTAACAATAAATTTAATTAAGACGTGGTACTGGCAAGGTTGGATGGACTGCGCAAGCAGAGGGAGATGCTGAATGTACCCGAGTGGAGCGGAAGTGAGACGGAGTTGAGGGAGTTGATCAAAGAGGTACGGTATTTTGGAAGGTATCATAAACTGAACGGATACAGTAATTCTGTATTTTGTAAGTATGAATGAAATGATCAAAGAGGTTCGGTAGGGGGTACTGTAGTTGGGGAATACGGTACTCGGAAATAGGAGGGTAGGCAATCAAAGAGGTACTGTAGCGGGCACTGTTTGGGCAAGTGCGGTCATCTAAAATATGTTGCAAAAAGGCTGTTTGATAGTTTTGGACTTTTCGCATTTTCGTTTCACTGATGTATCAAGTGGTCGCGGACGTGAGTCACATTAATTTTTTTACAAGTAAAGTTTTAATAATAACTATAATAAATGTACAATCATCTCAGATGGAGTCATCGAAGGAGTATCGATCGGCTAGCATGCAGAAGGCGCAGCTGGAGAAGAAACTGAGGGAGTTTGACAAGTGAGTGACCGACTCTCCTCATTTTGCGTACTCTCTCGTCTATCTAACCTGTTAGATAGCACTCGAAACGATAGAGAGCATCATGTTGATTCGTAGTAGCTAGTGAGCAATATCGAAGTGTTGTAATAGAGATACCGTAGCTCCTATAAAAATGGTTCAATGGCAAGTAGGAGATGAAGCTGAGAGAGTTTGACAAGGTAGTCAATGATTATTGATAGTTCGCTAGGCCTTTGAACATTGGCGTTTCAACAGTTAGGTTAAGCAGCGGCGATGAGGACAGTATTGTTTGTTATCACTGACGTAAGGCTCATAGAAAATTAACAAATAGTTATTCGAATTGTGAGCGCGTTGAGAAGTGTGCCAGTGAGATGCGCGTTTCAGTATCTAGGTATAGTAGTGCTGTAGCGGCGAATATTTGATGAGATACATGACTTAAATATTTAAGAATTGATAGAATTATTATTATACTTCAATACTAGTGCTGTAGCTACGAATCGTTGATGGGAGCGAGTGATTAAAAAAACTAATTAATTAATTTTTTATTATTACCATAAATTATTCAGCGAGGCGGAGCAGGTGAAGGTGGAGAAGCGGAAGGCCGAGCAGGAGGTCACGAGAGTGTCTGCGATGGAAATGGTACGGTATGATTGCCCTACAGTAAATACCATTTGATGAACTGTAGTGATGGAGGTAAAGATAGTTTCTTGAAGATTATACATGGCCATTTTCATTTTTTACTGTCATTTTCACGATTATGATGACGAGGTAGGATAGTGCAGTCGGTAGGAGGGTTTCGGTAACGATGAAAGGATACCGTACTTGCAGCACCGCAACTCGACGGCGGCCGCACTGCACGAGCTGACCGCGTCGATCGCCAATGAGGTATACGGTAGGGTACGGTAGGGTACTGTGGATTACCGTAGTCGAGGTACGGTAGAATACTGAAATGATGTCGTTGTTGATGTTGCGGGCTGAAAAGCCCCCATGGTGGTAAAAGCAAAAGGAGGAACAATGCTGCAGTCCCGGTGAAACCTGCTATTTTTGCATTTCCGCAACTAGGTAATAGCTTTGTGATTTGCTAGTTTGTTAATGATGTCCTCGCTAGTAACAGTTGGTGTTTCTAATTATATTTGTGCTTCTCCAGCTCAGTGGATGTGAATTGAACTATATTTGCGTGGCCTAGAAAATCAATATCCAACCCATTACCGTACGCCTGACTACCGTAATCTCCCTCCTTTTCCAGTTCGGACTGCGTGCCGACGTGAAGATGCAGCCACAGCTGGAGGCACTGGGCGAGGGACTGAGGAGCGAGGGAGAGGGAAGAGTGGTGAGTATTGTGATTATTGAACCATACGTTTTCATTGCCAACCGGGGTTCTCTGACACCAATAGCAGGGGTCTAATGGCTTACAAACCTATTTTATTGTTGATATATTGTGGTCTGACATCAAATCCCATCAAATATTTAGTGGTCTGATTACCGGCCCGGTAATTACGAAAATGTATGTTATCGAACGAGGACGATTGATTGATATGCATAGGAACGAGAAGTTCTCATAGATGTGGTGAAACCGCGATGTGGATTGTGATAGCATTTTGATTTACCTTCTAATAGGGAAGGTATTGAGGAGTGAGGGTGAGGGAAGAGTGGTGAGCCATATTTCCCCTATTTTACAATTTGAGGTTATGTCCGTGATGAAGGTTATGTCCGTGATGAAGGGGATATTAGGGGGCTCCGCTAAATTTATTCTGTGCCACTAGGGGGCTCCGCTAAAGTCTCCAATTTTCCTTACGGGACCCCGCACTTCCACCTCCGATCGGGGACATAGCCCAGCAGTGGTCAGAATACTGTGTTGTGCCGAGGTTTCATCAAATAATCGGTCCCCTGTGCGATGAATAGTACTTGGAGTAGTGGTGTAACGCGGAGACACTGGGCGAGGGAGAGGGAAGGGTGGTGAGTATTTCGATTATTGAGTAGTTTAATTATTGGACAAGCACAAAGGGAAGATTGAAATGCAGAGAAACGAGGGGTTCTCGTAGATGTGATCTAACTGCGAAGTGGCTTGTATTTGCATTTTCGTTTATCTTGCACTTAGAGAAGGTATTGAGGAGCGAGGGAGAGGCAAGAGTGGTGAGTCATATTTCCCCTATTTTACAATTTGAGGTTATGTTCGTGATGAAGGGGACGTTCCAAATGGTGTCAGACTGTATAGCGAGGGTGGGGGGGGGGTGGGGGGGGGGGTCAGAATACTGTGTTGTGCCGAGGTTTCATCATATAATCGGTCCCCTATGCGATGAATAGTACTTGGAGTGCTAAAATTGAGAAACGTAGGAGTCGAGGGTTCTCGTAGACGTGGCGAAACTGCGATGAGGTATGTGGTTGCACTATAATCGGATTGGTAGGAGCGAGGAAGTGGGTCTTGTAGCGGGTTATTGGTTCGAAGACAGGGCTCGATTACTATGTAAAAAATGACATATATTGGCTGATTTTAGCGGATGTGGGAGGGAGAAAAATTAAAACCAACCCACATCTGACTGATTTTTGCGGGTGTGGGAGGAAAAAAAAGGAGAACCAACCTACATTTAAACATTTTTGAAAATATATGTAATCGACCCCTGTTCGAAGAACATCATTGAGGAAGACACTATTGTCACGTGCAGTAACAAACGATGGATATAGGTGTGCTGAAACATGAATGTGAAAGGGTGGTACATGAACCTAGAATGGGTCTCTTGCTAGTGCGCTAGAGGAAAAACTACGGACTTTCTTTGAAACTTTCTTTGCTGATCCTTATCGGTAACCTGCGTGATGAATTGCACTTGGGCTTATTGTGGAACCATACCTGAGCCAGGGAGCTCCTTCCCGGGCCCCCTCCCTAACTCCGCCCCCCTCCTCTCTCTCCTCCCCCTGCCCTCTCTATCCCGTCGCGTCTAGCACACCCCCTATAATAGATTTAGCGACTGGGACGCGGCGGCGACCCCGTATGTGTGGAACAAGAATGCAGCGTGAGGTACGAGGACGTAGGTAGTATTTCGATTGTTTGGATCAGCTAGAAAGGGAGACTGAAATGCAGAGGCGATAGGGGTTCTTGTAGATGTGGTGAAACTGCGAAGTGGCTAGTGATTTCTCTCTCGTGCATTGGTGCGCAGCAGCATGAGCTGAGGAATGACGAGTGAGCTTGTATTATGCAAGAGGGGGGGGGGGGGGTTGTGGTGAAACCGTAAGAGATTGTTAGATGTTTAAAAAAAAGAATGATCAAGAAAATAGCGTCTTGTGAAGCGACGATCGGCACTAGTACTTGTAGTGAAACACGGAAGGCGATAGCGACGATGAGGGGGGGGGGGGGGGAGGCGAGCAATTCGAAAAATTCGGCAATGTTGAATATGAGGCTGTTCGCCTAAGGTTCAACAAGCCTCCACAGGGGTCGGGAACAGGTAAAAAATCGAAAACTCCAAAAAGTTGGCCCTAGGGGTTATTTTTGACCCTCTACACGCTGGTGCACTCGATTTCGCAATATGTCCCCTCCCCGCTCCAGGAGGGGGCACCCCCCATTTTGCCCCAAATCGCGTTTTTCGCGTATTATTCCTCGGAAAGTCGTCAAAAATGGGTGAAATCCCACCTATACGACCAGAATTTCGAGCTCTATCTCGTGGTTATGCTGAATAGTCATGATCTGTTTTCGTTCTCGAGATAAAGTCAATTTTTGAACCGAGACTTAGGGTGAGAAAACCCGTCTACAGTAGAAAGAGGACATTCTCCCGATCATTTTGATGTATTGGACTTGGGGTTTGACCTTACATACGGGGGTCTTATGGGGGGTGGAGCGAAACGGGGACACAAAAAATTTCGCGACTACCCCCCGTGTTTGTGCTCATTTTGAAGAGCTCGTTAAACTGATCATTTTTTGTGTTGGACTTTTTCCTGGAAATGTTTCCTTAGGAAATTACAATCGCTCAAATTCTCCTTTTTTGCGAGAGGTCCGATAATCACTTTTTCGATTGCTGTAACTTCCTAAGGAAACATTTCCAGGAAAAAGTCCAACACAAAAAATGATCAGTTTAACGAGCTCTTCAAAATGAGCACAAACACGGGGGGTAGTCGCGAAATTTTTTGTGTCCCTGTTTCGCTCCACCCCCCATAAGACCCCCGTATGTAAGGTCAAACCCCAAGTCCAATACATCAAAATGATCGGGAGAATGTCCTCTTTCTACTGTAGACGGGTTTTTTCACCCTAAGTCTCGGTTCAAAAATTGACTTTATCTCGAGAACGAAAACAGATCATGACTATTCAGCATAACCACGAGATAGAGCTCGAAATTCTGGTCGTATAGGTGAGATTTCACCCATTTTTGACAACTTTCCGAGGAATAATACGCGAAAAACGCGATTTGGGGCAAAATGGGGGGGTGCCCCCTCCTGGAGCGGGGAGGGGACATATTGCGAAATCGAGTGCACCAGCGTGTAGAGGGTCAAAAATAACCCCTAGGGCCAACTTTTTGGAGTTTTCGATTTTTTACCTGTTCCCGACCTTTGTTGAACCTAACGCAAACAGCCTCATATACACTTCATCCTCGAAGCAGCGCCCAAGGGATGGCTTAGCGGGGGGGGGGGGATGGGTTACTGATTAGTGCTATTATTGTTATGTTATAGCCAATTCGTGTCCGATAATGACGTTGCCTGAAATGAGCACTCATACTTTTCAGGCTGGAAATTGCTCTCGTGTTTAGCGTTTGTTTAGCGAACCACAAATGAAATGCAAATCGTGACCTTTAATTCCTCCTCATTACAGCGCGCCCTGGCTGCGGCCGAGTCGGAACTGCGCGTCGCCCTCGAGGCCGCCTCCAACGCGCGTCTCTCACTGCAGATCGAGCACAAGTCGCTGATGGTGAGGTGGTGGTGTGGACGGGTGGCAAACGTCGCCCTGTAGAAATTGTGATAGAAACCAATGTTAACATTTGTCGACCACACAATGGATTGGGAAACGTCGCCCTGTAGGAAATTCGACAGAAGTGAAGAACTAGTAAACGTCGACCTCACCACACGCGCACCCGATTGCAGGAGTCGATGAGCAAGCTGAAGGCAGAGTCGGCCCAGATCGAGCAGCGACTCAGCGCCATCTCGTCCAGCCAGAATGAGTGAGTTCCATTGAGAGGCTAAGGGTTGGGAATGAAGCACGGAAGGTACAGGTCGAGGGGTCAGAATGAGTTAGTTTGGGGATCAAGTTGAAACAGTTTATGGTGAGGTGAATGTGGGGGGGGGGGTGACGAGATGGTTTTGGTATATTTGCTTGGTGTTAGAGCAGAAAGAATCGGTTGGTGACCGAAGCACTAGTGTGATATAGGAGAGGTGAAACGCGAAAGTGATCGGCGATGCGTAGAAGAGGGAGGGTGACCAGGCAAGATGCTGTTTGATTTTGTGAATTCTGTCCTTGCGAAAATTGATTGGCAAACGAAACGATGACATGAGGTAGGACGGGTGAAACACGAAACATGTTCGACAATTCAAAAATGGAATGATGAGCATAGTTGGGATAATCACAGAAAGGAGTTCAATATTGGTTGGTATGCGAGGCAATGAGGTGCCATAGAACTAGTGAAGCAGAAATGAGTCTTGTCGGAAATTGTATGAAATCGATGCATCGCCAAACTCTATCGAAAATAAGTAAACTGTGAAACCCAGATGTTCCTTGCAGAGTGCCCGAGCTGCGCAACCAGATCGCCACCCTGGAGCGAATGCTGACAGAGAAGGTACGGTGTGGTGTAAGACTTGGTGTGGAGTGGGAAACGTCGTCATGTTTGAAATCTACAATACGATACGAAGGCTTATTGCGTGGTGTAGAATAGGAAACGTCGCCTTGTTCGAACATTGACTACGGTATTATAATGTAAAGAATTTTTCAAGGTGGAGCCAGCGCCGAGCGAGGATGAGCAGAGAACAATGGAGAAGAGCAAGAAGAAGCTGACAGATCAGGTACGGTCGGAATACTGTAGGAAGGATACGGTAGGAGCAAATGGCAGTGAGAATCGATTGCATACTCTCATCTTGTATTTTGTATGGACTGTGAAGCGTTGAGCGGCCAGTGTGAAATTGGCTAGTTATTTCGATGTTTGGACCAAGTCATTTGCGGTTGATTGATGAATTCTCTGTACTGTACCAGCAACGATCACACCGACAAGGCCTTTATTAGTTCACACAAACTACCGCGAGTATTATTAGCAGTTGTGATGTAACGTAACCAAGGCTGGGCTACTCGTCGTGGGCTAGTGGGGGCATGTGGTGTAGTGGTGTGGTGTGTGGTGTGGTGGTGCGACGGGTGCGTAGTGTGGCGTGTGTAGAATGGCGCGCACCGATGGCACACGGCCGCCGCCCGCTCACTGAGCCTTGCTCGCGGCGCTGTGCCTGGAATAGGGGAGGGTTACGGCAGGTTATGGATACGGTGAATAGTTGCTACGTACTGTAGAAGGTCTATTTTGTCCGACTACAGTAACTTGAGGGGTACGAGGTACTTGGCTCAGTAGATACTGGTGGACCTACGCTACGTCTGGGTGACCTGGATACGGTATTCCGGGAAGGGAAGGGGATACGGTAGGTCACCCTCGGGGGTCGGGGTGCAACTCACTGGGTCTTGGCGGGGGTACAGTAATGCTGAGAACAGTGTCACTGCCTAGTCTCATTTTCTAGGTAGAGAAATCGACTAGACGGGTCGGTCTAGTCGAGAATGAGGGGTAGACGAACCCCCTTCCCCCTCTCCCTCCCTCCTCTCTCATTTCGAGTGAGACGTATGAGATCGGTAGGTAAATCTTGTCAATAATTGAGTTAAACATCCCTTTTACATAAACTATCGTATCACAACTCAATTATTGATAAAATTGGAATATTAATCTCATTCGTCTCACTCGAAATGAGAGAGGAGGGAGGGAGAGGGGGAAGGGGGTTAGTCTACCCCTCATTCTCGACTAGACCGACCCGTCTAGTCGATTTCTCTACCTAGAAAATGAGACTAGGCAGTGACACTGTTCTCTCTCGGTGGTCGGGGTGAAACTCACTGGGTCTTGGCGGTCTTGGGATCGGCCTCAGCCTGCACGGCATGGAGATGAGGAGGAAGGTACTGGTTGAGCATGCCCAACTGGAATGGAGAAGGATTACGGTAGGTCAAGGTCCGGTTAAGGTATTGATGGATTCAAGGTACGAGCAGTACGGTACTTAAATACCCAGGGTAGTCTCCGATTAGAGTAGTCTGGTTACCGTAACAAGCTTGTGGGCATACGGTACAAAGCGACGATTCAGTGCGGGAATGGGTTACGGTGTCTAGCTTGGGGTCTAGGGATACCCTGTCTGGGTATCTGGGGTCCGAGGCCAGGGTTACGGTACCTTGTCAGAGCCCATATCTAGAGCAGTGAGAACGATACCAAATCAAGATCTGCCGGGGTACGGTATCGAGCTAGGGGGTAGGGATACCCTGCCTGGGTTTGGGGTATCGGGGTCCGGGGCCGGGGGGACGGTACCTTGTAGGCGACGCCGGCGCCGACAGCAACGAAGAGGACGAAGAGGACGAGGAATCCCATGATGAAAAGTGACGAGAAATGGAGGAGAAGAGGGGAGAGGAGGGGGGTTATATAGGGGGAGGAGGGAGAAGGGAAGAGGGAAATGAAGAGAGGAGAGAGGGAAGAGGAGTGAAGAGACGACCGATGATTGAGTTGAGAGAAGGGGATCAGGAATGGGATTAGAAGGAAAGGTAATTGAGGTCTTTGTGAGGTTATGGAAATCATGTAGTATTGTGATCTATCGTTGAAATGGGGGCAAAAATTAACGACAAACCTGAAACAAGTGATGTATGAGATGTGTGAAACATCAGCTATCGTGGTGGTGAATGTGCAGCCTCATTTATGCTTTTGTAAACGTTTTACTTTTATTCGACTATTAGCGACAATTCAATCGATTCCTGCACGCTGTCCTTGAATGTATCAGTTTGTTGAAACGGCAATATTCGAGGCAGAAATTGGGTTGGGTGAAAATACACTTTCAAGGGAGTATGCGCTACCATCAAACATTATAAATTTCCACTAGAAATCGTGCCGGAATCACTGAGTCCCATCGCCCTTGAATGTATGAGGTTGTCGAAACATCGTTATTCCTTGCCAACAATAGGCACAGCGAAGGGGGGGACACCTGAAAATACAACATTTTTTTTCGGATAGAGAAGTAAAGGCGATTGAAACATCGCATTGCCCATGAATATGCGAGAGTGTTGAAACATGAAAATGCCAGGCCGAAATCGCATACTGACTTTATTTCATTCACAGATTGCCGCTCTCCGCGAGTCGATCAGGAAGGCCGGCGCGTGGGAGGAAACGGGAAGGAATCGACAGAGAATGGAGAAGGAGAAGGTACGGTGGGGGTACGGTAGCCGGGGCTTGGGTTACGGTAGATTGGAGAGGGTGATCGATTGAATCGACAGAGAATGGAGAAGGAGAAGGTACGGTGGGGGTACGGTAGCCGGGGCTTGGGTTACGGTAGATTGGAGAGGGTGATCGATTGAATCGACAGAGAATGGAGAAGGAGAAGGTACGGTAGGGGTACGGTAGCCGGGGCTTGGGTTACGGTAGATTGGAGAGGGTGATCGATTGAATCGACAGAGAATGGAGAAGGAGAAGGTACGGTAGGGGTACGGTAGCCGGGGCTTGGGTTACGGTAGATTGGAGAGGGTGATCGATTGAATCGACAGAGAATGGAGAAGGAGAAGGTACGGTAGGAAGGGGGTTTGGGATATAAGGTAGACTGAGGATGCCTTGATTATTGCTGATTTAGATATAATGTGGGCTGGTAGCAATTGCGAGATGACAGATAGGAACTATAAGTTAAACGGCATATTATTATTTTTTCGAATCATGATCGCTGGTGAATTGATTCAAATTGATCTTGAATGAATGTGTATGATTGATGAAACAGCATTATGCGTGGCCGAAATGTAGCCTCTGAACTTCACATTGTGTACATAGCTCACAATTATATGAGTATAACAATGAGTCGTATTACCGCCAGACGTGCTGATTAATCATTTTTTATCTACCGTAATCCTCTCTTTCCCTTCAGGAATCAGAAGAGCGGGCGCGCAACGCACTCCTGTCCAAGCACGAGGCCGACTTCATGCTTCTGTTCGCACGTGTCATCAGGGATGATCCGATCAAGTACGGTAGGGTTTACGGTAGTATAAAGTGCGATGGGTCAGATTTGGGATGAGGGACGACCCGATCAAGTACGGTAGTAGGGGAGGGTACTGTAGCAATGGTACGGTAGTGCGGTGGGGCAGATCTACGATTGCATAGATTTGTATCCTTTAGAACGGTGGTAGTGAAGGGGCTCGGTAGTGCATAGAGGTGAATCGGTTCTGGATGCGATAGTATTGGTTATACGAGCTCAGAAAGGAGCATTGTATAAGATCCCTATTTGCAAGCCTATGGGGATTCATCGCAGCACGGATCTTGCATGTGCGATTATTACGTTATAATTCTACAAGGGAAGGGCACCTATCGCTAGCTATTGGGAAATGTAATAAATTGAACAACAATCACCACGATGAGCAGTGGTGAGCGACCCCACCGACTTTGGTGTGTACCCCCGCAGAGGGGGTACAGCCTTGTTATGGAGAGGGTGTGTGCTAGAGCCAACGGGTGAGAAAGAGTAGGGAGAGGCGCGTGCGGGGGTACACGATTTCGCGTGTACCCCCGCAAGTTGGTGGGGAGCGCTCATCACTGACGATGAGGCATCAGATATGACCACCGTGTCACGACTGCGATCAAGCTGGGCGACAGGAATGTCGCTTGTGCAAATTTCGTTGCGATAAATGCAGCGATAAATGAACTAGTCGATCTAGGTTAGACCTCATCAAATGATATTTTAACCAAATGAGATTATTGATTACCGTAATGCGGGAGCAGTTCGCTGGGTCAGATTTATTATTTAATCAATTCCAGTGCGAAGATCACGCAAGTCTACGGCGCAGCGCAGGAGGCGCTCGCGAATCAGCGACAGCTGGTCCAGAATGGTTAGTCAGTGGGGTACGGTAGCAGGGTCGTGTGTTTGGATTTAGATAGCTTGCTGAAGCAGCGGTCATGCAAGCAAGATGGCGAGAATTTAGAGTAGTAGTAGTGCGAAATTAGGGTGATGTCGAAATGTGCACCGATAATCGTGCCGTGAATTCGAAATTCCCCTGCTGAATTGGTGAATACTAGATGCAGAGTGCAGAAATCTTGCTAGGGACGTAATAACAAACTAAAGACATGCGCAAATACGCTTAATTGATCATCATTTGCGAAATGAGTATGAAGCGAGGAGTTCCCATCACTTCCTCTTCTCAACAGTATCATTATCACAATCGATTGCAGCGGAGATCTCGCTTGTCTTTGCTTGGTAGCATAATTGTACTAATCTTTCATTATGATTCTATAGTGCAGATCCGATCAGTCAGTCACTCCACCAATATTCTCATCATCTAGTCAATCGATTGCAGCCGAGATCTCGCTGGACCGTGCGCGAATGGCCGTCCGGACGAAGGGAGAGGAGCGGGACTCGCTCATGCACGAGAAGATGGAACTGCAGGAGAAAATTGTACAGGTACGGTAGTTCGGTCGGGTACGGTAGCTCAACGGGGCAGATTTGTGATGGCAGAGGTACGGTAGTTCGGTGGGACAAGGTGATGATCACATTGTGAATGGGGTGCTGCCCGGGCTGTGAAAACGAGAAGATTGTGCAGGTACGGTAGATCTATGGCGCGGAGTATTAGATACGGTGGTTCGGTTGGTCTTGTTGTTCATAACGTCATGAGCTAGGAGTGGTACTCGATGATGCGCGGAAGATCGTGCAGGTACGGTAGTTCTGTCGGGCAGATTTATGACCAGGGCTAACTGGGGCATAATGACATATTGCATGAAGATATTGCTGTAGGAGGTTGGGTAGTAGAAATTCGTGATGATCAGACAGAAGAGTTCGCGTTGTTATTTTTGGCCCTCAAGTTGCAAGGTGTTTGATATTATCGAGCTGGCGTAGGAAGGCTGAAACGGCAAAGATGCAAGGTGCGCGTGGTAAGCAATGCAGTGATTGAGCAATGCATGCGAACGATACGTTGGCGAAGATTGATGGTTCAGACATTTAGAGGGTATGAGGGGAACGGTAAAACGCAAACACTATTTTTTCTAGCTATTTGACGAATGTGATATGCAAATCATCTATAAATAAATCGTTGAAGGTTGTAGGGTGCGTTAAACAGGACAAATGCTGGTTGCGTGCGATGAGTAGTGCTGAGTTTGAGTGGTGAACGAACGACTTGCTTCCATGCCTCTCGTTCGGTTCGGTGGGATACATTACTGATTTTCAGCGATCGTTGCGTAGTGTCCATAGTAGCTGGAACCTGACTGCAAGATCAATCGCATCACACGGTTGATTTTTCTTTGTGACTGGAGAAGAAATGGAAAGTGGGTGTGTATTAGAAGGGTGTGTATTAGAAGAATATGGAAAGTGGCATTTTACTGTTTGGCATGTAAAATAATTCAAGAGTTGCGAATGCTTATGCAAATATAGACACGACCCATCATTGAGGGGAGCAGAGATCAATGGAATTTGTGGTGAAACTGAAATTGGGGATCGTCGGGTGGTCTGAAAGAGCTTTGAATATTTTTATTTTTTTATTATTTCTTCCTGGAATTAGTGATTGGTGAAATCGTTCAAGAAAGATACGGGCTGAAACGGGCGATTCGCGGGTTGTTCAGAATTAAATTTACGCGGATGCGAATAGGAGACTGGGCTAAAATAAAGAACCAGCGATTATTTAATTAATTAATTAATTGCTCATCAGGTGACTGGCGATTCGGAGATTGATCCGGACGACGTCGAGTGGCGACACGACCAGACGATGGCTGCTGTGCAGAGGTGCTGTGAGCTCATGCTTATAATTAGGGCTGTCAGAGTGAAGAATCCATCTCTTCAATTCACATGCTCGCTCACCGGTCAGAGTGACGAGAGAGTACGCTGAATGAAGAGACGGATTCTTCACTCTGACAGCCCTACTTATAATCTCATAGAATTCCAAGCGATATTGTCAACATTGACTACTACTTTATCTGTTGGTCAGAGAAGGATCGATTTCGTTAGATTTTGCCGATACATGAAAAAAGCCAGGGAACGCTGTTCTGCAGTTGCTTCATGGAAGACCTAGTATTCACTCTGAGTGATGATGGGCGCAACGCGATTGTTACAATGTCATTTATTTAGTTTTCCCTCCTGCAGAATTCAGGTTACGAGTGTTGTGTGTAATTGGTGGGGTTCAAATATCGTTGATGTTCTCTAGATTCGCTTTATTTTCAAATGAGAAACATTTCTGCTGCATTGACAAGGCGCGTCCGTGTCACATCGTTACTTTAGGTTGACTGTGTACGATATTTGATGGCGTTCCATCTTCCGTGCCAATAACATTCTCTGTTTCGAAAGTTGCCATCGCCAGGAATTATAATGTCCTTCATTTCAGCTATCGCAAGGAGCTGGCCCCTCTGGAGGCATCGGCCACTCTCTACGCGAAATGGGCCGATGAAACGAAGGAGAAGAAGTGCTGTCCTGTGTGCGAGCGGACGTTCGGAAGGGATAGCGAGGGTACGGTAAGGGGGGGGGGGGGTGGGGGTACAGTCATACCTGTCCACGCCGGCGACGACTAAATTTTTGACCATGTGCAGTGCCGGGCGCTCGACAGTGCGCACACATGTATCCCCTATACATGGTCAAAAATCGGCCGCTGCGACTGCTGGACAGGTATGGGTACGGTAGTAAACAGGATGGATGGGAAGCGCAGTAGTGGTCTAGAGTTAATCTTCGGGTATACTTTAAAGAATGGTAGTATTATTATTATTTGAATTCAATGGAAACCCAGGAAGCACCAATTAAATGATTCCGTGGGTGGTTGTATAGACCGCGTGAAACATAACTGTCATAGGAAGGTATGATCACTCTAAAACGCCAGTAGCAGTTTTGTACATGTCGTTTGGCAACTCTTACGAGTTGTTTAGAGCAGTGGTCATGTTTTCGATGGATGGAGAAGCGCAATCGATGGACGGGTTACTGTAATCACAAATTCGTTGCAGGAGTCTCGAAGTTGGCGCGCAAGCTGGCTGACCTCAGCATCAGCATCCCGAAGGAATCGGCAGAGTTGGCGGCCAGATTGGAAGAGGGTATGTGGTATTTTGAGAGATTACGGTATTTTTGAGAGTGTGAACGAAAGGAGAAATCGAGAGTACTAGGCAATGTATTTTTCGTGGCTTTAAGATCTCTTTGATCTGGACCGATTGGTGCTTCTGAAAAGTTGTTCCCATAACGGTGATATTCTGATTCTCGCCTCTAAAAATATACTAAATTATTATTATTATTATTAATGCAACCGGCATATCTGTGTACTTTTATACTTAAGTACGCGGCGACCCGTAGAAAAAAATCAAATTTTTAGAAAAATGTCGGCTACCCGTAAGAAAATTTTGTATTTTCTGAGCATTTTGTACAAAATATGAAGGTTTTTGAGATGAATAGGTCGGCTACCCGTAGAAAAAAATTGTCGGTCCTCTGAAATATAACCAATACATTTTTACTATCGTACGAGCAGGCGCGTCTGGGTTACGCCTAAGTTACATAGTTCAGAATGTTTCACAATTGATAGTAACACATGGTTATCGAGTCGAAAAACTAATATATCGATGTTTGCAAACGTGAGTGTATTAATATTCTTGCAGAAGAGCAGGACGAGCGCAAGCTGGCACAGGCGAAGAATTACGCAGAGCAAATGAGGTACCGTATTTGAATGGGAGAGGGGTTACGGTAGGATGTACGATAGGTCAGATTCGTATTCTGAGAGTGGATGAGGGGTACTGTATGCCATTGGGTGATTACGGTAGAAGGTTCGGAGGATCAGATGCGTGGTCAGGTAGTCGATGCGGTTTGTCCCATATTTTCCGTGCGTTCAGCACGTCAAATTGTGATCAGGAAGTACGGCAAATTTGAGCTATCGGCTCGTCGTTGTGTACCTAGGGAAACTTAATGGAGTACGGTAGTTCATCAGGTCAGATTCATAATTCCTCTTGCAGAACGGCGACGCGCAAGTGGACCGAGGCAAAGGCGGAGGTGAAGACGGCAGAGAAGGAAGTCGACGGTGAGTGGAGGGGAGGTGTGCTAGACGCGCCGGGTAAGAGTGTGATGAGGGAGGTGATCTCGACGCGCCGGGTTGGAGAGAAAGAAGTGTGAAGGAGGTGAAACGACGCATCGTGTTGGTTAGATTATGAGAGATCTGAAGCAGGCTGGACAACATCAATTATTGGCTTCATTCAGCAGCTCTTTTGTAGCGCGTGAATTCGAACAAGCGTAGCTCTAGTTTCACACGTTCATGATTGGAGAACAGTAGCGCTCATTTCGATTTGAGCGCGTTTGCGATCTTACAAAATAATTTTCCTGTCCAAGTTCATTGATGTTTCGCACTATCTTCAAATCGAAAAGAGTACTCCACATTCAATAACTCTGCGTTAATTTTGTGGAAATAGAAAACAATTCAATGCCTAAACCTCTCACATTAAAGATATTTATCCCAGCGATCTCTCTTACAGCTTCGTTCCCTCTCGCACTATCTAACCGACGAGAGAGCACGTCGAAATGAGAGTATCAGACATCAATTTCACCCTCTCTGTCAGGTTGCTCGACTCGTCTGGCGAAGGAGCGCGCCGATCTCGAGCTGATGGCCAAGAGAGCGGAGGCCGTCGTGAGGATCAAGGTACGGTAGGAGGGAGATTACGGTAGTCAGGGAGGGAGGTTCGGTGGGTCAGATCGGTGATTACGGTAGGGAAACACGTTGCGTTAATGCAGGTCGTAGCGAGGATGTTCTACGGTAGGAGGTTGATTACGGTAGTCAGGGCTGGAGGTTCGGTGGGTCAGATAGGTGTTATCAAGGTACGGTATTGTTACGGTAGGTACTATAAAATATATTAAGGGTTGGTTGTAGTAGACTAGGTGAGCTGATTTCTTTTGTTGGTTTGGTGATCGAAAGATTGATTAGAGCTTTATTGGACTATGAACAAACACGTGAGCATAATGAAGATGTCGAGCGCCAGTGTTCAATGTCCGATGTTGGAATGAAGATTCGGTTTCGAATTATTTTAGTTTACGTCGATCTAGTCTTCTCGTAATGGAAGAGGCAGTAATGGGTGGTTAAGTTGAAGTGATGAAGCGCCAATGTGCGGGGTGGTTGAGCTAGAAACTCGGTCATGATTGTTTTGTATTTTGAGAGTAAAAGACCTACACGCAGTGTGCACATCAGGGGCAGCCTCGGTTATGAATCTTAACTTATGATGATGGGTTTCGATTAGAGCTAAATCATACATATTTTTCGACTTGTTATTTAGTTTGAAATTTGAAGTATAGCACGGGATCAATAGGCTCCACCATTATCTGCTTACGGTCAGAGAGGCGAGATAGTGTGTGAAATGAGGAGAGTCATTACTTGCCAAGCCATCCCTAGAATACATTAGGCGATGATCTCTGAAAGTTTAATAGGTTAATATTATTTTAATATTATTTCTCAGGCTGACGCCTCTCTGATGGACTCGCACCTGTCTGCGATTGAGAAGTTGACGGAGAAGTTGCAGATGGGAGAGAGGGAGTGGATGAAGGTATACGGTAGAGAGAGAGAGAGGGGTACAGTAAGTAGGAATGAGCACTGTAGATAAAGGGGAGGGGTGATGGTTACGGTAATCAATTACAGTAAATTATCCAATCGATATCGCAGGTGGGCGCGCCGGCAGTGCAGCAGAAGCAGGAGGAGGAGGAGAGACTGAAGAAGGCCGAGGTACGGTAGGGGGGGGGAGGGGGGGGTACGGTAGGAGAGGGGATTTTATTGATTGTTCCCTTTGGTTATTGCTTTCATCGAGAATGGAGATAATCTTTGTTGTGGGAAGGATGAGAGTAAACTATTCGATATGTGGTTTTTTTCCTGCCGTTCAATGAATGATTAGTATCGTCAGACCCTAGGGGAATTGAGGAGCTGCTGGAACACACGTCGTGCGGGGAACACACGTCGTATTCAAATGCACACTGATTAATTGTACATACGTTCTGCTTTTCAGAGCGAGTTATTTTAGTTTGTAGGACTAATCTCCAATCGATCATCTGATCTGGATAAAATTTGGTATTTAGGAGGCTGTGAAACTCAATTCCTCGGGGCTGAAACCAACTTGCTCTTTCAGTCCGACGTCGACGAGCTGAACTCCAGATTGGACGAGGCGCAGAAGGCTGCCGCTGAAGTGAACAGGATAACGAGGTGAGGGGAAGATAAGGGATTCGAGGTAACCATGTTGCGCCTATTGATGTGTGGGTCGCGAATATGCCGATAGGGTGAAACATAAATGTGCTGCATGCGCATTAAGGCAAGGGACTTAGTGAGGTCAATCGAGTACGAATTGACAGGTTGGAAGGCAAAGAGGCTGCTGTTAATTGATCAGAGCGCGCGTGATCACTTATGCTGAGAGAGTGCTAGGATAAGTGGCACCGTGAGGCGCCGTGGAATAAAGCATGAATTGAGGGGTTGGATGTGAAGAGTGATCGTGAATTGATGGGAGTTAGTCAGATGTGGTTATGCTAAGCGAGTGAAGCATACATGTTGATGGTGCTCGAGAGCATTCAAGGAATCCTTGCCGTTCCTTGCTAGAGTATAGGTATTTTTTGTAGACGAACAATGGCGGAGGCGAAAAGAGATACTAGTGGATCTATGAGGAGAAGGCGAAGCACTGGTGGGCGGGGTTGGAATGTGTGATTATTGGCGCTTTAATAGAACGAAACCTGGAATCGTTTATCCCGTAGCTGTGGTATGTATGATGGGAAGATGAAGCGAGAAAGCACCTTTCAAAGAGCAGGTGAAGCAGCAATACGCGGGAACGGTTTTAGTTATTTTTTTCTCAATACGCAGTGTCGAGCCGATTGTCGACGATTCAGTTATGCTTGGTATATTGGAAGAATGGAGCGCGGATGCGCGAGGTGGCAATGCGTGAATATGCACATGATTTTCGGCTTCTGTAGCGACCACCTATCGTTGATACCGAACTTGGCCTAATTGGTTGGTCTAATTAGAAGATGAAGCGCGGAAGCATCGGTCCACTTGGCGCATGTCGGCGTGCGAAGATAAAGCTTGAATAGTCAGAATTCTGGACAAAATCGAGTGTTTGCAAAAGAGGCGGATGTAATGAGCTGATGAAGCGGTAGTGTACGATGGGCGAATGGTTTTTTATTTGCAATCAATGGATCATTGTTGACACACAAAATAACTATGGCTGGCGACTTGGGAGAGCGATATTGTGTGAGTGGCCGCAAAACTAATGGAATTATGGCGCGCAATGCGATCAGGGGTATGAAGAAATGGTGAAGCCGTAATGTGTAGGGATCCTTGAAGATTAGATTGAAACAGAATCGACAAGTTTTCCTAATCTTGCGGGTATCATGCATCGTTGAAGTGAAGGTGGACAAAAAAATGTAGTTGACAGGGACAGGTGGCGAAATTTATATTAGTGTAACAGCAGGGAGATTAGCTGTGGCTGAAGCAGTAGTGCTCCGGGTCTTTCAAGTGATAATAATGTGCCCACTGATTGGCTGATTGGCTGATAATTATCAGGGAGATGAACGAGCTGCGCGACCGCATTCTTCGCCTCGACGAGGACGTCGTCCAGAGGGCGTCCATTGAAGAGAGATTACAGGTGAGGAGGAGGAGGGGGGGTACGGTAGGGATGAATCGAGAACTGACGAAAAATCGATATATCGATAAAAATCGAATGAGATGGTCATTGAGGAGAGATTGCAGATCATGAGAGGATACGGTGGATGAGGATGGAGAAATGGGTTTATTTTGAAGTAGGGAGGAATACGTTGGATAAAATTGTGAGAAACTTCATGGAGAAACGGTGAAATGCAGTATAGTGGTGTCGAAAACATATCGAAAGTGAGATATCCATCCGTGATCTTTGATATCTCTCTCTCTCTCTCATTTCCAGAAGTGCTACGATGAGCTGCGTGTGGGCGACGACCGACTCGCAGTAATCGCCAGAGAAGGACCGAAGAGGGATCAGGAGGTCGAGGTACGGTAGAAAGGGGGATTGTTGATTCATGAGGGAGGGGCACGGCAGCAAGATTATTGATTGATGAGGGGCATCATAGAGGAACAGTGGTAGGTTTTGTTTGAATGTTGGCAGTGGGCTAACAAGCACATCATTCCTCCTATCTCCTTTGGCTACTTGTGATAGTGTTGCAACAGGAATTTGCCATGTAAGCAGAAATGGTGTAGTGGAGTGGAAATTGATTATTGGTTAGACAAAGACATTGATCTAGCTGGCATTGGCCCAATCATGCTTCAGTGCGCGAAGTAATGACGGTGAAACGCAAATCTGCCAAATGGTGAATTATTAACTTTATTGCCCGGTCGCCAGGAGAATTATCACTCCGCCTCTGGTTTTAATCTATGTGTACTAGGGGACGAAACACTAATCGTCCAAGTATGCCAAAATGAAAATCTTCACGATTTTGGGGGGAATTGAGAGGATATTAGGATTTTCAACAGCCCGATTAGAGACCTAACAGTCTCAATACATACGTTTCCCTTATTGCAGATCGCCCGTCAGCAAGCGCAGTCGGCGGAGCGTGCGACCCGTGCAGCCGAGAGCGAGGTCGCAGCCGCTGTGAATAGTGAGTGAATAATACTTTGGAGAGGGGGGGGGGGTAAACTGGCTCGTACTTATTGCCCATGGGTTAGCAGAATCGTTGCGGGAGATATGAGTTGAGTAATGACGAGCGGCCGCGGTTACCTTGAGGTCTCATGGAGTGCGTGAAGCGAAGGGGTGTGCAGTGAGTAAAGGGCTAGTTATTTTCGGAAACGAATACAACCTCATATTGATGCTGACAGTACCTTTGCCCTTGTAAGGAGACTTTGAAGCCTAATTCTGCCGTATCGATTTTCTACGAAATGACAATTTCGGGAGGGGATAATTCGCCAGTTGTATTTGTGCTACGCACATGTGCTATCTCTTCTTGGTGACTGTCTGTCATGATACAGCTAAGCCGAATTCTGCAAAACATAAAAATACAATTCTTGCAGAGATTGCTGAACGTCGTGATCGACTGACGCGGCTGGCCGACGAACTGGAGAATCTCGCGAGGAATATGGGAGATGTGAGTGAATGGGTTACGGTAGATGGAGGAGATGGGGATACGATATACTACGGTATTGATTGATCTGTGGAGATGTGACTGGCCGGTTATGGTAGATGGAGGGGATGGGGTTACGGTATTGACTGATCGATAATTGATGTCAAGTATGTATTGGAATATTACATTGATATATCAGGTATTAGGAATATGGGCGATGAGAGTTGGGTTACGGAATTCATTGATCTTTGGAGTTGTGAGTGTTGTTACGGTAGAGGGGGAGGGAATGGTTACGGTATTGATAGATCCGCGAATAGAATAGATTGTCAGCACTATTGACAGGATTGGGCTGTGATAAATATGTATCTTTTGAACGGAAACGCACTCAGCATTGGTATTGCTCAAGGCCAATGGCATATGTCATCCCCGTGAAACACAAAATTTTCAGGATAATTTTGAGAAGATTTTGCGCCAGGAATCCATCAAATGCTTTCATTACTGCTTCTAACATTGCTAAAATTCTATCTTTATCATCATATGGAATAATTCAATACATCTTGTTACTATAATTAATGAAATTAATTAATAGTATTGTAAAATAGTCACTGGCCTAGCAGTGGGCTCCTGCAGGACTTCGTGTGCCTAGAGTACGGGGTGACCTTAACCTTTTACCTTAATTGTAAAATAGAATATCAATTGTCAGCTGGCGGCGTGTCGGGCGACGCTCGCTCACTGCGATGAGCGACTCGATCAGCTGAGGACGAGAAAGGCCGAGATCGAGCATGAAGTGACCAAAGTGGGAGAGGCGGTGAGTACGGTAGCCTCGGAGAGTGATCACGAACTGATTGGATTACGGTTGAGGGTGCAGTAGCCAGTGAACGGATGAAAAATATGATGGAATAGTGATTACGGCGGTAGGACATTGTGAACTGCACCTGGCGAAATAGCGTTTTATGATGTACGTATAGTCCAATGCGAACGCGTTGCACTGATTCACACGTTGTTCTTCGTACAATAAACAAATAAATAACGCTGCTTAAATTTTTTTTGGCTAAAACATATTTTAAATTATATTATCATCGCAGCAAGACAAGCGTCGCGTGCTGACTGACCAGCTGATGCTCATCGAGAACACCCGATCAATGACGGCGAATGAGAAGGAATTGAAGGAGTTGAGGTACGGTAAGAAGGGGATACGGTAGTCCAAGGGGGTCAGATTGATGAACGGGATACGGTTGAGGGGCTAGAGATGGTAGGTGCGTTGAAAGTGAGTTGCGAAAGCTTCTCTACCGTACGGTAAGCAGTACGGTAGAAAAGAATGGAAGGGGGGTTCGGTAGGTCACATGTTTTATCGAGGTTATGGTATCTCGATACAGTATCCCCATTCTTCAGTGGATCGGAGGAGCAGAAGGTCGAAATGGAGCGAAAGTACGACAGGATGGAACAGAAGAAGTGAGCGGATTGTCTCTGGTTCTCTCGATTGAACATACTCTCTAACTTACTTTATCATGTGAGAGAGAGAGAGAGAGAGAGAGTTGGGAAAATTAGAGGTGGTAGTGGTGAAAGGCAATTTATAATTGTTTTCAGTAGAATGAATAATTCCGATACCAGATGGAACTGCATTAGCCGCATTGTATGTGCATCGTGAAACCGAAAACGCGCTTGATTTACGGATGCTGCGGCATTTGCTCTCAAAAAAACCTTTTGGTGGAAGAAGGGAAAGGGATGGAGCAGCAAAGATCACGGATCAATTTTAAGTTCAAAGATCAAACTGCCGAAGATCAAAGATCAACTCTTCTCCCTGCTGCAGGTCGGATCTGCTGCGGTCGCAGGGCGAGTTGGACGGGCAGCTGAAGGCCGTCAAGGATGAGGTGAGTGAGAAGGGAGGGGGGATTGTCTGTCTCTCTTCATTCGACATGCTCTCTCGCTCTGTCTGTCCGAGGAGAGAGTATGCCGTTTAAGGAGAGAAGCGTGCCGCCTATTGGCACCACTGTGCCATGTTCGTCAGGGATGAGGCGAGTAGGTAAAAGAGGATGCATTGAGTAGTTTTGGAACAGTGCGAATATGGGGAGAGGGTGAAACGGCGATGCGCCGGGTGGCCGCATTGCGCGTTTCCCCGGAATTGATGCTCTATCTCTCTCTCTCTCTTTTCGTAATGATCTCTTGCTCTCTCTCTCTTCCTGACGAGAGATAAGGCGTAATGGAGAGGGAAGCGAGCCTATTTATCACCGCTGTGCCATGTTAGACTCTGATCTCCAAACCATGCACATTGTTTGTCGATGCAAGAAGTTGGTTTTTGTTAAGCGATGGTGGTGGCGCTGATTGAATTGAATAGGCGCACGCGCGTTCTCATAGCGACACTGAAACTCGGTTGCGATGGGGGAATCGCAGCAAAAATAGCGTTCGGAGATCGTGAATGATGATTGGCAGTGGAATGCTTGATAAGGCTTCGTCTATTGTAATGAAACGCAGCCATGCGAACACATGGGACCCCTGAAACTCATATGCTCGCGGCAGATTGGGGTTCAGCTATTTCTTGGAATTTAATGTTGTTGTTTTGTTATGTCTAAGTCTTTCTCGATCGCCGGCAACGATGATTATTAGATACTAGAACGTAGTTTGATCTTTGATCTCTGATCGTTTGATCCATGATCTCTCCTTCTCAGGTGGACGAGATTCGTGCTCGTCTCTCCTCTGGTGGAATGCGCGCGGCCGACGAGAAGTTCATCAAGTCACTCGCGAAGAAAATGACCTACGGATATGCGGTCGATGTGGGTTTATTTGATTGGATTATGGTGGGGAAATGACACGGTGGCAGTTCTCGAGAATGTAGTGAAGATTGTTTTCGGTTGATGTTAGCACATTGCGGGTATTATTAGATGCTTTCATTTTTTAAACTTTTTATTGTAACGTTAAAATTCCGTATATTCCTCGTTTTTGCAATGAGAGAGACCTGCAGATTTGCGCTACATCGTTGTTACATATCCCGACCGAATCAACTGTTCTCAGTTCGCACGCCTCGACGGCTTCAATAAAAAATCAATAAGAATCGATCAATTGCCGTAATCCTTCTGCAGGACCTCCAGCAGTACATCGACGCAGTGGACAAGAGCATGCTCGACTTCCACAAGGTGAGAGGGGGGATGGTCCCGAGGGGAAGTTATGGAGTACGGTAGGTGGGGGAGGGGTTCGGTAACTATTTATTAATAGGAATAAGTGGCGTTGTTGGAGTTGATTGTGAGAATTAGGTATTGATTGAACGATTCCCTGTTTCTTAATCTTACCTGGATGACTCGTGTTTCACAGTGCGGATACATTGGGAAAATGCAACGGCGAACAGTATGTAGCGAACTTCCAGTTGAAACGATTTCCTAATCTTGTGAAGCGATATCATATCTTGCGGCAAATACTTTGAAAACAATATTAACCGAATGCATTGCCGTTATACGGTAGCTGGAAGATTCGTGAGTACGGTATCTGCTAATCGATAATCCGTTCAGGAGAAGATGACGAAGATCAATCGGATCGTGGACGAACTGTGGCGATCGTGCTATAATGGAGGAGACATCGAGACGATTAGGATCATGTGAGTACGGAAGGAGTATGGTAGCTGCGGTTATGGTGGATGCGGTGAAATAATGGAGGAGAAAGAAAATAAGATAATGTGGATTATGTGTGAGGGGTTTGGTAGTTATACGGCATGCACATGGAATCGGCTACTGCGAATTTATTTGTGAAGAGAGGTTAGACTTCAAGGTCGTATTGAAACGGGCGTATTGAAAATCTCAATATTAGTTTTTTTATTGCGTCTACAATTCTCACCTCGCGTACCGAACTCCGAAAGTGGGCATAGATAAAATAGGTAACTGCACCACGAAAGTGCCACCTATTCGTGTGTGCTCTGGGAAGGAATTCTACCTTATCTTGGTCCAATGCTGTTTTATCTTGATAGCGGCGCGTGATTTCTTTATCATATTTGATTTCTGATCTTTGATCTCTGATCTCTGATCTCTGATCTCTCTCAATCAGGTCCGAGCAGACGACCGTCTCTGAGGGCAAGAAGAACCAGTACAACTATCGTGTGATGATGGCACTGGCCTCAGGGGCCGAAGTGGACATGCGAGACAGGTGCTCCGCCGGACAGAAGGTACGGTAGGGGAGAGAGGTTACGGTACATATTGATTGATTGGGCATATATTGAATCCTTTCAGTGAGATATATTGGCGAAATATTTTTTTTGTCTCTGCATGGGTGAGTTGTGTTTCGTGTGGATGGATTGTAATGTTAGGAGGTGAGCTCGGGTAATGTGCGTGCGACATCGTAGCTTGGTACCAAATTAAACCCAACTGTTGCTTGATTTATGTTTCATTGATTCAATGTAAGGGAGAAAGATAGGAGCTTGCAGTGATCCCTTCTTACTGGAGCTATAAAACATTCAAAATGAGCCCATTCCTCAAGGGAATCACAAAGAATTTGAGCTATACCGCATTATTCTAGGAAGTCTTCCTCTTTCCTTTGCATAAGTTAGCAGTTTCTCTATTCTTCTTCAATTTTAAACCCCTCAACCATTTTCACCATGACCCCCTATATATACACCACCTATACATGGGTAGGGGGGATCCCATCCCCCCTGCCACTCTCCTTGGGCACCTATGGTCTCAGCTGTCTTTGATCCCGATTTCGAAGATTTCTAGAGTTAACATGCAGTGTTTGGTTTATGTTTCAAAGGAGACATGTAGGAGGGGAAGATTGTGGCTGACGATATTCCAGACCAACTTCTGTAGTCATCCAATTCAGATGCTTGCCTGTCTGATCATCCGTCTCGCTCTGGCCGACACTTTCGGGCAGAATTGCGCCACGATCGCCCTCGATGAACCGACGACCAATCTAGACAAGGATAAAGTACGGTAATACGGGGTGGGTCAGAAAGAGGGGTACGGTAGGTCGGATTCGTGAATTGGGACAAGGATAAGGTACGGCAGGAGAGTACGGTCATTGTCAGACACTTGAAATTAACAAGACAATGTACGGTAGTGAGTGTTGTGTGTCAGGAAGACGGGCTCGATAAGCCCGCTTCGTGAGTTGAGTGCTGAATCTAGACAAGGATAAAGTACGGTAATACGGGGTGGGTCAGAAAGAGGGGTTCGGTAGGGGTCAGACACATCAATTTGGAAAGGGACGGCAAGACGCTGTAGGAGTGTAGTGGATTCTCGAGAATGTAGTGAAGATTGTTTTCGGTTGATGTTAGCACATTGCGGATATTATTAGATACTTTCATTTTTTAACATTTATTTTTAACGTCAAAATTCCGTATATTCCTCGTTTTTGCAATGAGAGAGACCTGCAGATTTGCGCTACATCGTTGTTACTAGGGTTGACAAAAATAGTCCAATGGCGAGTCTCAGACTTTCAAAGTCCCAATATTTCGGACTATTGTTAGTCTCGGACTATCAATAGTCCGAACTTTGGGACTATTCATAGTCCCGTCCTTTGTTTCTCTCCCTCTCATTCTTTGTTCTCTCACTCTCGGACTATTCATAGTCCGAAACTCAGAGATCATTTTTTTCGCACGGACTCATTCCAGACTATCAAGTCGCTAGGGAATCGGTTATTTCGGACTATTTCTGCCAACCCTAGTTGTTACATATCCCGACCGAATCGACTGCTACCATTTCCTGCGTCTGAACTAGGGTTGGCTAAACGATACACTAAACGTGGCAGGTTTAGCTCCCCCCTCCCATAGCTCTTCCCAAGTTGCGGCGAGAGAGCATGCGGAATGAAGAGAGTGCTTCCGGTCTCAGGGGGGGGGGGAGCTAAGCGTGCCACGTTTAGAGTATCGTTTAGCCAACCCTAGTAGGGAGTGGTGCGGCTGGGTGAACGGTGATGTTGAACCAAGGTGTAAATGTGTTTCACCCATTTATCATATTGCCAGGAATTTGTAGATGTACAATACGGCTGTACAATACAATACGGTTCTTTGATAATAATAATGAAAAAGATTACTTATACTTATACTTATACTTTATCACCATTCGATAATATGTGAATGGGGGCGGAGAGAGGCTACAAGTGATATTCATTTGGCGAAAGGAAGTGTCGCTCACAGTCAGGTACGGTAGATGCCCCACACGGTGCGCTTCACATTATTGTGACCGTCCGTAAACTCCAGGATGGATGGATGCTGTGATTAGGAATGTATAGATTGGGAAAATTGTGATTCAAATCATGGGTGAGTCGTGTTGCACATATGGGACATATTGTCGGTGGCCTGACTGTGGGCAATGGGATTTCGGGTCGCTGGAAAAAAATATAAACTATCGAAACTCTCGATGTTTCGGTGCGGGGAACTCGCAGTAGTCAGGGGCAGTGAGCTACGGACCTACGGCCTACGGTACCTTCACCCGGTCAGATCCCTGACTAACCCCTCCTCTCAATTCCCAGGTGGACGCGATGGCGGAGATGCTGGGCGAGCTGATCTCGGTGCGCTCGAGCAAGGACCATCTCGAGAACGTGAGTGGTGTGGTGTGTGGTGTACGGTAGTGGTGCGGCGAGTGCAGTCGGGAAGGACGAGGTTTAACACAAATCGCTGAAAACGGGAGGATTTGCAGGGCGGCCGAGGCATCCAGATCATAGTGATCACGCACGATCGGAGATTCGTCGACAAGTGAGTCAATAGGGTCGTGTGTAGGGGGTACGGTAATCGAGAAGTTACTGTAAGTGAGAGACAGGGATTAGCGAAAATGATCGATCAAGTTTTGAATAGGTTTAGCTACACAAGATGAGATTTATTGGCAAATTACCGATGGAATAATATTTGGAATGAAGGTGAAACCGAGAAGTGATGTTTTTTTTTTCGAAATCTACGACATACTGAAGAAAGAGATTGACTAGCCAACTTCAGTAACTTGTGAAACCGGCATCCACATGGAGAATTACGATTATACCTGTGAAGCTGAAAAATCAAAATTGCAGACTGTGGCTGCAAAGCTATTGGGTTACGGTAGGGTGTCGAGTTGGGTCAGATGGATAATTGATGGATCGATATTACAGGTTGTGCCTGCACGTGAAACCGGAGTATCGCTACGAGGTGACGAAGAGCGGCAGTGAGGCGTATTCGAATATTCAGAGGGTGTACACCAATGGGTGAGTACGGTAGGGGAAGGGAGGGGTACGGTAGGAGAGGAGAGGGTGTGGTATGTGCAGAACGATAGCAAGAAGTAAGTACGGTATTCATATAAGGGGCACGGCAGATATCTATAATGTTGACAAATGAGAAATGGGTGTGAATAGTGAAATTTTTTGTTCCTACAAGTTGGACAGCGCATTATTAAAGCAGTATGAACTCGGTGTATTTATGGCGAGATGGTGAAACCTAGAAGTGAATTGAATGCTAAAAGCGGATTTTGGGAGTGTAAAAGTGTTTTCTATTTGTTCGCTCGATTGGCAGTTTCACCATTGAAATTGACCACTCGAGAACGGTTTATGGCAACAGTGAAACGCGAAAAAAATGTTGGTCTTCAAAGTAATGTTTTCAATTGCAGTCACACGGAGCACGCGGGCCCGTCGCAAGTGCTCGAACAGGACGAACGGGAGTGGATGAGCACTGGACGGAGGGGAAGGGGAGCAGGTAAGGAGAGGGATTTTATTAGTCCGGGCGTAACGCGATTCCGCCTGCTGAAAAGGGTAATACACGTAGTAGCGTCCTCATTGGAATGATGTTAGATGTATTGCACGTAGTAGACTGATCGAAGATGTTAGCGAATGAGAACATTGCTAAAAAAAGCGTCTTTCAGCAGCAGCACGGGCAGCCCCCGCAAAGAGAGCACCCGCTGCACGGAAGAGAAAGGGGCATCATGAGGAGGAGGATGATGAAGTGGAATGGGATTGACGGGGTACTGTAACCCGATTACTGTAGTGGGATTGAGAAATGTGACGTAACCCGTTTACTGTAGTGGGATTGAGAGGGTACTGTAATCCGTTTATTCTGTTTTCCTGCATAATTACCTCTGTTTGTTGTCAGCGACCATAACTATTCTCATTTTTACCTCATTGATTGCTGCATTAATCGTGGCTTTGTTACCTCATAATTTGTGTTGATTTTGTAATAAGATAGTATTTTCCGAGTAGACGTTTCCCTGTTAAATAAGCCGGTTTTTTGACGATGATTCCAGTATTAGTCGAGTGATTTTTTGATCTTTAGATTCCGATGTTATCTCGATTCTCGCATATCTCATGACTGTGAGATTCCGGTTTCGCTAATGTATGAAATGATAAACTGTTTCTTAAAAGCTGATCGTTACATAGCTCGTAAAAACACAAATTCAATCACCTTTGTAATCATTCTCCCCCAAATGGTTTGGGAGAAGGGGGGGGGTGTCTCCCCTCATTCCTCCCCCCACCCTTCCCCCTACTCGGTCGGATGGGGCAGTGCTCACTGCCCTTCTACTCGCGCGCCTTCACTCGATACGTGTTCCTGCAGGGATTACAGGTATACGGTAGCCATCGATCGATAACTGAGCCATTACCGTATCCTTGTCAGGGCGTGAGCCTCTTCCTGCTCTGCATCAGCAGCATGACGGACCCGGACGCAGTGTGAGCTACCGTATTCGTTACAGTACACCTACCGTGCAGAGGGGATGGGATCCCCCTCCCCCCCCCCCCCGGGAGTATCGTGGGCACCTATGACCGTATCCATTCTTCAATCTAGCTACCGTAATCTTCCATATCGAGTAGGCTACGGTAACCTACCATACCCCTCGCTTAGGTACACGATCCACAACCGGGCCGTGTCGTGCAATGTGACGCGCGTAAGCGAGCGCGACTGCGCCGCGGCCGCGCGCGCACTCGGCAAGCCGCGTCTGA
The DNA here is from genome assembly GCA_911812115.1 of Pristionchus exspectatus. NCBI lineage: Eukaryota > Metazoa > Nematoda > Chromadorea > Rhabditida > Neodiplogasteridae > Pristionchus > Pristionchus exspectatus. The sequence goes on from OU461587.1 coordinate 20,828,044, forward strand.
AGGAGGTACGGTAATGCTGACGATCTGGGCTGTGCGAAAAGTTCACGCACTCCTCATTTCGCACTGCGCTCTCGCCGATCAGACAGAGCGAGAGATCATGCGAAAAGAGGAGTGCGTGAAATTTTTGCACACCCCTGCCGGCGATGATGGCTGAGCAACACACTGCAAAACCAAGCACAGTCACTGTTGGAGCTCTTGAGATCATGCTCATGAGTTGGACTGTCCGATTGAAGAGCCGGATTCTTCATCTAGGCAATAGGGTTAACCGTTCGGAAATCGGAAAGGCCGAAACTCGATTGGCAAAATCACTCTCTTTCCGGAATGAGAGTCGAACAATGGATTTTCCGAAACTCTTCCGAAACTATTCCTTTGTCCGAAACTTCATTTGTTCGACTCTCATTCCGGAAAGAGAGTGAGTTTGCCAGTTGAGTTTCGGCCTTTCCGATTTCCGAACGGTTAACCCTACTAGGCAGTATTTCTCTTGGCAGGATACGGTAGCTCTACAGAGGCTCTGCAGATCCTGATCTGGACCCAACACCGCTTCTATGATAGATAATGATGACAAGGCAACGTGGTTTCATAAATGCCACCTTGTCAGATCCTGAACTGGACGCAGCACCTTAGGGAATCACCCGAATAAAAAACATGCCCAAGGCTGGGACTGACAGACCGAAAGGCCGGATTATTCACCCTGCCCTTCAGGATACGGTAGCTCGCTAAACAATTTATTGTCAGATCCTGATCTGGACGCAGCACCTCTCGCTCGGTCTGCTGTCCTGCTTCTCGGGCGCCATCTGCATACTCGCGTGGGCGGCCCACGCGGAGACATGGCAGAAACTGGACGGACAACGGTACGGTAACCGTTATACTACCCTCAAGGCATTTCGGTACAGGGCTGACTGGTAAGAATACTGGGTAGATCATCGATTGTGCCTGTTACATTGGGTTTAGACAGTTGTGATCAACGACAAGGCAACGTGAAGAGAGACAAATCTCATAGAAGTCACAATTGTTGGTTGACAGATACAATAAGACGACTTCAAGGTGGTCTAACTGCTGGCCTTACCAGCGGGTCCCTTCTTGTAAAATCGCTTGACGTGGACACACCTTGTCCTTGTTTCAGTGTGGTGTACTGGTGCGCGCCGTTCGTCGCCTGTCTCGTCCTACTCGTGCACGTCTTCCGTGAGCTTTTTCTGTTGGGCTGTCAGAATGAAGAACCCGTCTCTTCATCTCCCATACTCCCTCACGGTCAGAGAAACGAGAAACGATACCGCCGTTCCTTCACTCCGTATTCTCTCTCGTCGACCGAGTGGGCGAGAGAATGTGCTAAATGGAGATTATTTCTTTCTAATTATTTCTTGACTCACGGGACAGAGGAACGAGTGATGAAGAGACGCGTTCTTCACGCCGAGCCCAGTTAGCCCTGATGGCGCATCGATTTCAATGACCCACCGTAATTCCCTGATTGCAGTGGCGCTCTTTCTCGGCCTCTACCTGCGCTGCGTCTACCTGTGGTTCGCCGTAATGACCTCGGGTACGTGATGCTCCTCAGAGTGAAGAATCCCTCTCTTCATTGCTCGCACTCGCTCTTCACTCAGACACGAGATGCTTACTGTAGCTAAGGAAACTATTGCACAGACTATAGATTACTTCACTGATTATCGTAACCTTTTTCTGCAGCCCTCGTGATGTGGGACGGTTTCCACTTTGCTGCAAGTATGCAGGAGGTAAGGCTTGATTTGGATTCACAAATGAAGATAATTGTCTCTTCGTTCCGCGTGCTGGCATGAGCTTATGTACGCGAATCGCCTCGAAAAACTGTCGTGTGAAAAAAATGTTCTTCAGTAGCGATCGATCACGCTGACCTACCGTATCCAGTTTCACGAATCTTCCCATTCCAGTTGGTTGTCGAGCCCACGCAATCGTCGGACGACCCTCCCAGTGTCAGAACGGCCATCAAAGCCCCTAACTCGCTCCGTCTCACCGCGAAGTCTACCGTACCCCCGAGGGCTACCGTACCACCCAAGGGTACCGTACCCCCGAAATCGCCCATGCCCACGAAACCTACCGCATCTCCGGCAGCTACCGTACCCCGAGTCCCACCGTAGCTCCGTACTAGCAACAAGCAAAAACTCGAAAGCAAACGTCGTTCAATCGATAAATTACTCAATGAAAAATATTGCATCTTGGCACATTTTCAAAGTAACTTTATCAAGCTCACACAGAGAATTTGTCACAACGCAAGCCTAAGTGGAGATTACTGTAACTACAGTAGATCGCTACCGTACTCAGCAGAGTACTACAATCGATTACACGTGTAATTACAGTATATCGTAAAACTGTGATGGATGCATTTTCCGAGTTGATCAACAGGTGCATTAGAGTATTTACACAAACATTATTATGCTTCTATCTACAGGGCTCGGGCAAACGGTGGGATACTATGAGGGAATCCAGATCTGATTCCATTGAGAGGACCAAGGTCGCATCTAACCAGTGGGATGGCTAAAATGCAACATAAATCCAGGGAGAGATATTGCAGTAGTGCAGATTATACCGAAAGCTATCCATTGGGTGTAATAGCGAAAAGAGGGTGCAACCGGGGAAAAGAGTACGGTATGGATATACGGTAATAAGGAGATATACGGTAGGGTAACTGTAGGAAAAAGTGCGCGACCCGGGAGAATATAGAGATAGGGTGCTACAAGAGAAAGCGGGTATGAGATACAGCGAAAAGGCGAAAGCGTGGGCCGGGTCGGCACAATGGTGTGGTGTGTTGTGAGAAGAGGGATACGGTAGTGGTGGTGTTGTCGACGTTTCTAAGGGATACTGTAGTCGACCGTTCCCACTTTACCATCCGAGACCGAAGGGAGCGAGCAGGAGGCCGAGCAGTTGGAACAGCACCCACTTGTAGATGTAGTACTGAACGGAAACAGAGGTCAACGATCAAAGATCAAGTTACTATCCGCAGAACCCTGAACTATTCAAGCTACTGATGGCGGAAAATTTATAATCATTCAGACTCAAGTGATGATCGACCACCATGTTTCACCGGCACCATCATTCCTCGATGGAACGAAAAAGTGCCGGGTCAGAATCGGTCTAGAGACATGTTGAAACTGATTTGTGGACACCAAGCTACAAACTACAGTATGTCGCAAAAGATCAAAGATCAACCTTCAAAGATCAAAGATCAACCTCTGTTCGTACCTGAGCGATGAAGGAGCCGAACCAGAACGAGTACTGCCCGATGATTTTCGGCCTGCAACGGGGAAAATGAGTATTGAAAATCAGGCGGAATTGCTTCCTCTGGTGTTCCCAACCCGAACGCAATATTAATATAGCTTTTGAATTCTATCTACTTCTGGTTCAAACGATATACGATCAAAATACAGAATACAAACCGTCAATCAATATTAATTGCCTTTTATACGGTAATCCGACAACAACAAAGACAACGATCACGGTTGCGCGTTCCCACGCTCTGATAACTACCTCCCGGGGCGCAAATGTGACGGGCACTTTTGATGGCTGTTTCAAAATCGCCGACGGCGATTTTACAATCAACAAAATACTTTAGGATGAATGGATCTTTTTTTACAACCAAAGGAACTCGATGAATCGAATGAGCATGCATCCCACGAGCTATCATCTCTGATTGATGCACAAATGTACCTGTTAAACTTTTAGCCTTCTTTAGCCTCTACAATTACTTTTCTCCTCGGTTTTCCTTGTACTGACTTGAATAAATGGCCTATACAATGCAGATTACAGCTGGCCTTGCCAATGGGTCCCACATAGCGTTGTCTTACGACTGTAGAATCGCTTTACGTGAATACCCTTTACCATTAGCGTTACAGTGAAGATATTGCCCCTCCCCCCTCCCCGAATTCTCCATATAATAAAGACTCACCACGAGAACTCGACGCGCGTTCCCTCCTCACCGTCATGGAAGACGCCCTTCGCGTAGTAATTGGCTGCAAAATTTACATTCACACCATTTCGAAACGCAATAAAGATCAAAGGAAACGCCGACGCTTGAAGTTTTCAATGTAGAAATTGATAGAACACTGCTGGTGGAATTATCAGCGTCTCACGCTCCACCCAGCTAATCCCTGGATGATGAAGCGCCAACGCTCCGGGTTTTTTCTCTACCCATTTTTTCTTTGCTGTCGCTGTGCAAAAATGCCAACTTTTCTATTTTTTCACAATTTCCGGCGGGAATTCAAATAAAAATTCAAACCCCCTCACCCAGCATCTCGTCCTTCTGCTTGTACACCTCGTACATCCAGTCGCGCAGCTTCGTGTCGTCGTGGAACGGCACCTGATGTGATTATTGATAATATTATATTATAGATTTCAAGGGTGGGCGATGGAGTGGCATTGTCATTGAGCACAACAATCGAGTGATAGTCGCCTAGTGGTGCGCCAAATTCAGGGGCCAGTTTCAAAAATAAAGAATTTTGGTCGATGTTTTCACATTTTATCGTAAAAGTACCTCCGATGAGGTGTTTTCGATAATATTATTCTATTCCTATCTGCATTCCCCTAATATTGAATGTAAAGCTTCCTCTTCTTCTCATGTCCCCCTACTGCAGCACCAAAGCAGCATGACACAGTTCATTATCACTTACCATTTTTCAAGCTTTCTATATGAAGTTATTGAATAACAGAGTTCAACGACGAAGATTCGAAATATCCCGGTTTATCCACTGATCACCACCTTCCGCAACCCCAATTCACCTCTGTTATCGGCATCGCATATTGCCCCCCGTCTGTAACCTTCACAGCTGTCTGCCTCATTCAAAAAATACCGCACTACACACTACACTACCTACCCCATTGCAGCACCGAAGCAGCAGGTCGCCATTTCGACCCACTCGCATTTATTTCGGCATTTTTGGCAAGAAAATATTGAATAAAAGTGTCCTACTACCTCAAATCGAAATACAAAGATCTATCCACTGATCTCTGCCTCCCGCAACCGCAATCCACCAGGTAGCTGTTGTTATCGGCATCTCCTATTGACCGCTGTCTCCCCCTCCACAGCTGTCTACCTCACTCAAAAATAACCGCCCTACAAACTACACCCGTCTTCTTGCTCCCTATCCCTTCGCTCTAGTGCACTTTGTCTCTTCTTTGTGTTTCTTCCCCCTTCCCTCATCTCCTCTCCCTTCCTTCCCTCAGCTGCCGTCTCATTTTGTGCCCCTCGTGTGCCCTGGCAGTGCACTGTTCACGCGATTATCCTAGACCACGTTCGCTAATCGCCGCGTGGGGGTATATAACAACGAGAGGAGACCAGACCCACAGCACTTTTTCGCCCATCCTTGTCTTCCAGTCCGTGGTGTCCTAGTCTCAGTGGTGAACTTTGGTGTGTACCCCCGCAGCGGGGGTACAGCCTTTATACCGAGAGGGTGTGCGCTAGAACCACCGGGTTAGAACGCGTAGGGAGAGGCGCGTGCGGGGGTACACGATTTCGCGTGTACCCCTGCAAGTTAGAGGAGAGCGCTCACCACTGCCTAGTCTTTCATACTTGTCTCGGCCTATCAATCCCACTCGCTCGATCATTTGGCAGGAAAGCTTAGACCGTGATTTCAAATCATATCATACCGCTGTCATTGATTGTAATACTCCCATCTCACTTTGTGCCCCTCGCGTCCCTCTCTGTTCACATTGAACCATGATCGCAGATCACAGCACACTCACGGTAGAGGGGCATTTAAGAGAAGGGGGATACCTCCAGTTAGCCACCGGCCCGCTGATTATTTTTTGAAGATGAGTAATCGAACGATATCACGACCACACTGTGTTCTCCCTTTCAACCAATCGCGCTAACCCGAATCCGCCGGGCACCCAGTTAGGTCACTAACTTTCCAACTTGAATTATTCGCATCAGATTGAATAATTCTACCTACAACTTCTCATAATCAAAGCTCACCACTCTTCACCCATCTTCATCCATCCATACACCCGCAATCCGCCTGGTTGTTCACTCTACCGTGAATTTATGAATATACGTTTTGTACTGGGATCAGTCATGTTATTACATTCCTATTTGGCCGCAACACTATCACACCCCACATCGTCTCCCCCACTTCATCCACCTGCGCACCCGCAATCCGCCTGGTCGCCATTCACCACATTTAGCACTGCTCCGGGCGCTGATTTTTGCGCGAAATGAAATTCCAATGGAAACATAACTACTGGACACAATTAAACCCCTTACACCCCCCCCCCCCCCACTTCACCCATCTCCGCATCCTCGATTCACCTGGCCGCCAACTTGCCATTGGGACTACTAAACCTCAACTCAAGGGATCATCAAACTCCTTCGCCCCTCCCCCGTACTTCACCCATCTGCGCACCCGCGATCCGCCTGGTTCCCTGCTCCCTCTGATTCCTGCCATCTCCCCCGATTGCCTCATTGTGATCTCTCTTGTTCTCGAGCAATCTTCTCCTCTCTTCATGTTCCACAATCTCTCGTCAGTCAAAGAACTTATCGCCCTCATAATCAGCACCGGCGGGGCTGGACCCTGACCCCGGCAGCTATCTCGTTCATTTTGGCACTAATCTCAACGCTTGCTAGAGCTTGTCCATCACTTTCTCACTTTCCCCTCATCCTTTCACAGTAAACAACGCCACGCTACTCTACTATCATATCACCGCATGTTTTCCCTTTTCGCCGAGCTTTCACTTGTCTGAGCTCGCGGTGGCGCCTGTAGTGAAGCCTAGTCACGGATTAATACTGAAGTTAGAGGTACCCAAAACGCAAGATATGATAGAGATCTCTATCGATATTATCATAAAGCCAGCATGCGAGTTCGGGCCATTATGAAAGGTGCTATATACTGTTCCGTGCTTCTAAGAAAATCTTTTCATCTGTGTACTGGATGGACCCTGACCCTTGCTAGGTGTTATCTCTAGTAATCACACACCTCTGGAAAAATGTGCAGAGTTAGCGTTTTCACGGCTTTTATGTCGTTGCTCATACCAATCAAATAATATCAGCACCTTCCACTCATCACCTCTAAACCTGCTTCACTGACATCGCTCCTTTCTCACCAAATATTGAATTTTGTAAACACGGCGCCAACCGAGGATTAACCACCCCCAAACCGTTGCCCTTACGATCCCAGCGAGACGCGCTAAATCGCCTAGTTCAAAATTTATTCAATTCGCTGCGCAAGCTTCAAATAAAATGTCCATCTTCATTAGCAAAGCCGGTTTGTTTGCGGGTAATAGTGTGTTTTTACAATATGAGATCTCTTCAACAATCGAAGCTATCCTCGTGCTTCGTACTTATGTGCATAGCGAGACGCACGAAATCGCCTAGTTTCGCCTAATCATTATTTCCAATTCGCTGCGCAATTTTCGATCACAGAAATTCTCTTCCCTTCCATAAATCTGATCTTTCGCTCTGATATCATCGGTCTTCTACGTTCAATCCACCACATAGCCCAATCAACCTACTCAGTCCAGTTATTTGCCCCCTCCCGATCTCCTGTTTCATTCGTAATTCAAGTGCGCTCACATAACCGACCATGGATAGCTTCTTAGCCCATTCCGACCTCACCCAATTGACCACGTTTGCCCCTCCCAAATCTACGCTTCACCAGCATCCCTAAAGGCCTTCATACTAACCTCATCTGCCTTGAACAGCTTCTACTTTCCGGACCAAGTTATTTGTCCCACCCGGCGGTCTCCAGTTTTATTTCATTCGTAATTCAAAGTGCGCTCACCTCATCGGCCTTGAACAGCTTGTAGTTGACGGCGATGTCGCACTTCTCGCGCGTCCCAATGGCGCACGTGGCAAGGGAGAGCGGCACTGCAATTGGGGGATACTATTACTCGTCGATTGCTTGTGCTATCTTGCGTATCTCTAACAGATAACAATCCATAATGACCAGGCTCCTGGATTCCGAATCCGCTAGTCGATTTTCACTATCGTGAGCGCCAGATAGAGGCTACTTGATTCACTGAATTTCATTTCAATGTCGGTACCGAGATTAAATTAGTTGACTTCACGGGAGAAGATTCATTACCGTCGCCCCCATCACTACTCCCTTCGCCAGAATCCAGGTGCACGAAACTGCCTGCTATCTCTTCTGCCTACCCTATTTTTCTCCTGTAGGTTATGCAGAATATACTGTCGGCAAGATCAATCAAACCCTATACCACTCGCCCATAACTCTAGTCGGGTGCGCGAAAACACCTACCGCCTTTATCAGATCCCTATCATTTGGGCAAATTTGATTTTCGCCCCTAAACCCACTATAAAAACGGCGTCGCTCTCTGTCCTCCCTTATCGACTAGATTTATTTTCCGAACGTAATTGCGCACATAACAGTATTTATGCATAGATATTTTGTTCTATATCAATCAGTCGCCAAATCGCATCAAATGTTCCCGTCCGCATCGTTCTAGTCCCCCCACCTGGCGCACGAAAACTCCTAGTTTCCCATAAGGAAATCCCTCCAACGGGGACGAACAAGAACTCTATCAGATCATCATCATTAAGTGCTCTCTCACAATGAACCACCCGAGTACACGTGCGCGATTCGCATGCACTCTCTTCTCATCAATGAACCAACTCTCTCTCCTTTTGCCATGCTCTCTCATCTGACAGATAGATCACTAGAGAAAGGCGAGCGGCGAGCCAACTCCTCCCGCTTGAACAAAGTTTCCCCCCACCCGTCACACTCGCGTTTCGCTGCGCCTACTAGCTCTAGGGTGGGGACGCAGGAGCAATATTTACGGAAATTCGGTTGAAGTATTTATATCGAGGACCAGTATTTTTCAAAAAATAAATACTGGTCCGACGGGACCAGTATTTCTATATAGGGACCAGTATTTCTCCTTGGGTGCACTATTTTTGACTTCAACCGGAAATTCTATGCAAACAATTCTGTCACTCACTATATCCCAATTGATCTTTGATCTCTCTAGTTTGATCTCTAATCTCCCCTCCTTACCTCCATTCGGGTAGGCGATCGTCACATCGAGCACGTACTTGATCGGCGGGCGCGTCTCTGCAATCAATCAATAAATCTACCGTACCTCGAATACCGTAACCCCGGTAGTCAATCGTTAACTGACTTTGTTTACCGTCTGCCCACTTTGCCAAATCGGTGCGCGCAAAGTATCTACGTGATTCGATCAAACTGACCCTTCCCTCTTCCCCGGTTTACACCACCCTCTTCCCTTCCCCCTCTCCCTCTCTCCCTTCCTTGTTTTTCTCACCCCGCTCTCCCGCCACACTCGCCATTCCTTCCCATCGCAGCTTGATCCCCTCCGTTTCGCTCCATTTTCAGCCCTCGCTTCTCACTCCTAATCGCGCTTTCTTGTCTGGCTCTCTCCAAATCACCTTGTCTCTCGCTTCTCTGACCGCCCAGAGACGCTAGGGGATGCTGTTTATCTCATCCCTATCTTCTCCCGCTACCTTTATCTCGCCATTTCGCCACACCGTTTGCTGCATCCGTGTCAAACTTCACTCGCCTATCGCATTCACTCTCCCGTTTCACTCCACTCTGAACAGCGAGAGCCTTGTATCACCCTCGCTCCCCTTCCTCTCACAACCTCTGTTACCTTGAAGCCTGTTGACCCCCAGCGCCTCACTTGTGTGTGTTTCATTGCCCGCAATCAATCGATACCCCTGACATCTACCGTAATTCCGTGTCTGTTTACCCCTGAACTCCCGCAATCAATCGATAATCCGCAGGATGACTACCGTACTCGGCATCGAGCTCGCGCCCATGAAGCTGCCGTGGGAGCGACGACTGCAGGTACTGTAGCCCCCCCCCTACCGTATCCGCAATGTCGATATTGATAGTTATTAGTAATGCTCGATGGCCTCTTATCCAGTGCGCAAAACGCATTAATCAGCCCCAGCGTTCCCACTTTCGCACTAGCTCAAGTGCGGTTTCGCGAACGCCTCATCCTTAGAAAGGAACCAACTTCTCAATTATATCTGATCAGATATTGCACACATTCAAAGATAAATAATCGAAGTTCGAGTGAACAACGCAAGATATCCATTTTTAAATCTTAGAAGCTCACTACAAAAGTAATGTGCAAATTCGAATAAATCACGCCAACGTTCGCTCTTTCGCCCGAGTGCGCCCGAGTGCGTAGTCCGAGTGCGGTTTCACGCGCACTTCATCCTCGGGACAGAACCGTTTCCACAATGAGCTTCAAAATCCCAAGACCGATAGAGCTGCTCAACCCTGCAGTACCCACCCAACAAATCGATAATCCTACCGTAATTATCGATTGATTTCCCTAGACGCTCGGCGTGCTCTACCACTTCTGGTGCTCGTTCGGCACGCCAGTGCTCATTCTCGCCTTCTTCGGCTGGCTGGTCAGTATCTACCGTATCCAGTTATCGATTTTCATATACCGTATCCTACCGTGACCCTCATGAACAATCGCTTCTATCGCTTCCTAGCTAACCGACATTAGACGATAGTAAGATTGTCAGTTGTCGATCACTGTCCCAACAGTTATCGATCCCCCAGCTACCGTAACCGCTCGTTCCAGCTCTACGCCGGCTACCTGCTCGTAGTGCTTGCGTACGGCGTCTGGCTGTGGTGGGACTGGGACTCGCCGCGCAAGGGTACGGTATCTCACTCACTTTTTTTTTAATCCAAATGTGCATCAACCATCCCTGGCAGTGCGTAGCTTTCACATACCGTTGATGCATGACTTCACCGGCCTGCTCGATTCACAATTACCGTAACCCCATCGCTTTCCGCTCAGGAGCCTAGTGCGCCTCCAGTTAACAATCACTCATCCTACCGTAATCCCCCTCTCTATCCTCTCAGGAGCCTACCCGTCTCGCTACTTCCTCAACATGCGCATTCACAAGTGGTTCACCGGCTACTTCCCGCTGTCCATCCACCCGACCGCCGAGCTGCCCGCTGACCAGGTGAGAGAGTCTGACCTGGCGAACTACCGTAATGCCTCGGTGGGTCATGAAAAGGACCCACTGAACTATCGCACTCGTTAGGTCTATTATTAGATTAAAACAAACCAAACTGAGATTGGTAATTTATTCTCACCCGTTGCCGTCCAGTCGCATTGAACATTAGGCCATTACCTCCTATTACCGATGCGATGAAACGCGTAACTTCCATGAAGCTTTCGTGCCACTTTTTTCACTTTCCACAAAAAATCTCAGTGAAATGCGTTCTGAATCCCGGTTCTCACCCATCGAACCAGCCTAGCCTGACCCAGCCGACCTACCGTACACATAGGGTCACGATTCTGACCCAGCGAACCCAGCCTACCTACCGTACCCTCCCCATTGCCAGAACTATCTCATCGGCTTCCACCCGCACGGCATCATCTCCATCTCCGCGTACAACTTCATGAGCAACGGCACGGGCCTGATGGACCGCTTCCCCAACATCTCATTCCATCTCTGCACACTGGTACGTGTACTATGCTATGATTTACTAGCTACAGTGTAATGTAACCCAGTTGAACTATGACCCACAATCTTCTTTTATCTCTGCACACTGGCACGTATTGTAGCCATAGCGTTGGCCCACCGGAACATGTGATATACGGTATCTACGGACCCAGATGTTACAGTTTCGAAATAGTGCTTATCGACGTCAGTAATGGATACACTAATCACAACCTTGCCCCACCGCACTACCGTAACCCCATCCTTGCTCAGGTGGGTCAGTTCTATCTGCCGCTGCGTCGCGAGTGGTTCATGATGCACGGCATCATCAACTGCTCCAAGGAATCGCTCAAGTGAGTATAGTTATATAGTTTATTTTTCAGCGCGCACATGCAACCCGTACTGCCGAGGTGCTTTCGAGGTGCTTTCTCGCATTTACCACATCGATGAAACCCGAAATTGTGCGATAAGAAGTCAAGGAATTGCTGACATTATTTTGTAGTTTCCAAAACACCGACTGCGATAACCTAGCGTTTCCCCACTCTTATCAAATAATTGAAGCAACAGAAATTCTGGTAAAAACACATACGATATTATTGTAGTTTTCTAACTTCCTACTCCGCGCAACATTGAACCACATTCGATTTCTTCACATTCATCAAACCGCTGAAACCCAAAAACTCTTGGGCATAATTTCGCCAATTTCATCGATTCACACCTGAAAAACCGCAGCGCGACACCTCAACGCGTTCGCTTCTCCCATCAATGATTCCCACTTGCAGATACGTGCTGGGCGACCGTCGCAAGGGTCAGGCGGCCGTGCTCGTCGTTGGCGGCGCCGAGGAGGCCCTCGACGCCCATCCCGGCAAGCACGTGCTCACGCTGAACAAGCGAAAGGTACAGGCTACCGTAACCTCCTTCTGACCATCCTCTAGAATCCCAGTACTGTGGCCGCGGTATATCAAGAGAGCGTTGAGACATTTACTCCAACGCGAAGCAAAGTTTCGTGTCCCGTCACTTTCGCGTTTCGCTACGCTTACTAGTTCTGTGAATGACAAACAAGAGTGATTTGTTCAAGATACCTTCTTTGAAATACCGTAATCTTCCGATTACCGTAACCTTATATCATTTTACCGTACCCCACGATCCCAATTACCGTAATCATTCAGGGTTTCATCAAGCTGGCGCTGGAGACGGGCGCACAGCTCGTGCCGTGCTACGGCTTCGGCGAGAACGAGCTCTACCTGCAGGCGGCGAACGAGCAGGTTTCATATTTTAAACGTCTGGCGGACGTATCATTGCTCACCATTCGATTCCCTCGCATTCATCAAACCGCTGAAACGCGAAAGTACAAGGATACGTTCGAGTAGTGTATTTCCCAGCCGAAAACCCGCAGCACGTGACCACAGCCTACCGTAATCCAGTATTGATCTGACACTGATTGTGAGTCATACAGAAATCATACTGTAGCGTGCAGTGCAGTAGTTCCGCTGGGCACCCACTTGACTCAGAGCTTTTTTGGTAGTTTCACCAGTCATAAATCTGACCGGACGAACCGGCAAAAAATACCGTAACCCACTGTCTCAGGGTTCGCTCGTGCGCAAGATCCAGACGTGGGTGAAGAAGATGTGGGGCGTGTCGCCCGTCATGTTCCACGGCCGCGGCGTCTTCAACTACAACCTCGGCCTACTGCCCTTCAGGTATGAGGAGGGATACGGTAGTCTAATCAGGGCACGAATCTGACCGGGCGAACTATCGTAATCCAAGAGGGAAAACAGTTGTCTAGCAGCCCTTCAAGCATACTGTAGTCAGGCCGGGCAAACTACCGTAATCCGTCGATAGTATTTAGCACAAGACCTTTCATGGGCACATAGAGATGCTGTAGCAACTTATGATATCCCGATATTGGCTGGGAGACTCTCGAATTATGAGCATATTATAGTTATACTATAGTTCCCAAAAGGGGTACCGATATTGATAGGAGCATACTGTAACTGCGATTTCCCAATTATCGACTGATCGCCTGTTTTGCCCTCAGGAAGCAGCTGAACACGGTCCTCGGGGCGCCCATTCCCGTCGTGCAGACCAACACGCCCACGCAGGAGCAGGTTGGTGACGAACTTTAGGGTTATATTTTTTACATAGTCAAGCGAGGATCACTATTTGAGAAGATTTCCTTTCCCCTATCACAACCCATTGAAACCGCAAAATTTAGGTTAATTTTCGTCGAACTCAAAGGGAAGATCAATCAAACCAAACCTCCCCATTCGCCTTATGACAACCCACTGAAACAGCGGAGAACCTGTGCATTTTGTTCCTTAACCTCAACCTTGCGCAACTTAACTCAATATTTATCATCTGTACATTTAGATCGACGACCTGCACTCGCTCTACGTACAGCGACTGGTCGAGCTGTTCGAGGAGCACAAGACCAAGTACGGTGTGCCCGAGGACAAGCGGCTAGAGATTCACTGATCTACTTACCGTATCCCCATCATACCGTACTCCAATCGATACTGTATTTTTCTTACAGTAACCCCAATCGATACTGTAACCCGTGCCAGTCGCGCCCTTTGCCATTTATACACTGTTGACGAATTACGCTTCTCTTACGCTACGCACCCATTACGAGTACCCGCCCGGCTTTGCTCATGATAATAATAAACGATTGAATATGGCTAGTCCTCTTCTTCGTCTCTACAATGTGATCAGCGTAGATACACCCACGAACCTATCGGGGCACAGTGAAACAACAATCAAACTGGACAGAAGGAAAAATTGGATAGTGAGTAGTTATATTATCAAGTGTAGTTACACTTTCAGAAACTATCAAGGTACAGTGAAACTAGAATAAAAATGGATGGCAAACTGTTGTACTGTACTACATCAAACATGCCCCCTACCCTAGGCACTCATACCAACGTTGAAACACGCATTCTTCTACAGGAAAGGTGAGAGAAAATCCAAAGTTCAACCGCTCACACCTCGACCCATCTCTCGCACTCCTTTGCCCCGGTTGAATCACCTTATCCGTCTCTCTTCGTTTCGCCTTATCTCTCGTCAGTCAGAGAAGGCGAGAGAGCAGGGCGATTTGAGAGAGACAGCGCATCCGTCCGTCGCGTCCATCGAACGTGTACTCTCGCCTCCTCTCTTGTCTTGTCTTGCGTGTCCATTATCACGCCTTATCACCTTACGCAGGAGGGGGGGGAGCCCCCTTATCATCTATCAACTCATTCCGCCCCAATCTCTATTCTTCTCATTTTCTTCCCTCCATAGCCACGCCGTGTGCCGCGAGCATTAGCGGTGTAATCCTTGATTCGAGAGAGTAGGTGATTCTGGGATTCAGCGCCTAGATATTCGCTCCAACGAGTGTAAACACGCTAATTATTCTTTCAGTGTCGGGAAAAATATATTTGTCAGCTTCGCTATGTTTAGCCTTTTGACTAGGTAACTCCTAGATTCACCAGCTGTTAATGTGTCCAAGCGAAAAGGTACTTAGATTCCGATTAGATTTCGTTGTTTAAAAAACCAAAATTATCACAGCTTCTTCTATTTGCCCCCCCCCCCTGCCCCTCAATCCCCACTCCCCCAATCTGCAGGCCATCATGACCAAGCTGGGCGGCATCGAGCTCGCGCCCCTGCACGTGCCCCTCCAGCGGCGACTACAGGTATACCACCGTAATCATTTTGCACTTCTACTTCTACCGCAAACTGGTTACCGTAACCCTTTCTCTCCCGTAATACGGTAATCAGGCCATAACTATCGCAAAATGGCTATTGTACCCCTCTATTCCCGTCTTTTCTCCGATAATACCGTAAAATGACTCGTATATTGCCCAAACTGGCTACCGTACCTCTACCGTTACCCCTCCATTTCAGACAGCTGGTGTGCTCTACCACTTTCTATTCGCCTTTCTTCTGCCCATCGTTGCGTGGATCCTCTTCTGCTGGCTGGTATGAATTTGACTCATTTTTTCCGTCATATCCGAGGTCATTCAACATTTCGGCATTTCCAGTCTACACATTCTTCCATAGGCCATACAGTGTGAACAAGTCTGTTCGCATTACTATAGGCAGCCATGTTTGGCCTGCACCCAGAGGCAAACTAATCAAACTGGCGCCTGCAAGGCAGCGTAAACATTACTGATATCGAGTCATCGCTCGATACCGTACTCCTACCGTACTCCCTTCATTTACAGTTGTACGCTGGGTACTACCTCGTGATCGCTGCCTACATCGGCTGGCTGTGGTGGGACTGGGATGCGCCCAGGCAAGGTAGATCCGTTTCACCGCATCCACTGCGAATCGATTTTTGGTCATATGCGCCTTAAGCCACTGCGCCTTTACCGTTACCTTACCCAACCTCAATCTACGCGAAAGCATCTAATGCAGCTTTCACAACACTTCGAAGCATAGACTCACCAAATCCAACTCCTATGTTGTGCGAAGTTTAAGTATAGTTTTTTGAATAGGGTTCACCGACGCATTAGTCTGAACCCGCCTCAAGCTGATTTCACAACCCCTCGAAGCATAGATCCGCCGGGAGAACCAACACCTTTCCATCACTTATCAAGCGCAAATAGTAGAAATCGTTTCGAATAAATCCGAACTGGCATTAGTCTGAACTCGATTCAAGCTCCTTTCAAAATCCCTTGAAGACTAGATTTACCGTGTGATCCATACATTCCTACCACCTATAATGCTCGAATTGTGAGAATAGTTTTCAAATAGCCTCCAGAGCGACATTAGTCAGAACCCGCGTGAAGTTGCTTTCACAACCCCTCGAAGCACCGATTCACCGGGTCATTCATCTCATTGCAGGAGCGTACGCCTCTCGCTACCTGCGCAATCTCGGCATCCACAAGTGGTTCTGCTCCTTCTTTCCCATCAAATTCCACGCTACCGCCGAGCTCCCGAACGACCAGGTGCGTAGAGATTTTCGTTCTCGATTGCACAACATTCAATTCGCTCAAACTCCTCCATCTCAGCCTTCGATCCGGCTTACCCCCACCTCCCAGAACGACAGGTCATTTTCAGAACTACCTCATCGGCTTCCACCCGCACGGCATCATCTCCATCTCGGCGTACAACTTCATCGGCAACGGCACCGGAATCATGGACCGCTTCCCCAACATCAACTTCCATCTGTGCACTTTGGTAAGTTTCTTTGCCACAATTTCTCAAAGTGCCGAGCTCCGCCTTGTTTATCAGATAACAGCAAAACAGTGCTAGTGAGAGTTTTTCCCGACAAAAAAGTTAACGTTTCGCTATGCATCTTACAACGCTCAACAATTGCCAAGCACCTAGCACCTCACCCTGAAACATCCCTCCTCCAGGTCTTTCCACTCATTTCGTAATCTCTTGTCATTCCAACCACACAAACATGCGCTTCGGCGCCTGTTTCTGATTTGGAATTATCGTCTGACTCTCACATTTCGCAATGCTCTTTCGTCTGTTCGAGCAGTGAGAGATCACGGGAAGATGAGAGAATTAGACCAATTCGCATGATTTGACCCCGCTCGTGATCCTCTTATCTCAACCCCCGAGAGACTACACTCTCGCTTACATTACACACTCTGATAGCGCCATAAACAAGATCAATGGGGGGGAATAGTACAGAGCTCGGGACTGCTTATCGGAGTTACAAAACTACGTTTCGATCGGCTTGATCGGTCTTAACAGTCTAACTACAGTGACCCTACAGACAACATTGCCAATCTGACGCACGAAACAGTATTCTTATAGACCAGATCACCGATCCGACCCACCAATCTACCGTAACCTCCTCCCTCCCTTCAGGTCGGTCAGTTCTCGTTCCCGCTCCGCCGTGAATGGATGCTGCTGCACGGCATGATCAACGCCTCCAAGGACTCGCTCAAGTCGGTCTTTATACAATTATTTCTCAACTATCATAGTAATTCTTCACTAGCAATTCTCAAAATTGTTATCCTTACTTGGCCTCCAATTGAAACACAAACATTTTTTACATAACAGCGCCTTGCCTTTCTTAACCATACTTGGCCTTTGCTTGAAACCTGAGTCATCCTGGTCAAACAATGATATTCTCTATTTCCAGATACGTCCTCGGCGGCCCGATGACGGGTCAGGCGGCCGTCCTGGTCGTTGGCGGCGCCGAGGAGGCCCTCGACGCGCATCCCGGCAAGCACGTGCTCACGCTCAAGGCCAGGAAGGTACCGTAACCTTGGCTACCGTATCCCGACCACCTGCACCAATCACACCGCAATTGCTCCTTCAAAAAACGTTGTTCCTACTGGAGAAACTTGATGACAAAACTACAGCGATCTTCTTTCAAATGACCTTGTCCTTTTTACCGTATCCCGTCCCGCTACCGTACTCCCCTCATTCAGGGCTTCATCAAACTCGCCCTCGAGACCGGCGCCCACCTCGTCCCGTGCTTCGGCTTCGGCGAGAACGACCTCTACTTGCAAGCGGCCAATGAGAAGGTACGGCATCTGTCCCGGCGAACTACCGTAACCCCGGCCTCCTCTTTCAGGGCACGTTCCTGCGTCAGTTCCAGACGTGGTTCAAGAACATCGCCGGCTTCTCGCCGCCTCTGTTCCACGGCCGAGGCATCTTCAACTACAACGCCGGTCTTCTGCCCTTCAGGTATGGGATACGGTAGCCCACGTTAGTCAAGACTCTACCATAATTCATAGTGTACCGCATAAATACCACCTTTTCCGAAAGGGGATTGTAGTCTCTCATGGGCATACTGCAAGGATATACGGCGCCAGTCAAGATTCTGACCGGGCAAACTACCGTAATCCATAGAATATACGGTACACCATTGCAGACACGACCTCAACACGGTGCTCGGTGCGCCGATTCCCGTTGAGAAAACCCTCAATCCCACGCCAGAGCAGGTGAAATTCAGACTTTTTTTCTTAAGAAATATTTATTGCCCATTCATATTTGTTCGTAATCATGCGAACACTCCTAGTTTGCCTAATGGCAATCCCATGAAACAGGAGATCGCCAATATGCACTTGCTTGTTATTTTTTCGTTGGACGATACTATGAAGATTGAGCATGCTCCATAATTTCCCCTGTTATCAACCCCTTGCTGCTCCAGATCAAAGATTTGCAGCACTAGAATTGTTCTTCAGACATGATTTCGCAACTCCACCATAGTCCAGCCATTCCCCGGCCTAATATCAACCATATGAAACCTCAGATCAACGACCTCCACTCGCTGTACATCAAGCGACTCGTCGAGCTGTTCGAGGAGCACAAGCAGAAGTATGGCGTGGCCGAGGACAACCATCTCATCATTCACTGATACTTTGTGACATACCGTACCCTCCCGATCTACCGTATCCGCTGATTCGTTGATATATTGTTCAATGGTACACTCTAAACGACACCATACTCTATGATTAATTCACCTACCCCCTGATCAATTGATACCGTACTCTCGTGACCCACTACCCACACCGATAACGCCATTCACTCGCTTCCCAACTCGCCATTTGCTCACTAAGTCCCTCTCTTTCTGGTCCACGCACAACACGGCTTCCCTCTCTCACCACCCGATTCTATTGTGTTTCATCGTTAGATTACAATCGCTTTGTTTCTGGTACGACTATAAACACAAGCTTCTCTCCAATCACCCCTTATCATCCAAAGATTATCGTGGAGCTCTTTGTCTCATGAGAGCGTAAACACATGCGGATCGTTAATTATCGTTAATCACACCATCATTATTCAGACTCAAGTCTATCCGATCACCACGCATTCCCTGGGAAAACATCATCGTAGCCATTCAATACGCATACAGGAATCAACATCTAGTCTAACGCAGCCCACTCAATCAGAACCGTAGCCATACTACGGTAAACTTCTCTTCCCCCAACTCTCAAACCCGGCGCGTCTAGCTCGCGCAAACCTTTGAGATACTTCTTCTCCCTTATCGCAATATCGCATCGACCGTAACTCTCTCACATCCCCCATCAAACCCGGCGCACCTAGAGCGTACCTTTCAAATACTTCTTCTCCCTGATCGCATCCACCGTATCCTTGAGCAGCTTCAGCTTGCTCGTCGTTCGCGGGCGCGTGTTCGTGTCGGACGACGACGAATCCGAATCGTGACGGGGGCCGATCTGCGGAATGGGAAAATATTATATAATTATAATAATTACAGGTGAATGGGCGGGTCGAAAAGAGTCGATCTGCGAAAAGGGAAAATGGAGTACAACGATTGTAGGTGAATGGGCGCCCCCGAAGCGCGTAGAAAACTGCGAACCACGAAATAGCAAAACTAATCACAATGGCGGGCAGGTGAATCGCTGCTTCAAGCGTAGTACAAAAGTTGAACGCGCAGGCTGCCACAATTTGTCTGCACGACATGGCTTGAATAAAAACATAGAATTTGTGTGGGAGAAAAATAGCAGGCTATTTTGGGCATGCAAGTGGTGCAGAAAACAATGCTAGGGAAATCTTGAGCATCACCAGGACTACAACCCCTCTAGTAGAGGGCCTCCTCCAATATCGCCTGGACCGCGCCCTGTCGGGGCAGCGCCACTTTTCGCCAATCTACCGTACCTCCTGCACTGCCGTACCCCTGCTACACTACAGTACCTCCTACCGCACCACCATAGCTGAGGGCTGATTTCCTTGAGGAACTTAGAGGTGGCGGTGACCCGTTCATAAAGGGAGAATATTATAAAAATTGAGCGGTAACCCGTTGATATTTATGAAAATAGTCGGAAAATGATCTAAAAATGGAGGTGACCCGTGCATGTGGAGCCGTTTTTGAACCCGGAGACACGTTCAAGTAGGGCAAAAATTTTTACAAGCCGTTCCCTGGCTCACGTATGCGCACCACTGAACTACCGTACCTCCTACCGTACCACTGAACTACCGTACCCCCTACCGTATCCCCTACCGTACCACTGAACTACCGTACCTCCTCCAGTATGGCCTGCACGGCTCCCTGCCGGGGCAGCGTAGTGTAGAGCAGGTGCGGGAAGCCGTTCTTCTCACCGTACCTGAGAGAGAGCAGAGAAGGGATGATTAGGAAGTGATTATATTTCCTTAGAATATGCATTCGACCAGCTAACAATCGATCACTCGAAGGAGTCTTATATGAACCTAATGCTGCACAGATTCGCCAAGTAGGAACTTCTTCGATTTTTGGCCCAGACAACAACCGCACCGAATGTGAAGGGGGTGGGGAGAGAATACTCCGCGAAAAATGCCTGGGCCAAAAATCGAAGAAGTGCCTCCAAGTATTGTTGTTCTAGACACAAGTATGCGGGCCTTAATCAACTCGGTCTTTACTCTGTGGGTTAAAACAGACTCAAGAGACAGAGATTCACCGGCAAGCACAACGCCTTTGTTTATGAATAGAATAGTCATTATACACAAAAAAGAGTAAGTCCATCAACCCGGCTCATACCATCCGTCATAAACCAAATTCAAGAGACACAGAATCGGAGGATAGTCCTATACTATTTTTAGAAAAAAAGTATGCATTGTTGTTAGAAACAAATCGATGAATCGATCAAATCAACCTGTGCCTTCACAGATATATAAACCGCATGTGGCACAAATTCACCAAACTACTGGCAACGAATTAGAATTCAAAATAGTTTACTGGTAAGCAAAAACATTACATCAATCAACTCCCGTGCGTTTGGCTACATCAAAACATGATACCCAAGTATGCCTAGTCATATCAAGTTAAATTTAAAGGAAAAATCTACATAATCATCAAATCATCCATCCCCACTCCCCAAATTACTTCTGGATGCCTTACAATCAGTTCCACAAGAAAAAGTTGAGCTGTGTTCGCGCTTGATTCGTTCTCGTTCGCTTTATTCTCTTCATCTATCTTAAGTCAGAAAATAAGCTCACTTCTGGCTGCTCTCCACGCGCTTGTAGTAGAAGCCGCCCTCCGGGAACAGCAGCACCCATCTCCTGAAGTACAACAATAACAATCGAATTAGTAAACAATAACAATCTAATTAGTCATATAATTGAATAATCAATTATTTATATTGTTGTTGAAAAGTCAATTGTAATTAGCAAACTCTCCGGTACTCTAGCCTAGTTGTGCGCAAAGACACAATCTCTCACAGGGAGCACAATCTTATTAAGGAGTAATTACTACCTGCGTCAGTAGATAACAATCAATTAACCAACCTGTCCCTGTCCCAGTAGACCTCGCGCAGGTGCCGCTTCAGACGGCCGATCTCCTGCGAAACAATGAATTCATCGGAGTTATCAATGTTATCAGTATTAGCTTATCACATTCGAGTACTGGTGAAGGCCAACTCGAAAAAAGAGATCATCGTTAAATCGTTACGGTACCCTATATATTTTTAAATACAACAGCCAACGAGGAGGAATCGCATGACAGACAAGCCCTTGCTTTATACCAAATCTACGTAACCGCAGATCACCTTCTCCCAGTGTTGAGCACGGGGTCGGATATCGGACTATACCCCCCATTTTGACCCGGGTTAGTAGCCTATAACCCCCAATTTCGGAAGCAAAACCCGCGATTTTCGATAAGTTTTTTGTCGAACCCCCGATTTTGTCCAATTATCCGAGGATGGTGCTCATCACTGCCTTCTCCGAGAAACAACACTTCCAATCGCGCTAATCGTGGTCTATTCTAGTGTTGTAAAATCAAACGCACATTCGCACAAATTTTGAACAAAATGATCGCACAAACTCAATTATCTCATTTCTCGCACTTCTTTGTCTGTTCGCACATGTGCGATTTGTGCGATTCTGTGCGAAATTACTCTATTTCCATTAACATAATTGAATTAGTTCTTTCATTTTGTAAATTTTTTCACATCCTTTCCTCTCGAGTTCAAAAGTAGACTGCACTGCGAACACTTGAAGTGGGAGAATGATTGGAAAAATTAGTCGAAATAACACGCCTGTCACGAGAGAATCGAGCTGAGGATGGGATTGGAGCGAAAATCGTGAAATGACTTAGCATCAATTTTAGCTACCCCTAGGAATGTCCTAACATTCCTCAAAGTCCCATTGCACAGGAATCATTTTGGAGCTCCCTACACCGGGTCAGTATCCTGGAGCCCCAACTTTGCCCGATAATATCTCAGTTCAAGTGCATTTTGGAGAAAATTTGTTCTAAGAGCAACCCCAGCTATTTTGTCATGCTCTATTGATCTGAACCGGTTAGAAGTCATGAAAGTGTTTCTGAACTGCGCTACACTCTAGGATGCATAACTCAAAAACTGTCGATTCGCGGGCGCCCAGCTTTCACTATGTTATACATCTCGTCGAGCTCTTTCGAATGAGTGGATGGCGAAAAATATAAAGTCATGGAGACGTATCGTTTGCCCCCTCACAACATTTCCGATCATTTGAAGTAATTTTACTTCACGATATGAGCTCGAATTAAGGTGAAACACAAATGAAAATGAAAGTCAAACGGTTAATTTCATTCCGCGGGCGCTGAAATGCGCGGTGTGTGTGTGAAATGATGAAGTAAAATTACTTCAATTGTTTTGAAATGTTGCGAGGGGGCAAACAATACGTCTCCATGACTTTATATTTTTCGCCAGCCACTCATTCGAAAGAGCTCGACGAGATGTATAACATAGTGAAAGCTGGGCGCCCGCGAATCGACAGTTTTTGAGTTATGCATCCTAGAGTGTAGCGCAGTTCAGAAACACTTTCATGACTTCTAACCGGTTCAGATCAACAGAGCATGACAAAATAGCTGGGGTTGCTCTTAGAACAAATTTTCTCCAAAATGCACCTGAACTGAGATATTATCGGGCAAAGTTGGGGCTCCAAGATACTGACCCGGTGTAGGGAGCTCCAAAATGATTCCTGTGCAATGGGACTTTGAGGAATGTTAGGACATGCCTAGGGGTAGCTAAAATTGATGCTAAGTCATTTCACGATTTTCGCTCCAATCCCAACAATTCTCATTCTAGCTCGATTCTCTCGTGACAGGCGTGATAAGCTCGTTCGCACACTTTTGCATAGAAATCGCACAATTTCGAACAAGTCGCACGTTGTTCGAACTCGGACAAAGTCGGACAAATTACCATTCATTGTTCGACTCCCTTGTGCGATGTGCGGGTTTGTGCGAATTCGCAACACTAGTCTATTCGATGGCCTAATCTAAACCATTTCTATCTTTTCACCCCTGTCATCGTACCCCCATGTACACCGTAACCTATAACTACCGTATATCCCTACCGTACCTTATCCCTGGTCGCCTTGCTTGAAGTAGCCTTCTACATATGCCAATTTTCAGTCAAAGTCACTATTCGATACCATCCTCATGACTACCGTAATCTACTGTATCTTATCCATGGTGGCCTTCCCTGCTGGAAGAAGTCGTCAGTAAATCATGAACACCCGCACGCGCCTCTCCCTACCCTTTCTAACCCGGCTCATCTAGCACACGCCTCTCCCTGCCCTTTCTAACCCGGCTCATCTAGCACGCGCCCTTCATACCTTATCCCTCGTGGCCTTGCCCTGCTGGATGAAGTAATCGCCGTGCATCTTGCCGATGATGCCGAACGGCGTCCAGCGGAACATCACGTCCATCAGCCACAGCGTCTGCAAAACCATTTCTGCGAATTCACAATACCGTACCCCACACAATATGAAATTTTCGATGAAATTTGCGAAGCCCCGCCTCCCATTCCGTAATCAACCGCGTGATTCGCGTTCCCCTGTATCGCCTTGATCACTGGTGAGAAGGTGAAAATAATAGACTCGACGAGCTCAATTACAACAAAACAATTCACGGTTTCGTCAATAGTTTCACACACAAATTCGTCCGGCGCTCTTCGCGTTGCAACGAACCCTCTTGAGTAGCTGCAGGCAAGACACCGCGCTGCTGACGCATTTCTTTCGAGAAACCAAACAACTTTTCAGGTCGTCAGATCCTGGCTTGTTTTATAGGCCCACCCCCCCCCTTCCTTCCTCCTTCTTACAGTAGCCTACCGTACTCCTACTCCCCCATCCTACCGTACCTTTCTGCTCGTGACGCCCTTGTTCTGCAGCACCGCCATCATTACCGGCACGTCGGCCGTCGACTGCAATTTAAATATAATTAAATATTTAAATAAATTGAAATAATTAAAAACAGTGCCAGTCACGTCTGTGCAACAGCTGTATTAGTAAAGAAGCAAATAAGTATTAATAAAATAAGTATTATTAGTATTAGCAAATATTAGTAATGCAGTTCAGTCGCAATACTTTCCAGGAATCTCGAAGGCAACATTTTTTCTCCTGTTTCCTTTGTGCTACAACAAATCCACATAGATCAATCTTCGCGGTAGCCATGATTGTATCTATATTATCTTCTCAATAATCCCAAACAATAAACCGCCGTTGCTCTTCCACCAATCCCTTTTATTAGCTGATAAGTTCCAGGAAAGCCAAGTTAGGATAGAACACATTTTCTCTACTCCACTTGGACTCCCTAGACACTTTCGCGTAGCTACATGTCTTCCTTAGATTAGACTTCCTCACTTCTAGCTCGCCACCCCAGAAATTCAGCACCAACCATCCCAATTCACTTGGCACTCTCGCGCTTCCACCCGTGCTCTTCATCCTTGGATTCATTAATAACTTGTCACTTGCTCATAGCCCATATAGTAAAAGAGCAATAATAACTGCACTGTGGGAGTAAGCCAGGTACTTCTAAATTAATAACAATAACAACAACAAAAACAGATAAACAACGAAATACCTGATGGTTGATCATCACCACCGTGCGCTCGTCCACGCAATCCGCCGAGATGTCGTCGCCAAACTCGTAGACTGCAAATTAATAACATTAATTAGCTGGCGATGAAATACAGACCTATTATTATAGTTTAACTATATGCAACGAGCGCCGCATTGAAATCGCTTTACTGGGCAGTCTAATCAGAATTGATTGGAACATGAACCTGCCAAGTTTTAAACAAAAAATACCAGGTGAGTTCTCGCTACTGCTTGCCTATATACCAAGATTCGTTGCGTAGTTTCAATACATCCTTAAATCGCTGTATATCCTACCCAAATGAACAACCGCCATATACACTGTGCTAGATCGAACAAATAAAGAACTTTTCTGATCTACTCCAGACACATCATCATCGCCTACCGTACCCCTCTCACCAACATCTCCCACCGGTACCCATCCCCCCCCCACCTCGCTCACCATCACGTCCTACCGTACCCATTAGCTACCGTACCCCACACCATCATATCCTACCGTATCCCTCTCCTACCGTACCATCGTATCCGGCGGTGTATCCCCAGTAGCCGATGAATGCCTGCAGCCAGCGGTACAGCTTGCCCTCGTAGAACCAGTACAGGCGCGGCCTGCAACGGGATGATATTGCTAATCCAATTTAAAACATTAATTCCCAATAAATCGCTGATCTAAAATTCTAAAGACAGTGATGGGCGGTCTGCAACGGATCATATTCTCAATCCATTTTTTTTTAGAAAAATATAAATTTTCTTTATCGCGTCAACACGGAATCGCTGATATCAACTTCACATGAAAGTGATGAGATGGTGAAGCATCAGTGCCCCTAGTTAATATCACAGAACTGCACTGTAAATGCAAATAATAAATGATTAATAATGTATTCTACAAAAATTTCTCGAACAATCACATTCCTTGAATTCTCCTGCATGTACTGCAATGTTGAAACCTCGAGGCTCCTTCATCTATTTCTTCTATTCTTACTAGTAACAGATTTCCTAGATTAATCAACAACCATGACTTTTCCTGCCTAACCATTACTATTAACTGAAACCTCAAATTGCCTCTTTTTGTCTCTCAACCGTCATCCTTCGTTCCCAATTATCCTCTGACTGTGCTGTCAGGTATGCTCGCTTTTCTCTCTGTTTCATCATCCCTTCCATCCGTCCGTTCTTTTGAGCAATGGTGCCGTCTCCTGATTTCACCCTATCTCTCATCCGTCAGAGAAACGAGAGAGCGCTGTGGAATGAGAGACGTTCCTTCCATCCGCGTCCTTTTCCATCCCTTTTCCCACTCTTTCTGTGTCAACTCTCTGCAAACCTCAAACTGCACACTTCCCCCTTTCGCAACTCTTCCCTTCCCCCTCCACCTTCCCATCTCTCATATTTCGCCCCTCTGTGTAAACGCATGGGCTAACCGAGGGAGAATCTCAGAGACAGTTCTCGTCTCTCCAAATTGCCTGATCTCTCATTAGCCATAAAGAATATGAGACTATCTCACGTGAAAAAAGACGCCATCCTGATCCCCGGATCCGCTAGATGACGCCTCTCTCATTTCGTTATACTCTTTCGCTTTTCTGACTGACGAGAGATAATTCAAAGTGAAGAGACGAGAACATCGGATCCGGAAGCCCCCCTCAATCCAATCGTATAGCTAGCAGGTGGTCAGTCCGCACTCGGGGTCAATTCCCTAGCTTGATCATGCGATCAGTCACGTGTGCTAGAGACGCCGAGGGCTGAAATGCGCGCCCGTTTTCTAGAAACTATGGAAAAGCGAGAGACCGCAGACAGACAGACAGTGCTAATCGGACACCCTATGATTTAGGAGCAAAATAGGCGCAGAATAGTACGCGCGTGATAATTTCGGACTTTGGATCGAACGCTGGGTGAAATAGTACAAACGGAGCCCACACATTTAGTCTGTTTTGAGCAACAATAATATCAACCCACAATAGAACGTTTTTGTTCCTATTTTCGCAGAGAAATACACATTTCGTCAGTTTTAGAAAGCAATGTATTCGCCCCTTGTTTCTGACTAACGGTTAGAGTGATACCACCCAATCGCGCTATCTTGTGAAATCGAGGTAGTCGCAGAGCGTTTGTCAGCTGATTGGCAGCTCAACATCGAGAGGGATGAATGGTCTGTCTTTCTCATTTCTTCATACTCACTCGGTTCTTTGACTGACGAGAGATACGGCACAATGAAGAGACGATAACATTACATACTAGCTCGTCCTATTTCGCCCGTTTCCCGCCCGGTGAAAGCGTGATTCAGCGAGATGGCATTTACGTTTCCCTCTCTCTCGATCGAGATCGAAATCTCACCGCCGTTCTCAAACCAGTAAACCAATACGACAACAGTTGTTTTGACTCGGCCGGGGTCTTCAAGGACGGAAGGGGGGGGGGGGTGAGTGTAGGAAGAAAAAATAGAAGGAGGATGGAGAAAACCCTTACACTTTTGCGCGCGCATGTTCTTCCCGTTTCCAATCAAGTTTCGGGCGGTGGGCGAATTGCGAAGGAAAGAAAAGGTTGAAAAAGCGCGATTGCATACCGGCGATTTCTTGGATGTCTTTCATACTAAAATTGATTTACCAGCCTTGATCTACCATAAAAATGTGCCAGATTCCTCATAAACGAGAGCGGGAGCCTACCACAGATCCACCACAGTTAGAAGCCATATTTTGCCGTAAATTTCACAATTTATATTAAACAAGAATGGAACCCTATTACAGCCCTGCCACAGTTACAAGTAAAATTTTACCTGCATTTTCAAACTAAATAAGGAAAACAAGAGCACAAAACACCCACCAGAGCGATCTCGCCCACAGCATGGGCAGCATGAAGCCGAAGTAGGCCAGGAAGAACACGGTCACATTGGAGAAGCAGATCGCTGCTCTGAAAATATAATTTTATTTAATTATTTATTTATTTATTTCAAAGGTTGTTTCTACACGTTCAATGGCGACATATTGCCACTTTTTTCATTAAACAATTCTCTGATATTTTTCTCGTGAGCAGTATCTTGCCCCGCACAATGAATAATCAACACAATTCTTGCAAAACAAAGGAAATCTGACGTCATCGACGGGCTATCAGCATCAGAATCATAAAAACGCCAAGGGCGGAAACCTGATCGGGATGAGGAAGATGCTGAGGAAGCGGTCGGACCACGACTCGGCCGCCGCGTACTTCGTGCGAGATCCTGTTCATAAATAACCATATTTCCCATGATCTACCGCCTTTGATCTACCACAGTTTCCTTCTTTCCTGAGTAAAACAAACCAAAAATCACTTGCTCCCCTCGATTGTATCGTCATTTCTCTCCCTAATCGAGAGTGAAAGCTTGCTAATTGGTGGGAAAAGAAAAGGACAAAAGAACGGACCGAGTTGCTTGTAGTCGCGGACGGGCGGAATCGCGGGCAGCGGATTCGATCCGCTCCTTGCCGCGCGCCCCTGACTCGTCGAGCGCGATCGACTACGGCTGCGCGTCTCCATGTGACGCTCGTGCGGACTCGTATCCGCGTCTATCATCGACGGGTGGTACTGTCACTGGTACTCTGAAGCAAACTGCGATTTGCATGACCCGCGAAACGAGGTTAGGATGGCGAAGCGCAGTCTATTCGACGTGTGCCTAGGCCGGGTTGGAATTTCAAAACACAGTGAGGGCCGCGAGAAAGAGAAAACAGCCAGAGAAAGAGGCAGAGGGAAAAGTCAAGTGAAAGAGGGTCGGTGGTGTGCCGGCGAGTGTGCCACATGTTAGTGCGTTTTCTGCTGAAGCACACCACGAATGAAGCGGAGCGACTGATTTTAATTATTTTTGTAAATATTTTTTTAATCAATAAATTCGTGAAATATCCAGCTTTACATGTCGTGCAAGCGATTTTATCTTATTCTAATAGCACGATCAAACAGAACAATTACAGAGATTCGAAATCTCACACAATCAAACGTGAAGAAACTGCAAGGGAGCAATAATTACAAACATCTCGAATGATTAATCAAATCACAAAAACAAAGAACGGAAAATAATGTGCAACCTAGAAACAACAATCTTGATTTGCTTACTTAATGACGGTTTGAATCTTAGAGGAAAACAAGACTTCTACAACAGGATTCTATTTACATAAACGGGTATGATTCTAGGAATCATTTATCTTGAGAAGTCACTACAGCACACTACAGTACTTTACCCCCCATTGATACGGTACTTTATCCCATTGATCGTCGAGAGGTCGGCGTGCGATTGTGAACATGGCACCGGATGCAGCGTTCCTGAAAATGAAACTATCAGTTTCACAACCTGTCGAACTACGGTTTCGTCTCTAGCATAAGCTGTGATTCTTCAATGTTCTCACAATGCATATAAAACGGGTTTCCTGTAAAAGTGTAGGAAAATCGCCCCTCTTTGCTACAAAAATTTTTTTGTCTCTGATAATCCCGTGATAATAGGCCTAGCAGTAATCACCAAAAGGAAGTAAGAGCCTAACGGGATGAGTTTACTTTTTAACTTTAAAACAATTCGGAATAATAATGGCATTGAGAGAACTGCACAGCTCAAAGCTAGCTCAGGTACTAGGTCGGATGAGAACCAATTAAAAACTTGAGCGTCGTAGTATTTTGCCAGGGTGTTGTAAACATCCTCATTCGACCTAGTACCCTAACTCACCGAAGCCGACGTGACTCCTCTCGCCCGATCCGAGTGCGTATGCCCGTGGACGGGCCGGGGCGGGGAGGGCGTGATGTCCATCTAAACACAGCAAGATATTGGCAAAAATATATTCGCAGCGAGCAGGATTCGAACCTACGCGGGCAGAGCCCAATTGATTTCTAGTCAATCTCCTTAACCACTCGGACATCGCTGCACATGCTCCCGGTCCCTCCCGGCAAACAGTTATCCCCAATTTGATCGCGATATTGACAGCTGTCACTCTAACTATAGACTACCCTTGATTGGCATTCAGTGAAAAAGGAGGGATACTTTCCAAAATTACCTTCATTTGCTCTTTATTACTATTTGAAACTGCGATTTGACTTTCTGAATCCAAATTTTCTAGATCTCGAATGGATAGTCCGTACTCAAAACATAGATTCACCATGTTGCATTAGTGTTTCAACCGCCCTACAGTACTCCTACCGTATACCTGTACTCAGGTGGCGCCTGATCCAATCGTCTCGGGATCTCGACGCGCATCGAATCGTTCTCGAAGAACTGCACCATCTGGGAAATGACAGACTACAGTAACCGCACTCGCCCACCACCATTATCTACCGTGCACCACACCACCATCTACACCGTACCTGTCGCACTCTACCCGAGATGGCTGCCGAGGGCATCCTTCGAAGCGAGATCTTTGGCTCTCGTGACGAGCAAACGTCGAGCGATAGGGCTGAAAGATGGGAAACGTCGCTCTACTACACCACGTCGAAATATCAACAAGGCAATCGATTAGTAAACGTCGCCTACCGTGCACGAATGGTGCGTGTGCGAGGTGTCGAGCTCGGTGCTGGACGCGGGCGAGTAGTCTGGCTCGCCCCAGATGCTCGCTCCGACCACCGCCGACGAATCCTAAAACATCGAGTCACCTTGTTGAATTTTCGACAGGCGACGTTTTCCATCTGCTACACCACGCACCGAGCGAGAGCTGCTGCACTCTTCGTCGTCCTCTTCGAGAAACTCCATTGCCGGCATCGAGATCCTCATTCTCATCTCGTGACGGAGAAGCTCTCCCCGATAGGGCTGTATGAAAGGAACTACCTTCGATATTTTTGGCCCAGGCAATAGCCGCTCGAAATACTCTGCGAGAAATGGCAGGGCCAAACATCGAAGAAGTGTAGCCAAAGTGTCGGTCCATGACCACAAATCAGTCACCATAGGGAGCACTAATCGATAAGCGATTACAGTATACCGTCTTCGGCGGAAGCGTGGCGGGAGTCCCAACATCGTAGCTGACAGTAGGCGTCAGCTCATCATGAAAGTGCGCGTCTCTCGCGTCCGGCCATGGCTGAAAAAGGAGCAATGTAGTCGAATTTTCGACAGGCGACGTTTCTCCTCGTACACCACGCACCACGGGCGAGTCGACTTCGTCTTTCGGCGCCGACGGAATCTTCCTGCCCCTGACCTCGAGTCGTTTGACGTCGAAGCGGTATGGCTGAAACGAGAAAGCTACTGCTTTGTCACATGACCTTTCATGACATTTCACTACCAGCGGGAGATCAAAAAGATAGTTGTCACCAACTGATACCCGACTTGGCTGGTGCAAAAATGTATGACCCTGACCGTCGGGGGCAGAAAGTTAAGGCACGGTGCAGACAATACCGTAGTCCAATGTATCAATTATGTTCGTTCACCACCGTCTTGGGTGGCAGTGTAGGCGGGGTGCACTGCACATTGTGCATGTTCGCTGGGGTCTTGCCGGCGTGCAGGGTGACGTACTCGACGCGCTTTACGGTCGACGATTCCTAAATGGACCGGATTTGTCGAATTTTCGACAGGCGACGTTTCTCCGTTCTCACACCACGTACCAGAGACGTTTCATGGTCTGCAGCGGGAGTGAAGATCGGCTTGCCCCAGATGCCTGGCGCTTCTCCGATCGGCGACGATTCCTAAACAAATTGTTGTCAAATTTTCGACAGGCGACGTTTAACGAAAACACACCACGCACCGTGACTGCAGGCAGTGTGTAGCGGCCGGCCGCAGGAGAGTCCGCAGGAGTGCCCCAGTAGCTCTTTGTGCGCACTTCTGGGATCGGCGACGATTCCTAAAATAAATGCTTCATTAATCAAATATTCGACAGGCGACGTTTCCCCATACCACACGACGAACCTTCGACGAGAAGATCTCGATCTGTGACGATTCTCCACACACTGACGAGGCTCCGAGCCTAGGGACGCTATCGTCGCTCGCCTGGCTACCGTATCCGGCGCTCGACGTGGTGCTGGCTCGCGTGTAGGTGTGTCTGCTGCAAGCGGGCGACGTTTGGGAAAGGTCGTCCTGACTAAGCGCACTCACCTCACTATTTCATCTCTATCTTCGCAATCAACGGGATGGGCTGGCGAGCGGGTGAAGATAAAGCGCCACATGATGGGCGAAAGCGGCGACTGCAATTGAATTCGTTTTTAGTGAGGCGTGATAACGGAGCACATGCTTTCGTTGAAAAAGCAGTAAACCACAGGCTAATTCTGAGAATTGTGAGTTGTATCTGACAGGAATCTGACAGGAATAAATAATTCGATAGATGAACGTTGAAACGATCACACTTCAGTCTCAAAACCCCTGATGAGCTAATTGTAAAACGCTTGACTTTCAAATTGTGTGATCTATAGCCTATCTAGCACAAAAAATTCATCGGTCGGCCATCTATGTTAGAAAGCCCAGGCAACTAATGCTCCAGTGCTACCAACTAACCGTGCTAATCAGCTTGGGTGTCGTTCCCGACGACTTCTCGAAGACTACACTATCGTCATCGGTCTTGAATGCATCGTCATTGAGGACGTACGTCTTCTTGCTCTGGAAAGACGCACAGTTGACACTCAAAATCGATAAATAAGTTGCAGAAAAATCAAAATACCTTGAATAATCGTCGTATAAACCCGAGCACCATGGTGGAAGTAGGGGTCGGGTAAAGGAAAGGTTGTTTATCGAGTCCCTTCCCATGCTTTGGCGCCCTATCGATCGAATCAAGACGAGGAAGAGGCGAGGGAACCCTTGATCTACCCCTGTTTTGCACGTGAGCGCAGGTCATTCGAGAGCAAACTAACAACAGGTAGCACCGCCGTCAATAGGTTCTATGCAAAAGCAGCGATTTCAGGCCAGTGAATACATTCAATGCATTCTAAGGGTCAATATAACATTAACAAAACCGCATGAAAGAAAGCAAAATGTGAAAAATACGAATAAAAAATCATGACGTCACTTGACCTACCGTAATCGATATCAAAGGCCGTGTTTATCATGAACTGACTTATTATTTTTTCTTTTTCTTTTTTCTTTCTCTGAAACTGTGAGATGATAGAAAAAAATATTTTCGAAATCTTTTATCATCAAAGCAAATCATTGGTGAATTCCCCCGAATCTCTCCGATGTCCCCTCTTCGCTCCACCCCTCATCAGCTCCTTCGTAGCGTTGCGAAGGCGGGATGGGATCGGTCTCGATCGCTCACTATACACTTTGCGGGGTCGGCGATTGGCCACTCGATTGACAGATCGACATCGAATGGATCTATTCCTGGAAACGGAAGGTTTCTGCATTGCTTAGATGAGAATATTTTAGATCTTGCACTAGATAGATTTTGCAGATAACACGTAGATCTACGACATTGGACTATTTCCGTGCATATTCTACGAGTAATTCACCAATTTTCAATCGTTTCATCCCCCTACTAGGCGGTTGGGTGTCTACGACCCAATGGACCGAAACATCCAACCGCATTTCTTTAGGAAGTCTTTCTTATCAGTCTCCTCCCAGCAGTATCTCTACTTATTTTCATTTCCAAAAACATGTTTCTTTTGTAATTACCGTATTCAGTAGTCGAATTGTAGACTCCGCTGCACTTGTAGCTCACGTAAGCGCCATGTTCAGATACAACCTGAAGAGGGGTAAATCAAATCCGGTTTTTCGTTTTTTTTCCCCCGAAGATACGGTAATCTACCGTACCTGGAATCCATGGAGGAATCCGTCCGGGACCCAAAGCGCGTGCTTGTTCGCTGCATCCAGATAGAAGCCCTTCCACTTCCCGAATGTTCGACTGCCTGTAATTATCGATTCTTCAGTACGGTTCTCTGAAAGTGTTTCTCTTCAGTCTCTTCATCTAATCGGCACGACAACTCATCATCCCACTGCCGTATTTTTTTTAGTTTCTTCAATGACCTACCTGGCCGTACATCCACAATCACGTCGTAAATCCTTCCCACCGATACGCTGACCAGTTTGCCCATGCCCGGTTGTGCATGCATGCCTCGAGTCACACCGTGATCAGATCAATCCGTTCTGTCTTCTTATCTAGCTGCATTTTTTTGGAGGTGGGGGATGAAGAAAATGCCTCTTCAATCCGCTCAAAATTTCGGTATTATGCGCGAGCATTGAAGAAACGGATTCTTCCTAATAGCATGAGTATGGAGATGAGTATGCGACTCTGAACTGTAAAAACTGAGACCCAACCCTGAAAACATCAGTTTTCGATTGCCTTTTATAGCTCCTCATCGTGCGCCTGTCTCTCGATTTCACATTGTCTCTCAACTGACAGACAACAAGAACCGATCTTTGCTGCCATTCAATAATCGTTTCCCGTAATGAGCTCATTAGACCGTAGTAATTAATGGACTCGACCTCGAGCCAACGCCTACTTTCTACGAATTGTCTACGTAATGTGAGACTGAATAACACTCGAATAATTAACATAACGAATAACATAATGTTGTTCGTTTCTTCAAATTTCTCCTACGAGCTTTCTTTATGCATTGCTCCTTCTGTTCATGTGATAGAGTCGTAGCAAACGAAAAGTCATATTAGACAAAAACGTGTTTATTTCATGGCTTCTTGAAAACAATGAACACCGCACGGGAAAAGGATATCTCAACGCTCAATAAATGTGATTATTTTTGTGTTTACAATTTGATTAAGAGACTGTCTCCATAAAAATTGACCACTACCCGGACATTTCCGCCAGGACTTTCGATTCAGCCCTCCATATTGTTATCATGTATGAGTGTCAGGACCCTGTTTACAATGGGCACTATATAGCCGCAACGCGTCGCCAACGCGGCGCGTCAGCTGCGCGCGAAGTTCAAAAAATCGATTTTTATAACTTTGCAACGAAGCAAGTTAGACTTGAAATTATTTTTGCGTTGTGTTAGAGTGCTCATATGTGCGAACTTTCAACAGAAAAGTTCGGCCTGGGTCAATTGGAAAGTCGATTCTTCAAGTTCAAATTGTGGTTTTTGGCCACTCTCACCCCATTTTTGGAAGGGGGGCAAGGTCCCACATAGTACACATTGTAGCCCTCTGATGTGTAGAAAAGTTGTACTACAATTGAACGAAATCGATCATCTTCCTCGTAGGAAAAGCGAATGCCGAACCCTGAAAACACCCATTTCTCAGAGATCGATTATTCCGCAGCCACAAAATTTATACATCAATCGGACGTGCTAGTACCCAAAGTTATTTATTTGAACATATCAGAGTGTTTGAAGCCTTTTGAAATTTAGAAAATAATTAAATCCGATGCGAGGATCATGAGCCCGATTGAAACCTAAACCAGCCGGGTTTGTTATTTCGCAATATTTTCGAACAAATTGAGGCTCAAAAAATTGGCAATAATCATGTGAACATACACACCAAGTTTCATAGCAATCGCTTTCAAGATCGACGAAAAATAGAAATTCTAAAAAAAATTATTTCAGTTTTTGTATTACAGCTTGACCGATTGTAGTAGTTAGCTTTTGATCGTTGAAACTTGGTGTGTATGTTCACATGATTATTGCCAATTTTTTGAGCCTCAATTTGTTCGAAAATATTGCGAAATAACAAACCCGGCTGGTTTAGGTTTCAATCGGGCTCATGATCCTCGCATCGGATTTAATTATTTTCTAAATTTCAAAAGGCTTCAAACACTCTGATATGTTCAAATAAATAACTTTGGGTACTAGCACGTCCGATTGATGTATAAATTTTGTGGCTGCGGAATAATCGATCTCTGAGAAATGGGTGTTTTCAGGGTTCGGCATTCGCTTTTCCTACGAGGAAGATGATCGATTTCGTTCAATTGTAGTACAACTTTTCTACACATCAGAGGGCTACAATGTGTACTATGTGGGACCTTGCCCCCCTTCCAAAAATGGGGTGAGAGTGGCCAAAAACCACAATTTGAACTTGAAGAATCGACTTTCCAATTGACCCAGGCCGAACTTTTCTGTTGAAAGTTCGCACATATGAGCACTCTAACACAACGCAAAAATAATTTCAAGTCTAACTTGCTTCGTTGCAAAGTTATAAAAATCGATTTTTTGAACTTCGCGCGCAGCTGACGCGCCGCGTTGGCGACGCGTTGCGGCTATATAGTGCCCATTGTAAACAGGGTCCTGACACTCATCCATGATAACAATATGGGGGGCTGAATCGAAAGTCCTGGCGGAAATGTCCGGAAGTGGGCGAAAATGGTAAATTTTTATGGAGACAGTCTCTTAACAATAAATGTGATTCAAGTGACAGCATAAGAATGATGAAGTTGGATTTATGGGTGGAGGGAATACTGAATGATTGTGAATGAGCGAGTACTACCAATTCGACGGGGCGTTATGTACAGACAAGCGAGGATAGATATATAGCAGCAGTTATTTTGATCTATGATTTACAATTTTTTCTGATTTTTTTAGGGTACAAGAGTGAACTGTGTTCTTCTTATTACAGGTATAATATCACAAGTAGCAGAGTCTATTTGGGGAAGCGAAAACGGTGGTGTGCTACAGTAACCGGTTAGGAAAAGGCGGCGGCCCGTACGCACTCGCTGGTGGGAGTACAGCGTGTTGGGGGAGAGTTGACAGAAACGGGGTCGCGTGGGGGCGATCAATAATTACACATTGCGGTACAAGCACAAGAGTATAAGAGCGAGGGAAAACCGGACCAGAAAGCAAAGAAAACCGGGATGGAAAAATAGGGAAAAATGGAAGAGGTACTGTATAGAAGGCATGGGGGTACTGTAAGGCTAATGGGAAGGGAGCGGAGCGAGGAGGGAGGTACTGTAAAGACTGCAAATGAGGGTAGAATAGGAATGGGATGAAGAAAGGAACTGTAAAGACTGCAAATTCGTATACGGTAGAGTGGGACGGGAGAGGTACTGTAATGGGGATACTGTAGGGGGACGAGGGGATACCGTGCTCTATATCTCGTAGTCTGGCTGGGCCTCTCGCGCATTCGTCGGGATGAAGTCTCCAATGTCCTCGTCGCCCGATTCGACGTCGTCCTGCGTGCACTCCGAGCGGGCCACCTCGAATCGCTGCAAGAAAATTAATCAATAAATTAGCTGACAAGGAGAACTACCGTACTCAAGCAGTCTCTAACACTAAATGTAAATATGTACTGGCCACCTCGAATCGCTGCAATTATCCATTTATTGAACTGATTGGGATTGAACTGATTGGCGAACTACCGTACTCTAGAAGTCAAAATACTGCCAACTACTGTAAGCAACAACACCGTCCCTAATCCAAAATACGCTACTGCACGCAGAACTACATCCGAAATCGACGACTACCGTATCCCCATCACTACCGTAACCCTGCGGAGATACCGTACCCGTGCCATGTTGTTCTCGGAGCGGGAGCGGGGCGAGGCGGAGCGGCCGATCGCCGCGGCCTGAGGAGGCAGACCGAGGGCCGTGGCGTTGGCTGTCGCGGCAGCTGCTGCGTTGGCCATGTGCGGGGCTGCAAGGGAGGATTTTATAAATGAGTTGTTCCACTCAATGGGCAGGATTACTGCTACCACCCAAGAAAGAAAAGAGCTAATAGCGCGCA
Organism: Pristionchus exspectatus; assembly: GCA_911812115.1. NCBI lineage: Eukaryota > Metazoa > Nematoda > Chromadorea > Rhabditida > Neodiplogasteridae > Pristionchus > Pristionchus exspectatus. The sequence continues at coordinate 20,865,683 of OU461587.1, forward strand.
TGCAGCCCCACATCACCATGAATATTTTTTAAGTCACGAAAGTCTACAATATAATATCAATCTCTGGCAACTTCGACAATATATGCTGCGCGTGTATTCCCGATTCACCTAGTTCATTGATGTTTAATTGTTACTTGAGAAGTATAAATTGCCTATGCATTATCCATTCAGCGAAACTCGCAAACATAACGCATTCGAGTATCTCTGATTCGCCTAGTCTCAATATATTTTCCATTCGTATTCCAGCAATAGTCTTCTCCCATAATAAAACTACCGTACACCAATCAATCGATAATGTTCATCTACCGTAACCCAACCACCGCTACCGTAATACCACTCACTGCTCGCGTGCGTCTGCGGTATCGATCCGAGCTTGAGCAGCTCGCCGTACGCCGGCTGCACCATGGCCAGCATGCGCGCCAGCTGGGCACGGTTCGTCGGCAGGTCCTCCACCTGGAAAGGTGATCGATAATCTACCGTAATCATTAGTTACTGTAGCCACCACCTTTCTACAATTTGAGCACCTAATAGCATTTAGAATGTTACTGTTTTGCGATTGAATTGACAAAGAAGTTCGGGGTTCGAAAAAGCGAACACGATGATTTCATGTTCCAGCGACTGTTCATTAGTATGAGTGGAGCCACTTCTATCAGTTCTTTCCAATATTGAAAACAAATACGACTTGCCATTTCGGGCACGCAGCTCTGCTCTACTTGCATGCTCTCTCGCTGGTCAGACAGACGAGAGAGCATGCGAATAGAGGAGAGCAGCCCAAATAACAACGATATGAATGGGGAAAGACAACTCGATGAGTTCATGTTCCAGCGATTATTCATTAGCATAAGGTGAACCACTTCTATCAGTTTATTCAGTTATGCGATTTGAAAAAAAAACAACAACGATCGGTGCGAAATAGAGCATAATCAGTTCATGTTGCAGCGAGTATTGATTAGTGTGAGGAGAACCATTTTTACCAATATCAGTAACGTTCTCATATAATTTTTTTACCTTGATGCCGAGTGCTGCAGCTGCAGCGGCCTTCCGCTTGATCTTGCGGTCCTGCGCCGCGCGACGCTCGTTCTTCTCCATGTACCTGGTCAATCGATATCTTAGATACCGTAATCTCTACCGTAACCCTGGATACTGTGCATATCGGCGCACCAGCGTATCTTACTACCGTTTATCGCACCAGCTACCGCACTTCTGACAACCGTACCACAGCTATCATACCGTACTCACTAGATCGTAACGGCGAATCGATGGCATGGGCTACCGTACTCCTAGATCACCGTATCCCTTACTAGCGTAAGCCACTACCGTAGCTACCGTACCCCCCCCCCAAGCTACCGTACACTCACCAGATGGTAACCGCAAAGCGGTGGCGGTGGACGGGCATGACCTCGTGCGGGTTACGCCGATCCGACCAGAAGAAGACCACGCGGTCCGCCTGAGAATGAGGACAGGGTGAGAAGGGAGTGAGAAACTATAGGTGAATTGGCATTTCAGGGAATACTCATGAAAGGGAAGTCGGTCGTTCTAGTAATCTGATTGTGGTTGTCTCCCATTAAAACAAAAGATCAATACGCAAGGTGAGCCAGGGTCTCAATGAATAAACATCAACTCGAAATCGGCGAATCTAGTGATATCTAGCACTGTTGCCGCTGCCGAAAATTAACCAATCATCTAGGTGACTTGGTGCAGCATCAATTCTACAAACATGCATGCACTTCATTGGCAATGATTGAATGAAAAGTTCTGCAGATCGTTAGACTAATGAACTTTAGAAGCGAGTAGATCACATACCACCCCCCCCCCCCGTCTACCGTACCCCTACCGTATGCTCACCTGGGGGTCGATCTACCGTACTCCTATCCTATCGACCTACCGTACCCCTACCGGTATGCTCACCTGGGGATCGATATCGATCGGCACGTCGCTCGTCTCGGGGAACAGCCGCAGCGCGCCGCCGTGCTGCAAAATCGGATCAATAAATTCCTCAATTCTTCCCTCCTACCGTAATCCCACGGCTACTTACTCATTGTTAAACGTGCAAGGAACTTTCGCGTTCCACAACTACCACTTTACGCCCACTATCCCATTGGCCCTAATACGCATTCGCGATTGGCTTCAACAACAACAAAAATCAATCATGCCCTCCCCTTCGCTACCGTACCTGCTTCAGGTCCCATCCCGGACCCCCGCTACCGTACCTCCTTGAGGTTCTATCCCGGACCCCCGCTACCGTACCCCAGCTACCGTACCTGCTTTAGGTCCCATCCCGGGTTGCAGTAGTAGATGCAGGTGACTAGACGGCCGTCGTAGTTGGGATTGTCCACGTGCTTGACGTAGCGCGTCGAGCCGCCCGGATAGATGGCCAACATGGCCTGCAAAGAGAGAATCAAATCAGTCATCGATAGGGCGAGTTACCGAAATCTTTTTTAAAGAAAATAACAACATCGCGAACTGATATTTTTGTTTTGATGAAAAGGAGAGATCGTATTAGCAACCCAAAAATGCTCCGCCTTATTGATAAACTAGTGAAACACAGAAATGCGAGGTTTCGCCTCGCAACCAGAATGGAGCAGCATGCTCCCATGACCAATCAAAACACTCTCATATCCAGCATTATCTACCGTAGTCCATCGAAATTTCGTCAGTTATCGATCGTGGCGCTACCGTAACCAGCACAAACTACCGTACCCTGCTCCTGCCACCGACTTCCTTGTCGACGATGCGGCCGTTGAAGTTGCACATGAGCGCGTCGAGCATCGACACGAGCAGGCGCGTCTAGAAAGGGGATAAAATCAGTTTGCGATAGAAGTGAGGGCCAAATAAAGTCAATCATCGATCCACTCAGGGTCCCACTCAAAAATCCATGCAAAATGTCGCAAAAAGTATCAGGATTTCGAGATTTTTGTAATGAGCGATTATCAAGCTTGGTTTAACCCTAATCTACTTAGCCTTAGCCTAATTAGGAATGCAAATAATGGACCGTATAGTTCACAGAGGCAAAGTCCTTAGCGGTGAAGCCCGGGGGATATCGCACCTGGGAAGGAGGCATGTACATTTCACAGGACACCACTGGTGGGCTTGGAAATGGTGACAAGTACCAAATTTCAGGCGTCCCTACCCCTCCTGTCACCTTTCTTGAATAGGGCTGTCAGGGCTGCGGCTACGTCTCTTCATTCCGCGTACTCTCTCACTGGTCTGAGAGGCGAGAGAGCAGGCGAAATGAAGAGACCGATCCCCTGACAGCCCTGTTTTTGAGAACCCATCAGTGATCGGAAGAACACCACGTGCAACAAAATAGCAGGACACCACTTAGGACAACAATATTGAAACAAGCTTGATAATCGTCATGTTAATCGTGCAAAAAATCGATGGCTTATCAAAAATAATCCGGCAAAATGGAGTGTGCAATATTGTTATGAAGCCATCGTATAACCGTTTTTTTTTTGTTGCTATTTTCTCCCATATGAACGAAATGCGAAATGAGCCTACAGTACTCCTTAAACTACCGTAATCCCACTCCATCTACCGTAGTACTCACCGAGACTGCCTCTTCCGCGCGCGGGTCCACACCATCGTACCAGAAGATCTGCAATTTTCCGAAATATAACCAGTTCGCGATTTCAATAAAGGTCAGTCAACGATATCTCCCTACCGTACTACTCATAAATTTTCAATAAAGTCAGTCCTCGATAACGCACACCCCCCCTACCGTATCCCACGGTACACAACTCACATAGTCGCTTCTGACACTCTTGATGTCGTCCTCGTTCCGCTCGTGGTGGAAATCCTCGTCGTCGCTGTTGTCCACCAGTTGACCGGCCGTGAACAGGCCCTTCTCGTACAGCTGCTCCATCTCCCTGATAATTAATCGATAAATCGAGAGTTAATCGATAATCTGGACCTCGCGGAGTACGGTAACGTCAACTCTTTAGTATCCTAATTGGAAATCGAAAATCCCTTCTACATCATATCTGAGCGGCATCATAGGATAAGTTGCAACAGTGAAGCACAATGCTCCCTTGCTTCGAAAATACTCTAATTTAACGTATAAAGTCGGTCCTCGGTACTTTCCTACCGCATCCCACGGTACATATACTCACATATAGTCGCCTTATAATTATAAATATTTAAATAATAATAGTTTTTAAAAAAATGCCTCACTTTGCGCAGTTCTTCGTGTTCTCGCTGTTGAGGAAGTTGTCGACCACCGCCCATCCGAACTCGTTCAGCGACCGAATCACGTGCTCCGACATGTACTGTAATTAAAATTAGTAATAATAAACAAATTTATTAATTTACAATCTCATGAAAACCTACACCCAATCATTCCTGCTGATTCACAGCTACTTCAATAATACATTTGCCAATGAGTCCACTGAAGTTCAATTCCAGTCAAATAGCTGATGGATCATCAAGAGGAGGACCCAGGACGGATTCTAATCGTCTCAAGTGATCTACGGCCAAGAAAAGCCCCATTAGAGAAGACTACTTCGTGAGTTTACTCTTAACCACGCAAGTCAGGACTTCGGCGGCTGGATGACCTACTTCTGGACTCAAGCCATCGACTAAGCGCGACAGGCCACCGACAACAAAAAGCTAAGAAGATACCCTCCCTTGACCCTTTGATACTGAGTACGAAGATCCCTATTCCCTCCCTAACGATGTTTCTTCCTGCAGGCCCAGTGCCTTGATATCAGGATAAATCTGTATCTGTATCTGTAAACACCCCGAGGGATCCCTGGCGGTTCGCCGTTACTTCCCTCGTACAAGTCGCAACCAGCCTACCATGTTTCAATGGGCCGAAGGAGTCGTTAAGAAACAAAAAAAATTAGCGTTGCCCCATGGCTAGTGTTCCGGCAAAGATAATGTAAAGATCAGAGATCAAGGACCAAAGATCAAAGATTAGGCTCTCACCCTGATTCTCAGCATTGTCGCCTGGTGCCGGGTCATGATCATGTTCTTGCTCCGCATGTTCTCCACGTGCTCAGTCACCGAGAACTGCAGATATCGATTATTGATTATTGATTATTATTTTCTTAGTGCTACCGTACCCGCCTCAAGTCTACCGTACCCATATGCTCAGTTCCAGCAGTTAATTATTTGTTTATGACAAAGTATATACGCCTGCCAAATACCATTGAACGTGTTCAATCCTTGAAGGTGTATTACTGGTGAAACCCAAACCCACCACGAACAAAAGGAAACTCAGTTATCGATCGACTACCGTAACCCTTCCTCCATAAAATACAGTACTTACATTGTAGATGAGGTTCTGCTGGTGGTCCCTGTAGCGGCGGTTGATGATCTCGCCAATCACCTGAAACACGACGCAATTATCGACCGACCTCGTCTACCGTAATCCCATCATACAAATCCTCCCCTCATCACACTCCCTCTTTTGCTTGCTTTCCACAATGATACAGCATGCTACCGTACCGCAATCTCCTATCCCCATCCCCTACCGTACCCTTCCAATCCACCGCAACCTCCCTTCTCTACCGTAATCTACCGTACCTGACAATCATCATCATCATCTTCCTCCACCACGGGGGGCTGTTTCTCCACCTTTGCCAGCGTGCACGCCGGCCCCTGCAGCTGCTTCATCACGTCCGCGTAGTCGATCGGCATGTTCTTGATGTCACTGCACGAGAAACAAAGTCAGTTCCCGATCGCCCACTACCGTATCCATACACAAAGCCGGACCGGCTATCAGAGGGGAGTTCAAAATAATCCTGTCAACTAGGTGGTTATCAGTCTCAGAACACTACGTATTTTTGATGCCCGGTTGATAATGAAAAGGAATGGTTCATGATCGCCCACTACCGTAATCCCTCCAAAAAACAACAACAAAATGCTCACTCGTTGTTCACATAGCTCCACGGGCGCTCCTCCTTGATGATGTCTTTGGGCGAGGGCGTCGTTCTCTTTCTGGATCCCTCTGGGCGATCGGGTCGCTCGGGCGACCGACGCTTCTGAGCGGCGCCTTCGGCGCCTCCAGAAGACGTCGTGGACGTCGAAGCCGCGGCGCCGCTGCCCGACGACGACGGCCGGGCTTGCTGCTGCTGCAACTGCTGCAGTTGCTGCTGCAGCTGGGCCTGCTGCTGCTGCAGGAGCAGGCGCTGCAGCGCCTCGCCGTTGGCTGCGGTTGCTGCAGCTGCCGCTGCTGCGGCTGCGGGCTTGCCGCCGCGGCGCACCGCCACGGCTTTCGTGCGCAGAAAGGCGGGTACGGTGGCGGACGGCTTGGGGTCGATAATTTTCTGCATGCTCGAGGGCGTGGTGTCGTAGGTGAAGGGGTTGGGCACGGTGGTCGGGACGGACCGCAGTGATGAGGAGGAGGCGGCCGAGTGGAGTGAGGAGGTGGACGAGAAGGCGGAGCGGGAGAAGGATGAGGAGGAGACGGCGGGGAGGGGAGGGGGAAGGAAGGAGGGTCGCTGCTGCTGCTGCTGCTGCTGCTGCGCAAAGGTGGAAGTGACGACTGATTGACGGGCCGGGGGCGGGGCAAAGGCCGAGGTGGAGGGGGCGGAGCCGCGCGAGGGAGGGACGGAGGAGGAGGAGGAGGAGACGAACATCATGGGCTGCAAATAGGGATGGATTATTATTATTTAAAATATAGTCGATGCGATTTCTGCAGATCAACCAATCTACCACTGAGCTATAATGGCAAGACCGTGAAACATCAAACAGCATAGAATGCAAAAGAGATTATTTCCACCGACAACATGTATTTACTGCCACAGCCATACCCTTTCCAACAATAACGTATTCGTGAAACACATACCCACCCGTTATAAAACCTCTTCACAATTCCCCCATTTGCCTCCTACCAATCGATTATAATTATTCTCTCAACTCCATGGCAGTTATCAATCCAACAATTTCCTTCCTTCCATAGCCTAACTGTGAAACACATAACCAGCCTACTTCTACCGTAATCAATAACCCAAATCGACTACAGTAATCGTACCGTAGGATCGGCCGCGCCCAGGTCGAAGCGGGGCTGCTGCTGCCCTTGCTGCAGCTGCGGCTGCGGCTGCTGCAGTTGTTGCTGGTGCTGCTTGGCCTGGGCCGTGAGGGCGGACAGCATGTTGGCCACGTTGGCCGGATCGAAGGCGGATACGGAGGGGAAGGCCGACGGAGGGGGCGGCATCGAGAAACTGAAAATCGATGTCGATCGATAGCTATCCTACCGTAATCTACCGTACCTACAAAAATGATTATTGCTATACATAATTCAATATCCATGGAGCACCCATAAAAAATTCTAACTTCTACCCTTCATACCCACATTGTGAAACATCAACCCACTAGTATTTCTCAACAAGAAAAATGACTCACCCTGACAGTCCGAGCTGCTGCGACAGGGGTCCGAGGGGTGGGAAGAGCTGGGGCGCAGCGGACAGCGCCGGGGGAGGCGGGGGCGGAGCCGCCGCAGCCGCAGCTACGGCTGCAGACGCTGCAGCAGCCGTCTGCTGGAACTGCATCATCAGCGTCAGCTGGGAGAGGAATTCGGGGTTGGCAGCCGTTGCCGCCAGCAGCGCCGCTGGGTCGATCGGCTGCGGCAGGGCCGACAGTGCAGCAGCAGCTTGCTGCTGCTGCAGCATGGCCAGCAGCTGGTCGGTCGACAAGCCGGCCATCGGGTCGTCGTCGTTGCTGCCTGCGGCTGCTGCAGCAGCGGCAGCCGTGCTGCCCATGCTGGCGAGGCTGCAGCCGGTGCCGGACGAGTGGCCGGAGGTCTGGCTGCTGCCCGATGAGGAGGTGGTCATGGCCATCCGCTTCAATCCTCCGATGCTTCCGGTCGATGAGGACGGCTGCTCGTCGAGAGCGTGCCCGCTGTCGATCCTGCAATTCATAATTATTTTCCTGAAAAAGAAATGTCTATTGAGAACTCGAAAACCATCCCAGTCATTAACCCTCCGCGAAACACGAATGCACTCATCCAAATTGTTTTTTTTGTTCAACCTCGAATAAGGGAGCTACTGTCAACACATCTCAACTGCTACATGATTCAGCATTGAAACTCTTACCCGCCATCCCCCCTCCTCCGCCCAAACCTCATACCGTACCCAACCCCCCTCCTACCGTACCCAAACTCCACCCTACCGTACCTCCGGATCGACTCCATGCGCTTCGTTGCGGGCAGGGTTGCTGCAGCCGTCGAGGTCGAGCTGGGCACTCCGCTACTTGCAGCACTTGCAGCAGCGGCGGCGGTGGAGAGGGACGACTCGGCGGACGATCGGGCAGAGTGCGCGCGCGATGAGTGGACCTTGCACCACACCTTGTGACGGGACCAGTCGCGAGTCTGCAAAGAATATGGAACATTATTAGGCCAAAGTTCAATCTAAATCTGAGCAGACAGGTAATGTAGATCATGTATGGGAAATTGGGAACAGTAAATCACAAGGTGACGAGCGGGATTACCGATTTGTGGAAAATAGATCAATAAATAATATTGGTATGCGCAATAGGTGAGCACTATCAGTGCAGATCGGTAACTCAATCACTAAAGGGCAGCAAGGAACGTGAAATCACAAGGTGACGTCGATTGGTGGAGGATAAATCAATAAGGAATATTATAAGACGCAAAGCCGAAGAATGATCAGAACAGATAGGCAACTCGACCTCTAATGGCAAGCGAGTAACGCGATCTCACAAGGTAGCAAAGAATGATATCGACTGGGAGAGGATAGGCCACTACGAAATTTTATTGAGAGAAGATGCGTGATAAATTAGATGATATGGGAAGCGTAAATCACTAGTAAGAAACTAAAAACGCGAAATGACAAAGTTACATGTCAGTATCGATTTCGCGGCTCCATCTATTTCGATTACTAATTTAAAGTGAATCAAGCACTGATCAATTCACCTACTCTGTCCCACCACTAGTGCACCTCCAGTAACATAAAATCACACGGTGAAATCGGCTGCTTATGCTCTTCATCCAGACCGCAGAATGCCCCAATCTCCTCTCAATGCGAAGAGTGACAATGCTACGCGCCCTTTTCTCCCCTTCTCTTTCGCGCTATCACCCCCTATCAGCAACCGTCTCTATTTCGCCAATCCGTCACGTACCGTTTGCGGGGAGGCGTTTCCGCTCTCGCCGCACGAACGCACAACATTTTCGAAACGATACTGATCAATCAACGCTACAAAGGGCATTCTACCGTACCCCGAGACCATCTAACCTGCTCCTATCATGCATCACAACGCGCAAAGTTCACGCGCAATCCTACCGTACTCTGCGATGATTCACGCCGTTTACACGTCGAAATCACGCGGCGAGTCAAGATTTCGCGCTCACATAACCAATCAGACATCCAGTGACGAACACTAGACTTGGACGAAGGACCAATATCCGGGGGTTTCATAAAACCGGCCAAATATTACGAGCATTGCTCTCACAATCGGTGGTTATGAGCATCAAATCCGTGGTAAAATTATATGGGCATGGTCGGACATCCGACCCCGTGCTCACCTAATCAGTCACACATCTAACATCACACATCAAACTCAAGTCGTGATCCTTGCCAAGCAACAGCTGTGTTTCCGTCACTTTTTGCACTTGCAGCATTTTCTCATTCCTGATATTCCCACTCGCCTTACTACCGCTGCGTAGCTGTACCTAGGTCACGTTCAATAATCGAGTTAAACCGAGTAATTTCAGTCCAAATCGTTCTCACAGCGGGGATGAGGAGGCAGGGGGGAGAAGAAGAAGGGAGGTGAAAGAGGTGAAAGTGGAGGAGAGTGAGGGGCGCGCTTTGTGTTGCAGTTGCCCCTTCAAAATCGCACGTTCCCTGCGAGCAATCATGCTCACACACACTGGACACGTGGCCAGCGATCTACCGTATCCCACATCGCTCTCATAACGATGACACGCAGCAATGACAAACTCCCGAGAGCAAGGGAATTGAATTGAATTGAATTGAATAGGGCGGCGCACACGCGGCGAAACGAGCAGCAAACGTGACGAATCGAACAAATTGAATCGGATCAGGGGCGAGAGGGGGAGGGGAGCGGGGAGGGGGTAGAGAAGAAAAGGGAGAGGAAAGGAAAGAGGGGAGGCGCTGCACACAACTAAAGACTATCACTTCCCATCACCACTCTCCATTTAGCGCATTCCGCTATCGCTTTTGCACAGGAAATTGCACAGAAAAGTCACGCCATAGAGATCAAAGGCCATTTGGAAGTAGGTCAACTCTGGGCGGAACCGCAAGGGTGCACTTTGCCCCCCTCTTGCCAGCTTGCATGTTGCGCTCGTCTTCTTGCCGATCGCACGCACTCACATTGGGTGCCAGATGCGCCCCTTGAGAGAGGGAGGCGAGCGAGCGAGATGGAAGAAAGGGAGAGGGAGAGGAGGGATCCGGGGGTCAAGCCCCGCTCTCCTCCTCCCTTCCTCCACTCCTCCCACTGCAGTGTGAATGGAGAGGACAACTGGGCTAACGGCCCCCTCCCTTCTTGCTCCTTGCTCACTCTAACGACAGAGATCACTCAACCCCTCCCTCCCCTCTAGACTTTCAATCGTAACGAAACAACTAGTCGTTTAATAGGGAAATGAACCGCCTTCTTCACGAGAGACAGTGCGGAATGAGGAGAGCGATGAATGATTTCCGTAATAAACGACTAGTTGTTTCGTTACGATTGAAAGTCTACTCCCCTCTGTCTCCACGATCCCTTCACCAAGAGATTTCTCATCTCGGCCTTGTGTCCTTGCTCTTTGCTCACTTAGTGACTGGTACCATCTCTTCAAATCGCACAGTCTCCCACCTTCCGAGATCTCGACGCCCTATCAGCCCATCCATCTCGGGGGTCGCATTCCTGCACATCTGTGCACTTTTCCTCGGGTCGATCGGTTTGGGATAGGCATGTGCGGACTTCAAGCTGTCCCGGGTCAAAGTCCCCCCTTCCCTCAGTCAATCGATCGCCTCCTCGCCTACCCACCATCGCTCACGTTACGTGCCTTTCTGCCCCCCTCTTTCTCAACAGTGAGCGGAGGGGGATGAGAGGGAAGGTGACGGTAGGGCGAGAGGAGAGGAAAGGGGGGGGGAGGAGGCTACGATAGAACGCATTGTATTTGCGTGGTGGTGGGGGTGCATCAGACAGACAGAGACAGTTTGCGCAACAGTCTGCGCCTCTTGCCTCTTTCAACTCTCTCATTCGCCAGGGCGAGCGAGTGTGTACGTAGAATGAGCAGGATGATCACACCAGTCAGAGAGGCGAGAGATCTGGGCAAACGGAGAGAGTCAGACGGAACGAAGGGTCTCGCAGTCAACAACGGGCACCGTTCCGTGCGGAATCGGAGAATGGAGCGGGGAGGGGCGGGGCGGGAGGCCAAAATACGATAGAGAGCAGCGGGTGCGAGAGACGGGTAGGCTGCGGGATCCCGAGAAATGGCGACGCGAGGACGTTCGCAGAAACGAACGACCAACAAGAGGAAGAAGGAAGGACGGAGAGGACAATAAACAAGCGCGCGTAACTCTGAAGGGGGCAGCTGGGCGTTTCACAGGCTAGACGAATTAAACAGTGCTAGAAGTAGGCAGGGACGAACGCCAGCTGGCTGGCCAGACATGGAGCGTAATTTGCGTGGCTTTCGAGGGCTAGACCGGGCAAAACAATATTAATCCTACGAGGAGGAGCGGAAACGAGAAATAGCTGACCGAACACCGCGTCGTCGGCTACACAGTCCCTACATGTGTGATCGATTTACTGTGCCGGACACAAAACAAACCACCGGCGGAAGCGGAGGGAGGAGAAACAGGAAAGTGGTGCCGCGGCGAGCCCGAATTGTTCCCGAAGCCACGTAGGCACAGATAGGCTACCCGAGAAAGCATTGGACAGCCGGGTATGCAGTCCGTCTAATAGCTGGCCTTACCAGTGGGTCCCACCTAGCGTTGTCTTATGACTGCAAAATCTCTTGACGTGGGTACACCTTTACCTTTTTTTTCACGTAGGCGCGGCGGCGGCAAATTAGCATTCGCCAGCGTCGATTAACGATTCAGCTCTACCCCCCCCTTTTCACGTGATATCCACCTAGATGGAAAGGCTTGGAAAGGCCATCAGAGAACTGCTTCCAAGTGCGAACATTTTGTCGGGGCGAATCCACGTAGCTTTCTTCCAATCCAATTGGCATTCACCGCTCTCGACATTCGCCACAAAGAGAAGAGACATTCGGGCAAGAGGAAAAGGGGAAAGAATTATTCAGAGGAGCCTACTCGTTCCATTGGGAACCACAGAAAGCACACTGGGTACTGATGCTGACAAATTGTCATAGTCTGCATTTTGTTCATTGCTTTCTGACCAGTCACAGATTCTATTTTGCCTACTCATTCACAGAAAGAGTGGCCTAGATGTTGTACATTTTTGTTCATTCGTGTTTAACCTTAATAGACTTCTTAGATTGCCTGTGCGTTTGTACAAGAACTGATGACAAACGGTCCGAGTTGTACAGTCTGCATTTTGCCCAGCCAATTGAACAGATTGCCTACGCATTCATAGAATGAGTTGTGGCCTAGATGTTCGGCATTTCGTACATTCCTATTATAGCACTCCTATTATTGGAATTTATGACAAACGGTCCGAGTTGTACAGTCTGCATTTTGTCCACCCAATTGAGCATATTGCCGACGCGTTCGTACTCCAGCGACAAAGCACATGAGAACTGGCAAGTGTCGACGCGTAATGGTGTGAGAATGAAGTAAGAGAAGGAGAGCAAGACACGAAATCGACGAGAAGAAAAGAGAGTGTGAGAACAATAGCACCTGACTCTCTCGAGGCCCGCAACAATCGACGCAACTTTTAAGAATGGGCGCCGTTTCCGGCTTGATTGAATCGTTCTTGAATGGAATAATGATGAAAACAAATTGCAAGTGCAAGTGGTAATCACGCCTTTTGCCTACCAAAATCCGTCAATTAGTCCGTCTGACCTCCAGACAGGCTTGTTCACGCCGAAGTGCACATGCAAAGTGACTCGTGCAAGACATATTCGCCAAAGACCACTCGAATCAGTAGCATTTGCATGCAAATGCATACGCTAGCCTCTCCGCCTACGTGCCAAAACACGGAATAGAACGAGCGGGCGCATTAACGCGGTGAAATGAAGGGTTGAACGATGGCGAAAGAGGAGGAGAGAATTAGAGCGGGAGACAGCGGGAACCGGTTGCGGGTGTGCGCGTGGTGCGCCGCTCGGGCGACCTTTCCCCGGACTGCACACCAGCGCACAACGTTGGCGAAACCGGAGCCATCTGATGGCGTGGCGTCGCTTGCGCGCGATCTTCCACCGGGGAAGGAGCAATAGAGGTTATCCATTGGAGGAGGAGCGAGTGGGTCCTCTTTCCCTCTCTCTGCCTCTCTCCCCACCACTATTGCTCTCTCCATCTCTCGTGTGTGCACCACACGAAAATCTTCCCAAACTCACGTTCTCCGCGGCGAGATAGCGTGCGGCGGGCGGAGGGCGCAGACAGTGAGAGGGCGGCGAGAGATCGGGGCCATGATAGAGAGTGGGGCAGGGAAAATACGCGGAGAGCGAGAGACGGCGACGACACAGAAAAGGGAAAAGAGAAGAAGAAGCAAGCAAGCAAAGTGATGAAAACGCTGCCCCGACGAGGCGACGTATATATGAGCTGGTTCGGTGTGTGTGGAGAAAGCGTGCGTTTTCGAAGCCGACTAATTTGGCGCTGCTCTCCGATTGTCGGTAGACGGCTCGATAGAGCACGCTTATTGGAGAGATGTGTTGGAGAGCGCACGGGATCAGCGCGATCACAATTTCTCCGATCTTCGAAGCTGGGGCAACAAAACAAGCCATGATTCATGCATTCTGCTCGCGTGCAGAATACAATTCTGCATGAGAGCACCAAAATCGTTGGGAGCAAACAGAAGCCCCGGATTGAGATAAGGCGAGAGCTTGTTGCAGAGTGGGACGTTCGCTTCGTGTAGAACACGTTCACCGAGCGATAGGAAGCCGCAGAATGAGGCATTTGCACAATAGTCAGGAGGCTATTTCGCCATCTCTTCCTCCCACACCACTACAATAGCACTGCGCTGCTGACTACGTGTTGACGCCCACTGGGTGACTGTTCTCCTTGGATACCATTCCTGTCTGCCCCCCCCCCCCTACGGCACCGCTCAATCTAGCGAGACAAAGATCTCGTACGGACCAGAGTCTAGGGGAAAGGATGAGATGGGAGGATGGACGAGCGACCCGGGCTATCGCCTCTTAAATCTGCTCGGTCACTCTCAAAAGTGTATAGAGAGAGAGAAGGGGGTGCATTACCCATTCCGACAATCCCTGGAATAGGAGGGCCGCGAAAACGAACGAGGAGAAGGGGGGGAAATAGGGCTTCTGTCCTCGTCGTTCGATGGTAGCGGTGGTGGTGTGTGGGAAGAAAACAGTCCCAGCAGGCTCCTTTCCTCTTCCCGCATTCGACAAAGATCACCCCTAGCAAGGGAGTGCACTCGTTGAAGAGACGCGCAGGCACAATATGAAGAGGGCGAGGTGAGCGAGGAGAGCGGCTCGAGAAAAATCCCTTTCTGACGTCATGGGTGATTGGTTGCGGGGAGAAGGAGAAGTAGAGGAAAGAGAAAGGGGGAGGGGAGGAACTCGACCTTCTCTCTGATGTTTCGGTTCTCGTCACCCAAGAAAAGGTTTCATGCTCAGCGATCTTGATGTTGTGATGATCCACATCAGAGAGGCCGAGATAGTATGCAAATTGCGCACCTCATGATCCTTACTCCTGACGTCTACTGACGCAGGAATCGGTTTTGCAACGTGCGGATCGTTAGGAAACCGAGAAAAGGAGGATGAGATGAAAAGTCGATAAGGGGGGAATGTCATCGCCATCGCTTATCAATTCAAAAGAGATGCGCATAAGCCCCCAAGTATCTACATTCTCACGTCAATTTACAAAGGAAAGGGATAAAATGAAATTAAAAAAAGAAAGTAATATTTTTGATGCAAAGGAGTCAAGCGAATTGAAGTACTATCCAATCTATCGTATCATGAATAAACTGCGAAACACGCATTCATCCTGCCAAAACTCGGATCAGAAACAAAATGAAATAACATTTTCCACGCGGCATTGCAAGGTCTATTGGATTGCATCCGTCCCCTATTGCTCCACGATTCAACATTGAAATGCGAAACCACTCCTACTCCGATTCGCGATCCAACTGGGAAAGAAAGTTCTAGACGCTGGGAGTGATAGTCCACTGTGTGCCCACTCTCTATCGTCTACACTAATACTCCCTGCGAAAACATCCATCCCAGCGCACAGAAAACTAGCACAAAATCAGCCAAAAATATACGAGATGCGACGGGATTTATTACACAAACTCCCAAATCTTCCCTAAAATACCCAAATATAACAAAAGGCTCACAAAAACTACCCATCTACACGATTTCTCGCCCTCGCCGCATCGCGGGCATACCTGTGCCAAGTATGTACTTGGAATTTTTGCTGCCTATATGAACGGGTAGCCGCAAATAATTAGAATTTTTTCTACGGATGGCCGACCTATTCCTCTCAAAAACCGTCATATTTTGCACAAAACGCTCAAAAAAGTCAAAATTTTCTTACTGGGAGCCGATTTTTTTCAATTACTAGAACTTTTTTTACGGGTAGCCGCGTACTTAAGTACATGAAGTACGCAGGTGTGATCTCGGGTATGCAAGGTGGCTTGTTCAGGTCCACCGGGTCCAACTCTATACGAGGCCGCAGAAACAAGAAACTAGAGCGTAACTGCCAAATTATAGTCTTGGTAGACTGCAAATTGACACAAGTTATAAAGAGCGCAGACTCAAGAGAACTTCTTGCAATAGTCATGCATGCTTCTCTCATGTCTGCGCTGCGGAAGTCCACGTCCCACAAGAAGGGACAATATTGCGCTGGCCTAGACTCTAGACAACTTCGTCAGCGTCGGTGCAGCTCATTTCGACTCAAATGAGGATAGATGCGGGGAGCGAGGAGGGGAGGAGTCCCGACCTTGCTCCTTTCCGGGAAGGAACTCTATTCCTGCTATTCGTCACGTACTCAAATGCCCTCTGCCCGCTTCTACACTCTCTCCATTCCACGTGTTCCTTTCGTCTCTGCATGTCTGCACTCTCCCCTCTTCGCATGCACTCTCGCCGACGCGTTTGCCGCTCGCTTCTTCCAACGAGCAAATTCAGAGATCTGCACCCTCGTTTTTTTTTTACAAAGATCAGTATCAAGGATTATATGGTTCAAGCCTGCTGCTTCAATTCCTACATTGACCTTGTCCGGCATGAGAAGATCTACTCATTCCGCGCACATTCGTTTACGCAAGATGAGAGACTAGGCATTACACGCAATGGGTGCAGCCCAATGAAGAAACAGAAGACATGCAGACATCTAGAGTGGAAAATAATGCACAGTCATGCATAGGGAATCATCTCCTTCTCTATGACTCAATCCGTCTTTCTTCTCGTCTCTCCGAGGCCTCGATACATCTCGCACGCTTTGAGCACAACTGTTTGGATGCAATTTACTGGTTCGGACGACTCATTCCGGACACAAACTCCGTGATCCTGAACTTTTCTTGCGTGCACATCTTTGTACGCAGACTTGATCAATCCCGCGTCAAAACATGACAAAATCACGTATCTTTCATCGTCAAATCACTGAAGGTTTGATCTTGCCAATCGTACCAGTCCGTCGCTACGTGGTCCTCCACAAAGGACGCGCGCTCCGGGGGATTCACTCGCTCGAAACTAACACTTCCCATTGTGAGGCTTTTGCGAGGGAGTGGGAGAGACACGCGAAGAGGCCCATTCGAGTCTCCGCGGGGAGCACGAAAAGCCGAGGGTATTGTGGGAAGATACACGTTTTCTGGTGGAATGAGCGGTGTCGGCTTGAAATGGGCGAGGGAAACGAGCAACATCCGCAGACATCGGAGAGGGCTTTGTCCTTCTGTCATCCCTCGTCTGTCAGACAGAGCGAGAGAGTAGGAGAAACAATGAGAGCAGAAGATCCTCTTAACGACGATTCGAGGCTCAAAGTATCCACAGAAATCCATCAAGGAGACACTAAAGGCCGTTGTAGCTTCATTCTACTCATATGCACTGCACGAGTCTCATACGTGGATGTTGCACCGGAATGGGCTCCGTTTACTCCGAAGAGGGCGGGAATGGATCCCATTCCGTGTAAGGGCACTCGGGCGCCGAACACATACGGAAGTCATCTAGTCCTCACTTTTTGTGCCATTTGATAGCCAGCTTGAGGCCCATTAGACTCTATGAGCTTTTGAATGACATTTCGTTCATTCAACACCATATCTGACGCTCACAGACCAACAGAACGAAGGGCATTTCCCTTCTGAAACATCAGTGCACATTCCTTCTCCCTTCCTTTTCCAATCATGCAATGCAATCTCATCGCCTCTCAATCACCCCCTATGCTCCTCTCGCCCTTTCGCCTGATCTGGGCGAGAATACGTGCGATTTCATCACGAAATTCGCTTCGCTTGCAGGATCTAATCAGATAACGTGGTGAAGGGGGACAGTTGGCTGCTTCACACTTCTTTATGATGTGTAAGACGACGGGGCGACCCGTTAATGTGCACCAATGTGTCCAGCATATCCGGCCTAGAGAGCACGCGCATTGACGATACCATTACCGAGGATGACGCGAGGTGGCGCTAATGCGCGCCGCCAAAACCATTTCGCATCATAATCGGCAATGTTTTCGAGGAAACGTGCAGTTGTGCAGATTTGAAACTAATTCGAATTAAAAATAGCGAGATGTCGTGTGAAGCTGAGAGAGCAAGAGCCTTGCTTGAAGTTTCAGCCGGAAACTCCGATTCCATCAAGGGCAGACATCGCCGATTAGCACGTAGCCAATGACCCCGAAAGCATCAAACCAACTCGGAGTACCGTAATGCAGATAAAATATCGCCAAATGAAATATGAAGAAACGGATTTACCGTAACCCACCTTACTGGTCTTCCGCGGTCGCTTCCTTTTGGTATACGGTCGGGCCATCGCTATTCGGCTAGGGACTACGGTAGGCAACTGCCGTCTGCTTGTTTCGGAAGGGTCTCACACTGGGTGTGGTTTTGTCCATCCGTCTCTACTTTACTGCCCAGGACCGGGGTGATCTGGCTATCTGCATTTCACGTCGTCTTTGGCCGGTCAGAGAGATCGAAGGAGTATGGACAATGAAGAGACAATTGCTCGGCCCATCCCACCCGCTCTTCTTTACTCTCTGGCCTTGCTCAAACCTATCACAATTCACGTATCTTCATTCGATGCAGCGTAGCATACTGTGCCTATTCCTCCTCCCGCCTCTCTTTAGGCCCTCTCCAATCGCCACACTATCTCGATTATCTCAAACCGCAGCTTTGTCTGGACCCTCTCGATTCCACATTATCTCCTATCCTCCCATTTCTCAATTCTCTCCAATTGGCCATTCACTTCTGCTCTACCCTGCAGTCATCTCTGTCTCTCTAATCCTCTCACCTCTCCCTTCTCTGGACTCTCTCCATTTCGCACGCTCTCTTGTCGTCTCCGTGCCTCTCCCCTCTCTATTCCGACTAACTTTGGTGCTTTTGCACGTTAGCCCACTGCATCTCACGTTCCTTTTCCTTCCTCTTTCTCTCTTCTATCTTTCTCTACCAACCAGAATAGAAAGGCTCAGCTAGTGAGAATAAACATCCCAGTCTGACTAATCCTCTGATCCTCATTAATCAAGCAGGGGGTGATCAGAGCAGCACACGGCAATTATTAATGCTCACATCAGACAAATCCAGAGAGCTCGGTGTTCAAAATTACAATCAACAACCATGACGACATCTTTTCCTGGAACTGGCACAGCAGCGAACCCTCTTTCCATTTCTGAACACGCGCGTGCAGAATCGGAAAAACCATTAAAATTCCATTCCACTCCAGGAAAAGGCTCGCAGATCAAAGACACACTCGGGGAGTCTAGTCTCCCTCTCTTTCTGCATGAAAACAACCACTTTCTTCCCAGAAAGGAACAGTCTATAAAATTACCGTACTGCACGTTCGCTTGCAGTCTCGAGGAAATCCAAAAGCCAAAGAGTGATCATTGCGAGGATATGTGTCAGTGAGTGACTTGCACAGTCGAAGATAACCGAAAATCAGAGAGCATTGGTTGTCCTGATGGAGCCAATGATCTCGTCTCTTTGCTTTGCACTATCTCTCGTCAGTCAGAGGCGGGCAAGATCTTTGCAAAATGAGGACGACAGGCCATGCATCTGTTGCTGCTACGTGACGGAAGGGCGAGATGAGTGGCTTCTGTGTGCTTATTCAGCGCACTTTCGCATATCCTCTGATTACTTCTTGTCTCCTACAAATAGTGCACATCGTTCATTCTCACACGCTACGTGCTGATTCGCCTAGGTCGAAGAGTGTCGACCGTCGTTCAGATGGGAGAAAATACACGGCGGAGATTGAGGCACACACGCCCTGTCTGGACGGCCAGAGTCTGTGGGAAATTGAGAGACGATTGCACGAGCGAAATCGTCTCGTATGTGGTAAACACACAGAACAGCAGCAGCAACGAAAAGTCTTAGGATTCACAGGCCAACCCTTCTTTCTGTCCAAAGCCCGCGCCGAGTTAGAGACTGCTCACCGGCGGGAGGGTTAGACTGCTCCCCTATCAAGGGATTAAGAATCTGTAGACAGCAGCGAAGCAAGAAAAAAAAAGAGAGGAAAAGCGACAGACTCGGAGGGGTTCCTTTGTGAGCAAACATGATCGTCACGAACCTTTGATTAGGTGATCAAGGATCGGGCGAAGGGGGGAACTCTGCCTGTACGTGTACTTCCACAGGTGTATGTGTTGAAAAACAAATTGGCCGGCCGGATTACCCGGGGCTCACTCCATGCATGGCACATGCTCTCTAATGTTCAGTCTGATTGGCCAGAGAGCAGGTGGAATGGAGAGGGCCTCGAACTCTGATGATTGCGAACGTGCGATTCGCGAAAATTCAGTGGGAACTGGCTCGTGACGATTCCAAATTCGACACGCACATCTCCTAATCGGGAAATTCGCGGTCGGTGAGGAGGAAAAAAATACGGTGGATGAGAGAAGGAAATAACATTGCGCGTTCTTCCAAGAAAAGAGGAAATGGGAGGACCTTCTGGATGATTCGATACCGTCACAGTCGATGCACTCTACTGTTTTCACTAGAATCATGGTTAGACAGGGCTAGAGAGTATGCAGAATGGGGAAAGTCAGACCCTGTTACTGTTAGCTCGCAACGAGAAAAACACACACATACAGCGAATGTACGTGCAGGATCGTAACCAGGAAGAAGAAAACTACGAAGGAGGCAATAAGAAGGAGAAGAACGGTTGCACAGAAGAGAAGTGACACAATCTAACACCGAGATTCCGCGCCGCGATCTCGACCGAAAAATATTTATCACGATCGTAAATCTTACTCGCGGACTGCTCTTTTCAGGCCAGACACTGCGAGATAGTACGCGCAATTAAGAGAGCCCGACAATTCGTTCGTGTTCAGATGTTACGATAGTGTGTAGTGTGTACGATTTAGCACAGCTCGATCTCTGCTGCTGAAGTATCAACAGGGGAAATAAGCGAAGCCCCTCATAGGGATCTCTGTTTTCGCCTACACACTGAGTGTAATTCATTCCCACCCTCATCCCCCTCATCGCTCAAGTGTATTCCCGGAAACACTCTATAATACATGCGAGGCGCTCGCTGCTCTGCATAATTAGTGCGAGAGCTGAGCTGAGCTGCTACGTGACTTTTGCAGGAATTCGCAGCGCAATGAATAATACGCAATACGATGCAATCCATCTTGCAGAGCACGATAAAACGTGCTCTGCAGGATGTGCAGATGCCAATCACCAATGCGCGTTAATTGTGCAAAATAGAGTCGAGCATTATGCAATCTTCTGCGAACGTGGTTCGCTCTACGTGCAAATTGAGCGCACTTCTCGGTAAGCCTTGACTCTCCAAATCCGATAAACGGGAAGAAGACTACGAAGAAGGAGGGGGGGGGAGGGAAGAGTGGGCGATGTGCATCTACGCAACATTCGTCTGAACGCGTGCACCCAACAAGGGAGAATTCGTGTCGAGCAAGAGGGACCACTCCAGGGACCCTTGCCCATTCTTCTGCACTCTCTTGGTTTCACACCAACTTGCACTCCTCAGACGAAGACGAAGAGGGTGTTTGCAACAAGGAGAGTCATGCTCCATTTCTCTCTTTCCATGTATAGCGTGCAGAACCGAAATGCTCGTGCTCTCGCCTCGAACCACAATAGCTCTCCTGCTCGTTGCAAGATTACGTGCAGCTTAGCACGGGCGCCGGCTGCGATTCGTCAATGGGGCTGTCAGAGTGAAGAATCCGTCTCTTCATTCCGCGCACTCTCTTACCGGTCAGAGTGACGAGAGAGTGAGAGGAATGAAGAGACGGATTCTTCACTCTGACAGCCCTGTTCGTCAACTCACGCTGCCAAATTTAGAAGTGCGCGACCACAAACATGGAATTAGAGAGAAAACGAGCAGGCTCTTTCCATTCAGAACGTTGCTCAATTTAGCGTCAACTCACAAAATTAGCGGTGAATTCAGCTGGCAATCGACGTGTCTGCGGCTCACAAATGACTTCGAGCAGCTGCAGTTTGAGCAATTAACAAAACGTGTTTGGCCTTTATACCAACGACCACGTTGCTTGCTGATTCGGCCTTTAGGGATTCGAATCGACAATCGCCATTTCCAAATGTTCAAGCAACCAAATTAATCATTGCTTTGCCATTTCTGGCGAATGTCTCAAACATCGACCGCACCTCGGATTGGAACTGCTCCGCTTCAGCAGGAAGGGAACGTGCGTGTGTGCGTGATTGCCGACAGTATACCAGGAACGAACAAAGTGTCGGAAAATGCCTCACCTTTCTACAGGGAAGAGGCGCGCGCGTGACTTGGATGATTTGACATTTCCGGAGGAGCGCCAATGAAAATATAGAAATAGAAAGATTCACCGACAGCTTCCAACTTAGCCACGGACGCCGGAAGTGACAGAAACCTATCCACTACACCCTTTATGCAAATGATGCGCCCGAGATTATCCGTGTTGACGGTGGTTTCGGTGGGTGTGTGTGGGCTATTTCAAGCGGCTTACAGCGTTATACAAGAAATAGCCGATCAAGAATTGCTTGAACCGAGCGTAATTCTCTGAAGGCCGATCGTCAGGGAGGGCGAAAGAGTGGGCAAATTGTAGAGACTATGGGGACGTGCGGAAGCAAGTGCCTTGGAGGCCGACAGCATACACTCCAGAGACCAGACATAGTGCGTTCATTCGCGTTGAAGCAGTAGGCTTCCCAGAATTCCGCAATGTACCCAGGGAGAAGAAAGAAAAAAGTGGCAGAAAACTTCTCATTTCACTCACAATCAGAATAATTGAAAATAGAGCTGTGAACTGTAAATGAGAGGATCCCACGGGAGCGCTAAACGTGATCGCAAAGGAGAAATGCGCGAAAACTGATTGCCGACCGAGTTCACTTCTCTTTTGGTAGTTAGTTCCACTTCCAAAACTAAGAGCATAAGAAGAAGGAGGTAAAAGATTGAATGGGATCACGGGTTGCGTGCTATAGATAGCGATTTGTCATCGAAATGGTGCCACACTACTGCAGGTTACGGTGGGCCATGCGTAGGGCGTTGTCCTACTTGTGAGCACACAACAGTAACAAATGGCATAAAAGGCAGTCGCGCCACCTCCGTAGATTAGCACGCATCTTTAGGAAGACACTTGCGGATTAGAATTGCGGAGAATAGGGGATTACGGTAGCTGACTTCGAGGCGTAAGGCGTAGCTTTTCTAAGAGTCACGAGCAAGCCACGTGCACTATGACATCAAAAGCCTTTGCAAACAATCATGGGGTCTTATTTTTCGGCTCCCCGGCAGGCGGCCTACTGCTTGCAGACCAAACTAAACACGGAAGTGGATGGAGAAACTCACTCTCATCCTCTCCCACATTGCGCCTGGTTAGGCAGATAACGTGCGAGAGTTTGTATGATCGAGGGACCTGGTCATAGATCTCTAGAGGATAGCTGACTCGTCCCTTCTCATCTTCTGATTTGAAACGTGATATCCTTATGATACATCACACTTCATCATAACTCCTTGCACGAGTGCAAAATATTATGATATCTGCACGAGGATTCATCCCCATCAGTGTTGAATACGGGGTCAGATATCGGACCATACCCCCGACATTTACCCTGGGTTTGTATCCTATAACCACCGATTTCGGAAGCAAAACCCGCGATTTTCAAGACGTTTCTTGCCGATCCCCCGATTTTGTGCGATTGTCTAAGGATGGTGCTCATCACTGATCCCCACGTCCTGATCAGTGAAGTCTTTTCACCCCATATCTTGATCTGAAACGTGACATCCCACGTGGAGAAATCACACATCACTCATCGAATGCATTTATTACATACAAACTTTCATAATATCTGCGAAAAACTACATGATCTTGTGAAGAAGTCTTACAGCTTCATCTTTTGATCAGAGACGTGATATTCCACGTATCAGCAATGCAATACAACGTTTGCATGCAAAATATATCAATATCTTCGCAGGATTCATCTTTCATGATCACAGGAGGGAGTCTTCCCATTTCATCTCTTGATCGGAAACTTGAGACTCAAGATGCCTCACACCTTTCCCTCATAATACGTGCAAACGCATCTAGGGACCACCATCAAAAATGCGAATTTGTATTTCGGATGTCAAGAAGCGTCGTAATCATTAGTCCATGGGTGTGGAATGACTTTCCAAAAATAAAAATTAAAAATAATTAAAAAAGAAAAAAGATATTTGGAAAAGAAAGAAAGTCTCTCGCTTCAAAACGAGAGTCACACCACGCCAAGGCGACGTTTGTGCCGGCCCGGATGTGATGACGGTTCTGGCTGTGACTTTCTAATTTCCGGTTCCGGATAAAATTTTTTAAATGTTATTTCAGAAAACACTCTTTTCGTTGCTCAATTTCACTTTGCCCTGCTTTCCCTCGAGTACGTGTCATGCTCTCCCTCGATGTTGTGTGATCTCACCCTCGATTGAAAAGTATGGAAACAATACAGCACATTAAGTGAATTCCAACATACTTTCGCTTGCACCATCCGCGGGCACCTATCGATCGGCGTCAAAATGGAGGAGGGGGTCGCCCAGGGGTTGGTAGTCAACATTCAACAGCGATAATAAGCGGCCCTCGCCAAAGAAAGGCAGTGCACAAAAGTTAGCGTTCGAAACTTGCCGAAGTAGGAGCTCGCAACACCTATTTTCGACAATATCTGACGTGGGCGACCATGAAATCACGGCATTTTTGGCGTGGTGGTAGTCCATGGGTCCTATTTAGCTCTCATATCAACACAACTCGCGGCCTTTCAAATTAAAGCACAATTATCGATCGATAAATGAAAAGGTCAGCGTGTGCAAAACAGATTTTCGACGATAACGGACGCGGGAGACTATGAAATTGCGGCATTTTTGGCATGGGGGTAGCACATGGGGCCTATCTAGTGCACATAACGACAGAAATAGCGGCTTATCAGGTTAAAGTATAATTAACGAGCAAAACAAGCCGAACTGGGTGCAAGCAAAATCAAATTTTGGCGATATCAAGCGCGGGGCTCTATAGAAATGCGGCATTTTTTGCGCAGGGATTGTCCGTGGGGCCTATTTAGCCCACGTAACAACAAAACTCGCGGCCTTTTAAGTTGAAACATAATTATCGATCGAATAATGTCGAGGTCAACACGTGCACAGGCTAGTTTCGACGATAACAAGCGCGGGGGCCCATTGATTTGCGGCATTTTTGGCGTGCAAGCTCATCAAGGTCCATATTTAGCTCAGGAAATGTCAAAACTCGCGGCCTACCAAGTTAAAGTATAAATATCGAGCAATAAAGAAAATTGATAAGTCTAAAACGGTTTAGTCTTTATCCCGGCTCCCGGAATTTTACCGAATCCAGCTTACGGCTCTCAATCTCACACTAATTTATGGCTTTCAATTTCCGGCTCTCACGATGGTGGTCCCTAAAACGCATCCTCTTTTCTGCACGTATTCTATCCTGCTAGATAATCCCTGCGATCTTCCTCCCTCCTTTGGTCTCTCCATTTCATCCATCTCCATCTCCGTCTAGGCAAGATAGCATTATGCATAGATAGCCATTGCGCTGCCCCGACTGGCTATAGTCTGGATAGGCTTCTTCGGGCATTCTTTTCGGCTCTTACTTTAGCCTCAAATCTCTTCAGTTAGAGAAACGAAGGCGTAGTGCGAAAGGAGAGAGACGGACCATTCATCCTCCCTTCCCATTCGGTTTTTGCCTCGCGTCCCGAGACGAATGGGGAGAGTGTTTCTGTCTGACAATGCGCACGTTTCCTCGCGAGGCACAGGCAACGCCGAGATTGGGAGGTTTCGGCCGGCACGAGATCGTAGAGCTTGCCTCCTCTTGTAGCATATTCTCTCGTCTGTCTGACCGGCGAGACAGCATTTGAAATGAGGGAGACAAGACTATTCATAAGCAAAGGCAATAACGAGACAGACAGACAGGGGAATCGAATCATCCGACGCGAGGGGGGCACGGAAATGAATATTAGAGCAGGAAGATAGACGTGGGGCTTTACGAGGGGTCGTTCGGGCACTATCGCCAGCCGATGAGGTAGGAAAGACGAGAGATGGAGAGGAGTGGGACTGTGTTAATCGTGCAGTTTGATCGGGAGCATGAGAAGCCTTGCATGAAGCCAGCGCAGCAAATAATATTCTTATTATCAACGATATCAGGAGAGCATTGAGAATGTTTCAAGATATACCGCCTAATGCGGAAGATGAAAAATCAGCTCACTCAGTTAAAATAGTTTCCTATTATAGAATAGCTTCCGATGGATGATACAATTGAGCCTTAAATCAATCAGTGCTGTAGATGATATTCTTATCCTATGAAGTTGAAACAGAATCAAGAATGCTGCGATCTTAGCAACTTAATACGCTAGTTGAAGCATCAGATCACTCAGTCAAGAAAAAGTTTCCCATTATAGAACAGAAACCGATTACCTCGTTAATCGAGCCTTAATGTGCATCAGGTGACTACCGATAGGCTACGTGAGCCTTACAAAATAGCAATGGAAATGGGCACGATCTTTACTCTGATCAAACAGTCTACACAACAATAACACCCGGTTCTGATAACGAACGTATCACTCACATCATGCCTATCGCGAGCATGGGCCCTATTAGTAGTGTGTGGCCTATGGCACTAGGTCGGGCTAGAACATTTGGAAACGGAAACATATTGGACTAACAAACCTTGAAATGTTTGTAATCATACCTGATGCCAGGCAATTGAAAAGAGCCCTATCAGTAGTCTTCGACCATTATGATTTTCCGGCCTTTTATAGTCATCTGATGAGCCGCGATCAACGATCCAAAACTACGTGAGCACCACTGTTATGCCTGTGACGATCGACCATCTCGGGGAGATTATGTCTGATCACGGGCGAGACTTCGAATAGAACACACACATCGCCATGTCCTTTGCTATCATTATTATTATTATTATCTATACGGTAGACATCATCATGATCACAAAACTACCGTACAATCGAAAAGGCACGCGCAAAATGGCAAGTAACGTGCAGATTCCAACTATTGCGGTGGAAGGAAACAGTAAAGCGCGTGGTGAGCAGATATCAAGCAGTTACGGTAAACAGGGCCAGGAATAGAAACAGGAAGCGGGAATAGATTTAGAAAACAATATTTTGACGAAAAATAAATTTTAAAAATAATATAAATAATTAAATTAAATACCTGATGATCCGAGCAGCAGTACGCGGCCACCTGACAGTTCGCGCAGCCTCTGCAAAAAAAAAAAATCATTTTTTTTTCATTTGGATACCTGACGCCAATTCAATCGTTTACAGTTCAACTCCCCAAGACTTGTACGAAAGGTGCAACATGAAACTCACGGGCATCTGTCTTCTAAAAATCAACACAAAATTGATAAATCCTTACCAGATTTTGCGCATTTTTAGCAATAAAATACCTTTCCAGTACAGTGCACTCACAGAGGCGTTCAAGTAAATACTTTTGAATTCAAATTGAGGTACTTTAACATAATTTTTACAGTACTCACACTACACTCACTAGACTTTTGCCTAAATACTCCCACCTTAAACTTCATGGATATTTTTTACAGTATACTCACAGTTACCTCCTGTAGGAAAATTACCAGGATAAATACATCCTTGTACATGTACACTCACAACAGCGGTCCTCCCTCTGCGCTCGACGTGGCGCTGCAGAAGTTGCACACCAGCGACGTCGAGGGCGCCGCGTCGTCCATCGCCTGAGAAGAAAAATCAATAATCCCTGAATACCGTACCCTGCGCTGGGTCCCGGCACGAAAACTAGAAAAAACTACAGTGATAAGAAACGCATTACAGAAGTCATTTCGGTATATCACGGGAGATAAAACGATAAATCGTACTACGCTCCTCGTCCCAACACGAAACACACACACATCGCGAACTGTGAAACACTCGCGTACAAAAATAAGAAAATCGAATAACGCTTGCGCAGCAATGTTCTCGTCTCTTCATTGTGCCTAATCTCACGATACCCATAGACACGAGGAGTATTGCGAAATGAGCCATCCCCTTGTGATATATCTACCTTATGACTGTGCCATTACGGTATATCGTAGAAAAAACACCGATCACATGGCAATTGTGCAAGCGGCCACGCAGCGAAAACAATGATTAACGGCGCAGATGGCTACGGGTTTTTTTTTGTCTCCCTTGCACGATCAAAAGTGCATTTGGTGCAGACCGCCGGAATTCAGCGAGGGCAGTGCGGCGAGGAAAAAAAACAACAAGATTACCGTAGTGTTTCTTGGACATTTTTCTTGTAAAAAAATGCGAAATGAGACACAAAACACGCTAGTCCATGCACAGTTTACTAGCGCTTCGGTTCGCACTCGCAATTAAATTAAATGAGCTTTGGTGCTCGACCACCCGCTGCGTTCCCTGCCTCGTTCCTGGGAGGTCTCTCATATTATGCGCTGCCTGCCGACCACAAACCGTACGCAGCTAACTCGCACGGTTTTTGTGCGTCGTGGGGAAACGCAGATTCCGAAGAAAGATGGATGGATAGGCAAATAACACCCGCGACTACAAGCAGAGACGTGCGATACATCTACCTACAGGTACTGTAAGCAGCGATGGTTGTGGGGATTAGTAATGGCAGAACCGCCGCGAGGTAGAGGGGGAGGGGAGGAGAAAAAGCCATACCATATACAGCAATAACAACAATTCGCCGGCCGACATTATCTCATCGAGCTCACGTTCGTTACGAACATACATTTTCGTAGCAACCGGGCCGGTAATCATATCATTATATTTTCAACCAAACCAGCTATCAACCACTACATATCACGTTCGGGGGGTATAAAATACCCCTGTCCATTGTGATTTTTACTAGCTGACCACTATATATTTTTGGTTCCCGGATGGGAATGAAAATGTTTGGTTACGAAACTGCGCGTTTGACTCGAGTGCTCTCGTCTCTTCATTTCGCCCTATCTCTCGTCGTCAGAGAAACGAGATTGCATCGCGAAACGAGAGAGCCAGACCATCCATCTCGAGCCGTAAGCACCAATTATCCAAAATCTCCGCAAGTGCACGCGCAAACGTGAATGGAACGGGCTAGCCTAGCACTCCGAGTGATGGAGGTCAGAGGCCATTAGGGCCTACTACTCTCTAACGCATGCGTAACCGAGTATTAGCGAGCGAACGTTAGTGCCAGTAAGAGGTCCAGAAACATCTAGTGTTCTGATATCCAAAAAGAGAGAAAAAATATGGAAAGAGGTCAAGTTTGAGCGAAAATGTATGCGCTAAATTAAGTAAAAAGAGAGGAGAATGGAGGGAGAAAAACGTCCTTACGAACGTCGCTCAAACGGTCTCCCCTTGCTGTCAACGAACAGCGCGCGCGCGGCGGCACAGCGCAAAACAAAAAGTGCGCGGCAAGGACCTACTAGTAAGAGAAAAAACGCACCGAGCGAAGATCTCCTCCAGACTAGAGTGTTCTCTGACCAGACTATTCTCTAGGCTGGCGCTCGAACGCCCATTGGCCAATTTGAATTTAGCGTCAAGGACATACGTGCTATAAAGTGCCTTCCATCTATAGCCCAGACTGGATCACGTGCAGACAAATTCGGAAGTAGGGTAGACGATACGTGCCGAATTGGCCCAACTTCGAGACACAGGAGACATAGTAAAAAGCGCGGGAAAAAGAGGTGTTGCTGATGTTTATGTGTGGAGCCTTTCGTATTCTCTCGCCACCTACACCATACCATAGATCGCGAGAAAAGTAGCCAAGTGGGTGGACGGGAACAGCGAAAAACAACGCGTATGCACTACTAGACCCGTGCATCGGCACATCGCGTGATCATTATGATATGAAAATAATGAGAACAACTACCCGGCTGCCCTATTATTTCTAGAGCTCACGTCTACAGGGTCTGTCAGAACAGAGACCCAGGTGTGTTCATGTGCCAGTCCCAGTAAATAAGGTTTAGATGGGAAAACGGCCGGGGAATATGCGCCAAGCACGCTACACAAAGTTCAGTGCAAAACCTCCCACAGCGGGCGGCAACAGCCAACAACAACTAGCGCAGACTAAAAATATTACGAGAGATTCGCCCTTTACAGTCTTTATTTGCCGTTCAAACTTTTCGATTTGGTCAGCGTGTCATTATTTTTGCCTTGTCAACTACAGAACATGAGCGAAAAGAGCGCTGTTCGGTGGCAAAGGGTACGCAGTATTGTTTTTGATGGGAAAACTCGCGGGCGCCCGTCTAACGCACGTATGAATCGCTGATTCAGCCGGGCGATTCAGCGTCTGGGCATTTTTACTATTGACACATCACCCGATCTCCGGCGGATTTCAGCTACTAGATTATAGCGCGGGACCAAGAAATCAGGAGAAACGGCAACGAAAATGCACGATTTCAGGCGCCCCAAACGGGGAATGGAATGAGAAAAGGAGCGGGGAGCAGTAGTACGGAAGAAAGATCGCAAGAGTGCACGTAGTCGGCTGACTCGCTCGCTCGGTCCACTATTGCCCCTCTCGTCGCCTCTATTTGACGGACGCCCTCCTCGTTTGCCATAGTCTCTCGCCACGCACTCGGCCCGTCCCTCTTTGAATCGTCCCTCCCTTCCCCCCCCCCCCCCTCTCGCAGACCCGAGAGTGCTATTGCCCATGCATAGAGGGAAGGGCGCTCTATCCTACGAGCAAGGAACCAAGGAACCGCAACAAAAGTACACAAGAGACGCGCGACATTAATACCGGAGGGACAGAAGCGCGAGTGTCACCCTGGTGAGAGACGCGCCCTCTCCTACTGTACGAGACTGTCAGCAGCTGCGATTGTGAACTGAACAATGTGAAGGGAAGGAAGGACAGATTGAACATGTGCAGGCACAAGAAAAGGAAATGCTCAATGAAAAAAAACATATTGGTTCCTGAATGGGACGGAAAAGAGATGAAGCCACGTCGAGACCGCCACTATATCAAACCAAGAATGGTGATCACGCCAAGCACAAATTTGAACACAATTGTTAAATATTTAATGAAAAATCGATAATTAAGCAAAAACACGACGAAATCACGATATCTCTGGAAAGACAGAAATTCCAAGATCACTCTGTGAAACCGTACTCGCACCAAAATACAGTACTCTCAAAATATCGACATTTTATTTAAATTTGATAAATTATTATTTTTATCCAATTTTCATTATTTTTCTCGAATTTTTTTATTTCAAAAAGGTATTAGACGTGATTACAACTTTTTCACTGTCACTCGGTCACATTACTTGAAAGAAAGGGAGGATTTCGGATACGGATTTCGTTATATCACTACGTTCGCCTAATCTTCCTTTGGAATCTCACTCCTACTTCCTCCTCTTAGCTCATGCGGAAGTTGTCTCACGGTCGTTCACCAGACAGACTTATCTTTCCTACAATCTAGCATCTATGATCGCGGCAGGGCTTGATCTAATTCTTTCTGGACAAATTACTGTGAGAATACAATTATCATTTCTAGAAGTACTTCTCATTGGTTGTGAAATAATAAATCCATCTCCATTCCACGATAGCTGCTTTTATTAGATTGATGAGTCGACGATTTCTTCCACGATGGTGAATGTTATTTTTCTTCTTTCCAGGTACCTTCCAGCCAACATGTTTGCACATTGCTAGCGTGTTCTCAGAAACTGAGCCTGCTTCTGCTTTATTTTCGAAAAAAATACTATTGTCTTCCTTATTTTAGAAGGCGAAAACTCTGTGCTCACATCAGCTCAGTTGCAGCACAACGCGGCCACGCTTCACGGAATCTTCTGCAGGAATTTCGGCCCTCCTCGTTTCGTCTGATACCTCGTCGGTTAGACAGAGCGAGAGACCGAGCGGAATGGAGAGAGTCAGACGGACTCTCTCGTTTCCGCATGCTCTCTAACCAACCGAAAAGATTGCTGCTCCATTTCCCATTGTCTCTCGCCAAATTTCATAAAATGTTTGCAGTTCGACTACAATCCTTTTCTGTCGGGGCAGAATGCTGTGAAGACCACACCAAGCGAGGCGAATCTTCCACTTCACGCTCCGCTAATTCTTCCTTTTAATTATGCGCTTTTCGTGGTGGCACACAAACAATACGGCTGGTGGTCGTGGTGGTAGAAATAGCAGTGAGGCACTAGCCGTACACTCGATGAGCATTCTGAGAATTCTGGACTGTTCTGTTTTCATCAACTCGGCACTCTTCTCCGAGCATTTCGAGTTGAATTTCTGATAGATGACTCGCGTCATGTTCACTAGTAAATTTTCAATTGTAATGAGGGTATAAAAAATTCCTGCGGTTTCTCCCGGGTTTGACGGTCTTTTCGCTCCCGGTGTCATCTCTGACCACCAACAACCATCCATTGTTCCTATATTCTGAGAGGAATCCCTGTCAAGTCACCCACGTATATTCTCTTTCCTCCGACACCCGGTTTCCGCCAATTATGACGCTCATTCTGTCTTATTAGCCTTTTTTTGTTCTAGGATACTGTATTGGTACATTCTCCATCACAATGCCTCTCTTCTCAATAGGTTCTCTCATTGAGTGAGGACAGCAAAGCGCAATGATCTTCACGGTTTAGACTAGTGTCAGAATTGTAGGTGTTGGCTAGATATCGATTCACGATCTCTGTGTCTCGTCTCAAATTGTTCATGTACCGATCCTGAAACTCATCCGGTTGACGGTACGTATGCGAATTTTCTCACCGAAACCATTTTGCTCGGAACGGAAACATCCAGTCTAGACGAGGTTTGACGAGGTTTCTACACAACTTCGGTGCCGATTCATACAATAGCACCGCTATTAGAGTGTTTCAGAACTATTACGAGACACGATCTCTGACACAGCATTCCTTTGACTGGGTGGTGCGGTGAAAACGAAACTTTCTGCTATTTCCCACAAATCATGAATTAATATCTCCTGACGCGAAAACTCTGAGAGAGCAATAGAGTACGGTAGGCCGTCGCCCCTCGATTTGCATACTGAGATGTGAGAGAACCTCACGAACTGGTAGGCCAACCTAGGATAGGTGAGAACAGCCGTCATGGCGCAGAGGTAAGTTTGAAGTTTAGGTTCGCAGCGGTCGGGGGTTCAACCCCCGGCCATGCACTTTCTCTTGCCGGATTTTGTAAGGACTACGGTAGGCATCTCACCATGGTGTGGGCCCTCTATTTCCGTTTTCTATCTATTTGGAATGCTGTGCTGAATCTCCTCTCAAATCGTTCATGTACAGATCCTGAAACTCATCCGGTTGCCGGTACTTATGAAAATTTGCTCTCCATAACATTGTCTTCGAAACGGACGTGTCTTTTACCACACGCCTACCTCGATTCGTGCAATACCTATTTCGATGCGTTCTCTTGTTCAATAATCCACGCATTTCTGACCCGCCAAAAGAAGGCAGAATACAGTCTCTCGATTCATGCTAGCGACATGACCGCGATTCCGAAAACTTGAGGCCAAGTCGGAAGACATAAAAACAGCCGACCAGAAATCAGCATAGGATTTATTGACAATCGTGACGGATTTATGTGCAGCCCAATGAATCCTCTACTGTATTGGCCTTCCCGGAACACAGCAGAATTGGTTTTCGGCTGGCTTCTGGGAACTTGTTCAACGTTGGTCCAACCTCTCATCCTGTTCAACCTGTTCAGTTCGGTTCGCCACAGCATTCTACACCGACAGAAAAGGGTTGTAGTCGAACTGCAAACTTGCAATATGAAATGTAAATGAAACCTATCCCGAATTTCATTCTGAATGTGAATGAGCGGTGGAAATCGGGATATGTTTCAGAAACATTTCATATTCTGATATTAATTTGCAGTCCGATTACGGTGTGGCGGGAAAATTCAAAACTTAATCCCCTTGTTCACCCTTATCTGGAGAGAACAAAGGGGGTCAGAATGCTGTGTTCGGTTTATGCAGCCCAATGAATCTTATGCTGTGTTGCCTTCCCGGAACACATCAGAACTGATTTTTGGTTGGCTTCTGAGAACTTGCTCGACTTTGGTTCAACTTTTCCTCCGGAAACATCTCGAGACTGATTCAATCATGAATAGTATCGCGAAAATCAGACATCAACCACGCTTCTTTCGTCATTCCCCGGAGGATCGGAGGACTCTACTCCACTTTGAGCAATCTCCTCATTTTACGTTCTCTCTCATCTGTCAGAAATACGAGATAGCACTTCGAAATGCGAGAACCAGACCATTCAGAACTCCACTCCACTTCTCAAATTGCTCAAGTTCTTTCGAATCGAGTTTGTATCGTCTCGCGCCCACTTCGAACGAGGAAAACACCCTCGAAATTTACGATGATCCACTTTCCAAGTAGCGGATTGCGAAATGAACTACTCGTAGCAGAAATGATCCTCAAGATGGTGAAAATTAGTAGCTAATTTTGGACGCTCTTCTGATGAATACGAAGATCACACTTCCCTCCATGCGAAGCTGCTTCCTGTAGACTAGGGTTGGCTAAACGATACGCTAGCTTCCCCTCCCCTAGTTGCGGCGAGAGAGCATGCGAAATGAAGAGAGTCTTCCGATCTCAGGCGTAGGGGGAGCTAAACCTGCCACGTTTAGAGTATCGTTTAGCCAACCCTACTGTAGACTCAGTGTCAGACGTCAGCCGAAATACATCCGTCTATCCATCTTTGCGCACTCGATTCGTGCAGCATTCATTCCCCAAATCGGCGCTCCATTCAACCGCAAATCATTCGAAAACATCGCCCCCATTCATCCCGCGAGGATGTCTGATTCTCTCCAAATCGCGTGCTCTCTCGCTCCTTCTGATCCCTAAAAAGCATCTTGGATGCATGTCGGATTCCACCGCAGGAAGGAAGCGCGCTTTTCCGGGGAGCGGGATCCTAAATGTAGCTCATCGTATCTTCTTTGCTCAATGTCAGAATAAGTCTTGCTATTGTTTGGGCAAGTCTTTCGATATAGCCTATGAATCGGGTACAGTATGTATTCGGTTGAGTTTCAAAGTTCGATGATAACTCTTTTCGAAAGCATAACCTCAATAATATCTTCTTCTTTCTCGGGTGATATGCCAAAACTCTTCTAGTTTGCGAAAACGCAACCATTGTCGATTCCCTTCCTCCTACCGTATCTCTCCTCCTCCTCCGCCAAGTGCCCCCCCCCCCGTTGTCCTCACTCCGCCCTCCTCAGCTCCACCTCTGGTGAACTAGCCCCGCCCATTCTGGAGTCAGTGTTTGTCTTCCCCCTTCAGGAGGACTTGTCTGGATTCCAGAGGACCCATATTTCACCTTAGCATCCCAGGTTCTGAAAAATCCCGACCATTTTTCTTTTTCCTGCACAACCCACTCAAATATTCAAATTGCCACCTCATTATCGTCGCTCGGACAGTCGCCGGTAACTGCCCAACGCGGAAGTTTTCCGTTCGCATTCCCTCTCAATTTTCCTCTCGATGCCTTCCTGTTCCTTCTCGGATTTCGATACTTTTCGGCGTGCGCGACTCAGGGGCCGAAGAGCCGTTCAAATGGCCTTGCCAACCCCCCCCCCCCACCCCGAATATTCGAATATTCCCATTGTCTTTCGGTGTATTTTCCGCCGATCTGCGTAATGTGCCCAGGCTATGTAGACCGGACCACCAAAGACGAAACGTGCGTTCGCTCTGAGCGATTACTGGTCGGCGATTAGAGTTCAAACTTCGGATACTCGTATCTCTGCTTGACACACTCTCTTATTGTTCAGAGATGCGAAGACTCACATTTCGAACTCTTTCGACGATTATCCTGGCATTTCGCCGGAGCCTTTTAAAGGTCTCCTATTCTTGAGATATTCACTCGGCGTGCGTATTTGTCCCTACAGTAATCTTTCTCCCGACATTTCGCGTTCTACCTACAGTTTCGAGTTCGGCATAGGACTCCGGTACAAAGTTTAGCTCCATTCCAGGTCCCCTTTCCGTCATGAGGTCGATCATGATTGCACTGCTAGCCCTGCTCGTCGCGGTTTCGGTAAAATTTAGCTTTATCGATTTTTCGAATTTCGAAAATCGTCAATTTAGGCCTGGCCCTGGAGCAACGCGGAGCAGCAGGTGGCGGACAATGCAGGCAATGAGATGGTAAGAAAATCACTCTCCTTTTCTTACTGATAAGATGCAAAAGAGATGGAAAACTTTGAAAAAAAGTGTTATAAAACGGTAAAAGTTTCACGCAGCGAGCAGGATTCGAACCTACGCGGGCAGAGCCCAATTGATTTCTAGTCAATCTCCTTAACCACTCGGACATCGCTGCTTGTCTTGGGGACGCTCATAGCTGACTCACACTTCTCGCGTGTGGTATTAATGAGCGTGAGCTGATAAGTGCGATTGTGAGATTCTATTTTCGGATCGAAATCTTTCGCGAGGCTGCGAATATCTTACTTAGGCCTGCGTCTATGATGAGACATTTACAGAAACATTCAGTTCTAAAAATGACATACACTTGCTTTATGCTTACTAGGGTTGGCTAAACGATACTCTAAACGTGGCAGGTTTAGCTCCCCCTACGCTCAATGCCCATGAGATCGGAAGCGCTCTCTTCATTCCGCACTCGCTCGAAACTAGGGAAGAGCTAGGTAGGGGAGGGGGAGCTAAACCTGCCACGTTTAGAGTATCGTTTAGCAAACCCTAATGCTTACTCCTCCTAGAATGAGATCCGCATTTCGTCCCGCTCCTCCCATCTGCCGCCCCGCTACTCCGACCTCTTCGGCAGCGGGTCCTCAAGGGTAAGAGAGATTACGGTATCGATTGATTGGAGGGTTACGGTATCGATCGATTGAAGATCCTGTAATAATTATGCATCATCGCTTCTGAATTGACGCTCAAATAATGATTAGATAATTCGCATCAACATTGATCTTTGATCTTTACCACTCCATCCTTAGGTCCAAGCAGCCTTCATCCCGCAGAGCGTCGGCGACTACACTGGCAAGGTGAGCTTGATCTTTGATCTTTGATCTCTGGACCTTGATCTTTGATACATCCCTAATCAATCTCAGATCGTTAACGGCGCGCCGATTAACTATTTTCCAGGGTATACTGGAAGGGTACGTATATGATTAGATAGAGATCCATACTGCATGTTCGGGCAAGGGCGAACATCTGTATTAGAAAACATTATTTTATTTAAAATTAGCCACCTCATGTTCCTATGTTTCACACACACCGCACCCTCCACACTAACTCTACGTTCCAACGTGTTCTCTCATTTTCACACAGTCTCTCGCCCTGTCTGGCCCGGCGAGAGACCACCCACATCGATGAGGGTCAGGTTGATCTTTGATCTTTGCAGGTCGGTGCGCTCCGACGACAGACGTTCTCGTGGCGACCCCAGAGCAACGACTTCCACGTTTGAGTCGTCGTGTCTGCACTCTCTCCAATTCCCCCGCTCTCTCGCCTGCTCTAACCGACGCCAAATTGAGACATCTCTGCTCCATTTCGTCCCACCACACTCGCTTTTCTAGCCCAGATGAATAAATCAGTTATTGTTTCCCGTGGAATACGAATGGATTGTCTGTCTCTCACATTCCACATCACTCTCTCGTTTCTCTGCTTGGCGAGTGATTATGAAAAAGAAGAGATTCCCTGTTAAAATCGTCACTGTGGCGTCTTTTGGAGTGGGCGAGGTGGGGAAGATAAAAGAATATCCGAGCAGTTTTCGCTCTGAATATGAAAGGGCTTCCAGACTGTCTTGCTTTGACACGTAAAAGTTCTCGGGAGAAAATTCAAAAATATTGAGATCTCTCGGAATTTGTCGAGCTAGATAATGGCAAGCCGGCGTCCATCAAAATGTGAATAGCTTTTTCAAAATGAAATAGTACGCAGAGGCAAAATGGGATACGTTTCATCGAGCGATCAATACTGAAGCAAGATGCATTCGAATGATGCAATTTGTGCTTTTTTGTTGAAAAAAAATAATTGTCTTCATTTCACATAACGGGCGTTCCTTTGCACCTTGGCTCGGAAAATTGACCCGGTTCAAAATCTATAAAGTTCGTGACTTCCAAGGCATTCAAGCGTCTTTTTTCTCCTTTCAGCCTTTCGCCATTCTACGAAGAGTTCATCAGAGTACGGTAAACACTCGAAAATGCACGTAACTTGAGGGAATTCTTTCACTTCCTGCTTTCCAGTTACAAGAATACCATTCTGACTCTCTCATTTCGCAATGGTCTCTCGCCCTGTCGGACCGGCGAGAGAGTAGGTGAACTGATGAGAGTCAGCCGCACTGCCGCAGTTACAAAGGTGTCACAATAGCGCTAGCTTCCGCTCGGGTGCGCTACAGTACACTCCAGCAAAGGTGTTGACTACCTCCACTCGCACTGACACTACAGTTCGAAATACGGGTAATCGTCTCTTCATTTCCTGCACTCTCTCACCGGCCGCGGAGAGGCGAGAGAGTGTGCGAAATGAAGAGACGGCGACCCGTATTTCGAGCTCGCACTGACACCCTGTGCACGTACCGGATAGTGTCAGACAACAATGGGGATTTGAGAATAAGTCTTATTGTTAGAGGTACTTAAAGAAGGGGTGGCACGAATATCTGGCTAGCTAAGCTAGCGATGTCAGACGGTGTGGCATGATCACCCCATAACGCTTTCGAAACTCCCATGTTTTCAATTTTCGTCTAAGCCGAGATATACTCGATTGGCTGATTGCCAACTCTGGTTTCTCGTGACCAGTTGCTGACCAGTTGGGGTGGGCGGAGTCTGCGCCAACCAGTTGCTAACAAGTGGTCTGACCAGTTGCTGACCAGTTGGCTGCTGACCAGTTGCTAGCAACTAATCAGCAACTGGTTGAGAGGTTTTTACTTACCCGTCGTGACTAGCATGCGCCTTGCCTATACGGGCCTATTTTTCGCCCCTATTCAGATCAAAGTCTGATGATCAGACGGCTCCCGAAAGTGGATGCTGTCTACTGCTATCCCACAAGGGAAAGCCTTTTGAATGTGACTGCCGTACATGGTCGTACCATGTATGGGTCAGTTACAGTATGAGGTTCACTCATACGGTATCAATCAATATCCCTCTATATCCCTCTGATTTGAAAGTGGGCGTGGCCTATCCCCCCAACCAGTTGCTGACCAGTGGTTGACCAGTTGCTGACCAGTACCCTGACCAGTTGCTCGCGTATCCGCCAGCAACTGGTCACCAACTGGTTGGCAACTGGTCACGAGAAACCAGAGAAGTCACCCTGAAGCGCAGGCAACGAGCTAGAGAGCATGCAAAATGAGGAGAGCGCTCTGCCTCACTTTGCATATCAGCGCGGTTCGTGCCTCTCCTTCTTTAACAAACGAGGTCATTCGTCACTGAGGAATTTCGAGGTAAAGAAAAAACTGAGAGAGTAGAGGATTTCTCGTTTCTAATCTCTTCAGTCAGAGCAGCGAGATAATATGCAAAAACGAGAGAGCCTCCTATGGTCTAGAGGCTCTAGAAAGACGATGATCTCCATTACAGTAAGTAGTCGTGCGTGCTGAGGTGATACCTGAAAACACAGGCAGCCTCGTCACTTGCTGGAGTTCCTTCCGTCCACATTCGAACTTCCGCCAGGACCGGAATCCCATTTTCTATTCCTGAGCATGCTCCTGTTTTTGTTGACCTTCCGGCCAGAACACGTATTGGAAAGCAAAGAACTGCGTTTGCCCTACTTTAGCAAGAAATGTGAGATACGTTTCATCAAATGATCAAGACGAGCGGATGAATTTTAAAGCAATGCTGTGTTTTTTGGTATTTTATCTAATTATGATAGGTTAGCGCTACAGAATTCGGCCCATATGCACAAACACAATGAAAACTATCGGAAATTCACTATCGTGAGATTATTTTCCGTTCCACTCGTAGTTGACCTTTGACTACCGTTCGAGGGGCGGAGTTAGGAAGAGGCCGGGAGGAGGCGAGTGGTCTACCTGCTCTCCTCCCCCCTCTTCCCTTCCTCTCTCTCCCAGACAATCAATACGCTAACCAGCACATTGAGTTTGCTGAGCATTTGAAACGCACGATAACATTGTGAATGCAATTCGAGATAGTTTTTCCTTGAATGTGCGAGATGTGAGACTTCCGTCTGTCTTTTGATCTGCGTGTCTCCTTGACCCTCTCCTCTATTTCCTGCGTCGTTGTGTGCTACACAAGTAACGTGAAGCGGCAAGCGCGCGCGCTGTCACCCAAGATCAATCTTGACTAGAGAAGAAAGCGAGACACCTGGCAGTAAGTAACTCTCGTAAGTCTCGAAGTCGTAAGTAGTCGTAAGAAGTCGTAAGTAAGTCGTAAGAAGTCGTAAGTAAGTCGTAAGTAAGTCTCGAATCTCGAATCTTTATCGAAACTTCCGAACAACGAACGATCTACTGAAGTATTGAATATTGAATTGAATATTGAATATTGAATATTGAATATTGAATATTGAATATTGAATATTGAATATTGAATATTGAATATTGAATATTGAATTGAATATTGAATATTGAATATTGAATATTGAATATTGAATATTGAA
The DNA here is from genome assembly GCA_911812115.1 of Pristionchus exspectatus. Lineage (NCBI taxonomy): Eukaryota > Metazoa > Nematoda > Chromadorea > Rhabditida > Neodiplogasteridae > Pristionchus > Pristionchus exspectatus. The sequence goes on from OU461587.1 coordinate 20,905,779, forward strand.
TATTGAATATTGAATATTGAATATTGAATATTGAATATTGAATATTGAATATTGAATATTGAATATTGAATTGAATATTGAATTGAATATTGAATATTGAATATTGAATATTGAATATTGAATATTGAATATTGAATATTGAATATTGAATATTGAATATTGAATATTGAATATTGAATATTGAATATTGAATATTGAATTGAATATTGAATATTGAATATTGAATATTGAATATTGAATATTGAATATTGAATATTGAATATTGAATATTGAATATTGAATATTGAATATTGAATATTGAATATTGAATATTGAATATTGAATATTGAATATTGAATATTGAATATTGAATTGAATATTGAATATTGAATATTGAATATTGAATTGAATATTGAATATTGAATTGAATATTGAATATTGAATATTGAATATTGAATATTGAATATTGAATATTGAATATTGAATATTGAATATTGAATTGAATATTGAATATTGAATATTGAATATTGAATATTGAATATTGAATATTGAATATTGAATTGAATATTGAATTGAATATTGAATATTGAATATTGAATATTGAATATTGAATTGAATATTGAATATTGAATATTGAATATTGAATATTGAATATTGAATATTGAATTGAATATTGAATTGAATATTGAATATTGAATTGAATATTGAATATTGAATATTGAATATTGAATATTGAATTGAATATTGAATATTGAATATTGAATTGAATATTGAATATTGAATATTGAATATTGAATATTGAATATTGAATATTGAATTGAATATTGAATTGAATATTGAATTGAATATTGAATTGAATATTGAATTGAATATTGAATATTGAATATTGAATATTGAATATTGAATATTGAATTGAATATTGAATATTGAATATTGAATATTGAATATTGAATATTGAATATTGAATATTGAATTGAATATTGAATATTGAATATTGAATATTGAATTGAATATTGAATATTGAATATTGAATATTGAATATTGAATATTGAATATTGAATATTGAATATTGAACTACTAACTAGGTTTCTCAAGAAATGTAGAAGTGACCAGAACATCACAGCCTGTCAGAGTGGATCGAAAACGGCGGACCCCCCATTCTTCGCCTCATTTTCCCTCCCTGTCATTTTGCTTGTCATTCGGCTCCTCGATGGGTCGGTGGAGAGAATTGAGAAATGGGGTAGAGGAAAAATGTTATAGCATCTGTGAAACATATTTCGAATATTTCTAAGCGCATCAATTTCTCAGTTGATCCTTTTACAACACGGGTGAAACATAATTGCTAAAAATGCGGAACCTTTGCAGGGCTTTCCCCAAACCATTTATACATAGCACCAAGGTCCGCATGTGTTTTATAATTGACACCTTTAGCTGTAGCATGCTCTAATGCACGAAAAAGTAGGTGAAAATAGCGAAAAACAGCTGTTTCGGCCACGCCAAGAGATTCAACTCACTAGGGAAAAATGCTAAAAATATGGCACCTGTGCAGAACGGTGCCCAAACCCTTTCCGCATAGCGCTACGGTGAGTATGCATTTTATTTTTCACCAGTACACTTGTAGCATGCTCTAATGCACGAAAAAGTAGGTGAAAATAGCGAAAAAAACGTCTGTTTCGGCCACGCCAAGAGATTCAACTCACTAGGGAAAAATGCTAAAAATATGGCACCTGTGCAGAACGGTGCCTAAACCCTTTCCACATAGCGCTACGGTGAGTATGCATTTTATTTTTCACCAGTACACTTGTAGCATGCTCTAATACACGAAAAAGTAGGTGAAAATAGCGAAAAACAGCTGTTTCGGCCACGCCAAGAGATTCAACTCACTAGGGAAAAATGCTAAAAATATGGCACCTGTGCAGAACGGTGCCCAAACCCTTTCCGCATAGCGCTACGGTGAGTATGCATTCAATTGTTGCCCCCTTCGCTTGTAGCATTCGATAAAGCACGAAAAACCCAACCATTTTCGTTCATTTCACGCCGCTTTCCTCTCTCGCTCGGAGTGAAATGAGCTCTCCCCTCATTAGAATACATCCGCCGCGACGAACAAAGGAATCCATCCAGTCTGACAGGCTGTGAACATGCATTTATCCGCGTTGAAACCGCATTTGATCGAGCAAGAATAGTACAGTATCCTCTGGTTTCTCGTGACCAGTTGCTAACCAGTTGGTGACCAGTTGCTGGCGGATACGCGAGCAACTGGTCAGGGTACTGGTCAGCAACTGGTCAACCACTGGTCAGCAACTGGTTGGGGGGATAGGCCACGCCCACTTTCAAATCAGAGGGATACTGAGGGATATAGAGGGATATTGATTGATACCGTATGAGTGAACCTCATACTGTAACTGACCCATACATGGTACGACCATGTACGGTAGTCACATCCAAAAGGCTTTCCCTTGTGGGATAGTAGCAGTAGACAGCATCCACTTTCGGGAGCCGTCTGATCATCAGACTCTGATCTGAATAGGGGCGAAAAATAGGCCCGTATAGGCAAGGCGCATGCTAGTCACGACGGGTAAGTAAAAAACCTCTCAACCAGTTGCTGATTAGTTGCTAGCAACTGGTCAGCAGCCGACTGGTCAGCAACTGGTCAGACCACTTGTTAGCAACTGGTTGGCGCAGACTCCGCCCACCCCAACTGGTCAGCAACTGGTCACGAGAAACCAGAGTCGTTGGGTCCAGGGCTGGGAAAACATTTAACGGATCTCTCATTTCGCAATGCTCTCTCGGTGTCTCTAACCGGCGAGAGAGCATTGTGAAATGAGAGATCCGTTAAATGTTTCCCAGCCCTGGTTGGGCCCACCAATGGCGATTGCAGAATATGGCATGATTGTGGTTGATTATTGATTGATTAGGAAATGTTTCGAACAATGAACCTAGTGGATGGAAATGGCAAGAAGTGCGGATGTGATAGGTGGTAGGCATCCGAGAAATCCCATCAAGGGTTCCTGATTACGGTAGCTGAGAAACAATCGATAATTGGGAATACAGTAAATCCAGGGAAACCAGAGACGTGAGCCAGTTAATCAGTTGGGGCGAGGGAGCGAGATGATCTTTGATCTTTGATCTCTACTCGATCTTGGCCAGGAACACGAGGCAGATGTGCTTCTTGTCGTCCTTTCCAATCGCCCAGTTCACTTGAAAGAGCTCGCCCTGCAATTCGAAATTTGAATTCCCGCCACAATTTTTTCCATTTTTCAGCGTAGTGCAAAAATGTTCGAATTTTTAATTTACCGTGAAATTAGGAGCGAAATTCAAATAGCCGCCTACCTTGGGGTACGAGGGATCGATGTGGAAGTCCTGGCTGTAGGTTTGCTCCTGCGAGCCGACGAGCGGGCATGTGATGTGGCCGTGCTTGCACGTCTCGAAGTCCTGCAAACCAGAGATCAAAGATCAATGATCAATCCGATAAATACCCAAAGATCAAAGATCAAAGATCACTCACGGCCATCTCGTAGGGAAGGGTCGAAGCTCCGAACTTGGCCCTGACCGACGTTTCCAGGTCAGAGATGCCCGTCTCGTCTGCAAGAGATCAAAGATCAGACTGCAGAAGATCAAAGATCAAACTGACAATGACTTATTTGCAGATTCTCTAGATGTTCCAGGCCAATATTCAGGATTCTACCAATTTTTACAAGCTACCTATAAAACAGATGGAAATCAACGCTACGTTGAGAAAATACGCTATTTTTCCCGCCATTTCAAGTACTATGGCTTGAGGTGACGAGTACCTCTGTTCTCTGCCCCGCCCTCCCGCTTGCAAAAGCGCAAGCTAGGGCAGTGTAATCGTGTACCCTGACTTGCGAAAGCCCGAAAGATCAAATCTGGGGGTTTCCTGATCGATCATGGTTCGAAGCTAGAGCACAAAGTCGTGAAGATCAAAGATCAGCGACAGAAAGATCAAAGATCAAAGATCAAAGATCACTCACTGGGGACGAAGGTGATCTTGATGGTGGGCTTGGTGCCGGACTTGAACAGGCACACCTGCGAAGATCAAGGATTAAAGATCAGAAATTGAAACCCCTATACAAAATGACCAACTTTTCAAAAATCCGTGATTATTGGCGCGAAATTCAAATTTGAATCCTCCTACCTGCTTGGTGACGCCCTTGACGTCGGTGTCGTAGAGCGAGCACTCGCTCGCCTCGAGCGACTTGATCTCGAAGATCGAGTCTGCAAGGGATCAACGATCAGCGGGGTGAAAGTCTATGCTTGGGGTACGATATTTAGCTAATGATCAACCCTTGCTGACGAACCGAACTTCGGATACAAATAGCTAGTGATGATATGACAGTACGGTGGTTTGGGCACGGTAGCCAGAGATCAAAGATCAAGAACCAAAGATCAGAGACTCACTGCAGTTCTTGAAGGGGACGTTGGCGAACGTCGTGGCCGACACGGCGACAGCGAGAAGGGCGAGGAGCGAGAGGAGGACGGGGCGAGTCATGGCTGGACCTGTCAAGAACGATGAGACATTTCTGCTGACATTGAGAGTAGAGTTCGAAATACGCTCTGGTTTCTCGTGACCAGTTGCTGACCAGTTGGGGTGGGCGGAGTCTGCGCCAACCAGTTGCTAACAAGTGGTCTGACCAGTTGCTGACCAGTTGGCTGCTGACCAGTTGCTAGCAACTAATCAGCAACTGGTTGGGAGGTTTTTTATTTACCCGTCGTGACTAACAGGCGCCTTGCCTATAAGGGCCTATTTTTCGCCCCTCTTCAGATCAGAGTCTGATGATCAGACGGCTCTCGAAAGTGGATGCTGTCTTCTGCTATCCCACAAGGGAAAGCCTTTTGAATGTGACTACCGTACATGGTCGTACCATGTATGGTTCAGTTACAGTATGAGGTTCACTCATACGGTATCAATCAATATCCCTCTATATCCCTCAGTATCCCTTTGATTTGAAAGGGGGCGTGGCCTATCCCCCCAACCAGTTGCTGACCAGTGGTTGACCAGTTGCTGACCAGTACCCTGACCAGTTGCTCGCGTATCCGCCAGCAACTGGTCACGAACTGGTCAGCAACTGGTCACGAGAAACCAGAGCGGGTCGCCGTCTCTTCATTTCACACACTCTCTCGCCTCTCTGACCGGTGAGAGAGTGTGTGAAATGAAGAGACGGCGACCCGTATTTCGAACTCTAATTGAGAGTGGTGCAAAGATCATGAGCGCAAGCGACCGAGCGAAATGTAGACTTGAGCGAAGGTTTGATGAAATACGGAAGCAAATTGTAATTGGAGAAAGCGTGAGTAGGCGAGGTTACCGGGGATACTGTAGTCACGCAACGAAATGAATCGACTGCTGGATCTACAGTAATGGTTACTGTAGCTGACGAGGCCGAGGTACGGTAGGTAAGGAGCGAGATCCAACCTCTCTCGGACCCTTCCCTCGAACTGAGTCTCAGTCGAAAGGGAGGATCTTCGTTCCTGGTTTACTACGCCCTCTCAGCCCCTCACTCTTTCTCTCTTTCTCTCTCTCTGGACCCTCCTCGATCCCCATGATCTCTAACCGCCCGCCCTGTCTGCGCCCTCTCCCTTTCCCGTGGTCTCTCGCGGCCCAACTTACACTCAAAGTAAGGTTGCCAGTTGTTCGAGAGGGGTCTTACTGCGAAAGATGTGCGTCAGTCAGTCAAGAATACGTCTGACTCTCTCAAAACCGCGTGATCTAGCGGCCTCGTCTGGCCTGCGAGGGCCATTTCGCAGCCAGTAACGCGTAAAGACACGATGGCGCGACGAGCTAACAGAACTACTTGGAGTTAACTGGCAGAGCATTTGCAGAAGAGACCCTAATGCATGGAACTTGGCTATCATTCAACAGGCCCAATCCCTGAATATTGAATAAATCTGTATCTATCTGTATCTGTAACGCGTCTGGCTCTCCTCATTTCACGCACTCTCTAGTCGTTTTCTGGCCTCGCTAGCGCTAGAGGATAGTGGAGAAGGACGAATGAGGAGGAGGATGCTGGTGGAAATCTTGGGTGACAGAGCACGCTTGCCGCTTCTACTTGTGTAACACACGACGCAGGACTCTTACTGCGAAGTCGGTCAAGGACGCTATCTAACTCTCCTAATTTCACGCGCTCTCTAGCCGTTGTCTGACCTCGCTAGCGCTAAAGAAGAGCGAGTGAGGAGGAGGATTGGGGCGATATTGGATGGCACGCTTGCCGCATACTTGTGTAATTGTTCTAGAAGCAACTCTCCTCACTTCGAACACTCTCTCGCCTTCCTCTGATCTCTGAGATGTTAGACTCGGGCTGAGCACGCTTCACGTTACCTGTGTAACACACGACGACGCAGGAAATAGAGGAGAGGGTCAAGGAGTCAGGCAGATCAAAAGAGAAGTAAAGAAGAAGAGAAGTAACTAACTTTCATCTCGGGGTACTTGAGGAATTGTGAATGTGTCGAAATATTCGTAGAAAAACGATCAAATCATAATCAAAGTAAAAATGGGCTTTCACAAATGCAATTGAGAAGAAGATCAAGGGTTGCTGAAACGCAATGCGCCCTTCACTCTCGGCAAATCACCATCAATCATTCTCTTTTTGCCCCTTTCAGTGAACTTCTTCTGCAGTAGTGCTGACATCTGAAGAGAATCCTCACTTCATCTCTTCGTCTCTTTTCATTTCTCATGCTATCTCTTCGGTCCTCGCAGCAAGAAACCATCCATTTTGAAGAGATTCCGATCATTGATCTTCTTGAGTAGGCAAGATGTCGTCTCTTCACTTCGCTCACTCGCTCATTCTGCCTACTCAACTATCTAGTTTTCCGAATGGAGTGTCCCGAAATATCCTCCCCATCTCCCTCCGGATCGCATAGTTAGAGTGCTGCTGACATGTGCTTCTCGCATTAGTGTCTTAGTCTCTGGTCGTTTTACAGCCGAAGGGAATAGAGAAAGAGATGGCATAGCTAGAAGAGAGGGCGAAAATGGGATCCACATTTGCCCCGATTGACTATCATCGTTCGCTCTCGGCCAGATTGAGTGAGAGAAGGGAGGAATGGGAAGGAAGTGCATGGGCCAGATGTGAGCGGGAAGACTCATGGACTGCTGGGATTCAAATACTGGAGGAAGGAGGGAGTTGCAGCATCAGTACAGAAGAGTACAGAAGAGTACAGAACAGTTAGAATGGAGCAAACACAATTCAAATATTCAGATTGACTCTCTCTCCATTTCACCTGTGCTATAGTTGATAAGAACAAAAGATTGAGAGGAAAAAGGATGGATGGAAATTGAAGCCAGATGTGAAGAGAAAGGAATGAAAAGGATTATCAAATTTCTGATAAATTTACAGAAATAGTTAGATCAGACTGGTCATAATTGCAAACACATCACAGAAAAATGCATCGCAGTGGCCTGTTGTTGAGATTGATGTACGTATTTCCCAATGACCCGTTCGATGCTTGATTATCTAAATTCATTGGTTCTCGGTGCCTGGGTTGAGCAGAAATGTGTTGAGTCAAATAACGATGAGTCAACTTCCCGTCCCTTCGTGTGCCGCAATGAATCATTTTCTGTTCTCTTCCTTCGACATCCATCCATTCATCTGTCTTTCACTATTACGATTCCCTGCTTTCTCTCATTTTCACGGTTTTTTCGCAAATTAACAGCTAATTTTCGCATTGAAATGATCACATTCCAGTTTCTCCAGCCAACACTCGGAGGCCTACTACTCATTAGTACTCACTACTACTCACTTCTACTCGTCAACAATGGTTTGTTTAAAATCACTTATCTTCCATTGTCAAATCTAACAATTCACAGATTCTTTGAAATTTCTTACGAGCTCGGTTCGTTAACATTCGCGACTATATCATAGTCATGCTCAACAAGTGCGAAATGCAGGGAAAACGACTGTGCTGCATGTTCTTGGGCTTTCAATGTACATGTTGCTAGCAGTTATTATTTGGATAAACTACTTTTTATAGGATGTCTAAAAGAAAACTGTCATAAAAGTAATGCAACGAATTAAAAAGAAGCGAGCATCAATCGTGTGTTTTCCAATATTTTTCCATTCTAAATTATGCAGACGGTGTGTACTTCCTCGTGAACAGATCATTGGCCGAGGTGGTAGTGGGCAGATCGACACTTTGGGCAGCACTGGTCGAATAGCAAAGCTAAAAAGCTAAGCTAAAAAGGTTAAAGACACAATCATACAAAAATCATGTTCGAAACATAAACAACGATGCTTGAATACTTAGGGGGGGGAGAGACGGAGATAGCCGTGAACTATGCAGACGGCGTGTACTTCCTCGTGAACAGCTTATTGACTGAGTTTCTATTGGAGATTATTCTATTTCGCACACTAATATTTATGTGGGGATAACAATAAGGGCTAATGGGATCTTATCTTCTCTTTTCTATCTTCCCTCTCTGATCCTCTGTCTCTTGACTCGGGCAGCTTGGGTCGGGATTCTCTTCACCCTCGATGCTGATTCGAGACCAGCCTAAAAAGGGGTCGTTCACGCCTGAAATGCAAGATGCTTGCGTAAAATAAGCCATATATCCGGATTTCCGGGGAAAAAAGTCCGGAATCCGTGCAAACTGGTCAAATATGTTTCTTACAATTACAGGGCCGGATGCCACCGCAGCCGCTGCCACTACGGCAGAGGGCTGGGAGACCCTGCAAATAGGGACTGATGATGAAAGCTCGCTTTTTTTTATAATCTGAATTTTTTTGAAAGATTAAAGATCAAAGATAAATTGTTTATCAAAGTTCAAAAAATGAGGAGACACCTTGAAATCTCTAACCTAGATGGCTCAGGGGGGGGGGGGGCTCATCAGGGGATTTAACAAGGGTTGGTTTGCACTCGGTAACATTCTAGTGGTTGAGGTTTGGTTGCACTGACTCTGTCGATGCAACTGCTACGGCAAGCAGAGCGATGAGAAGGATTCCCTTGATCATTGTGGAGTGACGATTGATCGGATGCGAGGCCGTTCTGGCTTTTATAACCATTCCCATTCGGTTCAATTTACCAACTCATGCTCTCGTCACGGGACAGGCGCGAGAGATCAAGCGATTCGAAGAGTGTCCCCTGCTTTCGAATTGCATCGCCCCCATTTTGAGATAGCGTACCGACTACCGTCTCTGAGTGTTGCTCAATCCATGGGGTGACGAAGGTCCGAGATAGTGGACGGTAGCTGGAGACGAAACGTATATTGTGCGAGCTGACAGCGGTTCCACTGCGATGTAGAGCGTGACCGTGTTGGGCAGTGCGCAGCGAGCATATATTCCTATGCTATGGCGCACGTCTTTGATAGGCAAGACAGTGTGCTACTGTTGAAGAGAGCCGCTGTTGTGGGTTTTGAAAAGCGCATGACAGCAACCATATAACTTGCAGAGATTGCGAGTGAGGAATGCATTAACCTTGACCGGCTCTGATCTAACGTAATCGTTTGAATCAGTGATGGTAAAGATACACCAAATATAAAAATGATAATTTATCGGAAAAGCAACACAATGAAAAGCTGCGAGTAGCCGATAAATTTCTCCAAGGGGCCTATGAAGAAGACATTTGCTTCCTCTCGAACAAATTCTCTCGAACAAAGTCATTGTATTCTGCGCTCTGGTAAATTTATTGTACAAGTTAGGTGCATCGTTTTTCTCCTTCTTTAAGACTCTCAACTATGCAGAAGGTGTATACTTCCTAGTGAACAGATCATTGGCCGAGGTGGTAGTGGGCAGATCGACAGTTTGAACTGTGCTCACTGAGCACGTGACGAGCTGAATTAGAAAAATAGGTAGATAAACATATTTTGTCACTCATAATATCCGAACTCTCTCTCGTATCTCTTTCAATGCAATTACAGTGGTCATTCCATGTTACCACCTCTTCCTCGTTTGTTTGAAAGATCATCTTCCATTCGCGACCATTCTTCGGCCCGGACAACACGATGAGGACAACGAACCAACTATAACTATTGAATCTCGATCAAGTTTTAGTGTCGACGCCTCGAATGGCAAGACTCGAGTTTACCAACCCTGGTGTCGAGGTCTGACCCGACTCCATTTCATCAACTCTAATGTGCAACCTTTCCCTGCAACGAATTATGCTATCCGTGGTTGCTGCACATGACTGGCATCATCCTTGCAAGACTACGCCTGACATCTAAGAAGGAGCGTAGATCCGGGGCAGTGTTTGCCAACTTTTCGTGCGTCTTTCGAAGTGGAGGGAGGCGCACGCACGAGAATGGTAAATTTGTGTGAGAACCGCGTAGTTGCACCCCTCCCTCTCCCCTTCTGAATATAGAAGCAGATGAGTCAATTATTTCATCGACAACGAATGAAAATGTGAACAACGCCTTTCATCTCATGTTCACTTGGGTTATCACATACCTTCTGATGGAAAACACCGGCTGCAGAGAACTGTCATTTTATCCATTTACATTTACATTTACATTTAGGTACATTTATCCTGATATCAAGGCAATTGGCCTGCAGGAGGAATCATTGAGGAGGGGATTGGGATCTTCGTACTTAGTGATAATGGGATGGTTTCTTCTTAGCGTTTGGTGTCGATTGTCCTTCGCGCTTAGTCGATAGGTCTTACGCCACGAAGTAAATCATCCAGCCGCCGAAGTTCTGACTTGCTCTGACGTGTTCCACTAACACGAGTGAATTATAACTTATTATCACAATCTTTATTAGCTCACAGCAGGCTGATTCGTATCACATTACTGGACGGACACCGGATTGGTTGAATACATCTTGATTACACGGAACAGGAGTTGGGGGGGGGGGATCACACGGCGTTCTACGGGGGGTAAGCGAGAAATGGGAAGAGCAGCAGAGAAATTAGAAGGGGGAAATGAGAGAGTTCGGTCTCGCCGCGAACTTGCGAACTGAAACTTTGCCAAGAACGCCGTGAGATCACATCTGATTTTTTGTCGAAGTCGCACATCGAAACGATACACAATGGATTGCAATGCTTCGAAATACGTTACACAACGGCCACTGAGAGTCTGACTCTCGCTATGGCTCGCTCGATCACTGTTCTGAGGCGAGCGATGAAATTGTAGTCTTTGATTGAGTAGTACGTCTTCTCCACGATAAAGGCTAGTATGGAGAGTCCCATTCCGACGAGGAGTACTCCAAAGACGAATTCTCCGCGAGCGAGCCTGACAATGGAATTTTTGGTCAATCAATTCTCATCATTCAAGCCTAAGAATTGAATGATGAGTGCGAGAGACAAGTAGAGTCCACTCTCCAACCGCATAGGGAAATAGTCAGCCTCCCTTCGGCTAGAGTTGTTGCACACAGGCTCGGCATTAGTGAGGCAAAATGCATAGAAATTGCACGACACCGGGCCGGTAATCGCTAAAACCTAGACGAATTGACTCACGTAAATGGGCGGAAGGCGTTCGTCGGTTCTTTTTCCTCATTTCCCGTTTCGAAGTATCTCAGCTTCTCGACTACGCGCCGAAGCCAGAAGTCCTCCTGAAATAGTCTCTAATTGACGTGCAAGAAAGGATAAACGAACTCTATCAGGCTGGAACAGTCGGAGCACGACCTGATTGAAGCTTTCAACGAATCTTCGACTAGTTTTCTTTCTTGAAAATAGGAATATAGTGGGCTCCTCAACACCAGCCATATTAAACGCCGGATACGTGACTCGTTCCTTATTGCTCACACTTATTCTGGAATCGGCGGTTAATAGCAGTAAAATAACGTTTGAAAATCGTTAAAATATTGTTCTCGACTTACTTCTTCAGTTCACAGGTTTTGTTTATTATGCTCCTCTCTCCCAATTCCCCTCGATACAACTTGGCAACGGCGAAATGATCTTCACATAAGCGCTGCAATCCACTTATTCAGTTCAAAAATTTTCGCGCATTCAAGGCAAACGCAATAAGAGGATACTGACTTCGTAGAAGAGAGATCGATTTGACTGAAAATGCGGAGGTAGACGAAAATACGCCAGCTCCTGCAATTAGAATGATGTCGCAAAGTGAGCTGGAATCAAAAAAGGTTGCCTGAGGATTGGTATCGCCTATCGCGTCTTGGATGATGTATCTTCCCTCTTGACTGAGAAGTTTCGTAAGTGACCTGCAATGATAAAATAGTAGTTCATCGGCAAACGAGCGACTGCTATAGGAAATTAGACATACGTCAGAATAGAGTAGCCCAGAGCGACAGTGTCGCCGCGAAACTTTGCTCCATAGTAGAAGCCAACCACTGTGCAGAACATAAGGAATAGCACACGTGCGGCTCCGTAGCATAGATTCGGAAGGATTCCTGCAAGAATCGAATCTCTACTATGCTCCCAGCAAGTTTCAACTCGGAAAGCGTCTGTCAAACCCTTACAATACTGACACCGTTTCTGGATACTAATCAATCACTGGCGTACCTTCCTCTCGTCTGGGGAGTAGTATGTGCCTAATTACGGGGATAGATCGGAATATGTAATCGGCGAAGATGAGTAGAAGAATAGTCTTCCAGGAGAATACAAGATAGAACGAGGCGACAGACAATTCGTGCTCGCCTTGTGGAGGAAGTGTCTCATACCAGTTGTACTGCAAGAGATTCATTAGCCAACAAGTCCAACCCGGACCTCCTATTGTCTCCTAAGTGATCAAAAGACGCTGGAACGATGCTCACCGAGGTATAGAAACACGGCGAACTGTATCGAGCCCATTCCAAATTCTTGGCCTTAGGAGACCATCCGTCTATTAATGAAAGCCCAGTACCATTCCAAGTCATCTCTTGAGAGAGAGAGTAGGTGTCATTACCAACATCGAAGTATTCGTCTGTAAGGCGATTCCTCTCAAGATGGCCAATAATGAGGAATGCTCACTTGTTATCTGGCGATATGTAGTCTTCTTTCCCATGAACGATGCGAACATCTCCCATAGTGTGTGGGAAAGTCCACGTACTCGGCCGTCACTGCCGTGGTAGACAAGGGGAAAGTAGTTGCCCTCGTAAAAGAGAGGAAATTCAGCACGATCATCGAAGAGCAAGGAGGAATTATCATCGGAAGCCATCTCACGATTGGGATCCATGGCTGTGATGAAAGTGCCCCCTCTAGCATTTGATCCTCCTCACTCTTCTCATGAATTCTTCATGAATTGGGAGGAGAGGGGGAGGAGAGGGGGGGGGGGAGGGAGACTACAGAAAAACAGGTCAGAGGCCTCGGCGTGGGAACGTAAAACGAGAACCGTAGTTTAGAGAGTGCGCGAAAAGTGGAGAGCAAGGCGTGGAGAGATGCAGGAAAGGGAATACAAAGCTTACATTTCGCCTAACAAGAGGGAGATTATCAATTCAGTTCGATAAGCGAAGAGATTGTAACTTATTGTTAAAAAAGAGGATAATCGAAAAGATCGAATGCGTAGAAAACTATCTAGAATGACGATCTTTTAATTTCGAATTTCGATAATCTGTGGTGAACTTCTCCTTTTCCAATTTGAGCAAAATCGATTCTCATTTCGATATTATTTTAATTTGAGCTTATTTTCATTGATCAAAATTTATTTCACGAGTTCATCAAGCGGTTCAAACGAAAAACAGTAATTTGAGAAGTATCAAAAATGTGATCGTACACATTGAACACCGAAAACTCAGTGAGCTAGAGATTTGTGGAACTCCTTCTCTACTCTCAACAGTGTTATTATTTCCCAGTTGGTTTTTTTGCACCTTGGGTTGCGTGTGAATGAAAGTGGACGTCCTTCAATGAATGAAATGTAACATAAAAATTCAATCGATCTTTATTTTCCTTGATCACAATTTTCCAATTCTGATTTTAACCGGTTCGGTCCTTGCCTCTCTTGGTTCTCAAGAGGTATTCTCTCTTCTGTCTCGTGAGAGAAGAGTCTCTCTTCACTATCGACGCAGATTCGAGACCAACCTGAAAGTTGTTTGTTCACGCATCAAACGAAGGCTGTCAAAGGCGTGTCTACGTAAAGTGAATATGAAAAGGAAATTCCTCAAAAACAGGAATCCGTAAGCCGGTAAATAGCTTACAGGGACGGAAGGTACAGCAGCCGCTAACATGACGGCAGAGGGCTGGTTGAGCCTGCAATTAGGGACTGATGATGAAAGCGTGCCTATTTTTAATCACTATTTTCCGAAGATCAAAGATCAAAATGTTAGGATCAAAGTTCAAAAATGGTAAATATCGTTCCAAAATACAGAAGCGATCGATATTAGGACTTTCCGGATGAATAATTCGTCTTTTCATTCCTCGGACTCAATTATAGGTAAGATTGACGGAATGAAGAGACGCATACTTCATTTGATCGAGATTGCACTCACTCGGTCAATGCAGCGGCTACAGCCAGCAGGGTGAGCAGAAACAGTGCCTTGATCATTGTGGAGTGATGATCTGATTTGAGACCGGCTGGCCTTTTATATATACCCCATTGTATCGCAATCGGTTCAACTTGTCACACTGTACTGTCCCCACTGGTCAGACAACGCGAGAGATCAAGCGATTCGAAGAGTGTCCCCTGCTTTCGAATTGCATCGCCCCCATTTTGAGATAGCATACCGACTACCGTCTCTGAGTGTTGCACAATCCATGGGGTGACGAAGGTCCGAGATAGTGGACGGTAGCTGGAGACGAAACGTATATTGTGCGAGCTGACAGCGGTTCCACTGCGATGTAGAGCGTGACCGTGTTGGGCAGTGCGCAGCGAGCATATATTCCTATGCTATGGCGCACGTCTTTGATAAGCAAGACAGTGCTACTGTTGAAGAGAGCCGCTGTTGTGGGTTTTGGAAAGCGCGTGACAGCAACCATATAACTTGCAGAGATTGCGAGTGAGGAATGCATTAACCTTGACCGGCTCTGATCTAACGTAATCGTTTGAATCAGTGATGGTAAAGATACACCAAATATAAAAATGATAATTTATCGGAAAAGCAACACAATGAAAAGCTGCGAGTAGTCGATAAATTTCTCCAAGGGGCCTATGTAGAAGACATTTGAGTAGTATTATATCAGATTGATAGATACCATTTTTCCATCCCAGTCTGATGTCAGAATTTTAACGTCATTTTTTCAAAACAGATTGATAGGTACCATTTTTCCATACCAGTCTGATGTCAGAATTTTAACGTCATTTTTTCAAATCAGATTGATTGATACCATTTTTCCCTCGGAATCTGATGTCAGATTTTCAAGGCCATTTTTTCAAAACAGATTGATCGGTACAGCTTTTTCCGTATAATTTTTTCCCTCGGAATCTGATGCCAGAATTTCAATGCCATTTTTCGCGTTACGTTTCCGGTACAGCTTTTTTTCGTATAATTTTCCGTCTCAGTCTGATGCCAGAATTTCAAGGCCATATTTTCATGTTACGTTTCCGGTACAACATTTTTCGGTACAAATGTACCAAATAGCCGGCATGATATTCTCAATGCCATATTTTAGCGTTACGTTTTCGGTACAGCCTTTTCCGGTACAATTTTCCCTAATAGACGGCATGCAATTTTCAAAGCCAATATTTCATGATGATTTTTCAGGGACATTATTTTTTCTGGTCCCTTTTCTTTTTCCGATCCCTTTCGCTTTGGCTTTCATTTTCATTTGATTGACAGGCATGAGTCATAGTTACCGTATTCTTCCAGATTTTTCAATATTTAGGCATTGTATAATGACTTTTTTGAATGATTTTTTAAATTTTAATTAATTTCAGCATTTTATTTGCCGGCCTTGTATGACTTTCAAATAATTCATAATTCATAATTTTATAATTATTTCTTTGGCTAATTTCATGTAAGTTGTAAAAAGAATTCTTCCGCAACTGTTTCAATTTATTCCCCTTCTTATCTCTTCCTCCCATCTCTCCGAGTTCGTCTAACTTCGCCACAAAGAACTTGCATTTTCTCTATTTATTCTAAACTTTAGATTTTTCCCTCAGTCATGATTTTCTACATCTTGCTGGCAGGTTGTCTTGCCTACGCTAGTGAAGAGTGGATCAATAAAGAAGAATCCTTCGTATTTGACCAAAATACCCTTTTCCACCTAAACAAGGAGAACCAAGTTAGGCTTTTGGAAAATATCCAGGGATACCTTTTCGATAATGTTACCAAAGTAATCTTTTACAAGCATGGCGGTATTGTTTATTCTTCCTACAACAACTTGCCTGTAAAGTTTACTTCGAATACATTCTACCAAGTTTTCAGTCTTATATCTACCGCTGCAAACATCGTACTACTTGCCTATTGTTTCATCATGTACCGGAATCGTATGTCAATGCGAGTCAGTAGCGTCTTTCAAACACTATAAATTTCCTCCTAAATTCATTTGTTACGCGTTCATTCATCATGAGTGGTTGGACTACTCCTTCGTTCTCGTTTCCCACTTTTACCGCCATGTACAAGACTTTTAATCCTGACGAATGTACTGGCCTTGCCCATCTTATCGAACTAATCGTATTTCTTCGTCAAGGACCAATGTCAATGAGATGTCTCGTGGACCTTATTCAAGATATTAACGAAGGAATTCAGCATACGGACATTACTACATTTATTCAAAATAATTGTCCCAACTTGTCATTTGTTATTGTCGACGGAATAGTTAAATGCAAATACAGAAATCGCTAATCAGTCATTCTAATGGATTCCGTTGAGATTAACTCGTTGCTTTCTAATATTCCAAATTTTCTTGGCGTTTTTCCTTCCGATTGTCTACCTACGATAAATGTCAAGTTGCAAACTTTTGGTTTAATTGTTAATACCGATTCATCGGACAAGCATGGAACTCATTGGCTAGCAATTGTCGTGAAGCAAGGAATTTGTCATTATTTTGATTCATTCGGCGGTCTTCCTCGAGTCAAGAGTATTCTTGCATTTTGCCAACAATTTGATAGTTGCCATTTTAATCGAGAAAAACATCAAAATATTCAAGAAATTACTTGCGGCGCATACTGCATCTTTGTCATTAACGAAATGCTGGTCCGCAACAAAACGTTTCGTTCAGTAGTTTCCACGTTTCATCGTATAAAAAGAGACGATATTTTCGTAAGAAAGTATCTTGCATGCAATTTTTCCTTTCATTTGCCTTCTCTGCAGTCATACTGAGCGGTCGTATCATGTCTACTCTCTGCCGATTCTGTAATACTAACGTTGACGATCTGGCCAGTCATTTGATTGCAAAGCATTCCAAGCTATACTGTACCGACTGCAATCGCGTATTTTGTTCTTCATTTTCCCGCAGGCGTCATCAAAAGACCCATACCGCCATTTCAGCTGCCGACCAGGAAACAGCGAATCTTCTAATCTGTAATCTGGAAATCTACAAAAGCCCAGCCGATGGAACCATTTCAGTCAAAGTCAATTCGTCATGAATAGTCGCATAATCCGTAATTCGGAATTTCTTCAAAAAGTTCTTCGCCATACCCGCCAGGCTATTAAAGTAGCAAATAAATCTGAAATTGGTTGTCTTGTCGAACTTTTATTCAATATTCATAAGATTGCATTGAATCGTTCCGAACGTAACGTTATTATCAAATTTTTACCAATTATTCGTTATATTGGCAAGTGTCGCGATCTTGAAAAGGCCCGTGACCTACTGCTAGCGTTTGCCCATCATTTTATTCGTATAATTGTTCAAGTTGTCTTGTTTTCAAAATGAAGCATACTACCCGAATTCAACCTTTTGTCGCCGTCACGCAAAAGGAAGCCAATGCAATTGAAATGGAGAAAAGGCTAGACGCGCTTATTCAACGCAAGGATCTAGACCCTCATCTAAAAATGAGATTGTATCAAGACAGGCTGGCTCGTCTGGTCAACTTTAGAAAGGAAAATGAAATTAAAGATGAACGATCCGAACCTCTGGTTGAAGAACCTCCGCCACTCATTGACTTTTACTCAACAGCCCGCCAGCCGTATATCGATGATTTTAAAGTTATTCAAAATTACAATTATCAACCCCCTCTCCCGGCTATTAAAGAGTCTACTCCCACTCGAGCACCTCGACCCACACTCACTCCATCTCTCGATTGGGATGATGATAATGAAGTATTGGGATTCTCTCCAAAGAATACTCTTATTGCAACTAAAAAGGCAGCAAAAACGACTAGGCAAGACAGGGAACTGCAAAACCTGCAACTTCCCAGCTATATGCAGCCTAGGCAACCAACGAGGAGAGGTCAAAAAGGATCAGGATCGTTTGCAAACAGACTACATGTAAGAGCCTGGATTTAAATTATGTATAAATTATGCCAGATAAAGTTTATTTTCAATCATTTTTTTCGTCATGTTGAACAGACTATACTATAATCTAAAAGAACCAACAGTCTTTTCGTCCGCTGGACCCTTGCAAAAGGCTAGCAAACAACCAGTCAAAAAAGTTCAACAGTTTTTAGAAAGTCAGCATGTTTATTCGAAACATAAACAAGTCCGCTACAAGTTTCCTCGTCGACAGACTCGAGGAGATTTTATATTTTCTCATGTTCAGGCAGACTTGATCGACATGAGTTCCTTTTCCCGCCATAACAAGGGCCATCGTTTCTGTCTAAGCATGATTGATTGTCATTCGCGTTTTGCGTTCACGATCCCCCTTCATCGAAAAACGGGTCAACTGGTGGCGCGGGCCTTGGAAGATACGTTTGAACGGCTGAAAATGTTCCCTGTATTCTTCATAGTAGACCGCGGCAAAGAATTTGTCAACTCTTCAGTAAAGGATTATCTCAAATCTCGAAATATCAACCTGATTCATCCAAATTCTGACATAAAATGCTCCGTAGTGGAACGATTCAATCGAACGTGGGAGACGCGACTGTTCAAGTATCTAACCGCAAATGGAACCAAGAAATGGATAAATGTCGCGGCCAAATTGACCACAGCAATCAATAATTCATATCATCGCATGATCAAGTGTACACCGCAGCAAGTCTTTGACGGAAAGAAGAAACCAGCAGAAATTTCGCCAATGCCATCAAAGAAACCCAAGTTTAAAATTGGTGAAATTGTTCGAATGAGCCTCCAAAATAAGGCATTCCGTCGTGGATACAAATCGGGATGGACAGACGAAGTATTCCACATTGTCCAGGCACTCGCCGGCTCTCCGCCAACCTATCGTCTTGTGGACAAATTTGGTGAAGAAATTTCCGGAATCGTATATGAACAAGAAATTGTCCACGCTGTATAAGAAAAATACAATGATTTAAACAAAATAAAGAAAGGCCACCCTAGGGAAATCCCTAAGGGCCTTCTAAAGGCCCGAAGCCCTAGACCCTAGGGGAAATTCCTATGGGCTTCTTGAAGAGACCATAGGCCCTTGGGAATCTTTTGATTCCCGGGGGAACCTTTGGTTCCTAGGTCCCTTCTCCATAGGTACCTCTTTTTTTTCTTGTTATGTATTTCCAACTGCAACATGATAAATATAAATTTATTCACATTAGCGCATCAACATGGGGTACACGATTATCGTCAATGGTGAGAACAGAGTCATATTCACAATGAAGGATACAATACAAGCCAGACTCGGTAACAGCCTTGTTGAATTTAATATTAAAACTGGTTGTTCCGAGCTTGATCAGGTCAAACGTTTCCGAATCGAGACTTGGCGAGATTTCAAAGACAAAAAAGGCGCTGCCGTTCTTGTACATTTCCCTGGTGATTCCATTATTTCCAACAGATCGACCCATTCCTGTTCCTTCCAGCATATTCAGATAGGCGGGCATGTATCGATTCTTTTCAAAGTCGAGATTCAGAGGTCGGGAAGGAATGGTCCTTCCGCCGCATTCGATAAATGCATCCTTTACATCAAAATGTCTAAAGTTGAACGGGGACTTGCTATGAGAACCGAGATAAGACTGCGCATCTACCATACACATTACAATACGTTTAGGAAGAGCCGAGGTGAGCAGGCGACATTCTGGCGTATCGAATCGTCCTGGAGCCACATAGAAACTGCGCATTTCAATGTTTGTCAGCGGATATGTGATCATTTTTTCTTGCTTTAAAAGTTGTTCAATGGCCATGGCAGCAGAATCGTGCAGTTCATACTCGTGAAGAAGTAGTTTCATGTCCAAAATTTCATACGTGTAAATGGTCTCATCAGGTTTTTTCAGATCCTTGTCAATTTCCAACGAGTCAATGACAAATTTGGGTTCGTTCAGATAGGCGACAAGCTTAAAGTCTACATAGTTGAGAAGAAGGCGAGGTTGATTAAAGAGATTCAGATTTAAGCTAGCTGCAAATTGCGCCTCGCCATCCTTTTGAATCCACGTTGATCTTCGTTTATAACCAGATGAAGTTGGATCGTTAATCTTTTCATCTGACGCATATCCAGCAAGGGAAAGCGTGCTATTCTTGGTCTCCTTGTCAAAGTTGAGCTCGGTCTCGATTATACTTCTCCATGCGTACAGCGGCGAAGAGTCTTCAACCAAGATTCCATTCAGATAAATTTGAAATTGTTTGAAGAGGGTCTTACCAATCATTTGACAAAATGCAATTGGAAGAGTCTGTCCTGATGTAACAACAATCTTTTTGCCATCCTTATCTCTAATACCAATGGTAAACTGAACATAACTACGTTGAAGGTTCAGGAAACTCTTTTGCAAATTGTATCGCCATTCGAGAGGTCCTTGCGAGGTACCGGAAGAAAGGGAATTGGAAAGCGGACATTCAACATATCGACTGTTTACTACGCCAACTGAAGTATCGGGAATGCTAAACAGGTCAAGTTCGGGAACAGTAGATTTTTTAGATTTGGGATTAATAATTTTATGCATTATGGAGCGGGAACAAAATACGACCGCTTCTCAGAAGGAATGGAAGTAGAACTGCGTCTTTTACGACTGCCTAGTCCAGTTAAATTGCGAATGGTACGCCTTCCGGCCCGCTTAAATGCATCTGCGGCCGTCGATCCTTGCATGACGTCACTTGCTACGCTAGCTGCTGCTTGCGTAACTTGCCTGCCTACTGGTGATTCTAGAAAGGCCGGGATTGCGACGCGAAGTCTTCTTACGACCCCGGCAAGTCCGCGACCTCTTTGATTGCGAATTCCGATAAATCTTCCGCCATATTGATTGCAATCTTGAAATAGGCTGATAAAATCAACTTTATCATAGTCAAAAACTTCAGAACAATTTACGGCAGGCATTACGACTTGATGAAATGCAAAGTACAAATGGTCGTTCCGAAAGGGAACTTTATAGGTTTTCCAAACGGGTCCAAAATTCTAATCTTGATGGTATCAATAATTTCCTTATTTATGGACAAATGCTGAATGGGATTGAATACTGTAGAAACTGTTGATGCCTGATCAGACGTTGGAATAATTCGTAAAAGTTGGGATTTGCAATTTCCTACAATTGATGGCTGAATGCAATCGGCGTAAACGTAGATTGCCGACAAGTTGTTGTTGAAATCGATGGGATACGTTGCGATGGTCTTGTATTCGTCAAGCGTAATCGAATCATGGTCCGACTTTAACGAATACCCGCATAGGTATGCCAGTTCCGGGGATAGTTCAAGGCCGTTTAGAATGTTTCGATTTACATAGATTATAATTCGCTGCAAAAGTGGGTCAAAATCAAACGAGAAACCAAATTTCGAGTACTGTTCTTGAGCGCGCGCAAGCGAGAAACCACGAACATTTGCTTGATTTGCAATTCTCTTGGAATCTGCGGCATTTGCCTTTTGAATAGCAATAGTTTCTCTGAGTAGCGCTTGAAGTTTTTGATTCTCCTCCATAAGAATATCAGCTTGTTTCTTGTATCCCGCCAGCATACTGTCAGAATTCTTCTTGTCCTCTTGTACAATGGTCGATGCATTCTCTTTGGCAATACGAATAGAATCCTGCAAAAGTGTCTGGATTTTCTTGTTTTCTTCGATCCAGGCATCAGTGTTTTGTTTAGCGCTAGTGATAATTTTGGAACTAGCAGAATCAGACTGTTTGGCAAACTTGTTGAACAAATTTTCCAAAACTTGCGCATATTTTGAATCAAAAGAATTATTTTTGGCTGGATCAACCGGTTTTGGTGGTTGGGTAGGTGGTTGAACTGTAGTTGTAGCTGGTGGTTGGACGGCAGGAGGTTGAGCTGCAGGTGGTTGAACTGGCTCTGACTGGGAGACTGTAGGTTTAGGAGATGTATTGGCTACATCTGTGGCAATGGCAGATCCTACGACTAGAGCGGTGGCTGTTGCTTTGCGTCTTTGGATTTGTTCCCATTTTGCAGCAATTTCCTCTGCTGTTGCTGGACGGATTCTTCCTGATCTGGCCGCCTCCTCCATAGCTTTTTGTTCCTCGTCCTTTGTAAGAGGTTTGCTTTCCGTTGCATTACGCTTACGCCTGTTAGAAGTGACCATAGACAAGGCATCGACAAATGTTAGCGCATCACGATAGTTTCCAGGTGGAAGGTAATAGTCGGCCCTACGTCCGCTTTTGTCAATAGCCGTAAATTTTAGCGGTTCGGGGACATTTTCAAAGCTATTCGTGTAAATAATTTCCGCCAGGCCACATTTCCATTTTTCAGGCTTTAGTTTGATTGGTTCCGGAAGGCGGACTAGAAACGATGAGCTCGAATTCTCGGGGTGATCCGGTACGTTGGACGGAAGGGTTATATAAAATTCCGCCATATTTGATAGGAAATGGAATAATCAAGGCAAGGCTGCTAGACAAAAGTCCTAGCCAGAAGGGACGCTTATCACTGTCAGGGTATACGGTAATATTGATTAGCGCTATAATGATGCAGACTGAAACGACGACCAGCTGGAACAGAATAAATAGGGAAGACCGCTTGGTAGAAGTCGATTGAATCATTTGACGACGATGCAGAACGAAAAGTTTATTATAAAGACTCCATGCTTGCTATATTGTTCTGGCGCTACCCAAACGGGAAAGACGACGCTGCTGCGAAAGATATTGGAAAATGAAGCCAAGATGTTTGATAAGCCAATCGATAGAATAATCTGGTGTTATGGCATTGATACTGGAGATTTCCCAAAGCATGGCAAGATTGAACTTCATGAAGGCCCGCCCGATATGCAAATGCTGGAAGGAAAGGACCATAAACTGCTAATTTTGGATGATCTCATGTCCTATTACATTAAGAATAAGACTGAACTAAATAACTTGTTCACTCGCGTAGCTCATCATTGTAATTGTTCAATTATTAATATTGTTCAATCGCTTTTTGCGCAAGAAAGAACGGCTAGGACCAATAGTACATATATTTGTCTGACAAAGTCTACCGGAGACAATTTACAAATTCAAAACTTTGCCAAGCAAATTTTCCCCGGAAAGTCAAACTATTTCTTGGAAGCATACGAAGATGCTGTCAAATCACAATCCTATGGATATTTGATGGTCGATTTGCATCCAACGACGAGAGAAAACAGAAGGCTTTGCACTAATATTTTTGATGATTCGCTTGTTTATTATGTAGAAAAGATGAAACCATGAATAAATGTTTATACTTTGAACGTGCTTGTGCTACTTGAGAATATACCCTTCTGGTCGTTCTTTGAGGTATCGAACTCGGAGAGATGGGAGGAAGAGATAAGAAGGGGGATAAAATGAAACAGTTACGAAAGAAATCTTATTTGCAACTTACATGAAAATAGAATTATAAAATTAAGAATTATGATTATTTGAAAGGTCATAAAAGGCCGGCAAATAGATTGCGGAAATTTAAATTTATAAAATTGTAAATTCATTTAAAAAAAAATCATTATGCAATGCCGAAATATCGAAAAATCGGGAAGAATACGGTAACGATGACTCATGCCTGTCAATCAATCAAGTTTGTTCGCCAAACGGAAGGCTGTCAATCGATTCGAAAAAAAAGAAAATGAAAGCGAAAGCGAAAGGGATCGGAAAAGAAAAGGTACTAGAAAAAAAATAATGTCCTTGAAAATCATTATGAAATATTGGCTTTGAAAATTGCATGCCGTCTATTAGGGAAAAAGGCTGTACGGAAATCGCAGCTTGAAAATATGGCCTTGAAATTCTGACAGCAGACTGAGATGGAAAAAGCTGTACCAATCAATCTGTTTTGAAAAAATGGCCTTGAAATTCTGACATCAGATTCCGCTAGCTGTACGGACCAGTCTATACCTAAAATATGACCTTGAAAAGTTTGGAATCTTTTGAAAAAAAAATAGGCATTTGAATTCCCTCAAATTCCCGCCAGCTGTACGGATCAGTCTGTTTTGAAAATATGGCATTGAAAATCTGACATCAGATTCCGAGGGAAAAATGGTATCAATCAATCTGTTTTGAAAAAATGACGTTAAAATTCTGACATCAGACTGGTATGGAAAAATGGTACCTATCAATCTGTTTTGAAAAAATGACGTTAAAATTCTGACATCAGACTGGGATGGAAAAATGGTATCTATCAATCTGATATAATACTACTCATTTGCTTCCTCTCGAACCAATTATTTGCTGAAGTCATTGTATTCTGCGCTCTCGTAAATGTATTGTACAAGTTAGGTGCATCGTTTATCTCCTTCTTTAACATTCTCAACTATGCAGAAGGTGTATACTTCCTCGTGAACAGATCATTGGCAGAGGTGGTAGTGGGCAGATCGACAGTTTGAACTGTGCTCGCGGAGCACGTTACGAGCTGAATTAGAAAACGGTAGATGGTAACATATTTTGTCACTCATAATATCCGAACTCTCTCTCGTATCTCTTTCAATGCAATTACAGTGGTCGTTCCATGTTACCACCTCTTCCTCGTTTGTTTGAATGATCATCTTCCATTTGCTATCATTCTTCGGCCCGGACAACACGATGAGGACTAGACTTTCAATCGTAACGAAACAACTAGTCGTTTATCATGGAAATCAACCATCGCTCTCCTCATTTCGCACTGTCTTTCGTGAAGAAGGCGGTGCATTTACCTATTAAACGACTAGTTGTTTCGTTACGATTGAAAGTCTAATGAGGAGATACGAACCCGGATCAGCCTCCTCCTCACACTATTCGACAGGACGATCAGCAGGATGGTGGGGAGGTTCTCGTAGAAGAGATTCATGATGTACACCTTGGAAAGATTCAAAGATTCTCGAATTGTTCATATTCCATACGATTCTGATAAAATGATAAACCCCTGATAAATTCTGTTCTGTTCAAATTCTGTTCTGTTCATACGATTCGTGTTCACGAACCTTCTCTTTTTCTGTGATTCTGTTTTTTTTCAAAGAATCCATTGAATTTCTTCGGTTCTTTTTCGAATAAGAATCCTTTGAATTAATTTTTAACAAAACCCTAGTAGTGTAATGGTACCACACTTGTATGCACGAGTTTTTTCCAGATCAACGGAAAGGAATCAGATTTTGAAGAGGAGCAAAGAATCCTTACAAACAGCGGCATATTCGCATCGATTCTTCGGGCTATTCCGATTGATTTGTGCTCAATGTACCACACAAGATGTATCGTGCGTTTCAAATGCTCAGTAAACTCAATGTGCTGGTTAGCGTATTGATTGTCTGGGAGAGAGAGGAAGGGAAGAGGTAGGGGGGAGGAGAGCAGGTAGATCATTAGCCTCCTCCCGGCCTCTTCCTCCCTCCACTCAGTTCGTCAAAGGTCAGCTACGCGTGGAATGGGAAATAATCTCACGATACAGTTTAAAACAGAAGATTCACTTTCAGATGACGATTATGAGCTGTGATGGAATCCTTACCAACAGCGGCGTGTAATGGTACGCTTCTGGAATCTTCTCCTCGATGATGATGATACGAATGAAGATGACGGTGCCTTGCACGATTTGGATGATCCTGAATCACAGAAGAATGTGTTTCTTCATTCCACATGCACATTCGTCAGTCTAGCCTATTGATTTTCTTTCGACCTGGGTAAAATGATGATGAAAATGAAGACGAGCCGATGGGAAATCAAGTTTCGGATCTTCTTGTTCATCTTCTTGGCTTTCGTTTTTTTTCAATGCTTTTATGCATTTCACCAAGCCATGATGCTTCTTCTTTACACGCATTCTTTAGGGGGGGGGGAAGCGAACTTGACAGTGTTTAAAGGAAGGGAAACGAAACGAACGCGCAGTAGATAGTGTACTTGATCAGGCCTTCCTGCTGTCTGCGAGCGACAGGCGAGAGATTCTTCTGCAATGGGATATCTCGGAATGAAGAATCCACCTCTTCGTTTCCCCCTCCAGGTGTATGAAATTAAGAATGGAATAGATGTGAGGATATGGACTCTTCAATCTGATAGTATTATTCTCATTTTCGTTAAGATTATTTTTATTAATTGTCATTGATATTATTATTGAGAAGATACTCTTTCCTGATTTTTCTGTAAGCTGTGAAGCATATCTCACTGTGTTGTTTTCTCTTTATCGCCATTGAGCGAGAGATTGAGCGAGAGTGCGTATAAAATTGAGAGAGCTACTGAATTTTTCCAGAATCCTTATGAAGTATTTTTTGAACAAAGAAACGGAAATAGATGAATGAACTGATTTTCTGACCTTATTCCGAAACTCCCTCAGCTTGCTCACGGTTAGCTTCATGAAGAGCAGCGAGGGAAAGACGAAGATTGAGTGGATGGCGGAGCGAAGGATTGAGACGGCCTAATCGAGAACTGATTTTTGTCTTAAAATTATTGATGCTAATGATTCACGCTATCGTGGCTTGTCATAGCTAGACCCAACAATAATGTGAATTTGGAGCCTTTGAGACATGAAAAACGATAAATGTGCCTGGGCTGTGCAAATAAAATTTCGAGCTCTCATTTCGCAATGCTAGATATCTCGCCGGTCAGAGAAACCGAGACAGCATTGCGAAACGAGAGATCGAAAAACTTTTTGCACAGCTCAGAAATGTACCACGTCATGCTCCAGGTACGTAAAGCAGCCCCTTAACGATCGCTTTGGAATGTTATACCCATGGCCGCCCAATGACTAATGGACTATCAAGAGAACATTTTTGCACAGGAAACACACCACATCATCACATCATGCTCATCTTCAGCTCACGCTATCGTTGCTTTTCACAATTAGACCTAACGTGATCTTTGAAAACGTAGCAACATTTAAAAAAAACAAAGGGAAACACACCACGTCATGCTCCATGTACGTGAAGCACCCTCGATCATTCGTCGTGTACTCCAGATCCGGAAAGGCCACCGTAATCCCGACGGGAATCGAGAACTGAATGGAGAACAGCGCGCCCGTCCGCCACTTGGACCACGACTGAGAATGTTGATCTTTGATCTTTTAAGGTCTTTCTGATCCCAGGTGCCCACAACGCCTACTTCTACTGATCGTCGAAACACGCTTGATACAATTTGGGAAAAGTTAAGTAAAGTTGCATCCACAATCAAAGCGCTTTTACAGTCGTATTAGTCTATGGTGGTGTGGGGAGGCCGGGTACGGTTCACAATTTGATAAAACAAAAAAATATACAGTCTACCTGCTCCTCCAACGTGCTCTTGCGTAGGATCGAGTACCGTAGCGCCTCGACATACAGTAGCCCGATACAGTACCCGAGGATGCCGATCGTCTTCAGGGACTGTGAACGATTATCGATTACTCTCTCTCGATTCAGCGTGCTCTCTCGCCGGTTAGAGAAGGCGAGAGATCACGCGAAATTGAGAGAGTAGGAGTAACGTCTCACATCCACCACGATAATTTCCAGCGGAGACCCGAAGCAGGCGTAGAAGTTGGTGCGAGAGAGCATGTTGCCGACAGCGTAGAGTACTGTAGAGGGTACGGTATGGTTTCAGTAGGGGTACGGTAGGCTTATGGTAGGGGTACGGTAGGGGTACTGTTGAGGGTACGGTGGGGTTACGGTAGGGGTACGGTAGGCTTATGGTAGGGGTACGGTAGGGGTACTGTTGAGGGTACGGTGGGGTTACGGTAGGGGTACGGTAGGCTTATGGTAGGGGTACGGTAGGGGTACTGTAGAGGGCACGGTAGGGGCACGGTAGGGGTACGGTAGGGGTACGGTAGGGAGGAAATCAGCCGATTACAGTAGGTTACGGTATCGATAGGTTACGGAAGTTGCCGTACCGTTAACCTTGAAGATGCGGTAGAAGGGCGTGTGCAGGGCGGGATCGCGTGAGCACTGGAACATTAAATTATCGATTTCTCAGGTTTAATGGTATCAGTCAAGAATGGTAATCAAATTCATAGGTGACTGAAGGAATACAGTAGTGATGCCGTATGGCCACCAAAGCTAGACAGGAAACAGGGTGATAATCCAATTCATTCGCCTCTTCATTGAAGAGCTCGCACGACCGCACCGTCTTCAATGAAGAGGGAAAATGAGGAGAGAGAAAAGGCCTCTTCATTCGTCCTCATTCTCTTCATTTAGACAACCCTAGTTTCAATACCTGTAGAAGGATAATGAAGACGAGGTTAGCGAGCGAGAGCACTATTGCTATGGCTGGAATGAATTTAATAAAAATAATTTTAAAAAGATATTTAAATACCCGAAACCACTCGGTACACAGAGTTGACGGAGATGTGCATGTGGGCCGCTTGCTCGGCGATATTCATTGTTGGATGCACCGTCGATGGTACGGCAGGCTACGGTCAGTTGGGGTTACGGAAGAGCTACGCTAAGACTATCGATTTGAGCGTAGATACAATCCGGATACACTGAGTGACTGCTCTGAGGCTGGTAGATAAATTATGATGCCCGTGGGGTGAGGGAGCTTGCAGAGTGAAGAGGAATGCTCTTCAATTGTTCGTTCCCTTTCGTGAGATAAGTCTCTTCATTTTTCACATTCATTCATCGGTCAGAGAACAGACTTGTCTTCCCTAGTGCGTCCATTTGTCTTGTACATGAGGCATCCTCGACGTACACTTACGAAAGAATGTTAGGCATTATTCACATTTGCTTTCCCTTCGTTTCTTGCACACAAAATTTCCTCCTTTCTGTCTCATTACCTTCTGCCAGTCAACATCTTTCAACAATATTATTATGCTTTATTAGCTCCTTTACACTCTTATAAAACGCTCTTTCTAACCGGAATACTACAAGTGAACAACGGGAAGAAAGCAGTTCGATATATATCACAGAATCGATTCAAGGCACAACTACCGTATGCGTTCGAAGATATGAATGATACAATACAAATGACTATGGTGGTTATATTCTGAGCTCTCTTTAGATACCTATATTACATATACGAATAAAACGAGGCATGGTGGGCTACCGTATCCCACAAGGATAGTCAGGATGACTACCGTACCAGTCGACTACCGTATCTCCCGCAATAAGAGGGCGGGGCTACCGTACCTCTACCGTAGTCATGCTGACTACCGTATCCCCTCTACCGTAATCATGCGAGTACTTCTGCCATTGTTCCCAATTCGAGCGAGCCACAGCCTGCCATCGAATTCACTGCGCGAGTGTAGAAGCTAAAGTCCTCGCACACGATACTGGAATCGATCGATTAATCATTTGAAGCTACCGTACCCCTCATTAAGCACAATATTATTTTCTTACATGTACCGAAACCGAACCAAAACCGAACCGAAACATCACACTCGCCTCCAATTATGAAAACTTTGTGAAACGCAAAACTTACCTTATCCTATCCGTCCCACCCGTTTTTTTTCCATACGACCCGCACAAATTTTTTGAGTCTCATCACTCAAACATCTAAGTTCCTACAAAAGATACCGTAGCCCTAATCTGTTCGCTAAAAGGTCTGCGATCGAAAAATCTACCGTACCCGTACGCCAGCACGTCCTGGGGGGAAATCTTGAGGGCGACGAAACGATCTCGCAGCAGTCGACAGACGTTAGCGTGCACGCACGAGAAGAGACCCTGGAATGGGGAGAGAGATGAGAGTGAGGAGGGTTACGGTAGATGATTGATTGAATATTTGTTAATGGATTGAATCGAGTGTTATCGAATTCAGCTAAGTCGACTGAAATATGAGCTAGCTGTGAAACGCGAGAATTACTGACAATTGTGATTTTGATAAATTCGCAAGCCATCAAAAATCGTAATCTCAACTTGCGCACGCCTATTTGATACCCCATGAAACACAATTGTCGTGGGGGTAATTTCTCATATTTCACTATAGACGTTAGCGTGCACGCACAGACCCTGCAAGGGGAGAGAGATGAGACGGAGGGTTACGGTCGAATATTGATCGATTTTTAAAAGAAAAAATCTTCATTTAATTGAACTCTGCAAAGTCGACAGAAATGCGAACTAGCTATGAAACGCAAGCATTACTGGAAATTGTGATTGTGATAAGAGGGAGTTTCTGAGTCAGTGAAAAACTTTGCACTGGCTCTTGGCAAAGTGCATAAAATCGAATTCCTCCAAAATTGGTGGGTGAGTAGTACACCTCGAGTGTAGCACAGCCCCAACTTATTTTGTGATTTGAATCACTCTCCGCAGAATGGCGAGGATTATTAAAGTGAAACATAACCCAACCGAGTTTGTCATTTCGCAATCGTTCGATTCGAGTGATAGCGCAAAAAATGCGCAATTATTCACTGACTGTATGCATCTATTTCCAACCCTATCAACCTTCATAGCGTTGAAAAAATTTGAAAAATCCATTTTTTGGGTCATATAATCGCGATTATCTCGCTTGGATGGTTACATGGTAACACTTTTTATTTCATTAATCAAGAGAGCAATCATTCATCTACTTCATGTGTCCAAATAAAAGAAATTAAAAAATAACGCCTTAACTTATTGCGAAAATACTGGGTCCAATTTGAAATAAAATCAGTTATCGATACTCAATGTCAAACTTTTCTTATAGTAACCTTAAAGTTTTGATCAAATTTGCGCACGTTCAACCCTTTCTATAATTTGGATTTATTCTTTAATGAACTCATTAAATAAGTGCTTAATTAAATAACCATTAACATTGTCGTTTAAGTCATTTTGATTTTTCACTTACAGTATGCCACGAAGTCGCGAAAATTGCAAATTAATGAGAAGAAGATTTCAATTGTCGATTCGATCGGCGAATGTTTTGTGTGCACAATTAACGAAAAAATAAAATAATCTAAAGCGTTGAAAGCGCGCAAATTTGGTCAAAACTTTAAGGTTACTGTAAGAAAAGTTTGACATTGAGTATCGATAACTGATTTTATTTCAAATTGGACCCAGTATTTTCGCAATAAGTTAAGGCGTTATTTTTTAATTTCTTTTATTTGGACACATGAAGTAGATGAATGATTGCTCTCTTGATTAATGAAATAAAAAGTGTTACCATGTAACCATCCAAGCGAGATAATCGCGATTATATGACCCAAAAAATGGATTTTTCAAATTTTTTCAACGCTATGAAGGTTGATAGGGTTGGAAATAGATGCATACAGTCAGTGAATAATTGCGCATTTTTTGCGCTATCACTCGAATCGAACGATTGCGAAATGACAAACTCGGTTGGGTTATGTTTCACTTTAATAATCCTCGCCATTCTGCGGAGAGTGATTCAAATCACAAAATAAGTCGGGGCTGTGCTACACTCGAGGTGTACTACTCACCCACCAATTTTGGAGGAATTCCATTTTATGCACTTTGCCAAGACATTTTCACTTGAGTCAGATAGTCTCTCATAAATTCATGTTTTGCATCAATCGTAATCTAAACATGCGGAATTTTTTTTGATATCCCATGAAACACCACTATCGTTGAGGGAATTTCCCATATTTCAGTACGTTAACGCGCACGCAAGAGAAGAGACCCGCAAGGGGCAGAAACAGGTGAATGAAGGGTTACGGTAGAGTGTCTATTGATTTCTTTCAATATTCTCATTTCGTTAGAATCGAATTCATAGAAACCGGCGCAAATGTGACCTATCGATGAAACGCGAGTATAACTGGGGATCATCATCTACACGGACTCGTTAGTGGGATCAATTGTAAATAGAAGTGGCAACCTCGAATCATACTGTCTGCTTACGACTGTCTATTGAATACGTTACGAAACACAACTCTCCCGAGGGAATTTTTCAAATTTTCCCTGCTCATATCACATATTCACAAAAAAACCGTATCCATCTAATCTAATCAGTTAAAGTACCTTCTCATACTGTAGGATCCTACCTTACCCACCGTATCTCATCTTAACCTGCTTTCTCCCATTACCTTCTGTACATCCTACCGTACCTACCGTAACCCTAACCACCCTCACCTTAATCTGTTCCTCCGGCATGATCCCGTTCACTCCGGCGTGGAACTTGCCCAGCTGCTTGCACAGTGTCTGCATCGCAGCGGAGGGAGGAGCGCCGCCGACGGACCACTGAAGAGGAGAGGAGAATTAAGTCAGTTTGCGATTCGAGAAACTACCGTAACCAGGGTATACAATAATCACGCTTTGCCTACAGAATTAAAGGACCAGAGGGAACTACTGTGGCCATATTCAAATGGGCCTATGCCTCATCACAATTACAAAATAAAGTCAGTCCGTGATAGCTGTCTACCGTACCCCCTCTCACTTACCCTAGCCATACCGTTCGTGGATGGGCTGCCGATATTATTAGACCGAGCCGCGCAATAAACCCAGTCCTCGATACCGATCTACCGTACCCCCCCCCCAATTACCATAGCCAGACAGTTTGTCGTGTGGTGCTCGATCATCAAAATCACAAAATAAAAGTCAGTCCTCGATACCTATCTACCGTACCCCCCCCCTCACTTACCGTAGCCAGACAGTTCGTCGTGTGGTGCTCGATCACCGAGATCAGCTTGGCGACGATCTCGTTCACGTGATCCGTGTAGTCCGTGCGCACCTGCGAGAGAAGATCGATAAAGATACAGTATACCGAAAGTGATTATTGCTTGTTTTAAAGAAAGGACGGAGTACCCAGCATTGCCATCGGCATTCTTCTGCCATCTCATGCTGGATGTGAAACATAGAACCACGTAGAACAAAAAAATGCAAAAAAGGAGGGCGCAATGGCCAATGTTCGTCTCGGTTGGCTGATATTGATGAGCACTTGCACGATTGACATTGATACAGTATACCGAAAGTAATTATTGATTTTTTCTTAGGACGAACATTCTATGAGCATATTGATGACGATCATATTGTCAGTTGCAGTCGCCTAGTATTTCATGCTGGATATGAAACACGGAGACGCATAGTCATTGCAAAACGTTCAGCTCATTTTCAGGGCGCTGCGGCCGATGTTTCACAATATATAGCGGGTAGTGGGTATCGCAGCGGTCTTGCTAGAGGAATGAAGCGATAGATCGTATGATAAAACAGTGTTGATTGATTTTTTCTTAAGAAGTACATTCAACGAAGAATTGTCAGCTACAGTCGTCTAATATTTCATGCTGTCCATGAAACATGGAGGCGCATAGTCATCGCATAAGCACTAATCCAGAATGACGCGGGCAATGTTTCACAATCTTTTAGCCGGGAGATATCGGTTTCAGGTACCTCTCATAAACATCGCTGCTTGCACTTAGCAATGCGTACTCCGCTTCGACTATAATCACAAAATTGACTGCTGATAGATATTCTAATCCACACCTTCTGAGGAACGCAAGAGGGTACTATGTCGAATGAGAACCCACGGGATGACAACCTTTTTTTTTGAGGGGCGAAGTATTCTGTCAGGGAGTTATAAACATCACAAACGGATGAAAAAGTGTCGGTTTTTTGTCGGTTCTCATCCGGCATAGTGCCACCATAAGCTACCATATCGAAATCAATATTCTACCGTACCTTCTGGAAGTACCGTAGTTGGGGCGCATCGGCCTCTCCGAGTATCCGTCCGAATTCCCTCTCTAGCACGGGAATGAAGTGGGCGACGAGTTGGAGGGAGCGAGAGGCGAGTGCTGAAGAGGGAGCACAATTTACAACTAGAGTTCGAAATACACGGGTCGCCGTCTCTTCATTTCACACACTCTCTCACCGGTCAGAGAGGCGGGAGAGCTTGTGTAATGAAGAGACGGCGACCCGTATTTCGAACTCTATTTACAACGTATTTCTATATCTAAAACAGGAATCTTTATTTGAATACCCTTAACACTCAACACATTGAAATCCCTATTCAATGTATGCATTTAAGAACCCTGTGAAACCTAGCTGTCACTTCTACATTTGAAGTTGAACTTGTTGAATCAACATTCAACCACGAACAGATAGATTTCGGCGCGGTAATCGATTAATCAAGATATTCTCACCGTATCACGTTCTTATTACTCTACTGTAAAGACAAACTACCGTAATCCATCCTCCGAAGGATCGGATACCGTACTCTCAGTCAATCAATAATCACTCACCGAGATTCTGCAGATCGTCTTCACTCCCCCTTCTCTCACAACACAGCAACGATAAGGCAAACTACCGTATCCCACCCCCTCTCCAAGGATCGAATACCGTAATCAATCAATACTCACCGAGATTCTTCACCGATATCGTCTTCAGTCCGACTAATTGGAGTGCGCCCGCTCCGAGGATGAGCTGACACGTGCGAGAGTTGAAGGCCTGCAAACGGGCAACTTTCAGCCTCTAGCAAAATAAAAAAAGGTGACTGTGAGTTTCAAAAGTTATTCGCATTCCCAAGGTTCCCTTTCATTCTGTTGGTGTGCCCTTGAAAAACACAAAACAAATCATCGCAACAAAGACGATTTTCCGTTTCAGGCATAATACTACTTCGTTTAAATGTTGATGTTTGCAATATGTAAAGGATATGTGCTAAAAACATGAAATCACTGAATATACACGCAGTTTCATGATTCATACCCATCCCATAGCCGTTAGCCCACAAACGAATCAATTTCACGTATTTCTTCCATGTTTAACGCACAACATATCTCGATATCTACTAGTGTGTCCTCTCATGTCTCTTCAATTCTCTCGCTACGTCTGACCCCTACTAGATAGCGTGTCGAATGTAAAAAAAAATAAAGGTTTCGTATTATCGTCATCGCTCGTGCCCGACGGCTAGAGGTGAGAAATAGCGGGGAGGAAAAGTGAGAGAATCTGACTATCCTACCCCTCCCCATACCTTGAGCAACCCGATTGTCCTCATCAGAATCCTTCCTGCCTCCACAATTTCGTCAATGGTACAACTTTCAGATCACTATACACTTTTGGACCCTGACAGGCCGTGAAAATGTACGGCACCTTTCCCCTTTAAATCTCCCTGTGATAGTACCCTTTCATATACCTTGAGCTCGACTCGTCTTTTTTTCAGTTTCTCGTCAGTTAGATAAGTAAAACAAAAGCGGGGTTATCTCCTCATACCTTGAGCAGCTCGATCGTCCTCATCAGAATCCTTCCTGCCTCCACAATTTCGTCAATGGTACAACTTTCAGATCACTATACACTTTTGGACCCTGACAGGCCGTGAAAATGTACGGCACCTTTCCCCTTTAAATCTCCCTGTGATAGTACCCTTTCATATACCTTGAGCTCGACTCGTCTTATTTTTCAGTTTCTCGTCAGTTAGATAAGTAAAACAAAAGCGGGGTTATCTCCTCATACCTTGAGCAGCTCGATCGTCCTCATCAGAATGCGCGCGGCCATCGACGCGAGCGTGCGCGCGTGCGCCAGATGATCGTGCAGTCCGGACACCGTGAGAAGGGCGGAACTGGAAAATAGAGATGCGGATTAGAGATCAAAGATCAAGTAGCCGACTGAATGCATTTGAAGATGACACTCAGTGGGGCGGAACTGGAAAAAATAGGGATGCGGATAAGAGATCAAAGATCTCTAATTTTTTGGCAACGCAATAATCTCGATAATATGCATGCCGTTTTGCCGAGGATGTTGCAAATTATGAGGAAAAATGGATCGAACTCATTGAATTCGACCTCCTCTCCAGGCCACACATATTATCGCTGAAACCACAATCCCCCCCCACCAAATTTCAAACGGGGATTTTCGCACTAATAAATAAAATCAAATGTGCTCACGCAACAACGACGAATCGCTCGTCCCTTATGGCCAGAGTGGCCGATTCTCCGACGAGCGATTGAGTGGTCGACCCAGGCAGTGAGAGGGAATCAGCGTCCTCGAGGGAAGTGGCGAGGGAGGAGGCTGGAAAATCAGATTAACATAAAGTTTAAAAAATATAAATATTTTGTATTGCCCTCATTCGCGTCGCATCAATCCCCGTACTATTCTCAGCCAGCCGAGCAACACCAGAAACACTAACTCGCCGAGATGTTAAAACATAAGATTGACCATAACATCAATTTGGGAACTAATTACATTCCTATAATAATGTTTTGAAACTTGTATTACCCCACTCGTGTTCGAAAGCGAATTCCACTATGACTGCCTCGCGAAACACGCAACTTCCTGGCATGTCATCGTAACAATTCGCAACGATATCCATCCGACATAATGATGGATAAAGACCCAATCACGTCTCAACTCGCCTGTTCCATTCTATTTAAAGTAAAGTAAAATAAATGTGGTTTGGCATTATCCTCGCAAACAAGGGCGGGCGATAAGGGCAGGCTAGCCACCCCATCGCCGATTAGCAACTTGAGCCTATCCTGGGACTGTTTGCGAGGCTTTACCACCCGTGTTGTGTGCACGTTGTAGGGGATTTCTTTACTGTTGTTTTCACCGCTTCCAACATTTCTTAAACCCCTTGGTTTGGGTGGATCTGGGGAGTCAAAGTCAAACCATCAAAATCGAGTACATCAAACCAAGGGCATTTCCTTCCACTATGACCACCCCATGAAACCCGCATTTCCCGTGTCTCTCAACACCAAATTCTCATCACTCACCACCGGCTTCCCCACCCTCTCCCTCCTCCTTCTCCTCTCCCCGATCGAAGAGCACGACCATCTCGCCATTACATATCACTCACCCCTCCTCACGATCCATAACTCCTATTTTTGCACCGATAGCAACACATGAAATCATCAATCCAATGCGAACTCCGTCCACTACAACATCCCCATGAAACCCGCTTTTTCCTTGTCCCTCAACTCCAAAATCCACTAAAATAATAGAAAACTGACCACTCGCATCTCCTCCCGCTCCCTCCTTCTCCTCTCCTCGATCGAAGAGCACGACCATCTCCTGGATTGCGGACGGGACGTCGGCCGGCCGCCACAGCTCACGGTCGAGCACGTCACTGAAATGACAGCGTCTCAAATCATTTATGGGATTTCTCACAATCTTCTCATTCACATTAAACGGGCTCAGGAATCTGCATCTCTCATTTCACCACACTATCTCGTTTCTCTGACTGACGAATCAGGGATGTTACTGGAAAGATGACAGAATCAGTAGCACCCACCACCCCCCCCCCCCATCAGTCTATTGTTTTTTTATAGTTTCTTTTATGACGCCAGATGAACCAAATTCCTACTCCACCCTTGTTCTTTGAATCCTAAATGAAAGCTGAACTCACCGGGCGAACGCATATATAACAATAAA
Source organism: Pristionchus exspectatus (assembly GCA_911812115.1). NCBI lineage: Eukaryota > Metazoa > Nematoda > Chromadorea > Rhabditida > Neodiplogasteridae > Pristionchus > Pristionchus exspectatus. The sequence continues at coordinate 20,943,062 of OU461587.1, forward strand.
TCCCTTTATTTCAAATGTTAGCGAGAACATCTCCCTTCGCATGTTATGAAGCCCATAATGTACCCACAACATGATATAATAAGAGAAGAAGAGACAAGTAAAGGAGAAGAGAGAAAGAATAAGAAGAGAAAGTTATAATAATCATTCATCGATAGAACATTTTGTGTCTTACCAATCTGACCCAATGTTCTGAGCTATACAATGCGCCCGTAACCCAAACTCACCTAAGTAGTTTTTTTTGTGACTTCCCTTGTGCAATTCCAATCAGTCACTAACCAAACAGTCTGCTTCCTCCACATATCCACTATTTCTCCCTAATCAGCACTATCTCCAGTAACTTCAATCGACCCGAACAAGGCTAATTAGAGCTTCAATATAATGGTATGACTTACCAAACAGTCTGCTTCCTCCACCTATGGAATCTCTCCACATACAACGCCTATCGATTCATATTCTACCTTAGCAGATGGTAACTACCCCTGGATCTTCGAATTAAACAAAACCAGGCTACCCGGGGCTTCAATGTAACACTATAACTCACCAAACAGTTCTCCGATGGAGTCTCTCCACGTACTCGATTGTTTTACTTTATCGCATCCTATTAAAGCCCCTTCCCCTGCCATTCAAGTTCCAATCTATCACTCGAAATACGGATAATTGGAGTTTCAAGTAGATAGCGTAACTTACCAAACGGTCTGCTTCCTCCGTCGATGGAATCGCTCCACGTACTCGATCGTCGTCTTCTCCACTGCCGTATCGAGCAGACGACCGCGCGACCAACCTTGCAGGGAACCTGAAGGAGAGAGATCAAAGATCAACTTGGAGGAGAGATCAGAGATCAACTTGGAGGAGAGATCAGAGAACAACTTGGAGGAGAGATCAAAGATCACTTATTATCAGCACATCACTTTTCAGTAAGTTGGTTTAAATGGGGGTGGAGGAGACAAATTAGACCTGATCGAATCAGCCAAGTGATATGATGCCAGTGAAACGGCAATGCAGCTTTTCCTCTACCTATCCTCGAAAAATAATAATCTCCCAACCACAAATTACCTCTCTCTCTAGGTACTCCTCCAACACTTCTCATCCGTACCCCCATTCAATATTTCCTTTTCGAAGACCCTACCGAAATCATATCAAACTGGACACGATTTCAACGTTTCCATATCACCGCTGAAACGTAAACCCCGCCTCCAATAAATTCCTATTCTCGCTTCTCTCCAGATACTCCTTCACCATTCGCTACGAATCCATGAGTTCAAGCTTCTCAGTTTCCATGAAACCATGACGGGAATGTCATCAAGCGCAACACGTGTCCTCACTACGCATAGCGCCATTGAAACCTCAGTCTTCCACTCACTTCCAGATACTCCTCCACTCTTCTTGCCTATTATATCATAGATCGTAGTTTTGCCTTTTTCGATCATCTTAACGGGTTGAGACACTATGACCACACATTGTTCCCACTAGACTTTCAATCGTAACGAAACAACTAGTCGTTCAATAGAGAAATCACCCATCGCTCTCCTCATTCCTCACTGTCTCTCGTGAAGAAGGCGGTGCATTTCCCTATTAAACGACTAGTTGTTTCGTTACGATTGAAAGCCTAGTTCCCACTAACTTGCAAAGCATCACTCACCCTTCCCCTAATACTCCTCCGCCATTCGCTTCATTGATTTGTGCAAAAATGATCGCGAAATTTTTTTTACTGTATCAATGATACAGAAACACCAAACTCGGAGCAGCTCATCGCTACGCAATGTGCCAGCGAGAACCTCAAATCATACACGAGAACTTGTATTCACACCTGTTTTCTCTCAATCCCCCCCCCTCGCTCTTTCGTGCACTCACCCCTCTCCAGATATTCCTCCACCACTCTTCTCATCGCCTGAATCTTCTCCACAGTGGGCGCACCACCCGCGGCATTCCGGCCCGACTCGTCGCCCTAAAAGAGTAGATTTGAGAAATGTTCAATTCCTCCTTCGATTTGGTCAGAAAATTTTTTTTTAAATAGAAATAAGCTGCCCTATTCGATAAAATTGCGATATAATGAATAAAAACGGAAAGCACCGGCGAGATTCATGTTTGAGAAGTATCCCTAAGAGAGCAATTGCGAGAGCTGATCGATGCCGATTGCGTACTGGACTTTTCAACAACAACAACAAACCGCTTTTCTTCCATCGCTGTCTAGACGACAAAAAGAGCTACGCGCACGCAATTCGACTAAAGTGCCCGGCAGAATACTGCTTTGCTTGTCATATTTAGGACAGCGAAATTCCCATGAAGCAATCGGTGGTTGATTCAAGAATCAATTTAAACACATTTTCTAGCCGAAAAAAGATCATTTCAAATAATGATTGTACGTACGTTACAAATTCAAATAAATATAAATATCGTAATATATTATTATAGTAAATAATATCTCCACTCACCAGAGTACAAAAAACGTATGCATCTACACAGCCTACACAACTTTGATTTTAATGGAAAAAATGTCATTTTAATGATTACACATGAAAGATAATTATTAATTAATACTAGATCACTCACCAGATCCCTGGCATGCATCAGCCTCGCCACCCTCGCGTGCGCGCACTCCGTCGCGTACTCGCGCAGTCTGCAATTAGAAAAAAATTATTATTTATAATAAATTATTATTATAATTATTATTAATTTATTATTATAATAAAAACCGGTAATTATTAATGTTTTACGTGGAACTATCAGCTTCGTATTCATTGCGCGCTGCGCCTATCAAGTGGATATGGTGCGATTGCGAATCGTGAATGCGCCGGGCTGATCATCACCAACGATTATATTCGAAAACGTGAACATTGACCCGCTCCCATTTCATTTGTGCTTCAAGCGTCCTATCTATCGATACAAAATTACACAGGCCGATAGGAGACATACATATGGTGAGACATACCCAACCAAAAACTATCCATCAAATCAACACCATTACCGTATCCTGTTCATTTCAATTATCCAATCAATCAACATCGCTACCTCCCTTCCAGGGGACAAATACACAGGTCATGAAACTCAAAATGTGGTGTGATAAGGCAATGTGATAAGGCTAGCTTTCGGGTAATCTACCGTGATTTCGTGGAAGGGTGGCATGCTTTTCTCTAATTTTAGTTCAAATTGGTCTAAAAATGTGGCATGCTTGGGTTTTTTCGGGAGCAGTATTTGGCCTATGCTCCCTTCCCAATCGAAAACTCCTGCTGCTACCAGTCAATACCCCTACCGTACCCCATCCCCTCCCTACCGTATACCTGCACAATGCCTTCCGTAGCTGGGCGAGCGTGCGTATGTCCACGGGCAGGACGGCGGAAGAGGGCGAGGGACGGGGAGAGGGGCCACCGGGACCAGCGGAGGAGGACGGAGAGGAGAAGGACGGCTGGAAATGGACGTTACTTGGTGATCGGAATGGGATACTGTATAGTATTGGATACTGTACTTCTATTAGAAGTTAGGAAAACGTATCAAGGAGGAAAGGCGACGGCTTTGGCTTTGTAAAACTCAGAAAGGCAAACGAAGGAGAGCTAGGGTTTCACAGGCATCATTTCAGTCTCTCGATTTTAAATTCAACAATTTTTCAGGCGATTACTCTTAAAAAATATTTCCTACAATGCTCCAATCAGGGACACGTTTTATAATCACTTTGCGATCCCTCGCGACTACAGTATCCCCACTCATCCTCTACCGTACATCATCCAGGTGGCTGATGTATACGATCGACGATAACAAAATAGATTATCAATTACGACGATACATCGATTTTGAAACTTTTTCCGAGGAAAGATATAAAATCAGTTCCCGATCCCTCGCGACTACTGTATCCTCCCTCTCATCCCCTACCGTACCTCATCCAAATTTTTAACTACAACGGTAAATCTACTTCAAAAAATTTTCCTAGCAAAAAGATATAAAATCAGTTCCCGATCAACCCCGACTACTGTATCCCCCCTCTCCTACCGTACCTCGTCCAGATCGCTGTCATCTTCGTCCTCGTCCACGGACGCCGGCGTGGGCGAGTGACGGTTACTGTAATCGAGGAGAGGTTATTGATTGACTCTGAATGATTAATATTGTTCAAGAAGCTCCCATAGAGTCAATGCTTTCCACTCGCACTCAAAGTCTTTACATTAGCGCTGAAACTGAAGTCTGCGTGGGCAAAACCCCCCAAACGAAAACTTAACAGAGATCCCCCTTCACCTCGCGTGAACGCTACTCACATCATTAATCACATGAAAAACTTAAAAATAGGGAAGAGAAAGGAGCCAAGCAGCAACCACTTTTATTTTCTCGCCGCAGAAATCTCAAGTCTAAGATTGCCTACCTGATCTCAGTGTTTACATTGACACTGAAACCTAAACTCACACGGGAAAACATCACACTATTTTGAGCAGGGCTCCTTTTTGCAAGGGTACAGCCTAGCAACATGAGGGGCATTCATCACTGGCGACCCCTACCTTCTTCAGCACGGTGCTGACAGTACCCCCCCTCCCCACTCTCGACCTACCGTAACCCTGTATCTTCCCTTCTCCAACTACCGTACCTCTCCTCATCTGCATCGGGAAATCCGTCCTTCCACACGCGGTCCAGCACCTCCACAACGGCTGTTTGGAGCGTCTGCAATGGAGGGGGGGGGGATTGTGTCCGGCTCTACATGCGTCTTTTGCGATTGACTTGCTCTAACACTAACAGGCCCTCTTTTGCAATTGACTTGCTCTAACACTAACAGGCCCTCTTTTGCAATTGACTTACTCTAACACGAACAGGCCCTCTTTTGCAATTGACTTGCTCTAACACTAACAGGCCCTCTTTTGCAATTGGCTTACTCTAACACGAACAGGCCCTCTTTTGCAATTGACTTACTCTAACACTAACAGGCCCTCTTTTGCAATTGACTTACTCTAACACTAACAGGCCCTCTTTTGCAATTGACTTACTCAAACACTAACAGGCCCTCTAGATAACAGTTACTCCGTTACTCTAACAGGCTCGAGTGTGTGCATGTGTGCCAAGACATTCATTCTTGTTATTTTCGATGTGCACGAGCTCCAGGAATTACTTTCGATGTGGCCATCAAACGCTTCAAGACCGCGTGAAACATATACTCGGCTCCTTTCAAATGCCCCTCATATTATTGGAAAACATCTCAACCACTCAACCAATCGACCATTTTCCATCATCTTCGATCTACCGTACCCCAATCTATACCCTAAATACCTCAATCCTCAGGGCGAAACCGTGTAGAGACGTCTGCACGGATTACCGTGCTCCTACCGTATCCCTCCATCGTAACCCTATGACCTCAGATACCGTACCCCTTCCCTCCCACTACCGTATTCCTACCGTACCTCAATCCTCAGGGCGAATCCATGGAGGGCCGTCTGCACTGCGGCCAGGAGCTCCAGCCAATCGCCGTACGCCAGCGACCGCACCGCCTCGCCCATGTTCCTGCAGGGGAAAAGAAATTATATGCGAGTAGCGTAGTCAACCCTCCTTCGCCGATAAAATAGGGCCGCAGATAACTCCGATGAGGACGCTCATGTCAAATTTAGCAATATTTGTAAAAGTAGCTAGCAGCGCATAATTGTCAGCTGCAACCCACGTTCCCTTTAAGTGTCAATGGCGAAACAGGAAGCGTGCATGCCAAATGGTGAGAAAAAAAACGTTGTCTGCCAGATGTACATTGCCTATTGACATTTCACCCATCTTAATGTCACATGCGAAGCGCGGAACCTAATGGAAATTGTAGTAAAACAACAGAATTACTCGCGCTCAGTTTGCTGTCAATTAGTAATTAACGTGAAACACACGTGCGCATATAGTTCATGCACAACCTATTGCTCATAATCAGCGCTGTGAACTAAAGTGATCATAACATCACTTCAGCATCAACAATAACAATAATAACAACAATAACATCAACTGACTCCAATAGACCGACGTCGCCCTTCTCCACGATCACCGTCTTGCACGTCTGTCTGCAAAAATACGAGTGTAAATATAAATCAAATAAGGAATCTTGGAAAACAATTGGAAGCAAAATCGCCAAATCAATCCAATAACCACGTGTTCGGTTGGAGTTTCACCGTCCTTGTAAAAAAAAAGAAGGACTGGTCAGTTTGTATTGGTTGAAAGTGGCCAGGTTGAATCAAACAAATATGGCCTAGATACTCTTTTCTTTTCTACTGGAACTCGGTGTAGATAAAATTTCAATATTACTTTCTGCTGTAAATCAAATATAGTAGGAAAAAGGGATTCTAACAAACATAGAAATAACATCATAGTTTTTGGTTTCACAGTTCTCTCAAAGGCTTCGGGAACGATCACCAAATATTCTGAGCCACTGTATCACTCTTTAAAAAATCTAATAAAATCACAATAGTAACTGTTCTGGCAGTGGTAGCACTGTAGTCCCACCTCAACAATGCTATCTCGTTGGCTGTGATACTATTTGACTATAATCACATGCCAGGTTTCTGTCTCACCAAATAATACAAATCATGAAAAGCCGGCCGAATACCAATGATAGAAGCCCAGGCTTTCTACAAAAACCCAAATCTTTCTGATTTTCTTATCGCTCTCTCCATATCCCCCACTCTCTCATCATTCTCTCACCTCACGATCGTCCTGCTCTCTCACTTTCCCATGCTCTCTCCTCTCTCTACTTCTCTAACTCTCTCCCTCTCCCCTACTCTCTCACCTCTCTACTTCTCTAACTCTCTCCCTCTGCCCTACTCTCTCACCTCACGATCGTCTTGGTCGTCTCTCCAATCTCGTTCTTCAGCATGGCAATGAATGAGAAGGAGCGAAGCTGCGCGAGACCGAGCATCACGGATAGGAGTTCGCCCTGCAAGTAGACAGGGGTCGATTAGATACACTTTCAAAGATACACTTTCACTACAGATAGATACACTTAGATAGATACACTTTCAAAAATACCAAAATGTTGGTTGGTTTCCCTATTTTCCCCCCTCCCACGCCCTCAAAAAATCAGACAAATGTGGGATGGATATGTCATTTTTTACATAGTAATCATGCTCTGGAAGTGGAGAGGAAATTATCGTGTGAAGTCTCGCCCATTCGATCCACAATAAGAAAATAAATGAGAGAGGGGGCCAGAAGCTCGCCTTATTATTACCCTGACCCCTGCATGAAAACTTCTTCTTCAGCTATCATAGAATTCAAAAAACTTGTCACACACCACGAAATATAACGTTCCATGTCGTCTATGCGAGATATGTGAAATCTCACACAACAAGCACATGCGACGCACGAACTCGTACACCACGCCGATTTTGATTATTTTATTTTTATTTTCGTGTTCTCATCGATCGTTTTTCTTATAAACGGTAAAAAAATCGAAAGAGAAGCCCAGAAAATTCGATGAAAAAAGTGCGCGGCAAGCCGGAATCCGTCAATTAGTGCTCGCTCTTTCGTGCGCGTTTGTCAAACGGCATAGACGGGAGTCCGGAACGTTTTTTTTCTATGATACAAAACTCTCAGAAATCAAAGAAGAAGAAAAAGAACTGCGGATATCATAGCTGTGAAACATAGACGAACCTTGATCAATCTTGGGCAAAATTGCGATCTGTCTTCTTACAATAGAATGGTCTACCATTCCCCGCCCACACCCATGTGAATTTGACTCTTACCGTACTGCCTACAGTACCTCATGAATAATCACGTCAGCCACTATTCGATCCCTGATCCCTGATTCTACTGCTTTCCTACAAGGGGAAGCCTTTTGAATGTGACTACCGTACATGGATGTTCCATGTACGGATCAGTTACAGTATGAGGTCTACTCATACGGTATCAATCAATAATACGGTATCCCTCTGATTTGAAAGTGGGCGTGGCCTATCCCCCCAACCAGTTGCTGACCAGTGGCTGACCAGTTGCTGACGAGTACCCTGACCAGTTGCTCGCGTATCCGCCAGAAACTGGTCACGAGAAACCAGAGATACCATCCTACCGTACCCTCCCTACCGTACCTCATGAATAATCCCGCCCAGTTCGTCACTCTTCGATCCGAATTCCCTCTGAACGAGCGTGGCCAGCTCCTCCTTCATCATTCGCCCGATCACAGACTGCAGCTCGGCCAGCTGAGGGGAGAGGTGTCTGCATAATTAAACAGATCTCGGTGTGGGTTTGTGTTTCAGAATGGATACTAGAGCAGAGCGAGAGGTGCGCAATAGTATGAATTTGGGATGCTACTTTAAAAAACTGCACAAAAATACATCTTGCGAATGAGCACGATCCTCGAAAATGCCCTGAAGTGGTCATTCGTACAAACTCGCACTTTCCCGTTTCGGGCACATCACAAACTCGCGAGTTTCGCATGAGGCTCGATATATGGAAGATCTAGCGTGGAAAAACGTTTACAATTGATGATGTGTCTTCCGTCACACCTGGACGCACTGCTGGGCTATCATACACATTTTCGTGTCTACCGGGCCGGTAATCAGACCACTATATATTTGATGGAATCTGTCATCAGGCCACAATATATCCACTATAAAATCGGTTTTTAAGCCATAAGACCTCCGATTTTTGTGTCAGACCACTATATATTTCCGGTCCCCGGAAGGCAATGAAAATGTATGTGGGCTATGTCCCCGCTCGATCATCTGATTGTGAGTGCGGGGCCCCCAAGAAGAAATTTTAGAAAATTTGAGGAGCCTCCTCGTTGTCCGAAACGTTTTTCGCGGAGCCCCCAAACATAAATTTTTCGAAAATTGCGGAGCTCCCCACCAACTAGCGGGACTTAGTCTATCGGTGCCTGGACGCCACCGCTCAGGCTTCCGCTTTCTTTCCAAGCCGCCGCGGCTAGCACGCGCTTCGCCCCCCCCCCCCCCAAACGCGGCGTTTCTCACCTGAATGCGACGACTCCGGCCAGCTCCGCGTCCACCACCTCCCGGCCCGTCTCGATGCAGTCCAGCGCCTGCCAATTACAATGATTACAAAAAAAACGAATAAAGATACGATATCAAAGAGTCAGCAAATATGCTAGCCAAGCATCAGTTAGCTTGGGCCCATTCGTAGATCCTAGCTGATTAACCCGGCGCTCCTAGTACTCCCCCCTCTCCCCTTATCTCTCCTCCTCACCTGCGTGTACAATCCCTGCGCCAGTAGTGACTGCACGGCGGTCTGCGCGTCGCGAAGACACGACATGTCCTGCAATTAAGGAGCATTTGAGTTATAGGAGCAATACAAAGGAATCTCCAGTTAATGGAAAATTATAGATCAGCGTCGCTGAGTGAAAAAAAAACAAATAATAACATGTCCTGCAATGGGGAGCATTCGGGTTTCAAGGAGAGTACAATTACTGGATTAATTTGCAAAGGCAATGCGGTCATGTTCTGTAGCTTCAAAAATAACTAAATTCGTGTATTTCTTCAAACAGCTATTGAATGAGATAGCACATAATGATTTGGCATAATATGTCCTGCAATTGGGAGCATTTGAGTTTCATAGAGAGTACGAAGCGCTGGTATAATTCATGAAAGCAATATATTCGTGTTTTGTTTACGTTGAAACAACTAATTTTAATTTAATTTTATATCTCGCAATGACATTGGGGTTTCAGGAGGTATACTAATAGGCATCTAGATTCATACTTCAATGTGCGTGGAAGAGACAGTTCGAAGAAAAAACCCCCCACAATCAACAACTGCGTGTTATTGCGTTTCGACACGCACGAATAATAGATGAGATACTAAAATCCTTGATCAGCAATGAGCAACTAGATCGATATACAAAACAAAGTGTTCAGTGATATGATGAGTTTCAACTTGGATACGAGATCCCAAGGATTCTGCGAGATTCCAAGGATAATACCGTCATTAAATTATAGCGACTTCACTTAAATAAACCACAATCTAAAGCATGACTCACATGCAGTTTGGCGAGCATCTTCCTCTTCTCCTCCCTCCTCTCATACAGTTTCCTCATTCGCTCCGTTCGCTCGCAGATGGATCCCGCCGCGATCCGCAGACTGCCCCTGAGATATCGATTGGTTGAGCGAGTGATTGATCTACCGTAATCCCCGGTTTACTGTACTCCGGAATAACCAACAAATATGACCGTTCTTATACACGATACATGCTAAGGAAGAAATCAGGATGCCCAAGATTTTTCCATAAAATTGGCAACACGACAATTTCGGTTTCACTAATATGATAAAGCTTGCGCGGTCGATTCGGGTTGATCGTCTCCAAGTAGCTGATAGACATTGCCGAAACTCAAATTATATTCGCCTATTGCATGTACCGTAACCATACTCCAGAACCTACCGTATGATATCTTATCTGCCGTACCATATCCCTCTTACCGTATCCCTCCTCATCTACCGTACCCTTCCCCCGACCTACCGTATCACTCCTATCCGCTCTCGCGCCTCCGCTATGTCCGTCTGCAGGCTACCGTAGCTGTTGACGATGCGCCAGAAGGCATCCGACTTGGCGCGCAGTCTGCAATCGATTGATTACCGTAACCCTCAAGACTACCGTACTTTCCATTTGAACACACCAGGTAACTGCGCAAGGACTGGTTTACAAAAGCTCTGCGCGATATCGTGAATTGCTACCGTATCCCTCCACCTCATCACATGTACCTTCTACTACTGTACCTGCGTACTTCACTACCGTACCCCTTCTACCCCATCAACTGTATCCATCAACCGTGCTTCACTACCGTACCTGCTGGCCAGCCTCGCATCGACCGCATCGTGCATTGTCTCCAGTTTCGTCTGCAGTTCCCTCCTGTCCCTCCATTCGGGCCCGTCGAAGGGATTCTTTGGAGGAGGAGCGGGAGCCGAGTCGAGGAAGGGATTCCTCGAAGATGAGGGCGTCGGGGGAGTGGGGGTGCTGGAAAAATACACGTTAAATTCAGATAAAGAAACTATGTTTTTTTGGTCGTCGCAGCCCATTGCACGTTGCACGTTTATTGCACGTTCAATCTGTGCCGCGGTATTGATGAACGATTGCGGCCGCAAGATTGCTGGTGATATACACTGTTTTTTTAAAGAGCGTTTGTGTTCTCGTCCCTAAATTTTGCGTTAACTCTAACCCCCTTCCATCACCCGTCTTCCCATTCCACGAAAAACTTCAGATAAGATTTTAATCCTTAAAAGGAAAACAATACAATATAATTATGCCTAATAATATCACCGGTCAAAGTGAGAACCATTGGCAAAGTTTCGTTTTACTCTATCTTGGCTTGGCGTCGCAGCCGTAATCTCGCTGCTCATTTATATTTTCACATTTTCCACGCCCGTATCACGCATCACAATTTATTTCAGAACATAGCATATCCATGTAACTGCAATTCGCCTACCAGCCTCAACTATGACCATACATGAAAAAGTTATGTGTCAAAATAGTACAAAAACGGGGTATGTTTACGAAAAAGACCTTGGAAACCGACTAATTCTATGAATGCGGGGGTATGTTTGCTGGTTTTCCGCTAGCTTTTTCATGTATGTCTATGACAGGAAAACTACTTTCCTCCCCTTGCCTATCATCCTCGAACGGATGATTCGTGCCGGTATTCTTCTAACTATTTGTGATTATTTCAGTGACAAGCGATAACGTCATTGAACAACATTCCCTTCCTGACATTTAACTGCGCCATCATAACCAAAATTCTCCTGCTTATCCACAAACCACAAAGCGCATATAAATAAAAAGTGTTTTTTCTCTCTATTTCCAGCTCACCTCTCATCCTCAAATGGATAATTACCGGTGCTCTTTGATTAATTTGCTATTTGTGAGGTGTACAAACTACTGAACAACCGTCATTTACCTCTTACTACGCTGTCATAACCCTAATCTCCCTACTACTAACCTCTCATCCTCAAATGGATTCTTCCCCGTGCTCCTCTTCTCTCCCTTCTTCTCCTCTCGTTCCTCCTCTTCGAAGGGATTCGTCGACCGAGTCGAGCGGACTGCAAAGAAGCAAAATATAATTTATTACAAATCTCAAAAACCAAGTGAATTACGGTTTCGCAATTACTATAGATTGTTCGAGATCACGCGCGTTCACTGATCTTCTTTTAGCTGCTAAAATCACACAAACAACAACCGTTATTTTCTTGCCTATCTTCAGGCATCCACGATTTTATTCACTTTTCGTTACTAGGACTATTTCGGTTTCAGTGCCACTACAACCATCGAACTGAGCGCTCCGATTGATCTCGCCCAGCTAATCGGTATCAACAACAAACAACTGTGTCAATGCCGGCGTATTTCGGTTCCAGCATCCCTATTATCTGTAAAATGGACAGCCTGGTGCTAGTGAGTGAAGACTGCACGGGGGGGGAGCAAAAAAGTTACTAAAAGATACAAAAAAAAGTTACAAAAAAAGATACTAATGTAAGAACACACGTGCATCTCAGGGGTCAACTAGTATGTTACATTTAACCAACCGTACCCGCTTTTTCTGATTTTGGACATAAAACGTGCCCGCCGGAGGCGAGCCGACTCGAAAAATAGGGGTAAATATGGTAAAAAAAATTGAGATTTTGTGAACACGTGTTCTTCTTTTCGCCATTGGACTGAAAAACGTACCCGCCTTCGACAATGGCTTTTACCTAGGTAATTGATCCCTGGTGCATCTCGGACCACTACATGGAATACCATTCGCCACAATGCCAAACAATTATCAACCCCGTTCATTTCCGCTTCCCGGTTGCTATAACCACCTGTCTCGTCGTTTTGTTTCAATTATCCCTTGGGTTATAGCGTTAACAAATTATAAATTTCCTCACATATCGGGCGCGTGTGCTCATGCTTTATGCACGACTGCACACCACTTTGTTCCACTCAACCTTGCTATGTTTCTACACTTGATAGGCTGCAATAACAATAACAATAACAACAACAATAACAACAACAACAACAACAATAACATCGAACTAACCACTCTGTTTCACTCCTCCGAGCGGGTCCTTGCCTCCCTCTGGTGGGCGAATGAAGAGGGCGTCGAATGACGAGCACGAGGAGAGATCGTACGAGTCGGAGACCAGGAACTAGAAAGGGGAGGAGAGGTTACTGTAACTGGAATTGCCGGTGTTACCGTAACCGATTGTACTCCAACGATTTTCACTTTAACCGTATATGAGGAACTGGAAACGGAGATGATATCGTAATCAGATTTTGCATCCATGATGTTATCCGCATTTCGTTATCAGGACTATTTCGGTTTCAGTGCCTCTACAACCATAGAACGGACCATTCTGGATGATAGTATTCTGCTCATATTGGTCAAAAACAAATAAATTTATCAACAGTGCACATTTCGTTTTCCACTGTTGCTATTCCCATATATTTACAGTTCAATATCAATCAATATCAATACTTTATCAGGATATTGATTGATATTGAACTGCATATTTACAGTTATACCTCAGATATGTCATTATTCCCTCTGACTGCCTATCGTACCCCCATCAATCTTCTAACAACCGTATACCTTGGGCCCCCACATCGGCCCTCTCATCTTCTGCCGCCTACTGAACCACCCTTATCTAACAATCAATACCGTATCCCTACAGTGCCCCATTGACAGTATCCCTACCCTACCTTGGGTAGATCATCCACATCGGCCCTTTCATCTTCTGCCGCCTGGGCTGATCCCTGGCGCATACATACCGTATCCTCAACCATATCCCTATCGTACCCAAACCTACCGTACCCCCATCTACCGTACCTTAGGTAGATCATCCACGTCGGCCCTTTCATCTTCTGCCGCCTGTGCCCGTTGCTTCTTCAGCGTCCGCTTCGTGTGCGCAAACTTCTTGTACGTCTGCAATGCGAAAACTCTCTCGATAATGCACACTCTTTCGTCGGTTAGACGGTGCGAGAGACTGTGTGGAATGGAGAGAAAAAATCGGGAAGCGCTTCTGCGCGCGCGCGCAAAGCATAGTTGATGTTTCACCGCTGGCACTTGATAGAATTAAGACTGATGTGACAGTTATCAGTTGTAATTCGAAAAAAATCGGGCTAAATAAAGACGTGATAAAAAATTCTCACGCACGACTGAGGCTTCACAGTAACGATAAAAGTTCTAAAGGACAGTCAAAGCAACGTTTCTGCGAATTCCATCTTTCATAATTTCCAAGTGAGACGATCAAATAACTATTTCTGATATGTTTCCCAATGACAATGAGGTTTCATCGCTACTACAGAGCAAGTGACTAATCGTAAGGGCAATATCGCAAGCGACAGCATACCACAATCACAATCACCTAATCTCCCGTCCCTTCAATTACATACCGGAACTTCTGTGTTGTTTTTTGGCCTGGGTATCGTAATCTGAACAACTCTGAATGTGAAAGGGGTAGGAAATGAGAATGATAGGGGGGGGGGAATACTTTGCGAGAAAGGCTGGGCCAAAAACCAGAGAAGTGCCCCAACATGCCTACCTCGCACAAGATCAGATATATAAATTTGCTCTGGCTCGACTATGGTTTCATCGTCTCTACTACGCCGCCCTCTTCATGCGCCAGCAATGTACGTTGAAAATGATTCAAATTATCTAACACCTATCCGCCAGCCTTCTCCTCAACGTCGTAATCCTCATCTAACCTTCAGATTCCGCTCCAGTTGCGTGAGCAGCGTGGGCGCGGCGATCGCACGGAGAAGGTCGGATGGAGGCACCTGCAACAGTGGTGTTTAGTTTTGCGGATGACAGGGGAGGACCGCTGTTTCAATCGATTCATATTCCACCGTGCCTCCTAGCTTGATTAATAGCACGTGTTCATCGATTGAAAACCGCGAAGATGCCGTTTCACTCGACACATATCTGTCTTCCAATGCTAGAAATACTAATTTTCTGGCGATTCACAAGTAGTTAAAAAAAACTATTACGATTTCAAGACCCGAAAATATATCTTCGTTGTTACGAAATTTTCAGATATATCGGACAAAGATCAAAGATCAAAGCTCACTGACCGTCTGATTCGGAGTGTAGTTCTCTCCCCAGTGTCGCGAGAAGAAGGCGGCGGACTCGGCCCGACTCTTGCCCGGATCCGCCAGTGCCGAGGCCAGATTCACCACCGAACTGCAAATAAAGCAAAATTACGATTTTATGGAAAATGTGTTCTGTCGATCAATTACATCTCGACACCTATCGTCCATGTATTATCGATGAAGCCCACATCTTCCTAGTGCTCATGATTCACAAAGTGCCTATTTTAGAAATGAATGTTGCCGTCGCATCGACTGTTTGTTTCGCCAACTCCCCATGTATTCCCCATGCAACACGGATCTTCCATCAGCCACCTAACAAAATTATTTTTATCAGCCAGTGCAAATGGCACGTTTGCATGGTCACCTGGTCAATTAGACTGGAGAAAATTATTGAATACTTGTAACAGGTTCGTTCTACGCAATGACTAACATCTCGAAAGCGATTCACCATGTATTGCTGATGGAACCTCATTCTTCCAAGGACTGACTATTCAAATATGACAATAACTCCGCACATATCAATAATTAATACATTAACTCCAAATGTATTCCCCATGCAACACGGATCCTCCAGCAACCCACTTATCCAAATGCACATATCAGTCAGTGCAAATAGTACAAATCCACCAGTAATACGGACAACCCATTCATAATTTGCCAATTTTTCGAGTAGGTGACCACTTTATCAACCGTCTGATGATCAACTCCACATGTATTCCCCATGCAAAAACGGATCTTCCATCAACTGCACAATCAAATTACTGCAATCAACCTGTGCAAATGGCACGATTCCCCTGCAACCTGGTCACTTTCGTACACTACCGCACATATTTCTACAGTTGTCCCGCAGTGTAAACTCCCATCTTTCTGCATGATCTCTAGTTCTGCCTAACCATCCCCCATGCCCAATTCCGGTTAACGAGATCAACGATCTTCTCAGTGATAGAACGCTCGAGACAAATAATGTCACACACAATCCCACATTGCCTTTCCCTGTCTAGCGAATGCAGAATCTAGAGAATTCAATCACTACTAGGACTGTTAGGATGGTGAATTATTCGCTCCATCCTGCGATCTCTCTAGTCCTTCCTGCCCATCTTGAGTAGGCAAAGTCAAAATTAATAATTTTCCCGATAATATATCATTACTACACGTTCGACTTCCTCCATCCCGGCAATCACAACTCCGCATTCCTCTTCTTCCTCCATTCTTTATCACTCGCCCACTTGCATCAACAAACACCTCTACTCTACTTCTTTACCCACTCGGACGCAACCGCCGCCGTCTATTATGCTCCTCGCTTCTTCTTTCTTTCCCCTTCAGCGTCTCTCGCTGAGATCAAAGCGGGACAAGTGATCATCGCATACCCACTTCACATTATCTCTCTGCTTCTCTAGCCAGCGTCAGAGCGTATTCTAGCGGGATAGACGCTAACGCTTCCCGCAAAGATCAGTCGTGATCCGTGTCTCTCCGTTTCGCATGCTCTCTAGTCTACTCTGACCCCCTCGAGTCATCGCCGTGAACAGCTGATCATGCTCTGTGCCTTGAGGCCCTCGTACTGCCTCCTCTCCCCTTCCCTTCCCGCTGCCTCATCAACAAAGTGAGAGTGATCTCCAGCGACAGGCGCGCTGCACTTTGTACGTGTTAGCTGTCACGACTGATTGGTTGCCGTTGACTCTCGGATGTTCATTTTTATTCATTGTCAACATTTTGATAGTTAATTAGATCATGGTGTCTACGTCGTCTGCGATCGAGTCATACAAAAACTGATAGTGATCCTCCCTTGACAGGCGGTGCACTTTGCAAATCATGCTTCTTGGCGGATCAAGCCTGATTTTTCTTCTTGCCTGTGATTTCCCCGTGCATACTATTATTGTCGGCGCTTCGTGGTTGTTTAGATTATTATATTTAGATCTCTTTGCTACCCCTTCAGTCCCCTATGAACACCCCATTTCTACAGTCATCACCTCTTTCCTTTAACCCATTCCTCCTCTGCGCAACTCTTTAGCCTACTTAGAGATACAACTACTCGATTCACTCTCGCTCTCTCTCTGATTAGAACAGTTTCTTTTTACCCCTTTCTCCCACTCATGCATGCTGATTAGCTGTGCTCGAGTTCTTGACCTATTCGCCGACAGTAGTCCCTCGGTAGTCTCCCAGTGTCCCATTCAGTGTTCCCCATCATTAGGGATTGTTCGGGTACAAAACTGAATTTCGTGCGATTCAAATGCGCCATTTTCAGCTCAAGTTTAGAAAGATTGGTCAACAGCGGTGCTACTTTTGTTGATTTCTGTACTGAACTTTCCATTTTCAAAATATCGTCGATCTCGGAGCTTACGATCCCATACTAACTATTTTAGATTTTACTATCCCTTAGTCTAGTCGCGAGATGCGAAGGTGGAGGGGGTAGTGCTTAGTGCGTAGGATGGTAAATCACAACAAATGGAATTAGGGTACTGGTTGAAAACACTCGATAATTCTCCCCGCCACTTAGGAGGCGGACAATCTCATTCAAAACTAAGGAATAAGGATGTCATAGTGAAGGGTTCTTCTCTTCATTTCGCGTCCTATCTCACAGGTCAAACTGCAGAAGACTGTACACGAAATGAAGAGACGAATACAGCAGAGTTCCTAATATAGTCGATCTCTACCTTCCCAATCACTCGTCCGCATATTTATGGAACATCTCTTTAGGCATCATGAATCAGATTAGTGGGAAATGCATTCAGGCACATCAGTAATGTAGTCATGTAAGTGGCTCACTCGTTCAGAGAGAAAGGTCAAGTCACTTGACTAATTTAGTATCAAAAACAATAACATACACGTCAGTTCCTGAATCTTCATTGATTTTGTTGTCCAAAATTTTCGCCAAAATATCAGGAGGAAAGGAAAAAAATTGATCGGAATTCGACTGATCCATGCGGCGAAGAGATCAGTTACCACTGTGCCGCAACTTCCCAAAAACATGTGTGCAATCATATCAAATTCCTGTCTTCCCTTCTCGTTTTTTTGGATAGTGTAATTTGAGAGATATCTCTTACAACTTCTTCGATCAATGCAGTTCAGTTCCATCTCGCACAATTTTGTCTCGCGCACAAAATCCCCCCCCCTCTCTTTTCTCGACCTTCCCCTTCACCTAATCCATTCTGATTGCGGTTTTGTCGCATACCAAGAGGGGTTAGAAAGGGAGAGGAGGAAGGGAGTTCTAAGGTGGTCAGTGAATGGCGAGAGCGAGAGAGAGAGAAGGGCAGTGAACTGGTTCGCTACTGCGGCTAACTACCCTCTTCATTACCAATGACATTTACTCGATCAGAGAAATGAGAGTTCGCCCCGATCGGAGAGGTTCTGCTCTTCATTTGCCTTCTCCGCTTAATGCCCTCTCGTGTCCGTCCAATCTCTCGGTCAGATAAGGTAAAAGAATGAGCGAGATGGACAACTCGGTACTTGGTATCATGTTAAAGTTCTGATAGGACGCGAGATTGGGAAGCGGAGCCGCACTTTTGGGCACTCGAACTTATTCTTGTTAACCTATTCCTCCCTCGCTCCACTCGCTCATCTGTCTCCTCCCACCATTCCCACTTGACTCCACTTGCCACAATCTCTCGTTCATATAACTTCTCTCTTCCTTTATATCAAACTTTTCCTCCTTTACTCTTTACCGTATCCTTCCTCATCCCTACCGTAACCCATCGTACTCCTCTAACATTTGTCACTATTTTGACGGGGGGGGGGGGAACGACACTCTTCGGGTATCAGGCTTCTCAGGTATAGGTGGAACAGCATGGCAGAATAATAGCGGAGAGTGAGTGAGTGAGTAAAGTGATCCGGGGACGATGGGGGGCTAATAGTGAATGAGCGATGAGAGTGAGGGTGGTTGACGAATGACTGACTCGTCTGTGCTGCTTCTTCTTCTTCCTCCCATCTGCGCTTCTTCGCTAGTCAGCTGGTCTCAATCAGTTCACTTGTGAGGGTGGATATCCTCCCAGTCACCTCTCTAGTCTCCAATCCTTCAATCGATACCTCACCCTGACTACCGCACGCCGCTACCGCAACCATGCTCACGACGTACAACATCTTCCGATCAATACAGAATCCGAGGCCGCCGGACCATCGTCGACGACGGCACACGGTATACGACATGGCGGCGGACAAGGAAGGCAGGACGCCCTCGTGCGCGGTACGTTATCGATTATCGGCTGCCGTAACCCGCAATTTCCATTCAGGACGCCTTCTGCGGCAAAGACTTCAAACAGTACGCTTTCTTCACCATCATCCTCGTCCTAGCGGTGCTCACCATCAAGGACGTCGCCGAGTTGGTGAGTGAGGGCATAGGCTTGTTTTTGTTTTCGAAATGTTGATTGGCTTTGTTTTCGAGTGTAAATGAGCCAAATTGTGCGTGAAACGGATAGTATCACATTATGTTACGGATCGGGCACCACCAACTCTGATGCGCATGTATGGGTGAGTGAGGAAACTCGAGGTAGCGAATCGATTCTCGAGCACCAATCCAATTCGATTACTTCGCCGATCACTCAGCACAAACACATTCCATTTAGACGACTCGGCAATAGCCATGACACAAGAGGCGCGCATTAGGAACCCCTTCGCGCCTCTTTGGAAAGGGTAATTGGATGCGTGTCTTGACTCCGGCACTTCCGCCTCTGAACACCAAAAGGAAAAAGACAGATAAAAGTATCGATGACACTCTTTCAGGTCAAAGGCTACATGGAAAATGGCAAGAACTCAGAAATCTCAATGGTCTTCAACGATTCCATGCTGCTGCCCAACTTCACATTCTGCATATCAAAGGTGCGATATTTTAGACCGACATAGATCCAACTATCAATCAATCATTCCCGACCATCTTTAGTCTGATGCTTGAAACACCTGGCATCCTTGGAACTTTCCATCTTTGATGATCATTAAGACATGGTTATAGCTACCGTAACCCTTCTTCCTTTCAGGATCAAGCCTTTTCACACTTTACAATCAACGCCACCGAGCCCGTCGACGAGTGGGATCGCGTCGTTGATGTGAGGAACAATCGCTAATCGATAATCCATCGATAGATCAACCAAATTCCGTTCAGGAGCAATTGGCCGAGTTCGACACCAAGGACAAGTTCCTCAAGGAGCAGTGGGACTGGAAGCTCGTGTATGAGGCCTACGATCTGGTGGCTTCGTTAGCGAGGTAAGGATAACGCTGTTAAGCTCTTCACGAAACATCTTCGGGTCTAGAAAATTTTAATGTGATCCGTGACTGGATAATATTGAATCCCCTTCTTCATTCATCTTCATCGTTCCAGTATGGAGCGCGAAACCACGGCGCACGGTGCCGCTCGCACCTTCAATCTCTTCAAGAACTCGCCTCGGTTAGCGGGCAAGCGACTGACCGCCAAGGTAATTCGTTCTCGATATCGATAACATCTCTTGATCGCTATCTCTGCTCAAAACCGCACGAGCCACTTGCTACTTCTTCTTCTTCCGTATTCGACAAGGTTCTAGTGTGACCAACTGCTCAATCTCCCAGTTCTTTCCCTTGCGAAATATCATCGAATCTCTCGCTCGGTGCATCTACCTTCATTACACTGCATAGACACTGGTCACTGGCGGTTCACCGCCACTCAACAACACCGGTCGAACCCCCCCCCCCCCCTCCCGCCAACAAACATGCATTGCATGACATGAAAACAACGAGTGATTATGACACTGCCCGGGAGTTCCCGCATGCTAGACAGCCGATACGCATCTTTGACGGGTCGTTGTTTTTGATGCCCTTGCGCAAGAAAGTTCACGAGATGTGTCTATTTTCAATACGTAGTTCGGGGTAAGATCACCGAGTGAAGAGATTTCACCAAAATGGGCACGGACACTAGACATGACAATCATACATGAAAAAGCTAGTGGAAAACTACTTAGAATTTGAAAACATATGCCGCATTTAAGGCTTTCGTTGACACGGCATGTTACCTACGATGCGCAAACATAGGCCGCTTTCATAGATTTAGTCGGTTTGTAAGGTCTTTTTTATAAACATACACCGCTTTCGTAGGATTTTAACACATAACTTTTTCATGTATGATGACAATCCTCATTAGGCCTCCCTTTTCGTTGGACCAGTCGATGGAGTGAGGGCTATTTCACCATCATTTTCCTTTCAGAAATGGCTGGGCGCAATCGCGGAGCGGAATGTGACCTTCCAGGAATTCCAACAGAAGGTAAGGTCGACGGGGGCGAAGGGGGCGAGAGGGTGGCTCTCTCCATTTCGCACAGTCACTCGCGTTCTTTGACTCATCAGCTATTTTGCTGAGCGAGTCCCGCAAGTGCTCGGGAGCGAGGGTGGGGGCAAGGTTTAGGGGATGCGGTTACACAATATCGCTCGGGTGGAGACGAACTCAAAACTTCTGGATGAAAACAAGCCATCTGTTCTTAAAATAGAACACGGAGGAGGCGAAAGATCAAAGATCAATGTTCCAGGTCGGCACAGAGTGCCTTCGTCGATCGATGCAGCGTTTCGTGCGCAACACCTACGACGACGATGACGTCATCAAGACCAACCTCAAGGTCTACCGTATCGCTTCAACTATCAATCCAATAAAGAGACTTGTAGATCACTTGGATCTCCGCCATGCAAATGTGCTTCCAGCCCACATGGACCAAGGAGAACTACCGAGACATCAAGGATCAGGTATATTGATGATTACCGAAGTTATTTGATTGGGTGGGGCTCACACCTTACTTCCGCAATCGATCGCCTATCCTTTTTTTGTCTGATTACTTGGTAGGCATCATAGTCTATGATGTATTGAACATACAAAGCGCTCAAAAATTTCAATCACATTCCTTACTTCTTCAATCTTTCGCCTTTCATTTTACCTGATCACTTGTCGGACACCATTGGACAGACAGATCACTCGACTGTCGCAATCACTCTCACTTTTCGATATTTCTGCCTCTTTAGTGAACTCTTTTTCCTCTCGACTCGGCGTGTCTTACCCACAAATTAGTTGCAATCCGCCCGCTGTTTGTGTCACTCGAAGCGAATGATTTGGGTGAACCCTGTCTGATCTCAGCGTCAGCTCTAACCTGATTATGGTAACCCACCTACCATACCTTATTGAATAAATTTGGGGTGGAAATAGACACAAAGTCGTTCCAGGCCACTTAAGGGGAATTCCCCTTTTCCCGTAGTCATATGCGGAAACACTCCACTTTCCGTGTTGAATGAAAGTTGAATCGAAAACACTCAACGAGTTAATGGAACGGTCGAAATCAAGTGATCGAATTCGAGGCGAAAAACAGAACATTGTGAAATGCTAAAATTGAATTCAGGGTAACTTCTTCTCGCTCATGATGTCGCACAACACTGATAAGGATGAGGTGAGATATTCGGCGGTGAATTGACATACAATCGCCCGTCAACCCCCAGCCAGGTCTTACAATGACCATGAAACTTATAAAATATTGGGAACAGAACATTTCGATTCCATGTGAGAATTGATCACCCAGCTATTAAATTGTAATCGATGCATATGAAGATCAAAACACTTTCTCCTCAACATTCGATTCTTATGCTAACAATGAAGCACAAACCATCGTATGATCAAAACAATATCCAGAATTTCGATCCAAGTTTAGGCAACGTGTACACGTTTCTGGGCCTGATTGCGCATCGAATATTCGTTGTATCAACGGAAATAAAACTAATTCAGGCGTACGAGTGCATGTCCGTCGATCTGCACGGTTGCCCGGCGTCCCTGGGCCGATTCATGGAGGGCAAGGGAAGGGCCAAAGACGGATTCACATCCGAGGTACGCGAATCAGGCAGCATTTTCATTCTTCACCAGGACGATTTGTGTTCCACAGAACTTATAGGAATCCTTCACACGCACTGCCAATGATTCGTTCTCCTCGTACAAAGGGAACAACAAATATATTTCAGACATACTAGGAAAATTCATGTTCCACGGATACTATAGCCAGCCATAGCGCTGTCTCTTGGCAGTGCGTTGCGGTGATCATGTTAGAACAAAAATCTCTCACTTCGTATGCCAATGTCACTCGTCGCAGCTCTGCCACTTCTAGGACATCCGCCTTCCAGTTTTTTACTCTCAAACCCCGTTCCAGCTCTGCCTGGGCATGCGTCACACCGTGTCCGTCGAGGTGCGCGCGCGCTATCAGATGCTCGAGAACGACGACGACGGCACCAAGTGAGTTTCAAGCACACTCTCCTCCTGCATCTCCCCCCACCCCACACCCACATATGTCCCATTGCTGCGGGCCATGGAAAAGAAGTACCTATTCCACAACTAGTAGAATCAATGTTTCACCAGTACTTGATAGGCTTCAAGCGCGCGATGGAGGCAATACTCCTTCTCTGTTCGTTTTTTAAAACACCCACTCGCAACCCTCTTCCTCTTTTCGATCTTCCACAGGGTCAACTTGCGAAATCAATGTTTCACCGGCAGCTCATAGGCTTCAAGTGAGCGGTGGAGACAATCGGTCCACTTCGTTGTCTTCAGAAAGCACAATATCAACCCCTCTCTTTTTCTTTCGACCGAAGTACCAATCAATGTTTCACCAACAACTCTTAGGCTTCAAGTACACGACCGATACAATCGTGCCTTCCTCTGTTCTCCAAAACCCTAATCTCACATTCAATCCCTCCCCTCTCTCCAGGTGTCGCGACGTCCAGGACGATCAGGACACCGAGTTCAACTGCCGCGGTCGGTGCAGGATGGACCTCATCAGGGTACGGTAGGCCCGATCGATAACTGGCCAATACCGCAACATTAGCGCATCCTCGGATGGAGACAGACTGTCAGACAGTAGCTGATCAGGCAATCAATCGAAATTGTTCATAGAAGAACTTAAGCCGGAAGCAGCCCGTGACAGTAAAATAGTGAGCAATGAAAACATCGGTGAATCAATGTTTCACCGTCGCAATGTTCCGAAATACAATCCTTCTCGAATTGGACGAAGATATAAATCATATCGATCGATAGTCGACTACTACCGTAATCGATCAATAACTACCGTAACCCATTCCACTCAGGAGTTCTGCGGGTGCACGGGCAACACCCTCGTGTACCTCGTCAAGGACGAGAAGGAGTTGGACAAGTACCCGCTGTGCGACTATACCTCCTGCGACATCGAGTAAGCAGTTTTAGTGCAATTTGAGAGATATTTAGGGAGCACTTTCATTTCGCAATTTGTATAATATCGAGTGAGCATCTCTCTTTCCGATATTTGGGCGAAATCGAGCATATTTAAAAAAAGACCAGCCGGGTAAATCAATGTTTCACCATCATTCATAAAGAATCGAATAGATCCGAAGCACAATCCTATGTGCAGTGAAAGATAACCCATTATCGTAATCCCTATTCTATCTCTACTCCAGAGCCAAATTTTTTTGACTTTGTTTGACTTTCCACACTATGATCGTCGGCCATTATCCTTCTTTAAAACAATCAATAACCCCTCCTTCTATTTACAGTGTCCAACAAGGCAACTTCACGGAGGACGAGTGCACGGACAAGTGCTTCAGGGACTGTCTGCAGGTACTGTAGCTACCCTGAGGATACAGTAACCAGACACCATAGTTACAAAGACACGGTGCCTACTGTAGTCTACCATAATATCCAGGGATACAGTAACCAGAGCTACCATAACCTCCACGGATACAATACTCATCACCAAGCTGAACAAACAGTAGCCAGAGCTACCATAATCCCTAAGAATACAGCAACCCGCGCCTTTCCAGATCCGCTACGACATTGACCATGAGTCGCTCGGTCGCATGGCGCGTCCCGGTAAGTCTACCGTACCTCCGCCCTATTCCTATCGTAATCCTACCGTACCCCCATGCTCTTCCAGATCTGACCCTTATCGAGCTGCAGTGGGGCTCGTTCGAGTACCTCAACATGGAGCAGGTACCGTACCTTGATACCGTACCCTACCGTAACCCTCTCCCTCTGCTCAGAAATGGGAGTGGACCGTGGCAACGTTCATCGCTGCGCTCGGTGGTTCCATCGGCATGTGGCTCGGTCTCTCCATCCTCTCGCTCATTCAGGTGACTCTCCTTCCGTAATCCCACCAGCAATATCGATCAGTGATCGATAACGAAGTCTCCATTCTCAATACTAGTCAAGCAGTGGTCGACATTCGACAAGGGAATCCAATTTTCCCACCTTTCAACAACCTAGCAGGGGAATGTTGCATTGAAACATCTGTGTTTCACCAGCAACTCAAAACCTTTCACTAGCAACATGGCACATCGGTCGATCGTACTGTTTCGAAATAATACAATCTTCCCCAGTCACACAGTGCGAGATAGCATGTCAAATGGGTATAGTTCGAGACAACCCGCATTGCAGGGCTCCTCGTACCTCTTCACGCTGTGCAGCAAGCGACTGAAGAAGAAGCGCGCCGCGCAGCGAATCGCTGCGGGAGAACAGCCCGAGGGCGGCAAGAAGGTACGGTAATCAGAGGAATTATCGATCGATAGATCGATACCGTACTCCCAAAAGCATGAGCTATCGACGACAATCACGCATGAGTTTCAGCGTGTGCATTTGTTTGTCCTAATTTCTCCTCGTTTCAATCCAGGTAGGTAAGAAACTGAATCGATCGATACCGTACTCACGCATGAGATTCTGCGTGTACTTTCCTAATTGCCTTTGTTTCTCTCCAGATCAGTAAGAAACTATCGATTGGCGCCAATCCGTTCGCTAGCCCGTACACCGTCGAGTCCTCACCCATGCCCGGACATGTGAGATATGGCGAAAGCCGCAATTTGCGATCTACACTCTGCACCGCCGCCCAGCTATTGACCTCGTGCTTCTGCAAGACTAGCAATTCGTGAACTACACACCACACACCATCGCAGCCCAGCTCACGAACTATGCAATGTACCTACCATAGAATGGTCCGAAAAAATATGTCGACTTATGCATGCTTTACTAACCGCTTCCCACTGCGTGACCTACCGCAGTGAATGACCTACCGCATATTGCAGAAGGGCCCGCCCCCGCAGTACCACAGTCCCAACTCCACGTCCATCCAGGTGGAATGAGGTTCGCCGAATTTAACCTTACATAGTTGTGCTTCACCCATTCACCATATCCCAATATGAACCGAATGTACGATTCTCAGCCCATTTCACTTTTTCACTATCTACCATAATATTATCATTTCAGCTGCCCCACCTGTGAATGGTGAACGTTCCTCCGTCCATCTCTCCTCCCACTGCAGTCGTCTTCCCTCCGCTCTCTGGTCTCAACGCGATATCGGCTGCAAATGACAGGCATTCGAATACTGCGGTTCCATTTCCAACCCGCATTTTCCACTCCCAAAAACACCCCTAGATCGTCCCTACATTAGCTTAAACCCTCCCTTTTTGTAAGATATTGTTACCTACGTATTCGAATCCTGGAAATTTGAAGGCCACCCACACTCGAGTAATCTCTACCGTCCCTCACCCTCAAGTTACGTTGCTACATATCCCTCCAATCATTCCTTGCCCGTGCACATATCACACCGATGATAAATGATATAAGTCAAAGTTGGTTTCGTGTTTCAAAATCAAAAATCAGTCAAGTCAAACGAATGCCGCATGAATGTGATTGATCTAACATAAGGAATATTGACGCTGATATATAATATATGCAAGCAACAAGCAATGTTGGTGTTTCAAAGTTTGATGAAGATCGATACAGATCAGATCGATAAGATCGACGAGCTCAAAAAAAATAACACGTAAAAAAAGGATCAACCCACGGCATCCGGCCTTACCGACGGTGTGAAACTTCCTCAGATGCGCCTCATAATCGTAATCACTGACGCCTTCAGGAGGGAAGTGAGGACAGACGCCGTTCTCGCCGTACCTGGGAATAATTATTTAATTAATAATTTTAAATATTTAAAAAATAATAATATTACTAAAAAGGTACCTAGATCTTACCTGACACCGACATATTTCCGAAGATACTGCCAAACTTCAGAAATCAGATCGTTAAACAACATCATTTTCAGATATTGATTTAGTGCTCCACGCCACGACTATAGGCAGTTGGGAAATGAACAGTGAATTCACAACAATACTGCCGTGTTTAATATTCACTGTGCCACGCTAGTCGCACAACAGCATTCGCTCTACTACGTCCTACCTTGCGGGCCTTTTGTGAAAAATGGAGACGCAAAACGGTATCAGAAGTAAAGTTTGAAGACTAGTTTCAGATCATATTTAGTCACCGGTAGGGAATAAGACATTGAGGTAAAGCTAAACGATTCACTTGCACACAAATGATCCGCCCTCTTTCGTCGAGTGAGCCACCCTCAAATGACGTCCGAATTCACTCGCATCGTAGTATTCAGTCTGAAAAACTCAATTATACTTCGGAATTTAAGTTTTTTCTTTCATTTCAGGCGTTCCGTAAGGTCTCTATGTATGAATCTGGTTGAGTAGTAACACCCATTCAGAATCGTTATGCCGAATACCCAAAAAAAGGAATAAATTCCAAGTGAACATAGGCAGCAGCTCCGGACAATGTTTTCGCGCAATGTTTTCAATATCCGATCAACAATCCTGCCCAGTTATGCGTCCAATTATGTGCGCGAGCGTTCCAGACTGACTCACTCGATCAATTCACACGCGCAACGGGAAGCGAAACGTTTCACTTCGCGCTTTGTTTGCCCAATCTCCTAAAGCAAACGAGACTAACCTTAGAGGAGCAATAGCTGCACTTTCTCGGATATCCAGCGGCTTTCGGTGGGTTCGCGAAGCCGGACGGTGCTGTCTTGAGATTCATGCCAAACTGGCAACTTTCATCCAATCTGAAACGCAAACGAGTAAGCCTAACAGGTTTATGGACCGTCTCTGGCCTGAAATAAGAAATACGCTATAATTCGACTAAAGGAAGCATGTGAGCACGCGCGAAACGTACGAATGGGAGAAGCGGAGCAATAAAAGAAGAAAAAGAGGGAAATAGCGCCAATGCGTTGGCACGGCAGAGAAAAGACTGGAAAAAATTGGCAAACTTCCAGAAATCGTGGTGCGCTGCGGTGCGAGATTTGACAAATCTCGCTCTTGCACATTTTATTTCTGAGTTCTGGTCTAGCTCATTTTGTAGCGCGAATGGACTCCCGCACGGATTTTCAGCGATGGATTTTCGGCTAGTTCCTGGCATTTAGCCAACTCGGCGAGCGCAAATTCGGGTCGACTCGTTTTCCGATACTTTCTTGCGCAGTTTCTTCGTCGATGACGCGTTTTCTCGCTAACATTGCTCACGTGTGTGTTCCTCCGTATATTTGTGTGCTTTTCAGGCATGATTCGGTTTATACTGATCCAGAATCGAGCTGGCAAGACGAGGCTGGCGAAATGGTACATGAACCTCGAAGACGACGAGAAACAGAAGCTCATCGAGGAGGTCCACGCGTGCGTCACCGTCAGAGACGCGAAACACACCAACTTTGTCGAGGTTCGCTCATATTTTGCTATTGTTTAGCCATTGTATTGGTGTTATATTGAATATTTTTAATGTTATATTATTTTTTTATTAATTTAATGTTAAATATTGCAGTTCCGCAACTTCAAGATCGTCTACCGACGCTACGCCGGACTCTACTTCTGCATTTGCGTCGATATTCTCGACAACAATCTGTACTACCTGGAGGCCATCCACAACTTTGTCGAGGTGGGCAATGTTTTTTTTAAAATTTCTATTTTTTTATTTGCTCCAAAGGTATGTGTTAAGAGAGGATGGTCTAGTGCGATCGACATTATTGCAAAAAAGTTAATTGTCATTCTTGTTTGATTAGTGACTAATCACTACTCTTTTGAGACAAATAGTTTTAATTAATTATTTTATTTTAAAACGTTCTAGGTTCTGAACGAGTACTTCCACAACGTCTGCGAGCTGGACCTCGTGTTTAACTTCTACAAGGTGCGAATGTTATTTTAATTGATTAATTCATCGAGCTATTCTCAAAACTGGTTTGAGTCACTTTCTGGTCAACATTACACACTCGTTATCAAGAGCTCTCCAATTATTTTGTATTTGTAGTGGTGGGTGCACTATTTCGTGTGTAGACGGGTTTATAAATCAATTTTTATTAAATTTAATTTATGAATTAAATTAATTATTAGGTTAATAATTTCCCAGGTGTACTCGGTGGTCGATGAGATGTTCCTGGCGGGAGAAGTGAGGGAAACGAGTCAAACAAAGGTGAGAATTAGAATATTACTTCCGAAAAGCTTTCGGAATAGATATCATTTTGCACGCGGAATAAGAATGCAGATTTGAGTTTCAGCGTTGTGCCTTATTCTCGAGATATGTTCCCTTATCAATTACTCCTTTGAATACCTGAAATAAAATAGGGGTAAATAGTAAATGTATTTGAGAATTAATTTCGAATGGAACCGATTGTTCTGGATAATATTTGAAGCGATCTTAATGTTAGTTGATGTCATCAAGCACCAAAATCACATGACTCATCTCGTCCTTTACAGGTGCTGAAACAACTACTGATGCTGACGTCCCTGGAATGATCGACCGCTGCTACCTACCGTAATCTTCCTCTAGTTTGTACAGTATCCCCTAGATTATTGATTTATTATGTATAGATCTTGTGTCAAACCTTGACTCAAACAGAAACTCAGCCAGTCCCGTCCCATTCTGCTTCTCGGTCTTTCCCCTATTTATTAATTCCAATAAAACAACACCCTCACAGTAAGTGATATTATGCATCATTCGCTCACAACTAACACATAATTTGTCCTGCTTATCGTATTTATTCATTGCCATACACAGCCCGATGTTTTCAGGCACATTTTGCACATTTTTGTATTGATTAATCCAAGTTTACATAATATAAAGTTGATGATTTAGGCTCACATTCCGTAGCTTGTAGTGTACAATGCAAATAAATTATTATATTATATATTTTTATCGCAACATTCAATAAATGCGCGAACATAACATCAGTAGCTTGGAATTGGTATTCTGACAATAATAATGGTGGATGGTTTGATGAAGAATATTATGTCCCTTTTTTCAATGCGCCCTGATCCACAACATGTGTGAAGGTTACAACTAAGAAGGTCACACGTACTGACAGTTCAGACACGATCTAATACCGTAATCCCCTCTTCCGGCTACCGTAATCCCATCGCCCCCGACTTGTTGTGAAGGGCGCGGGCGCCTATTTTGCATGCAGATAGAATCGTTCCGCGAACAGTGAGAGATGATTCATGACAGTCGCTGATCTACTGCCCCCTTTTTATTCATTCAATAACTAGTCCGAATAACTAATCTTTCACCCGCTTTGCCATTCGAATGGCTCTTTCAATGGCAATTTGTCCGACTTTCGAGACCGGGGCTTCACTCTGGCTGTCTGGACCCTCCTCGATCCCTGCAGTCTCTCGCCTTCCCCTCTTTTTGCCCCAGAAGGAGCAAACAAGTTCGCAGTAATCTCGCGCTATGATGTTACCTATTCGGGCGGTGAATCAACGGGCGAGAGACTGTGCGATCTGAAGAGACCGCCCCAGACGGCGAGAGCGAGAGGCAGAGAGATCACAGGTGCCGGAGAGGGTTACTGTATCTATCAGTCTCTTTGCTCGAATCCCTCTCCTCCCTCCAATAACTAGTCGGCGGATGCGCACAATAGTGCCATCTATAATCTACCCATCCCTCCCCCTGCCCCCTTTCTCCCCCCCCCCTCTATTCACCCTCGAATATTGCCAAATCTCGACTGTGTGTGTCACATCCCATTTTTTTCCACTGAAAACATCTCGTGGTCGATTATTTATTTGTTCACGGAAATTTCTGGAATTTTCATTGCTTCGTTGTTGGATACCGACTGCAGACATTTTGTATTTGTCGAACTATTTTTATCTTCATACATATGGGCATTCACCGATCTTTCTTCTCCAGGCTGTTCGGTCACTTCCGCTCAATTCCCCCCCCCCTACTTCCAGCGACAAATGTATTCCGAGCAATCACAAGTGCCGTACCGCAACCGCTCTTCCTCGATTTGTTCCCCGCAAACTCTGCTCTATCGCTTCCGATTCTCACAATACCGCGCTGATCTGACTTTTTCTGCCCAGCGAGACGTCACGCAAAACAGCGATACACTTACTCTACCATAAGCGCTTCCAAGCTGTCTCCCTGACTAGGGAAAACGACGAATTGAGAGAATCATTTTTTTCTTCATTTCGCACACACTATCAACGGTCAGAGAAGCGATACTTTACGCGCCCACAAACGCTTCCATACATATTTACTCACAATCCGATTTGCGTGTGTACGTTCACTACATTGAATCCACTCCGAAATTGTCGACGCCGTTTCCCACTCGTCGACTTTGCCCACACAATGCGTCCTCGCTCCTCCCTCCATCAGATCTTCGCTTCCAGCTTACCGTACCATCCGGAGATCAACGACGATCACGGATCAGAGATCAAAGAGCAGGAAACGATGGCCGCCTCGCGCATCTTTGCCGGCGTCTCCTTCTGCATACGGTCCTTCGTACTGGTGAGTGGGCGGGTGATCCTTGATCTTTAATCTTTAACCGCACATAGTAATATTTCTTCGAACACGGCCCTTTGTATGGGTCAGGGGAGTGACCTTTGATCATTGATCTTTAATCTTGCTCACAATATACCATTCTACAGCTTGTAGACCACAAGTTAGAAATTTTTTTTCAATTGGTCAGATGTCAGGCGACGATTATTCCTGGCCTCCTCAACACCTTTCCAATAGAGAGTGAAACACAACTTTGTTTCAATGCATCCATAGAAAAAAAAATAGTGATTAAAGTTTTTTAGAGATCCAAAAGACCCTAATGACTGAATTTCTCAATCATTTCCAGTTGCTAGCGATCATCTCGCTCATTCTCATTCTCACAGCTCCAGGGGCGTGCTTCACTCGATATCTGAATGGACAGCAGATATCGAGGGAGATCTGTCCGGGTGCGTCATTGAAAGCTACTTATACAATTATTTTGACATTTTTGGCACCTATGTATACCATTTTTTGTCCTAGCGCCTACCTAGCGTTGTCTTATGACTGTAAAATCGCTTGACGTGGATACACCTTTACCTTTACCTATACAATTTTTTGACACCTTTTGTGCGACTTTTTGGGAGTAGGTCGCACACGGTCTTTGGGATTTATCGATTAATGATCGAGCTGAAATTTGCAGGCCAAAACTCGATATTTCCGATGAACGCGGACCGATGGAGCAACGGGCTGCACTTCCAGGGCAAGGGACAGAAGTGAGCGATCGTCGCGCCCAAATTAGAGAGAGACCTATACCTGATCCCCCCCGGAGCAAAAAAAACAAAAAAGAAAAAAAGTGTATTAGATACTCAAATTCATCCAGGGCAAGCGCCAGATTTAAGATTTGTTTTTCAAGTAGAATTCGCACACCACCAATCGATCTCCACACTCAATTATTGATGTTATAGAATGTGTGAAACTCAATTGCACCTCATACCGAACGAAACTCGTTTTGCCTTTTCCACCATCTGAGGTCTTATCGTGCGTTTCAAATGCTCAGCAAACTCAATGTGCTGGTTAGCGGGCTATTGATTGTCTGGGAGAGAGGAAGGGAAGAGGTAGGGGAGAGGAGAGCAGGTAGATCACTAGCCTCCTCCCGGCCTCTTCCCCCTCCTCCCTCCACTCAGTTCGTCAAAGGTCAACTACGAGTGGAACGGAAAAATAATCACACGATAGATAGTGATCAAAATCACCGTGAGGTCAACGATCGATTTCAATCCGCCCTAAACATGTTTCAATTTCGGGAGCCAACTCTCCGTTTCAGCATTTTCGGCTGTAGTGGAAAAATCGCCTAGACATCAAAGATCAATCATCCAAACACATGTTTCAATTCCCGAACCAGCTCCCGTTCGTTTCAGCATTTTCGGCCGTAGTGGAAAAATCTCCTAGCGATCAAAGATCGTCCAAACCCGCGCCTCAAACATGTTTCAATTCCCGAACCAACTCCATATTTCAGCATCTACGGCCAGGTGGCGCTTATGGTAATCTCGCTCGTTCTCGCGCTAGGCGCACTCGGTCTATCGTGCATACACTTTGCCGTGAATACTGCGATGGTCATTCCGGTAAGCTAGGGGTAGGGGGGAGGGTGAGAGATGGTTGTGAATATGGAAGCTCAAACATCTAAAAGCAGTTCTTCCGGTGAGTTTCCTGATGGAATATGTGAACTGTGGGGCAAAAGAGCGGGAGAGGGACTCTGAGTGTTGGGCGAGATGAGGTGGCAAAATGAGGACCTATCGTACATACACTTCGCAGTGAATACGGCCATGGTCATTCCGGTGAGTTTTGGGAAAGAGATGTGGGGGTTTGAATGGGAACATGTAGAGTGAGGAAAAGAAAATAGTGATAAACTCATGAGAAAAATACATTCATGATTTCTTCACTCGAAATGTTATTTTTTTCTTCAATGGCAGGCATGAATTGAACGGGGACTGCCTCTTGCCCCTTTGCTCTGATCGTGAAACGTATCTCAATTTCTTTTCCATTTCTTTCCCATTAGTCTGACCATTTTTTTCTCGACTCTTCTTCGCCTAAAATCGCACCACCCGAACCTGACCTTTCTTCGCCCCGAAGTGTATCCCTTTTCACACCTCGGGGGCGCTCGCAGTGGGGCGAAATCCGATCGGATAGGGGTCATCGCCTCTTCTCGGGGTCTCTTCGATCCGCCCGCTCTCTCGCTCTGTCTGACCGCCGAGAGAGTGTGCGAAATGGAGAGAGCATAGCCTCGGGGCGGCTTTGTCATAAAGGGGATCGGGTTATTATCCAGTAATCGCCTTCGCTCCCATCCGATTGGGTTACGTCTCTCCATTTGCCCTTGTCTCTCGGTTTCTATGATTGGCCTGGGACCAAAGGCAGAAAGCAGTGCTAGTAGGGCAAAGGGATTGGGAAGGGGAATGGGAAAGGGACTGAAAGGGGAAGGCACAATTAGCGGACAAACGGGAGCAGTATTGTGAGTCAATCAAACGGGGAACAATGGAATCCTGACACTTGAAACGGATCATCTGTCATCACTTGGAATTCCTTTGCGTGAACGCAAACTTGTGTATGATTGAAATACAGAAAAAAAACATATAAAAAACACGCAATCGAAATATCAATTGAATTCATGAAAAATATCGGCCATGAATCTGTCTTGCGATCATCATCGAACTGAACTTTGATCTTTGATCTCTAATCTTTGATCTTTGCAGCAAGTAGCCGCCTCCGTCCTGTGCATCATCGCCTTCATCATTCTCGGAGGAGTGGAGACGTGGTACGCTACGGGCTTCGACCACATCGCCTTCTTCATACAGGTTGGTGATTCTTTTTTTTTGCAAGTACTGGAACAGAATCGCGCTTTTTTCGAGCATTCTCAAGGAGATGAGACAAACACTTGTCTTCTCAGTGCAATTTTTAATGGTTTTGACCACATCGCATTCTTTTTTCTAGTTGGCTAATCCTCACTAGGCAGGGTGAAAAGATAGATGCCGGCCTTATTTCGTTACAATTTTTTTTATATTTTGAAATGGGTGATTGCAAGAATCATTGAAGAAAATTAAATATCCCACCTTAACATTTCAACACTGAAACATATTTGTGAAAATTGAGTCGGGCCGGAAATCGAGGTGAAATGGAAGAACATCGTGTATGTCTCACGCGTAGAGTTCTCTTGTTGGAAATATTTGCCTATTGGAATTCCATTCCACCCCACTCATTTCCACGAAATCGATTGCATACGACCGGCGCTCAATTAGAATTCCACTCTTAATGGAATTCCATTTCTTTTTGGAATTCCAATAAGAAAATCCTCACTCTTTGTAACAATAATTGTATGCAAAACTCTTAATGGAATTCCAATAACTGATGGAATTCCACTAGATTGAAATTATGAGATTAAAAAAACATTATTTCGTGTTTCTAAAGAAGGTAACTCAACCGCGTTGCTTTCCTACAATATTTTCTATAGATACTGTAGCGTACCGTACCCTCGTGCTACCGCACTCCATTTTCTACTGTAACCTACCGTACTCAGACCATCGATAACGATGTCTTCTCTGGGTGGCTGGATAGCATGTTATCACAAACTAACTTATTTATGAAAGTGCTGCGCTCACCATAGTCTACCGTAATCTACCGTACTCAGGCCATCGGTAACGGCGTTTTCTCCGGCTGCGCGGGTCTGCCCGGATGCCAGATTGCTTTCGTCGTCAAGGGATGGGCAGTGGCTGCGGTAGGTCGACTATCTTCATTTTGCACACTGTCTCGCTTCTCTGACTAGAAAGAGAGAGAGAGCAGGTGAAAATGAGAAAAGGAGCATTTTCATTAATTCTGCAACATTTATGTTTCACATGCAGCTCAATTATCGATTTTACCGCTCTTAAATGATCGTCGGTCCGAATATGAAAAAAAAACAAATCTATCTGCAGACCTTCTACTTCCTCTCCTAATTTCTCGACCAATCTAACTGCCTTTCTGTGACCGACCCACAATTGCAGTTACTTTTGTTGACCACCTCTCCTCACCACTCAATCGATAGCCGCCAGGGAATGATAAATCATGAACAACAACAACAACAACAACAACAACAACAACAAACAACAACCCTTCAGGCCTTCTACTTCCTCTCCGCCGTGCTCTTCCTCATCGACATTGGCGTCGTCGTAGCGAGAAGGGATCGGTAAGGATGAAGATGACGTCCGTTCCGATTCAGTTATGCGGTGTGCTAGAATTTCCCTGAATCCTCGCTTCACAAAATGTCTCGTTTTTTCTGACCAGAGATTATTGAGAAACGATGTGAAGGGATCGGTAAGGATGAACGTCCGTCCCTTGTCAACTATATTCCACTTTTGGATGTGTGTATCGATTAGGATGATTAATTCGGAAAGTGAACAGAATTCTTCATCCTGCCCGCGATGATTGATTTTGTGTACACGATCTGATCCGAAATAGTTTCTAGTCCATACCTTGCATGACTTTGTGATATTCTTTTTTCTTCATTTTCTCGTCCTTTCCTGGGCGTAGCATTATATCGAGCTAGAAGAATCGCACATGCACCCTTCATCTGCATGTGCTCACTCATCACATCTTCTATTCCTATTTTTTCGAACTCGAAGCGAGGCAAAGTCTCTTCATTTTACGTGCGCTCTGATGTTGTGTGTTGTGAAGTGTGAAATAGAGAGACATTCGCTATTCAAGCCCATTTATTTTTCCGTTCCGTCAATGACGCGCTAATTGCAGGACGGATTCGGATAACTACCGTGTCGCGCGCCCGCAGCACTATTGATTGTCATTGGTGCCGCACACCACGCCCTGTCCCTCATTTCACTCCAGGATACGGTATTCCACCTACCGTATACCACACCACACAGCTTATCGATTCTCCTTCTTTGTGTCGCATATCCGTAGGCTTTTTTCACGTGTTTTCGGCGCTCTTCATTTCACGTGCTCACTATCTGCTTGTTAGATAGCGCGAGAGAGCACGCGAAATGGAGAGAGTCAGACGAATTTTGCCCATTTTCGATCGTTTTCTTCAGCGTTTCGCAACCCGGCGACCCCATTTTCTTGCGCGCCAAACCACATCGACCGTCTCTGTAGAACACTCAGTCCTCGATAACCTCCAGCAACTACCGTATCCAAAACTTTCATAAAATGTTGTATTCTCTTGCCCTGGGGCTGACGGATTGTCAAATCCAAAATGTCGCTGTTTTATAACTACATTCTGTCATCCCATCCTATTATTGTCTTCCTCAAACTTCTCATAATTCGGTATCTCCCGCTCATGTATAATTGTCACCAGTGAAGGAAATTCTGCACGCACCTCTCCTCTTTTTGCACGCTCTCTCGTCTTTCTGACCGTCGAGAGAGCAGTGTGAGATGAGAGAGGCGCGTGCTGAATTATCAACACTAATTGTCACCGTTTGCCGATCGTCATCATTTTTGTCTCCCTTTTTTTGTGCTCGCATTTCGAATGATGAAGACGATAAAGATTTGTAGATGTCCTCATGCCAGTCTGGATCTCATCTTTCTAACTCTTTCAGAAGGGTAAAAATGAAGCGATATCATGTGTATCTTTATATATTTGTTTGTGTTGTTGAATGTTCTTCAGATACTAGACAAAGCTCCTTCAGCTCAATCTTTATAATATCAAAAACAAGGATAGAAGAAATTTGTTTTCTGTGCTCGAATCTATCGATTATAACCATAATGGTTATGGTGTGTGCTGGTCACCGACTCTTTCAACAGTATGGTTTCCTAAGGAGGAAACTTTCCTTGACATTGAAGAAGACGAAGACGTTGGATGAGCAGCACATTTCTTCCTACAATGAAATTCTATATCGTACAAGCATACAATACTGGACTCAATCCCCGATTCGACGCAACTCACAGCTAGTGTTAATTGAAGCGTCGAGGATAGATTCCTTTCTCATCGCGCAGAGATGAGCGAGTAGAGACGACCAAGCATTCTTCTCCGACAGAGAAGGGGGAGATCTTTACATATGTACTTTCGCACTTTGCATTAATCGAACTACAAGGCCTGGGCGGAGGGAGCGGCAGCTCTCCCCGCTCATTTTGAATTTTTGCAGTCCGATTACGGTGTGGCGGGAAAATTCAAAAGTTAATCCCCTTGTTCACCCTTTTGCTGGAGAGAACAATGGGGGTCAGAACGCTGTGCGACGAAGATGTCTGGAAAATTGACGAATCGCCAATATCATCAATAATGAAGAACGGATGATCGAATTAATTATAACTATTGTGGGTATTCGTGAAGTCAAAAAAATTTAAGAAAATGAAATAATCAAATAAGACTAGCCTGCTAACATTAGAGGGGATCTAATGAAGGAAAGACATACACAAAAGACAAAAGACGATGACAAATGAAGATAATAAGAAACTGATGAATAGCGTTGACTGTCTTTATCACTCTCTTTCGCTGCATGGATATCCTTGATAAGAAGAGCAAATCAATACGGAAGGGGAAATTGCCCAAAGCAAATACAAGAGGAGGTTGAGACCTTTTTTTAAAAATGTTTTAGACCATTTGCTTAATAATAATATCTTTATATCAGAGCTTTCATACAATGAAATTAATTTTTTTTATAAATCTTTTCTACAATCTATTCTTTCCTTCGTATCGTCCGGAATTAAAATTCCGACGCGAGCACCGAAAATTTGGTTTTTTATCAAATTTTCCGGTACAAATTCGAAAACGCTCAAAACACGCTTAGATATGTCGTGTTTGTGGTTGATCGATTCCTAAATTTCGGCTTTACCGGATTATTCAGTTTAAAAATAATAAAATATTTTAATTAGTCAATTAAACGAGTTTAAAGTTTTAAAAACTTACTGCGTTTAGCAAAAGTCTTGAAATTTTGAAAGGCCCAAAATTTTGGGATTTCAAGACTCCGCCCACTTTGCTAAATACAGGAAATTTTGAAAACTTTAAACTCATTTAATTGATTAATTATAATATTTCATAATTTTTTAAACGAATAATCCGGTTAAGGAGAAATTTAGGAATCGAACAAGCACAAACACGACATATTTAAGCGTGTTTTGAGCGTTTTCGAATTTGTACCGGAAAATTTGATAAAAAACCAAATTTTCGGTGCTCGCGTCGGAATTTTAATTCCGGACGATACGTCGACAGGACGCAAAACAGGAAACCACAAGCTTTTATAGAAATTACATGGGGGCCAGTCTGAGGGGAGTTCTTCCTTACCATTGAATTTGAATAAATTTTGTATGCAGATAGTAAAACACACCCATTCCACGCTTGCACAGTAATAGAATCTTTATCAGAGCTTTCTTACAATTATAATCTACCATTAGTGCGTCGACAGGTCACTCATGAGGAGAGTTTATAGTAGCAGACGGATCAAATGGCCATCTGCACGGAATTTATTTTGAAGCATTCGAAAGTCGATTGTCGACATACCTGAAATTGACTAGACTTGAGTAAAGAAGAATGCTAGTTAGATAATTGTAAATGATAGGTGACCTGATTAACTCACTGTTTTGTGGAAGTCTCTATGAATTCAAATTCAACAATTTCTATGAAATCATCATTGTATAGAGATGAGAATTTGAGACGATGTAGACGCCTGAAATTTAGATATATTTAATAATTAACAATAAATAAATAAAATCAAGTACAATTATTTCGGCAAAATAGCCCGATCACGTCTACGTCAAGTGATTTGAATAATATCAATCAATTGAAAAGGTTACAGGGGTGGTATCTAATTGTAAGACAACCGAAAATTTCATATTTGCCAACTTGATTGAAATAGAACAAGCTATAATAAATAAATATAATAAATTGACTGAACGAATCGCAAACTGCATTTGCGCGTCCGTTAAAATGGCGTGTTTTCACGTTGAGAGCCAAACCATTCGAATTTCATTATTACAAACAAAGGGAAACGATTATTTTGATTGATGTTTCATTTAAGGACTGCAAACTCGACCAATACACCATAATATTTTGTATTCAATTTTTCATACAATATTTTTTATGGAAAAAAATTGTTTGGTAGATACTTGGCCTCCAATTGAACGATGTCACGGAATAAACTTTTCTCTCATATCAAATGGACTTTAGGGTAAAGGCAAAGGTTTAACCACGTCAAGCGATTTTACGTCGTAAGACAACGCTAGGTACTACGCTAGGTGTCGTAAGACAACGCTAGGTACGTTGACAATCGGAAAAATCTCGAGATAAGACATGACCTAGACGAGAGAAACTACATGAGTAAGGAACAAATCAGGGACCATTCTACCCATAATTGCAGCCTCGATCAAACCTTTCAGCGAACATGCCATGCTGTTATTATCTATTGAAGGGTATTGACAAGTATCCTCGAGCGGTCATGATACCGGTAATCGAGAGCAATAAATGATTCTAAGGGATCTCTTCATGTAGGGAAAGGCGGAAAATTCATCACTTTTCATTTCAAGGGCCTGCGAAACAGGAAATGCGTTTCTTTTTTCACACTACCCGCGTTCTCAAATTCGCACCAATCAAGATTGACCACAGGGAATAAGGTGAAGAATATCAAAGAGCATACTGCTTTCCCAGACCCATCATGACAATGGGAAAGATCTTGAAGAAGGAGAGGCACGAACCGCGCTAATATGCAAAGTGAGGCAGAGCGCTCTCCTCATTTTTCATGCTCTCTAGCTCATTGCCTGCGCTTCAGGGTCTCTTGGCAATCAGCCAATCGAATATATCTCTGATTAGACGAAAATTGAAAACATGAGAGTTTCGAAAGCGTTATGGGGTGCTCATGCCACATAGTCTGGCATCGAGAACTCAGTTAGCCAGATATTCGTGCCACCCCTTCTTTGAGATAAGACACGAGAGAATGACAAGAATATATGCATCAGGGATCAAAACTAGAGATCCTCTGGAGATGTTTTCCTCTTCTTCTTCTTGTTGAAACGTGTATTCAATCGATATTCAATTTACGATTTTGAGAAAATGAAGACGTTTATTGCTGATACATCTCATGAGTAAACGAAAATATATTGAAGAGGGACAGTTTGGGTATGAGTGTTTGTATTGGAAGGAAAAATTGTCTACGAGAGTGGGAGCTCGAATGACAAGATATAGTTTTTGAACGACGCGTGTCCTCGTCTCAGAGAAGAGAAGGCCGGAATCGTGCGAAGTTCCTCATGCAAAGGTAGTCGAAAGCGGCTGAATATCTGCCGTCATTCAATCTAATTGTGACCACGAGCGAATACATGTTCGAGGGACCTACTAACTATAGCCACTGGTCATCTCAGGATAGGCTCAAGTTGCTAACCGGCGATGGTGGGGGGGGGCTAGCCCGCCCTTGCGAGGATAATGCCAACGTCCTTTACCCGTTACCCTTTACAGAGAACGTAACCCTAGAACAACCTTCCAGGAAAATCACCCGCGAAAAAGAACATTCGTACTTGACTTACCTTATTGCTATTCTATTATTGATGCGTTCGTTGTTTTCTGTATCCTCATAGTGTAGAGATGAGAGACGGTGTAGGCGTCTGAATGGATTATAGCATATTCGATTTTTTTTTCGAATATAATTTTTGAACACGATTTCAACAAGAATGGGAGTACAATCGTTTACGAGAATCAAATTGAGCCAAATAAAAAAAATGTGCTACAATTATGAAAAAAGAAAAATAGTCACGGCCTAGATTTCATCCGAGAAAAGAAAGTTTGAAGGAACATCGAGAGAGAACGAAAGTGATAATTATGTATTTGCCTTCTCGTTTCTAGCGCGCTTTCAATAATTTTGAAATTGGAAATCAAACCCGCTGGACCCGCCTAGTGCCCATGTTCACTGACTTTCAACGCCGAGTCTAGGATCAGGAGGAGAAAATCGTCGGTTACGACAGGCAGAGGAGAGGCAGGGGTTAGACAAGGATAGCCAGAAGGAAAAGGCTGAGTCCTTGTGGGGGGCAGGTGGGTAGCCGTCGTCGCCACTGAAATTCAACAACAATATCTTCTCTGTTCATCCCTTGGTTGAGGATCGCAGATAACACCATCATCTTGGATCACAATCTTTGGCTCGGTATATTTGGGAATTCCCGGTTCGTCTTTCTCTGAGTTGTCTTCTTAGAGGCGTGCTTGCACATGATTATACTTGGGCTTAGTCGTTACGCCACCCCTGTCCCGGCCACCTCTCGCTCTTTCTTTGCACCAATTTCAGCAGTCGTAGTATTGCCACAAAAGCATGAGGACGCAATCATTTATCGAAAAATGGACTAAAATAGATAAAGCGGATTGCAATTTGGCGAGGGGTAACAATAGAAATGAAATACGCTAAGAGAGAGATCGAACGCTAAGATCGAACAAGTCACGAATCACAATTCCATCTTGCTATCGACGGGCGGCGCATTGGGAGTAGGCTGCACCGGTCGAGCGTCAATACTTCCCCACTGATGCTTGAGGGTGGAGAAGTGGATCTGAAGAGAAGCAGATGAGTAGGGCTGTCAGAGTGAAGAATCCGTCTCTTCATTCCTCGCACTCTCTCGTCACTCTGACCGGCAAGAGAGTGCGCGGAATGAAGAGACGGATTCTTCACGCTGACAGCCCTACAGATGAGTTATTGACGGTACGCTCCTTATTTCTCATGTTCACTAGACGGCCAGAATGAGCAAAAAAAGCGCTGAGCGAAATAAGAAGGCGTAAAAAGTAACGTAACGACTCTGGGAGATGAGGTTGATGATCCATGTCTCGTTAACACACCTCTCACGGCTCTTACCCCCAATGACTTCTCCCTACGTTCATTTCCCGCGTTCGATTTCTGTTTTAATCGTCAATCAACTCACATCATTCGTCTCATCATTCAGCGGGACGACCACGTTCTTGAGGTTTTCCTTCCGAATCAATCGACCCTTTCTCATGAGAATCAGCAGAATGATCGGGCCAATCGAGCAGTAGTAGGGCATCAACTTAAAATAACGATAAAGATGTCGATTATCGATAAAATTTAATGCAAATGCACAAGGCTCGAGAGAGACGATTATCTAGTGCTTGGTAACAGTTTCTCCTGTGCTACAACGTTTTCCGGACTCACGTAAGTGTAGGCATTGATGGTATTGAATTCGATGTCCGTCACCCTTCCGCGAAAAGACCGTCCGTAATACATCATGACTGAAAAGTAGGCAGAAATTTGACCGGATTGAGTAAGCAAATATGTTTCATTGAATACTCTTATATTTCGTCAGCAAAAGAAATATTAATAGCTCGTATCCAGTCGCTTATTAAAAAAAGTACTCACAGACTTGTGCCATGTAGCAAAGACAGTGGAAGATTGCGCTCGGCAGGAATTGCTGGAATTGATTTCATTTTGCAAAATAATTACGAACGAAATACCTGAATCGAGTAAACATTCTGTCTCCGCCGAAATGTCACCATCATATCATATGATTTGCTGGAATTGTTCATTGTTTTCCTTGACTTATAAAAAATAATAATATAATTTACTAACTGCTCTTTCAATTTGTACTGATTGTACTTGAGCAGACCAAAGTCCAGCACCAAATTCAGCACATCCAATACGAAGAGCGTGATCAGACTGAACTGGCTGGTCTGAAAAGGAATCAACTGATTACAAAAGCAATAACATCAAAACAACAACAACAACAACAACAGCAACAATTCACATGCACACCTGAGCACTGCCCGCCGTGGCTCCGGTACAGTACGGCACGCGTCCCTCGAAAATCTCCGTACTGTACGAGAAGTACGCGAGCACACACGGGTAGACCAACTGAATGTGTTCTGGTGAATGGTGTGAATTAGGTGGTGCGTCGTGGTGTAAAACTCAGATTGCCTCCTCTCACCGACACGCCGATCATGATCCGCGCCGATATCACTTGAATCCGCTCGTTTGCCGTCAGCGTCGATACTATTCTCTGAAAAATCTCGGATGTGGTGCGCAGTGTAAATCGCAAATTACCTGAACCGTGATAGCAAGGTGAATCCAGACAAAGGCGGAGATCGGCAGGGAGGAGGAGATGCGAAGGGCGTAGCACAGTGCCTGCGCAATTTGGAATGTTCACTGGTGAGCGAGTGCTGACGCATGCGCCTCACTAATTTCGCATCGACTTTCTAACCGGTGAAATGTGTTATAACTAGACCGCAGGGGTATAGGTACTGTATACATTTTTGTTGTACACCGAATGACTCGCGCACATTGCATTGTGTTCAACAGCAGTTTTACATGCGACTTTTGAAACGTAAAAAAATCGAGAGAGATAATAAACGATTTATCTAATAAATGAGTTATACCCACTTTGCTCATCTGCGCCTGACAAGGATCATTGGCTGTGAGACGAACGGTAACGAGCGTGCCCTGAAAGGAGAATTCCGTTTTCCGTTTTTCTTTTTTCTTTTTTTCTGGCACTCGTTCCTTGCCCGGGTCTAGGAAGGGTTCAAAAATAATATTGTGCTTCTCGTTGCGAAATGTTCTGCAGGAATCTCTAGAGAACGCGTGACAAATGAGGTGATGCATGCGCTAAATGTGTTACATAAATGTATCACTTCTTCACTTTTTTTTACTGTTTCCCAAGGTACACAATTTTGAATGTACATGGGAAACGTTCACAATTCACGTATTACCAATCCCGAGTTTAAACTGAATCCACTGCATTCTAGTTTACAATTTTTCCCACCTGCAGCACGACAGTGATGATGGAATGCATGAAGATTAGCAAGTAGAGCACGAAAAGGAGTTCCTAAACGGGGATTTGTATTTCTTGCCTTTTCGGGGTTGTTGTTGTTTTTGTGATGTGTCTAGCATAGTCAA
Source organism: Pristionchus exspectatus (assembly GCA_911812115.1). NCBI lineage: Eukaryota > Metazoa > Nematoda > Chromadorea > Rhabditida > Neodiplogasteridae > Pristionchus > Pristionchus exspectatus. The sequence goes on from OU461587.1 coordinate 20,987,389, forward strand.
CAAAAGGGCGCGAAAAGGCGAAAATTTTCATCTTGCTGCGTAAACATGCGAGTAAGTACACATCATGCCCTTTTTGCGAATTGTTTAGAGTCCAATATTCATACTTTTTTCAAGGGCACAGCGATTCTTTCAGCTAAAATAATTTCCCACCTTGAAGACCCTCTCGAAGATGGATTTGACGAGAAAGCGAGCTGTTGTGTAGACAACGACTATGATGGAGAGAACGGAGAAGGAAATCTTAAAACGCGTTCTCTGTAAGAACGGGAGGGGTGTGGCACAAGGCTTCAAAATGCTCCGATCGAGCTGAATTTTTTTTTGGGAACTTCCAAGGGGTCAGGTACACTTCTGGCAAAATTTCATGTTGATCCATGCGTTTCATGCATGAAAAATATATTTCAGCTTTGACCCTCATGTGATATACCATTCGATAGAGCGTCAAAAGGTAAGTCTAAACCTCACTTTTGAGCCCGTTTGGACTAAATGTGTTCGAGAAAAAATCGAAAAACACCATTTTTCGAAGGTTTTTGACTTGTTAAAAATCAAAGACCGAATTTAATCTTTTAGTTTTTGTGTTCATTGGATTCCTCGTTGAATTCTGCATATGTCAGAATTTTTGAACATGCCAATATCGGAGCTCATTGTTGTCATGGACGCCATTTTGTTGAGCGCGATCAGCCATTTCGGTAATGATGCGCGTCTGTGAATGATTCCTTTTCCGGACTCTCCGACGCCGGTTCGAATCCGCCTCCCTGTATGAGTGTTTTGCCGCATTTTTAGACTCTATTTCCCCATTTCTCGTCATGTTTTGACTAGTCTATGATATTGAGAGCACTGTGAATTGATGCAATGCATGAAGTATACACGATTTTTTGGAGTTTGGAACGATTTTTTTTGGAGAACTGGAGCTGTCAGATGACGATGGACTTCCCAAGGTCGAGAAGGGATATGCACTCAAGAAGAAGAAAACGAGTGTGCGATACAAGGAGAGTGCCAAGGAATACATTTGTCAGTTATTTGACGAGGGTATTCGTACTGGCACGAAAATCTCTCCTGAAGTTGCTGAAAAGCGCATGTTCTCGGGGCGCAATGCCGATGGAAGCAAGCGTTTCAGGGCTGAGGAGAGATTGAATAGTCGCCAAATCTCGTCATTCTACAGTCGAATCACTAGTGATCGGAAGGAGAATCAAGGAGCTTCTACTGTTTGTGTGTCGTAATCTTCGGTTCCTTCGACCACTCCCTCTCCTAATGGTGGTGGTACCACTGCGAAAGGGAAAGGGAGAAAGTGTAAGGGAAAGGGAGGAAGAGGGAAGCGGCAGATCGAGTTCACAGAGGAAGATGATATTGAAGATATCGTTGAAATGCTTGTGTTTTCGGATGCAGGTCATCTCTCGGATGGCGATATGATCGCCATGGCTTCTCTTCATGAATTCTTCGATCTCGACGCTCCATTCGAGATCTTCGAGAAGGAAGTGCAGAAGAATTCAAGGTAGTAGTAGAAAGCGAAAGGCGTAAACGATTTTATCTTGAGAGCAGCGACAGCTTTTCGAAATATCTGCTTAAACATCTGAATTTATGAAGTTTACGCTATGAAAAAGAATAAACATTCAACTAAAAAAATCGTGTATACTTCATGCATTGCATCAATTCACAGTGCTCTCAATATCATAGACTAGTCAAAACATGACGAGAAATGGGGAAATAGAGTCTAAAAATGCGGCAAAACACTCATACAGGGAGGCGGATTCGAACCGGCGTCGGAGAGTCCGGAAAAGGAATCATTCACAGACGCGCATCATTACCGGAATGGCTGATCGCGCTCAACAAAATGGCGTCCATGACAACAATGAGCTCCGATATTGGCATGTTCAAAAATTCTGACATATGCAGAATTCAACGAGGAATCCAATGAACACAAAGACTAAAAGATTAAATTCGATCTTTGATTTTTAACAAGTCAAAAACCTTCGAAAAATGGTGTTTTTCGATTTTTTCTCGAACACATTTAGTCCAAACGGGCTCAAAAGTGAGGTTTAGACTTACCTTTTGACGCTCTATCGAATGGTATATCACATGAGGGTCAAAGCTGAAATTTATTTTTCATGCATGAAACGCATGGATCAACATGAAATTTTGCCAGAAGTGTACCTGACCCCTGGGGAGTTCCCAAAAAAAAATTCAGCTCGATCGGAGCATTTTGAAGCCTTGTGCCACCCCCTGTGGAAGACCATCCCGCTCTTACAGAGAATGCGTTTTAAATAAAGATGATGATCAGGTTTCACGTTTCACAACGAAGAAGCACTGCAAATACACAGCCAGTGCGAGTATGTTTCAGGTTGACCTCTTTACGTGACTAGGTGAGCTAAATTCGATTCAGTTCCGTGTTGTTCGATGAAAATAAATAACAAACAATTACCTGCAATTAGGGTTGGCTAAACGATACTCTAAACGTGGCACGCTTAGCTCCCCCTACGCTCGATGCCCCTGTGAGATCGGAAGCACTCTCTTCATTCCGCATGCTCTCTCGCCGCAACTTGGGAAGAGCTAGGGGAGGGGGAGCTAAACCTGCCACGTTTAGAGTATCGTTTAGCCAACCATACCTGCAATCCCTGCACGACATGCAGTGGCGTGTAGGTGTTGTACTCGTGGACGATGTCGCATGGAGTGTCCATCTTAAAATAGAATCTATAAAAATCTTGCGGAAATACGGAAAATAATTAGCAAGTTCGATGAAGAAATTCATCAGGTTTTTAAAACATCAAGAGAAAAATCAATGGGATAAAGTCAAATAATTTGTAAAAAAGGACATCACATGGAGTGTTCATGCCAAATTAGATATGAGTTTATCCTTCGAAAAATCATTAAATATTTAGAATAAGTATCCGGCTCGAAAAAGATACACCAAAGGAGGCGCATGGTATATGATTTGGAATGGAAATAATAATGGGCTGTGAAATTTGAGGGACATTTGTGACTCAAAATGTCTCTATTGAGTGCGAAACTAGAATATCTAAACCAGACTGAAAAAAATGTTGAAACATGCAATTTAGACTAGATACTGCCTACGGAATGGAAGAGCGTAGATACGAGTTGGGAGTGATAAGCAATTATTGGGGATCTGTCAAGTGCTACTTGAGAATAATGATCAAAACAGGAGCACGGGGAGCTACGGGAATGAACAATCTACACCCATTTGAATGCCAAAGATCGTTTATCTACGTCGATAACCACGTCTAGTGGGCTTGTTAAAAAAAAGCACTAAGCTGAATCATGGCGCCACAATATAAATAAAGTGATTGACAGCGGATATTTTCATCATATCGGTTGTCAATGATCTCATAATATCACAGACAAACTCGATTGGAGGTACCCAAGAAGCTCGAAGGAAATGTGCGACAGCATGACTAAGCTACGCAACATTGCCCGAAAACTTCCGGCTCGGCAAATAAATCCAAATGCGATTCGGCACATACGACCAGAAACCCCCGCTCAGACACCGTTAGTTTCACGAGAATTCTTCGTTTTTTCTCCTTCCGCCCTCCTCTATATTCATCCTCCCTAGCTGGTCATTCAGATGAAATAGTCTTGAAATTGAGGAGATTCGTGTTGCCTTGCGTGGTTGAAGGGGCAAATGAGCCCAATTCATTCGGAGATGCCTGGAATTTTCCGCCTGGATCTCTTCGGATTGAATGTTCTCTTGTGAAGATCTGAGTGGTGTGGATGAACTTTGTGCCAAACTGCTGATTAGCGATGTTTCAATGCTTGTTCACTTTATTTTAGGTTCGATGAGGAATTAAATTCATTCACTTCATCATTTGTTCATTATTTATGATGTTTCAAAGTGTTGACGTTTCACTGCTTATTAGTGGCAAGTACCCGTTTATCAGAATCTAAAAAAAACAATAATTTCAATTTTTTTAAACAGTAATTTTTCTGTAACGTCAGACAAGATTAATGATGTATCGAAATCGACACGGTCTCCCATTGCTGGTGCAGCGACTCGAAGTAGGTCTGAAATTGAATATTTGTTAGGAAAAATAAAAAATAGCTCACCTTAGTGTGCGTTGTTTTCTTCTCTACGACACTCTTCAGCTTTTCCTTGCGTATCAAACGACCCTATAATGTAGAATTTACGATGCAGAAAAGGGAGAAAAATCGTGCGCTTGAAATGCTCAGCAAACTCAATGTGCTGGTTAGCGAGCTGTTGATTGTTTGGAAGAGAGGAAGGGGCCTCCTCCCGGCCTCTTCCCTTCTCCGCCCCCTCAAACGTTCGTCAAAGGTCAGCTACGAGTGGAATGGAAAATAATCTCACGATAACAGTGTAAACATAAACAAATGTGAACCTGTCTCATCAAGTACAGAAGGATTGCAGGCCCGATTGCGCAGTAGAACGGCATACACTGAAGGGCGAATAGAAATCATGTGAACTTTGATCTTTGATCTTTGATCTTTGAGCAAGCGAGGAGTTATTAAATGTTTTTATACTCAGGTCGCAACGCCTATCATTGAACCGAGCTGGACGGAGAAAAATAATTCACTGTGAAACTCACATAGATGAAGGCGTTTATTGAAGCGAATTCGACGCTCGAGTAGTTGTCACGGATCGACCAAACGACGAAGAACCCGCCTGCACATTGGAAATATTATTCTCGGGTAGGCCAGTGATTATTCATGGTCATTTTTCATTGGGTCTTTGTCTTCGAGTCTACTTTGCCTCGTGGATAATCCAGTTATCTTGAGATTTTACTACCGTTCGAGGGGCGGAGTTAGCAAGAGGCCGGGAGGAGGCGAGTGATCTACCTGCTCTCCTCTCCCCTACCTCTTCCTTTCCTCTCTCTTAGACAATCGATAGCTCGCTAACCAGCACATTGAGTTTGCTGAGCATTTCAAGCGCACGATACCACCGAGAGACCCCACAACCCCCCCCCCCTATAGTTCAACAACAATCACCTAATTGCACGACGTAGCACATGGTATGGAATACGAGAGAAGGCAGAAACTGCTGAATAGACACGACGTTCTGTCGACGACGAAACGTAATCGAGAGGGAGAATGATTTCCTGAATATTTGAAAAAAAACATGATACGTACAATGCTTCAGTGGAAATTCAGTGGAATGGGTCATCACAATGGCATGTTTTTTTCAGAAGAAAGCATATTGAAATCATTCCGTGATCTTACAATGCCATCTAACTGGTTCGTGAAACATATTTTATCTCCCAATAACTCACTCACGATTGATCTGGTAGTATCTAATTGTACTTCAACAGTGCGAGAACAATCACAATCTTACTATCTAAGATTGTGAATTCGTTAACTAAGTAACACAGTATAATTTTGAGATCGGATGTGAGTAAAAAAAATGCTCACTCATGCTTGATCTGGTAGTAATTGTACGTCAGCGATGACTTACGCTACTGTGGAGCTATGTTCGACCTAGATCCCCACGGCGTTTACAAGTCTCAAGTGGGGGGAAGAAAGAATGTAGCATGAGTAGTCTACGTATGTGCGCAGCGTAGAACTGTTCGGAAAGTATCATTATTATAACTCACTCATGCTTGATCTGATAATAATTATACTTGAGCAGCGCGAGATCGATCATGATCGTGAGGACATCGAAGGCGAAGAGCACGGACATGTTGTACGTGTTCACCTGCAGTGGATAAAAGTAACGCTGCTTTCACCACCACAGCGGGTTTATTCGTTTGATGACGATCACGCCTGATGGTGTACACGAGTAAGACCAGTATTTGAACATAATGAATGCAAAAGCGCGTTCACCGTGAAAAAGTGATTTTAGCAACCCAAATTCTGATTCTGATCTGGTGGATGCGTTCACTTGCTGAGAGACGACATAAGCAAATAAAAGCTCACATCCTGACTGTCGGCCGACGATCCGGTGCAGTACGGCACTCGTCCGGTGTAGCTGTCGTTGCGGTAGGCGACCCACGTGATGAGGGACGAGTAGAGGAGCTGAACAGAACGAGAACTACGTGACTAGGGCTGTCAGGATGAAGAATCCGTCTCTTCATTCCGTGTACTCTCTCACCGGTCAGAGTGACGAGAGAGTGCGAGGAATGAAGAGACGGATTCTTCATCCTGACAGCCCTATTCGTGACCATAATCAATGCGATTACACTTGATGGGATAAACAGGCAAAGCCGAATGCGCGGCTTGATGAGGAATAGTTTGAAATTGTATTTTTTTTTCAAAGCACTCGACTACGAATCAAACATTCCATAATTCAATACTTTTTCAACATTCAGCGAAACTTAACTGAAACGCGAAAAGCGAAAAGATTTTGAAAACCTCATTCTTTACATTTTCTTGCTTCTCTGCCAAATATTAGTGAATGATGCAATAATCTCATCACGATCAAGCTCCGGCCTCTGATATTGTCATATTGTAATATTTTTGTGGTCGGCAATGCCAACTGGATTTAATTTTACTTTAACGTCGTTTATCAAGAGAAGACTACTCTGACTTGCGAATGCCTAACATATATGGTTAAAGAAGGAGAGGCACGACGGCTGGCTCAATTTTCATAAGCGAGCTGCGCGCAGCAATTTGCATGCACCGTCTCTTCTGTACCCTTCCCTCTCTCGCTCGTTGCCTGCCCCTCGGGGTCATTTTGGCAAACAGCCAATCGTTCATATCTCAGTTTAAACAAAAATTCAGAACATTGGAGTTTCGAAAGTGTGATCGGGTGACAGCTACCCATCATCTGGCATCAAGAACTCTGTTAGCCAAATGGTCGTGCCACCCCTTCTTTAACGTTTCTCACCGACATCGCGATCATGCTCCGGCCGGCGATCTTGTGCACCAGACGGGAGTCGACGAAGGTCGTCACGATTCTCTGTATAGAGCTCGAGAAATTATATACCGCTGTCTCTTCATTTTGCACACTCTCTCGCCCACTCGGTCGACGAGAGAGTGTGTGTGAAATGAAAGAGACGGCGGTATCCTTTCTCGAGCTCTAGTTTTCTGCGAATACACTTTATGATTCCTGATTGATACTCTGACCATGCTCATCCTTCATTCTTCAATCAGCATGTATCGTGAGTTTATTTTCCGTTCCACGCGTAGTTGACCTTTGACTACCGTTCGATGGGCGGAGTTAGGAAGAGGCCGGGAGGAGGGGCTAGTGATCTACCTGCTCTCCTCCGCCCAACATCTTCCCTTCCTCTCTTTCCCAGACAATCAATACGCTAACCAGCACATTGAGTTTGCTGAGCATTTGAAACGCACGATACCACCGATTAGAACGAAATTCAGCGGTGCAAATGTGGGCAAAACAAACAAACCTGGCAAGTAATCGATAGGTTAATACACACGAAGATGGACATGCACACGCGAAGGATGATGCGGAGCGTGTAACAGAGCAACTGGAAATGGAAAACTCTCTTCATTTCACACACTCTCCGACCATTTTCAATTATGTTTCATGGTTGATTCGTATGTGGGTTGGAATGAAAGAGGACGATTGTCGTGAGATTAATTAGATTTAAAAAAACTTTAGTAGATTTTAGATGTTGTTTCTAGTCGATCAAGCGAGTATTGATACAGTCAGAAATCGACGTGTTATGCATCATCGGTGAAACTTGTCTCATGTCCTTATTTATCTGATATTTTGCAACCTCTCACAGACCTTGCTGATCTGTGCCTGACACGGGTCACTTCTGAAGATCCGCACGTAGACCAGAGCGCCCTTGATTGATTATTTTCGCGAATTAAAATAATTAAACCTGCAAAATTATGGTCAGCAGTGAGTGCAGGAAGATGAAAACGTAAAGGGTGAGCAGGATTTCCTGAATAGACAATTTCCATCTCTCGTTTCTCCCGTCCTTTGAGAATCTATACCTTCACTTTTTTTCGTGGCACGCATTCCATAATGAGGCCACGACGAAATTCTAATTTTTTAGAAAGAAAAAAAAAGAAGGAAAGAAAAAAGTGGTGCGCTGATCTCTACAACTCACTGTTTTGCGTACCTTGAATATGGTCTCAAAGATGGTCTTGAAGAGGAAGTGCGTCGCTGTGTAGACAACAATGACCAGCGAGATGAGTGAGAAGGAGATCTCAAGATTTTTTCATTTTACTTTATTTTCGCCTTCGATCGAGTTCCTATCGAGTAAGCTTCGTCTCATAGGATTTTGACACATCTATGAAACATAGTTGAGCAACTCAAAACATTCGAAATGCAAATAAAGACCAAAGATCAAATGGATGAACCGCCTGGCATGGAGCGACAAATCAAAGATCAACTCCAAAGATCAAAGATCAAAGATCAAAGATCAACCACAAAGATCAAAGATCAAAGATCAACCTCAAAGATCAAAGATCAACCACAAAGATCAAAGATCAAACCTGAATGTACTGCGCAACATGCAGCGGTGCGTACTCATTGTATTCTGCAACGACGGCGCAGGGAGTGTCCGTCATGGAGGAGCCGTCCTCGATCATAGACGAGGATTGCTGAAGAGGGCTGCGCAAAATTTTTACGGATCTCTCATTTCGCAATACTCTCTCACTATCTCTAACCGGCGAGAGAGCATTGTGAAACGAGAGACCGTAAAATTTTTGCCCAGCCCTGATTCTGAAGAGGCGGCAGGTGAAAAACGATGAAATCAGCTGGAGTGCAATAGTTCACGAGCGACACACACACACACAAACACACATGCAATAAATAAATGCGAACAAATGCATGATTAAAGTGAATGAAAGCGAATGAGCCGCATTATTCCAGCCGCATTATTCTAGGGAGTCTTTCTCTATTCTTTGCCTCAGTTAGCAGTTTTTCCTCTATTCTTCTTCACTTATAAACCAAGATTCTTTTTAAGTTGCTAATGGATGGCAAAATGTATAGTAACTGCTAGAATGTCCATATGGAGGAGCCGTCCTCGATCATAGACGTGGGATTCTGAAGAAGAACAGGTGAAAGATAAATGGCTAGCCACTCTCTCAATTCCGAATATTCTATCGCTTCTCTGATTGACGAGGGATGGGGAAAAATGAAGAGAAATGCATACAAGATGGCTTAGAGTGTAGTGCGATTAACACGAAAAAGTAAGAAAGTGCCCGTCATCATAGACAAGAACTTCTCAAATGCTGCAGGTGAAAACGATTAGCGCAGCTGGAGAAGACTTCAAGAGCGATTCAATCAAAGTTGCAAACCGGGAACTGTTTCCAAAAATGAAATTGTTTTTGGAGAGGGAATTGCCGACACCGATCATGGACGGTGGTTTCTGAAGAAAAACAGATGCGAAAAGACCGAGAGCTCAGGAAAATGCAGCTGAATAATTGGTGCAGATCTCTCCGGAAGAAGTATTGCTACAACGTGTAAATTGCAAGGAGACCTTCTGCGGATCGGTGTGTAGAGTGCGTAATTCGGGTCTCCGTCTCTTCATTTCTCGTACTCTCTCATCACTCGACCGGCCGAGAGAGTGTGTGAAATGAAGAGACGGCGACCCGTATTGCGCACTCTATCGGTGTGGTGATTAACTATTTCCACTGCAGATCCACCCAACCAAGGGGGGTTAAGAAATGTTGGTATCGTGAGATTATTTTCCGTTCCACTCGTAGTTGACCTTTGACTACCGTTCGATGGGCGGAGTTAGGAAGAGGCCGGGAGGAGGCTAGTGATCTACCTGCTCTCCTCCGCCCTACCTCTTCCCTGCCTCTCTTTTCCAGACAATCAATACGCTAACCAGCACATTGAGTTTGCTGAGCATTTGAAACGCACGATAGTGCCTAGTAAAGACGATCCAAATTCCCCGCCAGCGTGCACACAACATGCCGGTTAGTCCTAGCAACAGGCCACTGTTCTCACGGGTTAGGCCCCAGTTGCAGTTCAGACGTGGGGCAGTCGACGACGCGTTACGCGTTAGTAACCGACTCAGTACTTTACTTTACTTTACTTTACTGTGACCCTATGATTCTTTGCATGAACATTCATGCACATTCGCTACGAGATGCCAGGTGTTCTTTTTTTGACAATTTGACAAAACTCAGACTTTCCCACTCTGACTCAAGCAGGTGTTTTTGCTTTCATGAATCGCTCTCCGGAAGCGGGTTCCCCCCTCTTCAGATCAAACGACGATGCTCTCTCAATGACCGATGAGCGGTCAGGGAAATAAAGAGACTCTCTCCATTTCCCATGTTCTCTAGGGGTTAGAGAGACTGATAGAGTACGCGATACGGAGAGAGTCAGACTGCGCCTGAGCTTTAATCAGTCAGAGAAACGATAGAGCATGGAAAACGGATAGAGTCAGACATTTGAGATGTTAGAGGACACACATAAGCATCAGAAATGCAAGCAACGGGAAGGCACGTAGGAAGGACGAGGAAGGGATACGGATAGGCAATCTATGAGTATGGCTCTCTTGTTTCCTGATTCTCTCTAGAAACACAAGACAATTATAGAAAAAAACGCTGTTGAAAATTGCAGAAAAGAGCCAAGAAGTAAGAGCTTCCTTACTGATCATGCACACAGAAAAATGTCACGCGTGCAGCCCCAATCAACCCGTATTTATTACGACTTTTGGAAGCGAAAAGAGGAGCAATGCTCTCGTCTTCTCATTTTGCGTAATCTCTCGTCAGTCAGAGGAATTGGAGAGATAATGCAACAGAAAGAGACGAGAGACATCAGGGAGCGAGCATAAATCAGGAGCTAAATTAGGGTTGGCTTGTCGAGAAATGACTCTCTTCATTCTACGCGTTCTCTCACTTCTCGGATAGGCGAGAGAGTGTGCGAAAGAAAAAAAAGAGATCATTCTCGATAATTTCTCGATAAGCCAACCCTAAGCTAAATGAATCGGATCGGGCAGAAAAGGCGACGCGACGCACTTTCAAGGCATCACGTGTTGCGATTGCGAAGGCGAACCAGGAAGGATCGGCGAAACCGGAGCAATCAAGTCTCACCGTGGTTTAATATTTCTAAGTTTCCTCGGAAGAACGCTTGAGCTTCACTCAGACCAGAAAATATATTGAATGGTGTTCGGAAGGATGATAAAGGCATCCATAACGAACTTTAAAAAAAACTGTCACTGTGGTCTTAGCAGATTCTCTGCCAAGCTATCTCAATTGTGCGTGATCTTTGATCGGGTCAAGATAATCAGAAGCTTCCGTCTTGAAGAAGATTCATCCGCAACCCACGCGCAATATCCTTTCCTGAAAAGGCCAATCAGGACTATCAGCACTTCAAAGTTGTCCTGAGAGCCATGCTCTCCTTTTAGCTTCGTCTCTCATCAAGCAGAAAAAAAGAAAAAGCATTGCGAATAGACTTTCAATCGTAACGAAACGACTAGTCGTTTAATAGGGAAATCAGTGAAAATCAAATTAAAATCACCCTTCGCTCTCCTCATTCCGCGCTGTCTCTCGTGAAGAAGGCTGTGAATTTCCCTATTAAAGAAGGCGTCCCACGAATCGCGCGGGCGATTATGCAAAGTGAGGAGTGAGAGGGCGCGCTCTCCTCATTTTGCATGCTCTCTAGCTCGTTGCCTGCGCTTCAGGGTGACTTGGCAATCAGCCAATCGAGTATATCTCGGTTTAAACGAAAATTTAAAACATGGGAGTTTCGAAAGTGTTATCGGGTAGCCACGACCCACCATCTCACATCAAGAACTCAGTTAGTCAGAGATTCGTGGGACACCTCCTTTAAACGACTAGTCGTTTCGTTACGATTGAAAGTCTAATTGCGAAGTGAGAGACACACAATCCATCCAGATGTGGTCATTTTCTCTATGGATCTTCAAACCGTCAAAGTTATTTTTCGAAACGGTATTTTCGAAATCAGTCAGGTCAGTCAGGTGACTGTAATCACGAATTTGAAGTACTGTCGATGACACGATTAGTGATATTTGAACGGTCGATTCTCAGATTCTCGATTTTCGAAAACCATTTTCTTGCTACGAAAACAAGAGCATTATCTGAGGACGCTAGCTTAGAGGAGGACTATTTCCCGGACCTTTCCCTGCTGAGCAAAACAAACGTATCATTTCCATGCACTGCGAACGATTTCGAAGAACTGTCCCTTGTTCTAACAGTCATCTTCCATTCAACACCTCATCCGTGCTTGAGCTGGACTGGGGATGGTTTGGAAAGAGATGCCTTTCTTCATTTCGCAATATTTAGTCATTTCTCTCACTGATAAAATATTGGGCAAAAGAAAGAGACGAGAGCATTGTCCCGCTTCTCATCAGACCTAGAGCCATCCACACTTTCCCTGCGCGTTCAACGACGTGTTGTTCTTCCATCCCTCTCGGCGGGTGCCTTCATGCTACCATGCATACTGTATGTACGCGATGGGAGGAACCTATCATCTCGCCGTTTTCGTCATACTCTGTTGGGAGTCATTTACGTGTAGTCTCGGGGGTGTTCCCAGTTGGTTCTACCCCCTATTCTACTTGGATCCTGGATCCAGTGTTCACGCACTTCGAGGTAGCTCGTCAACCAGAGCCACAAATTGATCAGAGAAAGTGGCACGAACGCCAGCTCTCTATCGCTACTTGTTGTGCTTGCTTCAGGCGGCTTTTTATGACTCGCTGTCTTTATGATTTCTCTCGCAAGAGACTCGAGTGGACCCACAAAGATTCCTTCCTGCCTCTCCTCAGTTTTCTCCGGTCAGACAAAGCGAGAGATCATGCAAAATCTAGAGAGTCTAGAGAACACAATGTCTACCAGAAATCGCGTAGTAGATCGCCTACCCATTCCGCTCCATTTCACCCGAACGTATGCAGCCTCCGCTGGAGCCTAGGAAACCCGCCTCTCTCCTCTCTCCGCATTCTCTATGGTCAGTCAGATCTAGGAAACCCGCCTCTCTCTCTATTTTGATGATTGTTCATGTTCTCTGGCCGCTCGGAAAGTGTCCCCCCCACAGCATTCTGACCCCCTTTGTTCTCTCCAGAAAAGGGTGAACAAGGGGATTAAGTTTTGAATTTTCCCGCCACACCGTAATCGAACTGCAAAACGAAATCAGAATATAAAATGTTTCTGAAACCTATCCGGATTTCAACCGATCAGCCACATTCAAAATGAGAATCGGGATAAGTTTCAGAGACATTTCATATTTCAAGTTTGTAGTTCGACTACAACCCTTTTCTGTCGGGGTAGAATGCTGTGCCCCGCCCACTGCTGGACACACCAAGTCAAAAGGGGGAAAAAGCTCATTTGCGTGGCACAGCTCAAATTCACCCTCTCACTTTGGCCACTCTTGAGACACCGAGCCGGTCGGTGGAGAATCTCTTGAATTTTCCGTCATTCTTCATCATTTCTCATATTCGAATCGTGAAACATATCGCGAAATCAATTTATTCAATGCCACGAAATCAATGCCACGCAAATGAGCTTTCTTCCCCCTTTTGACTTGGTGTGCTGGACACTGCCGTTTACCGTGCTTCGCTGCTCCGACCTCGTCATTTTCCCATTGAGATTTTATCTTGAATTATGGAGCATTTTCGGTTATACTAACTTTATGACTCTTGGAATTCCGCTTGATTGCTCAAAGGCGCTCAAAGAATCAAAGAATGCAGTTGTGAAATCCAGCATTGTGGCGCCTTTACAGTAGAGTTCGAAATACGGGTCGCCGTCTCTTCATTTCGCACACTCTCTCACCGGTCGGAGAGGTGAGAGAGTGTGCGAAATGAAGAGACGGCGACCCGTATTTCGAACTCTACTTTACAGATTCTGGATAAAAGGCGAGCGCCTTTTTACTGTGCTGAATCGTTTCCTTTGATTGCCAGATAGAATAAGCTGTTGTATATTTCGTCATTCTGCTTTTCTGTGTTGCGCAATATCACATTTCCATGCTCTTCCTTTGAATAGATACTCGCAGGCAAATCTGTATAAAACTGGCTTTTCTCCGTTTTATCCCTGAACAAAGCTATCAGTTGCATCAAAGGTATGGACTATGGTATCCTCTCAGTCGGAATAAGCATGAGTTCTCAGATATATATATTTTTGACCTGTTTTCCTGTGGCCACGCCATTCTTGCCCCATGGGCTGCGATTTCGCATTACGCGCGGCCCAACGACTTCTGGCCCGTCATGCGCATTGCTATCGACATCCAGAGCAATCGTCTCTCTTCATTTTGCCTGCTCTCTCGCCAGTCAGAGCAACGAGAGCGAGTATTCCAAATAAGAGAGAGACGGCTCCTAGACAGTGCATGATATCCAGAGAATATCGTGAGATTCTTTTCAATTCCACGCGTAGCTGACCTTTGACGAACTGAGTGGAGGGAGGAGGCTAGTGATCTACCTGCTCTCCTCCCCCCCTACCTCTTCCCTTCCTCTCTCTCCCAGACAATCAATACGCTAACCAGCACATTGAGTTTGCTGAGCGTTTGAAACGCACGATAATACGGACGCAATTGCTATGAACGATCTGGCAATCGCCATTTAGAACGCTCAATTGACGTTCAGAATGCGTAAGATTGTGTGTTGGAGAGCGTCAAGCGCCAGCCCTTTTCCCTCCGCTCGATTTACTCCGTTGCGTGTGTGGTGCTGACGACAGTCGTTTTTCGACCAAACATTTTTGTCCGACTGACCGCTCTCTCCACATTTCCCATGATCTCTCGCTCACTATCGTGCAGAAGAAAGATCGCTCGGAAAGAAGAGATCAGACTCTCTCACTTTCCCATGATCTCTCACTCACTCTGACCGGCGAGAGATCGTGCGCAATGAAGAGAGCGCTCTTCCCTGCCTGTTGCTCCTCCAGTCGTTTTCTCACAGGGAAAAAGTCACCAGGGAAGACTTAATAAGTCTAACTGATCGCCTCCCCCTCGCCTATTAGAATTTGAAGTCTTCCCACGTGAAATTAGACTTATAAAATCGTTGACTTTTTCTCCCTGTGAGTTCCAAACGCGGTCGCCCCCTCCCCTGCGAGCATTTCCGGCGAACGGAAATTTCAACTGCATTTGTTATGGAAACAACAAACCGCAGTTCCTCAGAAAGAGGAGCAGGAACAAGTTATGGTTCTGTGGTCTGGATTCGGTTCTGGAAGATTTTGGGTGCATCCCTCTGTTTTTTTCCATTTCGCTACAAAAAAATATATATTTCGCTTAGAATTGCTGTCATTATAGCCTATGATCTCCTGGTTGGCAAGCCTAGTCGGTTTCCAGATCCCAAAACGACGATTGGTTTCTGCACTGTTGGGCCCATAAAGTAGGGAGGAGGAAAATGAACCAGATATTTTCTGCGTCTTTTTTTCGTTTGGATGAAATAATAATGTCTAACTCAAAAGAGGAACAAGTTTCTCGGTTTCTGCACTCTGAGACAAGTAGGAAGGAAGTGAGCCAGAAATCCGCCAGCGCGGCTCATTTACGCTAGACGACATGATCGTTTCCTGGTTGTGGGTAATAATGGCGTTGTAGACGAGAGTCTATGGCGCGTGTAGAGCCTACCAAATTGAAGAAACTTGTCATTATTCAAAATGGTTCACTGCATCGAAAAATTCGAAATTATGACGACATGATCGTTTCCTGGTTGTGGGTAATGGACATGAGTCCATGGCGCAGAACAAATCCTGCTTGTAAAGCTTACTAAAATGCAAGATCGTATTATTTTTTCTAAACGATTCACCACATCATCATCCACATAAGCTGGCTCTTGAAAACAATAAGTGAAAATTTAAAAAAAAAATTTTAAATAAAAAATATGCCTATAGTTGCATTTGCGCGTGATCACAGGAATCAAGCCGAAAAGCGATATAGGTCCCTACTTACTGCGCTTGTAATGAAAATATCAAATAAGCTGTTCCAAATCTGCGGAAATCCTGTGCGCGCGCTATCTTAGGTGGAACCATGTTTGCCTCCCGTTGCTCTCGTCTACATCTTCCACCTCGAATTCAAAATGTGAGCCGCCGTCTCTTCATTTCGCACACTCTCTCTCCTCTCTGACCGGTGAGAGAGTGTGCGTAATGAAGAGACGGCGGCTCATATTTCGAGCTCTACTCTTCACCTTGAATGATCGCCTATCGGATTCGTATTTTTCTCATGATTCCAAAAACAATTGTGATTTGTCCTTTGAAGGTCTCAAGGTTTATTGTATTTGGGTTTTTTTCTATTCAGTCCCTGCCGTATACAATATATTGAACTTAGTTGGCCGTTCCGCTTCTAATGATTGGGTGAAACATATTTGCTTTACAGTAAATCCTTCATAAAAATATTCGAGTAGCCCCGTAACTTTTTGTCCGATTGCCTGCCCAATCGCTGAGATTGTTCGCCTATTCCACAGCGATGTTCTTGGTAAGCCCATTCACTGAATTCCCCTCTCCTTTCCATTCGCGACAATTGCCTTATACCACCCTGCCACCCTCCACTGATCCCGTCTATTCCCCGGATTAGACACCTCGGCTCTCAGTCCGGATTACTTTTTGTCTGCTCGTCGCATGCAGAGTACATGAGATGAAGACACGATTACCCCGGTTTGGGACTATATTAATTTATTGGATTCGTTTCTTTTTCGGGCTATATTAATTTATTGGATTCTTTTCTTTTTCGGGCTATTTTAATTTATAGGATTCTTTTCTTTTTCGGGCTATTTTAATTTATAGGATTCTTTTCTTTTTCGGGCTATTTTAATTTATAGGATTCTTTTCTTTTTCGGGCTATATTAATTTATAGGATTCTTTTTTACACGTCGATCAGAAGGAGTCATTAGAGTTTATTATGGTTCGCATCTATACAGGAAAGGTGAAACGCTATTGAAAACGCTTCTGGGTCTCATATCCCCCTTTTCGGGTTTTGACCCCGCTCATTTCTTATGCTTTCATGAATCCGAGGTGCGAGTGTAATTCCTCGAATTGGCCTCGAGGTCGTGATCTTTAATGCACACCTCTCCTCGCTCCACTCAATGTCTGGCGCCATGTCAGATCTGCCGTCTCTCCATTTGGCCTTATCTCTCGTTAGTCAGAGAAACGAGAGATTAGGGCGAGATGAGAGAGACAGACAGGTCAGGTCGACCCTCTTGCTGAGGAGCCATTCTTCAATCTCTTGCTTGCCCGTGTTTCAATGTCTATTGACTGATGCTATTTTACATTGCAAATGCTCATTTTTCGATCATTGAACTCTCGAATCATTCGTTCATGAATCAAGGCTGCACATACATTTCAGTCGAATAAGACAAATGTCTCTGACGACGAATGTTGGTCTAGGTTCACCATCCCGTATTGTTCCACTACTGTGCTCGTAATGCATCATTTGCTATTCGTTCATGAATCAAAGCTGTATTTCAGTCTCACAAGACAAATGTACTATTGACCTATGCTCACCTACCTACCTGTCAGAGAGCTATTGTTCCTGGAACATTTGCTATTCGTACAAATCTCTAGTACCATTGTGTGCCACAAGAGTAATGGTTTCGGAATCATTATTCCGGGTGCTCTTTTTCTCATGGATTCTGGCCTCCACTGTTATGCAAGCACCACTTTCCGATTCGTGAACAAATCTTCCATTGTATTCCTTGCAAATGGTCCTCCATCCATCTCTCACGGCATTCACTCCGCCTGCTCCCGTATGCTGCTAGGGGCAACGTTCGATGAATGGAGCACAGATCTGGATGGTTTTCGTCTCTCATTTCGCACACTCTCTCTCTCGCCCTCTCACCAGCTAGCACATCGCGTACAAAGGAGATGCAGACCCATGGCGCCTTCTCCTCGCATACATTCTGACCGGCGAGAGAGCACGTGAAATGAAGAAGTCATGTGCCTTCCCCATACTCTCTCGTCCTGTCTGGCTGGTAAGTGTGTGAAGACTTGATTGAGAGACTGGAGTCTGAATGGAGGGAACGGCCCATATAAACGAGAGTCTCTTTTGGGGCAGAGGCGGAAGTGGAGGTGGTTGCATAGGCTCCTTCTGCTCTTTGCCGGATCATGCGAGACGAGCAAAGCCCTTTCCTTGGTTTCTGTTTCTCCGGAACCGTTTTACTTGTTACGTTGTCGTGGATTTCTGGTCCTGACCTTCGATATGGTGATCTTGCGCGGTTTCCCTGATCTTTTCGACAACGATGTCTCTTGGCGGTCAGCAGTGCGAAGCACGTAAAGAGTTTCCCTCGTTTGCCACACCTTTTCACCTACATTAAAGAGCTGACGAAAATTCTAACACTATAACGGACTCATGTTTGATTGAATGAGTCATTGTCGCGCCTACTCGGTTGAGAGCTTTCTGATTCCACATCCTTCCTCTTGGACCCGATGCTTGGATGTATTGCCATTTTAGTCACGGCAAAATTCTTTCGTTATCCTCAATTTTGCGAAGATCCTAGCGATTATTTGTCCGGATTTTCTACGAATGTAACGCCTACTCGGTCCATCGCTGAGGTCACGTCCATATCCTATTCATATCTGATTTCGCGACCTTCATTCGATGTCGCCTTCCGACGGCAAATATTGCTTGTTTTGTCACGAATTTTAACGCATTTCACCCCTGGACATTGGTTTCGCTAGTCTCGGTGACACGATAGTAGTGCGTGCTCTCTCGCAGCTCGGTCCGATAGGAAAGCGTATGAGAGAGAACGTAGGGCGCCGATTGTCCCGCCTACACAGAGGCCACGACGGCTCTGATTTCCCCCATCCTTCCTGCCTGCCGGCTCCGGATGTCGCTTTCCGGCCGCAAATATTGCTTGTTTTGAGAAATCATTTGCTCTCTTCGTTTTACGTGTTCCCTAGCCTGTCAGAAAATTCTGATCGATGTCTTCGCAATTTGACAGAAAATTTCGGTTTTATTCTCGGAATAGTTCGGTTAATGAAAAAATCGTTCAGGATATGCGCATTATCCTTTCCATTTCACGCCATTAGGGACTGTGACAGTCTCGATGTGATTTCTGACCGGGTGATGAGACTGTAGCGAAGGGGGGGGGGCTGTTTTTTAAAAATTTATTCTAATTGTTCGCTGAATGTAAGTTAGAAAAAAGAATCGCTACTTGTATATGCTTTGACCTGCTAAAAATGCAACTCATAGATCATGCAGGCATATTTTCCTGTGACTTCCTCCCTTTCCCACTCTCGTGATCCGTCCATTGCATGTAGCTTCGTGTTGACACGGGCGAAATTCGAGATCTGAGAGGCGCCATTTTTGCGGCGATCTCTTCATTTCCCATGCTCTCTCACTTGCTCTGACCGAAGAGATAGTGTGCAGAATGGAGAGAGTAGATTGGCTTAAACACATGAGACTAAACATGCAATGAGCGACGGAAAGGCAAGCCCCTGATGCAGTCAGTCACTTGTGGCCTTTCCCTTGTATTCATGGCGCAATTCTTATAGTTTCTTATAGTTTCGCCGGACTCGTTTTGTTTCGGGGATGCTATGATGTGCTAGCAATGATGAATTATTTTCATATCGACCGAAAACTCTTCGTCTCCTGTCATTCACTTTATGTTTCACACTAGCTATGCGTCTTGAGAGCGACTGTATGCTGGACACTACGGGTAATTGCAAGCAAAATGCCTCCCAACAAGTGACAACAACAGTGACTACTTGCTAGCAACTATCGTAAAGCACACAAATATCGACGCGTGTAACAAACATTTCAAATTGTTAGCAGTTAGCAGCCAACTCATCAGCAACTAGTCAGACCACTAATTTACTACTAGTCAACTCAGCCTTCGCCCGCCCTCCACTAATTTACTACTAGTCACGAGAAACCAGAGTTCTTCCCAGTCCATCGCTCCCTACGGGTGCGCTTCAAAATGATCTCGTCTTTCACTATTCGCGCTGTTTCGGATACGCTTCGCGCTCACTATGCAAGGGCGAATGCCCTCAGCGATCAATAGTATCTTGTCAACGCAGGTAAAAAATAATAGTTCCCTGTCCTAAAAGCTATCAGTCTATCAGACGATATGCCAAGTAGGAAACAAGTAACTGCTCACGCCCCCCCCCCCCCCGTGAAGCAATGTCATCTGAACTACCCGGCTCCCTACTTCCCGGTCCGGACATTTTCCTCCTCCGTCGGGTCCGCTCTGGTATCGTGAGATTATTTCCCATTCCACGCGTACTTGACCTTTGACGAACTGAGTGGAGGGAGGAGGGAAGAAGAGGCCGGGAGGAGGCTACTGATCTACCTGCTCTCATCCCCCCTACCTCTTCCCTTCCTCTCTCTCCCAGACAATCAATACGCTAACCAGCACATTGAGTTTGCTGAGCATTTGAAACGCACGATATTCGTCGGCATTTCTTGCGCTCAATATCTCGCTCATTTCACGCATCTGATTCGAATACGCTTCACGCTCACTATTCCACAACGAATACGCTCAGAGATCAATTCGCGCTCTAAACTCCGCCTATAAAACAGAACCATCATTTATCGTGAGAATATTTTCCGTTCCACTCGTAGTTGACCTTTGACTACCGTTCGAGGGGCGGAGTTAGGAAGAGGCCGGGAGGAGGCGAGTGATCTACCTGCTCTCCCCCCCCTACCTCTTCCCTTCCTCTTTCTCCCAGACAATCAATACGCTAACTAGCACATTGAGTTTGCTGAGCATTTGAAACGCACGATACTCATTCCGCGTATTATGCGGTATTCGCCAAGGAAGAAGGCAAACGCTCAAGAACGTTGTGGCATCTCTGCCACATTTGGCCAACCAATGTCACCTGAACTATCTACACGGCTCCTCCCTACTTCCCGGCCCGGCCCTTCACTCCTCCTTCGGATCCGCTCTGGTATTCATACCAGCGTGTTTTGGAGAGAATCCCATTCATCCCCTCCCCCTTTGGTCTCTGTGTCTCTCAATTTCGCCCGATCTCTCGCCTTCTCTGACCACAGAGAGATGAAAGAGCATGCAGACATGCTCCTCCCTCCTCCTCCTCCTTCGTCTTCCATTCTGTCACTAAGACACGGAAGAGGGCCCGGTGTGCCGAGCTGACAATAGAGTTCGAAATACGGGTCGCCGTCTCTTCATTTCACGCACTCTCTCGTCTCTCTGACCGGTGAGAGAGAGTGTGAAATGAAGAGACGGCGACCCGTATTTCGAACTCTACTGAGCCGAAGGGCCCCATGTCATTTTCGCGAGGCAAGGTTGAAAAGCTTGAGAGCCGCTCATCGTTTGTACTTCACAGCCTGTCAGAGTGGATCGAAAACGGCGGACCCCCCATTCTTCGCCTCATTTTCCCTCCCTGTCATTTTGCTTGTCATTCGGCTCCTCGATGGGTCGGTGGAGAGAATTGAGAAATGGGGTAGAGGAAAAATGTTATAGCATCTGTGAAACATATTTCGAATATTTCTAAGCGCATCAATTTCTCAGTTGATCCTTTTACAACACGGGTGAAACATAATTGCTAAAAATGCGGAACCTTTGCAGGGCTTTCCCCAAACCATTTATACATAGCACCAAGGTCCGCATGTGTTTTATAATTGACACCTTTAGCTGTAGCATGCTCTAATGCACGAAAAAGTAGGTGAAAATAGCGAAAAACAGCTGTTTCGGCCACGCCAAGAGATTCAACTCACTAGGGAAAAATGCTAAAAATATGGCACCTGTGCAGAACGGTGCCCAAACCCTTTCCGCATAGCGCTACGGTGAGTATGCATTTTATTTTTCACCAGTACACTTGTAGCATGCTCTAATGCACGAAAAAGTAGGTGAAAATAGCGAAAAAAACGTCTGTTTCGGCCACGCCAAGAGATTCAACTCACTAGGGAAAAATGCTAAAAATATGGCACCTGTGCAGAACGGTGCCCAAACCCTTTCCACATAGCGCTACGGTGAGTATGCATTTTATTTTTCACCAGTACACTTGTAGCATGCTCTAATACACGAAAAAGTAGGTGAAAATAGCGAAAAACAGCTGTTTCGGCCACGCCAAGAGATTCAACTCACTAGGGAAAAATGCTAAAAATATGGCACCTGTGCAGAACGGTGCCCAAACCCTTTCCGCATAGCGCTACGGTGAGTATGCATTCAATTGTTGCCCCCTTCGCTTGTAGCATTCGATAAAGCACGAAAAACCCAACCATTTTCGTTCATTTCACGCCGCTTTCCTCTCTCGCTCGGAGTGAAATGAGCTCTCCCCTCATTAGAATACATCCGCCGCGACGAACAAAGGAATCCATCCAGTCTGACAGGCTGTGTACTTGAACATTTCCCAAACGGAACTATTGTATTATTGATATTTCTCGTTTTTAGCTCGAGGACTAATCACTCTCAAAATGCGACCTGTCCACTAGCGAGTGCGCGTTATACCTGCCAACCAGAGGTGTATTTTCCAACCAAGGGGTTAGTTTCCCAAGGGCAATAGCTTCAGCTGGACTTTTTTTCTGTTTTTTTTTCACTTCGGATTGTTGCGAAGATGTATTTACCGACGTTTAGCGCAATTCCCTATTGTAACTTGACAAAAGGTAAAGGTGTATCCACGTCAAGCGATTTTACAGTCATAAGTAGACTTTCAATCGTAACGAAACGACTAGTCGTTTAATAGGGAAATTCACCGCCTTCTTCACGAGAGACAGCGCGGAATGAAGAGAGCGAAGGGTGATTTTAATTTGATTTTCACTGATTTCCCTATTAAACGACTAGTCGTTTCGTTACGATTGAAAGTCTAGTCATAAGACAACGCTAGGTGGGACCCACTGGTAAGGCCAGCTGTATCTTGACAATGTTAGCGGAATTCCACACAAAGATTCGAGCAGGAGAT
This sequence comes from Pristionchus exspectatus, assembly GCA_911812115.1. Classification (NCBI taxonomy): domain Eukaryota; kingdom Metazoa; phylum Nematoda; class Chromadorea; order Rhabditida; family Neodiplogasteridae; genus Pristionchus; species Pristionchus exspectatus. Next base: position 21,010,003 of record OU461587.1, read on the forward strand.
TCCTCCTTCCTCTTGCAGAATTTCGTGCATCGAAAACGAAGCGCTGTCCTAGATTCTGCTTTGGGCTCGGAAGGATCCAACTAGAGTGCGCGATTCGGGTCGCCGTCTCTTCATTTCACACACTCTCTCGCAACTCGATCGGCCGAGAGAGTACGTGAAATGAAGAGACGGCGACCCGAATTGCACCCAGCCAGCATCCAACCAGCCTCGCACTTTCCTTCTCTTCCTGTTCTTCCAAGTAGATACTACACTTTCCTTCACGAGCATGATTAATTCACGCCGTACGATGTCTGAGTCTCTCCGAAACGCCTGCTCTCTCGCTCCCTCTAGCCAATCAGAGTAGGTAAATGGGATCTGTCGGCGATATCTGCGTGCAAATGAGCTGGGAGAGGCTGGAGATTTCCTGGTAATAATAGTTGTTCTGGGAAGTGGGAGTTGCAACTATGCTTGTATTTCGAACGCCTCCGCGTAGAATTACGTGACTATTTCTTGAAGAAAAAAATCGTTCGACGGTATCGTAAAATAATAAACCGTTCCGCGTAATCCGATTCCTATCGTTCATTTCGACTTCTGACTGGAGGGTACCCGACCCTAGCTCTTGTTCCTAATCGTTTCCTAGAGGCACTAGTAGCAATTACTGAGAAAATGAGAATTTTAGTATAAATCAATAACGAGCTAGCGAATAAAATATTCCGTATTATGCGCTAAACACCGTAGCGTCTCCGCTGAGCATTTGAATGTTAAGATATCAATATCTCGCACGATCTCAGCGATTTCACTTCGTATTATTTCAATTGTTCTCGGAAAAACTTTTGCTGTGGATTTTGCAAAATGAGTCGTTGAGTTTCAAATACGTTTCAGACAGAAGTTATGAAACGAAAGTTCTGTCTCAGTCGATTCATCGTTCCTTTCCTGTGTTAAATAAAGATATCATTGTTGGCGTTCGTGCGTAAGAACTAGAGTTCGAAATACGGGTCGTCGTCTCTTCATTTCACACTCTCTCTCTCTCACCGGTCAGAGAGACGAGAGAGTGCGTGAAATGAAGAGACGGCGACCCGTATTTCGAACTCTAGTAAGAACGTGTCCTTCCTGTTCACATATTAACCGCGTGTATCTACTGATTTCAATTTCACTTGGCCTCGTTGCAATCCCTTTTTTGGCGCCGCTTATCGTGCAATTTGAATTCGCGCCACAATTTTTTCCATTTTTCAGCCTAGTGCAAAAATGTTCGAATTTTTAATTTACCGTAAAATAAGGCGCGAAATTCAAATAGCCTATCGTGCGTTTCAAATGCTCAGCAAACTCAATGTGCTGGTTAGCGCGTATTGATTGTCTGGGAGAGAGAGGAAGGGAAGAGGTAGGGGAGGAGGAGAGCAGGTAGATCACTAGCCTCCTCCCGGCCTCTTCCTAACTCCGCCCATCGAACGGTAGGTAGTCAAAGGTCAGCTACGAGTGGAACGGAAAATATTTTCACGATACGATACGGTTATCATCAGCGCTGAGCGGCGTGCGCTTTAAATGCCCTTTAGAATTTCCTGTTCCACTGGTTTCCATTTCACTTGGCCTTTCCTTTGCAACCGAAGGGCGATCTTGTGTTTCAAGGAGTCTTTAGTCTGAAAACTTCATTCTATATCTATCTTGAACTTCCTGAAATGTGGAATGAACACACAAACTCGTTATCCTGACAGCTACAGTCTATGATCTTCTGAAACGTTAATATTTGAGGCAACGCTAATTGCTACTGCGCTAATTGTGAGATCAAACACGAAGAAATTCTGCAGCAATTAGCTACCTAGATAGAGACCATGTGATGAGTGTGTGGATTACTCACTCTTCTACACACCAGATGCTGAGAATAGCGGCACTTACGACATATCTCGAGGGACTCATTCCCTCTAATGGTGATTATCGCTATCTCTATCTTTCTCCCACCTTCATGTCTGTCACGCCTCTTAGCGTTTACAGATAGCTCATCGCAAGCTCGTCACTGTCCACTAGGTCGCTATCAGAAGATATTTCGCAAAACGCTGTACTCTATCGTTCATGTTCATTATCACTATTTCCTCCTCCGTCATATCTTTCCGCTTATACATTGCTAATCGTTTCCTTATTCCCAAGATTACATCGAATGTACGTAAACATCGAATGTAAAAAAACAAAAACAACAAAAACAACAAAAAAACAAACATTTGCCTTATCGTTTCTGCGCCATCCTTCCATCGCTAGCAACTCCTCTTCGGGCTTCGAGAGATTTTCGGTAACGCGTCCTCTTTCCCACTTTTGTTTCCGCGTATAGCACCTCGCTATAACGCAGGTTGATGATTTATTCCACCATAACTGGAACTGCATTCTCCACGGAAAATTGCCTGAACATCGCGAAATGCTCCTAGGTCCATCCTCTTCCCCGTGTTAAAGAAGGCGTAAACTCCAAATTCGGGGAAGCACTTCCCTGTGCAATCAGGGGGGGAAGTACTGTAAGAGGGTGAGAGTGACAGACGCGAGAGTTTTTCGCTCCTCTCCCGTCTCTTCCCATCTCCTCTGCGTCTTGACCTAGACCCCTTCCCTTTGCACCGCGCATCTTGATTTTGCCTGTGCCCTGTAGAAACTTTGCGCGCGTGAAACTCAGTTCAAAGTTGAGCTAGAGAGTTCTAATTTTCAAATTCGGAGTGTGGTTTACGGAAACTATCGACCTATGACATCAGATACCCCCCGAAAATATTGAGTTTACTCCTTCTTTAAAATTTCTGGATTTTTCTGTCTTTCAATGCGTTTTCAAAAACAAAGCAGAGTGACGATGACGCTGTGTTGCAAGTTCGCATTGAAAAAATTCGCCCTGTTTGATTTTTTTCGTGATTCAGTTCATTATCCCTTCTTTATCCCGTTTGTTGTCGAACGTTGTCGATTCGAACTTCTCGTGGTATTTGTTGTAGAGAAAATTAAAATATGAAATAATTCCAGTCTAAAATATGATGCGCATCAAGGAGGCGATTCTTCGAAAGAAGCTCATCCACGAGCTCAACGACGAATGGAAAGACGAAACGGAAGGTGAGCGGACTCTCCTCTTTTCGCGTGCTCTCTCGCTTCTCTGACCGACGAGAGAGTGGGGGGAAATGAAGAGAGCCAGAGGCTCTCTCCATTTCGCCTGCTCTTTAGTCGGTCAGAGAAAAGAGGGAGCACGCGGATTTAGGAGGAATTTCGATTTCGAAAAGTGCAAATTCAGCCGCGAAAAAATTCGTCAACGTGGTGCAAAGCGCTTTCGAAGCGAATGGTGAGTTGTAGTGCAAATTTTGGACATTCTGCACCGTTTGGCCCCATACCGCACCACAACTTTACCCTTCTTAACACTTACTAACACTTTCCCGGGTGTGTTAAAAAATGATGGTGGCAAGAAAAGCAAAAAAATATATAAAAAAAATTAAAAAAAATAAAAAAAATTCAATGAAAATTAGAGACTGCGATGAACGGGAGTTTGGATGATTGATTTCAAAATAGTTTGGCAATTCTTCCTCTGAATTCTTATTTATCGAACCCTCCGCACTTGGGCAATGGATGTGCTTTCTAGTTCGCGCAATGCGTCAGAGACGAGGATATTAGCAGATTTTGCGTGAATTCGGCGAAATTCTCGCCAGTTTCCCGCTGAATCCGCACGATTCTCGGTATGTATCGTGAGAATATTTTCCATTCCACTCGTAGCTGACCCGTTGACGAACGTTCGAGGGGGCGGAGAAAGGAAGAGACCGGAGGAGAGGGTAGATCAAGCGTTCTCCTCCCCCCCCCTTCCTTCCCCCCTGCCTCCCTCCCAAACATTCAATAGCTCGCTAACCAGCACATTTCATTTGCTGAACATTTCAAACACACGATAGTTCGCGCAATTAGTCTGAGATGGAGATAATAGCAGATTTTGCGTGAATTCGGCGAAATTCACGCCAGTTTCCCACTGAATCCGCACGATTATCGCGCAATATAGATATTCTCGCGCAAGCACCACTGCATCGTGTGAACTTTCCCATAGATTATGCCTTATTTTTCTCATCTCAGCGCTCTCGGTTGCGAGTTGCGAGAGCCCGCATCTTGATAGATTTTGCCACACATTCCCTATCGTTTTGCGCATTCTTAGTAGTTTCCTAGCCGCGAACCCTACTCCTTATTTGTGCTGCACTTATTTCTTTAAAATGATATCGAATTGCATCACTGACTACCTATTGCGTAACGAAATGTTTGCTGTGTCCTCAATGGCAACAAACTCTATTCGCATTGGCTAGAATATTTTGTTAGTTCAGATATGTTTCATGCTAGGCGTAAATTTGTTCGCGTTCGCTGCTAAATTATTGTTCGCTGCAGTTCTCTATAAAAAAACCACTTCCTCATTAGCTCGACGATTTGTTGCCGAACATTCACTTCCATTCTTTCCTATTCCAAACTTTTTTTCATTTACCACAATTGTCTGATCTTCATCTCCTCTCTATACTCTCTTTCGCTCTGTCTGACTGCCGAGAGATACTGGGAAATGGAGAGACGGGAGCAGAGATTTCGTCTCTTCACTTAGCCTTATCTCTCACCAGTCAGAGAAACGAGAGAGTGTGGCGAAACGAGAGAGACAGACCGAGAGTGTTCATTACGGACGACGTCGCGTAGAGAATGAAAGCTGACAGCCGCCAATTCAGAGGCATTTTCTCCTCCTTTTTCTCGCCTACTTTTGTCTCTTCTCACCTGAAGTTGCATGTCTCTCCAGTTTCCACGCGCTCTTGGCCAGTCTGAAAGCCTTGCCATCCTTGTCACAGCTGGCCTTACCAGTGGGTCCCACCTAGCGTTTTCTTATGACTGTAAAATCGCTTGACGTGGATACACCTTTACCTTACCTCACCTTTACCTTGTCGAGTAGATGCAGAATAATCTCGTATCTCCAGCATTTCTGGTTCGCGGTTCCCAATCGCCCAGCGTTACTTGACTCCGCCTTGACCACGCACACCATGATCTCTGTCTGTCAGCACAGCATTCTACACCGACAGAAAAGGGGGGAGGTATCAGTCTGGTCGAACTGCAAACTTGAACTATGAAATGTTTCTGAAACATATCGCGATTCTCATTTTGCATCTGACAGACCGGGAAATTCTAGATAGATATGTTTCACACACTTTACATATTTCGGAGAAATCATTGTTTGAATAGAGCGGGAATTTGCAGTTCTATCGTGTCGGGATTTTGGCGCGAAATTTGCATCCATTGTTCACCCTTATCTGGAGAGAACAAAGGGGTTCAGAATGCTGTGTCAGAGGCGATTTGCGCGTGAAATGATGATGCGAGATCGTTCGCGAGCTCCTCTCGTCACTTCTCCCTAAGCTCCGAAGCCCATCGTTCCAGTGGGAATGCGGTCAGATTTGGCTCAAACGCGCGTTCGGATTCTCTGTCTCTCTCAATTTCGCGTGCTCTCTCGCTCACTCTCACCTGCCCCATTTTCGAAAATACAATTTTTTAGGGTTGATATTTTCGCGTTTTGACCGCTTTTCCATTGCGGTTTACCTAGGGACCACAACGCAGATAGCGGTTTTTACACAAATGAGACAAAAGTTAGCTCAAACTACCCCCCAAGGGCTTCATAACATCATACTTTTTGCCGTTTGTGAATATCTTGTCTGGGAGCCGCGCTAGGGCTCGAGAAGTGCGCGCGCAATGCACCGGGGGAGAGGAGGGAGAGGCGAGACGAGAGGGAAAGGGGCGGAGCCTAATTAGCGTGTGTCTCTCTCCCTCCCCCCGCCCTCTCGCATGCCTCTCCCCGCCCAAAAAACACAAGCCGGGGAAGCATGCTAAAAATCTAATTTTTTCTCTAAAATTCCTAAAATATTCAAATTAGTCAGAAAATTGTTGTCCGAGCAGAACTTCCAAACTGAAACATGTCAAAACGACTCATTCCCTTCGTTCATATGCAAATTTAATCCTCTTAGCGTTCTGAGGCACTTCTCGGACAGTGCTCGATCGATAGGTAATGGTAACAGCTATCCATAGCACTTTAGAGCGAGTGATTTGGTTTAGAATGAAGCTTGTGTTTTTGTTTTCTCGCTTTTTGGCGAAATCGTGTCCGCACAAAGTGGGCGGAGCTTGCGGCCCCTAGGTTTACCTTTACTGTACAGGCCCGAGCCGTTGTCTTCGAGTGATCAATTCATTGCTTCTGAGTGAAAAAAAAAGAAAAAATTTTTTTATGATACTATCACTACGTTGTCATAATGAATAATTCATTTCCTCATTCACCGTTGTCAGAGTGACGAACGAGCACTAGAGTTCGAAATACACGGGTCGCCGTCTCTTCATTTCGCACACTCTCTCGCCTCTCTGACCGGTGAGAGAGCGCGTGAAATGAAGAGACGGCGACCCGTATTTCGAACTCTAATGAGCACGCACAATGAAGAAACTGCTGTTTTGCTATTTCCAAATGCGTTTCATCTTTCCTGTAAAGGCACGAGCTGTTGCTTTCCAGTGATCATATATTTCCAGTGTATATATCTTTCCAATAACATGAGTCACAGTCCATGACTCATTTCCTGGCTGCTGATTTCTCAATTTCACCCTTCCTTTTTTGCGTCATTCCTTCATCGAAACTTGCATTTCTCCACCACTTACTTCTTGTTTTCTGATGGTCTGCCTCTCTCAACTGGCAATAATCTTTCATTTCACTTACTGTCTAGAAGCTTCGTTTTCCGCAGCGCTTTTCCATGTCAACCGTCAATTAGCCAGCCTCCAACAGACTGCGCCCCACTCTGGAATTGCTCACCTAATAGGCCACCTAATAACTCACCTATAATGCCACCTAACTTGTCACCTATTAGGTGGGATATTAGGTGGCCTATTAGGTGAGCAATACCAGAGCAGTCTCTTCTTCTTCTTCTTCTTCTTCTTCTTCTTCTTCTTCTTGCCAGCAATGTCTGACTCTCACAAATTCGCGCTCTAGGAGACGCCACTATTGCTCTCTCGATCTTTCGTAGCCGTTGCTAGGATGAAGATTAAATACTCTTTCTGCCTGTCGCGCGACGCGCGCTTGATTTGCATTACTTTCTCCTTTTCAAGCGATGACCTGGCTCTCTCATTTCGCCGTACTCTGTCGCGTTTCTCTAACTGCTGAAGAGAAAACGTAGAGACGAAAACATTGTTTCGCTCGAGTTTTTCTTCCGCGCGCTATTTCCTGACACGAACCCAACTTCGTTCCTTTTTTAAGCCTATGCCCTGTCCATGCCGCCACAGCAATCGATAAGCGATGGTGCCGGGCCTACCGCGAAGCCGCAGCGATTACGGTAGCACCCGGGGCTACGGTGGTAGCCCGCGATGGTCGATACTCGACTATGAAACGGGCGGCGAGGCCAGCCGGCTGCTGTCGTCGTGGATAGTGAGGGCGGAGTTATTCCATCTGAGAGCTTCGTCGACGATTGATAATCTGCGATTGCATGCGAAGGTTAAGCTAAGAGGAGCATTCAGAAGTGAGTAAGAGGCCATGTCCGGAATTTAGAGATTTCAGGAGCATTTATAGCTGCAGTTTTAGTGTTGAAACGCAGTAGTGAAACGATTACACAGTGAAAGCAAGGATGAGTTTGCAGCCCGTAAACAGCACACTTTGCAGCACTTCGGTAAAGGCGTGATTTTGCAGCACAAAAATACCCCTTTTGCAGCACTCGCAGCGCCTCCGGCCGCCTCGCCGCTGCCGCCGCTGCGACAGAACAGCGAGGATCAGGGTGAGATCGGTGTCTGACTCTCTCGATGCCGCGTGCTCTCTCGCTTTCTCTGATCAAGACTGCTAAACGCAGGAAGTTTCGAAACTTCCTGAATTTATCGAAGTTGCTAAACGCAGGAAGTCTGATTTTCGAAAAGCCTACTAAATGCAGGAAGTCGCGACTCGGGTATCGAGCGTGAGCAGTACTTCGTTCATCCCCTGCTGCCTTTTGTCAACGAGTTGCACACGAAACTGACGGATCTGCAGGTATCTCTCAATCTCTCAATTGCACAAATTCGCGCGTTCTTTATAATCAGTGAAATAGGTTTATCATGATTGCGTTCTCGTCTCGTCAAAGTCCAATCCGTCAAAGTCGTCAAAGTCCGTCAAAGTCCAAGTATCTCAGGAAAATTGATTGAAATGGGCAGTCTTCGCGTTTCGTAGTGATTGTGAAGCAGATTTGAATAGAAAAAGTAGAAAAAATTCATTCGGAACATAGAGTTGCATACGAAACTGACGGATCTGCAGGTGAGATTGTTTGATTCCATCTAATTTCAGTGATTCTCTATCATTATCACTAAGTACAAAGATCCCAATCCCCTCCTGAATGATTCCTCCTGCAGGCCAATTGCCTTGATATCAGGATAAATGTAAATGTATCCAATAGGTGAAGACGATTTTCCTTTGTAAAAATTGATCTTTTGATCTTGATTACGAGTATAATTGGGCGTCACGATTTTTGAGTTGATTGTAAGACGTCCGTGTCCGATATGCAAATTATTTTTTCTCTTTGCCATCGCGCTTCATAGTGATTGTGAAGCACATCCGAAGCTAAAGTTCCAGATACAATTACAACGTTTGGCGAAACATATTTGTCGAGGAAACGGCGTAACAACTAGGGTTGGCTAAACGATACTCTAAACGTGGCACGTTTAGCTCCCCCTACGCTCTATGCCCCTGAGATCGGTAGCACTCTCTTCATTGCGCATGCTCTCTCGCCGCAACTTGGGAAGAGGTAGGGGAGGGGGAGCTAAACGTGCCACGTTTAGAGTATCGTTTACCCAACCCTAGTAACAACCAGTTCTTCGAACTCCAAAAGTAATTTCCCAAAGTGCAATGTTGTCTGCTCTTTCATTTCCTCACCGGGATAATAGAAAGGTGTGCATGAAGTAAGTTTCCTCGTGCGTAAGCTGCAGAGAAACTCTCTCATCACAGAAACTAGAAAGCGTTTCGTTTCGAGTTCAAGCATGCTGCAATACTAAACAATGCTGTTCTCTGCTCGCAGATTAGGGGAAGTCAACCGGGAAATATTCGCATCGGAAACACCATAACAATCTATCTCTGTCTCTCTTATTTTGCAGTTCTCTCTCGGTTTGCCTGAATGACGAGAGATAAGGCGAAATGAAGAGACGATCAACCAACTGAGTGGTGGCTGATGCATCAGAGGCGACGTCACAATTGCAACCTTTAGTTATGTAGCAATCATCAGATAGATACTGCCAATCTGGTCTGCAAACGATATCACAAATATGAATCGTCATTTCACAATCAGAAGGAATTTCGAAAACCCATCGAAAGAAGGAAATGTGTCGTGTCTACTGCCCTTTCCATAAACAGGCGCGAAAAGGAGAAGAGGAAGTGTAAAGCTATATTCATGTTCCGATCACTGGAAACATCATTGCTTCTCGATCTGACTCCGCTAAATGAATTCAGTCGTCACAAAAGTATACTGGGGCTGCTGGACAAAACAATAACAACCAAAGCAACAACAACAACAACAACAACAACAACAACAACAACAACAATAACAACAACAACAACAACAACAACAACAACAATTTGCAGAAGCGCGCGCTGAAAGTGACGTGGAAGCGTCTGAGCGAGGCGCCGAAGACTTCCGGTCGGGGCACGATTCAGATCATGGAGAGGGTGAGAATTATTTTTTACATATGAAGAATGGAAGCAATGGCGATTCACGGTTTCCCGAAGCTATCAAGATGGCGTGAAACTCATTCGATTTTTGGTCAAACCGACGCGAACATACCAAAACAACTGAAAAAAAATTAAATGTGGTCCAAAACATTGTCGCCCAGTCGGTGGAAACAATACCGATACCGAATCTGATCCCTAGCCTAATTATTGCAAGAGACGGATATTGCAGATATTGGACAAGTTGATCGAGTCCGAACCGTCCGTCCCTTCCCTATTCTACAAGAGCGCCTTTCTCTCGTGCATCGAGGACCGGAGGTGTGGGAGGTCCCAGAGCAATGAGAGGTTAGTTTGTAATTTATTTTGATGGCTAAATAACTTATCTAAATCAAGCGCTAGTAAAGAGCTCTCGATTTGAGAGACGTCACAAAATAGGCATAAGATAAATATGGACATTCGTGAAGAACATCACCGTTTCATTATTAATAATGTTTTTTAAATTAATAATAATTAATTTATTAATTAATTAAAATTAAAGACGATGGGCGACAACAATCGCCACGCTGCGAGACCACGCGCACATCTTAGTCAAATTCGTGGACACGATCATTCAGTAAGTTTAATCTCTATCAGAAATTTATCATATTTATCGGAAAATTAGGGATATTACTGCGGGAAAAATTCTCCATTATTTTTTTGCTCAAATGGGGCGACATGTTTGCCATCGATCTAATCCGAATCAGTATTTATTAAATGTGTTTCACGAGGGATTCGTAAGTGGGTTGGAATGAGAGAACACGATAGTATCCAAATTTTTCTGTGAAAATAACAATCAATGCTCAACCCCCCCCCAAGTTTCAAGTGCACAGCGTGCCATCGAGGATCAAAAAGTTCATTTACATGGCAGAGCCCACTTTTCGCTCTCTCTCACTAATCCTATTCCCACTCATTTTCGTCGTCTCATTTCTGTCTCCACAGAGCGGTGTCTCAAATCTCAAGGATGAGTTAGGGGTAGACGGGAGAAACGATATTGTCTGTCCCGTGAAACATAAAAAAGAAATGAGAATTCGTGTTTCAGGACATTTTTTAATCTTAACATTGCATTGAAACATAACTGGTTTTTCTGAAACTCATATCTCATTTTCAATGATTACGCGAGCTCCATATCTCGAAACCCACCGAAGGAAACCCCATACCCTGCATTATTTTTGGAATCCTGACGATATTTCTGAAACTTTGATGGAGCTCGATTTTTGATAAAAGATCACATGCTCGAAAAATTCGGATAAATGTACTTATTTTTGCAGTTTTTCGTGTTTTTCTAAAATGTAAGAATAATTATCAAAAATCGGGCTCCATCAAAGTTTTAGAAATCTCGTCAGGATTCCAAAAATAATGCAGGGTATGGGGTTTCCTTCGGTGGGTTTCGAGATATGGTACTCGCGTAATCACAAAAATTTAGTAATTCAAGCTCAAATTTGCTTAGAGCGATAGTTAGTGTACAAAAATTACATGGATCAGTGGCGGATTTAGTGGCCTATAATCTGTTGCCGATTGAATGCCAACATTCGATCTGGCCGATCGTTGATAAAGCATTTTGTACCAATAATTCTCTCGATTTCGCGCCGCAAAACTCGCTCGAATGGGTCGAAATGATTCGCACTCCCCTCTCCCCTCATTAGAATACGTGCGCCGCGACGAACAAAGGAGGCGATCCTCAATGGCACGCTGTGAAGTGTGCCATCACTTCAGATTGATTTTCGAAATACGTGTCTCTTCATTTCACGTGCTCTCTCACCGGTCAGAGAGAGACGAGAGAGCGTGTAAAATGAAGAGACGGTGACCTAAAGTCTGCTTCAGATTGATGTTCGACGGCACCACCATCCACAGCGACATGCCCGACCCGGAGACCATTGGTGATTTTTTTTCTCTTTTTTCCCCCAGATTTTTCTCGCAGAGTATTTCCTCCCTATATCATTCTCATTCCCTACCTCCTCCACATTTAAAGCGGCTTTTGCTTTTGGGTCAAAAATCGAAGAAGTTCCAGGAGGGCATTTCGAGACTCTCCGTTTCTCCATTTCCCATTATCTCTTACCAATTAGAGACACGGGACTCGTGATAGTCAGTTTCAATCATTTTATATGGTCTCTCCACAGCATTCTGACCCCATTGTTCTCTCCAGAAAAGGGTGAACAAGGGGATTAAGTTTTGAATTTTCCCGCCACACCGTAATCGGACTGCAAAAATTCAAAATGAGCGGGGAGAGCGGCCGCTCCCTCCGCCCAGGCCTTGTAGTTCGATTCATGCAAAGTGCGCAAGTACATATGTAAAGATCTCCCCCTTCTCTGTCGGAGAAGAATGCTGTGTCTCGCTTCATCTGATTGGCGAGAGATTGAGTAAAATGAAGAGACGAGATCATGACTTACAGTAGATATCAATAAATTAAACAAATGCAAGTCCAAACATTAGTTTTACATATTTGTAAATTTTCTCTGTAGTTGCTCCAGAATTAGGGGGGGGAGCAGGTAGATCACTAGCCTCCTCCCGGCCTTTTCCTCTCTCCTCCCTCCACTCAGTTTGTCAAAGGTCAGCTACGCGTGGAATTAAAAATAATCTTACGATAGTACCTTCGTTGTTCGCCGGTTCCGGAGCGCACACATCATAATCTAGAAATTTCACACTGCTCGGCGCATGTTTCTCGCGCGCATTTCTTTCTCCCATTTCGCATTCATTTGCGAGAGCATTGGAAATAAGGAACGGCGAGCAAAAGACACGGCTCATTTCATCGAAAAAATTATCGGGGATTTATAAGTAGACTTTCAATCGTAACGAAACGACTAGTCGTTTAATAGGGAAATGCACAGCCTTCTCGCGAGAGACAGCGTGGAATGAAGAGAGCGATGGGTGATTTCCCTATTAAACGACTAGTTGTTTCGTTACGATTGAAAGTATTTATAAGCTGTTAAAGGCAAAACATGTGGTCTATGCACTCAAAGTCCGGCTGTGATCGCTGCAGGGCCAGCGATTGGTGTTCACACACAAAAATGAATTTCAGGAATCATCCACAACCGGCTGTACCCACTGGGATTCAATCGGAAGATCTGGAACCTGCTCGGAGAGTGCTTTGCGGAGGTGGGCAAAGATAAAATATAAAAAAGCAAAGAGGGAATTAGTAAAGTCTTCACGGTGATCAAGACGTTCAAATAATATGCACACAGCCAATCATTACTCTCCTAGTTTTGATGAAGAGAGTAATGATTAATGACTACATAATCGATAAACCAATAATTCGATCCTTACAGGTTTTCTTCATGCAAGAGTGCGTGCGGGCGTATCCACACGCAGCGTCCGCCTGGTCTCTGCTGTGTGTGAGTGTTTATTCACTAAAAATCTTGTTCACAATCAAAATTTTGAATTTGAAGAAAGTCAGGTTTGCATCCACCTTGTCACTGCTCTGTGTGAGCTCATTTACTCATTCGAAAAATGTTCATCAGTCGGAAAAGTCACTCATATTTTGGCCATTCCCTTGTTTCGAACTCTATCTCCAGCCATTTCGGGAAGACTCGCATACGAGACGAACTTCTTAGAATAATATGTTTCACGCTGCCCATAAGACCATCAGATGTGGTAGTCTGTCAATTGTTTCTAAGGAGATCGTAAATTTAAAAAAAAACTATCATCAGTTAGCGCAGCTAGCTAAACCGATGGATGATTTATCTCTTTCAATATGTAATATTCCGCTGTCTCTCTAACTAACCAGAAAAAAATGCAAAATGAAGAAATACACACATAAAATTACATAAAATCTTAACCCGTCTCAATCAACACATAAAATACATTTTAAAAAAACGTAAAATATAAAAAAAACACAAAAAAAACATAAACATAATCAATCCGCTCCATCGTAGGTCTCGTTCACCGACCGAATGTACGCGGCGTGCAAGCCGACGTCGTCCACTGCCGCGAGCATTGCCGCGTCCGCTAGTCATCATCAGGTAAGAATTTACTCCACTATCGTTAACTTAGTCATGTGATCAGGCACGTTGATTAGTTATGAACGAGTAGCAATTGAAAAGTGTTCGGTAATAAGCTAGCAAGAATAAGAGACCGCGGCAGCGAGTATAGCCGTCTCGGTCAGTCATCATCAGGTGCGTTGATTAGGCACGATCCGGGAAAAGAATGATAGGTGACTGGAACGATGGTAAGAGGTATCTACGAGAATTAACGTTGTAAGCAAAGCTGCATCGACGAGTCATCATAGAATTGTAACTGAAAAAAGGGATAATATCGTACAAAAAGTGGCAAAAAAAGAAGATTCTAACGTAGTGAGATCAGCAGCATCTGCCAGTTATCGTGAGATTATTTTCCGTTCCACTCGTAGTTGACCTTTGACTACCGTTCGAGGGGCGGAGTTAGGAAGAAGCCGGGAGGAGGCTAGTAATCTACCTGCTCTCCTCCGCCCTACCTCTTCCCTTACTCTCTCTCCCGGACAATCTACTCTGGTTTCTCGTGACCAGTTGCTAACCAGTTGGTGACCAGTTGCTGGCGGATACGCGAGCAACTGGTCAGGGTACTGGTCAGCAACTGGTCAACCACTGGTCAGCAACTGGTTGGGGGGATAGGCCACGCCCACTTTCAAATCAGAGGGATACTGAGGGATATAGAGGGATATTGATTGATACCGTATGAGTGAACCTCATACTGTAACTGACCCATACATGGTACGGCCATGTACGGTAGTCACATTCAAAAGGCTTTCCCTTGTGGGATAGCAGTACACAGCATCCACTTTCGGGAGCCGTCTGGATCATCATAATCTGATCTGAATAGGGGCGAAAAATAGGCCCGTATAGGCAAGGCGCATGCTAGTCACGACGGGTAAGTAAAAAACCTCTCAACCAGTTGCTGATTAGTTGCTAGCAACTGGTCAGCAGCCAACTGGTCAGCAACTGGTCAGACCACTTGTTAGCAACTGGTTGGCGCAGACTCCGCCCACCCCAACTGGTCAGCAACTGGTCACGAGAAACCAGAGTATACACTAACTAGCACATTGAGTTTGCTGAGCATTTTAAACGCACGATATGAAGAAATTGCATGCATCAACATGCGATTTTTATTGCAATCCCATACTATTTAGACACAACCCACAGTGCCGAACTAGTGCCTTCGCAGGCGAAAGTACATACAAAATAAAAAAAACATTAAGCGAGGGGGTTATGTTTCACATTGACAATAACGTCACGTCTTCTGCGCATCATCGATGCAGATGACGATGATGACATAGAAATTCAAATGATAATTTATTTTAAATATCAAATCACGCACTTCCCGTTCTAACAGCTGGCCTTTCCTGTGGGTCCCACCTCCTGTATTACGACTGTACAATCGCTTGACGTAGATGCACCTCTACGTTTCACCTTTACTTCTAGTTCCACGACGAGCCATTTTATTCGCTTATTATAGATTTTTCTGAGCATTTCGGGGGCTGCGTCACATTACCACAGCCTGTCAGGGTGGATCGAAAACGGCGGACCCCCATTAGTATCTATGAAACAAATTTCGAATATTTCTTAGCCCATCAATTTCTCAGCTGATCCTTTTACAACACGAGTGAAACATAATTGCTAAAGATGCGGCGCCTGTGCAGGGCTTTCCCCAAATCATGTATACATAGCGCCAAGGTCAGCATGTGTTTTATATTTGACACCTTCAAGCTCAGCATGCTCTAATGCACGAAAAAGTAGGTAAAAATAGCGAAAAACGGCTGTTTCGGCCACGCCAAGAGATTCAACTCACTAGGGAAAAATGCTAAAAATATGGCACCTGTGCAGAACGTTGCCCAAACCCTTTCCGCATAGCGCTACGGTGAGTATGCATTTTATTTTTCACTCGTACACTTGCAGCATGCTCTAATGCACGAAAAAGTAGGTAAAAATAGCGAAAAACGGCTGTTTCGGCCACGCCAAGAGATTCAACTCACTAGGGAAAAATGCTAAAAATATGGCACCTGTGCAGAACGTTGCCCAAACCCTTTCCGCATAGCGCTACGGTGAGTATGCATTCAATTTGTCCCCCGTTCCCTTGTAGCATGCGATAAAGCACGAAAAACCCAGCCATTTTCCTTCATTTCACGCCGCTTTCCCCTCTCGCTCGGAGTGAAATGAGCTCTCCCCTCATTAGAATACGTCCGCCGCGACGAACAAAGGAATCCATCCAGTCTGACAGGCTGTGATTACGTAGAAAATAATAACTAATTTCCAGTTTTCGGAGATGCCGCCGATGTGCCCGGTGCGTCGTTCAACACAACGTCCGCTCGAACTACCCACGACGTTGAGGATATCGAGTGAGCGATGATCTTTGATCTTTGATCTTTATGGTCTCCGTCAAGGCTACAATCTCAGGAACCAATGTGATCAGGCACTCAATCGCAATCTTTCGAATTCTCAATTTAGCCTGGTCTTTGGATCTCCAATAACGCTCATCGCGTGGTACATTATTTCAACGTTGTGCCTGATCTTTGATCACTTACTGAAATACCAGTGATGCAGGACAAAAACGAAATGCGCTCGTTGTTCTCTAATTTCTCTGAACCCCGCGAGCCATACCCTTTCCATCGGTTCGGATCAAACCTACGACTGATCTTTGATCTTTAATCTTAGATCTCTCTCAGAGCCCCGTGCGACCTCCTGTGCTCCCTCTCCTGCCGACGACGACCGCCCGTCGCCCTCGTACACGACGTCCAATCCCGCCACGCCCGGTATCTATTTCATTCAATTATTATTTGCGTCACTTCGCCAGTATACAAGAATACGTGCGAAACGGGGTTCAATTCACTGAAAGTATCAACCCTTCTCAATGAGAAAAAAACATTTTTCTGTTTTAGAATTCCGATGTGTTTCATTAGTTTGCCATAGTCATGGAGAGTCTGCTGCGATGATTATCTCTTGGCGAGTTCCGAAATAAATAAATCACTTAATTTCCAGCGCCCCGGCCGAACTACCTGCCTCTTGGTCGCCGACCCGACTCGCGCGGGGGCACGCCCGGCACGCCCGCCGGAGTGTACCCATTCGACAAGCACGCTATTACGAGGACTGCGAGGTACGGTAGCAATGATGAGCACCATCCTCGGATAATTGGACAAAATCGGGGGTTCGATAAAAAAATTACTGAAAATCCCGGTGTTCGCTTTCGAAATCGGGAGTTATAGGCTACTAACCCGGGGTCAAAATCGGGGGTATGGTCCGATATCCGACCCCAAACTCAACACTGTCCGGTAGATTACGGTAGCTAACGTTGGTTCGGGATACAGTGGGAACCGTCGATATCCTTCTTGACAACACTAGGTCGGATGACAACTATTTTACGATGTGTTCTCTAACATTACAGTCATTTGTCTCTCGGCTTCTAATGTTCTCATCCGACGTAGCGCCTTGTTAGCAATAACATAGAGATTACGGTGCATGACTACGGATTATTATATTTGAAACACTGGGTACGGTATTCCACTACGGTATGAGATTGCCGATTGTAGGTCGCCAACTCGAGCAGGCAAGAAGAAGAAGGTGCACTCGAATGGGAAAAGTCTGCTGCGATCAAAATCCGAAGTCGCCAGCAAAATCGAGATGCGCACTACCGTAGTCTAGTCTATTGATATTGATTGATTACTATTCAAACCCTTTCAAACCCTGTGTTATTACAGATTTCTCTTTCCGCATTCATACTCTATCTAGCTTTCAGGCTTGATCATAAATGGTCCCTTCATTTCGCACTTTACCACTGAGAGAAGGTGAAATGAAGAAACCTTTATTTAAAATATTATCCCTGTCCACACATTTCGCCGATTGGTTGCCACACACATTCCTTTCCCTTGTATGGGTTCACTTATCGCTGGAGACCTCCCGGAAGAGTGATATCTCTCTAATTGACAATTGTTGCACGTGCTAGTAGCGTATAATTCGAGTGCTTGAACCCCAATCGCCATTGCCATGTTGATAAAGGAGTTATGAACAATTTCTGTTGTCGAGATGTTTTTTGTGTGTTTTTTTGCAATTACAGAGACCAATGAGTAGACAGATCAGAAAGAGTAGAAATATGATCTTGTTGAGACATTTGGTACATTTGTAATGTTAATTTTTTAACTTGAATGCGTGAACATCTTTCTGCTCGCACTCGATCAATGACAGTCTATCTTAGTCTTCGGATTGTGAAGGCCCCTGAAACCTACTAAATGCCCTTTCTATTGTTTTTTTGGTTTAAAATTCGAATTGTAAGAACGAACGCCGATTTTAGCGTATTGATACTGACTAAATGCTGTCTCTACTCATATTGCAGCTCCAAAATTAAACTAACTGCATGATGCTGACCACAAAGCAATGAATACAATGAATACAAATCTGTACAGTGAAAAACGCAATCATGATATCGATAAGGATTTATCAGGCTAATTGTAAGGCCCGGTAAAGTGCGCATTGAGCATCCATCTTCGCTCGCCTTCGGGATAGAAGAAGATAAGGACAGAGTGAGCTGAATCCGTCAGTCGGACACGGTGCAGCGTGTCCAGCAAGTCGTACTGAAATTTACAAATGCGAGGGCCGCCACACAAAAAGGGCTGCTACACAATCCTCGCCTGAGCTTGAATGAGCCTCTAACCCAACCGATTCGGCTACATCGACGGACCTCCGTTTCTATTGCTCACCCATTATGTCAATTTGCTCGTGATACCATGGCCGTAACGGAACAAACACTGAATTTAATTGAAATACAACCTTTTGGCTCCATTCCGCCCTAACGCCTATTGTTCGAGCCGTGAATAAAGAACAAAGAATATAAATTAGTACAAAGGAATCACGTGTCCGAAACGTGAGCATCGACTGATCAAGAGCAACACCTGCATATCTGAATCCATAGCAGCTCGAATCTGTCCTATGTCAATATTCTGATATCCCGAAACCTCGAACAACCAAGATCCAATCAACTTGAGACAAAGACGACTCTAAAATAGTTGATCAACTGAAAATTTCACATTTTTTAGCATACCAGTATGAGCGATAAAATTCCATTAAAACGAACGACTAGATTTCGCATCTTAAGGGTTCTGAATTTCGGCAATACTTTATGGAACATGGCTCCAGTATAAAGCAGCCGCTCTTTCTGAAATTATTTTTCTTTCCTTTGCTTTTCTTCTCTGTTTTTGTCGCTGCCTCGTGTAGAGCACTCCACATTCAGAGTATTTGTTACACAGACCAAAAATAAATAAATATGAATTTACATCAATAAATATGAATCTTCATCAAATATGTGCTTACATCATGCCTTTCCACTTCGACTGTTACAGCCTTTATTGATTGTGCGAATTGCACCAGGAAATTCTCATTCAGCATTGTTTCAATGTCATTCATCTGATCAATTTTGAGGTCGATGGTCTTCTTCAATAGAACAATAGACAAGAGCCTGTAAACGAGTCCGATTCGATTTCGGGAAATTTTTAATTCAAATTTGAGGGAACTTTGATGTGATAATAAAGTTATCGCGTTTCACGAATATTTCTGACTGGGATACCTTGCTTTCAAGGAGCTGCCTACATTTTCATCGAATATACATGATCCCAAGTTGAAAATTTCTAGAGCGGGGCCCGAGACAGCTACATTTTCGATAAATGTCAGCAAACGATCATCGATGTACATCTGATATAGGCAAATCGATATCAATTAGCAACGATTTTATTTTTTCCAGAAGCAGAGCAAATGAAGGGATTACAATGGAGAAACTAACTTTTATCAGAGTGATGTATCTGAAGCTGAATCTTCTCATCAGAGTCGTCACACGGTCAATGATTATTTGCGAAATGCCCCATCTGTATCGCGGCCTTTCCTGATGACAGAGTAAACGGAGTTAGCAAAAAACTGCCAAAGAGGTCTATTATGTATATCATAAATGCATAATGGCCCCCTCATAATGGAGATCTTTGCAGTATGTATTTTTGCATTGCTAACGCACCGTTCTCTTCGTGAAACAAGGAACAGACTTCGCGAAAAGTCCGGAGCACGAACTGTTTATTTTTAGAACTTTCCTATCGTACATTATGGAGAATCGAAAATCATCTTCTGATTCCTGAAATAGTGATCAAATCATTAGAAACTTTTCTGATGGCTTATAATCTTATTCTTTGATAATACAAAAAAATGATAATAGCGAAAATTATGAGCTGGAAGAATAAGAAAATTATATTTTCTCACACCTGCTCGATTCTGAGACTGATAGCATCGATTTTGACTGCGCTACGACGGGAAAATTCAGATAAAAGACACATTTTCTTGCTCAGAGTACACATTTCATCCAGATCATTGCTGTAAATAGAGTTGGTATTTGAAGTATCCAAAAACGAATATCAAAATATTTGAACAGATCGTTTTTTCCAAAAAAAAACTCATACTGATCGACCCTGGAGAGAACATCGTAAAGACAGTCATCGGATAAATTGGAAAAGTGATCCTGAATTAGAATAGGGATTCAAGAGTTTGGATTGCCCGTGCTTACTGGTATCCTGTCGATTACCTCCGCTGCATTTCCTACAGTGTCTTCCATGGCGCAAAGGAAAGACGCTGATCAATTTATCTTAAATATCTAATACAAAATAATGATCAATAAGAAAAATATTTGTCGAAACAATTTAAAAGTAATCTGATGTGTTGTATTTGAACTCAATAACGCTTAATTGAAACGTTGCGTTAGTTGCGGCTGTCAGCGAATTCATCGCGTTTTTAATGTCTTTTTTTATCGTTTTTGTGTATACAGATTTTCCCCCGCCTGACACACTGTAAAGGAGAAAGGGTAAAGGAAATTGGCATTATCCTCGCAAGGGCGGGCTAGCCACCCTATCGCCGGTTAGCAACTTGAGCCTATCCTGGGACGACCTGTGGCTGGTTGCGCAGCTTTACCGCCCGTGTTGTGTGCACGTGGTAGGGGATTTCTTTACTGTGGCTTTCACCACTTCCAACATTTCGGCATCAAATATAATACGTCCCCATCCAGTAATCTGTAAACCTAATTTATTGATATGTAGTGATAGCATTATCATTTGATTGAAAATGAGGTTAAGTACTGGATGCCAAGTCTCTCATCGAATAAAATCAACATTTATCCAGTAACATATGTATAATAATTAGTTTATGCAATATAACAAAACTGTTCTGCTGCAGCGAATTCTCGGTACGACAAGACGTTGCGGAGAATTAACTAGAGGTTTGTAATTTCATTATGTGCCATTTTACTCGTCTGCAAATTTTTTTCTAGTATTAGCTCTAGTATTAGTGGATATTCATTTTCGTCTTCTCCCGAAATGATTGCTGGTGTTTTTCTTCCCGCTAGGTGAAGTGATCGTTGCAGGAAGTTTACCGTCATATTCATAATCCATTTTGAAGTGGTTTACGGCTGCCAATGCTATTTACACTGCACTTCAGGTTGACCGCTCGCTACGAGATCAAGGAGAAGCTTGGCTGGGTGAGCAGCTATCGAATTTGCGCATCCTGGGAGCCGAAAAATCCTTCCTGCAATTGTACTAATGAATCTTCTAACACAGGGCACGCAAGCCGCCGCTTATGATGCGCTGCTCGAGGGACGGAGCGTCGTAGTCAAGAGATTCACTTGCAACAACGCTGCTGCAAAGGTATTTTTTCATTATATTGGAACATAACCAACAACATTCTCGAGGTATTTATTGATCAAAGAAAGAAGAATGTCTGGAATTTATTATTGAACTGAAACTCATCATTCCTTATCTTCAGGATAGCGCCGAGAAAGAGGTGAAGCTGCACTCCCGTTTGCAGCATGCAAACATTATCCCGTACATTGGATGGAATAGCCATGGAAGCTACGTTGATCTGTTGATGGAGCGCGCGCCTGAGGGAACGCTCTTCAAGAACATCGCTGGACTAATCCAGCACGAGCAGACAATCGTCGATTGTGGACGGGAGATTGCCGCTGGGCTCGCGTGAGATTGACCTTGAACATTGTGACGTTTCCTTCCTTTTCAACGCCAACTATTACAAAAAAATCCAGAATAATTAAATAGACTCATATCTGAACACCATGTTACTATCCTCAGGTACCTGCACTCGCTCAAGATTGCCCATCGCGATATCAAAAGCGAGAACATACTAGTCCTGGACGGCGCCGCCATGCGATTGGTCATCAGTGACTTCGGCTTGAGCGCGGACGTCTCCGCTGGACGGTTGACGGTGGATGACAAGGGTGAGAATAGACCAGAAGCTCGGAACTATAAAAATAACATAATGAGTGAGAAAAATGTTCTATTTGAATTAGTGATATAATATCTACTCCCTTGTAACAATCTTATCCATTATTATCCATTACCTTATCAGGAACGGACAACTATCGCGCACCTGAGTGCTACGTTACCACGTATGGTGGATTCGGACTGGAGGCCGACATATGGGCGTTCGGTTGCATTCTTTCCGAATTGGCCACTGGCAAGATGCCCTTCATCGATTGTGTATGTTGCTGAAGAATGTAGCGGTTCAGTGTGAATGCATGCAATATAAAAATATAATAACCTCTTTCCCGCTACTATCGACATCATTTCCATTCCTGATGGACCGCTTGCAGCATGGTCCTCTCGCCACGGGAATCGGAGGCGGGACTCTGAAGCCCCACATCCCGCAAGGCCTGCCTGAGTCATTGCGCGACCTTATGGGCTCGTGAGCTAAATTTTTACATGAATTATTTACGGGATACTATTCAAGACTGTAAACATATCCTCGCAAAAAGTTCCCCTCCCTTTTCTACGGTTTCATCAGGAGTAAACGGATTTTAAATGTTCTCCTTTTCACATTCGACCTCTGCACTTCCCTACTCACACCCAGGATCAGGATTACTAATCTCTACTTCGGTTATTAAAATTGGAAATCCGTTTCATCACCACGGTGACTGTAGAGAGGAATCCCTCATGGTGACAGATTCCATTTCGGCACTTCTTCGATTTTTGGCCAGGCCTTTTATTGCAGAGTATTCCATCCCTATCATTATTATTCCTACCCCGTCCACATTCAGAGTGGTTGTTGTCTGGGCCAAAAATCGAAGAAGTTCTTCAATTTTTACCGTTCCAGGTGCTTCCTGCATCGAGACGCGCGCCCCACTGCTGCAGCTCTCCTCGAGCATGCTTCATTTCAGTGAAACGAAGAATTTTCTCCCTCTGATCTTGTTGATCAAAACAGAGAGATATTAGATAAACTACGTAGAATGTACCAAATATTGAGCAGCTTCGATGACCCCGCTTATGAACGAACCGCACTTGTAGAGACAACATGAGCGAAATGAGCAACCAATGCAATCAGCTATTAATGTGAAAAATGCAAAATGCAAAATGAGATTATTTTCCATTATTTGCATTCTGTAATGAACTGTAATAGAGTGTTGGTTCTCTGAGGGGTTAGATCACAAGGACTCGAGGTACGGTAGATTACGGAAGGAGTTGATGCACTTTTGGTTTTCCATACGACAGCTTAACAGGTTACGGTAGATACTACTGTGTAGTAGAGCTGTACTCCCTGAGTTTTACGGTATGAGATTGCCGATTGTAGGTCGCCGACTCGAGCAGGCAAGAAGAAGAAGGTTCACTCGAATGAGAAAAGTCTGCTACGATCCAAGTCCGAAGTCGCCAGCAAGATCGAAATGCGCACTACCGTAGTCTAGCATTGATATTGATTGATTACTGTTTGTATTCTACCATCAAACCCTGTGTTATTGCTGATTTCTCTTTCCACATTCACACTTTATCTAGCTTTCAGGCTTGATCGTAAATGGTCCCTTCATTTCGCACTTTATCTCTGACCACTGAGAGAAGGTGAAATGAAGAAACCTTTATTTAAAATATTATCCGTGTCCACATTTCGCCGATTGGTTGCCACACTCATTCCTTTCCCTTGTATGGGTTCACTTATCGCTGGAGACCTCCTGGAAGAGGGATATCTCTCTAACTAACAATGTTTGCACGTGCTAATAGCGTATAATTCGAGTGCTTGAACCCCAATCGCCATTGCCATGTTGATAAAGGAATTATGAACAATTTCTGTTGTCGCGATGTCTTCTTATATTTTTGTGTTGGAGCCAAGGATGGAAAATTCGAAAAATCGCATTGAGTTGAAACTCTTGAAGCATAAAGAAAAATAGAAAAAAATGCACAAGGTCTTGAATGTAGAGATGATTAGACGTTTATGGTTTATGATAAAATAGCGTATCTATCTAACAGCGATCTCATATTCAGCGTCTAATAGCACATTATCTATAAAACGGAAAACGCAGTCATGAATGATATCGATAATAGACTCTCAATCGTAACGAAACAACTAGTCGTTTATTATGGAAATCACCCATCGCTCTCTTCATTCCGCGGTGTCTCTCGTGGAGAAGGCGGTGCATTTCCCTATTAAACGACTAGTTGTTTTGTTACGATGGAAAGTCTAATCGATAAGGGTTTATCAGGTTAAGGACCGGTAAACTGCGCGTCAAGCATCCATCTTCGCGCGCCTTCGGGATAGAAGAAGATAAGGACGAAGTGAGCTGAATCCGTCAATCTGACACGGTGCAGCGTGTCCAGCAAGTCATACTGAAATTTACAAATTGTGGGCTGCCACACAACTAGGGCTGCTACACAATCCTCGCCTGAGCTTGAATGAGCTTCTAACCCAACCGATTCGGCTAGATACATCAACGGACCTCCGTTTCTATTGCTCACCCATTATGTCAATTTGCTCGTGATACCATGGCCGTAACGGAACAAACACCTTTTGGCTCCATTCCGCCCTAACGCCTATTGTTCGAGCCGTGAATAAAGAACAAAGAATATAAATTAGTACAAAGGAATCATGTGTCCGAAACGTGAGCATCGACTGATCAAGAGTAACACCTGCATATCTGAATCCATAGCAGCTCGAATCTGTCCTATGTCAATATTCTGATATCCCGAAATCTCGAACAACCAAGATCCAATCAACTTGAGACGAAGACGACTCTAAAATAGTTGATCAACTGAAAATTTCACAATTTTTAGCATACCAGTACGAGCGATAAAATTCCATTAAAACGAACGACTAGATTTCGCATCTTAAGGGTTCTGAATTTCGGCAATACTTTATGGAACATGGCTCCAGTATAAAGCAGCCGCTCTTTCTGAAATTATTTTTCTTTTCTTTGCTTTTCTTCTCTGTTTTTGTCGCTGCCTCACGTAGAGCACTCCACATTCAGAGCATTTGTTACACAGACCAAAAAAAAATAAATATGAATTTACATCAATAAATATGAATCTTCATCAAATATGTGCTTACATCATGCCTTTCCACTTCGACTGTTACAGCCTTTATTGATTGTGCGAATTGCACCAGGAAATTCTCATTCAGCATTGTTTCAATGTCATTCATCTGATCAATTTTGAGGTCGATGGTCTTCTTCAATAGAACAATAGACAAGAGCCTGTAAACGAGTCCGATTCGATTTCGGGAAATTTTTAATTCAAATTTGAGGGAACTTTGATGTGATAATAAAGTTATCGCGTTTCACGAATATTTCAATCTGGGGTACCTTTCTTTGACGGTGCTGCCTACATTTTCATCGAATATACATGATCCCAAGTTGAAAATTTCTAGAGCGGGGCCCGAGACAGCTACATTTTCGATAAATGTCAGCAAACGATCATCGATGTACATCTGATATAGGCAAATCGATATCAATTAGCCCAAAATTTAAATAATACGGAAAATACAGAAGAAATGTAGAGAAAACAATGAATAAACTAACTTTGATCAGCTCGATGTGCTTGAAGCTGAATCTTCTCAGCAGAGTCGTCATACGGTCAATGATTATTTGCGAAATACCCCGACTGAATTGAGGCCTTTCCTGAAGAAGAAGTTTTCTCGAAACGGGCATGGGGCCTTACGTTTTTTTCACAATACTTGACAGACAAATACAATACGCGTGTACGGGGAAATTGGACAATTTAAAAATGGAGTAGAAAAAAACGTACTAAACAAACACTTCCAAAAAGGTCCTTTTTAAAATATTCTCCTATTGGTCTCTAGACGGAAAAAACTCAGAGATTTTTGCAGTATACTTTGCATATTTATACATTGCTAACGCACTGTTCTCTTTCTGAAACCAAGAGCAGATTTCGCGAAGAGTCTCGAGCAAGAACTGTTCATTATTAGATATTTCGAATCGCGCATTATGGATAATCGAAAATCTTCTTCTGATTCCTGAAATGCTGATCAAATCATGATTGTCCGTCATAAGAAACTATTTTCTAATTTTTTGCTAAAACACAAAAAATCATATTAGGCAACATATTTTCTCACACCTGCTCGATTCTGAGACTGATAGCTTTGATTTTGACTGCGTTACGACGAGAAAATTCCGATAAAAACCACATTTTCTTGCTTAGAGTAGACATCTCATCCAGATCATTGCTGTAGAAAGTGTAGGTACTTTGAAATATTCAAAAACGAACATCAAAATATTGGAATTAATTGTTAATTATCCGTTGCTTAGGAACGCTTTTGATTTATGTTTGATTGTCTCTAGGAAAAGTAATCAGAAACGGGAAAAGCGAGAAAGGGTAAATAGATAAGGATTTTTTTCCAAAATATAGCAACACATACTGATCAAGTCGGGCGAGAATATCGAATAGACAGTCATCAGATAAAATCGATAACTGATCCTGAATTGAATTACGTTTGAATTGCCAGTGCTTACTGGTTTCCTATCGATCACCTCCATTGCATCTCCTACCGTGTCTGCCATGCTGCTCAATTTATCTGAAATATTGCGAAAGTATGCGAATTGATAAGAATATTTCACGAAACGATTTAAAAGTAAACTGATCTTCTGTATTTTGAACTGAACAATGCTCAAAGCTAATAACACCGCGTTAGTTGCGGCTGTCAGCAAAGCCGGTTTTTTGTGTTTGCATACCAGAGATTAAAGAGGAATTGGAATGAACGAAGGAGTCGAGTTATTAGGAACTCTTGAAACATATTGTAATTCTGATATTTTCTTCTGCGTCAAAGTTCAATTCCAGTGTTTGAATTTCATCCTGATCACATTTGAAAGAAACAATGATTATTTCTAAAATAGAAAATCATCATACAGCTGTGCGGTTTTCATCTCATGAGCGCTCAGGAATGTAGGCAATGCTAATCCTCAAACGGAAAGGCGAATGAAATTCACGCCCTCTCAATTTCGCCTTGTCTCTCACCGCTCAGAAACAGCGAGAGATCGGGCGAAATCGAGAGAGTCTGCCCCTCTCAAGCTTCCGTTTCTTCCCCCATCTACCCTGCTGATTCACCGCCCATTCCCCTTCTTCTTCCCTTTCTCATTTCGATTCTCTCGCTCATACCCTCCGACTCCTTCCCTTCTTCTTCTTCTTCCATGAGTTCAGCTATCGATCGATCCTCCGAGGCATGTGCATTTTTGTATTATTTTCCATTTTCCGTATGCCGGATAACCATCAGTCATGATTTGATGAGATTGACCTTTTTTCAACAGAGCCGGAATTTGTTTGCTAAAAGCCGGTTCCGTCTCATGATCCGGTAATCCTAATTTACGGTTCAGGCGGCGGCCAAGAACAAGATCAAAAAGCGCCGGAATCCGCGCAAGTCCACGCAGTACATCTCCCTGAATCCGCGGAAGGAGGCGAGCCGGGAATTCGATGAGGTGAGCCGGGGTTTGCTATTCGCCGGCTCCAGAACTTCAGATTCGCTATGCACAATATCTAAATATCTCTAGGTCTGATCAGCTTGTGAACAAAATATTCGAATGGAATCGATCTAGGCTCACTCAGATACATAACAGTTTCGAAAAAAACACGTTCCTTACAGTAGTAGGATTACGGTATCATTGATTGGATTACGGTATCAATCACTGACCCCCTCCTCAGCTCACTCCCCTGTCTCCACTCTCCCCACTCGCTCCCTCCTCCTCCACGCCCTCCTTCTTCCCGGCCACACGCAAATCGCCCTCCGTGAAGGAAGTGAAGTTCACCTTCAGCCAGGTATAGTGTTGTTTCGTTCACGATACTTCCCTCTTAATTGCTTTTCAATCAAGCGATATAAACTCTTGTGATAAATATCGACGTTCTACATTACTTTCCTGAAGCAAGAAAACTCTGATCCCATCCACTCAGACCATCTCCATCCCGAAGCAGTCCTCCTCGGATCCCGCCGCGCCCGAACCCGAGAAGCCAACGATCAAGGTACCATCATGGCACCAAAGTTGGGCAGCCCACCCCCCCCCCGGTCTCGAATCCGGAGAATAGCATCATATATTTTGACCAGGTCCCGGATCCAGCGCCCGAGAATAGCATGTATTCTGAACGTGTTCCGGATCCGAAACCAGCGAATAGCACATACCTATTTTCCAGCCCACCATCACCCCGACCCCGGCTACCACTACGTCGACGACGACCCCGGACCGTCCGCCAGTGCCGCCGCCCCGAAGGAACCGTCGTCGTCTCGTGCACATGCCCGCAGAATCCCGAATCTCCGTAGCCCCCGAGCCAATGGTCACGCATCTGTGAACCGAGGAACCAACTCCTGGAATTATGGTGGATAAACGAATTGTAAATACGCTTCGTCATGTTTACATATTGTGAATAACCCTTTTCTTGTTTTCAAAAACAAATGAGAATCTCATTGAGAATCGAAAAAAATCTAATATTTCCATCCTCGTGACCTTTTTCCGCGTGAATCATACTGATTTTCGAAGCAAAGCGTCTGCGTCATTTCATATAACTCGCTCTTTTTAGAGCTTTCACCATTCTTCTGCCATCTGAAGATGGTGAATCACTTCCAATTACTAGCTCCCTTTGTCTTTCCATTACATTCCTCTCAAATACTCGATATTGGCCAAATAGTCAACACATCTGGATACAGTCGGAGGGGCAAATAAGTCTAATTTAATTTAGAAAAAAATTAAAATGAATTTATTTTCTTCCTCCTCTCCTCTCCTCCCCTCACTCGCTCCATTCTTCCCCGGGCGGAGTGGTCCCCTCACTCTCGTCATCTCTCTTCCCTCTTCCATCATGAGCAGAACACGCAGCGTCGCGCAACGAATGGCAGAGTACGGTATCTCACGATGATTGATCTTTGATCTCTCCTGATCTTTGATCTCCCCAATCTGAACGCTGTCTTGCGCATTCACTAGACTGTTGTTACCAATATGTGACGTCAGTGTCAATAAACCAGCCTACCGTACGCCTAGCATTCCTACTGTCCCAATCGATTGACCGTACTCTCGCGGCTACCGTAATCCTTTACAGAATGCCTGACGTTCCAATAGTTACGGATATGACCGTTTCTCCACCGCCGTTGCCGTTTTCCTCTGACAAGCTCCCGGATATCAAGCTATGGACCAGTTCAGTTGTGTTCGCCTGTGGAAATGCCGGACAGGTATACGGTGTCTAGCGATCGATCGACCCAATACCGTAACCCAATACCGTAACCCAATACCGTAACCCAATACCGTAACCCAATACCGTAACCCAATACCGTAACCCAATACCGTAACCCAATACCGTAACCCAATACCGTAACCCCAATATTCACTACTGGCAAAAATATGATGAAACACCGTAGGGAGACTGTAGATGGAAATCAAGGAGCATTGCTTATTCAATTTATAAAGGGAGACGATATCGATCGATGGATAGATCTGGCATTACCGTGTACCCCTACGACACGGTATATCATTGCAGAGGACGTTCTATGACGTGCACATCCACAACAGAGGCACGAGAAGAGCTGTCTTCAAGGTACGGTAGTAAACAATCCTAGTCCTACCGTATTCACGAAAATCCGACAAGTAACCGAATGTCGTTACAACAGAGTACCTTCAATACCTGTGATGTGATACAGTACCCGGCCTTACCTGTGTACCCCACCAGGCGTGGGGTGGTCTCATGGCAAGTGGTAAAATCGCATTGATTGTGGAAGCAACTTCAACTTTAACAGTAATCCTACCGTGATCCATGGCCTGATAGGAGCCCACAATACCTCCCATTCATATAGCATTACCGCTAAATCTCGTATCCTTTTATCGTGCGCTTGAAATGCTCAGCAAACTCAATGTGCTGGTTAGCGTATTGATTGTCTGGAAGAGAGAGAGAGGAAGGGAAGAGGTAGGGAGGAGGAGAGCAGGTAGATCACACTAGCCTCCTCCCGGCCTCTTCCTCCCTCCTCCCTCCACGCAGTTCGTCAAAGGTCAACTACGCGTGGAATTGAAAATAATCTCACGATAAATCTCGTATCCTTTCCAGATGCGATGCACGAAGGGAGTCGCCTCCAGCAACATCTTCCTCGCCCAGCCTCAAAATGGCGTTATCGGAGGAGGGCAATCGATCGTCGTCCGTCTATGGTTCAGAAACGAGCGATACATTGTGAGTTGGTGTGCCGATTGGGAAACGTCGCCCTCACCACACACACCCTTGCAGACATCGAAGCGACACTCCTTCACGCTGCAAGTTGTGTTCAACGACACGGCCGCGATACCCCTCGACGTGTTCTCCGGCAGCGCCGTCAGACCCGATGGTGCGGTTTCGTGGTGTGCTCGCTCATTCGTCGGCCTAGCCACACCACATCACGCAGTCTAGATCCCCCTACAGTAATCCATCCTGTCTACGGCATACCATATTTAGACTACAGTATCCCTACTTGATGCATGCCTACAGTAATTCATCCTGTCTTCTGCATACCGTACTTAGACTACAGCATCCCTACTTTATGCTTTACATCCCCGGACCAGCTCGAAATGGGATGTTTACGACAACCAGCACCCTAAGAACTAACCTAAGCCACCTAAGCACCTAAATAACCCTACAATGTCCGCCTGTGTAGCCATTGTTTGCAGGTGAGAAGAAACTGCCAGTTTCGTTCACGAGAGCTGCGATGCCGGCTCCATTGGTGGCCCGCCCAGCCCCGATCATTGCGATGGCGCCGCCTCTGATCCCTCCTGCGGCCGAGCCCGATGTGACCTCTGGCGGACACTAAGAAACCCCACCCCCACCCCCATCCTACCGTACTCAATCCCACCGTACTCAACGAGACCAACGCTATTTTTGCGATCTATACTTGTGTGACAACCCTGAGCAGGGTAATACTACGATAAACTTTCTAAAAAATTTTTTTTTAACCTCGATCGATAATGTAATATTCCGTCTTGCCTTTGAACGAACATTTAAGTGTTCACCCGGACTTTTTTGTCTCGGAGATGCGTTCGCTAGCCTCAAATTACTCTCATCTTGCGCTCGAAACACAACATGGATACAGAAATAACCATTTATCGTGACCAACCATGTACAGTAACAATTTGAAATTACGGTATTATTCAACTGGATGAGATCGATGGAATGCGATCGATAAAGAGACGAACCATCAAATACAATTATTAGTCGTTGAGAATATCGAACTTCTACGCAGTCGCGTCCTCCATTGAAGCTGCAACGGATTTCATTCGACACTCAAACATTTTTTTCCGGCATTCCTCCCGTCGATTACAGAGTGATTTATCCGTAACCTTCCAATACCAAATGAAACTTCATACTACCTGCCAACGTTTCACAATGCAACCTAGCACATTTTTAATACACTACGTTTCCGCAGGAACAACACACCCGACCCATCTCTGCTTCTCAATTAGCCCATAACTGCATCTCCTCACTCTCTCCATTCTCCCTCTTAGTCCTTCTCCAGAGACAAGACTAATCAACCAACATTTCCTTCACATTTCACAAACCCCCTCCTTAGCCTATGAATCTCCCCTATTCTAGTCACCTAACGTAACAATAACATCTAGAAACGTCTCCTCACCCTCTCCATTCTTCTCCTCTCCTCCTTCCACCGGGGGCACGTAGGCTTTCTCCAGCGGGGTGGAGACTAATCAACCAACAAATCTGCGAGCCCCCCCCCCCTGCACTACCCATGGCCCCTCCCTACCTATTCTAGTCAATTAGTGTCTCGAAGTCTCCTCACCCTCTCCATTCTTCTCCTCTCCTCCTTCCACTGGGGGCACATACGCTTTCTCCAGAGACAAGACTAATCAACCAACATTTCCTTCACATTTCACAAACCCCCTCCTTAGCCTATGAATCTCCCCTATTCTAGTCACCTAACGTAACAATAACATCTAGAAACGTCTCCTCACCCTCTTCATTCTTCTCCTCTCCTCCTTCCACTGGGGGCACGTAGGCCTTCTCCAGAGACAAGACTAATCAACCAACATTTCCTTCACATTTCACAAACCCCCTCCTTAGCCTATGAATCTCCCCTATTTTAGTTACATAACAATAACATCTAGAAACGTCTCCTCACCCTCTCCATTCTTCTCCCCCCCCCTCCCATGGAGACACGTTCTCCAGCGGGTGGAGACTAATCAACCAACAAATCTGCGAGCCCCCCCTGCACTACCCATGGCCCCTCCCTACCTATTCTAGTCAATTAGTGTCTCGAAGTCTCCTCACCCTCTCCATTCTTCTCCTCTTCTCCTCCTTCCACTGGGGGCACGTAGGCCTTCTCCAGCGGACCCCCCCCTACCTTGCCTAACAATAAACCATTTCCCCAATCTATTCTAGTAACTCAGGATTTTGACAAATAATTGTAACTAAAACATCTAAAATTATCCTCACCCTCTCCATTCTTCTCCTCTTCTCCTCCTTCCACTGGGGGCACGTAGGCCTTCTCCAGCGGCGCTACGCAGATCCCGTTCAGGTCCGTCACCTCCACCGAGATGTCGGCTGCAAATTAGAATTATTAATTTTAAATAATTAATTACGTAAATATTTTTTAACATCTCAACGACTAATAATTATAATCACTGGCCTAGCAGTGATCTCCCGCAGGACGCAAGTGCCTTGATTAACGGGATGACCTTTCCCTTACCTTTACACACGATACTGTACCTAGCATCGTCCACACCCTCGCTATCTCGCCTGTACCTGCCTAGTGAAACCTGCAACCGCACAGGAAGAAAATTGTAAATGATTTTAGAATCTACAATGCGACAGATACGCACAGTGACATCAAAAGCTAACTAGTGCACAATGACGGTCTTCATATAAATATTTTTACCATCTCAGTCGAACACAAATTGATTTTGTACCCTCTAACTTACTTGTATCTCGCTAGTGAAACCCGAATTCGCCTTCTCATCTGCTAAAAAAAACTGACAGTTCATAATTGTCCCTGCGCTCCAAATTCGCGTATATCTCCCTCATGAAACTCGCCGTCTCATCTCATAGTGAAAAATCCCCACGCTTTGTACAGAAAACAACCGCCCGAGAATCAATCATTTCGAAACGATCATGGATCTCCCGCAGCTACCTAGTTTCCGTGCGACACTACTCGCGCCTTGCCGCACACTGTATTTCGCAAAAAAATGGTCAAAATCAACGTACGAATCTTGTCGGCGGTGCCGAGCTACCTAGTTTCCGTGCGACAATCGCGCACTGCTCGCGCCTTGCCGCGCACTTTATTTCGCAAAAATGGTCAAAATCAACGTACGAATCTTGTCGGCAGTGACAATCGCGCACAGTTCGCGCCCTGTCGCGCACTTTATTTCGGAAAAATGATCAAATCACGAACGAATCTTGTCGGCGGTGCCGAGCAGGACGGCGGCGCCGCCGTTGCACAGGATCCGCAGCAGCGTCTGCGCCGTCGAGCACGCCGTGTCCTGCAATTGGGCTTGGATTAGGGATGGCTTGGCGAGAATGACTCTCCTAATTTCGCGTACTCTCTCTCTCGCCTCTCTAACCGGAGAGAGAGCACGTGCAATGAAGAGGCTTGCCAAGCCATCCCTAGGTTGGATCGTCCGTCTCCATAGCTGACCATATCATTGCATTGAAACCCGAAAGCGCCGATTTCCTCGGAAGAACTTTCGAAGAACAATCTTTTAGCGGTAACCCATTGATTTTGATGAAAAATTTTCCTGCGAAAAAATATTTTAATAATTAAATAATTATTTGAAAAGTAAACAGAGTATTCATCTTAAATCAAATATAATTGTTATACGTCGTATCCGCACCAGTAATCAACACCGCCGTATTTCCAAGAGCTATGTCATACTGCTGAAACGCCAATTTCAACGGAATTTAAAATTACAACGTGCATTGCCAAATCACGGAGAAAAGGGAGACGGAGCATTTGATTACGCCAGAATTGATCACAGATAGTGCGCCTCATCACGATCCACAAGATTGTTTGAGGAAATATAGTAAAAAAAATTTTTAAAAGGAGAGTGATAGATGGATCGATCCCAAACAATGCCGCTTGACCATATCTACACATTGAAGCCCGTGAGTGCTATAGTTACCAGAACCAATTTCGAACGAAGAAGTAGCGGGTATATCCCTGCGCTCCCTGAGCAGAACCCGCTTCCTAACCCGGCGCGCCTAGCACGCACTCTCAGAATCCACCCTGGCTCACCATTTCATCGAATCCCAGCTGGTCGCACAGTCGAAAGCGCGCGTCCACCGGGTCGCCGAGACCGGACGAACCGGGCAGGAATATGCCTGAATTATTATATTTAATTAAATAATACTATTATTTTATAAGGTAGAATTTAGAAGAGAGTAGATTCTTGTTCCGCGATTTGTTCTATTCTTGCCTCAACCAGATTTTGCAATTTTACCAACCCTGCAATTTCGCCGCATCACACTCTTCACATCAGCGGTCGAAAAGTATGTCAACATCAACATGAGGTGCCCGACGAAGTCGGGCAAAATGTTCGTTTAGGTGCCCGAAAAGGTGAAATGTCATGTGTTCTAACCAAGTGTGCGAACATTTTTTTGTCATTTTAGGTCGATGTGCCCGAAAACATCCGAAAATATAGGCCTAGGTGCCCGACGGCAAAATCCAGTTGACATCACTTTTCAACCACTGCTTCACATCATCTCAGTAGCACTTGTGTTTTGATCGTCTCCTTGATTTTCGACAATAATCAGCCCACTCCATCCCAACAATTCATTCGCTCTACGCTTCCCTAACACGGATTCTCCGGTCCAATACACCTTCAATTTTTTCGTTTCACTATCTTATAAAAGTTCTCAACCCACTGTTCATATGATAACACCCATTGCGGCGCAGCAGCAAAATAATACTTTTAAAAATAATATAATAAAAATAATACACTCCACTTTTAGAGCACTACTGCGCAGCATCTATTTCAAATGAAATACTATTTTAAATAATTTAAATAGCCCATCTACGCTCAGCAGAACTCAATTGAAGGCGGGCCCGGCCAACGCAGAACACCCGCAGCTATCCTGTTTCACACTGACCGTATAATACAACGCACTGCGCAGACTCTAATGAAGTTCAGTGCAGTTGTAAACCCAATCCCTCTCCCCCCCCCCCCCCCGCAGTTTTCCCGTTTCACCCCCAATCCTTATTACTCACCGGCACTCAACATCGAGAGCACCCGCTTGAAGGCGGGGCCGGCCGACAGCGAGAAGCCCGACGGCGTCGTGATCAGGCAGTATTGGATCTGCAATTAGGAAATATTAATTAGCTATTTAGGTTAACTAATTAACTCAATTCCAACACTAAACACTGTTCAGCTGTAATTGAGCGAAGGGAGTATGTTTTGTAAAAAAAAAAAAGAGAATTATCTTGTATCATCTGAGTTTCATGGTTAGTTCTTATATCCACACTTTCTTCTTACAATGATTTGTCTGATCTGAGTCAGGAATTAAAAAAATAACTGCGCTATTCAACAAGCTGCATTATTCCCGTTTCACTAACTTCTACCGTACTCACCAGGGACTCGAAGGCCCAGATGTTGATCGGCTCGAGGCCGGGGAAGCGACGGCGCATCGCCTTGAACACGCGGATCACCGGGCGGATCTGGATGAGAGATACGGTGGATTACGGTGGATTACGGTAGCATTTTATTGATTACTGACGCAATATACTAACGCGCGATGTTTGGATACAGCGATTAATGATTTTGTAAAATTAGACCGCTGCCGGACAATTCATTGCACACCTTGGCACCATTCGAGGCTTAATGAAACTGTGCAACACAACTTTGCCTAGCAACCTAGCGAATTTGAACCTCTTTTCGTACATAGAAAAGGGGGAATTTCGGTAAAGCTTAACAATAAATATTAACTAATGAACAAAACAATAACAATAATAATCTACCTCGGGCGTGGCGGAGAAGCCCTCGAATCGCTTGGCGTGGTATATCGCCGCCTGGTTCTTCGATATCATCTCGAGCGGAACTGCGAGGGGATTACGGTAATTGGGGACACAGGAGGATATCGAATTTTTTACAAATATTGATTAGTTTATACATTGCCAGCTTCTTGGTATATACTACAAAGATGAAACCAGCGAGCACCGAGTGGAGCCAAATATCCAAAACCTCTTCAAAATTTAATAATCCCTGAAAAGAACTATTGGCTCTACCGAGTAAACTAATGATCTTTGATTGAACTACTACCCATTGACTCATCGCCAACCAACCGGATCAGATACTAACCGTGAAACACTGACTCTCATTGCACTACTACACTCCCAGAACGACAATTTTCCACTGCGAACGTTGTGGATTTTAGGATACAAATTGTGCGATAATATCAATTCAATAATTACTAATTAATAATAATAATAATTAATAATTAAATATTAAACGCACGATGGAGGTCCTTCTCGAGGCTGGACGTGTTCGACTGCTGCGTCGAGACGAGCAAACGGACCTAAGAGAGGATTACGGTAGGTTTGGGATTACGGCTAGGTAATGATAACTCGTGCTGAGAATTACGGTAATTTTACAGATTGTTGTAAAGTAAAGTATATATATATATATATATTTCGAGAGCGATAGGATACTGTAATTATCAAAGGAGTTGGTGAAGGTTGTGTTATTATTTAGCAGACGAACCAGGCTCTCATTAGAAAATTTGCATTCTTAAAGCAATTGATAGAACTGTGAAACCTTTTTTTAACTTTTCGTTTGAAAAAAGAGAACTTAAAATTTTCAATCGTGTATAATAGACCATTTCTGCATCCTGTTGCATACTTTGATTGCACTGGAAATATAATCACCTCCAGTAACCCGAATCTGATGAATACTAAAGAAAAAATCGATTCTACCATTGTTCGTCGAAAAATCAAAAATAATAGTAAAAACGCATGTAAATATTATAATAAAACACTGACCTTGTCCTCCTTCTTGGTGAGGATCAGACCGAAGTCGCGCGACACCATCGAGACCACTGGAATTAATTAGCTTAATTTACCAATTAAAATAGTAATAATTTACAAAACATCACGAAGTAGATCTCCCAATATTTTCTAAATTTCCAACAATTTCTATACTCAAAATCAGTCTAACATTGTTTAAAACCTATTTTTACACTTTTATTAAATAATATTAATTAAATACCCCCGGATCCGTCGCTCAGCTCGTTGCACATCTTCTGGCCGATCGAGGCCACTGCTTCGACTGAAGAGAGAGGGGATTTAGAGAAACACGGTAAATAGGCGTCCCGGCTATTTACGAGTTTCACATGGGCTTCATAATTTGATGCGAGTCTAGTGATTAATTTTTTCGCGCAGGGTTGATATAACAAACAAAAAATGAAATAAAAAACTTTTTAGGACTTTTTAGGAATTGATGTGAGTCTATTGATTGATCAAGGTCAGATAACTGTGCTAAAAGAAAAGTAATCAAATAGGGATGAGTGATCTGATGAGCTTGTTCGCGTTTCAGTATATTCATAAATGATCGGCAGCTTGACATTGCATGACATCAATCAGTGAGCAGTACACATTTGAAAAATTTCAAGCAAATTGAGTTCAAGTTTCATAGAGAGCTTACTAACCGATAAAACAAAGTTAACTTGATGGTGTAGAAACTTGCTGTTAATGGAAACAAAAAATAAAACTAAGTTAACTTGATGGTGTAGAAACTTGCCGCTAATGGAAACAAAAAATACATAGCCAACTCACAGGTGGGCATGCTCTTCGTCACCACGACGATGTCGGCTATCCGATGGCCTCGAAGCATCGTGTCCTTCTTGTACGAGCCGACCTCGCTGTACTGCTCCAGCACCTGAATCAGGGAAGTTAGTCTACCGTAATCAGTCATCAAAATCAACCGTAATCAGTGCTCAAGATCTACGGTAATCAGTGCTCAATACTGCTCTAGCACCTAAAATAAGGTTCTGAATCAGGATGGACCCCAATCTACAGTAATTAGTGCGCGATATTGCTCCAGCACCTGAATCAGGCACGTCAAACTACCGTAATCAATTAACTACCGTACCCAAGTACTCTGTGAAAAAAGTATCTCAGTCTACTGTAATCAGTTATCAATACTGATCTAGCACCTGAAAAGATGGTCCTGAATCAGGGTGGATCTACCGTAATCACAGTCAGTCCATACTGCACTAGCACCTGAATCTTACAATTAATTCCACATAATCTCTGGCTCAATTTGATTGAAGTCAATCTACGACCCCCTGCTTTGCTTGTGTTTCACAGAGAGTTAATGGTTTTATGATGGGTTACTGATTAATGCTTTCCATGATACATGACATCCAAAGAAACGCTAATCACAAATTGATAAACGCTGGAAAAAACCACGTATTATCATGCTCTACCAAAGAATCTTATCAATCTACCGTAATCAGTGTTTCACGAACTATCGAGAACCCGTGAACTACCGCCTTACAAAATTGCCCATTGCACAATGCCCTGATCCATTCATGTTTCACAGATTTTACATAGTCGTATCTATCGGGACTCAGTAATAGTAATTGATTTTCTCAGTAATTGATTTTTGCCATACGCATAACATGAAGAGAACTAATCGAAATCTCACCACTCCGGGCAGGTAGTCCACATCGGTCGTGGTCATCATCTTGTCGAGCACCGTCTTCACCTGCAACATTTGGGTTTCATGCACTGCTTTACAAGTCTAGGCCAGCCCAAAAGGGACGACGTTTGGGCGATTCGCTTATTCTGACAGTTGTAATACTTTAGTAGATTTGGGTTTCACTTGGGGTTGAAGTTCACTCGTTTCGTTCTGGCGCTAATGATTTCTTGACATCTTACCCTAGTCCAAATCTTTTAATTTGAACGGGAAACATCCTGTAGAATGGAAAAAGTGCATTCTGGTCAAAAACCGAAAATCGTCATTTCCACGACTAAATATCGGCCTAGTAGAGTAATCCGGGCGATTACGGAGTGACATCCGGATAATCACTTTCCAATTTTCCAGCCATTCTACTCAAACATACCTGTGCCAAGTATGTACTTGGAATTTTTGTTACCTAAATGAACGGGTACCCGCCAATAATTGGAATTTTTTCTACGTGTAGCCGACCTATTCCTCTCAAATACCGTCAAATTTTGCACAAAACGCTCAAAAAAGTCAAAATTTTCT
Organism: Pristionchus exspectatus; assembly: GCA_911812115.1. NCBI lineage: Eukaryota > Metazoa > Nematoda > Chromadorea > Rhabditida > Neodiplogasteridae > Pristionchus > Pristionchus exspectatus. The sequence continues at coordinate 21,049,076 of OU461587.1, forward strand.
TACTGGAAGCCGACTTTTTTCGATTATCAGAATTTTTTTTACGGGTAGCCGCGTACTTAAGTACATCAAGTACGCAGGTATGTACTCAAAGAACCATGCTATATTTTACTTTTAGCACTATAATTTAAATTTTAGTTAATTTAGCTCACTTTAGTTACAAATTCGCCCATCTCCGCGCGCTCCTTGTCCGTAGGCTCGAGGGCGGTCGCTGCAGCCAGCACCTCCTTTAAATAATAATTATTATTTAAATATGATTTGTTTGCTCCAACGGAATAATTGACTTACGGCATGGTAAAATGTAAATACGTATTTGTTATTCTGTCAAATGCCCTGCGGACAGCAAATTTGAGCCCGCAGTGCACTTATAAATAATTAGTTTAACAGTCAACAGGCATCCAGTGCTCATTGATGTTTTCGCAGGCTTCTTATTCATGCGCGGGGGAGAAGCTCCTCTGGTAATTCTATCCCCACAGTCATCATCTTTCACGGGATCTTCCCGTATTGTCAAGTGAAGGCAAGCGAGCAGTAATTTAATCCACCATGGAAATAATAATTCACAAAAGAATCAAAGTCAGGGCGCGACTACTCCTGTTTTCAAGGCTACCGAATACTGGTTGCGTAGCTAGTGCAAATTTGGAGTGTATCAGGAAAGATTTCAGGCTTAACACGATTCTTAATATTACCCACCTCAGTCAACTTCGTATCCCCATCCTCCATCTCCTTCGTTAGAGGGAAGGCATCCGGAGCCAGAACCAGGTCGAATGGGAACGGCTTATTACGGTAGGGATGGGCGCGCACGTATCCTGACTGTCCAACCATCCTGGAATTATCGATTTTACCCAGGAAAACCATGGTAACAACGCTAAAAACACGGATACGGAAATAGCCATCCAATATGCGCAATCGATGTTTGTACTCACAAAGTCATTGAAACAGGAAACAAGCATCTCATTTTGAGCGAGTAAGTGGCTAGCGCAGCGTCATGCAAGAAATGGCTACTACTCAACTCCTATTTCGCCCCTGTTTCTCTCTATCATTTCCTCTCTTTCTCTCGGCATCCATCTCTTCCTCCCTAGAAGCATTTAGAATTCGAGAGAAGAGCCAATACCCCACTCGGCGGACTACTATTTCGCTCTTCTTCCTCTTCATTTTCTGCGCCATTAACCACTTGCTAACGCGCGACGCTTGTTTGAAAATACGTGGATTCAAACAAAGACGTTACTGTGGTAGTGTGCTACAGGCTCTTGTTATCAACAATACGAAAGCATGTGCTGCAATATCTTTCGCTAATTTTAGCTTGCGAAAACAGAATAATAAACGTGAAAAATCAATAATCAATGCGGTAGATCAATTCGAAATAAATAATTTCGACGTATCCCAATTAGGCACACCACGATTTATTGTGTAGTCATGAAAGGCGTCTACAGTAAGACAAGCTGGCTTTGTACGTGAGCGATTCATTACGCATTCCTTTGTTTCCCGTCGATTTATAGTTTCCGCTTTCTCTCCCACTCGCTTATTCATTACTTTGCCCATGCAAACTCAATTTTCCAATCTTGTTTGGCACGCGCAACCTTTGGTAACCGTCGATTTTGCCTTCAATTGAATCGTTGCTTTGCACTACTACTTTTAATCGCCTTTCTCATGCACCTGTTAGCCCACTTATCATGCTGATCTCCCGTCCGTTAGTTTTCCCACCTCCCATCCGCCCTCCCACCATCACTGTGCCCTCGCCCTTTTTCTGTTTGCGCCACGAATCGAGGAGGAGAATCACAGGAAATGGAGGAAAAAGCCTGTCCTTCCTTCCGGAGATCGCTCTCGTTGTTCGTTGCGATCGAACCAATTTTGGGCTTGCTCTTCCTTTGTTTTCAATCATTGCCCTCCCTTCCTTTCTGATTGATTCCTCAATCACTTTCCTGATTGTTCTATAGCAAGCTTCTTCAGTGTCAGTAATTTTCGGCCGAGTGAGCGAGAGCGAGAGCTGTAGTAATGTGCCTCCTCTCACTCCACCTAGCCTTCCTTCCTGCCTTCCGTCATGTTGTGACCAATTCCTGTTTTGTGCGTTCTGCTTTTCCCCCTCCGTCTAGCGTATCGCCACGAGCTTTTTCTCGCCTCAGCACCATTGCCTTCTCGCCTTCCCAGTGCCAACCTTCACGAGATCGATATCGATCGATCCGCCATATGGCCCGCCGCCGCTTAGCGCGTGCGCGCATAGTGCGAATCGCGAACAACAGACGCACTTTGGTGGGCGCCCCGTGAATCTCCTCGCGTACTTTCCTCCCTTCTCGTCTCTACCCGAGTGCCTCAGAGGTCCCTCCTTAGCCACATCACTCGCCTCTCCCTCATCGCTCACGTTTGTCTCTTCGCCATGTGACTATCTATCGCTCTTGCTATTCCATCACCCATCCTACTTCACCCCCACCACAACCTCGATACTCATCCGACACACCGAACAGTGTTTGTTGCGGACTACAAGTACTCGCGAATATCCCCTGCCCCCACTTTCACCCCGATGAAACGCGCACTCAAAAACGACTAGAGTAGTCATGACTAACGCTCAGTTGTCAAGGACTTGTGGCTGGCCCATCTTTCCCCATTCCTCTCTTCTTTCTCGATTCTTCCTTCATTTAACGATTTCGCCATTCTTTGATCGTTCACTACTCTCCGCGCGTGATTCATCGATTTGCTAGTGTTTTCCGCCTACTTAGTGTTCCACTCTCTCGATTTCACATGCTATCTAACACTGTCTAACCAGGAAAAGAGCATGTGCAAGGATGACGACTCCCCGCTCCATTTTCGATCAATCTTCCCTATTTCCTTCCCCCGATTCCATCTAATCATCTGTGTCCGTCGATCGATAGGAATGGTGAAAATCATTACTCATTTTGGATAGGAGTTCTATTTCCCCACTTGCATTTGCTTTTAGCTCCATAAATTATAGTTTCGCCAATATTTGTCTATTCTATCTTGACTGAAGGCTGAATGTGAAGCATTGATTGCTACTGTTTCTTCCTGATTTCACTTCTCAATGCTAATTTTCACGTGCCACTCGCCCTTTACTAATCATTGGATAGTCGGATGATTTCTCAAATGATTTCTCAATCACCCCGCTTCCCTTTTCAATCTTTCCTCGCTATTTCCTCTCGATTCCCACCGTAATTTCGCGCGCCTTTTTCTGGAAGGGACGAGTGGAGGAAATTATTCCTAATTTTCACTCTGGACGTCGTACAGAGTAGCTACACTTACTATTCCCAGTATGTTCCCTATTCATATCGCGTGACTGTTAGCTGTTGCTAGGTTGACCTAAGGTCAACCAACCTAAGGTTCTTCTTGCTCAATACTGTTCAGTTTGTAACCGTAATCCAATTTTGCTCTGAGTATGCCTATCAGAGGTCAAATACCGCTCCCGAATGGCCCTATGCATGCCACATTTTTAGGCCATTTTGAACAAAAATTAAAGAAATGCATGCCACCCGTCCACGAAATCAGTGTAGATTCCTCGAAACATATCCTCCTCACGCCCAAAAATAGAAAAATTCGGAAAAGCACACCACATTTTGAGTATTATGACCTGCGTATTTGACCCCTAATGCCGATAATTGAATTTTAACTCATCCTTGTTCAGATCGCCTATTCATATTGCTAGATTGTTCTTCCTCAATAACCCTATATTTTCGTTCGTATTCGCGTTTTTTATCTGTGACTACTACTACTATTATTATTATTATATCTTTACGTGCCCGATTCAGATCCCACTTCGCTGCCCCGTCCCGCCTATTTCAAACATATTGCTCGATTGTTTTTCCCCTTTTAATACGCTTCATTAATAATTATAACCTCGTGATTCAGATCCCACTCCGCTGCCCCGTCCCGCCTATTTCATAGCAGCGACCCTCAGCGCAGCGAGAGCCATGGCTCGCCATCCAGTGCGGCTGAATGTATACGATATGGTGGGTTTTTTGTTTGTTTTTTTTAGGAAAGTTTGGGCTGGAACAGGCTAGAGAGGAGTAAAGAGGGAAACGAAAAAAAGCAGGGTGTCTGAAAAGTCTGAGATGGCTGCTAATTTTATGTTGCAGTGGTATGGGAAAATGCGTTGACCGAAATCAGTGTGATGAATGTCTACTACGTATGTCGTAAAAAATATTGTTTCTTAATTTAGATTGATTTCTTGAAAAATTTTGCAAGAATATGAGAGATTGCAACTAGGGATGGCGAATGAAGAAGTGAAATGAAGAGTTCATTTCCCCTCTCCCCACGCGCGCTCATCGGTGTCATTCTTCAATGAAGAAGGGGGCAACGCGGTGAGCTCTTCAATGAAGAGGGGGTGAATGGGCTAACTATTCTACCATGAGAAAAACGGCGTAAAACCTGGATTTTTGAATCGATCTTTTTCCATATTGAACTAGGGACATCCTAACATTATTTTGTTGATAAAAATTGCTAATTAACCTGCATGAATACCAGAAACAGGGTGATAATACATTTCATTCGCCTCTTCATTGAAGAGCTCGCACGACCGCGCCGTCTTCAATGAAGAGGGAGAATGAGGAGAGAGAAAATGCCTCTTCATTCGTCCTTATTCTCTTCATTTAGACATCCCTAATTGCAACATTAGCTGTTTGGACTTTCGCATCACCATTCAAACAGACTGTAATCGCAACGTCTCATCGTTCAAAGTGCGTATGTTTGGACGCACCCGCGCACTGGGCCAAACTAGGCTTCATTCGAGCTACGAATAGATTCACGCTGTACCAGCAGGGTCTATCCGGTTTTGATCGGTCAAATCAATCATATTCATTATTTTTTCTAATGAAATTGGTTGATTTCAACTTCTGATTAGCAAGAATTACTCAAGATTACAATTTCACAAATTTAAGACATTGTTGGGGTTTTGAAAGCATAACTAATCCCCCCCCCTCGTCTTTCCCGTGGGTCTCGCAACTGTCACTGTACCCTCAAGGTCCTTCCGGGTATGAGTGTCCCCCTCTCGCGTCCCCTCTTTCGTCTGTTTTTGTGCCCCGTTCCTCTCCTGTGGTTTCGCCCCATGGAATCGCTCCTCTCACACGCTGGGCTCTCTTCGTTTGCCATGGTCTCTCAGCAAACCGTTGCTCTCCCCTCGCCCCCTGGACGCGCATTGGAGACTGGTCAAATAGAAGGACGGACGGAAGAAGGAAGACTAGGGGCCGTTCCCATACGAAAAAAGGCGGTGATTTGGGCATGATAAGACGATCAGTCCACTCGGTTTTACATGATAAGATGGCTGTTTTTTGGGGTACGACTATGAGATGGGAAAGTGGATGACGAAGGAGGGGAAGATTAGGTGGAGAAGAAGGCCGAAATGGAAGGTTTGACGTGGAAGATTGCAAGACGGGATGAGATGTATGGCTTCCGAGAGTGGAAATGGAAGCAGAAAACATAGAAAGAGAAGGCTAGGGCGTAATCAGACTTGGATGGAGATATAGGTGAAGGAGGAGATGAAACGCAGAGAAAATATGTGAATTAGAACAGAAAAGACAGCTAGAATGAATCGGTCAATGAAACGGGGTCAATCGTGATTTTGGATCCGAAATTTACAAAAAAAAAACGAGGGCAGATGGTAGCGATAGGAAGGATCGGGAGAAACTCGTGAGGGATACCAATGGGAAACGATCGAATACTGTAATTGATGATGAAACACGAATTCGATAGTGCCGGTATCCGTTTTATTTTGAATACAAATCGATGATGAAGGGTTCCTTGCGGTACATGAGTTCCATGAGTGATGATGAAATGTCTGTGAAAAAAAATCGATAATGTTTGGATTCCTTACAGTACATGAGTTGTTTTAAATGATGACGAAATAAGGATTGTAAAAAAATCGATAATACCGTGCTCCCATTGCAGTATTGGCTGAACGACTACGCGTCCAACATTGGCGTGGGCATCTTCCACACCGGCATCGAGATCTACGGCGTCGGTGAGGCGATTTGGTTTGTAATGATTGGACGGTGAAACCGAGAACTGACGGGGCGTTGCTTGCTTCTACGGCGTTGGTGACCGCGTTGTTTTTGTTTGGGGTTTTGGTTTTTGTTTTTGGTGACAGCGCGTTTCTACGGCGTTGTGAGGCGATTTATTATGGTTTATATCTAATCTATGAAACCGAAATGAGAAGGGGTTGAATGTTTAGTTTCTACGGCGAACCAGTCAGCAAGAGAGGCGAAATTGCACATTTTGCACGGGCTTGCAGATGGGCCTTGTTTTTTTGTTGTTGTTTTCCCTCAAAACATCGTCACATACGAATACTGCTGGAGCATGCTTCATTGAGGTTTCGCGTGTTCACTAAGAGAGGCGGATGTCTGAAACCAGTTGATCCGTTCTTGTTCTGTTGTTCTGGAAATAGTTGATCCGTCTAGAATAGTGATAGAATAGTAAATGCACTTACTGAGAAGCGATATATTAAAAACAAATTTTTTTTAAACTATTATTTTAATTGTTATTCCTTAATTGCAGAATACGCGTACGGCGGCCACCCGTACCCGTTCTCGGGCATCTTCGAGAACTCGCCACAGGACGCCGAGGAGCTGGGAGAGAACTTCAAGTTTAAGTGAGGATACTTGTTGTTGTTGTTGTTGTTATTGTTTTGATTTTGGTTGAAAATCATGGCTGCGCCGTATTGCAATAAGGGCCACAGGTTATAGTAGTTATGATAGTATAGTGAAACCGAAATTGTTGACATGTGAGCTAGAAGAGACGCAACAAAAATCGAAGTTTGGTATGTGGAACGATTTGTATGCAACATGTGTAACAGGAAATATACGGGGATTGTGAGAGGGTTTTTGAGACATACTTCAGCCGTGGCTACGTTCAGCGGTTATGATAGCAGTGAAACCGAAAACAGTCTTTTGTGTGTTCTTTGTTGCAAGCGCAATCGAGACTTTTTTTAAATGATCACCGCAGCTAGACAGAAATCGAAGTGCAGTATGTTCGGCTTTTACGTGCGACTGGTGTAACTTGAAATCCCCGGGTAATTTGTGATTAAAACATATTTGCAGGGAGAGCATTCTGATCGGGGAGACGGACTTCTACCAGAAGGACGTCCGGGATTTGATCAAGGTTTGTTTTTATTTTTTATGTTGTTGTTGTTGTTGTTGTTATTGTTATTACTATTAGTTAAATTGTGGTTAATATTAGAACAGAATTTCTCTCTGGTGGCTCGATGAACATGTGAAAGCGAGAGCGAATGAATAACATTTTGGCTCAGAAACGTTTCCCTCCCAACTCGCAATCCGATCAGCCCGATCATGTAATGCTCTCGTCTCGCCATTTAGGCTTATTTCTAGTCAGTCAGAGAAACGAGAGAGTATGGCGAAGTGAGAGAGACAGACATCACTCGGATCATGCAAATGAGTCAGCCGCTGGTTACTCATTCGAGCATACGGTACAGTTTGATTATGAATAATAAGAGAGAGAAAGAAAGGGAATGTTTTGTTTCAAAACAAAGGTGATTTCGCAAAGGGAAATGTGCAAGGTGAATGTAGGTTTAGCGCGTAAGATGAAGTGGTGGACTTTGATTTCTACCGTTCTTCTCGTACAAATAATAATAGTAATAATGGTAAAACGTCAACAATATCTGTAGGCTCGTTAGGGTTTCACGGTTGCGATTAATATCTTGCTGTGCACTTACCTGTGCCAAGTACGTACCTGGCGGCTACCCGTACTCTCTCGCTCCGAAGCTCAGCCCCCTTTCTCTCACCTCTCTCTCTCTCCTCTCTCTAGCCTGTGCTACGATCTTTGATTGTTGGGAGATACTACGTCTTGATACAATAATTATGAAATGTGAATGTTATCTTATTTGCAGGCGCTGGGCATGGACTTCCGGGGCGACCGGTACCATTTGATATCGCGGAACTGTAACCACTTCTCCGCCATGCTCTCCAAGGTATTCAAATTTAATTAATTATTATTTTTTATTTAATTAATTAAGTTTGTTTGGTAAATTTGAAAAGAATTTCCGAAAAGGTCGGAATGTTTGCGTTGCTGTGAAGCTACTGTTACTTCACAGCAGCTACTAAAAAAAGGCCGGCAATGTGCATTTTTTTCTCTATTAACAAAAAAGGAAAAAAGGAAAAAAGGATGTTTAATTTGTGAGGATCATATAATGTTTTCGAAATTTGAGCAACAGAGTTTGTGCTTCGCCATCATTATATAGATAGGGCGGATTCGTTGAGATCGATGAAATCGCCTTTCGATGACAAATATTTCATAGCCATAGAAGCGCCTAACTATTCCACGCTAGGCTGTTCCCAGTGACTTCCATGTTTCAACGTTAACACTAATCCCAGCACCCTTGCAGAGGCGCTAACGGACAAGGAAATTTTCCCTTTGTGGATCAATCTTTGTCAGTACTTCTATCGTAGGGTGTGCGCATAAAAATCTAGTTCTGCGCGCTAGTAGTCTTACTTTTCTTGCGTTGTAACCCGGCGCTCTTATGCTTCACAGAAGTATCCAATCCCCCCCCCCCCTTTGCAGACGCTAACAGGCAAGGAGATTCCCTCGTGGATCAATCGTCTGGCCTCCATCTCCGGCTCCATTCCCTTCCTGGAACGATGCCTGCCACAGGTATTTGTGATTATTACTTCAGTACTATAATGTCAGAGTGTCTGTCTGTCTGTCTGTCTGTCTGTCTGTCTGTCTGTGTCTAAGTTTGTCTGTCACGGTCAACTTTTTTTCCTTATATCTCGCTACAAAATGATCGTACAGCCTCAGATCCTTTACCAATCAACTTCTCATGAAAAATTTTTTTTTCAAAAAATCGATAATTAATTTCGTCATCATTTCGTCATAATCCGTTTTTCGCTCCATTCTCACCGGAAACTCAACCAAATCGCTCGTACTTGGCACCAAACAACCCGTAATCGAAATTTTCGAAAAATCGATAACCAATTTCGTCATCACTATGCAATATTGCGTAATGATGATGCAATAACTCGTTTTTTGCATTGTTTTCGCCTGAAACTTAACCAAATCAAATATAATTTTTTTTAATATTTATTATTACGTCATCAACCGATACCGTAACCCGATTACAGTATCCCAAAGGGTTCGGCGGGTCAGATTTAGTTCGCTGAGTCAGATTTATGACTTTCGTCATAAATCGATACCGTAACCCAATTACAGTATCCGAAAAGGTTCTGCGGGTCAGATTTAGTTCGCTGGGTCAGATTTATGACTTTCGTCATCAATCGATACCGTAACCCGATTACAGTATCCCAAAAGGTTCGGCGGGTCAGATTTAGTTCGCTGGGCCAGATTTATAACTTTCGTCATAAATCGATATCGTAACCCGGTTACAGTATCCCAAAAGGTTCGGCGGGTCAGATTTATTTTATCGCCGCAAAAAAATACTCGGCGTTTAACAGCCTAACCTGCGAGTCCCTGGCGGAAGGCTCGTGGGGCCGAGGGCGAGCCGAAAAAAGATGGGATCGGGCCACGCAGTGGGCCCATCCCATCTTTTTTCGGATCGCCCGAGGCCCCACGAGCCTTTCGCGAGGGACGATGCCAACTCTGTCCGCGACTGTGAATATTCTATCCTTTCATGCATTGACCAATGTCCTAAATACATACCCGACCTCGCGAAGCGCTCGCAAATAACTGGGACAACCCGGCGTTATCTGGCGAGCGAGCGTAGCGAGCGCAGCCTGCGAGTCCCTGGCGGAAGGCTCGTGGGGCCGAGGGCGAGCCGAAAAAATATGGGATGGGGCCACGCAGTGGCCCCATCCCATCTTTTTTTCGGATCGCCCGAGGCCCCACGAGCCTTTCGCGAGGGACGATGCCAACTCTGTCCGCGACTGTGAATATTCTATCCTTTCATGCATTGACCAATGTCCTAAATACATACCCGACCTCGCGAAGCGCTCGCAAATAACTGGGACAACCCGGCGTTTTCTGGCGAGCGAGCGTAGCGAGCGCAGCCTGCGAGTCCCTGGCGGAAGGCTCGTGGGGCCGAGGGCGAGCCGAAAAAATATGGGATGGGGCCACGCAGTGGCCCCATCCCATTTTTTTTTCGGATCGCCCGAGGCCCCACGAGCCTTTCGCCAGGGACGATGCCAACTCGGTCCGCGACTGTGAATATTTTATCTACCAATGTAGCCCACTAGCCCAAACGTAGTTCACTGGGTCTGATTTATGAGTTTTGTCGTAAATCAATACCGTATTACTTTTATATAATATTAACGTGATTCGCTTGATCAAAGTTAGTACGGTGGAACACATTCACGCTTGCGGAAGGCCTCACGAGTCGTCCGCAAGCGTTCGCACATGACTGGGATAAAACCTTAGCACACAACCCGGCGACGCGAAGCGCTCGCAGAAGACTATCACAACTCGGCGTTGCGCACACGCTGGCGAGCGTAGCGAGCCTCATTGCAGCCGCAGGCTGCTTGCCACCCGCAGGGTCTAGCCGGGCGTAGCCCGGCTAGTTTTACTTAATTTTATTTTGTTTTGTTTTTCGGTGGCAGCACAGGCGATACTGAAAATACAGGAGATCGTTAACTTTGCTGTATCAGTGAAACGAGACGGTCGCTGGGCATACAATTTGCCGGGGAGGATATTTGCTAGCTTCAGCGGGTATTGGTGAAGCGACGGGCTTCCTCAGTGAATAGATTCCGATTAAAACCTTTGCGATGGCGGTCGTGAGATTTCGTCACCTGTGAGATTAGCATTCGTAAAAGGTACCCGGAGCGTTTGCGTTTACTGGTTTGTTCTAATTCTCCGGGTTTTACTAATTGTTGATAGATATCTTCGCCGACTTATCGAAAAAATACAAAATCACGCTGTTGATTTCTGGTTTCGTGAATGGTACATGGGACTTGGTAGCAATTTTCTTTTAGTCCTGTGTGCATTCCATGTAAAGCAAATTAACATGCTGAAATAATAATAAATAACAACTCAGGAGTGGCTGACGCCGGTGGCGCTGCAGAACTCGCTGGACGAGCGGAAGGGCAGCCGCGGGTCGATCGACTCGGCTGAGGAGGCCAAGGAGACGAGTGGAGGAGGGAGGTCGTTGAATGGTGAGATTCATGATAGTTTATTGAAACCTGGTTTGGGCGGGTTCTTATACATATATATACAAAATTATGGTTTCGAAACAGCTTCTATTATTCGGAAATGGATGATGGAGGGGGGGGATCCATCGACTCGGCTGAGGAGGCCAAGGAGACGAGTGGAGGAGGGAGGTCGTTGAATGGTGAGACACGGATCAACCTGGTGAATATTGCGCGCACATTGCACTGAAAATGACGTAATTGGAAGCTTATGAGTGTTTTGGGGCCAAGGAACGAGTGTGGAGAGAGATCGTTGAATGATGAGCGTATGGTTTCGAAATCTCGCGTTGAGATTGAAAGCGCTTAGAATATCGTTAAAAGTTGTGCACGGATATTTCGGTGTTTCAAACAATGCATAATAGCCCTGAAGTTTGCTTTTCGACAATAGCATGTTCTTCTCTGGTAGAAACATAATTATGCGCACTCAGGACGGTTTGCGCTACTGACAGAAGTAGCACCGTACTGCCAATGTTAGAGGTTACTCTGTAACCTTTGCTGTTCATAACTGATGCTGGGCGATTTTTTATGTTCTAATGCCACAGTCCAAGTTGCTAGCGAATTGAGTGTTTCAAGCACTCCTGATATTGCTCATCACTTGCGTGGTTGCAATGACCGCTTCAATGACCGTGATGACCGTGTATCGCTTCCGTTTTTAATAAACAATAAATTATTTTCGATGTATTCGATTGCAGACTCTCGCACGACGGTGCTCAACGGGCGCGCCTCTAATGGCGCGACGCTCAACTACCCGGCAGGCAGCAATGGACACGTCTTCAGCGGGCAGGGAAGCGTACTTGGAGGTGAGCAGTGGTCTAGACGAGCCGGGTTAGAAGCAGGGGGAAGGGCGACATGATCGCGCTTTCAGCGGGGAAGGTGAAAGTAGAATGGTTAGTGTTTCACAGTCATAATGTAGGCATTGATGCTCTGTTGAAGCCGATCATAGATGACTGTTGTCTTCAAAAAATAATAAATAGAGTAAGATATCGAATGCTCCTTGTTGGCGGTTCCTTTGTTTCAAGCAGCTCAATACTTGATTATTGAGAAAACGTTGCGGGTTGGCAATTTACTCCTTCACCGTCACTCCTTATGGGCAAGGCGCGTAGCACGGAACTAGTAATAAATTATTATATTAAGAATCCCGAACATTGTTTGGGGAGGGGGGGAGATCGAAATGAGGGGGTTCCCCCGTTTCACCCCACCCCCTTACAGACGGTCAGCCCTCCTCCCTCGATAGAGCAGAAACTTCTAGATTATAAATTTAATGCTAAAGCACGGAAAACTGGTGATTCGCTCCTACCGGTGATTCGCTGCTTCACCCTCCATCCCCTCTTTCCAGGCGGTCAGCCGTCCTCCTCGACCTCGTCGTCCTCCTCCACGCAGCTGCTCGCCAACGGCGGCGCCGCGGGCAGCCAATCAGCGCCAGTGACGGCGAGGTCAGTATTTTATTTATTAACAATTTTTTTTATTTATGTATCTGGTAAAAAGTGGTGTTAATGACAGCCGTCGTTGCCTGAGGGAAGGATTTATTGGTGTTTTAGTAGCATTAGAAACGCGAAATGCACGCCGTGAATTTTTTTTTTGCGTTTCTAATGCTACTAAAACACCAATAAATCCTTCCCTCAGGCAACGACGGCGGTCATTAACACCATTTTTTACCAGATAAATCAAAAAAAATTGCGTGAATTCTAAATTAATTGTAGCGTACGCAATTAGTTCAATAGGCAGTTGATTGTTTCGGGTTTCACTGTTGCAATGTAAGCGATCGGAAGCTCTACTGAAACCGATGGACCGATGGAACCGATGGATTATACGAAATTTTTCGCGGAATGTTTTGTGTTTCACCGTCGATATGTAGCGATCGAAGTTCTACAGAAACCAATTTTTTCAGTTCTTGCATTAATGATAGAGCTTTCTCTTGTCTTGTTCTGCCGGATACAATTAGACGAAGTGCAGACAATGAGCGGGATGATTTATAGGATAGGATGACAGTGATTTATTGGCGGGGATAATTTCACAATGAACCGCGTGGCAAAGTCTAGGTTTCCAAATTTAAAAAAAAAGGTCCGCAACGTTTTGTGTTTCACCGTCGCTTTGTAGGCAGCGAAGTTCCAGCAGACCAATGTTCCCATGTTGTTCCATTGTAATAATAATAAATACAACTTTACAACTTTTTGCAGAGAGCGCGACACCTCGCCCGGTCCCTCCATCGTCCGGCTGTGGAACCAGCTGAAGGGCTCGATGACGGGTCCCGACCAGAACAACAAGCAACCCTGAGAGTGCGGTAGCCCCGCCCCCTCGATTACGGTAGACGACGATATCGATTTTCTTCTTTGCACACATCTCCCCCCCCCTCCTCTCGCCCTTCACTCCCCCGCCCGCCTTCTCGCCACAGTTTCCCCCACACACATCATCAATGTATCCTCAAGACCTCAAGAGCCCCGGCCCCATTTATCGATCGCCCCCCCCCCCTAGGAGTACTGTAGCCTAGGCCCGCCGATTGAATGGACATTTCCTCGCACGTTTTTGATTTCAGTTGTAATTTGAACCAGACAAACACTCGCTCTCCCTCCCTGCCGGTATGCAACCTTTATCATTTCTATAGTGTAATTTCCTTTTCTCCTTCCTCTCTCTCCTATCTGATTCAGTTTGTGTTGTGCTGTTATTCCCATTGTATAGGTGGTTATTGCTATATCACACCGACATCCTCGCCCTTCTGTGACCTATTGGGCGAGCATACAAAATAATCGATCTTATCCTTATTCCCTCGCCGCTAATTGTACAGTATCCTGAAGTAGTAGTGTGGCGTGCGATTGTACAGTAATCCACAGATTAATCCAGATTAGATTACTGTAGAATGCACCACGCACACCGTAGCTAGCTAATATTGTGGAATAAGCTTTGTGTTACTGATTTTATTTTTAGAATGATTATGTATACTTGTCCCATCCCCACATGCACCCCTCCCATTATCTACTTGAATGAGGTTTGGTCCCGTGCGGATTACGGTAGTCGATAATCGATATATACCGTACCCCGCTCCAGACCAATGCACACATCGTATCTCACCATGGTTGCCTTATCGATTGTTCCTTCCGCCCGCCTCCGATGTTACCGTATCCCTCGCCCTGAGTGCTACTCTTTACTCCCGCTTTCACTTGCAACCCACCCGCCCGATTTGTATGTACTCGACCATAAAGATGTTGAACTTGTAATGGAAGCGATCGCAAAATTAGGAAAAGGGACGGAGCCAGCACGATTGCCGCACGGTTTATGATTTTTGGAACTGGAATGCGCTCGTAATTTTTTTTTGCAAGTCAGAGAAAGTGAGAGACAGTGTAATAGTGAGAGGGCCAGATGGCCGAGTGGTCCCCCTCCGCTCTCTCTGATTTTCACTGCACACCCCCCGTAAGCCACGGGACTTCGGATGTCACATCTGATGAGGTGGCAAGGGGGGAAGAAGGGAAAGGCCCTCGGGGCACGAGTAATAAGTGACTCGAGCTTGAGGGATAGCGTGTCTGCGTCTCTCCTGTTTGCCTGCTATCTCGCTCACTCTGACCAGGAGGACTAATAGGGTATGCCTTCGCTGATTTTTTGCTACGATCTCTTCATTTGGCGTGTTATTTATCGAGCTCTGGACTCGCAGAGAGCGTTGCATTGCAGAGGCGATAAGTAAAGGATATTCGCCGATTTTTTGTCCGCCTCTCCTCGTTTTGCGTGCTTTCTCGGGCTATCGAGACTATTAGAGCAAAGGAATAGACGGGAGATCGGGGGATAGAAGAGGCCTGAGTGGATAGGGAAGCAGCTCGCAGGCTCCTCCTTCCCGTCCGATGAGAAACGAGCTCGCGGGTGAGAGAATGTACATGAATTTCCTCAATTTGTCGTGCCGCTCCTCACGCGCTGTTTCTTCTCAGTCGTGTGTTTGTACACTACTCAAAGCACAATTTGATTCGGATTCGCGACTTGGGAATTTGTCATTTCGTAACTTTAGACAAGTGTGTTGACTACCGTATCCCGTGACATAAGACGGGATACGGTAGACTTTCGAAAAGGCGATCTCAACTACCGTATCCGATTACATCGTGGGGATACGGTAGCGTCTCTGTTTTCGTCTCGGGACCCCGTATCGCCACATCATGCCGCGCGCGCGGAAACTACACACCTCCGTGTTTTGACTGATGTTTTCTCGTTTTTGCGGTCGGACTCTCTCCATTCCACGTGTTCTCTAGCCGGTTAGATGCAGCGAGAGAGCGTGTGAAATGGAGAGAGTCTGATCGACGAGTTTCCATCTGCTTCTTCGCTGTGAAGCGGTGTTGAAACCCAGTGATTATGCGAGATGGTGTTGACGAGAAGCTCGAAGATGTGTCTGACTCTCTCGATTCGCCTCGCTCTCTCGTTTGTCTGACGAAAGAGAGATAAGGGGAAATGAAGAGACGTTGAAGAGAGTATTTCTTTTTCGGTTTCAGTTGAATGCGAGATGGAGCTGGAGGCTGCTGGCTGCTACAATTGCTCGCTGTTCGAGGGGGAGCAGGTAATTTTTTACATTATTTTGACTATTTTTCGAATTTATTTCATTTTCGAAAAGCTCGCCCGAGCCTGAAAAACCACTTGTAGCCCCTCTTCGCCCCCAAGCGCATATTATCGAGTGGTGATAAAGTGTAAGTATAAGTATACGTATAAAATATGCGGGTCCCGCCCCAAAAATATGATGTTGGAACACTGCCAATATACCGTACTCCAGGACTACGACTTCCCGTCGGGAGGAAACGGTAGCTTCCCGGAGGAGGACGGTAATTCGACGAGCAATTCGAGTGATTTCGTGGCCCTCGCCACTCTCCTCCTAGGTTCAGTGAGTGAGGAGGAAAAGCGGATGCTTGCAATGGTGAGGGATCTAATGTAAGAAGTTGAAAATAGTGATTGAAATACGACACTGATCTCTCGCCTGCGAGATAAGGCGAGGATTCCGTCTCTGCATTTGCTGGCCAGCGATTTGAGAATGTAGAGAAAAAATTTCGTCATTTCTTCAATTTTGAAAATTTAGCTAGGGAAGCACCCAAATATCACTTCCCTAATTAGCTCGCACTTGACTCGGAAAACAATTTCTTCCGACAACTTTTTGGGTCGTCTAGAATCAAGAGTTTCCCCCTCTCTGTCTTAGTTCCTTCCCGGTCTCATTCCATCAATCACAGTCGTGCTCTATTTGGACTTCTGCCTGACCGCTTTGACCAATGCTTTGTCTTTCAACTTTACACGATCTCTCGCCGGGGTCAACTTTCAACTGAGAAATGGTCTTTTCTCTTCATTTTGCGTTATCTCTCGCCGGTTAGAGAAACGAGGGATCATGCGAAATGAAGAGACATACTAACCATCGCTTCTTGAAATGATGCCAAAGAGGGCGGGGCATCTTAAATCCCGCGACCTTACCGGCAATGAGATTGTCGTCATCTTCGAGAGAAACAACGCTAATCGCCTTGTTCGCCGTCTACACTCTCTCCATTCCCCCTCGTCTCTCGCCCACTCTAACCGGCTAGAGAGCATGGCGAATTAGGAGAGCGAACAGGCCGTCCCGTGTCTGCGCCCTCCTCAAATCGCCTGCTCTCTAGGCTTCTCTGACTGACGAGAGACTATGGGAAAAGAGGCGAGCAGGGGTAGATGAGTCCCAATCTAATTCCCCAGATCCTCCTCTTCTTACTCACAGCGAGGATTGTCAGGACGAAGCAGTCGTCTCTTCATTTTGCCTGATCTCTCGTTGCTCTGACTGGCGAGAGAGCATGGGGAATGAAGAGACGGGCTGTTCATCCTGTCAGCGCCTCCTCTCAAGACAGAGACCCCCTCTTCCCTATTCACTCCTCATTGTTGCCCCTTTGCATGTGTGTCAGATACGGTATCCGCTCATGCGTGGTGACGCGCTGCGCTCTCCTCAATTCGAGTATTCTCTGACTGATGAGGGATTGTGTGAAATGAAGAGGAACAGTGCTCTTCACTCTCTTTATTCCACACGTTATCTCACTGTCTCTGACCGCCAGTCTGTCATGATACTGTGTCGTAGATATAATATAGGTCTGTGACGATCTGTAGAGGGATCCTCCGCGTGTGACGTAGAGCGGTGTGCTAATGATGATAGAAACTCGGAAACCATAGTAGCAACTTGAGCTTGCTTGGAAGGCTCATTCAACCTTGGAGAGCAACGATAACCTCAGCGAATTTGCTAGTCGTCTATTGTGATGTATATACGCGGAGGCTCATCATACCTATTTGTCTGCGGTGCAGCAAGTAAAATTATTCGTTCCTGGTCACTCTCAACGATCCTTTGGAAATATTTTGATGGTGACGCATCTAACTCCTGCAGAGCGTCTACCCTCGAAGCTAGTTGGGGAAGTGTTGGGGATGCTCGTTGTGTGGAGACTGCCCAAATCTCGGTGGTAAGAAGGGGCGTGATTCCGTCCAGGGGCTAGAATAA
Organism: Pristionchus exspectatus; assembly: GCA_911812115.1. Taxonomy (NCBI): domain Eukaryota; kingdom Metazoa; phylum Nematoda; class Chromadorea; order Rhabditida; family Neodiplogasteridae; genus Pristionchus; species Pristionchus exspectatus. The sequence goes on from OU461587.1 coordinate 21,066,614, forward strand.
GAGCGTCCGAGAGATCTCTCCCTTTCACACACTCTCTCACTCGTTCTAGTCGAGAAAGACCATGAAGAGAAGAAAGGAAGAGGGCCTGAGGGGGTCTAAGTGTGCGGGGATAGTAGCCCCGAAAACAGTTCCTGAACTTGGCAGTTTTTCATGCCCAGCACGTAGGAAGAGGAGGAAATGAGAGCCTCATTTGTTGTAGTGAAGGAGCAGTCTCTTGAGAACGAATGAGACGGGGGAAGAGGCGACCTAGTGAGGGGCCCAGACCGTCTAGGACCTTTTCTGTTTCAGACTCATAACTACTTGTCTCTTGTCTGGCTTATCGTAACATTCAAATGCTTAGCGAAGACGCTACGGTGTTTAGCGCATAATACGGAACATTTTATTCGCTAGCTCGTTATTGATTCATATTAAAAATTCTCATTTTCTCAGTAATTGCTACTAGTGCCTCTAGGAAACGATTAGGAACAAGCTAGGGTCGGAGATCCTCCAGTCAGAAGTCGAAATGAACGATAGGAATCGGATTACGCGGAACGGTTTATTATTTTACGATACCAGCAAGAGGGTGAAAGGGCTACCTGCTTGGGTTCTGTTCCTCAGCTATTTTGCAAGTGCATTGTTTCTTCATCTTTTCTGGTCGGTAATCCATTGCAAGTGAAGCCCCTAGGATAAGCGACCAATGAGCTAATATTATTGTCGCCAACTGACTGTAGGTAGAGAAGACAAACGCATTTGGCTTCGAATGCAGTGGCAGTTGGCAAAATGCCTTTATTCTGCTTCTCTTTGGGTCGGTCGAATAGTGAGCTGGAAACGTACATAAACGGCTGATTATTATTGTTTCAAAACATTTTGGCTTCCGTGACTCGCTTATTGTTTTGCTTCTTCAACATTTGGAGCTGAAATGTAGTGTTTCTTGCGAATCCTTAGCTTGCATCAATTGCATTGTTTCCAGCTGACTTGTATCCTGATTCAATCTCCTTGTGATGTTTTCCTTCCTTGTTCTTGACTTTTTCAGATAATTTAAAAACCAACCGCGTCTCTTCATTCCGCATGCTCTCTCGCCTGGGCATACGAAGCGAGATAGTGTGCAAAACGAGGAGAGTAGCTAATGAATTTCGGATAATATTCCCGCTCGGCTACAAGTCCCACGCGATTCGCAGGCGCCGCTCATTGGAAATTACAAGCACAAACAAGCTCGGAGGAAATTAGAAATTTATATGCGAGCGAAGGCGCGCGCAGGATTGTGGTCGCTGTGCGATTATGCATGGGGAATGATCAAGAGATTGTCTGTCTTTCTCATCTATCAATACCCTTTCGTTTGTCTGACTGGCGAGTGGTAAGGTAAAATGAAGAGTAAAGAACAGTTCTCTTTCCTTCATTTCTCTTTTTTCATTTTTTTCATTTTTTTCATTTTTCATTTCCTTCATTTCTCTTCAACCAGACTGCTTCCTTGAAGATCAGAGAAATGTTCTCTTCAGCTCGCTCACTATTTCGCTGCTCTAGTTTCTGATGCTTTAGTTGCACTCTTTGGCTAGGGATTGTTGCAAAAAGTAAGATTTATTGGGGGGAACCGAGACCCCTTTTCTCATTCATCATTCCAAGCCGCAGGGACATTCCATTTTCGAAGAGACTGAGAGTTCGCGCAAATGATGGCATGTTCTCGCTGCTTGCACGTTTTCTCAATAAATGAGAAGGTCTTTCCCCGAAATTGGAACCGTATCTAGTCAGGATGCTCGAAATGAAAAATTTGTGTACTTCGTAGTGGAGCCGAACTTGAAATCATATTTTGGGTTTTTGAAATGAATAATAGTGGAGAGCTCTTCCTTAGCTGCTCTAGTAGAAACTAAAAGTTTGCGGAAGTGACATGTTCTTGCGTTCTGCACGTTTTCTCAATATTAGAGCAGTGAGATGAGGTCTTTTCTTAGATTTCGAATAGGGTTCTTGAAATGAAAAAATATGTTCTCTTAGCAGTGCATACTTGTAAGTAGGGCTGTCAGAACGAAGACTGAGCCTCTTCAGTCTGTTCAGGCATCAAGAGACGAATTCTTCACAATGACTGCCCTAACCAAGTTTCGGCAAAATTTAACACAGTTGCGTCTGGCCAAAGTTCAATCCATTTACGGATTCTTCAGTCTGTCATCATGCTCAATATCTAGCGAAAAACGAGGAAGGATGCTCCGATTTGCGGGGCAGCTCTAGACTGTCAGCATGAAGAATGCGTCTCTTCAATCCCCATGAGCTCTCATCAGTCTTCGAGTTGAGAGCTCATGTGGATTGAAGAGACGCATTCTTCATTCTGAATGTAAGGCAGCTCCCGCTCTAGACAGTATCCTGCCTGTGCAAATTGGATTCATTTGCTCGAGCGTCATCCGCGATTCCTTCCTTCCTTCGAGAGAATGCACGATTGCTCTGGCAAGAGGGGGCGAGAATCTGTCGGGCTCTCTCACTTTCGCGCGCTCTCACGTTTCTCTGACTGGCTAGAGATCATGTAAAGTGAGAGAGAAGAGTTTTGTTGCTCCACACGTTCTGTCCTGAAATCGCGAGGAGAAAAAACTGTCTGCTGCCCGGTTGAAAGCCATTACAGCTATTGTTCCCGCCCCGTGTTGAGTCCAAACCGTAGCCTCTAGAAAGCGTGTGTTTGTCTCACCCGATGTGGCGGCGATGTAGGAATGCAGACTGTTTAGAAATGTCTTCAGAATTATAGCCGCGTTTCAACTACCGTTCGTTTTTTTCTAAATTATTTAGAGCACGTGCATGAAACAATTCCACAATTTTATCATAACTAGCCATCTAGATGTAAACTAAATTAAATACGTACTGTCGCCCACGTTCGCTGGTCGATGTGATTCTCAATGCAGGGAACCATTAATCACGTTACTCTTGGTCGACGGTCACTTACGAGGACGCAAATTGTACCTATCCTGTTGTTTTTTTTTTTAGCTTTTTGTTGTTTTGAAACATCGAATGACGTCATAATTTGCGAATCTTTGAACTTTTCTGATCTGTGTTCAAATTAGTAGACGGAAAAGGCTACTTATCCGCCCGTTTAATACAATGATCTCATTTCCTGTGGAAATGTTGCGTTATTTTGGTTGATGGGTCAAGAGCGCGTATGTATCTGATATTTATGCATTGTCATGAATGTGAACAGTTTGATTGTTTTTATTCCTTATTCTCTGAAATGTTTTTGTTGATTTTGTTTGTAAAAAAATTTATGAATACGGTTTCCGTGGAATGGATTCCACCCGATGATCTTTCATCTCTAATCTCTGATCTCTTCCAGATGTCGCAAGTGGAGCGTCTCGCCTGTCTCTGTCTCGGCATCATGTCCATCTTCCTCAACACATTCGTCATCGCGGCCCTGGTGCGGTACCGGAGGTAAGAATTATTGTTTCAGGTTCGGTACCGACTTTTAGTTCGGTACCAGGTTCGGTGTGGGGTAGCTCGATTCCGAAGGTTTTGGCACCAGAGGTGGCTTTACCTGTGCAACTGCGATACATGGGGACATTTGTCATGTGAATATGTCAAATTCATGGGTTTTTCTTCGTTCATTCTCAACTTTTTTTTCTTCAATTCTTTAAATTCTCAACTTCGTAGCGAACCCCATTCAGCGCTCACCATCATCATGTTTTCAAGTTTACAATGGAGAGAACTCGCTCCTCAGATTTATGCTGGCCAGACAGAATGAATAGCCCCACGTCGCTTGCTGGAGAAAACGTGTGCAAAACAACGTTCGAAGATCACAATTTCGAGACAATTTAATGCAAGCAACGGAACAAATCTTCGTATTTTGTGCGTTGTAAATGCATGCGAAGGGAGGGGGGGGGGGCGTCTAGCAATTCACATATCTATAATAATAATAATTTATCTACGCCCGAGGCGCAACGAGACCGAAAAGTGACATTCATAAGGTTGAAAAGCAGGAAATATCTAAAACAAGTGGAAACAAACGGTCCGAGCTTTCGAGAAACGGTCTCTGATCTTTGTTGATACTGAATTTATCTGAAATATTTGCAGGCGAGTGCTGAAGAACGTTTTCTACGTTATCGTACTCAATTGTGCGATACTCGATCTGACTCGGTAAGAATTTTCCTTTTTTTTAAATCACGGAATGCTCGAAAATAAATTATCCGTCGCGAAAAGCATGCTAGGATTGAGCTATTGCCCCCCTTCTGAACATCCTTTTCTGTTTTTAGCATCATCCCGGGGAGTAATTATGGAAGAGAGCTGGACTGGGACTGTTCAAAATTAGAATTTCTGCTTGAAAGAGTGCGAAATGAGTGCGAACAGAGCGTGTGTGTGTGTGTGTGGGCTACGTTATTGCGCAGTTTTGTTGTTGTTGTTGGGCAATACAATCGCTCGAGGCTACAAAAGTGCGAGTGATCTCGGAAAGCACCGTAATCACTCGGCTCAGCGGCTCAGCCGGGATCTATAACCCGGTTCCGGTTCCAGCAGATTCCCGGTTCCAAAAAAGTCATTTCAGTGCCTTCCTTCTTACGAGCGTTGGCGGACTGCAGGTGTTCTTCTCATTTCGGGACCCGTGGGTGTTCCCGGTGAGTTTTTTTTCTTTTTTTTGTTTTTTTTCTTCTGAGTAACGCTGTGGGTGTTGAAGTCATGATGGCTTTCACGCTGTAGTGAATTCGCCTCCAATATTCTTCTTCTCAACTATCTAGTTTGGATACACTGAACATCACCTCGATTTCAAATCAATTGCAATCCTTCGCCACAGCATGAGTGCATCTTGTGAAGCATATTCGAAACTTGCTTGTGTCATTCAATAATATCTTTCATAAGGAGGAAGACGCTCCTCATTACTGCGCTTCCTTTTCCCCAGAATCGATTTCCTCACGACGCCTGCCCTCTCACAATTGGATTGCGCTCGGGTTTTACTCGGAAAGAGCGAGGATCTCTCGTGATTTGTACGCCCACTAAGGCAATAAGATTGAGGAGCGAATCTAGCAGGGGATAAGCTGTGGAAATACGAAGAAAGGGGCGATGCAGACAATGAGTCAGGCTGATAATTATCGAGTCTTGTGAAGGAAATATCTTGAGCAAGAGCCTTCTAATTCCTGCTGAAGCCACTGAAGCCACCAGTGTAGTGGAATATTGCCGAAATTGGGGGAAATTACAAGCGATTTGGCATTTTTATTTCGATCAAAATGCGGCATTTTCAGTAGAGTTCGAAATACGGGTCGCCGTCTCTTCATTTCGCACACTCTCTCACCGGTCAGAGAGGCGAGAGAGTGTGGGGAATGAAGAGACGGCGACTCGTATTTCTAATTTTCAGACGTGGCGGACAATGAAATGGCTGCTGAAACCGCTCAATCTCATGACCATCTTCAATCTGCTCGTATTTACGACCAATGAGTTCGTCGTGATACGGTAAGCATTAGGGTTGGCTAAACGATACTCTAAACGTGGCGGGTTTAGCTCCCCCTACACTCTATGCCCCTCTCTCGCCGCAACTTGGGAAGAGCTAGGGAAGGGGGAGCTAAACCTGCCACGTTTAGCGTATCGTTTTGCCAACCCTAGTAAGCGCATCCGATCGATAACTGAGCGCTACCGTATCCCGCGCGCAGGTACCCGCTGCACTATCGACGCTACTGCAGGCGACGGGTGATCCTGGGAGTGCTGCTCGGGTGGTGAGTCTCTTCACTCTGCCTTATCTCTCGTCAGTCAGAGAAACGAGAGAGTGCTGCGAAATGAGAGAGACAGGCATCGTATACCTATTGCTTCTCTGCAGAAAATCTTTCTAAAATTGACATACTGTTCGTATTATTATTCGATTCCCCTACTTGGAAGTGAGCGCGTGATAAAAACAAGCGCGTCGCTTTCATTTTCACGAATTTTCCGCTCGGATTCACAACGTTTTTTGCGCATTCGGGGATGCTTTTGCGAAATTGACAGCGATCTTTGATCTTGAGATAGGGATTCTGAAACAATCAACGAGGTAGGCGGTTTGATCTTTGCTCTTTGATCTCTCTCCCTTTCCAGTAGATAAATGGAGAGTGTGGGTAATGAATAGCACCTTAAATTGATCTTTGATCTTTGATCTCTCTCTCTCCCTTTCCAGTTGGTGCATCGCCATTCTCTACACGGCACTCAGCGTGGCAACGCAGATGAGCGAGCATAACTCGATTTTGTGTGAGTTTAGAAGTTCTGAATAACGCGTGGAAGAGTTGCAGAGATGCTTCATTTCACACACTCTCTCGCCTCTCAGACCGGCGAGAGAGTGTGGGAAATGAAGAGACGATTATGAAGAGACGAGAACTCTAGCTCGCAACATGAGCAACCCTTCTCTTCATCTCACAAACTCTTTCGACACTAAACGACGGCTCATAGATATTTCGAGACAAATTTAGTAGTAGATAGTGCAACAGTGCAACAGAATCCTGCGAGAATAAAGCAAGCATGTTTGCTTTCATCACTGGGATTCAGATTACAACGGAAGACACTTATTAGCTACAATCGTGACTAGAGTGTAGTCTCGAACTGGCGTTTGAGCTCTCATCACTATTTGGCATGCAACTCATAGCAATTATTTGATGAAAAAAATACTCAATGAGCACCATATCGTGACTAGAGTGTATCTAGTCTCGAATTGCAGCGGCGGAGAACGTGATCGCGCTGCTGTGCTACTTCTGCCTCGTCGTCGTGCTGGTGAGGAATATAAATTAATTAATGATATTTTTTTTAAATCGGAACGAGTGCGACACTCACTGAAGAAAATGGTCGCATAACGAGTGATGAAGTGAGCGTGAAACACAACAAACTCGTTTTCACTTTTGAAATTTATTCGTACTAAATTTTTGAGCGTTTCTCAAAGACAGTAAAATAATCAACAATACAGTCAAAATGACATAATGTGAACCGTTTATGATAACTTATGATAACTTATCATAAGACGTCATAAAACCATGATTGCTCAGCGGAGACTGAACGGATCAGGCTGAAATTTTGCATGGTAACTCAGTTCGTGTGCCCCGTCAAATTGACACTCTCGAAAAATCGATATTTCGCACGCGTCGCGGTCGCGCGTTGCGTGTGCGATGACCCAAAGTGGGCGGAGCCTCGACGATAATTCGTGTTGAGTCAAAAATTGCATTCTCAAGAATTCAGAATGCCGGAATATTCATAAAAATAGAAATTTTGGCGAGTTCGACTAATTAATGAGCAAATTCGACTAAGCTCCGCCCACTTTGGGTCATCGCACACGCAACGCGCGACCGCGACGCGTGCGAAATATCGATTTTTCGAGAGTGTCAGTTTTACGGGGCACACGAACTGAGTTACCATGCAAAATTTCAGCCTGATCCGTTCAGTCTCCGCTGAGCAATCATGGTTTTATGACATCTTATGATAAGTTATCATAAGTTATCATAAACGGTTCACATTATGTCATTTTTATTTCTTTATTTCGCCCATCTTCGCCCGTCCTGAGCGGTTGGCTCGGTCGTCGCTCTCGCGGAGTGAAGTGAGGGAGCGACGGGGCGACAGTCCACGCAACGGGACGGCCCTTCTACTCTACCATCTGTTGCTACTACTCGTGTGCAGTACTCGGACGACTCGTTCTCGGTCAAGGTTGTGTTGTGGTGTTTCTCTCGTTGTTGAGTCTTACTGTAGAGTGACTCTAGGGATTCAACCACTTTCCCATTGGTTTCCGATTTCGATTGCAGTTCGAGACGGACGGAGGGACGGAGTGTGGAGATCCCACACCAGAGCGAGACTCGGTGCTGAAGGGACAGGACGAGGCCAGCCAGCTACAGTAACCACCTCGGTTCCGTACCCGGACGAGACAAGGTGAAAGGTAGTCTGAGTGAGTCCGAGTGCCAAAGAGCAAAGATCAGACCAATAGTGTGCGACCCACACGGTTCTGCGTGGCCGAGACAGCTACAGTAACCACCTCGGTTTTATACCCGGACGAGACAAGGCGAAAGGTAGTCTGAGTGAGTCCGAGTGCCAAAGAGCAAAGATCAGACCAATAGTGTGCGACCCACACGGTCTGCGTGGCCGAGCCAGCTACAGTAACCACCTCTGTTCCATACCCGGACGAGACAAGGCGAAAGGTAGTCTGAGTGAGTCCGAGTGCCAAAGAGCAAAGACCAGACCAATAGTGTGCGACCCACACGGTTCTGCGTGGCCAGGATAGCTACAGTAACCACCTCGATACCGTACCAGGACGAGACAAGGCGAAAGGTAGTCTGAGTGAGTCCGAGTGCCAAAGAGCAAAGACCAGACCAATAGTGTGCGACCCACACGGTTCTGCGTGGCCAGGATAGCTACAGTAACCACCTCGATACCGTACCAGGACGAGAGAAGGTGAACGGTAGACTGAGCGAGTCCGAGCGCCAGAGATCAAACGATCAGACCGATTGTGCGAGATCATACCGTATGGCCATATAAAGAGGAGGGACCGTGATCATCCGTGCAGAAGGGTTCTAACGTATGAACCAATCGGAAGGAGGCCAGTGGGAAGGCCAAAGATGACCTGGATGAAATGTATACGTAGGGGCCACAATGCAGATTGCCGATTTCAAGGGTTGGTGCCAAAAGTAGGTTCAAACCATCTCTCGTGGTCCCAATAACAACATGCTTTTTGCCGTTTGTCGATATCTTTTCTCTGAGGCGCGCTAGAGCCCAAGAAGTACGCGCGGAACGCACTGGGGAAGAGGAGCGAAAAGCGAGACGAGAGGGGAGGGGGCGGAGCCTAATTTGCGTGCGTCTCTCTCCCTCCCCCCGCCCTCTCGCGCGCCTCTCCCCGCGCTTCTTCTAACAAAAGTCGCAAGCTTTTGAAGCATGCTAAAAATCTGATTTTTTCTCTAAAAATCCTAAAATATTCGAATTAGTCGGAAAAATACTGCCCAAACAAAAATTTCACACTGCAACCCGTCCAAATGGCCTCTTCCCATCGTTTAAGTTCAATTTTGACCTACTCATTGATTATGTGCGCAATTTGGGCAGTGCTCAATCGATTGGGGACGCCAGTAGCTATCCAGCGCACTTTAGAATGAACGATTTGGTTAAGAATGAAGCTTGCGACTTTGTTTTCTCGCTTTTTGGCGAAATCGTGTCCCACCAAAGTGGGCGGAGCTTGTGGCCCCTATGTATACGGCAAGATTTTGCAACCAAAAGATTGACCGAACGGCACACACTTAAAGGAGGCGTATCAGCAAAAATTACTTTGGGTAACTGAGCACATGATCCGATTGCTTGCTAGAACCATGTTAGAAATACAAAATTTGAATGTTCAAAATTCATTTTGAAGCGAGATATGCGCGTGCAAAGTTTAATTGATAGGGCAGGGACGATTTCGATTACGGTAAGTGTTTCGATATCGACTTTTCCCTGGCACGCTGGTTCGACTCCCGCTAGATGCATAAATCTTTTGCCGGTTTTTTTTCCGCACAAAAATTGATTTTGAATGAAAGGATGAGGGTTTTAAGGAAATATCAAAGATAATTCTATCGAATTATGAAAATAATATCGAAAATACTATCCTCACATTCAGATGACCTAATTGTAAGAAAATCAGTGTTACAACTCACAAAAAACTGATATATCGTAAAAACTAATAATGCCTCGCATCTGTCCAAATAGGATAGATACATTATCCGATATCTGGGCTAACACTGATGTCACTTCGTGCTTGATTGTGTGGCCATATCAAACATAAATCAATAGGACGCCATTTATTAACAAAAGACAATAATAACAAAAAAACGAGGCAAGTCATCTTTCGACAACAGTTCGGCCAAGAATTAGGCGTGCCGCTTAGTTGGAGGCAGCGGTCTGAGTGCGCTTCTTCTGGGAGACAGCGACGGTACCCTCACGGAAGCCGTTCCTGGACAAAATGTATGTTGAGCAGATATTGACAGCTTGCGTAATATAATCGGAGCGATTCAAATCCAAATCACCCACAGCAAAGCATTTTTTTTCAAATTTAGCGAACAAATAAGAAGCAATTCGCTAAGTATACTTGGAGAAACACATAATTGAAGCTCGTAAGCCACATCACTTTGATTTTTTCACTATAATAAGTTAATTAACTCACTTGAAGCGGTGCTGGATCTTCTTCAGATGACGCATGCGACCAGTTCCGGTGGTGCGTCTGCGGATAGCCTTGGTGGACCACTGGTACACACGCTTCTTGGTGGCGGGGTATCCGTACGAAGTGCTAGTGTGCTCCTGAAGTTATTCATTAGAGAATATCGCGACACTATAAAAATATAAAAAGAGAATAACGCGACACATTAACGCGGACACATTGAGCAATGAATTTAAGCTTATAGCCGCTAATTAATATTATAAAGTATTGGAATAACGCAGCAATTGGAGAAGCCTATCGCGCGAGAAAGTATTTACGCCTCGAACCGCGGCAAAGGTTGATTAAAGTGGCTAGAATAGAAGGATAAACCGGTTTGCTCGTTATGCATTACGAATTTATAAAGAAGGGAAGAAGAAATCATGAAAGAAATATGGGAACGAGCAAGAAAAGATAGAGAATGTTCTAATTAACATTTTTTGGGCGAATCGATGCGTTCTACTGCTTAGCAAAGCTATGAACCGTTTCGATGACCATTTTGAGACGACTAGTCACGAAAATCATACAAAAATATAAGAGAAACAATGAATATTACACAAAGGAAAGGAACGAAAACGTCCTTGAAAAAAATCAAAGGGCGAATACCGTACTCGGCAGCCCTTTTTGGCAAAGTTCCAAAAAATTGATAGGGCACGGATTTCCGTGTGAGAGTCGCCAACTTTCTTTGCTGAGACGCCTCCTTTAATCGAGAACTGTGGAGTCAGCGTACTGCACATCCAGACCCCGCCCCTTAGCGTGGAGAGAAGCGACTACGATAAGACGACTACACTAAGAAGATTATTGATCCCCTTTTCGTTTCTTTGTTCTTTTTCTTGTATGACCCCTATTGTTTTCTTTCGACCTGGATAAAATGATGATGATGATGATGATGATGACTGTAACAATGGAAACAAATTGAATATGAATCAATTCAGCAGTAGAGGAAAACTTTGTGACATTTTTTGCGAGATTTATGCAATATTTCTTCTGAGCAGAGTATCGAAAGTAGAGTGTAGTCTCGAGCTGGTTCAAACTAGAGTGTAGTCACAAATTTGTTGCAGGTGTGCTACGGCTTCATCCTTCGCACCATTCGCAAGTTCCATCGGGCTGAGGAGAACGGAGAGTTCTCGGCTGAAGGTTCGCATTTTTTTTCTTATCCATTTCTTCTCCAAGCCTTCACAATCATTATCGCGAGATTATTTTCCATTCCACTCTTCGAGGAATGGAAAATAGGGTGGAGAAAGGAAGAGGCCGGGAGGAGCCGAGTAATCTACCGGCTCTCCTCCCCCCTAACTCTTCCCATCCTCTCTCCCAGAAAATCGACAGCTCGCTAACCAGCACATCTCATTTGCTGAGCATTTCAAACGTACGATAATTTTTGAAAACCCCCCATCGCTACTTGCGATACCAGGCAATTGGTGAGGGGGCAGAGAGGCCAGAGATCTTGGAGAAGCGGAAAGATCAAAGATCAAAGATCATTCTGCAGGTCAGAAGATCAACCATCGGGCGACGATGAAACCGTGTGAGGGCTGTGAGAAGACGAGGGGCACGAGCAAGTGAGTGTCTCTCGTGATTGGATCTGATCTATTGATGGGGTTTGAGAAATTAAATGAAACAAGGTTTAGGAGATGTGTACTGTTTAGTAAAACTGCATAGAAGGAAAAGAAAAAGAGAGACTTCCTATAGAAACGCGGTTGGATGTTTCGAAAAGTGGTATCTATTAGGGTTGGCTAAACGATACTCTAAACGTGGCACGTTTAGCTCCCCCTACGCTCTATGCCCCTGAGATCGGCAGCACTCTCTTCATTCCGCATGCTCTCTCGCCGCAACGTGGGAAAAGCTAGGGGAGGGGGAGCTAAACCTGCCACGTTTAGCGTATCGTTGAGCCAACCCTAGTATCTATGGGGGAGGACAGTCAGGCAATGCTCGAGATTTTGCTGATTTTTTATCGAATTATCATTTCAATTATTAATTATCGACACCTTGAAGAACTATTATTGAAACAAGAGAAAGTTATCTTTTATGATGGACTTGTGAAACATATGGAACATGTCGGACCAATACGGGAAACCGTTCAGCACTAGCACAGTCGAAATTCCCATGGATGGTAGGAATAATTGATAGGGTCGACTCTCCCGATTCTCCACACTCTCTCGCTGGTCAGAGTAAGCGAGAGAGCGTGCGGAACGGAGAGAGTCTCGTTGAAGGCGCTGCAACTCGCACAGGAAGTGGCGGACGCATCTGATGTCCCGGCACAAGTACCTCATCGTCATCGGTACCGTACTCCTCGTCAATGTCCTCTTCCTCATACCGTACTCCGGAATACAGGTACGGTAACTTGGGTTACGGTAGCACTCCGAGATAACTAGGTAGACTGGGTTACGGTAGCCAGTCTAGGGTATCGTAAACCTCGTCAATGTCCTCTTCCTCATACCGTACTCCGGAATACAGGTACCGTATCTCTCGATCTATCGCTAACTGATTTTATTCTGAAAATATCCTTTAACTGATACCGTAAAAAAAGTGGTGCAGCATTAGTGGTGAACAGTGAATCTTTCTGGTCTTTTATTAACCGTAACCTACTGTATTCCAGATCCTTCACTTCCTGCAGCTACACCAGATCATCAGTCTCACGGTGGTCACTCGCTTCATGCAGCACATGGCTACGGTAGGTCACGCTGATTACTTAGCTATCGACAATTGAGTTTCTTGGAAACAATTCGAACTTGAACTGAACACGTGTGCACAGGAAGACTGTTGCAAGTATGAATCGATAACTGACTACAGTCTCTTTTTTTCTCGCACCCACTATGTAGTTTGTATGCGCGTTACCCTATGGGGACCCATTACTCCACCCACTGGTAAACCATTCAATGTAGGCGACCACCCAGTGGGAAACCATAACCTTAACCACTGGGAAACGATAACCTTAACCACTGGGAAACGATAACCTTAACCACTGGGAAACGATAACCTTAACCACTGGGAAACGATAACCTCACACACTGGGTGACGCGCACACAAACCAGTGGGTGCGAGAAATCAGAGAGGTAATCCTACCGTAATCCAGGTGATGATCGGTGTGCACAGGTAAGGCCAGGTACGGCGAGCTCTCATGAGTACAGTAGGAACCATTTCCCATAGCGAATCGATAACTGACTACAGTACCCCCATCCTACCGTATTCCAGGTGATGATCGGTGTGCACGCAGTCTGCCAGCCACTGTGCTACTTCCGAATGACCGAATTCCGTCGATTAGCATGCTGCCATGGCCGCGCGCCGTGGAACCGGAACAAGAGCTTCAGCCACCATAAGTCGTTCGGTGAGGAGTACGGTAGCTCGGTGGGGCGCGATTGTGATTGGGTACGGTAGATTGAACCGGAACAAGAGCTTCAGCCACCATAAGTCGTTCGGTGAGGAGTACGGTAGCTCGGTGGGGCGCGATTGTGATTGGGTACGGTAGATTGAACCGGAACAAGAGCTTCAGCCATCATAAATCGTTCGGTGAGGAGTACGGTAGCTCGGTGGGGCGCGATTGTGATTGGGTACGGTAGATTGAACCGGAACAAGAGCTTCAGCCATCATAAATCGTTCGGTGAGGAGTACGGTAGCTCGGTGGGGCGCGATTGTGATTGGGTATGGTAGTTTGAATATGGGGCTAGAGATTCAGCTGTCAAAAGTCACTCGGTGAGTGAGCGCAGTCAAGGCTGGAAAAAAATATGTTTCACACTGTGTTCTTCTGTACATCTCGAGCATCACTGACAATGCCATTCGCAATGCCTGTAAAAATACATCATTTTCGCAAACATTGCAACGACTATGGTATGTGAGGTCGTCTGTAGGCTATGGTAGTTCGCCAGGTCACATATAATTTCCACTCAGGATACGGTAGTTCGCCGGGTCATACTCATGATTTCTCATTCAGCAATTACGAAGACGCAGATGGGCGAAAACGATGGCGATTGCACGGATCATTTGATGGTGGAGCCCAAGCCTCCGAGGGTGGTGAGTATTCGATCTGACCCAGCGAACTGGAGGGTTACGGTAGTCAAGGTACTCCTTCATGCTAGGATTTATGATGGTTGGACCTCGGAGAGTGGTGAGTATCTGATCTGACCTACCGCACCTGGAGGGTTGCGGTAGTCTGGAAATTTGATCATGATAGACAGAGCAGCTGATGGTGGAGCCAAAACCGCACAGGGTGGTGAGTAGATACCTGACCCACCGCACTAGGCTGGCCCATCGAACCAGGAGGAGTACGGTTGCGTTGCATTTTTGAGACTATTAGAGAGCACGGAGCGTGAAGAGAGCACATTCCAGTAACTACTAGAGTTCGAAATACGGGTAATCGTCTCTTCATTTTGCGCACTCTCTCGCCTGTCTGACCGGCGAGAGAGAGTGTGTAAAATGAAGAGACGATTACTCGTATTTCACATTCCAGTATTTTCAGCCCCTACTCGAGAATGCTCGCATGATCATGGCACCGGTGAACCCGAAGTGGGGCACGAATGCGGTCAAGTTCCGAGCTCATGGACATCAGTTGGAGAAGGTCAGGGTACGGTGGGAGTACGGTAGGCTACGGTAGAGTTGCGATACTCTAGTAATGCTTGAATGAGCTCTGGATTTCGAATAGAGTTCGAAATACGGGTAATCGTCTCTACATTTCACGTGCTCACTCTCCGATCATAGCGACGAGAGAGTGTGCGTTATGAAGAGACGACGACCCGTACATTTCGAACTCTCAATTTCGAATCTACTCCTTGAATCCATTAGAAATGCACAGTTTCGAAGGTATCGCGTACTGCAGACAGGTTACTTACTGTAGTTCTAGAATGTATTAGATTACGGTAAATTAGGGTATTCCCATTTCAGGTCGATTTCACATCGGGCAAAAGGAAGAGTCTGCTGCTGAGAAGCAGGAGCGACTTTGATCTCCTGCCCCCGAAGAAGAAAAGCAGTGCAATCGATGCGGCTCTGCCTTGACTCTCTCGATTTCATGTGCGATCTCGCTCCGTCTGACCGGCTAGAGATGTCTGACTCTCTCGATTTCACGTGCTATCTCGCTCCGTCTGTCCATGGAGAGATCAAAGATCAACTTACTTGACTCTCTTCTTTTGACATGCTATCTCGCATTGTCTAGAGAGATCAAAGATCAACTTGCTTGACTCTCTTCTTTTGACATGCTATCTCGCTTTCTATGATCTGTGATCATCCCCTCTTCGATCTCATTCTCCTATGCTCAGGACTCCTTTCCGATGCATCAAATTTTCGTTCAAAATACGGGCCATCGTTTCTTCATTTCACGCACAGTCTCGTCACTCTGGCCAATAACATGAAGAAATTGAGGCCCGTATTTTGAACCATCTATAATCAACTTTCGCCATATCGCTACGCCTATTGCATGCTTGACAATTGCGCAATGCACGTCTATTGCTGATAAATATTCGTCGCTTCTTTCTGTCGCAAAAATAACAATATTTTGTGCTGTACTCTTATTTGACGCCTCATTCGACGAGTTTCTGGGCATGCTGGGTGGTTGTAGATAAAGAGTTGTGCAGTTCTATGAATTCACCCTCACAATCGTGCAATCACATGTCATGTGCGAAGGTTCAAGTTGAAAACGGTAAATATCACCAGTACGGTCATTTATCAGTTACGGTAGTGTTAGTGTATCGAGTGAGTGAGTAGGGGACTAGAGGGATACTGTAGGATTACGGTAGGTCAAGGGCGGGGTCAGTTCTTCATCCTTCCATCTCCTACTTTCTGGCCTTGCCCGATTTCGACGTAGCTTTCCCGGCTGTCTTGGCCTTTGACTTTGAGGCAGCAGCCTTGCTGGTCTGCAAAGGATACGGTCTTGGCTACAGTATCCGAGTCTACAGTACGAGTACAGTAACCTCGAGCAAACCAATACCCTGGACTACGGTAGACTCTCAACTACAGTTCCCGTGTCTACAGTAACCCTCTTCCTTCGAAACATTTTAACGCACTGCCGTGGACTACGGTAGGCTCGACGGTAGTAGCCGCGACTACAGTAGCCGACGACTTCAACAACCTCGACTACAGTGATACAGTACCCGCGGCTACAGTACTCCCACAGCTACAGAAATTCGCACTCCGATGCGGTAGACTTTTGTGAGTTCGACTACAGAACCCGCGATTACAGTAACCTGCAGTACTCCAATGGCTACAGTAACTCACACTTCTCTTCGGGATCGGAGTCGCGGCCCGCTTGGCGACGGAGGCCTTGGTCTGCCTTCTGGAGTGAGAGGACGCCGTAGAGGTGGAGCGGCTGCTGCAAGGGTACGGTAGGATACGGTAATCGGATGGGAGGGTTACGCTAGGATTCGACAAGGTACGGTACAGGGGTACAGTAGGTGCGGATACGGTGGTCGGGATACTGTAGCCGTCCAATACCTATTCGACGACTTGTCCTTGGTAGCGACCGTAGGAGCAGTTGCGAGCTTGAGATCCTTCTGATGATCCGATCTGAAGTACGGTAGGTTACGGTATCTGCAGCTACAGTATGCCATAAACAGTGATATCAAGGCGTCCTAGATACAGTACTGCTCTTATTGGCACAGTTTTCGATAGGAAGGAGGGTATCGTACTTGGTCAGCTTTCTTCGGCTCGTCGTCGGGCTTCCAGCCAGCGAAACTTGCTTCACCGTTTTGGCGAAGCTGACCTTCTTGAAGGACCTGAAGGGGTACGGTAGTGGATGGATACTATAGCACCATCTGTGCTAGTGTGTGTAGTGTGATCACGGTATATCGTAAGAAAGGTATTTGTCATCGCTAGATCTTTCAAAGAGATGAAGGCAACAACAGGTGTGGTGTAATCTTGCACCACAATGAGGAAAGCGCGATAAAAGGAGCTGCAGCTGAGCGAAATCCACCCAGCAAGTCCATACTTCAATAACAACAATCGCTAGTCATTTCAATTCGAATCGCGTTCTCTGTTTGTCATTCGTGCTTACGGGCACGGTAGTCGTGTAGTTTGAACGATCGATACGGTACCGTACCCGCTAGGCATTATACCATACTTTTGTGAGGCTCCAGATCGATAGGGGGAAGTGGCGAGAGCCGACTTGGGCGCCGCGGCCTTCGAACGAGATCGACCTGTAGAGAGTACGGTAGGAGTACTGTCGCAGTACGGTAGTGGACGAGTGACTACGTCAGGGAAGCAACCTTACTTCTTGAGTGGACCGACGACATTTCGCGTGGAAGGAGAAAGTGAGGGGAGGAAGAATGGGGAAAGTGGAGGAGAGCGAGCCTTTTATACCCTTAGAATTGGAGCAAACAAAGGGAAATTAAATTCAATTATTTATTATTACTTTTATGTTGAAAAATATTCAAATAAATAAAAATTGCGAATATAAATATTTTTAAAAAAAGAAAGGAAAATTCACAAGTCTGCTCTTCTGAACTATTAACGCGCGCCTGCGTGCATAAAAGCGCGCGCTTTTCGATCACAGTGGTCCGAAAAAAGTGGTGAATCGGATGGTTTTAAATCGCCGCACTGCGTGGCTCAAATTCGCGCGGATACTCAGCAACAATCGAGAAAAGTGACTTTTTCTTTTTTCCAATTTTTTCGCTGTTTTTCGCGGTTGCTAGTCGTTTTTCACGCTTTGTTTCACTGTTTCGCGTCTTTTAAATGCATTGGCCTTGTTATGCGGGTGATAATGGTCTATTTTCAGCGGTAAATCCTCTGCAATCATGCAGCTTTTCATCAACGCCGTTGACGGCGAGCTTACCCGCCTCGAGGTCACCCCCGAGATCACCGTCGGTGAGATCAAGGTAAGTACTATTTTTTCATTATTTTTGTTCGTTTCCCTTAGGTGCCTAACATTCATTACTGGCTGATGAGGTTGGAGTGTTCTTCTTGTACTTTTAGCCATCTTTCGTCATATTTCATCACCTTTTTAGGTTAAAAATGATTTTATATAGTGATTATTTTATTTACAGGCCCAGCTCGGAGCTGAGGAGTTCATCCTCTCCTACGGATCTGCCATCCTCGATGACAACACCGCTTCTCTCTACTCTCTGGCCATCAGCGAGGGAGCCTCCCTCGGACTGAACGCCCGCCTTCTCGGAGGTACCCTTTGCCTATTTATATTTATATTTATTTACAAAAAGTGTTGCATTCAGCGTAATTTGATCTTAGTCTTGGAGTATAATCGACCATGGAAAACAAACTAGGACTACGTTCTTGTTTAATTGTGAATATCGTAATCAATCATTATATTTTAGACAATCCTTGCTATAATGTCATAGCAGCGCCTAGAATTGTCGCGAGCGTGTTTTAATTAAATGTCTGAATGACTTGTTTCAATAGCCGTAATTTTTGTTTTGCTAATCTAAAATAGATTCTATGAAGTATAATATGTTTCATATAACGTTTGACTGTTCTTCGAAATTGATTTGGATCACTAGTTGAAGAGACTTTGTATTTCAGGTAAGGTGCACGGTTCGCTCGCTCGTGCCGGAAAGGTCCGTGCTCAGACCCCCAAGGTTGAGAAGCAGGAGAAGAAGAAGAAGCTCACCGGTAAGCATTAACAGTATGGAAATAATATCCTTTCATCTTGAAGAAGTTTGTTGTGTTATTCCATTCATTCATTATTTGTTAATTTCACAGGACGTGCCCACCGTCGTGTCCAGTACAACAGACGTTTCGTCAACGTCGCCCTCTCCGGACCTGGCCGCAAGCGTGGACCCAACTCCAACACTCCCTAAATGACACATGATGTTGGCGGTTATTAAGCGCTGATAAATTGTTTTGTTGTCTGTTTAATCAAGGGTGTTTTACACATTCAATGGTCATTATCGCCGTCAAAGTATTTATCGGTGAATATACAAATAAGTGAACACGAGAGTACTTCACCAAGCGTTAGCAAAACGCTGTCGTTTTGACATGACATTGGACGGAAAAGGGCCTAGCGATTCGAGTGCTTGCATAGGGCCGGTGTTGAAAAGCGAATGAAGCACATCCAGAGGGCTAATCTCTACACCATCATCATCCCTGGAAATGAAGACCTGTTGATTTGGCATTCCGATTTCCCTTACTCAATGTTGGGTAACCTGTAGAATGCGGGTCGTATGTACGATATCGGATACGCGTAGGCGGTGATGGTCAACATTATGAACAGTAGAATGAGACAGTTTGACACGGAAGGCATCTTTGAGCAAGACTAGATTACTACTAGTATACGTTGGGGCGACTTTCCGGTAGTAGCTGTTGTTATATCTTGTTAGGAAAGGGGCGGTCCTTCGGGCTTCCGATTTCCTCTTTTCTGTCTGTCCTCTCAAACCGCGTGATCTCTGCATTTGTTATCGTAAAATTGGAAGTACAACAGCGTGTTGGAGTTTTTGTATACACCTGAAAGGGTGAATGCGGTATGAGGAGCTTGATCCTATGTTATCGATCTATTTCAGTACCCAGCCATGTCTGAAGACTTGCTGAACAAGTTCATCTCGGAGATTGAACAGGGTAAGCCATTCGTGCCAGGAGTACGTTATAAGATATTATCGATTATTGATAAAATGGATAGAAGCAGGCGGAGATCTCTGATATATCCCACTTTTTTATCGCAGGGAAACCAACCACCCGTTCTTCTTATGGCCTTTAAAACAGGTCTGATATCTCGTATCTAGGGAATTCGGAGGTGAAGTTTGACAAACAATAATCGCAGTAATAGAAAATCAGACTTTATTGATACAGATGTCGTTGTTTTTGTCTTTGTGATCATTAGCTATCAAACGATGGTTAATTGCAAGAAAGGGAATGGAGTGTGTTTAGTAAATGAAGTATTTTGCCTAGTTAACTAATTAGGACGTTTGCTTGCAAGTGTATTGAGTAAGCGAAATGGTGAAAGCATTAATTAAATAATTAAATAATTAAAATAAATTAAGAGGAGGGCGTGGCGGACGCGCGACGCCGCGCGAAGGCGGCCAAGCGGGACACGAGGAGGGGCCAGGGCGCGCTGCGGAGGGAGCAGGCGGCCATCGAGTTGAAGGTAGGCTGAAACCCAGGTGTACTGGTTTAAAATTTTGATGTGACTTTGATGTTCCTACTGGAGAGAAGATGTGATAGATGGGGCCAGGGGCTCTGTGTAGGGAGCAAGCGGCAATTGTGTTGAAGGTAGGCTGAAACTTAGGTGTACACGTTCCAAAAATTGACTTTGATGTTCCTACTGGGGAAAAAAATGTGATAGAAGGTACGAGGGGGCATTGAGTTGAAGGTAAGGTAGTTAGGCTGAAACTCAGGTGTAGCAGCTTACAAAAGTGCCTTGAGTTCAAAAATTACAAAGGATGTGATCTACATTGCGAAGGCAATAATTTGTGGTTGAAACAAATAGAAGTCGTTACGCACTCGTTTCCAAATTCGTCTTTGGTACCCGTGTGAATCGCCAATACTCCGGGTTTTCTTGTCGTCTATCGTGCGAAATTGCGTCAGGAGTTGTGACCACACCACACATAGACTCGTCGTAGAGTAATAATAGCCGCTCGTCGGCGTCTATTTATGCGTACTTTTGCGTGGTGTTGTCCCGGCGGGCATTTGTAGTTGTTTTCGCCCTGTTGGGTGGTATTTTTTCCCTGAACTGAATGTGAGGCTCTTGATTTACGGAATTAGTCACAGTTTGATCGATGCAAAAACACTGCTTTTTTCTACAAGAAATCTACGAGACGCAACTTGGCTAATCAAAGTGAATAGCGTTGCCGTACGACTGTACATTTTTAACGTGGTTACTCACTTTTTCCTTTTTTTAAAATTAATTAACATTAATTAATATTATTAATTGCCAGGCCGCAGCGCGGGGCGCGGTGCGACTGCCGGCCGACCAGGCGTACCTGGAGACGGCGCCCGCGGAGCGGAACGAGAGCAAGGTGAGAAATTACGGATTTAAATTAAAATCAAAATCAAAATTAAATATACAACAATTTTGACATGGTTCAGTTGCTTTGCATCACGCCAGAGTGGTGTTTCAAAGGTAAGTTATGATGTGGTAGTGTCTGTCTCAAGTGATCCACGCGGTTTCTTGAGTGCCATAAAAATATATTCTACACCGGTCATTTTTGTAGTGGGATTGAATATCCGGCAGTAGTTGTGTTTCAAAGATAAGTGAACTATTAGTGATTGCGGCTTCAAGCGATGTGTGCGTTGCATAGCAGTGTAGAAAATACATTTTCTCTCATACCAACTTTTTTTTATTCGCCTAGGGAGTATTAAAGTTCCGGTAACAGTTGTGTTTCAAGAGTAGATGAACTGATAGTGACGGCGGCCATAAATGATTTGATGTGCATCTCGTTTTCAGAAGTCAATTATCATTGTTCATAGGCCTAAAAGATAAACTTGTTGGAGGTTAGGTTAAAAAAAGGGTGGAATGTCATTCAATGCATCCTTGGAGTAGTGGCCTTGCTATGTTACCTTATAAATCATTCATTTTCGTTCCTACCGGGCCGGTAATCAGACCACTATATATTTGATAGAATCTGTCATCAGACCACAATATGTCCGCAATAAAATTGATTTTTAAGCCATTAGATATCTGCTATTAGTGTCTGACCACTATATATTTCCGGTCCTCGGGTAGCAATGAAAATGTATGCAAGCGTTCCTATCAGTGTTCGACATCCAGCTGAAGTTGTGTTGCAAGGGTAGGCTATAGCCGGAGATTTCGGCTTCGTTCGATCTTTTCGGACTTTCCTTTCGTACAAAACATTTTTTTTCCTGGTTCTGGGGGCAGCACAAAGCAGGGAAAATGGTACGAGGTCGGATCGAAATATTCTTCATGATGGGATTCGATAGTGGTCTTGGTACGTGTGCTTTCGGATAGGTCGTGCCACGTAGTGAATCCATTGGTGTAGTAGGTCTTCCATAGTGCCACAAAACGACGATGAGAAATGCAAGAGCTATATGTGAGAAATGTAGTGCGTGAAATCTGAAGAATATTGCCGTGATTCCCGACTTGTCCGTTTGTGTTTCACAGTCAGTACAAGGGAAGTACCGCCGGGCACCAATAATGTGTAATTGATCTGCGTTTAGATAAAAAAAAAACTAATTTTGAGTGAATTAGAAAATTAAATTGTTTCACGATTTGCGATTTTTAGTTTCACAGTCAGCACGAGATGGATGAGTGTGTCGGTTTCAATAATAGCAATTCGATAGCAGATAAAAAAGATAAAGTGAAAGCAATGAGCTAATGCATTGCTAATATTATTGTAAACAATCTAAGATAATTTAATTATGAAACATAATTAATTTAATTCACCAGGATGTGTGCCTTATCGAGGGCTCGTGAACTCGTCGATTAGGGTTTCACAGTCAGTACAAAGCGAGTGGTGGGGCGGTTACAATAATTCCCCTGCCACAGTTTTTTTAGTAGATAAACAAACAATATTGTTTGGATTGCGGTGGCTAATTAGTTAATTATATATTTTAGTAATTAATTAAGTTATTCTGCAGGGCGTGTGCCTGATCGATGAGGCGCGCTCGCGGCAGGCCGTCGACCACACGGCCCGCACGCTGGCCTACATGAAGTACTCGGCGGGCAAGCTGGCCCTGACGAAGGATGCGGTGAGTATAATGGTTTGTGTGAAACATGGATCTTGGGGCAGTGTTGAATAACTATTGAAGTTGACTGTGTGACCTAGGATGTGGTTAGTAGGGGGGGGGGGGAGGGTGCAAGTATTGGGCAACAAATTCCTGAACAGTGACGTGTGGTGTCCATGAGGCTCACCTTCGCGGGCCAGGTGTTGGTTTAATGCTTTTTTTTGAGTAATGTAAGCAATAGAAAAGATGCGATTTAGTTGAATGGTTGTTTAGCAGCAGATGATTCTATGATGCGCACTTGGTGGTGTGGAGTTTCAAGCTTAGAATATATGCCTGAAAATGGACATGAATTCAATCGGTGTGGTTATTGCTCGCAAAAATACATAATTGATACACGTGCAGTACACAGCAAGTCAGAGAGGGAAAAAAACCTCATTTGCGTGGCGGCGCTCCTCCGAGTCATTCCTCGCAGCGCGACAGCGAAACGCGGTGTGAAATGAGGGGTTTTGCAAGGTTTTCGAGACATTTGCGCTTGCTGCTACCGAATGAGGTCGAAAATGAAAATTCGGGCTTGGAAGTTTTGTGGACAAAGGGTTTGGTGAGGACCCTGTGAAGGTCCGGTGTTGATATCTTCATTCCCCGAGGAGGAGAGGAGCTCGAGGTGTGGAAAACAGTCGTTTTTCGCTGCTTTCGGACTGTTTGAGCATCCTTAACTGATGTAGCTACTGAATGACATCAAAATTTGAAATTCGGCTACTTCCGGAAAGTCAGAAATGGATTCCTACACTTCGTTTTGGCAAAATACAACTTAATTCATTTATGTTTCACTCAGTATAGAAATCATTCCTTGGTCTGAGACATTTATCTATCGGTAGAAATAAGTTTCTCAATATGTTTCACTATTTGAATAAAAGAAATGGACACTAATAATGGGTAATTCGAGTGATTCTCCACCGACCGACACGGTGTCTCGAGAGTCGCTAAAGTGAGAGGGCGAGAAAGAGTCGAAAATGTGTCCGCCACGTAAATGAACCTTTTTTCCCCGTCTAACTTGCTGTGCAGTACACGTACACGTGCAGACGGTTGTGAAGCATGAATATTTGACAAATGCGGTGTTTCAATTGAGCACACTTGGTGGTTTTGAGTTTCGGAGTTAGGTTATATGTCTGAACATGCAATCGAATTCAATGGGTGAGCCGTGATTAAATGAAAGAACGTATAATCATAATAATTAAGTAGTTATAGCTTATATAATTAGTTATAATAATTAATTAGTTATACTTGAATAGCTGTTGAGCAGAACCGGTAATTAAATATGCGCGCAAAAACAGGATTGTTTTGAGTTTCGAATGTAGAGTAAATGCTTGGAGTGTGGCCAAATTTGATCTACGCTCTACAGCGGGTGGTACATACAAATAAATAACATTCGAAAACGAGATTATGCACAGGTGCAGACGGTCGTCAAGCACCACGGCAAGGCGCTCGCCAAGACGAGAAATCTGAGGTGAGCGAGGGGGGGGCGTCGGAGTTATTCGTCCGTTGGCAGGATCATGTTGATGTGGTGTTTCATAGGCAAATAGTGTTGCAGTCGTCGCAGCAGGGACAATCGCCTTTCGATTAACTGTCGTATAAAAGAACTCTATCTGAAATTTCCGATTTGTGCTTCAATATTATGTTAAGTTACACGAACTACAGTAGCAACAATGTCAGTGTGCAGGATCTTCTTTTGACTAACAATAGTAATTACTTATTCAAAAATTATTTAATTTCAGGGCGGAGCGCGACAAGATCACGTGTCTGCGCGAGCCGAAGAAGGACAGGTACGGTAGTTTTAATTTAATTTAATTTATTTATTTTATTCAAAACAATTATTTTTAAAAAGTTAAGGGTGTGTAGATTGCTGTGCTTGCTGCACGATCCCAAAATACAAAAAGATAGCTCGATTTCCCCTGAGGGGTCGCTCGTATTACGGATTAGTACGATGTGTAAAGTGAGGAGGGGCGAGCGAGCGAGCTGTATTTCATTAGTGAGGGTGGCTAGGGATGTGCGACTAATGATCTGCCTCTCCCAATTGTCCATGGTATCTCATCACTCTGACCAGCGAGAGATCGTGTGCAGTGGAGAGACGAGAACACGGACCCGGCATTCGTATAGTGCTGCTAATGATGGACGGAAATGAACCAAGGGGGATTGGCGTGTTGTAGTCTTGCGTATTTCAATGGAAAAGTGAGGGGATGAAGTAGTGTTTCACGGTTGTGGTTTGGGGGGACATGATTAAATTCGATAATATTTGTGAAGTAGGTAAACGAGTATTCAAGGCCTGTTAAAAACTAAAGGGTGTTAAAAACTAATTTCTCGAGTTGTTTCACTGGGTTTTTGTTAATATTTTGCATTTGACGTGTACGAACGGAAGTGAATTCGAAAGTGAGTTATGTGTTTCACGGGTCTGATATAATGCCAGTCGTTGTCGGTTTTACAATGCAACAGGTTTGGGTTAGGTTCATCATAAATAAATTATAACATACTTCCGCTGATATAGTTCTGTGCCAATGGGAGTACTGTCTGTGGTAAAGTTAGAAATAGTGCACATTCTAGAGAATAACGTAGTAAAAACGTAGACTATGAGGGTACTATGGGTGCAGGAAAAACAGGAAAAAAACATACTATGGGTGCAGGAAAAACAATGGAAACAAGAAATAGATTTGCAAACGCACTATTCAGATGGGGATAGTCGCATCCAGTATCGCATTGTGCAAATGTCGTGAGGGTGTGCCAATTCTAGCCAGGGATATTAGATCAGCTGAGGAGTAGCTTATTGGAGCTGGTGAATAGGCGTTGCACAGTTTCCATATGATCGTGCGCGAATCATTCTCCCCAATCTCTTTCTGATGGCTGTGAAAAAAAAATAAGTAAAAGCATGATACTGGAAGAATTAGCGAGTGACTATGTGTTTCAACGGTATGATGTAGTTGTCCAAATAATAGTTTTAAATAATCCGAGTGCGATGTCATGTTCAAATATTTTATTTAAAAGGTGATTCCGAAATTAGGATATGGCGACTCGGAGTTTCATAGAACTATTATGAGTTTGCACATATATGACTTTGGTAGTGAACCTTGTGGTTGTCTTTAATAAAATAAAAATGCGAATCCGTGTATCATTCAAATGTATTCGCAGGAACGGCAAGGTGCTCAAGAAGAAGGCGAGCGGGTCAGTGTTCTCGGACAAGGTTTGTTGTACGCCCTTATGCCAATCTTTGTAGGCTCTTATTTTGTTAATTACAGGTGAGTTTATCAATTAAAATTACATGTGCTTTTAACAATTAAAATTACACGTGCTTTTACTTATTATTATAATTACATGTGCATTTAAAAATGAATATTACATGTGCTTTTAACAATTAGATGTGCGATAATATAATTATCCTTATTAAGGATTTCGCCCGCCTCGCCGCGACCTCCACGAAGGGCGAGCAGATGCAGATCATCAAGAGCCGACAGTCCGTCTTCCTCTGAGAAGAAGGGAGTACGGTAGTCGGGAATCTGACCCACCGAACTGGGGGATTACGGTAGCCGCTTTTCTTTTTTTCTTTCTGTGAGGGATACGGTAGCCGGGAATCTGACCCGTTGGACCAGGTTGACTTACGGTAGCGCCCCTTCACCCATCGAATGTTGTAACCACCTGATAGCTCCACAATTTGCCGTACTGTTTTCATTCGTGCTTTTCGTTACGGTAGTCCCGTTTGTTTCACCCCGAATTATGATGGTTACGGTAGTCCCAACTTCATCTTACCGTACCCTCGATTGTTGTTTCTGTTATCGCGCGCCTCCACCACTCCTCGTTACTTGTACAGGTTATTGTTATCGGAATGAATGAGTTTGACGTTATCGAGGCAGTTTTTTGCATGTCACAGGGAATTAAAGATGCGATCTCACATAAGAAGCACAGGATGACGTGGTATGACAAACAACGAGAATAAGCGAGCGGGAGTTCTTGAGTGATCCTAGTCTGAAAGTGTGGAAGTCTGCAAGATCTTTAATTTAACCTGGATTATTGACTTCGCACATTCCTTGTTCTTGTTTCACCTCGAATGCTCTTCCGAATTCCCCCGGAAGCCATGGAATCTATGGTTTCCCCCTCTCCATAACGACCACTTCTCCCCCTTTCCCTAGCTGCAATTTGGCTGTTTCTCCTTTCACCAATTCCTTCCCTTGTTCCTTTCCATCCTTCTCTTCTTCTCACCGAAATTCCTATTGTTCCAACATCTAATCCTTTTGCTCGAATTTTTTCGTATTCATGCTTTGCCTTTGCAGGAAATTTGTAGCCTAAAGAATCTTAACTGGTGGTAAGATGTGTTAACTATTTTATCCTTTATCTTCATTCTTCTACTCACTAGAATTCCCATTGTTCCATCTATATCTCTCGCCTTCATTTCTCTGCATTTTTCCGCCACATTTCATCTGTGAATTGCTAATTTGTTGATCGGGTCTCGGGGCCGCTACGCAGTTTGCACGATCGCTCGGGCTGCCTGACAGCCGAGAGAGCAGGCGAAATTAGGAGAGCACGCGGCTAAGCCCCTCGAGTGTCGAGTACAGCCCGCTGCTGTCAGGTACACGCGTTCTCTAGTTGGCCTCGAATTTCGGCTCCGGACTCTCTCAATTTCCCATGATCTCTCGTCGGTCAGAGAAAGCGAGAGAGCAGGCCAAACGAAGAGAGTCATACAGTGACTCGTGATCCGCCGCGGGTACATCGCAATCCGCTTATTTTTCACGTACAATTCGAAAAGTCAAGGAATATCGATTGATTGGGGGGGGCTACCGTATGCCCAGATCGCGGTGGGACCCGGCTTCAGGGGCGAGTACGGTAGTCGATAAACGTGCGATACGTTCAGAAATGTGATTGATCTCGCTCTTGTGACCGGTGTTTGGACTGTGGGGGATTAGCGCATGCAAATGAGGGATTGGTATGTGATCGAAACAGAGGGATGGACGGTCTGTCCCTCTCATTTCGCAATGCTCTCTCGTTGCTCTGACCGACGAGAGATAATGCGAAATGAAGAGACGGTTGATCGAAACAGGGAGAGGGGGGGGGGGGAGGTGTGGACAATTTCTCGATAGATTCTACCTATCTTCTATGACATTTTGCAATGATTAGTGTTTGTTCAAAATTCGACAAAGGCGGATTGTCGTTCCTACTGAGTCGCTGATTTCTTTGTTAGGGTTGGTCAAGTTTCCATGGAATTCTGATCGTTATGAATTTGTTTGTTGAGTATCAAAATATGGCCTAGCTACCGCTTCCAGAGAGATATCCTATTTTGTTGAGTATCAAAATATGGCCTAGCTACCGCTTCCAGAGAGATATCCTATTGGTCTACGATCTTTGCGGGGATTGAGAATGGCTGTTCACTGGTTGGTCCGTGATTCGTACTCTTCCTGCGAAGGTAATTACTGAAGAAGCTCCTGAGATTGAACTAACTTCTGCCCAGAGTGCACCCAGCACCGTTCTCACCCCGCCCTTCTATCATCAGAAGCAATTCCCACGGATATTTTGAAAGCGAGGCGCGCGACTGTTGTGGCTCTCTCGCTGCCTGTGTATTGTCTGGACGAACAGTCAAAGCTAGAGAGAGTATTGCTCTCGTCTCGTCGTTTCGCGTACGCTCTCGTCACTCTTACCGGTAGTAGACTACTGTGAATGAAGAGACAAAATCTTCACCCTGGCCGCCCTATGCCATCAACTTCTTCAATAACTCTCTTCGATTGGCATGCTCTCTGGTCGATCAGAGAATGAAGAGAGATCATGCGAATTGAGGAGAGCGTCAACCCCGATTGCTTCCACAAACAGTGAGCACCCATCATCACATCACTGTGACGGCACACGTGAGATGTTTGCGTGTTGTGGCGCTGAGCTGATAGGCAAATAATCTGATGATGAAAAATGCGATAAGACTCTTTTAGAACATTTTTTTTGTTCAGGATGGCTGTACGATTAGTTTTCTGTTTATCATACTGTTCAAGATTATTCGAAATTCGTTGTTGTTTGCGGCTGATAGGACTCTAATCAGTCGAGTAGGTGATAAGAAGGATGTATTCAGAACCTGCAGGTTCCGGCAAGCTGTACGATCGCGGTATTATCTAGTACTAGACTTTCAATCGTAACGAAACAACTAGTCGTTTAATAGGGAAATGCACCGCCTTCTTCACGAGAGACAGTGCTGAATGAGGAGAGCGATGGATGATTTCCATAGTAAACGACTAGTTGTTTCGTTACGATTGAAAGTCTATCTAGTACTGAATGTGAGCTTGATCAGCAGCGCAGACAAGGAGCATTCAGAGTTCAATTTCTGGACATTTAGTGTTTTCTCGCGCCTTTCAAGCTCTTATTGCACTATTCATCCGTTACGGCCTTTAGTAGATTATGTGAAGCACACTTAATTTTTCCCATAATTGAAAAAAATGACTACAAAATATCTCAGAGTACTATAGCCACATTTCATTTTCCGAGTCGTGTGAGTTTAGCGAGTTTAGCGTGTGAGTTTATCATTAGCTTCGATGTTCTTTTCCGATTCTCAGAACGACCTTGCCTGATTGCCTTCTTCTATTGCGATGAGGATGTTTCTAGCACCACATTTATATTCTACATTAAATCATCCTTCAGAAAAAGTTGCTCGTAAAGTAAGTAGTGGTTGAGTACGACAGTCACACGCCATTTTTTGTCCGTTTGAATTTATATCATGAGATATTTTCTGAGAACGACCTTATCTAATTCCCATGTTGCGATGAGACTGTTTTGCCTCATTATCCCATTCTGTTTTTACGATCTCCAAAGCACTTATTAGTGTCTTAATTCATGTTGAATGTGCGACACACGGAAGGGCAACTTTGTTGACACAGTCTAACAAAGTTTTCGAAATTACTGCTTGAAGCGCTGTTCTATCCAGTTTCCAGTTTCCGCTTGTCCCAATCCAATCTCTTCCTTACTAACAAAAAGAGTTCGAAATACGGGTAATCGTCTCTTCATTTTCCACACTCTCTCACCGGTCAGAAAGGCGAGAGAGTGTGTGAAATGAAGAGACGGCGACCCGTATTTCGAATTCTACTAACGAAATTACGCTCGTGCAGCAGCATGGCGGAATCTATCCGCCTATCATTTAGCTTCTCGGAATGGAGTAATGTTCTCGTCTCTTCATTCCGCCTTATCTCTTGTCTGTCAGAGAAACGAGAGATCATGGTGAAATGAGAGAGACAGACGATCCACCTCTGAATGATAGGCATCCGTTTGCTCTCTACGGTTACGTGACTCTATTTGCGCCGAGTTCTGAATCATTATTTATCCTGGCATTTAACCCCTCTTCCAAACTCCATGCGGCGTGATTAGCTTTTCCGCGTTTTCCCACCCCAGTCAGAGCTATTCGTTCCTTCTAGATAATTCACTGCTTCGTCTATACGATTACTCCGTTCTCTTCTCTTCGTTTCACGTGTTCTCCAGTCGGTTAGAGTTAGCGAGAGAGAGAGAGCGTGCGAAATTGAGAGAGTTAACTGTCTGCACTCTCCACGTTTCGCGTGTTCTCTAGCCGGTCAGAGTGAGCGAGAGAGCAGGGGATATGGAGAGACGGTCGCGGTCAATGCTTTTCCTCCTTCTCCTCCTGCTCTTCTCTTTTGTGTATAGCCGAACAGGAGGCGCGAGCAGAGAAAAATACGAATGCGCAGAGGAGGGAAGAAAAGGGGGAAGGCGAGGGAATGGTCAAAATGACAAAAAAGCGAGCCATCCCCCGGCTCGCAATCAGTACGATTGCCTCCCTTTTTTGTGCGAGAGCTGAAGCTACTGTCGTGCTTACTGCGTTGAATGAATGTCTTAGAATTAATGCCTACGTTAGGATAGCCTCTTTTCATATTGTATTTGTTTTGAGGGCGAAAGGCGCTGCCGATTGCTCTTGCTCTCACCATCAGTATTGTAAGCTATCTGTGAAACTCATCCCACCAAATCAGAATAGATGGAAGATCGAGATTGGATGATCAAAAAGCGAGCCGTCGCCGACGCGCAATCAGTACGATTGCCTCCTCACTGGCTTTTGTTGTGAGCGAGCTGAAGCCATCGACTGTTGTATCTACTTACCGCATTGAATCCTAGAATTAATACCTGCGATTAGGACAGGCTCTTCTACTATTCAATTCATTTTGGATGCAATTTTCCTACTATTTCGTACTGTGTGCTGAAGATCAGTCATCGAAGGGATATGCTCATTCCTCTGATTTTACAAAGGAATTGCTTATTTTTGATATCATCATGGCGGAAAACCATTGCTCTAGATAGCTCGCCCCATCAGTCAATCAATCTTTGTCAAGTCAATCAGTATTCTATGCAAACCGTGAAACTTATCGCACCAACGGAACAATTCTTCCGGACCATTAATTTCTGCTTTCACGATCGCTTTCGTACTATTCACCCGTGTGCCCGAGGGCATCGACGCAATGTTTGTGTTGGCCTTCGGTGTGATAACGCAATCCACGCCATATCAGTTTCAATATCCGCATTTCAACTCTATCAAACAGGGAAAAGAGCGTGCGATAGAGAGTGTCTGACCAATGGTCGTTATCGCTCTGACTCTCTACCTCAGGGGAGTGACCGGCGTGAGTCGCACTGCACTACTATAGCGCGCGAAGTCTACGGATCTCTCGATTTCCTATTATTTCTCACCTTTAGGATATTAGAGCGCGAGAGTCGTTATAAAATCACACAGCGTTTCTCACTCCGTCTGATGCCCTAGAGTACGCGCGAATGGGAGAAACGGTGATCGTTACGGGCAGAGTGGGAAACAGAGACTGACTTATAGGTCGTGCGCACTTTACGGCGCGATTGTCGCGCACCTTTGATTCCTCCGTTGATGGAGTAACGATCCTTTCGACTCTCTTCATAGTTCGCCTTCTCTAACTTTTCCTGATGGTTGAAAGAGTAGTGCACAGCGAGGCAGCCAGAAGAGTGCGCGCGCGCGAGCACCTTTGATACCCCTCCGTTTATGGCAGCACTTCAGTGAGGGCAAACGTGATTCAAACGACGTCAAGAATCCGTGCCCGCGCTCGCAGTGCGTTTGAACTCACAGTTTCCGTGTTTATGACCAGTAGTTAGAGTAGGTGATTCCACGAGTGCGAGAGTATCAGGGAAATAACTCATTCTAACTGATTCGACTCTTTCCAGTAGACACTTTACTCGGACAATGCCAGAGATAAAGAGATAACGGGTAGACTGATTCCGGGAGTGCGAGAGTATCAGAGAAGTAGCGTTTGAATTGCTTTTAGCAGTGCATTTGAACTCAGTTTGGGCGATCACGTTTACGAGGAAGGTTGAAGTAGTTAAGGTTAAAGTGGTTCAGTTGACACGGCAGTTATCCTCGAATTGCCCTCAGTTTCTCTCTAGCAGTACGTTTGGACGCTGTGCCTTAGAGTTCGAAATACGGGTCGACGTCTCTTCATTTCACACACTCTCTCGCCTCTCTGACCGGTGAGAGAGCACGTGAAATGAAGAGACGGCGACCCGTATTTCGAACTCTACTAGCAAGGTGCAAGTCCGACCAGTAAGTAGACTTCCAATGGAAGCACATCACATTCAGCGATCCTCTCAATTCCACTGCCCCTATTCATCATGTTATTCAAACGGCTTCAATTGAATGAAGCTCGTGACAAGCTGTGCCCGTCACGCCTTCTTTGGTGGAATTTCAATTTTTCTCGAAATTTTTCGTATATCACCAGATTGGTTCCTTGTTCACAAAACCGTGCCGAGTCCATCGATCACTGACGTTTACACCTCATTTTCATCGTTTGCCTCCTTTCTTCGAAACGCACGATATCTGGCCAGTCAGAGAAAGCGAGAGACCGTGCGAAAACGAGAAAGTCCCGACAAAAAAATCCCACAGTTCTGAAATTTACCCGACCATTCGCCAATCTCCTCCACTCGATCGCTGCATAATCCGGCCCGTTAATTTCCCCCCATTCAACCACCCGCCTCCCCCTTCCTCCCCTCCTACCTGTAATCCATTCCCGAGTGAAGGGAACTTCTGTTAGGAAAATTCTATCACAGTTATTCGTATATCGATATGAAAATGATTCTCAATATCGTATTTTTCTCCACCACCACCGCCCGCCTCCCTACCTTCCGGTAATCCATTCCCGAGTGAGGGGACCTTCTGTTTGGCAAATCTGCGCAGATTCCGCCGATTCTGTCAGATAGTAGAGTGCGCAATACGGGTCGCCGTCTCTTCATTTCGCACACTCTCTCGCCTCTCTGACCGGTGAGAGAGTGTGCGAAATGAGGAGACGGTGGTATCGTTTCACGAGCTCTATCAGATAGATGCGATTGTGAATATCGAATAGCCCTTGATTTTGCGTGATCTTTACTTGCTCAATTTTGTGCAACGACTACGCTCATTTGACAATAGATGATATTTTTTTTATACCTACAAAGGCCATCTGAAATTGTTGAAGCGAGCGCACCGAATGATCTAATGCTACGCGTGAAACTCATTCGATATTTCAATCATCCACCGGACTCAATCAGTCTACTATAGCCTGTTTGCATCTTTGAATCTTTCACTTTGCCCTCACATGCCAGATAGAGATTGATTTATTATATTGTTATATTGTAGCAACCAGCAGATACCGCACCGTCACTGTATTCGTAATCAGCCATACAATCTTGTCCGATCAGTGAAGCATATCCGAATAAACTATGCTCGACCAGGCATGAAGCCGCTTGCGCCTTTCACCCTTCGCATTTTGATCCCACGTCGACCAGCTGATAAGTGTCGGCCGGCCGATAACAACATCTTATTCGTCTCTCAATTTCGCATGATCTCTCGGCATCTCTGATCGATGAGAGACCGTGGGAAATGAAGAGACGTCCGATTAGAGAGCCTCCTTTGTCTCTCAATTTCGCATGATCTCTCGGCATCTCTAACCTGCGAGAGATCACGCTATACGAAGAGACGTCCGGCGCGATAATTTGTAGCCTTTCCTGACACATTCTTCACGAGGTCGTCCCGTGATCTTGGGGGAATTTCACAGAGACAGCGAGCGATTATTGTTCTC
This sequence comes from Pristionchus exspectatus, assembly GCA_911812115.1. Classification (NCBI taxonomy): domain Eukaryota; kingdom Metazoa; phylum Nematoda; class Chromadorea; order Rhabditida; family Neodiplogasteridae; genus Pristionchus; species Pristionchus exspectatus. The sequence goes on from OU461587.1 coordinate 21,100,316, forward strand.
CATTTGGACCATTTACGCATGATCTTGCTGCTTCATAGTGCAAATTTCACACTGTCTCGCGCTGAATGGTGTCTCTTCAGTAGGCTTTTCATCATCGCTGGTCAGACTATCGCTTTTACACAGTTCGCACCATAATGATCTTGATTATCGAGTTGGAGCGCGCGAATAGTGGGATAATCTCTCTGTATGCCGAACTCTCCATTTTAAACGTTCCCTTGATTCTCTGACACTGTCAGAATCCTACACTGTTCTCTATTCACCTCCTTTCGCTTTTTGAATCCCCCACCCGAATTCGATCAGTTGAATCTCTCCTCGCTCTACTCATTCTGCTTTGATGTCCGCCATCCTCTCGCAACTCGATGTGTTCAACCCCTTTGGCTCGCCGCGCGGAGACGTATGTTTGATTGCATAATTGGGCGAATGAGAAGCTTCCAAATGGTTATTCAACCCTCTGCTGCTTGAAATCAGTGGTTTGTTGATGCCCCAAGGTGTCATACGCAAATATTCAATTGTTTTGAACTAAGGCGCGTTTATCAAAGTTGCTCGTTCCGTCTATCCGCCGAGACCATACGTGCGAAATGAAGGTGATGTGCTTGAATAGCGGAGTAAATTGAAGAAATCAAGATAAGCTCGTCGCTTTCCATCAGCTAAAATCAAGTTTCCATAGAGTAGAATTGATAGTTTCCCTTCGCAAGAAGTCTGTGAGACTCGTCCTCTTATAAATACACTCCTCCTTTTTTTCTGGGAAAATTGGCTCTCACGAACTCTTTCTTGATTGCCTGCTTTGTGAACATGACCATTCGTAGGATCTAAAAGCTCATTCCTTCCGATCTCATTTTGCTGCCCCGGTTCTCACTCTGAATTCGATTGTTCAGTTGTTTTCGGGCTTTTTTCTCAACAGAATCTTCCTTAGAACGCTAATCATCGCGCCTCGGATTTATAATTACGTTATCACTATGAATTTGACTGTTCGTCTGTTTCTCTTTCTCACACCCCATTGTAAATAGCCCGAGCCACACAATTTGCTCATTATCAGTCTCAGTATTCCGCTGTTTCTTCAATTTTGTCATTATACTTTTTCAGTTCTACCAATCCGACGTCGTAGCCTCAGCCTCATCGATGGAGCATGATTCATACTCGTACGAGGATTCCTACGCGCCCACCCCCGGCGGAGCCACAATGTCGCCAGATGATGTGAGCCAGGGCTCGACTACTATGTAAAAAAATGACATATCCAACCCACATTTAGCTGATTTTTGAGGTTGTGGAAGGGAAAATAGGGAAATCAACCCACATTTGACTGATTATTAGGGGAGTGGCAGGGAAAAAAAGGAAAACCAACCCACATTTTGGAATGTTTGAAAGTGTATGTAATCGACCCCTGATGTGAGTAACTGAACCTTCCGTTCAAATGTCATACCCATCCCCTAACAAGTGGGATTTGGTTGTCAGCAACTTCGGATGGAATCACGGTGTAAAGGGCAAATTCTTTATTTTATTCTTTATTCATTATTCTTTGTTCACCACTCGAGACAATGTGCGTTAAGGGCGGTATGTGTGCAACAGGTGGTATTCGGGCTCAGGCGAGCTTTTGGGGAATTCATTCGCTGCCTTGAAAAGGGTAGCTCGCGATCGCCGAACCATTGTTTCTCATCAAGTGGTCTTTACAGCTCTGAAAGCTGGACATGTTGCACAACATTTCGAAATTCGTCGACGCAGATCTATCGCAAGCGCGCGCGTGATGAAAAGGGGATTTGGATCGGAGGGATATTTTCGGATCTCTGAACTCGCGTTCTATTTCGAACCGTGCCTGTTGACGAAATGCAAGCGATTACGCAGTTCGGAGCAAAGCACAATTATGAAAGATGACGCAAGAAATCACGTGAAAATTAACGATTCACACGGATGCTCGTATCGTGAGACCCAGACTGACTATCGTGAGGTTATTTTCAATTCCACGCGTAGCTGACCTTTGACGAACTGAGTGGAGGGAGGAGGGAGGAAGAGGCCGGGAGGAGGCTAGTGATCTACCTGCTCTCCTCCCCCCTACCTCTTCCCTTCCTCTCTCTCTCCCAGACAATCAATGCGCTAACCAGCACATTGAGTTTGCTGAGCATTTGAAACGCACGATACGAGTTCGCAAGTCAACCGTGTATTATCTAATCACGATTATTTTCAAAAATCATGCAGTTATGCTACTCAAATTCAGCCTTTTGAACGCCAGAATTGAATATAATGGAGGTGATTTCTGTCCCTGACGTCCTCATCCGCTCACCCATTCCGCTGCCAAATCCGCGGACCTCGCAGTCCATTCGCACTTTCACGGACTATGAAATTAGAGGAGGAGTTAGTAGGGATCCGGGATGCTCTAGCTCTCGCTGTGAGGAGCACACAGCGTTAGAGACTGTGGGAACGGAAGAGAGTTAGAAGTTCTCCTCTGTCGGCGAGTAAGGGAGACACTGGGAGAGGAGGAGAGGTAGAGTGAAAAGAGCAGTGTGGAATCCTTCCGCCCTTTCACGCGCCACAAGTACGGTCTCATGTGCAATTCCGGAGAAGAGGGAGGAGCAGGGATGACTCTCATCATTTCACATAATCTCTCGTTTCCCTGACTTACGAGCCATCTCTATAGAATGGAGCAAGGATCTCCTCATTCGATATTCTCCCTCGGCCGGTTAGAGAAAGCGAGAGAGCAGCTGAAATGGAGAGATACAGAGAAAGTGAAGCAGATGAATGAGTTAGCAGCCGAAGCCTGCTGCAAGAAGACACTATTAGTCTCGCCTTGTGCCTTCCTGATCCCTGGTAGTTCCTCGTAGATAGTCGAGCGAGCTAGATAGCTCCGATTCGTACTTTCCTACGTTGTTTCGGCAGCGATGGGACGACCTCATCTGAGTCACTCGCAAAAGGTTTTTTTTTGTATTCGGACCAGAGCGGTACGGTTATTGAATGACATACGCATTCAACTATTTTGTGCAAAGTGTGAAACTCATCTCACCAATCGCTTTCATTTCCGAGCAGATTTAGCAGCCTTTCTAATTGTCGACTATAAGCTTGTTTGAACCTTTCTTAATTGGTCTTCGCAAATGGAGTATTCATGTATTTTTTGGGTAACCTATCCCAAAACTTTATTTAGGCCCCACAAGCACCGCCCACTTTCGTCTGATATGATTTCGCCAAAAAGCGAGAAAGGAAAACACAAAATTCATTCTAAACCAAATGGGACGTTTGATAGCGCGATGGGCAGCCCTTACCACGCCCATTCGATTGAGCAGTGCCCAAAATGTGCACAGCATCACTAATTAGATCAAAATGCATATAATAGAAGGGAAGAGTGTACTTCTTGGGCTCTCGCGCGGCTCAGAGGCAAGATATCCACAAACGGTAAAAAGCATGATGTATTGGGTCATACTTTTGAACCCATTGTGGAAAATCTGCTATTTTTTAAGTGTCCCCTACCTAACATTATTGAATAAGAAGGTAACTTCGATTTATGCGCACACAGTGAAACTCATCTCACCCAATTGGGTCGACGAATGATTTGAAAATGATTCTAGTTTTTTTTCTCAAATCTACAATTTCAGCAATCTTCACACCGCGAGCCCGAGTGGGTCACGTTCGCCACGCCAATCTGCATCGGTAAGTTATCGTTGCTAAATCCAGAAAGTCTCGGACGGGAATGAACCAGCGATCAGCGGAATTTTAAAATCGATCTAGATGTACCTGCCTTGATCACCAGAGAGTCTTGATCACCAATTGAAGCAGCTGCTCAAACCAGGAACTCGACCCCGAAACAAGCAACTCGTTGCTAAATCCTGAAAGTGTCGCCGTCGCTAACCACAGTAACTCTTCAGGCATCGCCATCCTCATCTGCTTCGCGAAAATCATGTGCAGGAATTGTTCGTCACAGCGAAACGCGAGGGAGGGCCGGGGCGATTGTCAGTTTGTGATCACTATTCTAAATTACGGTTCTGTATTACGGTAGTCATGCTCGTCAACCTGAGAGGGGCCTTACGATTACGGTAGCTTCGGCTCGAAACTAGATGTAGCTTCTTCCTACGTTTAGCAGCTTATCGAAACTCACGACTTTTTGTGTGGACGAACGCGATTGCAAACATTTTGCAGCGCTAAGCTCGGAAAACTCGCAGCAGCACTGGTTCCAGCGAAGTCAGCAGGCGTTCGCAGCCAACTCCGGCATCCCGCCCATGATTGGTATGTTGTTTTTGTTTTGTTGTTTTGGTGTTATTATTTTGACGATCAAAACAAGGGCTTCAATTCAAAGTAATTCAGTTGCCATTTGGCCATCCTAAAGCCATTTTAGCCCGTGTCTCTGACCTTTCCATAATCTCTGTATGCGTAAGCATGTTTGGTGAAAGGTTGCACTCTCTCAATCTCCCTTGGCCTATCGCTTTCTCTGACCTACGAGAGACAATGACGAATGAGGAGAGTGCGAGTCATGACTGGGCAACAGCCCCTTTCTTTCTGTCTACCGCTTTTCTTTGCCAAACAAACTACTTTCTTTAAAAAAGTCATTCGATGATTCGATTGCTGTGGATTACTGTAGTTCCTGCCATCAATATGCCATGTAGTACGAACTTTTACTTATTATTATTGTCTTTATTATCGACTACCAGTAACGGGCGCGTTAGAACGGAGAGTGGCTAACATCGCTAACTTACCAACAACAGAGGAACACGCATTGAAAGACTGAGGGAGGAAGAGCAAAGATCAAAGATCAAAGATCAACAATGTGAGATTACGGTAGGAGGGAGTGGTTGAGATACTCGGGCACGTGAACTACCCGTGTGTGTTCATAACAGCGCAAGATTACGGTAACAAGTGGGGGGAGGGGGAGATCAAAGATCAAAGATCAAAAGGGGCGGGGCCTAGAAGCAGCCTCGCTTGGCCACGGGCGGACCGTACGGTTCCGGGGTGTAAAAGCAGGAGGAGCCGGCTGCGGCGACCGGAGCCGGGGGATAGCCGTCGATGCACAGGACCGGCGCGTAGCCTCCGGCGACCGGGACCGGGAAGTAGGAGGGAGCCGGGAAGTAGGAGTAGTCCGTCTGGACGTACAGCGGCTGCGCCCAGGAGGCCGGCTGCGGCCAAGCCGGCATCATCGGGTTGTAGAGGAGCGAGGTGAAGGAGGACGAGAACGAGGGCAGCGGGTCGTGCGGCTGCGGCGCCTGCTGCAGAGTGGGCGGGGCCTGCTGCTCCGGCTGCAGCTGCTGCAGTGGCTGCGAAGTCGACGGAAGCTGCGGCTCAGGCGCCTGAAATGCGTACATTAATATTGCAACATTTAGTCAGTATCAAGGCCGGATAATGAGTATAATTACCCCCGAGAGATTAGCATATCTCGCTTGCTAATCGCTCTCACAAGCGACATGAGATGTAACAGAAGGAGTGCCCTATTCTCTGGGGTGGGATTAAGGCCGGGGCAGGCGACATCAAAAGGCTACAAGATGGGATTGCACCTGGTGGGTTAGTCCTGGTGATTTCTTTCTGATAGGTGAGAGAGAGTGCGATTCGAGGAGAGTATCACTACTTCTAAAGAGAGCTACCAGAAGTGTGTGTGGCAAATAGCCGCGCCAGGGGGTGCGGAACCGAGAGAGCCGTTAGGATGGGAAAGTAAATGTTGAACCAGAAGTGGCCCAGAACGGCGCCAGAGGGTAGTGGAACCAACTAGAGATACCTAACCATTTCCAGCACCTAATTGATTTGTCTTTTCTCCACACATTGGGCATTGAATTGAGGATGGGGGTAAGGAAGTGCCACCAACCTCGATGGGTTTTTTCTCTACACTTTGGTTATGAGTGGTACCAGTGTGGTACCAAGTTGGTACCAAGCTACGAACCTCGACGGGTGGGAGCGGGGCGGAGGCGGGCCGCTTGCGAGGCATCAGCTGCGGTCGAAGGCGCATCTCGGCGGAGCAGGGAGAGGGCGGACCGGCCTGAAGTGGGTTTGTGGTTCCGTGGTGCCAGGTTATGGTACCAGACTACCCCGATCCCAGATTACTGTACCCCAGACCCAGACTACCGTACCAAAGAATAAGTTACCGTACCTTGGCGACCGCGTCGGGGAAGAGCACGCGGCAGGCGGGGCTACTCTTGCGAGTGGAGGAGAGGAGAGAGGAGGGCGAGGGAGAGATGGACATGGCTGCAATGGGGGATTGCGATGACGACAGCGATGGAAAACACGGGGAAAATCGATTGAAAACAAGAAAAAGCCACGAGTGAAGAGCAAGGAGGGTATCGAACGACACAATATTGCGAAAGTATGTGATTCGATAAACAATCAAAACGAAGTTGTGCGATGGCTATTTGATTCGTATTCTATTCGAGAAAAAAGATTAGATAGGAATTTCATGGGATTGAGAATACGAGATCATTTCTGATTCGTTCGATGATGCGTTGGAAAGATGTGAATAGAAAGGAGATGAACTTCATGAAATCATGGCGAACTGTAATTATGCAAAGTGATCAAAATCACCAAATTCTAGTTTGGATCTGGAGATCGAGATTATTTATTTTTTGGCAAACGGCAAGCAGAGGAGTACTAGCGAGAGAAGGCTCGAGCGAATAATGAAGAGTGAATGAAACATATAGGATGGAAGTGAGAGGCAATCGCGCAATAAAAGGTGATAAATTGGGATCCGAAGTGAGATTGAGTGGACTGGCCAGGGGGCAGACTTTTAGGGCAGGGTGTGTAAATGGTCAAAGCGAATATTGCCGATAGACTCCTCCTGCAGAAAGTCGGGCATCAATAATGATCGGGTGGAAAGATCAAGGAATCACGCATTGGAAAGAGATGAGATCAATTACAAAGATCAAAAATCAAGCTAACACCCGGAATTGGGATTCCAAATGAGGGGCAGGAATAGTCCTTCTTACGCCACAGCAGAAGGTAGTAATGAATGATGGAGTGGGATGAGACAAGAGACAAGAGACTGGGGGGGGGGAGACCCCCTTGTGGGGCCTCTCCCTCCTCCTCCTCCCCCTTCGCACTCAAAAGAGACAGTCTGGCAGGGGATAATGGGAGTTGCGTTGCGCAGGGATAAGAGTGAGATGGAGGGGCGAGGAAGGGCATTACACCTATGGGGGAGTGGTAGAGACAACAGAAGTCGCGGATATACGGTTACATAATGGATGAAATGGCCTGTACTCGAGAGTGTATGGAATATCAGGTGATACGGTAACATATCTACCGTAACTCTACAAGAAGATGGTGATAAATGCCTAGAGGGCAGGAGTAGACCCTAGGTATCCAGGTGCTCCTGTAAGACTCTATATCCTGAACAAATAATTGGGCAGGAAGACAGTTTGTGTGCAGGCACATGGCACCTGATTCAAACTCGGCCCCGGATGAGAGATCGGATGTGAGACTGTGTAAACATGAGAGACGGCTTTGATCTACCCTGGGAATGAGAAGGAAGAGTCTATTCGGAAAAGAAGAAGAAATGGTTGCGCGAAAATGTGAGAAAAAAAGAAAGATGCAAATGGTAATTATGATGGTGTAACCAGTAACTACGACAGGAAAGAAGCAAAACTCTCTGCAGAGGCACGAGGGGTGAATTCAAACTCGACCCTTGCCTAATAGCAAGACTTCTTTGATCTACCCCGGGAATGGGAAGAAAGAGTGAATAGTCTATTCAGATAAGGGTATGATACGGTACATGCAACTTGTAACACACATTTATGTATAGGGGGGAAGGGGTGAATTCAAACTGGAGCTGAGCTATTTTGGGACCGCGACAAGTCTTTGATCTACCCCGGGAATGGGAAGAAAGAGAGTGAATGGAGCAAGACTGTGCAGATGGGCAATTGAGGGAGAGAAGGAAGGAAGATGAGTAAAAAGGAGGAGGGAGCAGAGGATGAATGGGCGAAGAGACGGGGACATTAGGAGGAGGAGGGTGGAAGGGCACACCGACAGATGGATGGAGTGTAGAGTTCGAAATACGGGTCGCCGTCTCTTCATTTCACGCACTCTCTCGTCTCTCTGACCGGTGAGAGAGCACGTGGAATGAAGAGACGGCGACCCGTATTTCGAGCTCTAGTGGTAGATCATGATAAGGATGGAGAGACCTCTTTTTAGATGACCTAATAGAGTAATACTTTTCTAGGTGGGAAGAAGGTAGGCGAATAGGTTTAGAGGAGGAATGGGATGGTGGTAGATCATGATAAGGATGGAGGGCCTATTGTTATTTTCTAGATGATCCAAAGGGAAGGACTTATTGCGATGGGCAGAATGACTGAAGAAGTTGAAGGGATACAACATGATAAGGATGAAGAGACCCTATGGCACTGATATTTTCTAGATGACCTAATAGAGTAATTCTTTTCTAGATGTATGGGGAAGAGGGGGTGGAATGGTAGATCGCGATAACGATGGAGAGGAAGGGGGAATGATAAGATGTGTTTGCAAGGTTGAACTCTGTCCAAAGGACGTAAATAACTGGACGGAAAACGGAATGATGACGTGTTTTCCCTGCTGGTAATCAATGCCTAGAATGAGGAGGAGGCGGCATGCAAATAGGTAGATCAAACGGTGCATGTAGAAAGGTTGCATCCGATCTGGGACTGATGACAATCAGTAGACCATCGAATTATTGGATGAGAAGTCACTGCTAATGACGAATTGAAGTAAGTGCGATAAAAGGGGCGGGGCTTCGAGCATGGGTTCCCCCAGAGGGAATGGAGGATTCAATTACAGGGACAGAAAGGCGGTGCCTCCTGGCAGGGATAGGAGTGAATAGGGGGATGGAAAGTGAGATAGCAATCTGTAATCGTAATCTGATAACGACTAGTAATGAGGTACGGAGAGGGGTGTGTCAAGGTTTGTGATTAGTAATGGTAAAAGGTAAAGTTATCCCGTCAAACCAATGATTATTGCGATGCGATTGTCACTAATAATGAAGATCAAAGCGATCAGTTGCCGGAGTAAAACCATCAGAAAAGAGTCTACAAGGGATAGAGCCAGAGGCGAAGGGACTTGTGAGTGGCAATTGAGACATGAAATATGACGAGTCAGTGAGCCTGAATGTATCTAGCAAGCGCAACAGAGGCCGACTGCGCAAACGCAATTACGTAATGACTAGAGTCAGGAGGGGAGTGAGAAGAAAGGGTACACCTCCCCTCCTCTCGTGCAAGTAATTTAGAGTGAAGAGAGGAGGTACGAAAAGGGGCGATAGATCAACAGATGGGAATGGGTAGATCATGCGTTTCTTGCGACTTTCTGGAACCAACAATTATGTGAGGAAAAAAAAGGGTGACTCGAGAAGGGAATGGGAAACGTCTTTGATCTACCCATGGCACGGGCGAATGGGTCTAGGGATAGGAACTACACAGATCAATATTCTGGATGACGTAGAGGTCAAGAATGCAAGCACATTACAGAAAGAGTGACGACATCAGAATGACCCTACGAAAGGTCTTTGATCTACCCCGGGCACGAGCGAATGGGTCTTGGGACACAGATCACTATTCTGGATGGGGTCGAGGTAAAGAGAAAATGAAGAGGAACATCACAGAAAGAGTGACGACATCAGAATGATCCTACGAAATGCTCTGACAATGATTGAATTTGACTGTACAGAAATGTAGATTGAGAGATTCCATTGTTCTTCTGATAGAAGGAAATGTCGGATACGCAAATGCAGGGATTAGTGGATCCGTAGAAAGACGAAGAAATCTGTCCGAATCGATAATCGAGTATAGATCACGATTGCATTTGCATAAGGAATGGGCGGCCTGGAAAGGCGCATGCGATATGGACCAACGAGCAGGGCAGATAATGTAAACAAGGTCAATTGAGTGTAGAGAAAAGAAAGAAGATCTCGCTCGGTCTCTCCATTTCTCACGCTCTCTCGCCCGTCAGACATATTTGGGAAAGTGAGAGATACACGGCAATGCATAAATGTGCCGGGATGTCAGCCAGAGGACTCAATTAGGGGGGGGGGGTGTCTCTTCGTTTCGCCTTATCTCTCGTCAGTAAGGGAACTTTGAGAGAGTGTGGCGAAATGAGAGAGACAGACGGTGCTGGGAAATGAGAGGGGGAGGGATTAGGATAGGAGAAAGGAACAAAGAAGGGTGAGAAGATGAATGGATGAACGGGAGGGTGGTGAGAGGGGAAGAAGAGAAGACTGAGAACAGTTGGAAAGGCTCTGCACTTGTGAGTAATGACTGTGAATTGGTGAGAGTTTTGAGCGCAGAGAGGAATGGAACGACAACGAAAACGAAGTGAGGTGATCAGACTAGAAACGGTTTTCCCAAGAGCATCCATTCTTGTGAACTTTGGTGGTCGTAAAAACATGACGAGGAATTCGCACCTCCGAAGTGAGAATGGAGGGGATGGGAAAAGGAGAGGCCCGAGTTGGGACGAGGGACATGATTTTACACAGGTTGTAAACATCAAAGTTAGCACATCCGAAGAGAAAGGAAGGAGCCCCCCGTAGGGAAGGAAGACATGAGCTCACGATGTCAACAGTTGGTTGTAAAATCGGAAATTGGCACCTCCGAAGTGCGAATGGAGGGGACGGAAGGATGGGAAGAGGGGGCGGGAGGAGTCCAGTTGGGGGGGGGGGAGGATGAAGGAAGACAGGCGATGACTGTCATATGGCAGCGGGGGTTGTAAACTGATCTCCAATGAACCGATGAAGAGAGGGAAGGAAGGGAAGAGGTTAGGGCGATTTGCATAATGCTCAAGAATATCGGAGGCGTAGAAATGCAAAGGGTATATCACTATAGATCATGAACTTTTTTACAATTGAATGAACCTCACTAAGGTATGATATTTGATATACAGGGAGGCAGTAATACTTTGAATAATGATAGGAATTAAGGGGCTCACTCGAGCACCAAAGAGTCGTACAACAGGTGGTATCTACTCGATCTTGATCAACTGCTCGGTGAAAAGGGATCTACGCCTTGCGCAATGCTCCCGACCCCGAGAGACTCTCTGGTACTCTGGTATTGGGACCGGGCAATGAACCAACTGTTCCAAACGAGCTATGAATACAACTAGAACCATACAATTTGGGATGAAAACAATGCAATCGTGTGTCAGAACTATCTAGTAATCTACAGGCTATTTCCTCACAGTGGGGTGAAATGAGGCGAATAGCCCCTCACTCGTTATCGCAACTACCCATCAACTGCGACTGTGGGGTTTCAGTTAGAGAAGGCGAGAGAGTACGGAGAAAGGAGAGAACTAGAGATGGCTCTTCAGTCGCTAACTATGAGTGGGGAAGAGAACACACCATTGGGATGACCTTTGGGAGGAAGGGAGAAACGGGAGAATGGAATGGGTGATGATGAATGAGTGTTGTGTCTTCTCCTTTAGTTAGTATCAAAAGAATGTAGCAAATATGTTTCAATGGTGCTCTATAATCAGTAGTGATTGGACATTGTCAATGGATACGAGGTGTCATACACTACTCAAAAAATAATAATGGAACCGCTGAAGAATTAAAGAACACTGTTGGATAACTTTTGAGGAGGGAAAAGAGAGAATGGAAGGGTGGAATGGTTGATGAATGGGGAAGAGAAAGGCCTATGAATATGTCGTTTTCTTCAGTTAGAGTCCCAGGAAGTCACAAAGAAGTAGGAATGCAGATATTCAGATAAGTTTCAGGCGTGAGTTATAATCACAACTGAGTGGTCCTTATCAATAGCTCTGCGATTCCTTAACAAAAAAATATATCAAATATTGTGCACCAAAAATACAATTTTGAGGAGAGGGAAGGGAGAGCAAGGTCAGCCAACTGAATGCTGTCACTTTTTCCAGCTAGCACCAGCAGAAAAATAAATGTGAAAAAGTCTATGTTTCACGTGCGACCTACAATCATTGTTGAATCAATTGCATCAATGGAAAAAATCTCTGCACACAAAATCACCAATTTTCCACGGTGGAGCACGATCGGAGAGCACCCTTTGGAGGAGGGAAAATGGGAAGAATAGAGCGTTGACTGGATGATGAATGGCAGAGTGAAGTAGTCATACAAGGAAAGAAAAGGACAGGCCTCTGAATACGATGCAAAGTTCGCTTTTACTAGCTAATGTCAGATTATATTCCATTCCACTCGTAGCTAATCTTTGACGAACGTAAGAGGGGGGGCGGAGAAAGGAAGAGGCCGGGAGGAGGCGGTAGATCAAGTGTCCTCCTCCCCCTTCCTTCCCCCTGCCTCTCTCCCAGTCAATCGATAGCCCGCTAACCAGCACATCTCATTTGCTGAGCATTTCAAACGCACGATAATGTCAGATGAGAATGACTGCGTGAACTTTCCGAACATGATCAATTCATCGCGTTACCTTTGCTCTCACGTATCGTGCGTTTCAAATGCTCAGCAAACTCAATGTGCTGGTTAGCGTATTGATTGTCTGGGAAAGAGAGGAAGGGAAGATGTAGGGAGGAGGAGAGCAGGTAGATCACTAGCCTCCTCCCGGCCTCTTCCTAACTCCGCCCATCGAACGGTAGTCAAAGGTCAACTACGAGTGGAACGGAAAATAATTTCTCGATATGTTTCAACAAGCACATATAATCACCACTGAATGATTTTTCTAATTCTTCGATTGTACTCGGTTAAAAGTTAAAAAAATCACAACGGATTAGGATTCCACAAGGACACAGTTCTTGTGCGATAGAGCGATAGAGCGATAGACATCTCCCAATCGGGCCCTCATTATCCTCCCCGGACAGTGGCATATTCCCGAGATAATCTTCGGGTTGATTAGAGCGTTCTCAAAGGGGGTTCAATCGTCGGTCTCGATACCCCGATGGTGGTCCAATGCCGCGCACACTTCCTAGCCCAGCCTCATTAGCCTTTCTCGAGGATAGGTCGATAATTCACTCCTCCGTTTCCACTCCGGGCCGCCCTAATTGCCATCACTTTCGCTAGGGGATCTCGGTTTTCTCAATACATATTGCATCTCGCAAGTTCACCTAGTCAATCTTCATTATTATCTCTCCCACTCTTCGCATCTCGCGCAGCAGACTTCCATCTAAAATTGGACTCCCACAGTGAGTGAAATCGGAGAATAAGATCTTATTATCGAGCGGTAGATCAAAGTCCGGACTGACTCCAAGTTTTATCTATCTAACTATGATATTATTAGCAACAGGCCCTCATCTCTCACTAATCCCCCCTCGGACTCCCACAGCGCCCATGAAATCAGAACGTAATAATAGCAGCGATAAGAGCCCCCCTGTTTCTCTCTGTATTTACCGCGAGCCTGCTGGCGCGTCTCTTCTCTCATCTCACGCCAGTCCCCCGGTCAATGGGATTGGGCTGGGCTCAGCGGGTACCCGTCGGGTACCATGTAGAGTTCGAAATACGGGTCGCCGTCTCTTCATTTCACACACTCTCTCGCCTCTCTGACCGGTGAGAGAGCACGTGAAATGAAGAGACGGCGACCCGTATTTCGAACTCTAGTACCATGATGGCACCGGAACCGGCAGGGACTAACGAGTGCGATGCAAGATGGGGCGAGATTACCCGAGCAACGGATGTGCAGAATATTAATAATCGTGGTTCGATGCTAGATGAGTATGACGACTAGAGTTCGAAATACGGGTAATCGTCTCTTCATTCGTTACACTATCTCACCGGGCAGAGAGGCGAGGGAGTGTGCAAGATGAAGAGACGGCAGTATCATTTCTCGAGCTCTAATGACGACCCAAGACAAGGGGCATTACACTAACAGAGAAATACTGGGCGCTGAATGGGGGCAGACATTGTAAAGGGAGGCAAAGGGGAGGGAATGAGTGGAGGTGTCATCTGATGTTTTTAGGGAAGGGTAAGGGAAGAACACAGATGTGAGGAAGGAGAAAGGAAAGGAGAAAGAGAGGTGATGAATAGATCTTGTAAGGTAAAAATAGAGGTTGTGGTGAGGTACGAAAACAGAGGTAAATGCAGTGTGCTTACACATTCAATGCGATTTTACAGCCATCAAGCAACATCACTAGACATTTCAAAGTCTAATGATGAAATAGAGACAATGGGTCAGACGCTAGGAATAAATTAGAAGAGAAGACCTATTGTAAACTGGATATCGTAGAAAAGAAAGGGAAGAACACAGATGTGAAGAAAGGAGGAAAGGGTGATGCAACGCGAAGACCCGAACAAAGACAGTTACTCTCCGCACATCTGAGATGGATGTCTCCCCTCCAACTCTCCTCAATTCCCATACTATCTCGTTCTGTCTGACCGACTAGAGAACAGGGAGAACGGAGAGAGTAACTCTTTCTGAGTTGAGATGGTTGGAATCTCACTGGTTAGACAGCATGCTTGAGAGAGCCTGTCCGTATGAGAGTTGAGATGGAAAGCGAGAAGGAAGGACGGTTTAGTGGTGGAGTGAGGGGGTGTAGAGATCACATGAAATTAGAGAGTAGCAATGTCGCGCATGATCAGATAAGTGGGGAGCTTGGGGAAGGAACTCTTTCTACAAATTCAAGGGTTAGAGCAACGAGTCAGTACACGATTTGGCATATTCTTGGAAGGAAGAAGTGTGAAAAGACATGTGGATCAGATAAGAAAGGCATTGTCAGATAAGGAAAGGTAAGGTGTAAGGATTGGAAAGAACTTTTAAATAGTGCGAACTGTCTCAATTGAGAAAGCAGGTTTCCTCATAGTAGATAGTAGCTAAAATCAGATAAGCAAGAAGCTAGGAGGGGGTGAGAGTGTCTAATCGTGCGAACTTTTCATGGTTAGAGCAACAAGATAGCGTGAGCACTTTCCCCTTTTGGTATAGAAACTTCATTTGGAAAGGAAGAAGAGCGAGGAAGGAGCAAAAAGTGCAATACCGGTCAAGGTAATTCGCGAAGTGAGATGCTCAATGCCACTGACTCGATCTCGAAGTGATGAATGCATAGGCATCCTTGAACTCTTTGACAGATGATTTAGCGGTAGGAGAAAAACAGACTCGAATCTCGATGTCTATTCAATCTTGAAGGACTTTGGGGACCTGGCAATGGTGTAGTGAACTGTGTGGAGTCTATTGATTGCGTAAGATCTACTTCATCTTCTTTAAATTGGGGAACAGGGCCCACGAACAGGGAACAGTGTCTGACTACGATAGATTAGGAAGCTGATTTCGAAATCGTAGAAACAGAACATCCACCACATGATCTTCCTTTGCATTATGGACCAGAGCCGACGAACGACAAACAGTCGGCTGTTGCGGGAAGACCTTCGTTCAAATGAGGAGCCCGTTCATTCCGCCTGATCTGTCACTCTGTGTGAGCCGTGTGGGGGAAGAGAATTGCGAAATCAGAGGGCAGACCATCCATAGAATCATCTATGAAATAGGGAAACTGAACCAATGGGCGCAAACAGTCTGCAGATGCGGGAAGGTCATGTGCTTCATTCAAACGAAGACAGTGCACTTCTAATTGAGTATGATTTGTCACCCGCATGACTAGACGAGTAGATCCTAACGCGGGAACTATCCCTCATTCACATCTGTCGGCATCACTCTCCTTCCTTGCCAAATGTGATCAATGATGCTCGCAGCTCTCTGGGAAAGGAGAAGACATGTCTGACTCTCTTAATTTCCCGTACTCTCTCGTCCTGTCTGACCGGAGAGAGATCATTGATATTGAAGAGAGATTGAGAAGAGAGAGAGCGACGAAAGCAGCTGGCATAGTCCAGTTACTGTCTCTTGGTGCCCTCTGAATGGAAGGGAACAATGACCCCATTCAATTCGTACAATGAGATGGGCTCTGGAAAATGAACACGGAGATTTTTCTGCTGAGTTGCCTATTCAATCTGCCCATCATTACGTGACGATACTGTCTGGAATTATGAGCTCTTCCGCCTTTGGCCCGGACTAGACTTTCAATCGTAACGAAACGACTAGTCGTTTAATAGGGAAATTCACCGCCTTCTTCACGAGAGACAGCGCGGAATGAGGAGAGCGAAGGGTGATTTTAATTTGATTTTCACTGATTTCCCTATTAAACGACTAGTCGTTTCGTTACGATTGAAAGTCTACTCCGGACCACTGGGCCGATTCTCAGGGGGATAATAGGAGCAGTGCAAAGTGGCACCTGCGGGAGCACCTTCCTCCTTAGATTCTCTGAGCAATGCTTTCGTCTCTTCATCTAACCTTATCTCTCGTCGGTCAGAGAAAGTAGAGAGTGTTCCAAAATGAGAGAGACTATTGGGTCAGAAGGAGCGAGAAAGGCATCATTACCACTCACGCCAAACAGCGCAGGTGGATCAAAGAGGGGCCAAGGGGCTGATTCTGGCACCCACTTGACACCATGTGCTTGCTAAGAAGGGGAATGGAAGCATTTTGACGTTTAGAAATTATCTTTCCTAGAACATAGCTCCACTTGCGGTAGCTGCAAATGAGATGCACGGAATAGAGGGAAGGTTGATAGAGATTAATGAGGGCCTGACAGGGGCTTTGTCTACCAGAGCAGCTGCTAGTAGGGTCCTGTGCTGGGATGGATGCTTCTTTGTAGACGATCTGACTCTCTCAAAATCTTATGTTCCCTCGCTTCTCTGACCCGTAGGCCATTCTTTGTAGATGATCTGGTGGGTCATAGAGACTAAAAAGAGCAGATGGAATTGAGCTCTCAGCCATCATTGGGTCTTGCATTGTTTAGCGGGGAGGCCTGGGAAGCGCATTGGGAGAAACATGTGATCTGTCTGTGGCTATGTGGGCAGATGGGAAGGAGGACAGAGGCCTGCGCAATGCATGTTCAGCCCAATTTCTCTGCGGTTGAGCGCGAAATGATTGAGCAGATCCAGAAATGAGAAGCGGGATAGGTTTCACACCGAAGTCAAGAACTTGTGAAAGGGATAATAGGTTAATTATTCGATGTGATTTCTTCTAAAAAACCAATAAAGAAACTATGCTTGAAGGGGAATTATTTCCGATTTATCAACTTTGTAAATAAAATAAAATAAATTAAATCAGTTAATTAATTAAATATTATTCCAGACGCTTTCTTCCCCGCGCCGCCCAAGTACGAGGATGTAATGCGGGCGAAAGAGGAGGTGGGACAGACTTTTGAGCTACCGTAATCCGGATACAGTAGTTCGTATCTATTATAGCCAGACTCAGTAGTTTTTAAATAGTAGCTTACCGTAACTGGATACGGTAATTGTCCTCCGTAATCCGGATTATTCTCAATTCGCATCTACCTTTAGCCGAATACAGTACCCCGAAACAGTGATCTACCGTACCCTACCGTACCCTACCGTAACCCTGAATTCCGTTCAGGAGTCGCTCGAGGGCGGTAGCACTCCTCCCCGCTACTCCATCCAGTCCTCCCTAGCGTCTACCGCAACCAGCAGTGACGGCGGGTCCGAATCGCCCTCGGAGCACGGTAAGTCAGATTCGTGATTTACGACTACGGTAATTCGAGAGTAATGCTCTCCTAGATAGGTTGAAATTTAAAAATGTCCAATGCAGAAAGTTCAATTGCGTGATCTCGATAGTAATCGGATCGTTCTGAGGAGGTTCTACAAAATAGATTTTTTAAAATTTATTCAATGAGAAAGACTCCTATCTGCATTGTTATGGTGCATCCCGGCAATAATATGTGTGCTCGCTGAAACGTATTTGCAATTTTTTTTGGATATTAGCAATGAACTCGTCTCATAATTTTGCCTAACCTTTTGTCAGTCGAAGAAGCTAGACGGAATGAGAGAGACAGACCATTCACAAGAAAAAATCGATACCCTGTGCAGACGCGCCGCCCGACTACAGTACGATGGCGCGTCCGGCCACGGCGCATCGAACGAGGCGGATTACGGTGGCCACGGCATCGATCGATGGGCCGGACGAGGTCGTCGTCGTGCACACGAGCGGACGCGATAATCACGCGTACGCTGGGGGTCAGTGTGATCTTTGATCTTTGGTCTTTAGTCTTTATGCTACTTCTCAATTTTGGCATATTTATCGATCAAAACACAGTGAGAGCCAGTCACCGCGTACACTTTAGATCAAAGGGTCACTAGAATTTGTTATGATGAGGATCTGTTTGTAGAAAAATACCCCAATCGAAACCTTGCTGATCTTTGATAATTATTTCTATATTCCTTCACTTTTTCGACAGCAATTTCATTACCATTCTGGAGGAAACGTTCACTAGGCAGAAGTGTACAGTTATGTTTCACCGCGTACTTTTTGGCCCGCAGGTTCACTTGAATTTGTTGATTCTGCCTTCGGCTATCTAAAAATCCCCAATCTAAACCTTGCTGATCTTTGATCTCTAATCTCTGATCCCTGCAGATTCCTCCGACGCGCCCTCTTCATCATCATCATCATCCTCGAGCGACGCGCACTCTCCTCGTTGCGCACGCTCTCTCGCTCCGGCTGACCGACGAGAGAGCGCGCGGAACGGAGAGACGACGCAACGACGCAACGAAGAGACTACGCAACGACGCGACGGCGCCCGCCCGGTCGTCCTCGCCGTCGAGACCCTCCAGGAAGACGCCGAGTGGGAGGTCGCCCGATGCTGATCTTTGGTCTTTGATCTTTGACCTTTCTCCCTCAGACAAACCATGACTGTGCAATCAGTGCCTCCCACTGTCCGATAGCCACTTACGAGCGGAAAAGATAAGACTGGCTAAACGCGAATCGACTTGATCTTTGATTTTACGAACGGCATTCAGCCAGACCTAGCAATGATCCCTCCTCGGAGCGTTTGATCGTTACTGATCTTTGATCTCTCCATTCGATGCTGGCTCTCGGGCAAGAAACGGCGCTGATTGTATACCTCAAGGAACCACCTTGTATTGTTATTAATATTTTTATGCTGCCGCCTATTTTCTGGGTGCCCAAACTTTCCGCCGCCAAATACCGCGTACTTCCCATACCTCTTCGCTGCTTTCCATGTCACATTTGTATCCATCAACGATGTGATCTTTGATCTTTAGAGTCTTCTCAATCAACCCAGTGTTTCATTTCTCACCCCTTGTCCATGCCTATTTCTCCCTATTCTCATTACCCGGGTGCTATGTCCATACCAAAAGCGCACAACTTCAAGTTACATCACGCCTCAGTCCTGTTGAATTGTGATTTCTGACTGGTATAGTGTAAAGACTTCTTTCATCATTGATCGTTGCTACAGTACACAAGAGAAGGTGTCGGGAAAAAGTACACGATGACTGTACAAGAGTAAGATTTGCACTCGGGCTAGCGGTGTCCAATAACGGACGCTGCTTCAATGCACCCGCAGAGGTACAAAAATGCCCTAGAATCGTTCCAGAATATCAGTTCCAGGTTACAATGGTACTCGGGGCCGAATGGTGTCCATTGCAGCTGTACAGATGTTGACACGGGGGCATTGTGTAACTGTGCCAGAGGAGGGAAGGAGTGGAGGAGAAGAAAAGAGGGTTGCAGGGGGAAAGGTCAGAGGGGATCAACGGGGGTGCGAAAGACGAAAACAACTCCCTTCACTGAGAACAACAAGGTCAGGGAAAGGATGCCACAAAGATCGGGGGAAGGGTCTAGGTTGCGATCGTCCAAATAATTATAATGACCATACACCACGAGGGTATAATATCTAATCAGGGGGGATAGACTAAAAGGCGGTCCGCGGTCCGCGGTCCCAGAATGGACTAAAAGGCGGTCCGCGGTCCGAAAAAGGCGGTCCATTTTTAAAATTATTCCCATTCAATAAAAATGCTATTTTCTTGCAGTTTCAATGCGCAGAGGAGGTTGGGGACAGTATAAAAGGCGGCCCGGCGGCCCGTGGGGGGTATATCAGGCAGACCGGCGGCCCAGCGGTCCATTCCTATATTTTGAGTCAAATACTTAATACAGAGTTAAAGTCATGATATTTCACTAAATTTCGAATCTAATTGCCGGCTCTCAGCGAGCGGCTCGGATTGTTTTATCTTTCAGTTCATGGACGGCCCGTGTCATATTTTGGGCGGCCCCTCAGTCTAATCACTAAAACAGAGCGAAAACGAATATTCCTGCTATATTTTACGAAGATATGGTCCCTATTTGCCTGCGGCCCAAATTGGTTCATGAGGTGGCCCGTAAGATCAGTAGCGGCCCTCGCCCAGGCATCATCAATATGGCCCTGTAACAAGTCCATCATAGCTTTACAACCCTGAAAAAAATTTCTACTGTCCAGATATCATCGTTATGGCCCTGACACGACTCTATCATGACTCTACGGTTCTGAAAAAAATTCTACGTCACTGCTACGAGTTCATCACTCTACGGCCTAGAAGAACTCGCTACGCACTTGTCGGGGATGGTGGTAGATCACTGGATGGAAGGAAGCAAGTTCATCTCTAGTGCCATGGATTTTCTTGATACGATTGGCAACGAATACACCTAGTTGTTTCCTGAACTCTGGCTTGCATCAGTGCAGCAGAACGGCTGAGTAGAGTAGAAATAGGCATGGATGGGCTTATCGGGGGAACTCTTTCTGTCGAGCTTCCACCGTAAATCGAACGAGAGTGTGGGCCATGACAAGAGAGTCAAGCTCCACCTTGGGAATGTTAGATGTACACTTGATTGGCACGAGTCTAGTTTTCGAAGGGTCGGTTGAGCATTCGCAGCTATAGATGCAAGCAGCCATTACCTGCTTGGAAGCATCACTGAATGCTACGAGTGTGATTTCATCGGAATTCTACAGATGAGCGTATCTATCGATGGAAAATTCTCGAGCTCGGTCATTTGCTCATGGAAAGTGGATCGAATGGAGTCATCAACAGGGTTATCCCCTTTGAGCGAGGTATTCCACAAATTCTGAGTGGTCAACCTTGGTGGGAGTGTGAGGGGATTAAGTAGTCCGAGAGGGTCATACGGGCTGCAAACCGTACTTAACATGCTCCTCTTGGATACTTTACCACTCTTGTTGGAAATGGGAATGTTGACACAGTAAACCATTTTCTGTGTTTCGTCCTTAGCTCGATCGGATTCGGGAACGATACTAAGGAAACTCGGATCGTTGAAAGCATAGTCTCTAAGGTTCATGGACATCAATGCGGCTCTCAATGCGGCTCTTTGATTCAGTGTCTTTTTGGCGAAATCATGTCAGACGAAAGTGGGCGGGGCGTGTGGGGCCTAACTAAGGCTAGACGGTTCACTAGATCCCTAGAGATGAGAGTGGCTTGCGCCCGTGATCGAGGAGATCATGGGCAACAGCAGAGGTATTGGAATCGGTATTGGCAACAGTTGCTGTGGTTGTGAATAGTCGCTCGGGTTGTAGCATGGAAACCATATTGACCGGTGTGTTGGAAGGTTTCTCGCAAATGGTTCTGTGGTGCTTTCCAGAGCACCTCGCACACTTCTTACTGCAATCGGCAGAGTTGTGTTCACTGGAAAAGCAACAAAAACAGAGCTTCTTCCTTCTCAGAATCTCTTTCCTATCCTTAGCTAGTTCGACTGAAGTGCATTTGCCACTATATTTATGGTTACCACAGAAGACACACTTCGGACCTCTGGGTGTTTTGGGCGATGGAAGGGACGGGTTCATGACCGACGATCTCGGCATGGACAAGTTACCAGAGTTGTTGTTAACGACAACTGACTTCTGGTGGTGGTTTCTGGCTTCCTGCACTGCCCACTTGATTCTGTTGAGAACGAGCTACAGTTCGATCTCCTTATCCCTTGAGGCGAGCTTTGATGGTGCCGATGTAGAGATGACGACTCATCAAGGTGGTGATGCTACTCCCGCGTGCCAATGTTTCTGGCCCAGAAGCATGGGCACGCGGGAGTAGCATCGCCATTTTGATGAGAGAGAGAGAGTTTCTGGGAGAGGGACGCTGGTCGGAGAGAACAGGAGACGGTCGGACGAATTTCGCACCCAACAGCTCAACATTCACTTGAGAACCCAGAATTCAAACGTCAGTGGATAGAACGTTAGTGCTCAACATTGTGGCCTCTGACGAAGACTACAATCGTCTTCGCACAACAACGTCCTTCCCCGATAGTTGACAGGATCCAGAAATAGTTTCCTGGGAGTTTATGTTCAGGGCCGTAGACCATGGACTTGTATCAGGGCCGCAGAAATTTTATCTGGGTCGTAGAGCTATACTGGACTCGTATCAGGGACGTAGAAATTTATTCAACTCCGTAGAGTAATGATGGAGTCGAAGCAGAGCCAAAGAAAATTATTCAGAGCCGTAGTGTCATGATTGATTCATAGAAGGGACGTAGAAATTTCTTCAAATCCGAAGCGTCATGATAGAGTCGTGTCAGGGCCATAACGATGATATCTGGGCGAGCGCCGCTACTGATCTGTCGGGCCGCCTCATGAACTAATTTTTTTTCAGGCTGTGAACCGGCAAGTAGGGACCATATCTTCGAAAAAAATAGCAGGAATATTCGTTTTCGCTCTGTTTTAGTGATTAGACTGAGGGGCCGCCCAAAATATGACACGGGCCGTCCATGAACTGAAAGATAAAACAATCCGAGCCGCTCGCTGAGAGCCGGCAATTAGATTCGAAATTTAGTGAAATATCATGACTTTAACTCTGTATCAAGTATTTGACTCAAAATATAGGAATGGACCGCTGGGCCGCCGGTCTGCCTGATATACCCCCCACGGGCCGCCGGGCCGCCTTTTATACTGTCCCCAACCTCCTCTGCGCATTGAAACTGCAAGAAAATAGCATTTTTATTGAATGGGAATAATTTAAAAAATGGACCGCCTTTTTCGGACCGCGGACCGCCTTTTAGTCCATTCTGGGACCGCGGACCGCGGACCGCAGACCGCGGACCGCCTTTTAGTCCATTTGTGGACCGCGGACCGCGGACCGCGGACCGCCTTTTAGTCTATCCCCTAATCAGGGCGAGAAAAAAACGCAAAAAAAATTAACGAAACCCGCTAAAAGGCCATGTAAAAGTGAGAGCCGTGAAAATTGTTATTGGAACTGCAGCCGGGAACTGGTATATGAGTTCAATCGGAGCGAACTGGGTGCTGCGGGTCAGTTCAAAGTTCTGACAACTCTTTTTTCCAAATTGCGTAAATTCGTTCGTTATGTCCATTTCCTTTGAAATTTCGAGTTACGTGTTGTCCCCTTCCTTGACTGCGTGCTTCCCCTGATCCCCTGATCGAAATGGCGTGAACCATTCGTTTCCCTGGCTCGATATCGACATTTTTTATAGAACATCCTAGGATCCTCACAAATTTCGATCTAAATAATGGTTTGTCCACGAATCACGCGGGTTTAGTTTCACCTTCTGCATAAAGCGAGCCATGAATAACAGCGATGCCAACAATATCGTGAATCAAAAAAGCGCCGTCCTCAATCACAACAGCCTTATTTGTCCAAATAGTCGCTGTAGTCTTGACAGTTTCGTTCACACGTTTTGAATACTGTTTGCTGTAATTACTTACGAGTTTCGTGGTTCCTTACAGCAAGATTGCCCACCATGTCTAAAATGTCGTGAATCAACCGCGTTTCCATTCAAGAGCATGTGTTTTGTGAAAATCGCGATGGCCGTTCCGCGTTCGAAATAGTAATTATCCTAAACATTCGCGAGTTTATTTCGTTTCTAGCTTGTTACCGTCCCCTAATGTAAACAGCGCTCATGCTAGAATTTCCGACAATCAATGGTAAATCGAGCTCGATAATACAATTTTTAGATGAATCACGCCGGGAGACTAGTTTCGTTTTTTTACGCCGATTTGTAAATAGCGTAAATAGCGGAGATTAGATAGGCACGGAATAAGCAAGTGAACACGAATCACTCTTAAAAAAACAAACCAACGGGGCGGAACCACGAACCAAAATAGATGAAAAAAAATTGGCGCCATTTTGGTTTGGGCGGCGATGTAATTAGTTGCGCGCTCGTTTGCCAACAAGATTGTCAGGCGCATTTAATGAAACGCGGGTCCTAGTTGCGGGGCAGTGTGGGGAATCACGGTACAACGCACGGGAAAGCGCCAGCAAGGAACCGATCGCAATGGCGGGAGTTGGGAAGCGCCCCTGACCCCCAAACAACCTTGTTTACGTCCCAAACTGCACGTTCCCATCGATTCCCCGGCGAGACTCGCGGTAGATCAAGCGCTCTAACCGTCTCACCGCCCTCCGCTCAGGCCATGCTCTCTCTGCCCACTCTCCTCCCTTCGCACGCTCTCTCGCCGGCTTCCGGAAGCTTCCGCCGATCTACCCGGGGCGTATAAAAGGCCGGCGATGGGAGGGCACTGGTCTCTCACACCGCGACACCGCTCAAGCCGCTCCTACTACTCACTCGCCGTCACTTCACTACTATCAGGTATGTTTAGCCCTCTAGTATCCTGCCACCCCTTGATACCCCTTGATACCCCGCCAGATTCCCATCACGGTGTCCCCTCCCTGGTCTTGGGATCCCCAGAGTACCCTGACCACCGTATCCTAACCTGTATACTTCCAGAATGATCGCTCGCTGCCTGGTCGTTGCTGTGCTGTTCGCCGCTGTCGCTTTCGGCCAAGACGCGTCTGCCGAGACCACGCCCGCCGCCGCCGTCGAGGCCACCACCGTGGCGCCCGTCGAGGGATCCGGAGCTGCTGCTGCAGGTACGGTATGGGGATACGGTCCTGAGTTATGGTAGATGTAGGTACGATATTGGGTACCCTGGGTTACGGCAGTACCCCGGCTATCGAGATTACGATCCCTGTTTGCCAGTATTTTGTACCTTGTTAGTAGCTTGTTAGCTGGTACCACGGGTATTGGGATTGCGATAGTTTCTGTATTATGTACTTTCGGTATCCCGACTAATTTCCTCTACCCTGGGAATTTTGATTATTGTAATTGTTTAGGGTACCACGTCCTTCCTAGCCTTACTTCGCCATTTATATTTGGTATTTACTGTTGCTGCATGTAACCACAACTCGCCTTGTCTTTGCCACAAATGTCTTCTTGTCTTGTCTCCTTTTCCAGTGGACGCGTCAGCATCCACCACCACTCTTGGGGGCACTAGCTGGGGATACCGTAGCCGCATTTCTCTAATCTAATTTCACACTTTGCAGTGGACGCGTCCGCCCCCACCACCACGACGCTCGCTCCTCTGCTCGCCTCGGACGCGACGACGCCCGCCACGAACTCTACCAAGTGCGTCGCCTGGAAGTTGTGCAACAGCACCGCCGACTGCGGAGAGGGCAAGGGTGAGTAAGGGGTACGGTACCTGAGGGTGCGGTAGTTTTTTTTGTTGTTTTTTGTTTTTACGGATCCTAAACTGACTTTGCAAAACGAATTTACTTTAGTTAACTGTTAGAATAGCTATGATTACGACATTTTTTTCTGTTATTTACAGCGTCAGCTTGTCCGTTCTTTGGGCTATTGTTGTTAGGTACAGGGGGTTTCTCGTTTTTGTTCGTTCAATTTCTTGCTGTATTTAAACTATCGATTGTCAGGCAACCTGTGCCTGGGCACGTTCGTGGGCAAGTGCAACTGCAACGCGTGCATCAACTTCTGGTCGTGCAAGGACGATACGGCCTGCGGCGGTCTGAAGGGCGCCTGCGACCCGAAGAGCAACACCTGCAGATGCTGGGAGGTACGGTGGCTTGAGGGTTACGGTAGCTTTGGGTCGGGTACGGTAGTCTGGGCATGGGACTGGACTCCAAGAGCAACGCCTGCAGATGCTGGGAGGTACGGTGGCGCCTGGGGGTCTGGGTTACGGTAGCTTCGGTACCACGAGGGTTACAATGCCCTGATGTATGGTGTAGCTTTGGTTCCGGCCGGTTACTCTAGTCTGGGATCTGGAACTTGTAGTAGCCGGGTTGCATTCGTTTTATGTGTCCGGGCTACAGTAGGTTCTGGCTGTCTTTTTTCTGTGGGGTGGTGTAGCTACCGTACTCACTCTCCCTAATTGCAGGCTCTGGAGAAGAACGGCTTTCCCTTCCTGAAGGCGGTGTCCGACCTGTGCAACGTGGCCGAGTGTGCTGCCGACGGCGGTGCCTCCTGCCTCGGACTTCCCTGCAATACCGGCCGTTGCGTGTGCAAGGCGTAAAGGGCTGCTACCGTAACCGCACCCCGCACCACACATCACACCACATTGACCTACCGTACACACACTACTGATCTTTCTTTGCCCCCGCCCGTTTTATGCTTTTGACACTCTGTAAATGTTGTAGGCTAATGTAACACTGTACGATTCTCGCGCTAGATAAAGAGTATTTGATTGCTAATGGATGTGTTGGAGTGCCTGGGAGGGAAGGGAGTTGGGAAGGGAGGTTCGGGGTGTCTTCTTGATCTTCATTTCGGCCTCAACTCTACGGTCTTGTTATGTGGTGTCTGAGTTTGGAAGTGTTTGTGTTAGAAGGGGAGGGAGATGGGAATGGGGTCGGGGTTCGGCGGATCTTGTATCTTCATGTCAGTGTTTATCTGTAGTCTGACCCTTGCAGTCTGGATGTGTTTTGGATGCATGAGGAAGGGAGGGGTATATGTATGAGTTCGAAATACGGGTCGCCGTCTCTTCATTTCTCACACTATCTCACCGGTCAGAGAGGCGAGAGAGTGTGCGAAATGAAGAGACGGCGACCCGTATTTCGAACTCTACTCCGTGGTATGAGTGGGGAAGAGAGGGAAGATGGTGTCGGCAAGTCTGGAGGTCGGCAAGTCTTCTTGCTCTTCTCGTCAGTGTTTCCTTTTGCAGTAAGGATGTATGGAGACTGGGATAGCGTGCTATCGTTCTTCTCTCGATTACGGTATTAATGTATTCTAACAATAAGGATAAAGGACGAGTGTCTTGCTGTTGAATTATTGTTTGTTTTCACAGAAAGCGCAGCACAAGAATAGTCATAATCGCAGTGTAGAACGCTTTGAATCATTGCTGAAACATAAGCGAATTGCTCAGCAGTGAGATTCATCTTCTCTAATTCCCCTCTTATTTTCAGATTTTTTTGATCGTGAATCTTGGAGTATCTAGCAATCGCTGTGGGCACAGTTCTAGTCTAGAATAGAAGCTGAAAAAAGGCCGTGTTTTTAAACTTTTCAATGCATCTTCTTCGAAATCGTGCGTTTTGATGATTCAAGAGCTTTGAAGATTAGCTGAAACATAGCCCCGAAAATCCCCCTCTCCTCCCCCCCCCCCACCCCGCACCCTCTCCCCCCAGTGGGGAGAGGGTGCGGGGGGGGGGGGGGTGAGTGGGTAATGAATGGCTCTCCAGTGAGCTCTCGAGTGCAAACGCTCCTATTCAGAGATGAAAATGAGGCATTAGTGTTAGGATGGGGAACATACCTGTGCGGGAAAATACTTAAGTACTCGGCCGCCCGTAGAAAAATTTTTTTTGAAAAAATTGGTCGGTCACCCGTAAAAAATTGATTTTTTTTACTAATTTTTGTTAATTTCAGAGCTTCCCTGGTGGTCGGAGAAGGATGGATGAACTACTCGATCAATGATTGCTAAGGAAATATCGTCTCCCTTGTTTCCCCTTTATCGAAAGTTCCCCTGCCTAGAATATGTTTCAAATTGTTAGATTTTGTACATTGATTTTCACATTGATCTATTATAGTATTTATTAGTATCTATTATTAATTTCACTGTTGAAACGCGATAAATGATGTTACATGAAGCAAATTGAAAGGTTGTCTGTTTGAGAATACACACTTATGGAACTAACTTGAGAGTACACATACTTGTCGTAATAAAGTAAAAAATATATAGAATTGAATACTGAAAATATATACACGAAGAGAAAAGGATAGAACTAGAGCCCAAATGCTGAGTGTGAGTTTCGGCGTTGACTACGGTAGTTTTCGCAACCAAGTGAATGCATGATCCGATACAGCTCATGTCACGTATTTCCGTAATCTGTTCATGATTCAAGGGCGAGCGATTAATTATTTTGAAATATTTGTAATCGATTGGTGAAAGAAAAACAAAGAAAAGTTAAGTATTGACGATTTGCGATGCTAAGTACTTTTCGCGTGATTTCCACGGGTCAAGTATTATGCGAAGTACTTCCAATCACAAGTGGTTATTTTAAATATTTCCATTTATTCCTTTACACAGATCGATCACGTATATTTTTATAGGAATTATCGCCCACCCGTAAATGAACGATTCGCATTGTGAAGGCCACAATTATATAAAATTCATTGAGCACGAGTAAGTGTCGCGCTGCTAATTCACAACTGCTATTCACGAGTACGGTACTTCTCAACTTTTCTTTGCGGAGTCGATTCCTTTTCTCTTGTTGTTTTCTCACTTGTTTCGCGTTTAATAGTTTGGTCGTAATCTTCATATCTCCAACGCTGAATTTTCCTTTCGACTAAGCAAATAACTACAGGAGTGCAAATACCTTCTTATCTTCTGCATCTTTCTCCGTCTCAACTTTCAATCTTCTCAGTAGCAATTCATATCTACACCAGATGGCAACAGTGACTTCTGCATAACTGCAAAAAAGTTCAACTATTGTAAGCAATAATTAGATATAGAAATGACCAACCGCTGATCGACGGTTATGAAATCAGAGGCTTTAAGATTGTATCCGCCCAAGGCAATGTGGAACGTCGAAGCATGTGGACCAGTGATCTCCTTTCCGTTCGCTTTGATTTGACACTGAATACGCAATTTTTGATAGATAAATATATCGAAAGGTACGGGTATGTTAAGGATCCGGAGAAATAATATAAAATAGAGAATATAAAACAACAAACCTCTAGCGGATCGAAATAAGCATCAAACTCATTCGATAGAGGAAGAATGAAGAAGATGAAGATGAAGAACTTCATCTCTCTATAATTGAATCAGTTGTTAAACGACTTAACAAGGGTAGGCAAATAACTGAATCGAAACTCCCTACGACTTACCTTGCGAACGAACACTTCCGATTCCACTCCAGAACCGAATACTTCCGAATCCACTCCAGAACCGAATACTTCCGAATCCACTCTCGTGAACAGAATACTTCCGATTCCACTCAAGAGATTGAATAGAATCAGTTAAACAACTTTAAAAAAAACAATGACCTAAACGTATATAAACGATCCCAATCCAATTCGATCAATATTCATCCTTTATTCAAATAACATCCGTAATTTGAGGTACCGTACTCTGGACATCAACGACTGGGAAATAATCGCAAACTGAACCATAAAAATAGCATGAAAATTTTTTTATCGTACAATTTTAAAACAATAAAAATTCATTCAATTTTCGTCGGCTACCAGTAGATTTTGTCGTCGAAATTGAGGTCGGCCACCCGTAGATCTGGAAAAAAAAAATTTCAAGTACGTACTTGGCACAGGTATGATGGGGAAAGTCGAGAGGCAGCAACATTTGTCTCGTTGCAGATAGAGTTCGAAATACGGGTCGCCGTCTCTTCATTTCCCACACTCTCTCGCCTCTCTGACCGGTGAGAGAGCGCGTGAAATGAAGAGACGGCGACCCGTATTTCGAACTCTAGTTGCAGAGCAACATTTCATTTGTCTTCGGAGAATAGCGAGATCTACATCGTCGTTTCACTAATATCGAAGACTTTGAAGATTACCAGATATCGTGAGATTATTTTCCATTCCACGCGTAGTTGACCTTTGACGAACTGAGTGGAGGGAGGAGGGAGGAAGAGGCCGGGAGGAGGCTAGTGATCTACCTGCTCTCCTCCCCCGTATCTCTTCCCTTCCTCTCTCTCCCAGACAATCAATACGCTAACCAGCACATTGAGTTTGCTGAGCATTTGAAACGCACGATACGCAACAGAAAAAGGAAGAGATGAGAGGGAGGGGGCTGAATGAATCTCCGAAGAGCTATTCGGACCTAACAGTACTGTTTCATGCGTGAATCCATTCCTGAGAACACCAATCAGCACCAATTAGCAATTTCTGACAAGTCAGTGACAACACTTCCCCATTTCTCGCCCCTCACAAACGATGAGTTTCGCTAGATACATTCCCCACGGCTCTTTTCTCACTACGTCAGAGCAAAGCAGATTAGTAGATAGTAGAGGTTACGCAACTCTTCGGTTCACAACCCCCGCCTCTGATTCGGTTCACTAGTTGCCATTTCACACACACACACACACCCTAACACACCTCCCCGATTTAGATACATTCGCGTCACAATACTTAAGGGATTTGCCCCTCCTCCCTCCCTTTCCTCGATTTGACCTCCAACCGCAGGCAGCAATTTGTGTGTGTGCTGAACCCAGACTAGTCCCCAGGAAGCAAGAGGGGGCGGAGCTTGTGTGGATTCGAAAGGGGGCGGAGCCTCGACCCACCTCAGCATCACCGCCCCGAGTAATCTTGCACTCCTTGCAGATCAGTATTGTGTCTCGACTTTTTGCCCGACCTACCGTAACCTACCGTAATCAGGATGGTACCGTATCCGACACTTATTCTGGCGCTCGTGGTGCCAGTTACCGTAGCTTACGGCCCATGCGCCCAGCAGCCCTACGTGTTCGGCCCGCAACCCTGCTGCAGAGGTATGCTGTAGCCTACCGTAATCTACCGTAACCTAACTTCTACCGCACCTTACTGTAGTCTCATGCTACTGTAACCTACCGTAACCTACTGCAATCTAACTTTTACCATACTCTACCGTCGTCTCATGCTACCGTATGCTACGGAAATCTACAGTAATCTATCGTCTACCGTAACCTACCGTAACCTACCATTTCCTACCGTAATCTTCAGGCGGAGGCGGGTGCAGTCCGTGGCGCGGCTACCAGGGAGGCTACCAGGGCGTTCGATATGGTCAGCCCCAGCCCTACGGACACACGTACCAGGTGGTGGTACCTGGAGGACAGTACCAAGTCCCGCATGGAGGTTCGTTGTGATATTTTTCTTTGTTTCACTTCGCTTTCTTTCTCATTTCCTTGACTGCCGTAAGATAAATCAAAATGAACGAAACTTGATCGTGGCTATTCTCATCGTTTTACGATCCTTTTTTTGCGCCTGAGTCCTAAGTTTGAATATCGTCTTTCCCGACTGCGAATAGGCAATTTATCCTTTCGATTTCTGATAGCCAGTTGTATCTGATTGATATCTCTATAGTGCTAATTACGAGACCCAAAACTGCAGGGATGACTAAAGGTTGTCAAGGCTGCTCCATCGCTCTCGCGCATAGTACTTTCTCGATCTCGGTCTCGCTTTCGCTTTTTTTGCCACACACCCTTGCGGAAATCGTATACAATAGAGAGCTACGGCGGACTCAGAGACCAATTACAAGGGGAAAGGCTCGTCTCCTCAATCCGCCCGCTCTCTCATCGGTCAGAGCAAGTGAGAGAGTAGGGCGAAGTGAGAGAGACAGACAGTCTCTCCCAATTATTAGGAGAGTAGCTCGATCCAGACCCGATGGTTTACTGCGCAACTTGCTCATACGCATAATAGGAGGGTAAAGGGCAGGAACGCGCTCTCTCTCGAAAGCATAAATCGATCTCGAAAAGGTCATAATAAAGGAAAGGATTCCAACAATCCCCCGTATACAGCATTTCCGGTGGAACAGATGGTATCATAGGACAATAGGGGCTAGTGGACTGTTCGATAGTATTGATCATGTTTGAATCACGCACTTCGGACTAATTAGCGTAACACGATCCTCGACAGCTTTGAGGAATGCCTGAAACTCATTTCATTCGAGCGCGCGCGCTGCGCAACTGACAGTTCAGAGAGAGAGAGAGCTCTATCTTACAGAATGATTGCAAATGAAATAGAGCAAACGACGAAAAGGTCCCACCACGATCTTGTATGCACTACTCTAGTCTCTTTATTCCTTACCTCTCACCAGTCAGAGAGCGCAAGATAGCATGGCGAATCGAGAGAGAGTCAGACAATTCATCAAGCAATACTCTCGTGTCTTCATTTCGCCCGATCTCTCACCAGTCAGAGAGTGCGAGAGAGCGTGGCGAAATGAGAGAGTCAGACCATAAATCCATCTCTTTCAGGCGCTTACGCCACTCCTCCATCAGTGCCTCTTCCCGTCGCCCCCGCGAGCGTCGTGCATCCGACCCAGTGTGAGTTACAGTAATCTATGGGGTTACGGTAGTCGGGGTACGGTAGCCTGGTTACGGTAGCCCCTGAGGTTACGGTTATCGGGGTACGGGGTAGCATGTGTACCGAAGAGTAATCTACGACATTGCGGTTACTGCATTCCTCCTGGCCACTGGTTACGGTAGTCAGGGTACGGTAGCCCCACAAGTCCGGATATCTGCCTGTGCCTGTTCCGTGCCCGTTGTTGTAGGGCACTGTATTCGGGGTACGGTAGTTTGGATACGGTAGTAGGATACGGTCTTCCTGAATTTTTTTAAAACCAGATGTACTCTGATTACCCTGTTACAGCACTTTTTGATCGAGTATGTGTGAATAGGAAGACAAAACAGTGCAGAAAAAAGTGAAAGGAAAAATGAAATAGGTTTCACCAATGGTCCATAGCGATATCGGCCTTGATTTTCGCGATCACTTCGGGTTCTTCTTCGTAATTCTGATTTTTCATTCGCAACCCCATTCGGCACAAAGATCCCAACTGGAACAAGCACCACAAGACACAGTCTCTGCATTCGGCGCACTCTCCTGCCAGTCTGAGGGATGATAGATCACGCGTATTGAGGAGAGCAGAGATGATCCAGTCATGCCTTGAATGTGCTTGGGGGCGATTGGGATGGATGGCATGATAAACAAAATCCGAGGGAAGGGAGGGGTGAAACCAAGGCCGTGGTGATAGGGCAGAACGGACCAGTTCGGATGTTTGCCAGAAGTGGAAATCATCTTTCAATTCCTCGGAAGGTCATGGAATTCAAGGCTTGGGTATTTTATTTGTCAGAAAGGTGATAGGGTAGCAAATGGGCTCTTTCGAATGTTTGCTAGAAGTGGAGACCATCTTTGGCTGGCCTCATGCAAAGAATGGCTGAATCTCGCGCTTTTTCGAATTGAGCGAATGTGATTGCCAGACAATGAGTGTGTTTGTGATACGGAGACTTATAGGGCACGACGGGCTCAATGTTTTCCCAACAGTATCACACTTACAGGTTAGAATTTGTGAAAGACAAGTCTTTCTTATTCTTATTCTTTATTCACCACATAGACAATGTGCATTTAGGGCGGAACGGAGGCAACAGGTGGTATTCGGGCTCAGGCGAGCTTTTGGGGGCTTTCGTGCATTCTGAAGAGATACCCAGGAGTCTGATTGCATAATGATGACGCATCATATTCAGCCACTCCCACCGATCACTCGACGTCGCTCGCCGCAGCACAGACGACGACAGATGAGCTGGCGGTAGGATGATTGATCTTTGATCTTTCCTGGATGATCTTTGATCTTTGATCTCTTGAAATTCGATAAATCGATATTCAGGACATCTTCGACGAGTTCAAGGGCCGCGACGAGGAGGAGCTCCTGAAGGGCAAGCTGCGATCGGATACGGTAGGAGATTGATTATCGATTGATCCGTTGACTGGTTTTCGGTAGTGAGCTTACTGTAGACGAATATTGATTGAATTTTGATATGGAAAAACGTAAGGAGTGGATCAAAATCGATTAGGATGAACTTTTTCGCTCGTTAGAGCCCGTTCGAACAACACTCCTGCTGGCGGATTTTTGTGAAGGCTTGTAGTGAATTATCTAGATTACCAAGCTATTTTTACGAGGCTGACATCATGTAGATAAAAGTACAAGCCCCAACCTTGCACTGACCTTTGTCATTCATTTGCCGGCACACAATGACTTGCAAGCTGCTGCCTCAGATTAGTATCTCGAGGGCGAAATTTACCTTTTGACCCCGAGAGTTGCGATTCAAACGCACTGAAGCCCGTCTGATCCCACTAATCGCCCTAGCTGCCCCGACTCTCTCCATTCCGCTCGCTCTCTCGCCGGTTAGACGGAGCGAGAGAGTGTGGCAAATGAAGAGAGTGAAACTCTGTCCAAATCCGTGACCTTCCTTGTTGTTTCCCCTGCCGGGGCTAATCCGCCGTAATGATTGTGGCACACACACACACACACGATCTGAAACACGAATTTGCCCCTCGCTCTGTCTGGATCGAAACTGCTCAAGGTTACCAGAACGAGGAGAAGGAAGCGACTTTTGATTACCTGTGAACTCTAGATGCGACTGAGGGATTCCAAAAGTTCAGAGTAAATGAGGAACTGCTTATTTTCGTCTCGATTGAAGCGTCTCTCCTCAAGATTACCAGAAAGAGCGGGACATTGAGGGGAACTAAACCACCGAGTGAATTTCGCAAAAAGTTTGCAACTAGGGATGTTCGAAACTTTCCAGCATTCCTCAGTTGGCAAAACTATCTCGTCGGTTCGAGACTTAGAAACCGTGTAAATATGAGTGCGGTAAATCGTTCGCAACACAATTATACGTACCAAATTTGAGAGGGAATCGAGGGGATGATTTCATGGAAATATAATTGCAGAGCGCCAACGCGAACCTATTCCTGCAGCCGCTGCAGCCGCCAGGTGAGATCTATACAGACACACCTCTGGCTTGCTCATAATTTTTAGAAAATAATGCCAGAAAACCCATCCCGGATCGACCTTCTGTCTGACTTGTGAGAATGTGGACACTACAGTCCTGGTTGTTTCCCCCGGGAACACGGACCGTCCCGGACGGTCCCGGACGGTCCCTCGCGGTCCCTGGATAATTATGACTCGAGTAGTGCGAATTTTGATATATACTCTTCGGCGCTGTGAAGCTCTTATTCTGTGCTATCGATGTGTACATTCAAAACTTTAAATAAATAATTAATTAAAGAGCAAATTGAACAAGAACACAGCCCGTCAGATGGGGGAAAAAAGCTCATTTGCGTGGCGGAGACATTTTCCACTCTTCCTCGCCCTCACACTGTTGCGACTCTCGAGACGCCGTGTCGGTCGGTGGAGAATGGCTTGAATTACCCATAATTACTCTTAAAATCTCTCATACGGATGGTGAAACATATTGCGAAACATATTTCCACCGACTGACAAATGAAACAGACCAAGGAATGATTTCTATACTGAGTGAAACATAGTTGAACTCAGTTGTATTTTACCCAGAAACAACTGATTTCAGGTCTCTACGGTTACTATCTCACCCTAGAGCTGAGATATCGAGTTCAATTTTAGTTAAGGATGCTCAAATTGCCCGAAAATGACGAAAATCGGCTGTTTTCAGCACTCTACGGATATTAACTCATTTGAGAGTTGAGATATCGAGCTCAAATTTTTAGAGGACGTGTACAAACCCTTTCTTGAGGATCCGGCAGAAGCACAATTTCGAAATTCCATCTCAGTCGTTAGTTACAGTAGTTAAAGTTGCTCAAACTGCGCGAAAACAGTGAAAAGCGGCTGTTTTCCGCACGCCACGGATATTAACTCATTTGAGAGTTGAGATATCGAGCTCAAATTTTTAGAGGATGTGTACAAACCCTTTCCTGAGGATCCGGCAGAAGCACAATTTCGAAATTCCATCTCAGTCGTTAGTTACAGTAGTTATTGCACGAAAACCCCCTTAAAAACTCTCATTTCTCGCCGCTCATCCCTCTTGCTCGGCGCGAAATGACTCGGCAGAGCGCCGCCACGCAAATGAGCTTTTTTCCCCCATCTGACGGGCTGTGAAGAAGTGTTGCCATTTTTGCTAAAAGCGAAAAATTTGAAAGTAAAAATTACGGTAAGTGCAATCTTTCAACCGACTTTTCAATTTCTTCGCTTTTTCGCAAAAATGGCAACACTTCTTGTTCGATTTTCTCATAAATTAATTAATTATTTAAATTTTGAATGCACATATCGATAGCACAGAATAAGAGCTTCACAGAGCAGAAGAGTATATATCAAAATTCGCACTACTCGAGTCATAATTATCCAGGGACCGCGAGGGACCGTCCGGGACCGTCCGGGACGGTCCGTATTCCCGGGGAAAACAACCAGGACTGTATGAGAGACGAGAACAAATGTCGGCAATGGAGGCAACGCCCTCGGTCTCAGAGCCGAAAATTTGCACTCAACTGGACTTAATTTTTACCCAATTGCTGCATTTTTCGCCTTCTTTTTCGCCCGGGGAATATTTGTTCAAAGTAACCAATCCAGGCAACGCCCGCCCCGCTCCGTACAAGCCCGAGCTCGGCCTCTCGCACGACGAACTTCTCTCAACGGCGACCAAGGACGAGCTCCTCTCCACCTCATCGATCACCAAGGATCTCGTCGCCGAAACCGACAGCAAGAGTGAGTTTCCCGTCTGGCTCTCTCAATTGGGCGTGCTCTCTCGCCCACTCTGACCATGTTGGGAGATTGTAATTTAGGTGCATGTTTAAGAAAAATCAGCCTGAAGCCGAAGCGCTAGATTAAGCAGGTGGTGTGAAACTTACTCGGAATCGCATTTGCTGTGGAATGGGTAACGGAAAATGATTGCATTATTACTCTGACATTTTACCGAAGGTTAACGAAAATTCCATTTTCAGTCGCATTCATTCCCCAAAAGAATCTTCGAAATAAGAATCGATACTAAAAGCAGCGATTTCATAGCATGCGCATTTCCTCCCTCGATCCTCATCCAACGCCATTGTTGCCTAACAAACCAGAGAAAAACAATTCCATTTTCAGCCGGATTCATTTCCTAATATCATGCGTTTCAAATGCTCAGCAAACTCAATGTGCTGGTTAGCGTATTGATTGTCTGGGAGAGAGAGGAAGGGAAGAGGTAGGGGGGGGGGAGAGCAGGTAGATCACTAGCATCCTACCGGCCTCTTCCTCCCTCCTCCCTCCACTCAATTCGTCAAAGGTCAGCTACGCGTGGAATGGGAAATATTCTCACGATAGCATTGGCAAAAACGTGAAGCGCAGGGCAAGACATTTCCCGGCCCCAATCCAAGATCGAGAACAGATTCCGGGTATACTAAGCAAATATCCCATTTCCAGCCGGATTCATTCCGCAATCGAAGCCCCTGCCCGCCTCCTTCACGCAAACGGCAGCCGGTGATAAGGACCCGTTCGCGGAATCAGCTGGCATGAGGTGAGCGAGTCACTTACTGCGGTTAGCGCCCTCACAATACCAGACCGAACAGAATTTACGGAAAAAAACTTACTGTGCCCAACAGCACTATTCCGTACATTCTTGTATTGTGCGGAGAATAACAGTTCACCCGACACTATACCACACATTGCAAAGCCATTCAATATTCATTAATGATGTACGGTAGATACAATCGTAATTCACCACCACCGTACCCCTCCTTCCAGTCTGATTCCCTCCCGACCGTACAACCCCTCCAGCAGCAGCAAATCCTCTCCCGTCTCGCCCACCCTCTCGCCCTCCTCTTCGTCTCGAGCACAGACCATGGTCGCGCCTGCCTCCGCTGGACCTTACGGATCCTCGGGATCCTCGGGATCCTCGGGGTCCTACGGTCTGGGTACCTCTGGATCATACGGTAACGCAGCTGGATCGTACGCTGTGGCCCCGAGACCCGTGGCCCTACCGCAGCCGACCAGCCCCTACGTCAGGTATGTATACGGTAGCCTACGATAGCATCATTAGATAAAGAGCGAATCGAGAACTGCTTTTATTTCGTCAGCTGCACGAAATCGATAGATTTGTGAATACAGGAATGTGGAGTAGAAAAGCGCTAGCTGTTTTAATTCCCACAGACCCTACCCGTTCGGCCCGCACAACGTGCCCCAGCGCCCGTACGTCTCTCCCTACGGAGGATACAGGTATTCAAAGATCAAAGATCAGAGATCGGAGATTAAAGACTACACTTCAGACCACAACCGCTGCCCCTTGCCCCGTGCGGGGCGCCCGCTCCTCTACCCGCGCCCGCCGGCCCCTATCCTGCGGGTAAGTTGCCATGCCTGATTGTCTCGAGCTCTCGGGAGTATCGACATAGCTCAAAATACGAACAGCCGATGATATTTTAATGCGCTGATATGCAAGAATCCCACCGACTGACGGGGCATTTCGTGCTCAAGTTGGGCAAGGGAAGGTCACGACGCTAATGTTGAAACTGTGAACAGAGACATAGGCGAACTGCTCCTTATCTATCTCGCTCGCGAAATTGATGGGAAATTGTGATTACAGTATACGGTAGCTGAGTAGCGTATCGAGAACTGATTACTTTCCTTCGAACTGGAGATATCCGGGAACTATTTGCAGGCCCGTACCCGACGCAGCCGCAGCCGATTCCCGGCCCGACGTACACGAGAATCGGCGGAGGAGCGGTGCCGCAGGGCGGATATGGTAAGATTGAGCACTTTTTATGGGGTTTTGGTCAAGGTGTAGTCATGATAGGGGGTTGTATCTACGCAAACAAATAGTCTGCGTGTTACTCCTGTAAATTGTCTACAACGAACTTTGAACACATGAAAATAAATGTTTCGAGTGAAAGTTATAGGAAGCGTGAAGCACATTCGGACCGCCGCAAGGGAAAGTTTCCAGAATCAACAACGAACCTCCTCTGCGTTTATCGATAGAATCGCCCATGTTTCAGCCGTTCCTCCCCGCCCCGTGCCCATCCCCCGCCCCTCTTTTTTGTTCCTTGTCTCCTTAGTTGTTCTAGCCTCTAATAAGTTCATAAATATTTTTCCGGCACTATATCAAGAATTTTAAAGGGGTAACCACAAGAACAAGACAATATTTCCAGCACTCCCTCCCCACCCTGTCCCGATCCCCGGCCCTCGTCCCCTACCTCCCTTCGTCGACTGCTGCGGAAAGTGTCGCAGCCCGTGCAGGAACAGGGTGAAGAGACAGGTTGGTTAATTTTCATTTATCTACGAAATTCGAGATCCTATGTAGAAAAGGCCCCCGCACAGCATAAAACAATCTCAACGATCTCTTTTTTGGGGGGGGGGTTTAATGCAGGAACAGGGTAAAGCGGCAGGTTGGTTCCGGGCTTCTGGAAAATGGAAATTTAGATAGAAAAAGGGATGCAATACAAGACAAGCAGAGACATTTTTTCAGAGTGAAAACGTCCTGATATAGATCAAAGATCAACAATCTCTCACTTCAGTTTGCCGCTAAACTGTTCGACCCGGAGGGCAAGCAGGTCGACATTCCGCCCACTAAAGATGGAAGATGCACATCGGAGGAGCTGCGGACGACCATGTTGAAGGTATTAAAATGTTCCGGGGATGAACGGAAATTGCGCGGTGCTAAACAGTGGAAGTTCTGAAACGTTTTCCCTCGATCACTCGCAGAGGAATGAGAGCCATTACCGTAATCGCAACGGTAGTTCCAAAGATGGATGGGCTGGTTCTCCCTTTTCGCAAAGCCCTCTTGTTGATTCTCTGCTTGACCCGAGATTAGGCAATATGAAGAGGCGATACCATTGCCCGACTAACAATATTCAGGCAACGACCTCCACGCCCACGCTCTCCAAGCGGGTGATCCAGAAGGCTGCCGAGGAACAGTTCGGCGGATTATTCAGCGTATTCTGCTCCAAGGAGGTGGGCAGAGACAGTTTTTCACAGAAAAAAATGCGATGTCAAATGCAAGTGTGCTCAATATGTTCCGGCTAGACCCCAAAATTTAATGTGCTGAAAAGGAAAACAAGGTAGCATAGAAAAAAAGGTGAATGCTTTAGAAGTGATGTGCGCTACACAAGAGACCTGTTGGCTAATACAAAAAAAATTCAGGACTTCTCATACACTTCCCGATCGGATTTCTACTGTCAGACGAGCAAGAACGACGTTGTTTGCTTCGCGTTCAGGCATAATTAAGAAATCTACTAATTAGACTCTCTCAATTTCGCCTGTTCTCTCGCCCTCTGTGACTGGCTAGACATGAGGAAAGTTTGAGAATTCCTCACAATCAGATCTTTAGAAATAGCTTCTACATATATATTTTAATCTGCCTAACTTGTTTGCATCGATACTCTGACTTATTACTTTATTTGAACTGATCTAAACATAATCTTCCTCTTCCCTCAATCAGGTATTGATTTAGTCGATCTGCCTAGTGTTCCATCTCCCTCTCAAAGATAAATGCTCATCTCATCTTGTAAGTAAAATATGCATGATAAATTCGTTTTCGATAGCTTGATTTGATGATGTAAAAAAGGAAAGGCAGTAAAAGATTATGCGCTCCAGGGGGCCTAAATTCTACAAATGTTATTATTCCATTATCTGATCACGATTTTGTATTATCGAAATAAGCCACATTTTGAAAAATCTGTGTTTATCTGATCGAAGAGTTACAGGAACAGGGGACTTCAGCTCGTTCCTTCATGGGAACCCGTCGTCTCTGAATGAAGATTTCATGAGCAACCGAATAATTGGTTAATTAATTCCCAAGATGATAATACATGTATTTATGTATTTAAACATGTATGTATTTAGGGATCACTTCTTATTTAGTGAAAATGTCTTCTTATTAGTGAAAAAAACAATTCAGAAATAAAAAAAATAGTCAGAAAGCTCACAACTGTACGGGTACACGCAGTAGCACGTGTTGTGGTAGCAGCGATACGTCAGATACCGCTGCAATTGTGCATAGGTCAAAGTGTATCCACGTCTAACGATTTTACAGGCGTAAGATAACTCTAGGTGGGACCTGTTGCAATCAGGGATGATAATATTGGGAAGAAATGAATGATGCTTGTAATCCAACTCTTCCATAATTTTCAACGTTCAAAGCTTGAAACCGAATTTTCACAAAGAAGAGAATGGAGATCGAAATGCTCTTCATTTCACACGCTATCTCACCGGTCAGACAGGCGAAGTGCGAAAGGAAGAGACGCTCATTTCTGAGTAGACTTTCAATCGTAACGAAACAACTAGTCGTTTAATAGGGAAATGCACCCATCGCTCTCCTCATTCCGTGCTGTCTCTCGTGAAGAAAACGGTGCATTTCCCTATTAAACGACTAGTTGTTTCGTTACGATTGAAAGTCTATTTCTGAGTGATCAAAAATATTTATAAAGTCGCGCACCCAGCAGAGGATGGGACAGATGAGACCGTCGAGGATCCAGCACTCGAAGGATGAAGAGGAGATATATGAAAAAGAGAATCATTACTTTTAAATCCACTCGAATCCAGTAAAAAAGATGGAAGAATGGATAGGAACTGAGTTCAGAACAATCTCTCTCTATCAGTAGAAACGAGAAGACACTAGATTTTCATCCATAAAAATCAAGAGAAAAAAATCAAGAAAAATACCGCAAAACGTGAGCAACAGCACGAAGAAGAGCAGACGACCACTCATCGCGGAGGAAGAGAAGGAGAATGGGGAGGATGGGGGAATAAATAGATTGTGAAATTGTAATTACATCTTGTAAACAATAGTAAATCCGTAACAATGTAATGCAAATGCAATAGACAGTCATAATACAAAAATGTACAGTCAGTCTCCGTTCATGAGCAACGAGATAATTGCGCCGAACACACTGAAATGACGAGATAACTAGTGGCAGACGCGGTCGATGCTGAATCGAGCATTAGAGAGCAATGGCGATTCGTTTTCTCGCCGAGTGAGAAAGCAAAAAGATTCGGCAAGATCAACATAAATTGTGAAAAAAAACGAGACTACCATGTTGCTCTTGTAAACATAAAAACTTTCTTTCAATATTGTATTACGATACACGCCAATTATCATACAAATTTATTCGTCTTGAATGATGCTAACTTGTCCATTCCAGGGGGTACTGTTTGATGGAATCGTCGGGAGACGTTGGTTCGGAGTGCACGACTAGGTCTTCTTCGTACGATATTCGACACTGAAAGACAGGATTAGCGAAAGTGAAATAGTCACAGTACTCACCAGTAAGCCACACATGATGTTTCTTCGTGAGGGAAGAATTGACTGATGTTCGAAGATTAGTTATTCTATACGCAATGAACAGAAGAAGCTGAAGAGACGGTTTAGGCATCTGAAAATTTACGAGATAGGCAAAGTGAAGGCGAGAGAGAGAGAGCTCGTGAAAGTGTCAGTAGCGAAAATTTCCAATGCAGAACGAAGAACAAGCAAATCGGACTATGAAGAGAGAAAGAAAGGCAGTTTTTATAGAACCTGCACGGGGAGATAATTGTCGTGAACGAGCCGCCTCTCATGACGAGATAACTGGTGACGGATATGGGAGGTAGATAATTGAGGCTGGGTCAAGAAAAGGAGGTGATTCATTCAGAAAATTCTGCGTTAACCGCGATCGCGCCATGCGACACTTATTTCGTGTCATGAACAACACCCGGATTGATTTTTTTCTCTCACAACAATGCATTGTAGAAACGATCAATTATCATTCAATTTTATTTAAAAAACAACAACAACAATTCAAATCATATCAAGTTATCCTCTATCCATAGGTCAACAGTGACCTTCGTAGGGGAAGCAGCGCACGTCTACTTTCATGCCAGTTGTTCTTCTGAAAGGGAAATACTAGTTTTTTTTTATTATCTTGCTTGTAAAAAGGCTCAGAGTCATAAGATAGGAAAAGTCTCAGTGCTAACTAGGGTGGCGAAAATGACTCTCGAATATTCGCCCTTGTTTACTCTCTCTCACATCACTGCTAACCTGATCCTCAGCCTTCTTCTTCTTCTTCGTCTCCTCCGCTCTCTTCTGCTCTTCGACAGCGGGATCGGCACAAGGCGGTAGTGGATGATCTGATCCAGACCATAGTCACAGATCATAAACTCTTCGTAGTCGTGATAACGGGCTGTAAAAAGGTAAAGGTCATCCACTTCAAGCGATTTTACATTCGTAAGACAACGGCTCACTGGCAATTGGTGTTGAGGACCGTCGCCAGAGTGATGTGTGGAATACATTATTGGGACGTGAAGACAAAGAAAACGAAGATGAGATGGTTTATGCATCTGAAAATGGAATAAATTTTTAAAAAATCGCGATAAGCCAACTATATGTTAAACGAGTATCGTGCGTTTCAAATGCTCAGCAAACTCAATGTGCTGGTTAGCGCATTGATTGTCTGGAAAAAAGAGGAAGGGAAGAGGTAGGGAGGAGGGGAGCAGGTAGATCACTCGCCTCTTCCCGGACCCTCGCTCCACGCAGTTCGTCAAAGGTCAACTACGCTTGGAATGAGAAATATTCCCACGATACGCGAAAATGAGTGAATTCAGCTTCTCGAAAGCTTGCGAATTCGAAATTGTGACAAGAGTGTATCGTACATCGCCCACATTACCGAACAAACGAACATTTTTTACTTTTTTTACTTTTTTTAAAGTCAGCGAATTCGCATCGAATATTCCTAATGTTTGTTTCATATTTTTTGTCCACCCACAATTCCGCGTGACTTTTAAAATTGAACGGTGAAATATTTATTTAAATGGGTGAAAAATTGGAGCCGCAAGAGCGAAAAGTGATGACGGAAGGGTGATTACGGTAGAGCCGGCGTTTAGGCTTTACTTGGAGCCAGCTGCCCCACTTTTCACTACTTTCGACTCCAATTTTTCACCCATTTAAATAAATATTTCACCGTTCAATTTTAAAAGTCACGCGGAATTGTGGGTGGACAAAAAATATGAAACAAAAATTAGGAATATTCGATGCGAATTCGCTGA
Organism: Pristionchus exspectatus; assembly: GCA_911812115.1. Classification (NCBI taxonomy): domain Eukaryota; kingdom Metazoa; phylum Nematoda; class Chromadorea; order Rhabditida; family Neodiplogasteridae; genus Pristionchus; species Pristionchus exspectatus. The sequence continues at coordinate 21,143,624 of OU461587.1, forward strand.
CTTTAAAAAAAGTTAAAAAAGTAAAAAATGTTCGTCTGTTCGGTAATGTGGGCGATGTACGATAGTAGACGGAATAACTCTCGTGGATCTCGAGCAAATGTTTTTTTCGTCAACCAAGAGTATACGAAAGGCAGCATGAGCGAGGAGATAATTGCCCTGACCGAACGGCTCTTTGTAACGAGATAACTTGTGGCGGATATGTGAGGCAATTGAGATTGAATGGAAAAACGATGGAGAATTCCTTTGAAATCAAACACAACACGCAAGAGAGTTCTTTATTGGAGTAAGGCGACTCGACCGGCTGTCTTGTGTTCGACAGTTCGCGAGAGGGAAGAGCGTACTAGAGATGATTGATGCGAAATTGATGAGAGCGGGGGAAAAGGGGGCGGGGCTTGGAGAGGGGGCGGAGCCAAGGAGGGGAGACTTCTCACCCTCCCGCCTGCTGCTCAACGACAATCTGCAATCGATACGGTCCGTCAGATACAGTAACCCCGCAGTTTGCTACCGTACCTGTTAATCAATAAACATCCCACAGAAAACAAGCAACTGATAGAGTACACATCTACAGTGAGCAAGGGTAATCAAACGATATCGCCCCGTTGATGCTACCATATCACCATGATCTAGGCAGTACCAAAAGGTGGGTACCGTAATCCCTCATACCTACATGTCCACTGTATTCTACAGTATGCCTACAGTATGCTACAGTACTCCCCTCTCGCTACCGTACCTTGACTCGATACTCGCCGACCGCCTTGCCGTAGTGCTCGGCCCACACTGACGTCGCCGTGCAGCCCTGCAATCGATTTTTTTAAGAAAGTTACAGTATGCCAGGATACGGTAGCATGAGAAAAGCGAATAATTTGCACAGAGACGTTGATTGGCTGTGGATTACGGTAGATGCGCGGGGGGGGGGGGGTGGTACGGTAGCCCGATTACCGTACCTCGGGCGCGGGAATGAAGTAGACGCCCATGTGATGGCGGTCGTCCGCCACGCCCTTGCCCGCCCTGAATCGGCAAGGGTTACGGTAGGTCAAGGCTAAATTACGGTCGTTGTGAATGCTACGGAATCAATCTACTGTGGACTATACGGCATTAGCATTGCCGTACTCAACAATCACATCAGGAGGTTACGGTATTTCTGATTCGGGGATACGGTATCGATCGAAGATTGCGGGAGTACCGATACGTGACGGAGATCTCGGTGGAGGTGCGCGGCTCGATGAGATCGATCGGCTTGAGGATCTTGAACAGATCGTTCGACGTGCACTTGATCTGCAGTGAGATACGGTAGGGTTACGGTAGGTCAATGATTATTGATTTCTTCAATTGAATTAGAGATGTGCTACGGTGATTACGATAATGGTTATTGATTTCCCAATTATCAAAGCAGATGTCTCGGTATGGTTAGGTGTGAGTACGGTAGGATTACGGTAATCCAATATCGATTAGTGTCAGGAGAGTGGTACGGTAGCTACCGTATACCTTGTACGCGAGCTTCTGGTCAGTACGGTTCTTGAGCGTCATCGTGACCGTCTCCTGGAAGGATATTGGGGTTACGGTAGGATACGGTGGATATCGACCGGGTTACGGTAGGATACGGTGGACCGTAACCCGTAACAGTATTACGGTAGAGTATTGATCGAGAGGATACGGTATGTTTTGGACACAGTATCTCCAGAGAACGGTAGATATCGATTCAGGCATGCTACAGTATCCATTGGAGATGTCTTCCAAGGCTGGTTATTATCTTCTGGATACTGTGGATATCGACCATGGACATGGTATCTGCTTCGATACGGTAGATATCGATCGAGTGGCTACCGTAAGGCAGGTTTCGGTATCTGCGGGATGCGATAGATATCGATTGATTGAGACAGGATACGGTATGGGTAGGATACGGTAGATATCGATTGATTGAGACAGGATACGGTATGGGTGGGATACGGTAGATATCGATCGATGGGCGATACCGTACATCTTTGGGCGTGCCGTGAAAGCGCACGCAGTCGTTCGGGTCGATCTCGATGCCCTGAAGGTAGATATCAATCAATAAAAGATACGGTAGGATGGGCTACGGTATCTAGGGCAGCGACCGATACTACTGATTGACAAAACGGTAGTATAGCACGCCTTCGAGCGATTACGTTACAGTGAGGTTAAGGGTAAGGTTAGGCTCAAGAACATACCCTGGCCAGCTTCTCCATTCCTTCTCTTCTTCTCGGGGTGGCTGCGGGGCGACCACTCGGCGCGGGCGCGGGACGTAGGAATGGCGAGGGAAGGAGGAGGGGAGAAGACCGAATGGCAGGGGGGAGACGTGCAGAGTGAGATTGGATTTGATTGGGGATCAATTATGAGTTGATTGTGTAAGGGTGCTTTGTTCGCTTTCGTATGCAATCTCAATGCAAACCAAGCTAATCCGGTACGAGCTTTGACTGAGAAATTACACTTTCCATTGCGTCAAGTGCGTAGTAGGCTTTCAATCGTAACGAAACAACTAGTTGTTTAATAGGGAAATGCACCGCTTTCTTCACGAGAGACAGCGCGGAATGAGGAGAGCGAAGAGTGATTTCCCTATTAGACAACTAGTTGTTTCGTTACGATTCAAAGTCTAGTGCCTAGTTCATACAGTTTTGCTGGTGCTCATTCCATGCGGAGTTTTTGCTATTGATTCCCCTCCAGCTGTATAGGTTTCGCCCCTTGTCTGTGCATGTGCTTGCATAGCTGTTCTCCTATCGTGAGATTATTTTCCATTCCACGCGTAGCTAACCTTTGACGAACTGAGTGGAGGGAGGAGGGAGGAAGAGGCCGGGAGGAGGCTAGTGATCTACCTGCTCTCCTCCTCCCTACCTCTTCCCTTCCTCTCTCTTCCAGACAATCAATACGCTAACCAGCACATTGAGTTCGCTGAGCATTTGAAACGCACGATATGATCTACATGCATCCCACACATTTTTTTCTATTTTCAATCATTTATCGTCTCACCTTACTTGCCAAATGATTGTTCGTTTCGAGTAGGATTAAAACAGCTCAGTTGCACACTTGCAAAAAGTCAATTGCGCAATTAACTCTGATCTTTCAAGTGGTCACAATGATGACTGCTCATTCTCTCTTGCCTACTTTTCAGAGTAAAAATATTGAGTATTTTTTTCCGTTTTCTCAAGTAGCCTCGCTGATTTCTACGATGAACACTGTTGTTCGTAATTTTTCCTCATTTATCTCACCTGCAAAAGGATTGTGTTGAATGAAGAGACGATTTTTCGAATTTTGAACTCTATTATTCAAACTGCCTATTCATTTCGATAACCCCCCCCTCTCAATATCCCCCTTGATGAATCATTTCGCGCTTGCAGTTGCAGCGAGAATATCTTGATTGCCTCTTTGCACAGAGTGGATCGGCACTCTCCCCTTTCCCCTTACTCTCTTGCCGGTTAGAGAAAGCGAGAGAGAAGGCAAAACGAGGAGAGCCCTATCTCAATCCCGAGCTCTGACCAATGTTCTCGTCTCTTCATTTGTCTTATCTCTCTTCAGTCAGAGATAGCGAGGGAGCGTTGCGAAATGAGAGAGACAGACGCTCTAACTCTCGTTTCCGGTCGACCTTAGCGGGGTAGAATTAATGAAGAGAGAAAGAGAGTGAATAGTGGTCGGTCGATATCAAAGCAATCCCATCTGTCGAGAAAGAGAGGGAAAGATAGGGAAACCGCGCCCCACAGCCCCACCCTATTTGCGTTTTTCACCAAATCGCACACGTTCACTGTTCTAAATTGCGTAGACTAGACTATTGATTGGTCATCTATTTTTTCCTCCACTTGGTGTAAGAGCTATGAATTTATCTCTTCATCAGAAACGAAAATCGCTGTTAGCAATTTTTCTATTCTTACAACCATAATCGATGCAGTTATTTCCAGATCCAAAACTGCTCTTCGATTTGCAAGGGAGTGTTCATGCGAATAACGCTGATCTGCCTGACGTTATTTGCTATCGGAAGAGCTGAAGGTTGGATCAATGCCGATTCATTTGTATTCATTCATGCTTTCCTTCTAAATTTATATTTGCGTATTTCAGTATATATTCTCGATATTTAAAAAAAGTTAAATTATAATTTCGTACAGATTACGAAACCGAACCATCCATCTACGATGATGAGCCGACCTCGTTGGAGGTGATCTCGGTGAAGAATGATAAGGTTAGTCCTGAACTTTTTATTCTGACAGAAAAAAACTGCTCCTATTTTCTTCCTTTTTTGTACACCAATTTATCTGACAGCACTTTCAATGAGCAACATAATGATAGAAATCACTTTCAGGCCTCAGTAGCGTGGAAACTGCCCGAGCTAGTGGGCAATCAGACGACCAAGCAACGGCTGATGATCACGATTAGGCCAGGTTTGTAATCAATGATCTTTTTCTCGTTGGGCTTGAAAAGCGAAGGCTTTGGCACGCACTGAAACCTGAATAAGTGGCTGAAAAACAATGCAATAGCCAAACTGTCCATTCCGAACACTCTTAGTTCAGCAAAGACTCTATAATCTAGTTCAAAATCGATGGAAAGACAAGTATACGGACTGACTAGGGTTGGCAATACAGGCTAAACTGCCTGCAACGGCGGACAGGCCACGTAGCGGCCCGCTAGGAGGGAGGGAGAGGGTAGCGGCCCGTTATTACCGCAGTATCCTCGTTTAGCCAACCAAAGGACTGATCATTCTCAGGCTCGACCTCCGCCGGCGCGTCCACCTATTCCGTCTTCGTCAAACCGCACACGCGCTCGTACACATTTGAGAATCTGGAGGGTTGGTGTTTTTTTATCTCCTGACTCTCTCATTGTTCCATGCTATCTAGCACTGTCTGACCTGAAGAGCATTTTTTAAAAAATATTTTGACGTCTGACTCTCTCATTTTCCCGTGCTCTCTAGCACCTTTTCACCTGATAGGTAAATTGGAAAGAGATGTTGCGTGCGCTCAGTAGAGTTTCACTCGGTTTCCATAAGCGCTCGACGATGAATCTTTTTCGATGGGCTGTAGTATGTTTGTCCAAAAAAAAACAACATAAATATCGTTAGTTTCGAATTGAAAAGGATGCTCTTCGCAAAAAAAAGCCTCTTTCGCATAATATTTGGTAACGCGTGTACTCCTGCAAGTTACTGTTCACTTTCCAACAGTCCTTTCCTCTTTAGGCAACACGACGTATCGGGCGAGCATCGAGGCCTTCAATGATGATAGGAGCATCTGGTACTCGAGCGAGACACTGCATACTTCGTTGGCTGGTGAGCTTTATCATAAATCATAGCCTTTATGTTCTAGTTTCTAGGACCAATCCGGAATATCATAGTCGTTGTATCAGCGCCATATCAGTGGTCGTAAGTTGACGAATCGCTTGTCATGGAAGCACATGACTGGCTCCTGAAATCAAGAGGGATTCTTCAAATGAGTATTTATCAGGGATTCCGAACCTGCTACCATTTAATAGAATGCTGACTCATTCCTTCGTGGGATAGAACGATGTCCATTTCAGCCCTCGACTGGCTCGCCGCTCCCAAAGACCTCACTCTCATCCACAAGACGAACTCGACGATTGAACTGTCGTGGTAGGTAGAGTTCGAAATACGGGTCACCGTCTCTTCATTTCGCACACTCTCTCGCAGGTCAGACAGGCGAAAGAGTGTGCGAAATGAAGAGTCGGCGACCCGTATTTCGAACTCTAGTGGTAGGTCAATGAAAATTACTTTTTTTCTTCTTCAAAATATCAGTTTTAGTTGAATCCTATAGGGTCGAGACCGAATAGCTTTTGCGTTCGTCGTGGTTTCGGGATATGCCCTGTTCGTTTGTTGCATGTTTGTGCCAGACAACTCTGTTGTATGCTCAGTTGAGTTTCACTGGAATCATAGAGGTTCACGATGTTGAATCAACATCGATGGGAGCCTTTCGGTCGAGTCGGAAAAATCAATTAAAAGTTACGACAGTAATACCCGAAGCTCAATCGATTTCTCAGGTCCATCCCACTCATCGTCCAAGGCACAACATCAGCACTGATCTCGCAGCATTTCGTGAGATTAATTTGATTCAAGTGCTTAATTAATTAATTAATTATTTTAATGAGCAAATTCCAGCTGAACGTCTACGAGTTCATACCGGCGCAGCGTATTTTCGTCAAGAAGGTATTGGTGATTTATGTGTTTTTTTGTTGTTTTTCCTCCTCTTTCTAATGATTCGCACGTGTCCAATTTGTCCTGGTGACTAGACACGTAAACATGTGACAGTTGATGTCATAGATACGCACTTCACTAAAAGATGAATCCGTATGGAACGAGCTCATTATTAACTCCTTGCTATAGCAAAGACAACTCTCTCGCATTTTAGGTATTTTAGGTGCGTGACTGGAAGAAAAGAATGAATGATTACAGGCGTCCTTCTCAATAGCGATCCCGAAGCACTCGTATCTTCTCAGCAAGCTGGCGCCTGGGACCGTGTACAATATCACGATACAGGTTCATATTCGTTCAGTAGATTTCCCGAGAGAGACCATTGGAGTTGAAGCAACCAGTACCAATGCTGACTTTCAAGCTCAAAAGCGATCGAACTAGGAACGATCATCTGACTCTAAAAATCAAAAGACGAAAATGATCAATTCCAGGCCGGTACATCATTCGGCTACGGTCAGCTCGCTTGGACAGCCGTGTCAACGTTGCAAGGTTTGCTTTCATTTTTTAAAGAATCTACGCTGTTTACGAAACCTTGCTACCTAACAGTTTTAGATCAATCGTTAGTCAGTCTTCAGTCTGTCTTCAGCATTTCTTTAGTCATTCTTACATTTAATTCAAAGTAATGATTTCGTTGCAGACGATGAGGTCGTGCTCACTCAACACGACGTCACGCCCAACTCCATCGTGCTCGTGTGGCCTCTGCACTGGATGACCAATCCAACTGCGAAGTGCACGGTAAGCTGTTGATTTTACGTCGTGTGACAATGCTAGGTGGGACCCACTGGCCTTGAACAAACGTACTCGGGATGGACGGAGAAGAAGTCGATGGCCCATGTGACGAGGTCCTAAAAATAATAATATCGATTGAGACTTATTTGAATTCTTGACAGGCGGAGCTCCCACCTAGCGTTGTCAAACGACGTAAAATCGCTTGACGTGGATACACCTTTTTACCCTTTTTTACTTTAATATCTTGCTCCTCCTGGTGCTGGGTAGCAAAGTAAGCGAGTTTTGGTCTACTGTTTGAAATTTCGTTCGTTGTTTGAAATGATTTACAATATATTCTACTAGATATCACATTTTGATGCAAAGTTGTTTCTTGTTCCGCGCGTAACGAAATTGCTATTAAACTATGGTCGCGTTTAAAATTAAGCATTAATTATATAATTTGTGCTTAATGAAAGCGAAACCATCCCAGAAATCGAGTTTTATTATTAAAAACTAAGAAAAAATAGTGAAATTAGGCGGAAACGCGTAAAACGAAGTGAAAGTGGGCGGAGCTAACGCGTTTGGCGTGCGGAATAGTTTAATAGGTGTGCAATTACAATCGTATCATTTTAAAAATGTGACAGCGCAAGAAAAATTGCATGGACTGCACCTTTGATGTGAAATAAACTGTGTGAAACATAGTTGAGCATTGAAAGTTATTTGAAAAAAACAAGTAACATTAAAATGAAAGAAACGCTGCTAGGAATTTTCGAGTGAATTTATTATGAATAAACTTTTCTTCAACAGATCCGTGCCAAGTCCCTACTCATAGAGGGCGGCATCGACCCCTCGGTTCTTAGGAAATAAATATGCAGTAATTTCAGGTGCTTTTTAGAGTTGTGGGGTTGGTTCACAATGGAAGTTGCCAACGTTAGCGACTCTCTTTTTGAATAAACTCGCGTCAGATTCGTGCTAAATCCCTGCTGATCGTTGATTATTTTGTACAGCCCTTTTCTATTTATAGACACTTAGACCAAGAGCGCTATTGCCAGACCTGATCCACATAGATTTTTTTAAAAAGATTTTTATTCGTTGGTCTCAGATTCGTGCCAAGTCCCTTCTCATCGAGGACGGACTCGACTCGGAGCAAGTGAACACAGCGGCGCCCGAAGTGAACGGCAACGTGAGTAGAGTTCGAAATACGAGTCGCCGTCTCTTCATTTCACACACTCTCTCGCCTCTCTGACCGGTGAGAGAGTGTGGGAAATGAAGAGACGGCGACCCGTATTTCGAACTCTAAATGTGAGCTACGATTGGCATGCATCCCTAGCTGTAGGTGTTACCATACAGCGAACTGCCTATCACAGAGGGAATCGAAGCAGCGTCTGTAACATTTTTTTTGTTGATAATGGTTGTTTTGGTTCGAAGAATATCCATCATTACAGTTCGCCGAGTTCACGATCCGCAACCTGCGCCCGTCCACGGCCTACAATATCTCCGTGACTACGGCTGAACACGAAGTGAGAAAATTCTGACTCATACACATTAGAAATAGTGAATCCGAGAGTGGTTTTGTGCGTTGTGGTGTTGCAAGCCGTTAGCTTAAAGTGACGGCGTATTATATCTCCGTGACGACAGCGGAGCATGAGGTGGGCATTTATCACATACCGAATCACGTGCGTCATTGAGTTAATGACCTCCTAAGAAGGCGTAACATAAAAACAAAAAAAAAATAAAATATTGAATAATGTTAGGAACGTAGATTGTGTGACTGTGAGCAAATACATCAAAGGGAAACAAAACATGAGGTAGATTTTATTTCTCCCAAATGAAATAATGCATAATACCGTTCAAACAATTCTGCCATACTCATTCTTCTCCTCCTCAAGTCTTTCTTGAGTCTTGTGATGCCTAATGGTTACAGTGAATATTTCATCGGAGTCCATTGCTTGCTTGCTGATCATTAGCTGTACTCGTCGATTGAAGATGTACACAGAATCGTTGTAATCACCGTTACGACCGTATTTGGCGGCGTATATCTGCAATGCATCCTTGCAATATTCATCCTTGCGCAAAATTTGTTATTATTCCGCGCATGAATTTATTAGCGTTTTCAGATACTGCCAAAATTAAATGATATTTGCTCACCAATTAACACAAGAGTTTGAAGTCTATTGCTAAAAAAACAGAAATAAAAAAAATTGCAAAAAAATGAAGCTCTTCATTCGGCGCTGGCAAGACATTCAAAAAACAATCTGCTCGTCTTTCCACGTCTATGTCGCTATTAGACCTTCGAAAACGAGCGAGCACCAAACGCTCGCTCGCGCTCGCCATCGCGCGAAATGAGCGAGCAATACGAGCACTCGAGAACTCATTTCCCTATTCACAAACCACTCGCGAGCGAAACGAGCACTCGAATGAGAGGGAAAACGAGTGCTTGTTTTCGAAGGTCTATGTCGCTATGATAGACACACTACCGTACTCTCCAGTGCTCTCTAGTAGTGTTGGCTAAACGATACGCTAAACGTGGCAGGTTTAGCTCCTCTCCCCTAGCTCTTCCCTAGTTTCGAGCGAGAGAGCATGCGGAATGAAGAGAGTGCTTCCGATCTCAGGGGCATAGAGCGTAGGGGGAGCTAAACGTGCCACGTTTAGAGTACCGTTTAGCCATCCCTACTCTCTAGGGTCGCAACGTTTTCTTGACATAGGCCACAAAGAACAGTTTTTCACCTCATAGCCTGGAGATGGGTAGAAGCGTTTATGGCGATATTCGATGCCTGCGAGTTTGAAGAACGGTTCGACAAGGTTTTTATATTTATAGGATCCAAGTTGCAAAAAGCGTAGTCTTGTCGATTCTTCAACCATTTCCTGCAAACTAGAAAATGTTAAAAGAAAAAAAAAGAACAAATTAGATTTAGCCCTTACCTTGTAGACTTGAAAAAGAGCGTAGGAAGTAACGTTCGGGCAGGAATGAATACAGATATGCTCGCAATTTCTCGCAGGATGGAGGAACAATGAATCTTCCATTATGGCTTCTGCTTGCTCGTCAGTCTGATTGTGAGGCAATATTAAATATATACCTGGCTATCAATAGGAATTAAAACGCGTTCTCTGCAAGAAACAAGGTGGGATGGCACAGTTTTCTTAAAATGGTCTCCCAAGGCTCAAACTTCGACCAACATGACCCCTAGGGACGACATTCACGATTTTTGTACTTTGATCCCGAAAATTTTGATACTTGATCTTTGATCTTTCGAAAATTAAATTTCAGATATCCCTATCATGTAATAGCTCATTCGAAATGTTATGTTCATTCGAAATATGTTGGATTCAAGTAATGTGAACTGGACCAACCGGGAACGTTAAATCTAGCTTTTTAACAGTTATTTCCTTGATTATATTGATTACATCGCGATGGAAAATATCCGATCCAGATAACTGAAACAGAATTTTGCGTAATATCGTGAATCTTTTTATGCTCACCAAAAATTCTAGTTTCCCGATAGAGGCGGTCTGCGCAATTCTCTTTATGAAATCTGACGAATATGATTTTTCCTCGAAGAGCTTGATTTCTTGCTTGCGAAGAGCATTCTCTCTGAAAGCCTAAACATAATGACATTCTCGATATGTGTTTGACTAACCTCTCACAATTATAAAGCGCTCGGCTGTGATTAACGGATGTCTGAAAAAAATAGAATCAGTCAGTATTTCCATTGTCACCGTAATCGACTAACGAATACAGATTCAAACGAACTTCAATAATAGTCAGTTTCTTCACGAAATACTTGGCTTTCAATTCAATTCCATCCAGTTTTTTGTTTACTCGAGCTCTGAAGCGATCTTCAATTGGAAGGTATGAGAAGATTTGAGCGATGAGTTCATTCGGAAGCTTGAGTAAGTCAAACTGAAATAAAAAAAATCGAACAGTGTACTGTAATTATCCCAGAGCAAATAAGATGACACGAGGGCATATCCAAAAAAAAAGCTTACATTTTCGACGTCGATTCGGCGTTTCTTTGATTCTGGAGAAGAAATATCGAGAGAGCCGAGCAAAGGAGGCCGAACAATTCCCGGCAATCCAATAAATCTCTTCTCCCCGCTGCGGATGACGTTGTCCGCGCCGAATCTGAGCAGGAAAAAGATTGAACAGATATCAGTGTCTCCTTCTTTGTGAAGATACCGATATTGTCTTTGCAAGAGCTATTCCGCCTATTCAGCCTCTTGCACACCAGTCGCAATGCTAGGTGGGCACCGAAATAGCTCGACTGGGACGTCTACACGGGGTTCATACAAATATATATCGTGAGTTTCAAATGCTCAGCAAACTCAATGTGCTGGTTAGCGTATTGATTGTCTGGGAGAGAGAGAGGAAGGGAAGAGGTAGGGGGAGGAGAGCAGGTAGATCACTAGCTTCCTCCCGGCCTCTTCCTCCCTCCTCCCTCCACTCAGTTCGTCAAAGGTCAGCTACGCGTGGAATTGAAAATAATCTCACGATACCTCGCTGCAATTGCGCACAACGCCGGTGATGCGGCCGGGATATAGAAAGTCGCCGTAGTGAAGTGTGAGGATGATGGTTCTGAAAGCAAATTGTATTGTTTATATTTTTAAACTACAGATCAAAAATAGTGATGCCACAATGCGAAAAGATTAAATAAACATTTACATTTAAATTTTAAAAGTTTTTTTGAGTAAATGCTGGCAGGACAGATTCTCAACCGTCTAACATTTCACTAACCGTCTTTTAGACACATGATGCTGAAATATTAAGAAGCAACCGGCTATAAAATTGTATGTTCATAAAAAATATAGATTTGAGTATATACCAATATATTTCCGTACCCATGGAAAACATGAGCTTGAATGAAAATTCGCATGCCTCTTCATCCAGCCAGATTGTTATGTAAGCCCACTTATTCCAAGAATCTTTCGACGTATTAAGTGTTTCCGATGACTGAAAAAAACAATCAGAAACGAGGCGATTATTTCTTTGCATATAAGGTACTCGGTTTAAGAAAAGTGCCTACTGTTTTGAGATGAATAAATCAGAAAAATCTTAAGGGAAAAAATCGAGACTGTGAGGAGATTTTTGTATAAAATCAATATTCAATATTGAGCGAAATCATTAAAGTGCTGACCAGAAATGGCGGATCGCTGGCAACGAAACTTTTATACGATTTCTTTGTAGAAAATATAACCTGAAAGTGAACACTGTATGGCCGTTTAGGAATGGCCGTTTAACGCTGATCTGAAGCTATTCACAGGAAAAACTAATAATTTGAAACCTTCTTGACGAAAGAGGTGTCTGTAAATTCTTGTCCATCATGAGTTCGCACGCACACTGTCGATCTTAAAAACAAACACGTTCAAATACAAAAAAAAAAATAAACAAATAAGCGCTCAAGAAGGTATTTTTATTTTTTTTTAAATTTTTTTGGAAGACCGACTATTGCATACTTACAAATGCGCGTCACCATTGGGCAATTTGGGTTCGAGAAGATGTGTGATGTGACCGATTTGAAAGCGCACGATCAGTGGCTGCCCACTCATTGCGATGTCCGAGTTCGAAAATAGAGAGAAAAACAGTAAATTTCTTTGAAAAAAAACAGTAATTGTAATAGCGATTGTGATCGAGACAGTCAAGAATAGACAAGTAATGCAGAAACAACAAAAAGACTGAAATAAGACGCAGACGCACAAATTCGCCTTCCTTACGAAGAGTAAGTCAAACAGATTCTTGGAAGCAAGGCCACGGGGTCAAAAATGTACATGGCGCATGAATTTCCCTTGTTTCTCGTCAGTATAACGGGATATTAACGCGAAATGAGAGAGCAAACGATCTTCTAATCACAGGTCTCTTAAAACTTTACTACCGCTCGCTTCGTTCTTTCCGAAGGGCTAGAGAATATGCAGAATAGAGAGACCATTAGTCCTGTCATCCCCTTCCCCAAACATAATCTATTCTACAACCCCGGACGCATAAATCTTTCTCAGCGGCTAGGACGGCGTATTATTTCTCCGTGACGACTGCGGAGCATGAGGTGGGTGTTTTTTTGGCTTTGCAAAGAGCGATCAAAAGCGAAAAAAAATGAAAAAGTGAAAAATGAAAAAGTGAAAAAAATGAAAAATTAAAATGTGCACAACATCTCCGTGACAACGGGTGAGCATGAAGTGAGATGATTCTTTTTCTGATCCTAGTATTCATCCGAAATACCAACGATTCTTCAAAAGTAACATTTCTTCAATAAAACTCAGGAATCGTCAACAAAAAAGGTAGAAACAAACGAGAATAAACAATTTGGTCTTTCGATTGAAATGCAGTGAAATGAAAAAACGACAATCAATCAATTCTGACATACTCATTCTTCTCTTCCTCTAGCGCTTGTTGAGTTTCGTGGCGTTTAATAATTACATAAAACGCCTTATCCGAATCGAACGCGCGCATATCGATACTCAATTGCACACGCCCATTGAAGATGTACACTGTTCCATACTCATCGGACCCGTATATCTGCAATACTTCCCTTACAGCTCTACTCGACTGTTGTTTAACATTTTATGGAGGTAGAATGGCGACCGTAAAGCAAATTTGTTGCATATCGAATTTGGATGGGGATACATTTTGAAGTTTCAAATTGCGCAAATCACCTCAAAGCCTGGGGATGTGTGGAAGCGCTGACGATGGTAGTCGATTCCAGCGAGTTTGAAGAACGATTTCACCAAGCTTTTGTATCTATAGCTCGCGAATTCCACGTAATTAAGCCTTGTCGTCTCCTCCACCATATCCTGCAAGAAAATAAAAGTTATGGTCATTAACAAGAAACAGGACAAGTTAAGGCTTTACCGGGGAAATATCGGCCCTTACCATGTACACTTTGAATAGGACATCGGCAGAAATGTTCGGGCAGGGTTCAAAAGCGACTGACTCGCAGCGTTCCACAGAATGGAGGAAGTATGATTCATCCATGATGGCCTCTGCTATCTCGTTTGTCTGAGAACTTGCACAATCAAGATGAATAATATGAAAATAAAGGGTGAAAACACACAACCCTTAGAGCATAACTTGATACTAACCTGGAAAGATACGTCTATATCCCTAATATTGATATCTTTGATCCAAATGTACATAGCTTGGTGAAAACTATCCGTTCCGGATAGCTGAAACGGTGCTTTTAACAAATTTTGTGGTTACAACACACCGTAAAATTAAGGATTCCGATGGACGCATTCTGTGAGATTCTTTTGATGCAATCTGCCGAATATGTTTTTTCCTCGAAAAACTTGATTTCTGTATTACTAAATCAAAATTTTCTTTATTTTCCCAGTACTGATATTAGACTAACCCGAAGCAATTGCGAAGTGCATATGGGTGATTAACAGATACCTGCAAGTATTGTGAAATTATTTTCCGTTCCACTCGTAGTTGACCTTTGACTACCTACCGTTCGATGGGCGGAGTTAGGAAGAGGCCGGGAGGAGGCTAGTGATCTACCTGCTCTCCTCCGCCCTACCTCTTCCCTTCCTCTCTTTCCCAGACAATCAATACGCTAACTAGCACATTGAGTTTGCTGAGCATTTGAAACGCACGATAGGCACATTATCTAGACCGTTTTTCTGCCAATTACGCTAAATAATTGTTCATGATCATTATATCAAACATATTTTTAGGACCAAAAGTTAAAAAAACGCACAACAAAATAACCCAAAAAAAACAAACTTCATGAATGTAAAGATTCGGCACATAATACTTGGACTTCAGCTCAATTTCATCCAGTTTCTTGCTTACACGGGCTCTAAATCGATCTTCGATTGGTAGGTGTGAGAAGATTTGCGAGATGAGCTCATTGGGAAGGGAAAGAAGGTCAAACTGAAAAAAAACATTCGATTTTGCACAAGAGAACACTCCTCGATACTTTATCTCTTTTCTACCTTCGAACCTTCGAATCGCATTACTTTTTCTACAGCCTAGTTCCCATTCTACCGTAGCTTCTCGAACCATTAATATATGGAATTCTTTACCCACCTCCACAGTTTTCTCTAAAAGTGACTCTTTCCGCCTATTCATCACATCCCAACCATCCTCCTTCTTCCTTGTTTCCAAAATAAAATCTTGGCTTGATCTTTGATCTCTACCCACCCCCTCCCCATTCCCCTACACTTGCTGCCGCAAGAACCGAATCGACATCGTCGACGGACATCCGTCTCTGGTCAACTCTCTCGCACTTCTTACGTACATTATTCTGACGGAATAAATAAATAAATAATGAATGAATGAACTTTATAATTTCAAAACATTTACTAATGTTGCATGATACCCCTCCTTTAAGAAGTTGAGAAAACGTACAAAGTCTTTTTCGATTCGGCGTTTCTTCTGTTCTGGAGCAGCGATATCGAACGTATCGAGTGCCGGAGCGCGAACTATTCCGGGCAATCCGATAAATCTCGTCTCCCCGCTACCACGGATGATATTGTCCGCACCAAATCTGATAAGCAAAGTCTTAGAGTATGTGGAAACAATGGAGAGAACCCCGTCACTGGATTTCCGAAGCGTAAAGTCGAAATCATACGTTTTTTTGGCAATTAAATCGCAAAAATATAGTATATCATACCTCGTTGCTATTGCGGCAAAGACAGGTGATGGTGACGCAATGTAAAACGTTACTGCAGAGAAATTCGACGATGACTGCTCTGCAAGCTAATTTCATCTATTATTATTTTAGAGTGCCGACAAAGTTTCTTTTTTTTGTAATGTTTTATATTTCATGATTGAATTTTTTTTTAAACAGTGGTCGTTTTAAACTAAATAAGAAACGTATTTTTCAACCGCACCCATTGAGAATTTGGGGTCGTATTCGAAAGTGTACTTCTCTCCATCCAGCCAGATTGCTACGTAGACCCTGTTCCTATACGCGCTTGAGTCCGGCTTAGATGTCATCGATGACTGAAAAACAAATTCGAAATTGGGAGGGGCAGGTATGAAAATATTTAAAAAAAACTGACCATAAATGGCGGAGCCTCGACTTCATGCGTGAAAGTGGAATTATATCGTCTGAATTCAACCTATAAGTGCAAATTTTTTTGATTAACGGTGAACTGATGTATTCATAATGAAAAAAAGTCCATCAAAAGGATAGTTTGTTACCTTCTCGACGAACGTATTATCTGCGAACTCTTGCCCATCATGAGTTCGCACACACACTGTCGATCTAAAAAAATACAAATCGAAAAGCAAACAAAATAATCACAACAATAAACAAATAAGCGCTCAAGAAGTTATTTTTATTTTATTTTATTTTTGGAACGCTGAATACTGAGTACTTACAAATGTGTGTGGCCATTAGGCAAATTGGGTTCGAGTAGATGTGTGATGTGACCGATTTGAAAGCGCACGATCAGTGGCTGCCCACTCATAGCGATGTCCAGAGAGAAAATAGAGAGAAAAACAGTAAATTTCTTTGAAAAAAAACAGTAATTGTAATAGTGATTGTGATCGAGAGAGTCAAGAATAGACAACTAATGCAGAAACAATAAGACTGAAATAAGACGCAGACGCACAAATTCACCTTCCTTACGAAGAGTAAGTCAAACAGATTCTTGGAAGCAAAGCCACGGGGTCAAAAATGTACATGGCGCATGAATTTGCCTTGTTTCTCGTCAGTATAACGGGATACTAAAGGAGGCGTATCATGAAAAATTAGTTCATGCTCTTGAGATCATGATCCGATTGGAATCCAGAACGTTATTAGAGAGCCGAAGTTTGAAAGTTGTACGTCCACTCTGGGACGAGGTCCAAAGTATCAGGAAAGGACAGGGAAAACCCCGCGAAAATTCAAATATTTTACGCAGCGCCAATGGGGAGGAAGAGAAGGTAGATCAAGAAGGATAGATCGAAAGGTCATCGTTGTCTCGCCCATTATTGATTGACTAGAAAGGGATTTTTCTTTTGTTCCCGCAGGTTCTTCCCATCGACAAAAACTGATCTACTTCTTGGCTATTTGCCAAAAGAACCTTGTCAATTTTCCAAAATATTGCAAGGCTCGGCATATCGTTGTAAGAGTCGCAACATTTGAATTTCAAAAGTTCATGATACGCCTCCTTTAACGCGAAATGAGAGAGCAAACGATCTTCTAATCACAGGTCTCTTAAAACTTTACTAGATACCGATCGCTTCGTTCTTTCCGAAAGGCTAGAGAAAATGCAGAATAGAGAGACCATTAGTCCTGTCATCCCCTTCCCCAAACATAATCTATTCTTCAACCCCGGACGCATAAATCTTTCTCAGCGGCTAGAGAATGCAGAATGAAGAGATCATTAGTCCTTTTATCGGCCCTTCCCCAAACTTCTCATCCATAATCTATTCTACAAACACGGCAGAATAAAGAGATCATTAGTCCTTCCATCGAATTCTAATCTCATCCTTCTTCTCATCGCAGTAGAGCTCATCATCATCATCATCATCATCATTTTTATCCAGGTCGAAATAGCACACAAATAGGGGTCATACAAAAAAGAACAAAGAAACGAAAAGGGAATCAATAATCTTCATTTGTAGTCGTCGAATCGCATACTCTTCTCTCCACGCTAGGGGGCGGGGTCTGGATGTGCGGTACGCACATTCCACAGTTCTCGATTAAGAGTATGTCTCTCAGTTAGTCCTTTGGATGCAAAGTCCTGCCTTATGCATCTCATCCAGCTTATCTTTGGCCTTCCCACTGGCCTTCTTCCGGGTGGTTGATACGTGAGCATCTTTTTGCACGGGTGGTTTCGATCACGTCTCTTGATGTGGCCATACCAGCGTAGTCTCTTCTCCCTCACTTTCTCCACAATGGACGTAATGCCAAGCATGCCTCTTACTCGTTCATTCCGCACACGATCTTTCATTCTAACTCGACAAATCCATCTGGCCATCCGCATCTCAGCTACACTCAATCTTTCCTCCAAAGCCACAGTCAACGCCCAATTCTCACTGCCATACATTAATGCTGGCCGGATAATCGATCTGTAGGCTTTTCCCTTCAGTCGCATTCGAATTCTCTTGTCATGCAGGATGCCGGAGCACGCATTAAATTTGGCCCATCCACATCGTATCCTGTTGCTCACATCTCTTTCTGATCCACCATGCTCATCTACCACTGATCCGAGATATCTGAACTCATTCACTTGTTCTATCGCATCTCCATTTACCACAGGTATCGCGAGAGAATGTAGCAAAAATAGCCCCTTTGAGAACAATTTTTTTCAAACACTTTTAAAATCAACCATAGTATGGTGGATTAATACACTAGTGATAAGATTCTGATATATCCGGTCGATATGTCCCAGAGCCGGCTTTTAGGAAAAATCCGGTTCTGAAGCCGGCTCTGATGTATCTAAGCCCAGAAATGAGCTATAAAGCTGCAAACGGTCTCAAAATGTTCGAAATGGAGTATCAAACAAATTTATGTCGAAAACTAGACCGGAAAATGAAAATCGCGAAAGCGGTTGACGAGAAATCAAGTCTCACAGGCCCTAAAAACCGTAAAATTAATTCTCCCGGTATCACACAGTTAACTTGCAGGGAATTTTATTGCATAAAATTATAGAGTTAGTTCACCCACACCTAGGAAAAATATTCCGACATGCCCGATAGGGGGGCTTCGACCCACTTTTTGGCACTTGAAGGTAGCGGAGTGAAGTTTTCAGAAAAATTGAAATTTCCAAATTGCTTTTAAAGTTCCCCAAACTATCAAATTTCTAAGGAAACTATTATAAAAAGTTTATAGAATGTAGTTTGAGTAATACATTGCTGTATGGACAGTCGTACATTTCATTTTCAATTTTTACCCCTTCTACAGGAAAATTCATTTTGCCGGCCAATCTCTCTGTGGTTACACGCTTGTTTTGTGACGCCTCGTTTACAAATAGCTCTGAAAGTATATCTCACTCTATTTACAAGGTGATTTCACTCGTTATCAGAACAGAAATGAAGAAGAGATCGGAAGTTTGGGTGAAAAAGAGGTCTGATGTCATCTTTATGTTGTGAGTAGTAGTTTCTCAGTTCTCCAGTATGCTAATCGGCTGAAAATCATCACAACAATTCGAAAAATGTTCAGAATAAAAATTTCCTATTTAATTTCAACAGAACGAAGCAGATATTTGGATTATCGAAGCGCAAAAACCACTCATTCAAACTGAATTTCTAACATTTGTTTGAGATCTTGGTTGTGGTTCGCCAGTAAAGAATTAAATGGAAAATATACTTTCTAAACAATTTTAGAATTGTTTTGATGATTTCCAGTCGATTAGCAAACGGGATATCTACGCAACTACTGCTGACAACATAAAGATGACATCAGACCTCTTTTTCAACCAAACTTCCGATCAGTATTTTGATTTCTGTTCTGATAACGAGTGAAATCACATTGTAAATAGAGTGAGATATACTTTCAGAGCTATTTGTAAACGAGACGTCACAAAACAAGCGTGTAACCACAGAGAGATTGGCCGGCAAAATGAATTTTCCTGTAGAAGGGGTAAAAAGTGAAAATGAAATGTACGACTGCTCATACAGCAATGTTTTACTCAAATTACATTCTATAAACTTTTTATAATAGTTTCCTTAGAAATTGGATAGTTTGGGGAACTTTAAAAGCCATTTGGAAATTTTAATTTTTCTGAAAACTTCACTCCGCTACCTTCAAGTGCCAAAAAGTGGGTCGAAGCCCCCCCTATCGGGCATGTCGGAATATTTTTCCTAGGTGTGGGTGAACTAACTCTATTATTGTATGCAATAAAATTCCCTGAAAGTTAACTGTGTGATACCGGGATAATTAATTTTACGGTTTTTAGGGCCTGTGAGACTTGGTTTCTCGACAACCGCTTTCGCGATTTTCATTTTCCGGTCTAGTTTTCGACATAAATTTGTTTGAAACTCCATTTCGAACATTTTGAGACCGTTTGCAGCTTTATAGCTAATTTCTGGGCTTAGACACATCAAAGCCGGCTTCAGAACCGGATTTTTCCTAAAAGCCGGTTCTGGGACATATCGACCGGATATATCAGAATCTTATCACTAGTGTATTAATCCACCATAGTATGGTTGATTTTAAACGTGTTTGAAAAAAATTGTTCTCAGGTTGCTTCATTCTCTCGCGATACCTATGTTACATCATTCATGGCTCCATTTCCTCCACCAATCATCATGAACTCCGTCTTACGAGTGTTCAAGGTAAGTCCACTCGCCTGTAGCCGCCTTTGAATCGCGTGCACTTTTTTCTCAAGTGTAGCAACATCTGAATCTATGAGGCACAGATCATCCGCATAGGCCAAACATTGCGGTGCTGCCTCCATGCAATCTCCCAACACTGACTCGAGAACGACAATGAATAACAGGGGGCTCAAAGCACTGCCCTGATGCACTCCCACTCTGATCGTAATGTCATCTGTTGGACCGAATGATGTTCGTACGATAACCGATCTGACCGAATGATGATGATGATGACCGAATGATGCTCGAGAAATGATACCGCCGTCTCTTCATTTCACACACTCTCTCGCCGGTCAGGGAGGCGAGAGAGTGTGTGAAATGAAGAGACGGCGACCCGTATTTCGAACTCTACATCGCAGGTGTCCAACCCAACGACCGGTCGCTTTGCTCGGCCCGTCAAGCAGAAGATAATCTGGGGCGTGTTCGCCACGCTTGTGCAAGGTGAAATCATTTGTTATTCATCGAATAAGATACCTGTTAGCTATTGAAGACAATCTGAAACTCAATTCATTGTTTTTTGTTGTAAAAAATGACGTTGGCAATATCTAGTCTTCAGAGTAGAAACAGAATATCATGACTGACCTACTACTTCAGGCGAGTACGCGGACAAGCCCCTATGTAAAATTTATGGAAAAGTACAGCAAATTCTAGTAGACAATAAAATTCAAATAGCGAACATATTTATGATAAATATAGGTAAGTATATGTATTCAGGCGAGTACACGGTGGCCGAGCCCCGTCTGGTCGTCGAGACCGAACAAGCGGCCTCCTTCGTGTGGCAGCCACTACAGAACCTCGGTGACGTCACCTACCAGGTTGGTGATTGATTTGAATTTTTCACGAATGGGAAGATTTTCACGAAATATAAATCACGACGTCACCTACCAGGTTGGCAATTGATTGTGAGTTTTCAGAGCTCTCTATAAGATATCACTGCAAGCGATCCTCGAAACCATTTGAAAAGGTTCTGAAACTCATTCGAATTGTTCTTCCTTTCAAATTCGTAACAATGGCACATCATTTCTCCATTCTGCGTGGTGGCCACCCTTTGGTTATTGCTTGTTTAGCGCATCCCAATGAAAATGATATCGTCCTTCTACTTTACGTTGATCTCTTTCGCCGGTCGGACAGTGCGAGAGAGAGCACTAGAGCTCGAAATATGAGCCGCCGTCTCTTCATTTCGCACACTCTCTCGTCACTCTAGCGGGTGAGAGAGTGTGCAAAATGAAGAGACGCCGGCTCATATTTTGAGCTCTAGAGAGCACCTGAAATGAGGAGAGCCAGACAAACGTCTCAGATTCGGTACATACGATACCGTCCGGCCAGGACGATGATTTTCCAATGTACTTTGGTGTTTCATATTTAATTCTCATTCCTAGGACGTCCGAAGGGTCCCGAGGGTGAAAAACTTTGAAAAAAAATAGTTTTGAAACGAAAAAAAAACGAAAAAAAATCTCAGATTCGGTACACGATGACCTCAGGGGAGGACGACGGCGATTTCTTCCCGGCGCCCGTCAACTTCAGCAAGTACTCGGAGGAGTTGAGTGAGCAGCAATTGAGGTAGAATAGTCAGTTGACGATTGAGTTACCGTATCCAAATTTTTCTACAAACTGATTGAGCAGCAGCTGAGGTAGTAAATCAGTTGGCGATTGAGCTACCGTAGCCTCATAGTTCTATGAATACTGTAGACAACCGGTAAAAGTGCGCGTAGTTAACTTCAGCAAGTACTCGGAGGAGTTGAGTGAGCAGCAATTGAGGTAGAATAGTCAGTTGACGATGATCAACCTACCGTATCCGAACTGTAGAATTTTTTTTGGCGATTCTCAGAGCACAATGAAACGTCATCGTGATCGGTGCAAAGGATCCCGCAAAATCATTCGAATGCATTCCGAAACATATTCGAATTCAAACGCTAATGATTTCTGCTACGTTCTTTCATTGCTCAAAACCTGTGTATAGTATAATCTCCTCTCAGTTCCGAGTGTATGTAGACATGGAGCACACGAGACAATTCTCAACTCAGATTCTCAAATTACGGTAGCCTCAAGTCAGTTCTCGATTGCAGATGCCCCAAGTTCGGGTGTACCTGGATGTGTGCTCTTCTGTTTAATCTGCCAAGGAAACCTCGTGATCTCTCCTTCGAGATCCGAGCGAGGGTAGAGGGCATGTGGAACAAGTGGGCGCCCGTGCAGCGGAAGTGAGCAACGATTTACAAATTTTTCGAATTTAGAAAATGTTGATCAATTCTCGGTGTAGTCCTCCATCAAAGTATGTTTCAACTGGTGAATGAAACGCTTCGGGGGCTGACTGCATCGATAAGTAGGGCTTGTTTATGTGAATAAATCTATTCAAAAACACGTTGATATCACGTAACACGCTAATAGTTTTGAGGGAGTTGATAGCTTTGATTTCTTTAGACGAGCGAAATACAACATTTCTTTCGATGCATCAGCCCATTTCTCTATCGTGCATTTACTCAATGTGCTGGTTAGCGAGCCATTGATTGTCTGGGAGAGAGAGGAAGGGAAGAGGTAGGGGAGAGGAGAGCAGGTAGATCACTAGCCTCCTCCCGGCCTCTTCCTTCCTCATCCCTCCACTCAGTTCGTCAAAGGTCAACTACGTGTGGAATGGGAAATAATCTCACGATAATTCCAGACCATGGAACATCCTCGAGCGCGTGTGCTCCATCAATCCGCCGCCTTACATCGTGCACGCTGTGGATGAATTGGACTTCCAGGTAGGTTTACAGTTTCGAAATAGGCTCCGCCCCTTTTCGACCAACTGAAGAGCAAAATGAAAAGATGGGAGCTTTGCGTGTCTTCCTTTCATTGCTTCCTCGATAGTCAAAGAGAGAAATCTTTCGAAGAGGGTGGAGCTAGGAGGGGGTGGGGCTTATCACATCAATTAGTCCCCATTTCCAGCGGGAGATCGACATCGAGAGCAGCGAGACGGTGAACACGAGGGATGTGTGGTGAGATTCATAAATAGCTCCTATCGTGAGATTTTTTCCGTTCCACTCGTAGTTGACCTTTAACTACCGTTCGAGGGGCGGAGTTAGGAAGAGGCCGGGAGGAGGCGAATGATCTACCCGCAATCCTCCCCCCTACCTCTTACCTTCCTCTCTCCCAGACAATCAATACGCTAACCAGCACATTGAGTTTGCTGAGCATTTGAAAAGCACGATAGTAGTTGAGGAAAAGCAAGGAACATTTCGCCACTGCAACTGCTTCCACTTTTCTCTGGTATTGCTGTTGTCTCTCTCAATGTTTTTTTTGTGATTTTAAATTTTTTCCATACTTTTTTATGGCGAAGACAGTTGAGCCTCGAACAAAATTGCGATTGTATCCCTCACAAACGTTGTCTTTGAGGCGGTTTCTGATCGTCGTTGACAGTCGCGAGACGGGCCGATACTCGACGATCGATATCACGAAGCTGTCGGATAAGGTGGGCCGGGAATTTCCAGGAGACCGGGAAATAGTTAGAAATAAGTCAAACCCAAAATTTCGTAAAAAAGATGAATTCAAACAATTTCGAAACCGTTCAAGATACGATGACGGATGTGGATTTGGAAAATATGATTCGTTTTTCCAACCTGTCGCAAGAATGTTATTTTATTTTTTTCATGGAAGTATTGAAGAAATCAACATTGATAATGTTCCGAAGCTTTTAACTGATAGTTGAAACATAATTTGACAAAAGAAAAAAAATAATCTGATTGCGAATTGAGATGATTTATCTACCTATCGTTCATGGCAAGCAAAGCTCGTCCTATGAATTTCATCGTCGCTTTCTGGAGTATCCTGATCACAGACTTACTGTAACCGATCCATAGAGTATCCCGATTGGTCCTTGATTTTCCAATTTAGTTCGCTGGGTATTTATGACTTTCCTCATTAATCGATACCACGAGTACAGTACCCCCGGCGAGTTCGGCGGGTCAGATTTAGTTCGCTGGAGCAGATTTCCTCCCCGTGCAGGTCACGGCCGACTTCGACCACCTTCCCTACTACATCACGGGCGCCCTCACGCCCACGGAGGTCAAGGCGGGCACGCCCTTCAGGTATAGGGATTCTCGATTTTTTAATTGCTTACCGTATCCGGAACATATAAAATAGTAGTGAAGTAGCGGGTACACCGTTCCGGTAGGGATTATTGATTTTTATCACTTACCGTATCGGAAACATACCGTATCCCGGTGATACAACGTAGGTTAAGGCGGGCACGCCGTTTCGGTAGAGAGAGTTTTTTTGTTGTTTTTTTCCGTCCACTTACCGTAACCCAAGCCAACCATATCCCGATGGGACAAAAAAAAGCAGCAGGTCAAAGCCTCAATTTATTATGGTTTGTTTCAAAAAAAAAAAGAAAACAGAAACTGATATCAAATCTTCTCCTTTCCGAGCGCATTAATTGGCTCGTTGAAACATACCATAAAACATCTCGTAGACGATAAATGATAGGAATAACAAAAACCGTAACCGATAAATGAAAATGAGGTTCGAAAATCAATCGGTAGCTCGCTTTAGAATCGGTGACGGCCGTGTGCACGGCGGCTACTTGAACTACCCGTTGGCAGATCGATCGACGGATCCGAGGTGAGGGCGGTAGGGGGTTATCGTGCGTTTCAAATGCTCAGCAAACTCAATGTGCTGGTTAGCGTATTGATTGTCTGGGAGAGAAAGAGAGGAAGGGAAGAGGTAGGCCGGAGGAGAGCAGGTAGATCGCACTAGCCTCCTCCAGGCCTCTTCCTCCCTCCTCCCTCCACTCAGTTCGTCAAAGGTCAGCTACGCGTGGAATTGAAAATAATCTCACGATATAAATGAAAGAAATGACAATGGGAATTGACGAGTTAGGACTCAGTTAGGTTTCAGGCTCATCATGAATTGCGAAAATTTCATATGTAATCAATAAGTGGTCGAACAGAGTTCCCTAAAATAAAATAATATGAACGTATGTAAAACCTTTCTGTTCCGATTGGCGGAACATTGCAACTTCGCTTACCGTTGCCCTTTTCTCAGACTGACGAGTAGACTTTCAATCGTAACGAAACAACTAGTCGTTTATTATGGAAATTACCCATCGCTCTCCTCATTCCTCACTGTCTCTCGTGAAGAAGGCGGTGCATTTCCCTATTAAACGACTAGTCGTTTCGTTACGATTGAAAGTCTACTGACGAGAGATGAGGTGAATTGATGAGACGAGAACATCTTCTCTTTCTTCAGATGGACACTCGTGCCCCTTTCTCAAGCAGAGAACGAGCTGATCGAACCGCGACTGAGGGCGTGCGGATTCAATGAGAAGGGTGAGAATTATTGAGAGTTCGAAATGTCGTCGTCTCTCAATTTTACACACTCTCTCGTCACTCTGACCAGTGAGAGAGCACGTGCAATGCAGAGACGATTAGCCGTATTTCGAACTCTAGAGAATCAGGGATGACAATTGGAAGACAAACCTCTTTAATTTCTGAACTAATACTCTTCAGCAGTGAAGACAATCAAGGTCGCAATTTGCTTTATTCTCTTCAATTAAACTATTCGCATTTGCCTTACAATATCCGATGCAAGCAACGATTTCAAATGTGGTGCAATTACAGGTTTCTTCGAGTGCGATCTAACAATGGAGGAACTGCTAACGAGACTGCCGTGGTGGGCGAAGATATCGTTCCTCTTTCTCATGGTTTGTTCATCCTAATTGAAAATTTAAGTTTCGTAATTCACAAAACAAAAAAAGTGAAACGATGAACCACGCAAAAACAAACACAGATTACAATTCGGGTTCTGCACGTACGCTGATGCTCAATAGATGTTTATCAGTGATAATGGATGGTGAAATGATAGAGGATAAATCAATATTCTAGGTCCTGATATTTGCCCCTGCAGCCTTCTGCCTCTACTGCATCCTGTTCAAAGTTCGACGTGAGTCGTTGTTTTTGCGATTTAACCTAATAAAAAACATTCACAACCTCAATCTGATTCACCTAGTGTAACCATCGCAGGCAGATGGTAAAAGTACCACTGCTGTATTGCGAAATGAGAAAAATAAGACCTTCACTTTTTGCAGACGAAATATTTTTCCAAATATGTTTCACCTAGCCAATGAAAGCGTACGTAAATTCATTTTTTAGTAGCTTTAACTTATCTCAGCTAAAAAAACCAGCAAAGTTCTGTGAATGATTCTTTTTCCTTCAAGGCCTGAAATTGTTTTGTAAAAGAAAATTGCTGAATTGTATCATATTTGCATGCCAAATAATTCCTTCGATATGGACTAATTCATTGACAATTCCTCTTCTAGGCGTGAAAACAATCAAGGAGGAGAGCAATCGGATGTACTACAATGAGGATGCGGATGGGAGGGGAGGTGAGACTGGAGGGGGGAAGACATCGGAGTGGGCGGGACTTGGAGAGTGGGCGGAGCTTGTATTGGTGCTCGGAGCTTGTAAAGTTGGCGGCGGGAATTTTAATGTGGTTTGTGTTAGGGGTGGCATAACTTACTGAATAGACGGAGCTTGGAAAGTGGGCGGAGCTTGTAAAAGTAGGTAATTTTTCAAAGTTTCCGTGGGCCTTCAGAAAACGGGCGGAGCTTGCAGCAGAGGCGTTCGAAATGGGCGGAGCCTAACAAAAGTGGGCGGAGCCTAATCGCCCTCCAGTTGCAGGCGTCGGCGTCACTCAGGAGTACCGGCGACGCGAACAGCGCGCGTTCGATCCGAGAAGGGAAACAGAGGAGCGCATCGAGTTCCTGAGCACCGAATGAGACAAAAAACAAACCAATTATCTAGTCGAGCGCTGAATAATAATTGCTATCACACCATTTAGAACTGTAGATGG
This sequence comes from Pristionchus exspectatus, assembly GCA_911812115.1. Lineage (NCBI taxonomy): Eukaryota > Metazoa > Nematoda > Chromadorea > Rhabditida > Neodiplogasteridae > Pristionchus > Pristionchus exspectatus. The sequence continues at coordinate 21,170,593 of OU461587.1, forward strand.
AAACTAGACAGATCATTCCAAATTCATGTGCCCCATTATTGACAATTTTGTTAACAAAAACTACGTTCCTAAGCTGCGAATGCGTGCTGAACATATTATGTTGCATGCTCTACAAGTTGTTTGGAATGGCTAGAGATCAACTGTTGCTTATGTCTTGTTCCCCCATTTCCCCAGCCAAATCCACGTCTTTCTCTTCTTTCACGGGTCCACTTTCTTCCAATGATAACAATTACACGATTTGGTAGCGTTCAGATAAACCATATTTATGATTTGCAAATAAATACACAGGTGTACAATATAAGAGCCAACCATCACTCAATCTGATTCACAGCGAGATGAGTATAATTTGGCTCATTTCGCAGTGAGAAAGCGAGTAGAGCTCGGAATATGAGCCGACGTTTCTTTACTTCGGTTACGCTCAGATCACTAAAAATGGTGAGAAAGTATGTGAAATGAAGAGACGGCCCCTCATATCTAGCTCTACTAGCGAGAGAGAGTGTGTGGAATGGAGAGAGTGGCTGCTCTACTTGGCCCGATCAATCATGGACTGAAGGACGAACAGGCCGGATTCTTCCGTGTCGTGGGCAACCTGAAATTAATATTATTGTCATTTATTATTTTTTTCAACCAGACAGGTCAAGTTATTTTTTATCCGATCCTATCGACTGAAATGATCAATTCAAAATATCCGATGATTAGTTAGCACAGCATTCCTTTGACTGGGTGGTGCGGTGAAAACGAAACTTTCTGCTATTTCCCACAAATCATGAATTAATATCTCCTGACGCGAAAACTCTGAGAGAGCAATAGAGTACGGTAGGCCGTCGCCCCTCGATTTGCATACTGAGATGTGAGAGAACCTCACGAACTGGTAGGCCAACCTAGGATAGGTGAGAACAGCCGTCATGGCGCAGAGGTAAGTTTGAAGTATAGGTTCGCAGCGGTCTGGGGTTCAACCCCCGGCCATGCACTTTCTCTTGCCTGATTTTGTAAGGACTACGGTAGGCATCTCACCATGCTGTGGGCTCTCTATTTCCGTTTTCTATCTATTTGGAATGCTGTGTTAGGCGAGCGATGAAACACAACCGATTTCTTTAAACGCTTGAACTGATCTGTTAATTTGGAAAAAAAAATGTTTTTGGATGAGTTTCATCCCGCGTTTAAGAACTGCACGAATATCGTGAATTGATACTAGTGCAGTTGATATTCCGTGAATCGCATCAGCCGATTATGACCTTGCGTACAGCACTTTAAAAAGCTAATTGCTGATAAAAAAAAAGGAAAAAAAGCTAATCACTCCCTAACGTATGTAGACTACAGTCCTGGCCCTTTCCTCAGTGAACACGGACCGTTCCGGACGGTCCCGGGCGGTCCCGGACGCTGTCCCTGGTCATTTTTGACCCAAAGTACAGCGAAATTTGATATGAACTCGGTAGCGTTAGAAAGCTATTGTGTTACACTATCAATGTGTGTTTTCAATTTTTTTAAAACAATTTCTTAAATTATGAGCAAATTGAAGGAGAAGCGACGTCAGTTTTGCAAAAATGCTAAAAATAGGGGTTAGGAGTACGGTAAGTACAATCTTTCAACCTATTTTTCTTTTTTTTCACATTTTCGCAAAAAGTGGAGACACCTCTCGTTCAATTTGCTCATAATTTGTGGAATTATTAAAAAAATTAGAAAACACACATTGATAGTGTAATACAAGAGCTTTCTAATGCTACCAAGTGTATAATATAGTGTATTATATTATCAAATTTCGCTCTGCTTTGGGCAGGGACCGCGGGGGACCGTCCGGGACCGTCCGGAACGGTCCGTGTTCACTGAGGAAAGGGCCAGGACTGTAGTCTGGATACGTTAGGGAGTGACAGTGATCGGCAATTAGCTTTTTAACGTGCTGTACGCAAGGTCGGAATTGGTAACATAATCGGATGATGCGATTCACGGAATATAAATTACAAGAATATCAATTCACGATATTCGTGCAGTTCTTAAACGCGGGATGAAACTCATCCAAAAACATTTTTCCTCCTGGACCGTCCCGGACGGTGCCCCGCACTTTGTGTTCACTGAGGAAAGAGCCAGGACTGTTGTTTCCCCGATGTGTGCAGCCCTCATAAAAGCCAGTTCCCGATAGCTTTCTACCATATTACCGTATCGACTACCGTAATCTCACCATGTGTCCGGCTCTCAGAATGTAGATCATCTGGAAGTTCTGGTACGTCTTGGTGTAGCCGGCGAGAGGGAAGGACTTGGTCTTGAACGGCTTCTGAAATGGATAAATCAGGATTGTAGAATGAAGAATTTGACTCTTGACATGATAACTAATCGATAAGCAAAGCATGGTTGCCTATAATAGTGAGACTCAGAGCAATGTCACAAACAATAGAATGCGAAGTCCAGCTGTAATAGATATATGTACTAGAATTCGAAATACGGGAAATCGTCTCATCATTTTCCATATTGTCTCACCGAACAGAGAGAGAGAGAGAGAGAGAGAGAGAGAGAGAGAGAGAGAGAGAGAGAGAGAGAGAGAGAGAGAGAGAGAGAGAGAGAGAGAGAGAGAGAGAGAGAGAGAGAGAGAGAGAGAGAGAGAGAGAGAGAGAGAGAGAGAGAGAGAGAGCGTGTGCGAAATGAAGAGACGATTACCCGTATTTCGATCTGTAATCAGTACCTTCGTGGCCGACTTGTAACTCTCGAGTCCCTTCCACGTAAGACGGTTGATCCAGCGCTCAGTTCCTGCAGAAAGCTACGTTATCTACATCTCTCAGCGCCTTTACGCGCAATAATTGGTCATACAATTAGGAGTGCATTCATCATTGGAATAGTAGCACTACTTATTCCTAAAAGACTATCATGAGATACTGCACTAGGTCGGATCAGAATAATTTCGGCAATAAGTGTTAGTCTCACGACGTATCGTGAGAATATTTCCCATTCCACGCGTTGCTGACCTTTGACGAACTGAGTGGAGGGAGGAGGGAAGAGGCCGGGAGGAGGCGCTAGTGATCTACCTGCTCTCCTCCTCCCTACCTCTTCCCTTCCTCTCTCTCTTCCAGACAATCAGTACGCTAACCAGCACATTGAGTTTGCTGAGCATTTGAAACGCACGATAGCACTACTTATTCCTAAAAGACGGCACTATCATGAGATACTACTGCACTAGGTCGGATCAGAATAATTTCGCAATAAGTGTTGTCACATGACGTATCGTGCGTTTCAAATGCTCAGCAAACTCAATGTGCTGGTTAGCAAGCCATTGATTGTCTGGGAGAGAGGAAGGGAAGAGGTAGGGCGGAGGAGAGCAGGTAGATCACTAGCCTCCTCCCGGCCTTTTCCTAACTCCGCCCATCGAACGGTAGGTAGTCAAAGGTCAACTACGAGTGGAATGGAAAATAATCTCACGACGTATCATATTTCTCACCGATGGTATCGCAGATGAGATCGAGCTGGCCGTTGAACACAGTGACCTGGAGGCCGTACGAGAGGAGTTTGTCGACTGGAAGAGAAAGATCAAAGATCAACTATCAGATAAAACATGATCTTGCTGGGCATCTATTTTCCGAGGAACTCCGAAAGATCAAAGATCATCTCCTCACTCACCCGAAGCTCTCGTAATACCCGTAATTTTTTTTTCACACACTAAAGCATTTATTTCGTAGGGCTCGGGATCCCCACTTTCAAAGGAAAGCTTTGAAAGATCAAAGATTATCACCGCCCCCCTTACCGGTAGAGTGCGCAATTCGGGACTCCGTCTCTTCATTTCGCACACTCTCTCGCCTCTCTGACCGGTGAGAGAGTGTGCGAAATGAAGAGACGGCGACCCGAATTGCGCACTCTACTTACCGGTGGCCCAGTTGGGCGTCATGAAGTCGCCGGACTGCTTGTTGAACACCATGCCGGACTGGGCTGAAATGACGAAATCGGTTTTGTAAATCAATCAATAAGTCGATAATCTACCGTATACCTCCGAAGTGGACGTTGTCGGGGATGATGCCGAGCTTGTTTCTGATCACCTGCGAATTACCGATTGTTTTTGGTACGGTAGCAAAGGCCGTCTACCGTACTTTTCTCTATCGTATCCACCAAGTTACTTTATAAAGTCAGTCCCCGATCGCTGTGTACCGTACTCGCGCCCTACCGTATTAAAAAAAACTCGGAAAAAGTCAGTCCTCAATAGCGGTCTATCGAACTCGCTCCCTACCGTAATAAAACATGTAATAAGTTAGTCCCCGATCGCTGTCTACCGTACTTACCGTATCCATGTAGTTGTCGAGGGCGTCCAACTGGAGCGGGCGCACGTGGCGGTCGTACAGCTTCTCTGATATCGATTGATTTGTGATTTTTAAATCGTAAACCCGCACGGTCTACACGCATTGCACAAGCCTGTGTTAAATAGCTTCTCTGAGAATGAATGATTGATTGATTATTGATTTTTTCAGCATCAGCAACAGCACGGCGATAATTTTCCCACTCACTACCCTAGCGTACATAATAGTGGTGAAACTCATTCTAACCTCCAATCTCAATTTTTTTGTTCTAAAATTGTTTGCGCTAGAAAAGTCCGGAAATGTTTCACAACTGCTACGAGGGGGGGGGGTGGGGGTTATGGAGAGGCAGTGATTGTTGGAGGGCTGACATAGAAGAGATATATTACTTTAACTCAAGGATCAAAGTTCAAAGATCACTCACCAACGTGCGTTCTCGTGTCGATTCGGTTCGTCTTGATCGCCGCTGACCACGCGTCCGAATCGCCCTGCTTGAGTACGTTGTACCAGCTGACGCCGTCCGTTTCCTGCGGGGAAAAGGGATTATCGATTTTCATGGTTACCGTAATCCTAGACTGCCCATCCATTGGCTAAGCGCTGCGCGTTTCTTGTGGGGGGGGGAGAGGAATTATTGATTTTTCCAGCTACCGTACCCTTAGATGAGATTACGGTACACCATTTTCCTAGTTAAGAAAGCGGTAGACAAAAACTAACTAAAGCAGTAACTGAGTAAGTTGCTACGCAAATGAATCGACGCAAAAACATATTAAAAAAAGTATTTTTTTATAGTTTTTCCTTACGATCTCGATGAGCTCCTCCATGGAGCTCCAACAGTTCGTTGCCTGCGACCACTTGCCCGAGTCGACCAGGGACTAAATTACTTATTTATTTGGTAAAATGAATAAAAAAATAAATATTTAAATAAAAAATAAACTAATCCCTACCTGGCAAGAGGCGGCCTTGGTGTTGACGCGGTCAAGTTGTTGCTCGTCAAGGTACGACTGGAAATGTTTATTTTTATTTTTTATTTTTCGTTTTTCGTTATTGATACAACACTTCAACGATATTTTTCGCATGAAAATCGTGATTCTTTTCTTCCGTTGCAGATACGAGTGCTGTGCACTTTTATCAGTATTGATCCTTGCTCACAAAAAGTGCGCCACGTGCTTATTGCACTTTTTCGATTGCCTTCCGTGGCTAGCTGCTCAAAAATTAACGTAGCCTTCAGTTGAGACATCGTCAACATATTTTTTTTGTTTTTTTCACGATATTTCTTTTTGGATGGGGTGGAAATAATTCACCAACCTGCGCATACAAGTACTCTCCCCACGTGTTCACATAGTCCATGGCCGAGATCCACGAGTCACCCAGACCGACTCCCTTGAACTTGGTCAGCGGGATGACACCGGCGCTGACTGCCTGGAACATGTGATCTTTGATCTCTGATAATCGTCAGGTGGCCAACAGAAAGCCAGTTTTTGTGCAGCACATAATCCATCTCAACTGCACCGCAATGGATGTGTTTCACGAATCGTTCAAGGATTTCGCGATTCGCCTAACAACAATTTTATTACGAAGGGCGTGTCTAAAAAAGAGCCAATAATGTGTGAATTTCTGTATCAAAGACTTTTATGGATTCTATAGCTTCCAAATTTAGGAAATCCCTGAAAGCGCGTGTACATCTCACCATAGAGTTCGAAATACACGGGTCGCCGTCTCTTCATTGCACACACTCTCTCACCGGTCAGAGAGGCAAGAGAGAGAGTGCGTGAAATGAAGTGACGGCGACCCGTATTTCGCGAACTCTATCTCACCAGATGCAGTTGGGCGGCGAACTCGGCGGTCATCTTGCCTCCGTAGCTCTCGCACACGATGAAGAAGGGACGGGTACGGTATCTGCAGATTACGGTTACTATTTACGGGATATCAATTGGGGATACTCGGTGATTCTTGTCATAATGGAGAAGTACTGTAGCCTTCTTAGTGAAGCATAGAGAGGACAAGAGGGGAAGAAGGGTAGATGACAGATAGATTTATCATCAATTTGAGACGTTTCGAGCCGTTCGGCTCATCATCCTTCTTCCCCTCTTGTCCTCTCTCTGCTTCACTAAGAAGATTACAGTATTTACCGGTTCCATTTCCCGGTTCTCTTCGTTTTCACATGCTCTCTAGCTTTGTCTGACCGGCGAGAGAGTATGCAAAATGGAGAGACGAGAGAAAAAAAACGTGAAGAAAAACTCACTCGGGATGGACGGAGAAGAAGTCGATGGCCCACGTGACGAGGTCCTAAAAATAATATCGATTGAGACTTACTTGAATCTTGACAGGCGTGGATCCCACTTTGTCTCATGACTGTATAAAATCGCTTGACGTGGTCCTTGCCCTTTTTTTAACCTTTACCTTGAGAAGCCCCGGCTTTCCAAGTATCTTTCATGGATACCATTCTGTCTTTAGATAAGATGTGCCTGTACAATAATGCTTACATTGCCGATCTCCGCCACGTTGGTTGTGTATTGACTGTTCGATTCGACGTACGAGAACCCGGTGCCGACTGGGTTGTCCACGAAGATGAGGTCACCCAGTTGCAGCTGCAAGTTATCGGGATTCCATTAAAATTGAAAGATAACTACAACAAAAGAAGGCATGGATTATTGCATTTTTGCTTTTTTTTTAAAGCGTTTGTAGTTTTTTTCAAATTATAGAGCAAAAAAGGGACTATCGACGAAGATGAGGTCACCGAGTTGCAGCTGGAAATTAACGGGTTAAAGTTCTATGAAGCATAAAGCTGTGATGCGCATCTGGCTAGTCATTTTTTATTCACTAGACTATAGTGCAAATGGATTATCAAGTAAGGTCACCCAGTTGCAGCTGGAAAGGAAATTTTGCTTTACGCCCCTCAAATAACAGCCCTCAGATCTCATTCGTTATGAATATTTTTCAAACTAGCCAGCTACGCTCGCTTCGCTCGCTCGCTGGCTAGGTGTCGCCGGGTTGTGATAGTCTTCTGCGAGTGCTTCGCAACGCCGAGTTATCTCAGTCATCAAAAAACGCTTCGCACACGCTTCGCTAAAAAAGCTTAAAACTGACACAACGAAAAAAATTTGACCACGTGAACTACTATGGTATACTGTAATCGCAGGGCAGGTTTTCAAACAGACAGACAGACAGACAGACAGACAGACGGACAGACAGACATTAACTTTTTATATTACTAATGAGGACGGCAATCGAATTAAAAGTGGGTCAGTTCAGAGTCAATTCTAGGAGCCGTGAAACGTAACCTATCATTCCCCTACACTTACTAGTTCGGAACTTCTTCAGTTTTTGGCCCAGGCAACAACCGCTCCGAATGTGGAGGGGGTGGGGAATGCGAATGGGGAGGGAGGTAATGCTCTGCGAGAAAAGCCTGGGCCAAAAACCGAAGAAGTGCCACTAGTTCTACGTGATTCGTGATTGATTTCTTGATAAGTCACATATCTTATATGTCTGTATGTCTGTCTGTCTGTCTGTGTGTGTGTGTGTGCAACGTCTGTCACGCTTTCGTTTTTTGCTCATAACTCGGCCCAAACTGATCGTACACGTCCATCTCCGGTACCATTGGACTTCTCATGGATTTCTCTTTTTCCTCATTCATTTCATTGATCAGCAAGCGCGAGAGGCTACGGAAATTGAAGAGAGTCAGACAATCAGAGAGTCCAGAACTCACCCAGGTCGCCTGATTGTCCTCGTCGGTCATCGTCTTCGGGCCGAGCTCTTGGAAGTTACCGTACCCGGTGGAGGAGGATCCGGGACCACCCTGCAACAATCGGGTAATGACTTTATTCCGCAGTTCGTTTATTCCGTACCATTGCGGCACTTCATATTGTTGCAATGAAACACCACTATGCTACCGTCATGCTATCTTTCTGAGTAGGGTTGGCTAAACGATACTCTAAACGTGGCAGGTTTAGCTCCCCCTACGCTCAATGCCCTTGAGATCGGAAGCACTCTCTTCATACCACACGCTCTCTCGCTCGAAACTAGGGAAAAGCTAGGGGAGGGGGAGCTAAACCTGCCACGTTTAGATTATCGTTTAGCCAACCCTATTTCTAAGGCCATCATGGCCCCATTATGGTGTCTTTCTGGGTCCCTTATGGTAGCCTTCTGGTTACGCTCTGGTAACAATGTGGTTCCTGATATATCAGCATACCTGTAGCCACATGAACAGCGGGCGGTTCTCGTCGGCCTGCTCCGCTGCGTACAGCCACCAGAAGGTGTGCGCGCCCGTGCGGATCAGCGAGTAGCCCCAGTCCTGCAATTGTTGTTGTTGTTGTTGTTGTTTTGCTATTATTGTTTTGACAGTCACCCTCATTTTCAGGCCTGATTAGGTGGTAGATACATTGAAAATGCCCTTCTGTCATTGTTTTGTCAGTATCCAATAGATAGAGTCGCGAGTTTTCCTGGGATCCCAAAGAAACTTTGCAAAGCCATCGGCTAAATGTGTACCCAGAACGAGAGCGAAAGTCATGCCTTGAAGTTTGATGCCGGAGCTAATCCGCAAACTTTGCAACACACGCGCTCTGTTGCTGTCATCTAAGGATGACCAGTGACGAATTTGCCACGAATTTATCAGTGATTGCCTGTGCCCTCTCCATTTTGTCTTCTATCTCTCCTTTTCTGACCGATAAGAGCAAGTGGGTGAGTGTCCGAGCAATTTATCCTAGAATTCTCAGCAGCTAAACGCGTCAGAAAGACACGAGAGATAAGAAGACAATTCTAGCTTTTCAGCAATTCCCAGCCAAGATGAAATTATCAAATTATCCACCACTATCGAATAAATCAGAATTTCTAAGCATCGTATACCTCATTATACTTGAGCGGTCCCGCAAACGTGTTGACCGTGTTGTTGGCCTTGGAGGGCGGAGTAGTGGCGGCAAGGGCCGAGGCTGCCAGAAGGCAGACCAGGACGAGCGAGACCATCCTGAAATTATATTTTAGGGTAAGAATTGAAATTAAAAGAGGGGAAATGAAAGACACGATACACGTTGAGAAGGAATGCATATTATAACCAAATGTAAAGGAGGTGATTCGCTTCTCCGTAGGAAAACAACGAAATAATCACGGAAAGAGAAGAATGAGTATGCGCGTTCCTCCGTTGTCATTCAGCAATGGAAGGAAGTCGCGGCGAGAATTTAGGCAGATAAGAATTAATAGTGATGATGACCAGGAAGTTCGAGATCTCTATACGATCCAACCCGTTGATTAAGAGAAGTTAACTCAAGAAGGATAGTGCAGTAACGCATAGTCAGTCAGACTCGAGAAAGTGCGAGCAACTGTCGCGAAGGAATGAGAGGGACGAAGTGAAAGATCAACAGATGTAAGAAGGGTGAGATGGAACGAGGCGACACGGGGTTGGAGAAGGGGCGCGAGGGATCAGATAGTCGGATTCTCTGAGAGTTAGGCAGTCGATCAGAGATTTGTAGATATAGGAAGGAATGGGGAGAATCAGGTTTTCGAGACTCAATGCATTCCCGTCTGCTTCCTGCTCAAGAGAACAGGAGAGCGGTGAGAAACGAGAGAAGTGAGAAAGGAGGGACAGTTGGTCAGTGGAAGCGGAGATGGAATGAACGTTTTTGAGCTCGTTTTTGAGGCGGGAAAGAATGGAGCGATTTATGGCAGAAACGACTCGAAAATCGAGAATCGCTGATGGCAACAAAGCTAATTGAGCCGATGAAAGTCAAGCGAAATTGAGTTTGATCTCCTTTCGGAATCTCCTTCCTTTCGGAATGGGAATGGAGCGGAAGCGGTCATAAGTATGAGGTAGAAAAGAATGAAAACGCTCGTCTCTCTCGTATTTTGTTGCCAGAAACGGATTGTGTGCAACTGTATCGCCTGGGATAACACTACTCGGTATGGCGTTCATGGGTATCAAAAATTGCAAGAGAGCGTTATCAAATGAGAATTTCGGGACATTTTCGCGTGATCCGAATGAGAAGGACAAATGAGAAGGACTATCTAATAGCGGGCTTTATAAATACAATGATATGTCTTTCGTTGCATCAGAGTCGCGTGGAGAAGGAATCGGGAGGCACTGATACGGTCAGCGATTGATAAGAATGAGCGAAGGAGAAGGATGAGGGAGAGGAATAAGGATCTCGCTCATTTCCCCGTACTCTCTCGTTTCTCTGACTGATATAAGATATAAGGCAGAATGAAGAGACGAGAACATTGTCTCATCAATGAGCTCTCCCCGCTTTAGATAGCCTCTCGCCGGTCAGCGGGGGGAAAGGAATTCATTGAAGAGACGAGAGGCTGGAAGTTGTGATCCCTATTAGATCAGAATGAGTCGAATTAGACTGACGTCTTTGAACACTGGCATGAGGTGGGAACGAACATCGCCAGAAGGTTTCCTAATCGTTCTAAAACCTTAAATGCACGTCAAAACCATTGATGAGAATACAAAAGCAATGCCAGTAGGTAAATATCGTTGTGATCGTTTTCAAAAGTTAGCCAAATATTCCTCGCCTTGGTTATCTAATTTCAAACAAAAAATTCGAATGTTAGTAGTAATAGTATCCTTTGAGCGGTACAGCTGGCACAGGGCGAAGAAAAAAACAGGGCGAAACTACGCACAATTACAGAGAAACCGGACGATCCTACCGCTCACAACGAGTGATGAACGAGGGAATGAGAAGGGAAATGAGAATGAGAGCCATTTAGAAGGCAACGAGATCTTGCGAAAAGATCGCGCATTGCCATTATTGTGCATTTTATTGAGCGATCGTTCGAGCAGTTTGTGAGTCTTATAAGTCTTATAAATCCTTTCAAAATTTATGAAAATTGCCGCTGTTATTACAGTTTTTTTTCCATCGCACGGATAAGCGAGTGATGCTGAGTGGATGGAGTAGGGAACAACTGCAAGTAGCTCAATTCGGTTCATACCAAATGCAAGTCTACGATAATCCCGTACCAGAACGGAGACGAATGAAAATTAGACATTTAGATGCATAAATTATTTTTTATCATTCACCATTATTGTTACGGTTTTTTTGTCTTGTCAAGTAATTTGATTATTTGTTATGTTGTATAGATAAAGGGACCAGTCGTTGAAATGTGGCGAATATATTCCTTCTGGGCGCTCTCACATTTCCCTGCTGGCATAGCTACATTTTTGTTTTTTTTGGCAATTTACATATTTGGATACGTGGTTAGTAAATGCAAATTTCACAACCCCATCCCATCCATCTCCTATATCCTAGTGGGTAGAGCGCTCGCCTTCCTTCCCCAAGGTCGGCTGTTCGAGTCCTCCCCTCGGCGTCCGGCAAAAGAGATCAGTCGGTGACGAATTGTGCAGGGGTCCTGAAATCGGTCGAGATGTGTACCGATGAGAGGGCGATAGAGGCGGCAATCGGTGTCGTCTCTGCGTCCTCCCAGAAAGAGAGCACCTACCGAGACTGAATCTTTTTTGGCTTTTCGCTATTTTTTTTATTCTGCGGTAACTATTTTGTTCTTGATTTTGATTAACATTGTTTTACTGCTCATTCGCAATAGTTTATGTGAAAAGAAACTGAACATGAATGCTGAATCAGGATCTTTATCACAAAAACAACCAGACTGAGTCATTATTTGTGTTTTTTGGCTCAGTGATGATTAGCGGTCTTCACGTTTGTACACTTATTCACTGCCCAGTGGACTTCTCTTAAAAACTGCTAGTGCAGCTGTTCACCTTAGTATGAGTGCTCTTTCCGTTATCCCTTGCTTTCTTATCAGCTCCGGTCCATTTTTGATTAATTTTACACTTTGATCGGTATCTATATAAATTTTGTTCTGTGGCAAGTTTTCCACTCCAATAGTGCCGAATTTTGTCCGATCTGGTGTGATCTTTCGCTTTCTTATCAGCTCCGGTGCCTCTTTCTTACTTCTCTCTCTCTCTCTCTGCTATGGGTTCACTATAGCTATGAGTCAGATCATGCCACGTCACTTCTCGCATAGTGGATTTCAACTGATCGCCAGATTCGCCACCATTTTTATAGACCCCAAAATACGTGACGCAGTTTCTTCATTTTCCCCATATTATTTCACACCCATATTCAATGCACGGGTCCAAAAACTTTCCATTTTACAGCAGTATACGGCATGGGAGCTGTGTATTCTCGAGTGTGCGGTCCTCCTCGAAAGGTATCTAAATTGCTGGATTCAAACCAATCTGATCAACGCTTGTCAAATTGCTCTCACAAATCATCCTATCACCTGATTCTCAACATTCCACTCGCCTGCAAGAGGGAAAGAGAGAAAATTGAAAGAGAAGATTGCCTAACGAGGGTGTCAAAATTAATTTTGTGCATCAAAATCCCATTTATTTACACCTATCCCACCGATCATAATCTTTTTGATTGCTAAAAACTCGAATAATAAGAGAGGTTGAACGACCAAATTTCGGGTTTTGTGAATCAAAAACTGCATAAATCACATTATCACAGGAATAACACTTTTAATTATGTGAAAGTGGAATAATTTCAGCGCTTGAACGTCCTAATGTCCGGTCTGAGCGCATCGGGAAAGACGTCGATCCAATGCCGCCTCCGATTTGGCATATTCCCAACGGAAATATGTAGCTACGTCAGTATGTTTTTTTTGCTGTTGTGTCTCAATTGGGCCTGGTGTGAACTGGCGATGCGTTCAGTTTACATTGTTTCATGCTAGTAAGAGCAGTGACAGAGTATTGAGAAACTGGAGACAGCTCAATCATAATATTTTTCAGGCACGATATCCGAAGACATCGAGATTAACAGCTCCTTGTCAATATTTCTGCACGACCTCGGTGCATCGGCGAAGATGCGCGAGCAGCACGTGCGATGGTGGAGGGATGTGACGGTGAGATGAGAAACAGGGCTGTCAGGGTGAAGAATCCGTCTCCTCACTCCGAGCGCTCTATCACCGATCAGAGGAGATGTGAGTGAGCACGCGGTAGAGACGGATTCTGCACCACCCTGGCAGACCTAATGAGTGCTGAAGAATAGTAATGCATCTGAAATACCTTGACGCTTGCACTCAATCTCGCAATGTTATTTTCTTTCCATTTTTTTACGAGAATGTTTCGGCTAAGAATAATACAATTATTGAAATAGAATTCTAATGTTCAAAGTAAAACTTCCTTAGGCCCTGATCTACGTGATCGACTGCGTGGACGAGGACCGACTGGAGGAGGCAAGGATCGAGTTGCATGAGCATTTGAGTGACGCGAATATGAAAGGTTTGATATTCTTGGGGTGCTGAAAAGCACAAAGGCACATCTCTGTATCTAATGATACAGAGAAAAACTTATGTGTTGTGCCGTTGTGGTTCCGAAGCACTACGAAAGAAAAAAAACTGCAATTTACAGACAAGAAGCTGCTCGTGATCATCAGCAAACGAGATCTTCCAAACGCACTCAGCGACGAAATGCTCGTGGATCGATTGAATTTGAACGCAATTAAAGGAAGAGAGGTCGGATTTCGAAAAAAAAAACACTTCGGGACGCATCTCTATCAAATTATCGCCTTATTTTATAACACCTTTATTCCAGTGGAAAATACAATCGACAAGCGCAAAAACTGGCGAAGGCATCAGTGAAGTCTCAGCCTGGCTCGAGCAATTGGGCGATTTGTAACTTTATTGAAATAACATTGCAAAATACATGTGATTGTGGACATTGAGCAATAAATTATTTTTTTGAGTTATCAGTACAAGATAATCGATCTACACGTCAATAACAATGTAAACGATACAGTAGTACAGGCTCACTATTATTATTTTAACAATATTAAGCTGTGTGTGTATTATTTCTGTCTTAAGAGACCATCCACCAGAGAATTTGAAAATATCAAATTGTTTATCGGAAGCTCGTTGGGTCTAGCCCATTGCCCGTTGAGGTAGTGGATATCTTCATTCCAGGTGTCAGCATGAAGAAGCGCGTCACGAATCTTAAAATATCCGTTCCTTATTATGGACACCTCAGATACAGCTAGCAAAAGGCCATAATTATCGCATGAGAGTAGAAATATGAGGCGAAAGTGTGTGAAATGAAGAACACGCGGCAATTATCAAAGATCAAAGATCAAAGATCAAAGACCAAAGATCAAAGATTAAAGACCAAAGATCAAAGATCAAAGATCAAAGATCAAAGATCAAACCTCCTGTACGGGCCGATGAGGTAGATCGTGAAGATGGGATTGAGAATGGAGGGCACTGCAGCGGACTGAAAATATGAATTTTTGAATATTGTTATATTTTTGAATAAGCATATTTTATTTTTTTTTGAAGTAATTACCAAATAAACCATCTCCTGCAGCTCGAAGTGGTCATATCCCAACATGGACATTACTGCGAACAGAATGACTGCGATGATTATTGCACTCGGGAGAAGGGCGTGGTAGGTGAGGGCCTGGAATTGCCCTCATATTATTGAATACAATATTTGTAAACTCATTTCTGAATTGCGTTAGCGCTTAAAAATGATGTTTTCAATGTAGATAAAATGTAGAATTATTGCAAATGTTACGAGCCAATAATTATAGTGGAGAAGAACACGTGTAGTGAATCGACGTAAATAATGAATTTTTGATAATTGTTCAGCCTTACAGACCGATTATTAGTCATTGTATGAGGCGATTAGGCAGCTGTTATGCATGTCGATGATTTCCATTGTATTGCATTACAAGTAACGTCTATCTCTATTATCCATGCTACCTAACTCGTTCTGATCGACAAGACAGTTGGTAAATGAAGAGACACAAATGCTACCGTCGCGCAACCTTTAATTACGATTTTATTTCTTTTATCACGCCACTCACCTAAGAATCGACCTAATTCTGTCAGCGGCTGGAAATTCGATGTTGAAATTTTTACTGATTTGGGTCCCATCTGGTCCCACTAGGTCCCCTATAAATGGATTAGTGTCAGAGATCATTCCCGACCGAGCTGCAGCACCGTGCAGCTGCAGCCAGCTAACTTCGAGGCTCCTTTTCTGCCCTTCAACGTGGACCCCGGAAATACTTTTCTTCTTGAGCTAGGGTTAATTTTTGATGCTCTATCGATCTAAACTGGTCGTTTATTTCTATCATGATTTTTAACAATGATATACGTTTTCCAGCTGAATCATGAAAACCGCTCGAAAACCCACAAATTTTTTGATTCCTATTTATAGAGCTCGTCATGAGGATTCGAATGATAGGTCTGCGCTCTCATAGCCCGGCCCGGAAGTTGGTTTTCATGTCGAAAAACTGACTTTCCCTTCTCTAAACTATATTTTCAACTACTCTGGCCTCTTCATTCTGCTCTCTCGCGAGCAATGACCCGGTGTTAGTTGTTCAATAATGATATGTTTCATTGAATCTTTAAACTTTTTTTGTTAGGTCTCTTTAAAGGTGGTTGAAACATATCACTAACAAGCAACTGACACCGGGTCATTGCTCGCGAGAGAGCAGAATGAAGAGGCCAGAGTAGTTGAAAATATATTTTATAGGAGGGAAAGTCAGTTTTTCGACATGAAAACCAACTTCCGGGCCGGGCTATGAGAGCGCAGACCTATCATTCGAATCCTCATGACGAGCTCTATAAATAGGAATCAAAAAATGTGTGGGTTTTCGAGCGGTTTTCATGATTCAGCTGGAAAACGTATATCATCTTTAAAAATCATGCTAGAGATAAACGACCAGTTTAGATCGATAGAGCATAAAAAATTAGCCCTAGCTCAAGAAGAAAAGTTTTTCCGGGGTCCACGTTGAAGGGCAGAAATGGAGCCTTGAAGTTAGCTGGCTGCAGCTGCACGGTGTTGCAGCTCGGTCGGGAATGATCTCTGACACTAATCCATTTATAGGGGACCTAGTGGGACCAGATGGGACCCAAATCAGTAAAAATCTCAACATCGAATTTCCAGTCGCTGACAAGTTCAGGCCATTCTGAGTCGATTCTTACGTGAGTGGCGTGTTATACCTGGATCAATCTCCTATGCAGCACTCGCACGTGCGGGGAAGAGCGAAAGACGAGACGCTCGATTAGAGATAGATTCTGCGTTATTTTTTTCAAATAAATTTACTATTTTTTTTAAATAAATCTAACCTTCTGCCGAGCATGAATGATGTAGCAATACAGGGGAATTGGAACAATGGCAAAGTAGCCCAGCATGATGGCGCTTCGAGGCTGGAGAATGGACAGAAACCCTGATAGACTCTCCATTTGAATGAATCTTTCGTGGATGAAAACCTGTGAGCACTCTGTAATCTGTTTCAACCGATCGAGAGGGATACGTTTTGCGCACGAATTCTTGTACATCCCTCAGTGGCGATACAGATGTGAGCATGAGTACCTGGAACATTTTCGAAATATAAAATAATAAAAAAAAAAAAAAAAAAAATAAAAATCAAAATTGTTATTTCGAGTAATGATTACAGTGTGCGCCAGCGTCGGTAGAAGCGCAGCGAGCAACAACATTTGTAATCGCCACATCCCAAAGTTCGCTCGGACCATGATTCTGCTTCTAAATTTGTCGTTGAAAGACTGAACTTTGCCGGCAGTTTTCACCTGTACCAGAAGGAGATTGCCAGCAGAACCTGTGAGTGGAGCAGAGAAATCACCAGAAATTGAGTGAGCACAAGGCACAAATCACGATTGATTGCCAGACAAGGGCCTGTAAATTTAGATTTAATTAAAATTATTAATTATTATTATTTAGCCTCACCAAAAGAGAGATTGGCCCAGGAAGTTCCGGAGAAGACGATTCTGCAACAATATTGTATTTTTTATTAATTAATAATTAATTAACAAACCGCTGCCAAGTCAGCACGTCAGAAACATCAGCGATCAGGTCATTTATGGCGCTGTTGAGTAGGATTATCGAGTATTCCTAAAAATATAAAAGTTAAAATTACTTACTGTGAGCTACACTCACTTTGATGTGGACCGGACTCGCCCAAATAATGCAGACTATAAGCAGGGCGTTTGCGTTCACTCCAATAAGCACGAAAATGAGATGGAGTGGCTCGAGAAACATATCTGAAGCAAATTCGGTTTAAAGTTGAATGGGTGCATCGCGTAGTAAAAATCGAAACAAGAATCTGATTATTATAACTCTGAAGCACCGAGAAGTCGCAAAAAAACGCAAAACAACGAGGAAATTATTGGATACAGACAGCATTGACGTTGATGTCTGATATGACACACATAACACACTGCGACAAGCCCCGCAGCCGCACTAATCGAGTCAGTTGAGTGATCTCAGCCAACACCTGCGATCACAATCACACCTGGCCCGGTTGGGAAAGATTAGCGCCGTTTGATGATGATGATATTCTGACCAGCGAGACAGGCATGCACGATAGGGTTGGCTAAACGGTACTCTAAACGTAGCACGTTTAGCCCCCCTCCCCTACCCCTAGTTGCGACGAGAGAGCATGCGGAATGAAGAGAGAGCTTCCGATCTCAGGGGCATAGACCGTAGGGGGAGCTAAACGTGCCACGTTTAGAGTACCGTTTAGCCATCCCTAATGCACGAGATGGAGCAACGAAATCAATCTCTTCATTCGGCGAGCTCCCTAGAGTTCGAAGTATGGGTTGTCGTCCCTTCATTCCTCGTACTCTTAGACCGGTCAGAGTTACAAAAGCTCAAGCGGAATGAAAAGACGATAACCCGTATCTCGAACTCTCGAGCTTGGTCGCAATTCAGGCAAAGGAAGAATACGTTTTATTACAACAATCAACTGAAGAGATCAGTTCTTGATTCCTTAGGTACTACGATATGTGTACCTCGAGAACACAGTGATGATTTTTCGATACAGAGAAGAACAGGTTCCAATAAACGGGCACACTTGCGGGGAAATCGCAGGGGAATTCGCAAGAGATCGTAAGCAGTTGGAAATAAGCAGAAATACGACCGAATTCGCGAATTTTCTTTCTTTTGTTCTCGATACCATTTCTCGTTCCTCTAAATAGATTATGAGTTGCCCGAGAACACAGTACACTTGATGATTACTCGATACTGAGATTCCGATAAACGGGCACACTTGGGAAAATTTTGAAAATTACTTAGGAATACGAGAAATCAACGATCGAAATTTACGACGTAGTTGGACACCATTCTTGCTTTTGTGTTATATTTTGGAAGCACGGAGAGTAACCAGACTATAGAGCTCAAAATTCGAGCCGCCATTTCTTCATTTCACACTTTCTCGCCAGCTCGAGTAGCACAAAAGTGGAACGAAGAGACGGCAGTTAATATTTTTCGACACCAGACAGATGACGGTGATTTATTGTTCGCACTCGAATGTCATTAATTGTCAATAGTCCAAGAAGCAAAACAACAAGACGGTAACACATACCGCATTTACAATTAATCTATTGTCAATCTGGAACAGTGCGGTTTATGTTCTCTCTGAACATGACTCGAGTTACATGAGTCCGGATTTCATTGAGCCTTGGGCTAGGAATACTTTTTTCAACTATTTTAAAAATTTATAATTTGCAAGTTCGAAGTATGCGGAAGTTCTGAAGTGCATAATTTTGTTGTGATCGGGTATACGTGATTTCTTTGTGCAGTAAAATTGTTATTCTCGTTAGCGAGACGGAAATATTTTTTCTAACAAAATATCGTGAAATGCAAGTTTATTACGATTTTGTTCAAGTGCGAGTGCTATTCTAGACCCCAGACTGATGAGAGAAAAAATGAAGGATATCAGCGTGTCCAGAAGGTTTATTTCGTCTATACTCCAAACGAACCTGAAAAAATGTTAGAACTGCTTTCCTCACTTTCGTTCATGCACCTCGACTTACTGAATCTTCCACCAAACGCATTTTGTAGATTTTGCTTCTTTCTGAACAATGCGTATCTGCTACGAATGAGAGAGGTTTTTTTAAAATTTGATTTGAGAAAATAATGTTGTTTGTAGGTGAGCAAGACAGTTAGAGACAAGGTTGATATTTCAGCTCTTCGTTACCGAAAAACGTCCGTAAAATACTGCAAAGTGTTCAAATTCAAGGCAAGTGATTGTTAAAATTTATTTTTTATAAATAAATATATCTCAGAAAAATGAAGACAAAACGAGACGGCCAGCAATATATCTATATTTTCCAAGTCGTCTCTTGTTCTCATTATGGAAGAATTGTTTCGCGTGCGTTCTGAAACAATTTGACAATGTTTATTTCGAGATCAATTATCCATCCCAAGTAAGCCGGCTAATTATTAATACTGAAATTTAAACATAAAATCAGAATCTTACAATCGCAATGTCATTGGAGCATTTGCGAACACTCTTCGAGTGCGTAAATCCTTTTGTTGGTCAAGTCGAGTTTGTGAGCGTTTCACTCGATACCGATTCATCAACCGCATACACGACTTTCTTCGCGGGACACTGCGTAAAGCGAGTTAACATCGAACCAAACATATTCGAAACAAGGGACATGTAAGCTCGTATTTGGAAAACTTTTAGAGCGAAATATCTGCAGAGTTACCCCAATCACCTTTATCCGGGGCATTTCTCCAACTTTGGCTGTTTGTAACTTGCAACACCTAACTAAACGTACGCAATAAAATTTAAAATAATAACTACATAACGTTATTCAGATGCGCACCAATTTCTGCTGCTTCTTGGAGAGACTGTTGAGAACATAACTATAGTTATGAAGACCACGGGTCCAGAAAATGTCGCTGATTTCACAACATTAGCTCACACTCTGCTCAGTGGGCCGTGCAAAAGAGTTGACTTGAGTGATAACTGTCCGACGATTTCGCAGGCAGACGTGGAAAAGCTTATTCAGGTAAAATATCGACGAAAAATCGAATATGAATTAATTTTGTGTCAGATATTCCACCATTTCGAGCGAAAAGTCACACTCGGAGCCTCCTTTCATAGCCGAAGTATCAGTGCAGCTCAAATTGGCGCCTTCAAAGTGGAAGTTTTAAATTTCGATCGCGGACCTGGACACATAAAGATATTTCATGTAGAAAACGATTGATATGATTTGTCAATGTGTATTTTTTGTGCATTTTTCAAGTTTTCTCGAGAAATCTTCCATTTAATAGTAGTCAGAATTACATTATGTCCAGTTCCAAGCATCCCACAATTGCGCACTGTGTCGCATTCAGCTAAATCGGATTCTAACACAAATCAGGTTTAAGTGTAATGCCATCGAATAGGCCAATACCGTTGCGTTCTCGAAGTGAGCAATCTATGTATTTATAATCAGCGAAGCCAGAGGGTATGTTCCGTCTAGATGACAATAGTATGAAAACCAATCTTTTTTGAATCTGGTCAATGTGGTAATTTATTTTTCCTTCTTTAATGCGTCTCGACTTTCTAAATTTTCGAAGAAAGGTGGTCGGTAAGCTATGTGGTGGCAGCATACTCGAAATGACGGATGTTTCTTCTCGTAATATTTCTTTCACCTACAATTTTGATTATACGCTCATTGTCAGTGCTGTGGCGGATTTTTTCTGAGAAAATTGATCATTATGGTTTACAGCCCAGTTAATTTTGTTATTCACTTCTTCTGTTTGGTTGTCATACAAAAACGATTTATGTATGCATGACAATTGGGGCACGTGTGTTGATGAAAAACAGAAGGAAATGTAGCTGTGTAGCATGTTGAAACTTTTTACTATTTTTTATTGCTATCAAAGGTGAATTACATTGATTCACATGATAAAGAAGGCTCTGATAAAGTGCGATTAACAAATAAATAAAAAAAAACGCAGAAATTTAAGTCAGTTGGAATATTTCTTTGCGCCGGACCGAAGAGATTGTAGTTTTCCTCTAAACCATGTTTTTCGTTTTAAAATTCCTTCATAAAAAATTACCTCCATTGAAGTTTCCTTTCCCATAAATTGTCGGGGAAATCGCAAAAGAACAGATCGATAAGTTGATGTGGAACCGAGTAGAATGGCATTGTGCAGTAATGTATGAAGGATGGACAAGCAGAAGAAAGACAATGTTACGCCTAAATAATTGATTATTTAATTATTAAATATCCCTGGAGCTTACGGAATGAAATACAATCACACATTAGTGAACATAACTCGATTAGTCCCGGAACCGCAAGAAAGACGAGCGGAATGAAAATCTATAAATTTTTTTATTTAAAACTTTAATTTTAAAGAAGGAGAGGCACGAATCGCGCCGATATGCAAAGTGAGGCGGAGCGCTCTCCTCATTTTGCATGCTCTCTAGCTCGTTGCCTGCGCTTCAGGGTGACTTGGCAATCAGCCAATCGAGTATATCTCGGTTTAAACGAAAATTGAAAACATGAGAGTTTCGAAAGCGTTATGGGGTGCTCATGCCACATCGTCTGACATCGAGAACTCAGCTAGCCAGATATTCGTGCCACTCCTTCTTTAATAAAAAAATTATTTGTTGTACCTGTATGAACAAGACACCCAACGACTGTCTAATGTTCTTTATTGTTTTCGTGCTTCTACTTTTCTGAAACGTTTTTTTTTGCTAAAAAAAGTGTATAGTTGCAAAACATACATCGTTGCCGAGCACATACAACATGTGGAAGAACAAAGACACGATGATTAAAATGCAGCCCGAGAGCGCCTAGAAAAAAAATAAAACTCCGAAAAAAATTACATTTTTTCTCACCACAAGGAGAGGGATGAGAAATGCATAAACCTTTTGCGAAAGCTCATGAATGAAACACTTTCCGCGGGCTGGTACCCAATTGAGGTTGTATTTACTCTGAAAATTTTGAATATATTCTGAAAGGCTATTTATCATACCGAGTTAAGAAGCGCTGCAGATTCCCGCTCATCGATGGGTGTGATAGCGCACGCCACTAATGGCAGCGAAGCAAGTGCGAAGGCTATTCCATTGAGAGTGTGGACGAGTCTCTGAAATTCGAATTCTGAATTAAAAAAAAAAGAAAAATCCCACCCTGTTGAGCTTCCGATGTTCTGGCATGAGGGATTGATGGCGGTAGAAACAGCAGTAGAATAGGGAAAGACCAAACCAGACGAAGGTAAGAATCATTCCGGCCTGAATTTAATAAAATAAATGAATTATCCGCATCTTTTTTTGCAATTAATGAACGCACAAGCACGGTGGGAACGGGGACATCCGCTTGGCACAGCAGTCCGGTGCAATAACCGCCGAACGCTGGGAAAAGCGGAATCGGCTCAAAGAGCACATCCATGTAGAAACCATTGATGATTACTGTTACCTGAAATACATACATAATTGTGTTCTTCACGACATCTACCGTTTAGTAGTAGTTTTTTTGGTACCTGAGTGAACAGCAAAAAGTTGCGAATCTTCGCTTGTTGTCGTGGCGTTTTCTTTATGAGACAGTACAGGGCGAGTACACTGAGTACCGAGGCCAGGAAGAATTGGGCCCGTTGAAATACGTGGATCAATCGCTCCTCTTTCTCCGAGAGGTAGATCATTCCGGATTGTGGAATCTCATCCATTTTTAGGGGCCGACGATCGCTCACAGGACCAGAATTTGATTAGAAATAAAAACTCAGAAGGCTTGGCCAGAAAAATGGACGGAACGTTAGATTATGATGTTAGATATTGTCTCTGATTTCCTTGTTAACTTGTAGCTATAACTCACGAGATACGAACACAAATCATGTGATAGATTTGTTCCGGCTAAAAAATTGTCTAGAATGTAACGAGTGATGAACAATATTGATAATGTTGTTATGAACGATTTTGTGACCTACAATATTCAAAAAACAAAAAATAAATTGAAAAATAACAAAAAATTAATATTCGCACGGTTCAAACAGATTTGCATGTTATTTTTTTGTTTTCGACTTGAGTCTTTCCTCATTCTGTATTTCCTCCTCATTCTTCCTCTTTTCCCTCGTCTCACTCGGTCGACCTTCTTCAAAATGTCGACGCTCAAGCAAGAGGACAACTTTATCGCTAAATTCGCGAAGGGAGACTCGACGGAAATCGATGAGGTTTGCCTACCGTAATCTGATTACGGTATCCTAACTCTTGCAGGTCGCCGCGATCGACTACTTTGTTAAGCATTTTGAGGAAAATGAGGAACCGCCCGAGGACTTCAATCATGGTCTCATTGACGTATTTCTACGTGTGCTGAGAGATCCGGTGTCGGATTTACGGTAGATATTGTAGTGATCTTTAGGCTGACGATGCTTCATTTTGCAGCGACCATGCGTCTCATATAATGGCGATGCTCGCAAACAGCAAGTGCACCTCGATCGTGCACACTATTGTCGAGAAGGTATTGCATAAGGGGTTCAGGATGGCGGTGCAACAATCCGTCTCTTCATTCCTCGTGCTCGTTCATCGGCTATATTGACGTGTAATCATGAAGAGACAGAATCACCATCCCATCCGCCGCTGCCAATTTATTTAGAAAAACCGCAAAAATTGCATTGTTGTAACGCTGGATAGTTATTCATTTTCCAGGGCGCTTTTGGCCAGTTCTTGGAGTGCATTAGCACTGCACCTGAGTAAGAACATTATTCAATAAAACTCTATAACTCTTTCTCATTCAGGGCTCAACATGAGCTCATTTCCAATTGTCTGGGTGGAGTGGCTGGAATTGCCTATCACTGCAACATTTGCTTGAAATTGGTTCAAGCAACGGATGTGCTGGAGATTATTGCGCACAAGGTGACAAATTTAAATATTTGTTCGAAATAAAACATAATTCAATATGACTTGCCTACGAAGTAGTCATATTGATTGGATATTGATATTGAAGTGGATATTGCCTACTTGAAATGATATTTTTTAAATCGAAATCTAGATACGTTAGCAGATGCAATCGGGAGCCATTCACACGCTCATTTCATGCCAACATGCTGCTGTGTGTTGCGTCGCTATTATGAGGAAAACCGGTGCATCACTGCAATTGAAGGCCAGTTCGATAAATACTGAGCGTATCAACTTCTTTTTTTAGACTGCTCGACTACTCATATCTGCTGTCGTTAATGCAATGCATCGATACAAAACCCATGGAGTCGTATATGCGGTTCAAATTTGGCTATCTTTTTTTCAATAAAAATATCACAATTGTAGGATTCTCTCTTTGCACTGAGTCGGCTCGCTTTCATTGGGAATTATGTGAAAAATGTAAGCTTTTGACTAGTCGTGTGCAGAAAATAGGGAAGACGTGATATCACTTATCGTCACTGTTATGATAATATGCGATGTGATATCCTGGTGAATCCTGTTTGCAGGGTGAGATTGAGACGCAATTCCATGAAATGCTCTACGATGCGGGTCTCATTTCGATTGCAATGGATGCCATTTCTACGGGAAGTCCTCAAATTGTCAGGTGCAACAAATAATCAGCGATTTTTGTTTATATTTCAATATTAAAATTCCAGAGAGGGTCTCGGCATCCTTATCAATTGCACTTTTATACACGGTTTGAGTCACATCGAAGAAACATGCATAAAAATTTATCGTCAGGTTACAATAAGATGAAGGACAATTTGGTAGCGTGTGATGGCTTCGTGAAGATGATTGTAATCGAATTCACAAAAATGAATTACCGTAATTATCTTAAATCGCAGAGTGATTGTCTTGATTCCTCATGGTGCTCTGTTCAATATCGGGCCGCCAAACTTCTTCGTAATGTCTTGGAAAAAGCCCCTCGCAGTATTATCCATTGGTTCAGCAAGGTGTCATTAAATATTTTTTTAAAAATAATTACCTGATTTTTTAGGAAGTCGAGGTAATCGCACAGCTAATGGTCCTCTTGCACCATCATAATTCCGAGCTGAAGGAGCAGGTTCTTATTAATTACAATCTCTCTATTTCACACGCTCTCTCGACTCGTATAGTTTCATTCTAATAGCGTTCATGTTCAGGTGTGTCGAGTGTTCGTGAAGGTTTTCGATTCAATTGCCGACGATACCTACAATTTCGTGTCATCGTATTCTTCGCTGAAATTATTTGTCGAAAGAGGTTTTCTTTGAAGATGCTTGATATATTTTTTCCTGAACATGGTGTTTACCGAAACCCGAGAAAATGACTATTCTAATCTATTATTACGGGTCTCCTGTAAGAATGTAGGAAAGCGTTCGACAGAAAAAAATTTTCGTCGTCGATTTCGTTGAAACTTGGTACACTGGTGTGGGGTGAGGGCCTGGAAAAAGAAAACGTTGATCCGGCGAAATTTGCATATTATGCAAATTTTGGGACCTCACACTTTAAGAGGCTGTATCTGGCTCCGTGTTTGAGCTATCAATTTCTAACCGGTGCAGATCGATCGGTAATCAGCATATTTACATATTACTTAATTGTAATTACATGCTAAAATGCGATCTTCCATGTGTAATTCCTGGAAAAAATGAATTTTCGAGTACATTACGCAAATTTTCTCGAAATTTTTGTTCAGTGATCACGAATTTTATTTTTGGGATCGATGCCCATACCCGAATCTACATGGCCTAATATTTCATTAGTCCTAACTCGTGTCGCGCGACAGTGCTACTGTACAGGAGAGACCTGGACTTTGCATTATTTTCGCTAAAATTACGTTTTTGATGGTCTAGTAGCCCGAGTGCTCAAATACAGCCGTTTTTGTGATATGAAAAACGTAATTATAGCGAAAATAATGCAAAGTCCAGGTCTCTCCTGTACAGTAGCAGTATCGCGCGACACGAGTTAGGACTAATGAAATATTAGGTTATGTAGATTTGGGTATGGAGAATCGATCCCAAAAAAAAAATTCGTAATCACTGAACAAAAATTTCGAGAAAATTTGCATATGTACTCGAAAATTCATTTTTTTTCAGGAATTACACATGGAAGATCGCATTTTAGCATGTAATTACAATTAAGTAATATGTAAATATGCTGATTACCGATCGATCTGCACCGGTTAGAACCTGATAGCTCAAAAACGGAGCCAGATACAGCCTCTCAAAGTGTAAGGTCCCAAAATTTGCATATCGTACATCGCCCACATTACCGAACAAACGAACATTTTTTGCTTTTTTTACTTTTTTTTAAAGTCAGCGAATTCGCATCGAATATTCCTAATTATAGTTTCATATTTGTTTGTCCACCCACGATTCCGCGTGATTTTTAAAATTGAACGGTGAAATATTTATTTAAATGGGTGAAAAATTGGAGCCGCATGAGCGAAAATTGATGCCGGAAGGGTGATTACTGTAGAGCCGGCGTTTAGGCTTTACTTGGAGCCAGCTGCCCCACTTTTCGCCACTTTCGACTCCAATTTTTCACCCATTCACGCCATTTCAAAGCACGATTTACAGGTTGATGCGAAAAATTACAGTAATTTGGTGTCGGATTAGTCGTCGTACACACGGAACCTTGGAGCGAATATTTACTTTTCAAATTAAATCAAATTTGAATTGGCGGGCAGTTGTTAAGCGTGTTGACTGTCAGTCTGAGTGGATACTCAGCTGACCGGGGCCGGTGTTTTGAGCGGGGCTGCTACGCAGTAATTACGGTGATTGATCCATATTGATCGGTGGGCGCTACGCAGCAGCCAATCAGCAAAAAGTGGGCGGAGTCTTGCTTTTGCGTGGACCCCAAATGCCGTGCCATTTAAATAAATATTTCACCGTTCAATTTTAAAAATCACGCGGAATTGTGGGTGGACAAAAAATATGAAACAAAAATTAGGAATATTCGATGCGAATTCGCAGACTTTAATAAAAGTAAAAAAAGTAAAAAATGTTCGTTTGTTCGGTAATGTGGGCAATGTACGATAATATGCAAATTTCGCCGAGCAAAGTGGATCAAAGTTTTCCAGACCCTCACCCCACACCAGTCTACCAAGTTTCAACGAAATCGACGACGAAAATAAATTATTTTTCTGTCGCTAAAGGCTCTCATTCTCCTAAGTTTTTACACAGGAGACCCGTGTTATATAATTAGCGTGTCTTCTCGACATCTCGCAATGTTAAATATTGCAGGGGTCCGTACTATCGTCGAGTCTGCTACCAAATCGGGAGCCGACGCTCGATTGGTCAACATGATCAGAGAGGTGGCTGATCTTTGATCTTTGATCTCTCATAAATATAATTATTCAGGTTCTTCCGAAGCAACTCTTGACACATCAGGAATTCTGCTCCAAGGCTCAGAAAGTATTTATATTTTATATTTACGAAATTATATTAATTATCTACCTGCAGTTCATCCGCGTACCCGTACCCTTAATGGATAATATTATACAAGTCAAAGAGGTTCTTTTCCCAATCACTGCATTAACACATTCCTGGAAACGCTGTAACAAAATACACTAACTATTACCCACAAAAATTACATCTCAAAGGACATCGCCAACTCGCTCAAATCGTTCGCTAACGCAATCTTCGGAGGCACTAATCAGGCGCACTCCGTGGTGAGGCCATTAGTATTCGTCGCCCTGTCAGATTTTACATTGTGTGTGCCACCTTAGTAAACGTCGTCTTGCAGTCGGATCCGACTGGTGGTGCGGCTACCGTACCCGAGAATTCGTCGTCGCCCGACAAATAATGAGATGGAGATTGCATTGTCACAACCCCATCACAATTAATCCAATCACAATATCGTAGCCTTACGTAGTCTCTCTCATTATCTTCAAATGTTCGCCTCATGTATATGTGACTTCAGAGCGATAAATACTCATTTGAGTACAAAAAGTTGTAAAATTTCTAAATTATTAATTTGTTCTAGAAATATGATGTATCAGATCGCATCCTTTTTTGCAAAAGTACAGTATGGTCCTCGATAATTCGCATTCGAAAATATTGATTCACGAACGTTCAAATTCAGTTTCAATTGTGCACGATTCCTTCAGATTTGCATGCAATTTTTATTGTTTTCCACACGACATTCTCATTTTTTTCTCCTCATTCTCCCTCTTTTCCCTCGTCTCACTCGGTCGACCTTCTTCAAAATGTCGACGCTCAAGCAAGAGGACAACTTTATCGCTAAATTCGCGAAGGGAGACTCGACGGAAATCGATGAGGTTTGTCTACCGTACTCTGATTACGGTATCCAAACTCTTGCAGGTCGCCGCGATTGACTACTTTCGCAAGCATTTTGAGGAAAATGAGAAACCGCCCGAGGACTTCAATCATGGTCTGATTGACGTATTTCTGCATGTGCTGAGCGATCCGTCGTCGGATTATCTCTGGTTCAGCTGACAAGTTTAACACAGCAGTATGCTACATTTTGCAGCATCAATTCGGCTTACGTCATCATTAAGCTGATTGCAAGCATGGGTGCCTCATTCGTGCATACTCTCATCGAAAAGGTTCACAATCTCCAGCACCAAACACTGTTAATAGATGGGGAATATTTTTTTATTTTTTGTTTTTTTAGTCGTTAATCCATTTTCCAGGGAGCCCTTAATCATTTCGTGGGGCATATTCGATCTGCAACTGAGTGAGAATGCTGAGAATATAAGCAGAGAATCATTTATTCATATATTTAAGATCTCAACATGAGTCATGTGTTATGAATTGTCTCTGGGGAGTGAATATAATTGCCACACACTGTGGAAATTGCTTGAAATTGGTTCAAGCTACGGATGTGCTGGCGATAATTGCAAACAAGGTGCGATTGACGAACACTGACTTTCACGGAATAATTAATTTGCTCCATCTATTTTAGATGCACGCGGGCTCCATTCACACAATCAGGCAATGCGATGCTGCAGTCTCGTGTTGCAAAGACATGCTCGACAATACGGATGCATCAATACAATTGGAGGTTTGCCTGATACCGCCGAATAAATCGAGTACTAACATAATTAGACTGGCCGCTCCCTCATTTCTGCAATTGTAAACGCACTTCGTCGATTCCACATCGACGGAAATTTTCATGAGGTACAAAATTGATGAATATACGAAAATAAAAGTGTTATTTTTTCCAGATCTGCCTCGATGCTCTGACGAAGCTCGCTCACAGAGGAAATTACGTCCAATTTGTGAACTTTTTTCAGCCGGATGAAGCAAAATGTATCAATTGCAGGACGACTTTGCTGCGCAGTTTGGTGAAACACTCTTCGATTCGGGTCTCATTTCTATTGCAATGGATGCCATTGCAACTGGCAATCCGGACCTTATCAGGTGCACAAATCAGTATTCTTTTTTATGCAATTACTACATTTAGCAACGCACTGGGTGTACTTATCAACACATTTGGCTGTATCGATCGCAAAATACCTTCAAATGAGGCTAAACAGCAGGATAAATTGAATATGTACAAGGGTTTCATCAAGATCATTGTGAGTTCCGAAACGAAAAAAAAACGAATATTCAATGAATCACAGCATAATTGTCTCGATTCATCTTGGAGTACGGTTCGAATCCGAGCTGCGTGGGCGCTCGCAAATGCTCTGCACTGTGCTCCCACCACGCTCATCCATTGGTTCTGCGAGGTTTCTTTTTTCCTCTTTTTTTCGGCACTTCTTTACTTTACTGCCCAAAGACCGCACTCTTACTAGTGGGTATCGTGAGATTATTTTCCATTCCACTCGTAGCTGACCTTTGACGAACGTTCGAGGGGGCAAAGAAAGGAAGAGGCCGGGAGGCGGCGGTAGATCAAGTGTCCTCCTCCCCACTTCCTTCCCCCTGCCTCTCTCCCAGATAATCGATAGCTCGCTAACTAGCACATCTCATTTGCTGAGCATTTCAAAAGCACGATAGTAGAGTTCGAAATACGGGTCGCCGTCTCTTCATTTCACGCGCTCACCGGTCAGAGAAGGGAGAGAGTGTGTGAAATGAAGAGACGGCGACCCGTATTTCGAACGCTACACGATAGTAAGAAATGAGACTGCGAGCGGTCGAGTGAGCGAGGAATAAAATAGTCGTCTACCTTTGGGCACTAAAGTAAGAAAGTGCCGTTGTTTCTCACCGGCATACTATTTTGTGCTCGACGCACATATTTCGTTGAGTTTGTCAATGCAAGGACTGATGAATGCGAAATTAGGGTTGAGGTGATAACCGGATTGAAAAAAGCCTACCACTTTTATCCATATCATTAGCTGATTTCAGGAAGTCGAGGCAATCGCACAGCTAATGTGTCTCATGCACCATCCTGATGACAAATTGCAAACCAAGGTTCGTTCTGTATTGCTCAATGAATTTGTTTCACATTATGTCACCGAAAATAATAGAATAACAAACTCTTCAATTTTTGTTGGTAATCTAATCTTCATGGTTCATTGACAGACTTGCGGAGTGTTCGTGAAAGTTTTCGAAGCAATTGCCGACAACTCGGATGATGACTCGTACTCTTCGCTCAAGCAGTTTGTGGAAAATGGTATTATTTTAAAATTGAAATTTTCGTTAAAAATTCTGATTAGAAGGTCCAATTAAAAGTTTGTCCAGTTTGAAAACGTGTTGAGATAGTAACGATATGCGAAAATCCTTCAGAATTTCGAGAACCAGCATATTATTATGACTGCAGGGGTCCGTACTATCGTCGAATCTGCAACCAAATCGGGAGCCGACGCTCGATTGGTCAACATGATCAGAGAGGTAAATGATCTTTGATCTTTGATCTCTCATAAATAAAAATAATAATTATTCAGGTTCTTCCCAAGCAACTCTTGACGCATCAGGAATTCTGCTCCAGGGTTCAGAAAGTATTTATATTTTATATTCAGTGAATTAAATTTATTGCCTGCAGAACATCTACAAACCCGAACCGTTGATTGATGATCTCATACGGTTCAAAGAGGTATTTTTTCCCGAATAACCACATTTTCACATTCATG
Organism: Pristionchus exspectatus; assembly: GCA_911812115.1. Classification (NCBI taxonomy): domain Eukaryota; kingdom Metazoa; phylum Nematoda; class Chromadorea; order Rhabditida; family Neodiplogasteridae; genus Pristionchus; species Pristionchus exspectatus. The sequence goes on from OU461587.1 coordinate 21,201,537, forward strand.
GCTACTGGCTCACATTCTCACAATCTCTAATTCTCACATTCATAGCCAGTGGCCAGATCATGAGAAAACACCCCAAGTAATATATTCAAAAATAATTCGGTCCAGGATATCGCCAACACGCTCAAATCGTACGCTAACGTAATCTTCCGAGGCACTAATCAGGCGCATGCCGTGGTGAGGCCATTAGTATTCGTCGCCCTGGCAGATTTTACATTGTGTGCGCCACCTTAGTAAACGTCGTCTTGTAGTCGGACACGGCTGGTGGTGCGACTACCGTACCCGAGAATTCGTCGTCGCCCGACAAATAATGAGATGGAGATTGCATTGTCACAACCCCATCACAATTAATGTCGTAGCCTTACGTAGTCTCTCTCATTATCTTCAAATATTCACCTCATGTACCTCTGACTTCAAAGCGATAAATACTCATTTGAGTACAAAAAGTTTAAAAAGTTTAAATCTAGAAATATGATGTATCAGATCGCATCCTTTTTTTTGCAAAAGTACAGTATGGTCTTCGATTGTTCGCATTCGAAAATATTTATTCACGAACGTTCAAATTCAGTTTCAATTGTGCACGATTCCGTCAGATTTGCATATACATGCAATTTTGTTGTTTTCCGCACGACATTCTCATTTTTCACCTCATTCTTCCTCTTTTCCCTCGTCTCACTCGGTCGACCTTCTTCAAAATGTCGACGCTCAAGCAAGAGGACAACTTTATCGCTAAATTCGCGAAGGGGGACTCGACGGAAATGGATGAGGTTCGCCTACCGTACGGTGATTACGGTATCCAAACTCTTGCAGGTCGCCGCGATCGACTACTTTGTCAAGCATTTTGAGGAAAATAAAGAGCCTCCCGAGAGCTTCAATCATAATCTGATCGATGTATTCCTGCGTGTGCTGAGCGATCCATCGTCGAGATTACGGTAGATTGCTACGGTAGATCGCATAGTTATCGTAAAATAATAAACCGTTCCGCGCGTAATCCGATTCCTATCGTCCATTTCGACTTCTGACTGGAGGATCCCCGACCCTCGCTCTAGATCCTAATCGTTTCCTAGAGGCACCAGTAGCACTTACTGAGAAAATGAGAATTTTAGTATAAATCAATAACGAGCTAGCGAATAAAATGTTCCGTATTATGCGCTAAACACCGTAGCGTTTCCGCTAAGCATTTGAATGTTACGATATTGATTATCGATAGTGTTCACTTATTGGAAAATTATTTTCCAATAACACTATTGGATTTCCAATGGTATCCTCATTTTGCGCACTCTTTCGCAGACAGAGCAGGATATTCCCTCTGTTCGTCTTATTGGAAATCCAAAAAAAAATAAAAAAATAAGATAACTCTAATTATCGATTGTTTCGCAGTACCAATGCATCTTTCGTGGCGGTCAGGATGATATGTGTGCCAAACGAACCAGCCCATGCTTTCGTTGAGAAGGTAAGGTAGTGGAGTGCGAAATACGGGTCGACCATTGTCTAATCATCGAACCAATCACCATTTCCAAAGTCCATTTTTCAGGGCACTCTGGATGTCTTCGTGAAGTGTATTGCAACTCAGTGAGAACGCTCAGAAATGCATCTTCTTCATTCAAATTCTTCAGAGATGAGCCTCATGAACAACTCACTGTAAACTGTTTGGCGGGTGTGGGTGCAATCGCTAGCCACTGCGATAATTGCTCGAAATTGGCTCAAGCAACGGATGTGCTGGAGATTATTGCTGATAAGGTAGAAAACAATGCAGTATTCGCACGAAAATGCATACATGTAGAAGAAAGTATGTAATATAAGTAATATATAATATATAGTTATATAAGTAATATAAAGAAGAAAATGCAGATGCAGTCGGGTGCCATTGACACACAATCGTTGTGCAGTGCTGCTGCCTTGTGTTGCATCACAATTGCATGCAAAGGAGAGGCATCGATGCAATTAGAGGCTAGTCGGATACCGTATATTTGACCAATCGAAAACTGGTTTATTTAGACTGGTCGCCTCCTAATTTCCGCAATCATTAGCGCAATTCGTCGTTTCGGAATCAACGGAGACCTCTATGAGGTGTGCATACTCGCATATCTTCAAATATGATAATACTTTATTTTAGAAATCGCTTGGAGCACTGTCCTATCTCACTTCCAAAACCAACTATGTGAAATTGGTGAGCCTTTTCATCGCTCCCAAAGCCAAATACATTGATTGCAGGATGAGTTTCAAGTAAAATTCGATGAAATGCTCAACGATTCGGGTATAATATCGATTGCAATGGATGCCATTGCAACTGGAAGTCCGGACATTGTCAGGTGCCACAACTAATCCTCACTAAAACTTCCTTACATTCTTTACTTTTCAGCGAAGGTCTTGGCATCCTTATCAATGCTCTGTATGGTATGTGTCGAGAAATTGATTTTATCGCACTTCCTATGTTCAGAGGCTGGAGATATGAAGAAACATTTTATGTCAATGGATGGCTGCATGAAGATGATGGTTAGTGTAGTTGCCTTGGTTACGGTAACCGATCTCCAATCGCAGTATGACTGTCTTGAATCATCGTGGGGCGTGACTCGCGTACGTGCGGCCTGCGTGCTCCGTAATCTAATGGGCGCGGCCACTCGCGATCGGATCGATTGGTTCAGCAAGGTATACCGAGCCTATTTTGTGTTCCAAGTGTGGCAGATCTTTGACGAACGTTGGCGGAGTGCCTTCTCTCCGAGAATCGATCGTTCAATAACCGGCGTTTCGTTTTTTGTTGTTACTGAGCGCTTCAAGTTTACGATATCGCTAACAAAGCGAATATTCTCACCAAATTGTCACAGGAAGTCGAGGTAATCGCACAGCTGATCGGCCTAATGAACCATCACGATTCTAATCTGAAATATCAGGTGTGTTTTTTTTTTTTTTGTTTTTTTTTGTTTTTGTTTTTTTAGGATTGGGCTATGAACAAAATGGGCCGGTATTCACTTTTTATTATTCATCGAAAAATATAAAAATTGTCAAACTTTTTGTTGCCAGGACATCTCACACTAAGAGATATCCTGGATCGGTTCGATGCGAGAATGCGAAGTTACAATTCATTTTATCAGGTGTCTCGAGTGTTCTTGAACGTTTTCTTTGGAATTTACCGCAACTTTGACTCTGATTCCGCTTCTTCACTCGAGTTATTTGTCGAAAACGGTACGTCCGACGCGCCTGTTGCGTATCAAAATCTAAAGGTGCCGTTTGAAAAGCAGTTGAGAAACTCTGGGGACGAAACTGGCGCTGGGGTTCTTTTTTTGTCGGAACTTCTCTATTCAACTGTGTTCGACCTGAAAATATTTTCACGACTGTTTGTATTTGTGATTGCGCATTCATTACTTCAGGAGTCCGTACTATCGTCGAGTCAGCTACCAAATCGGGAGCCGATGCTCGACTGGTGAACATTATCAGAGGGGTACTGAACCGATCTTTGATCTTTGATCTTAGCTCCCGCTTTGCTCAGGTTCTTCCCGCGAAACTCTTGGCGGATCCGGAATTCTGCTCCGAGGCTCAGAAGGTTCTTTTTATTATTTATTTTTAAAGTTATTTTCATTTTACGAATGGCATCTTTTTCAGTATCTCAAGGGACCTGACATCGAGCCCATTGACGACGTTCCACCTCCCAACGAGGTTTATTTTTGTTATTCTTGAAAAAAAACATTTTTTCCAAACCTTGAAGCTTTTTTTGGGCGGGAATTGTCTTTTTTGTGCGGGAATTGTGACACTCGTCATCTTGGCTGCTATATTTTCCATGATAACCTTCCAGGGTATCATTAGCACGCTCATATCCTATGCGTATGCAATGTTCGGAATCGCCAGTTCGACGGACGACGTGGTGAGGCCATTAGTATTCGTCGCCCTGTCAGATTTTACATTGCGTGCACATTCTTACTAATCGTCGCCTTGCAGCCGGACCCGACCGACAGTGCGGCTACCGTACCCGAGAATCCGTCTCCAGTCTAGGACATTTTGCCCCAAGATCCTCGATATCAGTCAAAATAACTTTTAGTGATGCCAGCAACCGATTTTTTTGTGCTTCTTTTGTTCCAGAATGATAAAGAGTGCAAAAAAGAATGCACGCATGAATTCCCGCTCACTCGAACAATTTAAAATTCGACGCTTCACTCTTCCTCTTAGTGCAAGAGTCACACTGTGCGTTTGCGATCAGTTTCAGCGTATCTGTGACAATGTTTTTATCTGTTTCGCAAAAATAACTTTTAAGGCTGATGCCACGCCCGCTCGTTATTGCAGCGGGCCTGATAGCTTTTTTGACCTTGTTGACCGTCCTCATGTTCGGTTGGTCGATTTGGGCGGGAGTTGCGACAGTTGTCGTCCTGGCTGCAATAATTACCATGATAATTACCATCTACAACCTTTTCGTTGCCCACGTGAAGTTTCACGGGGTGAGTTCTAATATATTTTTTTTGAAAAAATAGATAAATATTTAGTCTTGCAACCTCTCTATTCGGCTCTGCTACACGCTTCTACCGTCCTATGCCGGAATAATAGGTCTTGCGATCGCGGCTAACATGCCTCGCTGTGCCTGTTTTGCAACCGCTCTCACTACGCTAATGTTCTTTGTCCTGTTCCGCACTCTAGCAATCATGCAAATTGAGGTGATTTTATGGGAAAATAATAACTAAAAATGAAGAATGTTTCAGGATTTTGCCCAGAAACGACCGATACACGCAGTGAATGATAAGGGAATGAGAGCTTGGATTTTAAGAGCTATCCTAATAATTCAAGTATGTTTGCACGGATCAATAAATTATGCAAACATATTTTCAAGATAATCGGTGCAATCGGAATCGAGCAGTGGCAATTTTCCTATTCATTCGCAATCCCGCCAATTCTCGCATTTCAATGCATCATACTCTTGTGGGCCATCAAAATATGCGATGAGTTGAGAGCCAATCTGGTGATATAAACAAATTGTTTAGTGCAAAATATGTAATTCGATCACCTTCAGGAAATAACGAGCTGCTGTATGCTGTCAGCTGTGTTTGTGATTTTTGCAGCATTTATTATTGTTCAAACCAACACGGAAGTGCCTCCACTTAGCGTGGAATATTTGCGTATATTCAACGCGCCAATTACCCTTGCTGCTGCCGATATTGCCTATATCTCTCTAATTATGGCTGCCTATTTCGGATTCACGGCTTATGCGGTAATTTGCCTATTTCAATTTTTTTTTAAATTTTATAATTTACAATTAATTTAAGTTTGGAGAGGTAAAGAATGAACGGAAGGCGGAAGCTGCCGTGCAAGAAACTATGGCTCAGTTGAAAAAGTCTCTAGCTCTACATCTGCGTAATAGAGCTGCTGGAGCCGTTTAGAATGATAAAATCTTGTCCCGTTTAGAGTGATGAAATCCTGTCCGGCCTTGGCAACGTTTCATCATTGCTTCCACCTCTATAATAATGATTATTTCGATTGAGAATCTAACTTTTCGTACTATTTACTAGAATATTGCAATCTCCGGACCACAATGAACGGGCAGCAATCAATAAATGAGTTATTGTTCAATTTTTTCAAAAAATTTTTTTATCTACATCACAAAATTACTTCTACATAACATTTGAAGACTGGGAGAGACACTACTCGAAGTTATGACATTGTGATTGGACAGTGATTGGACTGATATCGGTCAGGTTGTGGCAATGCAATCTCCGTCGCATTATTCGCCGGGCGACGACGAATTCTCGGGTACGGTAGCTGCACCACCAGTCGGATCCGGCTGCAAGACGACGTTTACTAAGGTGGCGCACACAATGTAAAATCTGACAGGGCGACGAATACCAATGGCCTCACCACGGCGTGCGTCTGATTAGTGCCTCGGAAGATTGCGTCAGCGTACGATTTGAACGTGTTGGCGATATCCTGGACCGAATTATTTTTGAATATATTACTTGGGGTGTTTTCTCATGATCTGGCCACTGGCCATGAATGTGAATGTGAGCCAACGAGAGAAGGTGAGAATTTGAGATTGTGAGAATGTGAGCCAGTAGCCATGAATGTGAAAATGTGGTTGTTCGGGAAAAAATACCTCTTTGAACCGTTTGAGATCATCAATCAACGGTTCGGGTACGTAGATGTACTGCAGGTAATAAATTTAATTCACTGAATATAAAATATAAATACTTTCTGAGCCCTGGAGCAGAATTCCGGATGCGTCAAAAGTTGCTTGGGAAGAACCTGAATAATTATATTTATGGGAGATCAAAGATCAAAGATCATTTACCTCTCTGATCATGTTGACCAATCGAGCGTCGGCTCCCGATTTGGTAGCAGATTCGACGATAGTACGGACCCCTGCAGTCATAATAATATGCTGGTTCTCTTAATACTGAAGGATTTTCGGATCTCGTTACTATCTCAACACGTTTTCAAACTGGACTAATTTTTAATTAGACCTTCTAATCAGATTTTTTAACGAAAATTTCAATTTTAAAATAATACCATTTTCCACAAACAGCTTGAGCGAAGAGTACGAGTCATCATCCGAGTTGTCGGCAATTGCTTCGAAAACGTTCACGAACACTCGGCAAGTCTATCAATGAACCATGAAGAATAGATTACCAAAAAAAATGGAAGAGTTGGTTGTTCTTTTATTTTCGGTGGCATAATGAGAAACAAATTCATTGCGCAACAAACGAACCACGGTTTGCAATTTGTCGTCAGAATGGTGCATGAGACACATTAGCTGCGCGATTGTCTCGACTTCCTGAAATTAGCTAATGATATGAATAATAGTGGTAAGCTTTTTTCAAGCGGGTTACCACCTCGACCCTCATTTTGCATTCATCAGTCCTTGCATTGACAAACTCAACGAAACATGTGCGTCGAGCACAAAATAGTATGCCGGTGAGAAACAACGGCACTTTCTTACTTTAGTGCCCAAAGGTAGACGATAGAGTTCGAAATACGGGTCGCCGTCTCTTCATTTCGCACACTCTCTCGCCTGTCTGACCGGCGAGAGAGTGTGGGAAATGAAGAGACGATTACCCGTATTTCGAACTCTAGTAGACGACTATTTTATTCCTCGCTCACTCGATCGCTCGCAGTCTCATTTCTTACTACCCACTAGGGTTGAAGAAACGGAACGAATTCCGGAAAATCCGAACTTTTAATTCAATTATCGCCTTATTCCGGAACGGATTAAAAATCGAACAATGGTCATTCCGGAACGAGAGTCGACTCGAACAAAGGAAAATCCTTTGTTCGACTCTCGTTCCGGAAAAGTGGAGATAATTGAATTTGTTCTTCGGCCGTTCCGAAAGCCGAACGATCAACCCTACTACCCACTAGTAAGAGTGCGATCTTTGGGCAGTAAAGTAAAAAGTGCCGAAAAAAAGAAAAAAAAAGAAACCTCGCAGAACCAATGGATGAGCGTGGCGGGAGCACCGTACAGAGCATTTCCGAGCGCCCACGCAGCTCGGATTCGAACCGTACCCCACGAAGAATCGAGACAACCATTCTGCGATTCATTTCATTCATTCATTCATTCATTATTCCGTCAAGTTAATGTACGTAAAATTTCGATAGAGTTGACTATAGACGGATGTCCGTCGACGTTGTCGAATCGGTTCTTGCGGCAGCAAGGGTAGGGGGATGGGGTGGGGGAAGGGTAGAGATCAAAGATCAAGCCATGATTTAATTATAGATACAGGGAAAAAAGAGGTGGGTTGCGCAATAAATAGTCGGAATGAGTCACTTCTAGAGGATACAGTGGTGGAGGGCAATGAGATACGTTTCGGAACTCACAATGATCTTGATGAAGCCCTTGTACATATTCAATTTATCCTGCTGTTTAGCCTCATTTGAAGGTATTTTGTGACCGATACAGCCAAATGTGTTGATAAGTACACCCAGTGCGTTGCTAAATGTAACCATTCCATAAAAAGGAATACTGAATTGATTGTGCACCTGATAAGGTCCGGATTGCCAGTTGCAATGGCATCCATTGCAATAGAAATGAGACCCGAATCGAAGAGCATTTCACCAAACTGAGCAGCAAATTCGTCCTGAAATTTATAAATTTGCATTATCCGAGTGAAAAAAGGACACGAATTGGACGTAATTTCCTTTGTGAGCAAAATTGGCCAGAGCATAAAGGCAGTTCTGGAAAAAAATAACCCTTTTTAATACAATCTTTGTTCATCAATTTTGTACCTCATAAACGTTTCCGTCGATGTGGAATCGACGAAGTGCGTTTACGATTGCAGAAATGAGGGAGCGGCCAGTCTAATATTGTTAGTACTCGATTTGTTCGGCGGTATCAGGCAAACCTCCAATTGTATTGATGCATCCGTTTTGTCGAGCATTGCTTTGCAACACGAGACTGCAGCATCGCATTGCCTGATCGTGTGAATGGAGCCCGCGTGCATCTAATTAGATGAGGAGCAAATTAATTATTCCGTGAAAGTCAGTGTTCGTCAATCGCACCTTGTTTGCAATTATCGCCAGCACATCCGTTGCTTGAACCAATTTCAAGCAATTTCCGCAGTGTGTGGCAATTATGTGCACTCCCCAGAGACAATTCATAACACACAACTCATGTTGAGATCTTAAATAAATGAATAAATGATTCTCTGCTTATATTCTCAGCATTCTCACTCAGTTGCAGTTCGAATATGCCCCACGAAATGATTGAGGGCTCCCTGGAAATTGATTAACGATTAAAAAAATAAAAAAAAATAAAAAATATTTCCCTTCTTTTAATAGTGTTGGGTGCTGGAGATTGTGAACCTTTTCGATGAGAGTATGCGCGAATGAGGCGCTCGTGCTTGCAATCAGCTTAACGATGACGTAAGCCGAACTGATGCTGCAAAACGTAGCATACTGCTGTGTTAAACTTGTTGGCTGTGTACCAACGATTATCCGACGAGGGATCGCTCAGCACACGCAGGAATACATCGATCAGATTATGATTGAAGCCCTCGGGAGGCTCTTTATTTTCCTCAAAATGCTTGACAAAGTAGTCGATCGCGGCGACCTGCAAGAGTTAGGATACCGTAATCAGAGTACGGTAGGCGAACCTCATCGATTTCCGTCGAGTCTCCCTTCGCGAATTGAATGATAAAGTTGCCTTCTTGCTTGAGCGTCGACATTTTGAAGAAGGTCGACCGAGTGAGACGAGGGGAAAGGGGGAGAATGAGGAGAAAAAGCAGAATGAGAGTGTCGAGAAAAACAATATATTGCATGCAAATCAAGGGGAATCGTGCAAAATCAAAATATTCGTGTAACTCGAAAGCACATACTGAGAAAAATATGTGTTCTGAATTATTACTATAGTTATTGCAAGCAGGCTCACTCATTTTAACACGGGATTTCTTATTCATTGTGCTAAATTGCAATTCTGAGAATGTTTTATTCGAAGAATTTGCAGTGGGTGGGTCAGTGGGTCAAATGAAAAATAAAGAAACAGTGCTTCCACTACGTTTAATGGGTTGAGGTTTAATGGGTCCACTAGGTTGAATTTCGTCGGCATTTTATATATACAACCGAGAAATACGAGGAAATTATTCGTTTATTCGAAGAATTTGCAGTGGGTCATCTCCATGATACCGGGCGCGATGTCAAGTGACATAATGGCAGGCCCGGCGAGTGAACCGACGCGATGACAATACTCGGTGTAGGCTGGAATTTTTCGAATTTGAGGTCGCAAGTTTGGCACCCCACCCCCCCCCCCCCCCCCGCCCTTCCCCCGCTCCTTCTAGGAATCCAAGAAACAGCTAAGCATGACTAGGGTTGGCTTGTCGAGAAATGACTCTCTTCATTCTACGCGCTCTCTCTCACTTCTAGGATCGGCGAGAGAGTATGCGAAATGAAGAGACCATTCTCGATAATTTCTCGATAAGCCAACCCTAGGTATGACTGTCAAGATAAATAATTCGTCCTTTAATTTCGCGCTACTTGGAATGGGCTTCATAGATACAGCTTAGCAGTAATGGTTTTCATAGTTCTACACCTTTGATTCTGCTTTTTAGAGCAAATACCAATTCGCGTTCGTGCTAAAATGGTGCTGAAACAAAAAAAAACGAAAAAATGACCCGTATCTGGGCAATCGTGCGCAATCTTGAGGTAGAGTTCGACCTCATTCTGGAGCAAACTGTCTTCGGCCTGCAATTTATTTAAATTAGTTAAATATTTAACTAATTAATTAAATAATTAAACGTTTTCGTACGTCTCCGGCAAGGTTGTAATCCTTGACGTGCTCGCATGTTTGCTGAAAACAAACTATTTTTTAAATTTAAAAATAAATAAATAAAAAAAACTCCTCACCACGCTAACTTGCGCGACGATGTCATCGCCAAGGGGGTCGTCCTCCTAGAAATGTTTTTTCTTTTTTTTTCTCCCAAAATTATCGAATTTTGAGTTTACAAATCTTTAAAACGGTTGAAAAGGTGTTCTTTTCTGTCAATTGGTTTTGCGCCTCAACCTGAATTATTCTCATACCCGAACACTCTGATTAGACCTTCGAAAGTAACTCATTATTGTTCTCGTTTAAGGAGCGAGTGGAATGGAGTTTTCTTTTTTCTTTTTTTTATTTTTTTAGTGCTCGTTTTCAATTTCATTTCTTTCATTCACTATTCTCTCACTTGAACTTCTTCGTCTGTCTGAGTCAATCCGACCAATGAAAGTTGAAATTGAAGGGGAGAAATGAGTACTCGCGCGAAAACGAGCACTCGTTTACAAATTGAAAACGAGCACTCATTTTTGTTCGAGTGCTCGTTTTCGAAGGTCTAATTCTGAAAACATTGACCAAGGGCAGAAAAATTTCAGAATAATGAATAGAAATTCTTACCATGAGCGTGATATTGGCGGTGAAGGGCACAGAGCAGATGAGTTTGCCGCTCATAATCACGTGGATCGACACCTGGAGAAACTTGATAGAATCATGGTCATGGGTAGTCATGGGTAGTATCTTAGATGAATGGATAAACCGATAGCTGAGTGAAGGAAAAGAGACTTTCTAAATAAAATGATGGACTTGGTGTCTGATCTGTCTCTCTCATAGCGCAATTCTTTTTTACTGTCTCTAGCCAGTAGACTTCGAAAGAAGTCTCTTTCGCACTAGCTTGTCACTGCGAGTTATCAATTGGAAATGCCCCCTCTTTTCCAAAAAAACATGTCTCCGATCACGTTTAATGCTGATATTTTGCCCAACATCGAGTATCGAGGGTAGAGAAGTCGCATACCGGGAGCGCGACCGGCAGGGAAAGGAGAAGAAGCAGAAGAGGGAGGGAGAGCATTGCAGAGCGGGCGACCACTCGACGAGAGAAGGAAGGGGAGGAATGACACGAGTCGTGAAGAAAAAATCCTATTCATCTTCCTTGCCAAAAATATTACAAAATGAGTCATTTTACATAAATTCATTATACCGTCACTCTTCATTCCTCCCCTCATTCTCCGCTCGTCTCTCCCCAATGAGTGGTCCTCCTCTCCTCCTCCTCTCCCTTCTCCTTCTTCTCCTTCCTCCGTCCGTCGACTGTGCCGGCGAGCCTGCTGCAGCAGCAGCCGGGGAGCGTGCAGCAGCTGCAGCTGCAGCCACGACGGCCGCCCCGTCACCGCCTGCGGCCGCGCCCTCGCGTATGTGCCGTTTTAGACGAATTATATTCTGTATCAATTGACTATCCGACCCACTTCGCTACTCTAGTTTCCAGCTTAAATGGGGCGTTCGGAGAGATAACTTTGCTTGTAAAAATTAAATAGCAGAATGTTGATCTTTGATCTCTATCCCATTGCAGCCTACTTGTACCTGGACCTGGACCACTGCCAAAACTGCCCAATCCCGCCTACGATACCGGTGAGGTTCAATAAAGATCAAAGATCACTGAAAAGATCAAAGATCACTGGGAGAATAAAAGATCACTGGAAAGATCAAAGAAAATCGGCTATCGATAGAAAGGAAAGCGAGTGTCAGAGACTCTTAGCATTGGAGGAAAGGAGAAACCGATCCATACTTGTAATAGCGAACGAAATGGACAATTTGTTTCTGCGACGCGTACGGAACGCGTCAAAAAAATTTATATGGTGGTTACAGAAACGGCCGAACACAGAGAAAGGTCTAAAACGGCTCTCTAGAAGTGAAATATTGTAACCAATCGACAAAAAAAATCGATAGGATAACCATTGTCTACCGTATCCCGTCTACAGTAATCCATGCCTACCGCATTCTACCGTATTCCAGCACTGCGGTACGGCGAAGAATCCGCGCTGCCGTCCGCCCTTCTCCATGCCGTACAAGGGACAGAACGGCGTGGCAACCTGCGCCCGGCTGAGGGTACGGTAACGGGGGTATGGTACCCGGAATACGGTGACTATGGTACGGTGGCTAGTCATGATAAGCCCAAAAAGCACTGTACTGAGGACTGAGGGTACGGTAGCTAGAATAAGGTAGAGCTAAGGCACGTAATTCTGGTCTGAGATTGCGGAAACTGAGACATAGGTATTATATTCTCATAAGCGCCCGTTAGATTACGGTGCTTACCGTATCGTACCGTAATCTGCTCGCTTACGATAATTACAGTGCCCGGACAACTACGACATGTTTGTGAACACTGCGGCGTCTGCGCGGATGGGCAATCGCATCCTCGACTTCACGCCGAAAAGAGTCGTCCTCAACCCGCAGGTAGACGGTAAATGGGGTTACGGTAGCTGGGGTTACGATAGTCATTGAGAAAGGTAGAGTCTGTCGACTAAAACTCGTTTCGTGCTCAAACAGCAGGCATCTATTAGGTAGGGCACGGTGGTTGGGCGAATACTGTTGCTGAAATGCGTGGTGCTGAAACCGTACACGTATGATACACATGTAGGGGCTGCGATACGACGGGAAATGAGCATGCAGTAACGACTTGAGTGAATAGCTGTCTGGTCAATATTTGCGATACTCAATGTAATGACAATATTTCGTGAGTTAACACGATTATATTCATTTCAGACGGCCATTTGCGCGCCCTACCTGAACGCGGAAACCTACAAGTTCCAGATCAGAGATAGCGAAGGGTGAGGAGGATTAATTAATTGAGTTAATTAATTAATTAATTAATTAAAATTAATTTTTTTTTCCAGATTTCTGCGGCTCGTGAACGACGTGCAGTGTCAGCAGAACAACTTTCCGCGTGAGTTGACCGTTGATCTCTGACATTGACAGCTTTTTTTGATCCATGGCTTCCCAGATTTGACCTTTGATGTTTGTTCTCCATTCTTCTATCTTGATATTTATTTCCTATCTTTGTCTATTGATCTTTAATCTCTCATAATGAACTTAAAATGAATTCTATGTTAGGGTGTCCGGTAATACTGTAATGACTACTGTGATTACCGAATATGAGAGTGATGGGTATACGGTAGTCAATCATTGCTCTTATTCAGAGACTGAATATTGACTACAGTAACCGATCGATAACTACCGTAATCAATCGCTAATCAATCAATAACCTCCAGGTCACTCGTGCGTCACTGACGGCTTTCTCCAGCAGACGTGCACGAAGAGGGATAGGTGCACGCCGGTGGGTGATTACGGTAGCTGGTAGGATACGGTAGTCTGTGATTACGGTAGCCTATGGAACATACGATCGTACGATTTAAAGATTTAATTAATTAATTAAAATAATTGCAGATCCGCTACCTGAGCGACTACGGCGGCAACAAGTGTAACGAGCCCTTCAAGCTCATGTGAGAATTTTCAAAGATCAAAGATCAATCTGAGGCCAGACGGAAATCGCTCACTGGACAATAAATAAAACTAAATATAATTACAATTTATTGCAGGATGAAATTCGATCGTGACCACTCCAGATGGGTGCCGATGAAGAAGCTGAGCTGTGACAGGGAGTCAGTTTTTGCCTGTCTTGCCTACTATCGTAAGAATGTTTTCCATTCCACGCGTAGCTGACCTTTGACGAACTGAGTGGAGGGAGGAGGAAGGAAGATGCCAGGAGGAGGCTAGTCTACCTGTTCTCCTCCTCCCAATCTACCTGCTCTCCTCCTCCCTTCCTCTTCCCTTCCTCTCTCTCCCAGACAATCAATACGCTAACCAGCACATTGAGTTTGCCGAGCATTTGAAACGCACGATATCATTGGCTTATTTGGAGATTCCTTGGAGTCATGGACTTGGCACTAATGATCCTAATAAAATATTAAAATGTTTAAATTTAAACAAAATAATAATAATAATAATAATAATATAATATCTCAGATTCGGCTGGTGGCGCATTCACTTCCCGAACGGCACGTGGATGCACACGCGCTATGGGACGGTTGCTACGTGTGTGGCCATGAGTGAGTTTGTTATAATGAAAAATATCGATACCAGTTGTGAGATCTACATAGAAGATTGTTTATGCATTGTTCAGAGAAAAGCTAAGTGATCACAGGGTATCTTTGAAAAAAAATCGATGGGAATAGAGAAACGCAAAAGATCACAATTATGTTATCATCTAAGCCGGCAAATTGATGTATTTCCATTTTTCGACCTCGAATCTATGGAACGTTTACAGAGACTGAGGACGACCTGTCCTCGCGCTGGCTCTCCATCGCGATTAAGACCATGCTGGTGAGCAATTATATATTTAATTAATTAATTAACTATAAATTAATAATTAATTAAGCTAATCGTGATCACGCTGCTCACCGTGGCGGCCATCTTCAACGCGTACATGACGCGCGCCGTCGTCATCTGGGAGGGCAGCAATTGGCAGGTGTGCGCAGGGCCGGGAAATGGGGGAACGGGACCGGAAAATAGAAATCCAAATAGACTCGGACCATCGTCGAAAGGGGGGGGGAGTAGATAATTGGAAGGAGCCGATGGTTAGAAAATTACGAAAAAATGAAGAGTCGGAATCGAGTAATAAGAAGCTTAGAAATAAATCAAGCAAAAAGGCGGCCGGCAAATGTGGAGCCGGAATATGCGAAACCGGAAAATAGAATTCCCAAATTTGCAGCGTATCTGGCGGCAGGATCTGCTCGAGGCGTCACAGCTCTCGGAGAACCGGGACTTTGTCCAAAGGGACATCGTGCGCGGCATGAAGCAGCAGAAATGGCATGTCAGTGAGACAAGAAGATTCAGGATTAGAGTTCGAAATACGGGTCGCCGTCTCTTCATCTTACACGCTCTCTCGCCTCTCTGACCGGTGAGAGAGCGCGTGAAATGAAGAGGCAGCGACCCGTATTTCGAACTCTAATTCAGATAGCTCTGGACGCAGTCCTCTCGTCTTGACTCCTTACATCTCCTAAAGAATGTTCCACAGTCAGAATCCACTCCGAATCCACTCAGAGTAAACAGAATGTAGGAATGTTAATCAAGATCGTGATTTATTTTGGCACTTCTTCCGATAAGATGGGCCGCGCGATTTGCTGCTTATTCACTTGATGGAAGTACGAAATTGCAAAATACGAAAGCCAATCAGCTGCAATTTCCATGACATTTGCAGAAGTACTATGAGCGCGATCTGCAAGACGCTAGAAGCTCCATTTTTTGCAAGGAATCTTTCACCAAATTGATGCTTGCTATTTCGCAGGAATACTACGAGCGCGGCCTGCACATGGACCTGCGCCAGTACGATATCATGCAGCGCGTGGTGGAGAAGACGGATATCGTGCCGAATGTGAATTAGTTTAATTAATTAACTTAATTAAGTAAATTATTTTGATTGAAATAAGTATTTTAATAGTGTTAATTTAATTAATTAACCAAATTAAAGATGATGCATTGGACGATGCTGGACGATTTCGACTACTTGGCGCAGAAGGACGAGGAAAAGGTTAAAAAATACTAAATTAAAAAATATTTTTTTTTTAAACTGTATTTTTCTTGCAATTTACATTTTTAAAATTCATTCGTGTTTTTATTCAGGAGAGTCACGCGTGATCGATCCAGTGTGCACCCTACCGTCCGCTACCGTACCCCTCCCTTCCGTCCCCAGCTCACCAGTATCATACCGTATTGCGAGTCGATTTGTGATATGGCGTCAATAAATTCTGATAAAGTCTATTCAATGTAGCGTTTTTGCTCTCTGATAATTGTTAGATCGACACTCCATTTGTGCAACAATAACTTTTCTTACATCTCGTAAAAAATATTTTCGAATCTGTTTGAAAGGACGCCCTTGCACCCAAGATCCTAAAAATACGTCCTTTGTAGTCGGCGTTTCTACGTATTGCTCTTGCGTTTTGTCTGACTACAAATCACATGAGACAAACAGTTGCGTTACAATAACAATACGTATTCGAGTGCACTTTCCCACACTAAAACGATCAAACAAAACTCGGGTCTAGCAGGCAGGTTTGGTATCGAAATTACCGTGAGGCTGCCACACTAGCAGCCCTACAGAGTAACGTGTATTTTACTGCACACTATTCCTAATCATCTCAGAGAAGCCGCTATTGACCATGCATTGACGCAACAGAAATGCAATTTGCGATTCTATGAGTAATATTCACACGTGGATCTCTTGCAAGACTAGAGATTCTCTGAGTATTCCCGATTTAGATTGCACACAGAGCTATCTTTGATGATGACGCTGTATCCTCAACCCAGACATCGCTTCTTAATGATGAGCCGTCATTTCTCACTATATCATGGTCTATGTCAGTCAGACATATCGGGAGAGCATGGAAAACGGAGAGAGTCAGACATCGAATCTTTCCATGAAGTGTTTCAAGTGGTCTGATTCATTCCGGAAATGTCGTGATTCCGCGAATACGCAGCGTAGCAACCACTTCTAATCCATTTATTTCCGGCTTTGAAGAGATGAATTTGCAATTTTCCGTGAGAAAAGCTGCTGATTAGCAGCACTTTTGCCGCTCAATGCAATAATTATTTTACCAATGCTCAAACTCCAAACGCCAACTCAATCCGTGAGGTCACTGATATTTCCCACCCTACGCTCAGAAAAACGTGAGAATATACGCGGTCTGTCCGTGGGTGGTTGCTATCTGAGCACGAACGTAGTGGAGTAGGGATTTCTAGGCAAGAAATATTTCGCGCGAACTCACGAACTTTGAGAAAGTACCTTTCTTGCGATGCCATCAAGTTCGAAACAAACGGTATTCTTGATTTCAAATGCTTTCTAATTAACAAGGATAATTTCGAAAAGTTGATTTCTTAAAGAATTATGAGAACTGAAGGGATTCGTGCGAAAGCATCCCTCAGACGTGCACTCCTCCATTATTCTTGCATGCGCAGTCCCATTGTTCGGGAGGAAAGCACATTTTCCGGTCTACAGATCCCATTCTAGTTTTTCTTGTCATTAATAAATTTCTTCTCGCTGACTCATTCACATTTGGTTCCGCGAAAGCGATGCATTACTCATGAAAGTGTGCACAATTATCACAACAATCAAGGCACTGCTAGGCCAGTGACGTTCGCAGGATCTATTCTCATCTTCAGAATCATTGTAAGACAAATTGGCTGACCGAAAACCATATCTCTGTCATCATAGCAATTTCGCTGGCTCCCGACCTGAAAACAGGTCATCTATCACGGTCCATGCAATTGGAACGAAATTGCTGGGCTATTTTTTCGGAGAACCAATCCTGGTTGTTGAGCCTTGTCTTGATTGTGTCTTCAATCATCGAGTGGCCTGTTTTCTAGTCGCCAGCGATTGGATGGTGCCTCTTTTTTCCGATCTCTATTTTTTTTTTTGAAAAAATCTGCGAAGGAACATGAACTGAGCCCAGAACGTAGACGTCACCACAATCCGGAAATGAAGCTCGAAGAGATTCTACAATGAATCACTGCACCGCTAATTTTCATGAGGGAATTTCGTTGTTTTCTTGTCGTATTCCTTTCCTGCCGCACTTCACAAACAGTTTTTTTCCCGGGCGAGTCCGAGACTACAATTCGAGAATGAAGCCTAACTCGTTGTTTTCGTCGCTCCACTCCTTATCAAAGGCACCAGTCCAATTTCCCGGCCTTTCCAATTCAGCGAAATCTGTCTACACTTCAGTTATTCATTCTTCGCTTGGTACTCTCTCTCTCCAGTTAGAGGAGAGACAATACTCTACCCTGCTATCAATGGGCGGAGTCAGGGTAGCCACGCCCACATCTGGATCCGTCCAAGAAGGCACTCGGGGACTCAATCTCATCTGGAGCACTAGATGCTCATTTTGCTTATGATCTTCGGGCCAATATTCGCTGGCCTACGGCTTCCCATCAACTACGATTGCTCTCTTGACTGAGTCATTGCACCCAAATCTCCTCTTCGCTAGGAACACTTTTTGTCATGTTCACACGCTTTAGTTTTTTGCAAGGCCTTGTCTATGTTTTTGTTCCATCTCGTCATCGTGAGTGCGTAGCACTGAAATGATTTCTTCATTAGTCTAGATCTCTTGTTTTGCTTCATCACTTCCACTTTATGATTCATCATCAACGAGCTCATTAGTGAAGATCCCGATTGCGAGCCCATCTATTCATCCCCGCCTACTCGCTTGTTGCCAGATCGTCAATATGACGAGACGGATTTCAATTCATCCATCCCCACTTTGTGATTCATCCCACCCTCTCACACGCCCATTAGAGATTCCAACTTCCGTGGGAACGAAATCTCAATGAATCAGTCTCGATTTTCCATTAGTTCCTCTTCCTGTAGGACTTGCCGAATCCCTTGTCTTCTATTGTGTCTGCCACAATTTCTAAAGTGTGTTGCTAGTCATTCCAGATTTCACAATTTCAGAAATGAACACCTCCCTCATCATCCTTGCATCGCTTCTCGCTATCAGTGCAGCTCAGGTAATTTTTGAGAAATAAAGTCACTTCTCCATCGAAGAAGGTTGTGAGCTACCGTACCCCTTCGCAGATGACGTTCTCGGACGGCTGGGAGAAGCGATCGGGTCGCGCCTACGCGCAGCCCTACGGTACTCAGAAGGTACGGTATCTATAGGATTATTGATTATTGCAGACAGTTTGACGTAATAACATAGTCGGCAAACAATGAGAAACAGGGTCTTGGGGGAAATCATAATCATCCCATGGAGTTTTCCGTTAGACTATGGTTATGATACGCACAATGATCTCGTGAAGATGATGCAAATAAGGCTAAAACCCGATTACATTATCTTGACTCCCTTAGAAGACCACATAATCATGGTCATAATGAGAAAATTGATGGGAGGGGCGAAAGAGCACCTACAAATGTTCGATTTCACAACAACAAACGACACTATTTGTGACAAATTCTGACTTTTCACACGAAGTAGTTTTTCTAATTAAATTACTGCATGGCTTCAACATATTGTGCATGCATGTACCTGGGAATTACAAAGAACAGAAAAATGAAAAAATATGGCTTTCCTCAGATTCCGAGAACAGTATTTCTTTGTTTGGAGGGCATGTTGTGCATGATATTCAGCGTCCCCTTTCGAATGAAATTATGGTTAATGGATACGGCCTGATTTCTGCTTTTCATCAGAATTTCGAATTCAAACGTCATTAATTTTTCAGTCCTTCCGTGAGTTCGCTAATGAGAAATGGGAAATGAAAACCGACGAGAGGAGACAAACATTCATAAGTTCCACTTAGTGTCACCTCTAATGAGGTGGAAAACAGATCAAGAAGCCTTACGATTGTTAGAATGAAAAATTCGTCTGTTCATTCTGCGTAATCACACACCGGTCAAAGCAATGAAAGAGTGTGCGAAATGAAGAGGCGGATTTCATTCATCATAGCTCATAGAACATCTAGACCAATTCATCGCTGTTCTATGAGGTATGCATGAACTGAGCTAGCGATCTGAAAATGAACTGCGTTATTCAATCAAATGAATCCGATCTTTGAAAGTGCACAACACGTTCCTGAATTGTTCTTAAATGAGCCTGAAAGTGATATCATCGCATAATGGAAGCCTTTCCCTTTCCTAGTAGGTACCACTATACTAGGAAGCTTCTATCCATACAAATCCTCCTAATTGCAGCGCGGAAAATTCCTTCCGCGAGGGAGTATCGCAATTATTTGGCTTTGCTTCAGCTAAAATGGGGTGACCCCAGAATAATAAATTTTCAAATTGAACATTTAATTTCAGGCCACTCGCTCCGTCTACAACGCACGCGAGATGGGCGAAATTGCCGAGGCGGCTGGAGCCAATGGCGGCCAATCTGTGAAGAGATCTGCAGGAAGTGATCGATATCTACCGTAAACGATCGCGATAACTACCGTATCTTCAGATCTGACTCCTATCACGAACTGCATGGAAGGCTACATGGCCGGTGTGCGGGCACTACAGGCGGCAATGATGGTGAGGGATTACTGTATTATCATTACGGTACCATTGGATCACCGCCCCCCCCCCCTGCGCCGCCGAGAAAACGACCTTGATTGGATGATGAACCGTAATTAATCTCTGAGCAATAAAAACGGAACAATCTGGTCCCTGTACCGGAACTTGTTCAAGGAAATGAACATTGGCCGTTTTGACGTAGACGCTCGAAGACAATGCATTTACTCAACCGTGATTCCCGCGTTCAGATAAATGGAAGTAGGAAAGGAGGCAAAGCTTCCATTAGAGCTCCTCTCAATATTTATGAAAATAAACTGGATTCGATCTGCGAAATTTTAGAAATCGAAATAGAATGTTTCAGCGGAATTTGTAAGGGAATGCGGGTGAAATCATAAAATATTCACATCAGAAGCGGGTTCTCTGAAGTTTGGACAAGTGATGAATATCGGGACATCTCTGGTTCAAAAAAAATACTTTGAATATTTATAAGAAAATATTTTCTTTTATTTCAGATCCTCAACGAACGCTTCCAAACATGCGACACTGCAATGATCAACCCTTTCCTTACGGGATCCCATACGAAGATCTAGATAGAGATAAATCAATGATTCACAAATAATATTCACAATACCCCGTCTGAATTCAATGCCATATCAAGTTGCGTAATTATTGTATTGTATTTGTAATGGAATTCCAACAAAGTAAGAAGCGGGTCTCAAAGCAGAAGTGGATAGCATATTTTCCATAATTTAGAGACTGCGATCAGATTGTATTTGGGATGATAAATTTGTTGATGAAAGTGAAGATAACGAACAACAAGGTATTCTTTATCAAATTGTGAATCATCAATATCTCACCAATAGAAAATACGTGGATCCCCAAAAAATGTATTCATAATGCTTTTACCGGCGTCTGAAAACCCCGCGCTATACGCAAATGATCTTGTAACAAAATAGAGCTTCTTTCCGGGGTGCCGGGGTGCCCAAGCGAACACCTGCAAAGGATTCCTTCATCATTTTGCCCATCTTTTGATGAATTATTATCGTGCGTTTCAAATGCTCAGCAAATGAGATGTGCTGGTTAGCGAGCCATTGATTGTCTGGGAGAGAGAGCAAGGGAAGAGGTAGGGAGGAGGAGAGCAGGTAGATCACTAGCCTCCTCCCGGCCTCTTCCTCCCTCCTCCCTCCACTCAGTTCGTCAAGGGTCAGCTACGAGTGGAATGGAAAATAATCTCACGATACCTCGCGCTGACAATTAACTTCGTCATCGGTAAATACCATTTCCAGGCACGCATCGGATAAATCAAGATATGCACAGCGAGTCTCGAGCACTTTTCCGGCAAACGTGAATACATCGGCAGATTTAGTCCGGAAGAGAGAACCGAAGCGTTCGCTCGGAGACAACCAATTTGGCATTGGGGACGAAATAGCGAACGCATCCACCATCGCGGCCAATTTTATCAAATATTCTTCTGAAATGGAAGCCTTTTTTACGAAAGGTAAGGCTACCCGAGAAAGCATTGGACAGCCGGGTATGTAGTCCGTCTAACAGCTGGCCTTACCAGTGGGTCCCTCCTAGCGTTGTCTTATGACTGTAAAATCGCTTGACGTGGATACACCCCTTACCCTTCGCTAACAAGTCGTTGGTGCTTGCCTTTTTCGGGATCTTTAATGCGGACTCGAAGGTTGGTCGGACGAAGTTGTTGCACGAGTCGAATCACGGCTCTATAAAATTCGATAAGTTCGTTCTTAGAATAACGGAAATAAGGAAAATCTGACAGACCTCGCAGTATAACTGCCTTCTAGTGCGAGCGTTGCGGAGGTAACGCTTTTTCCGCAGAGAAAAGTCGACATGATGGCAAATATTCCCACACTTGATGGGATTATGTGCAGAACATTGTATTCAATCACACGTGTTAGTGGCGCCAATTTCGTGAAGAATGGGCCGAGATCAGCAAATGGCATTTCAATGCTAATTTCCTACAATATTGTGATCCATTGCTCTGCAAAATGGGCGACTTACATTTGGACAACATTCGAATTTGTCAATTTTCAGAAAACTCAGGGCGCTGAGCAGAATCAGCTTGGACCGCATTTGGTCCTTGAAAAGAAATTGAACAGTGATGTCCTCGATGTCATCTTTTCTCTGAAGTTGCAAAAATGTCAGAACTCAGGTTAGGAATTTTAAAAAAAAATTGTCTTGAACCTTTGCGGAAACCTTGAGGCGGTGAGCTGCAGCTGGCGTGCGACGATTGAGCACTGTCGCTTCCGCGAGTTCTTTCGTGCGGTTGCAAACCTGCGGAAAATTCATTCTAATTGCCTCCCAAACGATGCTACATCCTTCAGTCCGAATACACTGATGTCTAACCTTTCGCATGACAATCAAGGTATGACTTTCTAGAAATACGAATATCCGTTCCAGCAATTCGATCGGAAGTTCCAAAAGAGTGATCATTGATATGAAATAATTTCAATAAAAGGAGTTTGAGGGATGGTTGAATTTTAAATTTGAGCAAGAAAACAGGCGTGGCTCTTCCCACGCGTTGTTCTTGTATCGTGCTAAGAATAAATGGGAAACATGTCAGAAGGCTAAAAATGCCTAGCGGCACAGATGTTTCATTCTCGTATATATAAGAATCAAACAAACATTTTATTTGAGACATTCGCAATTAGTTCTATGTTTCTTTGGCTCCTTTCGAGGGCAAAGTGCTTCCTTCCGTCCAGGATGCATTCCCGGATGTTGTGTCCGGATGTCGTGTGAGATAGTGCCATTGGCGGCACAAACAAACCTTCTGACCACCCTCACATGATTCCCGACAATTTCCTAGTCTTTCCCAATCGGCGTCTCTTTTGCTCACGTGATCTCTCTTCGGGTAGAACGGGCGACTTTGTGAAATATGTCGAAGCAGACATGAATGCACCAAATCGAGGGTCCAAATCGAGGGAACACCCAGACTTTCAAAGCCGAGAGGAGACTCAGTCATTTGGAAAGCACACAACACAACTTCCGAACTCTTGGACTTTCTCACATTCAGAGATCACGAAGCGTTTTGGGCCTTGGGCAATCAGTAGACTTTCAATCGTAACGAAACAACTAGTCGTTTAATAGGGAAATGCACCGTTTTCTTCACGAGAGACAGCACGGAATGAGGAGAGCGATGGGTGCATTTCCCTATTAAACGACTAGTTGTTTCGTTACGATTGAAAGTCTAGCAATCAGAGCCACGCCTGTTCCCCATTCAAAAGTTGAAACAAAACAAGCAGATGAGGGCATGACAATTTCCGAAAAGAAGTAGTCATGTAAGTGCGCCTACTGTGGCAGTGAAAGATGCACTGAATCTCATCCAGATATCTACCTTTTCCGCATGTTTTCACCTTTCTCATTCCACTCAGGCAATCCATCCTCGATTAGCGACCACCATCTTGTGTCTCTCTCCAGTCTCTCGCTCTCGTCTCCGACCTACCAGAGAGCATGGGGATTGAGAGTAACCTGAATTATGGAGCCCCCACCCTTTTCTCACGACATATTCAATGAGGATATCGTGCAAAACAACCATTCAAAGCTCTCTCGAATATACGGTCGAGTTCGCACGCTCACGGACAGTTCCGGCATAGAGCACGCAGAGTGCAAATTCATGAAGCGATGAGGGGAAGGACTCACGCCAAACGGGAAGCTCTAGATTCCAGACAAAAAAAACACAAATCTTCTACTGGTAAAGATTCCTGCTCTATCGAACTATTATAGCTAGTCATTCATTTCTGCACTTTATTCTTGTAAAAAGATCACGAAAACATCGCTCATTCATAGAGCGGACGACCCCCTCGAAGGAATATTTGAGAGCACATCAAAATCGCACCTAAAATTCGTTGCGTTCCTTGACATATTCCATTTTCTCTGAATGACCTTTAGAGAATCGCTGCGCATCTTTTTCAATAGTAAACAACTAATCCGCAATAATTTCCCACCCCCAATACTTCCTGCGGATTCTCCCTCACATCTCGCGCTTGTTGAATAATTCACGCGCCAGTTTCATAGTAGGGCTGTCAGGGTGAAGAATCCGTCTCTTCATTCCGCGTACTCTCTCGTCACTCTGACCGGTAAGAGAGTGCGCGGAATGAAGAGACGGATTCTTCACTCTGACAGCCCTATTTCATAGCTCACCCACACCCTTTTTTTCTTCTTTCAAAGTACTGCCATCGTCTCTTAATTTTCCTTATCTCTCGTTATGCAGAGAAATGAGAGAGGAAGAATACATACATTCACTTTCCCACTTCACTTCTCGATTCCGCGAGTTTTTTTCGAAAGATTTCCCACCAGACTTCGCCCACTTTTTCCGAGACATTTAACGTTTTCTTCCTCCTTGCGCGGCCTTTACATTCGTTAGCAACGGATTCAGAGAATGAGCTGATAAGGAGTTGGATAAGATCCGATACGAAAGGCTTCGAGGATAACATTTCGAATGGTCCTCAGAGTTCTCTGACTGACGAGAGATGAGGCAAAAAAAAGAAAACTCGAAAAGGCAAAACAGCAGATACATTTCATACTTCACTCAGGTTTGAGCTTAATTTCACAACCCGAGAATCAGAGAAAGCAGAACATTGGTCGAATGAAAAACAGCAGATGCCTTTCATACTCCACTCACTAGTCTTGAGCGCAACTTCTAAAGTCGGAGATTGAAAAAGTCAGCCGTCTAACCCTCTCAAATATTCCCCCAAAAAAGTCAGACATCTGTCAGTCGGATTGAGCAATGTTATCGTCTCTTCGTTTTGCCTTATCTCTCGTCAGTCAGAGTATCGCCAAGACACAGACAATCCATCACCGACTTAGTACATCAACTTTTGCCCATTCGGGACTACACCCCCGGGCGAAAAATGGCGCTTTTTCGCATGTTTCGAATTGACATTTCCACGAATCGCTCACGATTTTGTCGCAATCGGCTACAAATCCTGTTATGAGTTATTTGCACTTTCTCGAGGTGATTGAAATGTAATGAGGTGAGCTAACTGCTTCACCGAACCCATAAATGTAATGAATTTTCAAAATTTGATGTTTGGCGGATCAATTTGTTCAATCCACTATTCGAAATCTCGCTATTAGGTCTCACTGAGGAAAGTTAACTGCTTCAATCATTCCATAAATTTAATGTATTTCTTAGAACCACTCAAGATCTATCGGATAAGATGTTTGGTACACATTGTATTTTCAATCCACGATATGAATCCTGACTAAATGACGAGAGTCAACTGCTACTCCGATCCCATAACGTTAATGCATTTCTTAGAAATGCTCTTGATTTATTTGCCGCGTAAGTTCGTTCAATCCTTTGCATGAAACTGGCTAGGTCATCAAATGACGTAAGCGATAGGCTACAAAGGGGAATTCACTCGTGTTTCTATAGCTAGAACCAGCGATACCAAGATAGCTCAGGGAAGTTATTTTAGTCGTTGACGCACTTCAGGCCAGACATAGATCCCCGATGACCGCATCATATCGTGCCAGTTAGAGACAGCGAGAGAGCTAAAAAAATGAAAGTAAAAAAAATAAAAAAAATGAAAAAAAAATGAAATGATGAAAGTTGGAAATAAAATCCTAATTTGGCTTGTCTTCGACCTATTCACCCGGAGTAAGAGTGATAACGAAGGGAATCGTGGGTGTAGCTACCGCACTGGCAGCTATTCCTGGCTCTCGGAGAGATGTTTTTTTGCTTGAGAAGTGCTTCTTATTAGAGAGCGAGCAGTACGAATCCCGAATTAGCTGCAGGAATATTGGGATATGATGTGATTTCGGCACATCTTCGTTTTTTGGCCTGACTTTTCTCGCAGAGTATTCCCTCCCTACCATTCTCATTCCCCATCCCCTCCACATTAGGAGCGGTTGTCGCCTGGGCCAAAAACCAAAGAAGTTCCGTGATTTCCCTCCTCAGCTCAATGATATAATCTGAAGAATTGCTAGTTTAGAAATGTCCGCAACTGCATTCTCATTTTCGAAAGCTTCTCAATGTTTGCGCACTCACAGGCCCTTATCAAAGCCACTAATTCAATTTCCTCAACTCGTGAATTTCGTCGAAAACATTCGAAATGTAATTGAATTCACGAGAGGTTGTCCTTGAACTTTGAAACACTATAGTCCACGTTCTTTGTGATAACGGTCAGAGGGTTGATAGATTGGAGGGGCGTCCTTTCTTGCCAGGCCAACCCTAGCACCGCCCCCTTATTCCCCTCTGAGAAGCCTTTAGAAGGAGAGAGCTCCTCTCCTCCTAAGCTCATTTTGTGCTTGGCATTTTCCTCTAATATTTATTACTTATTACTTAGAAATTCGATAACGCTTGACTGATAATGAGTAGTATTCATAGGCATTTGTTTTGATGCTTTTCTCTTATCTGCTTTATGAATACGTTTCCCATTAACTAAGCTCATTAGCGATTTCACTCAAGCGTGTGACACTAATATTTCCTCATTAGTGTTACGAATCTATTTTTTGTATTGCTTCCATGACTTCCCGACTCGCTAAAATATCAATTTCAGTAATGAAATCTTCCCTCGTCATCCTCGTATCTGCTCTCGCGCTCGGCACTGCCCAGGTAAAATTGTCTTTATTTCGAAATAAAATCACTCCTCGATCCCCAAGCTCGGTCTCTTACCGTAAACCGTCTGCAGATGACCTTCTCCGACGGATGGGAGAAGCGCCAGCCGAATCGGCCCTACGCACACAACTACGCCCATCAGAAGGTACGGTAGGGTACAGTAGCCAAACTGGCCTCGTCCCTCCCGAAACAGCGGTATCGCCAGCAAGCTTAACAGCGTCGTTTGCTGCGCATTTCAATAGCACGATACAGTATTTTATAATGCGGGAAGTTAGATGACGCCTACTCATTTC
The DNA here is from genome assembly GCA_911812115.1 of Pristionchus exspectatus. Classification (NCBI taxonomy): domain Eukaryota; kingdom Metazoa; phylum Nematoda; class Chromadorea; order Rhabditida; family Neodiplogasteridae; genus Pristionchus; species Pristionchus exspectatus. The sequence goes on from OU461587.1 coordinate 21,228,653, forward strand.
CTAGTTGCAATGTGATGCGTGCAGGAAGGCAATTGGAAGTGTTTGGCGAAGAAGGAAATTCGTAGATCTCATCATTTAGTCGCTGAGACCAGCTAAGCTCACGGAACTATGGTCAGCAATGAGCTCTGGGAAGACACGTCTGGCACGAGTCCCTCCACAAATCCGAAGATTATTTCAAGTCCGATCAGGCTGCTGTTTTCGAAAATCTTGTGACTTTATTGCTAAATCGTGCAATGGCAACGCAGTATCCAATGATCCGACCGACGAATTCGTCACACGACGACTGTATCTTAAATCGATTGACGTAATAACTTCTTTTTGCATCCCATCCACTGATTCTCTACGCATTGAAACGGTGGGAGAAATGTATTTTTTTGTTTGTTCTTGAGAGTGGCCTGGGAAGGCGAATTATGGTGTTGATAAGCGTAGAAAATGGACATATTTCACTGCCTACGCATGGTTGTTTGAAGTTGTTCATACATTCTCTATGAACGCATTGCGAATGGGTATTTTATCACACCCAAGGGAGGAGTCGAAAATAGCACATCTTTTGCAAGATATCTTTGCTAATCGCGCAAACAACATGCCCGAAACTTGTCTATGAAACTGACCGTCGGAATTTTTATCCCGTCTGTGTTCGATGAATCGTATTCGTTCCATCATCAATTAACAATTCACAATTTCACAGTCTCTAAGATTTTCCCGCCCTCATTCGCTAATGAGAAACGGGAAATCAACATTCATAAGAGGGAAGACGACAAACATTCACAAGTCCCACTTAGTTTCACCTTTTCCTATGTAGATGAAAACAAAACAGAAATGCGATAGGGGAAACCCTGGAATTCATTTTCACTCGGTAACTGGATCTGTTCATTTATTGGAACAAACAACGCATTATGTGAAGTCATGCAGAGAAGACTTTGGTCTCTAACGAGAGTTCATTGGTCGAGTACACTCAATATTACTCGCTATTCAATTCACGAGGGAGTACACTACGAATGAACTGGGAGAAATGAGAACGAAAACGGTACAATTAGTCACAGAGTGATGTGAAGAACTATTCATGATCTTTCAAATATCGGAAATCAGGCATATCCCTCATAGCTAACTACCTGCATTGAACCTCCAAAGTGTTGTGTTGAAAAGATTCTCGTTGCATGTCAACTCGCACGCAACATTTAGCTGCACCGCGACGAATTGTTTAATGAGAGCCATAATTATATTAATTTCACTAATTATTAATTCTATTTCAGGTCGCTCGCTCCGGTGGCCACTCCTTCCACGAGGGCGATGCCAATCCAGTGGAGAAACAAGTCGGAGACGAGCCCAAGAGTCAGTTATCGATTGCTGATTGCCGTGTCATTACCGTAATCTCCTTCAAGGCGTTCCGATGATTACCGAAGTGTCCAAGTGCATGGAGGACTACATGGCCGGAGTGAGGGAGATGCATGCGGCTATGATGGTGAGTAGGGCTGGTAATTTGATTCTTAGAGGATTCCCAAACTGAACAATAGGGAATCATTTGATTCCACTCGTATTGGAGAGAGCTGCCACTTGGGAATCATTCCACTCTCAAAGCGCGCGCTGAGTCTGTGGGTTGAGAATCAAAATGCCAACCCTAATGGTGAGAGAAAGAAAATTATCGGAGTTTACTTGGTTTCGGTTGCCCGAGTTCCCAGATGTTATTCCGCAGTGAGTGAAAATAGCGTGGGGGGTTAGTTAAGACGGAGACAGGACTGAGATATAACGGTTGAATTGGACAGTCCTTCACTTCATCAGCTGAAGTTGGGGGAAAACAGTGTTAATTAGGCAAATTTATAGCAGGAATGAATCAATGTGCGGGAAATGGATATTTCCCTGCAAACAATAAGAAGTCTTGCAGTTCCTCAAGGCATACACGGTTTCCTCTTCCATGAACCCTTCCATGAGATCCGGAACAACGTAGTCTGCACCCACTCTACCTAATGAACCTTGCCCATTCTTCGCCGTGCCATGACGTATTTCCTTGCGAGTTGCAAACAGAAGGCCTCTACGTTTACGCTCTTCCGGTTCAGGTTTAGCGACTGCAAAATGAGGAAGTGAGAGCAATTTCGCTAGTCAGAGAAAAAGTGAAAGTATTTACAGAGATCATCCATCGGAAGTTACTAGACATTCGGAAATATCCTGATTTGTTGATTCGAAGTCGCTATACTAAATTCCTTTTTTTTTTGTTGCAAACTTGATGCGCTGATTCGAATCCGATAGTCTCAAATGATGCTTCAAGATAAGCCAAGATTAGAATTGGATTTGTAGATTTTATGAGCGAAACGGATGGGATGTAGAAGTGAATCCTGATGAAATCATGAATTATTATGGCTTGACGTCGGTTTCAGTGATTTTTACATCGTCCTCACATGAAATATTACTTCAGGAACTCTACACCCGCTTCCAAACATGCGAGAACTCTATGGCTAATCCCCTTCAACACGGAAACCATCAGAAGTCTTCTCCTGCTCGATTCTAGAGTTCAAAGATCAATCTACACTTCCTAGCACAGTCATTCACTCCCCGAATCCACCTATCCACAATGTTTTGATTTCAATTTAAAAAAAACAAACAAAAAAACTCCCCTCTAATCGAATCGTACTGTAATAGTATTTCCGTCACTCATTCCAAATTAGGGCCAATCCTATTCCAAACCAAGAACATTAATTTGAATAGATTGTTTGATACGTATGCTACTGGTGCCATAATAAATCTTTATTTTATTTTGAATGGAGAATGATGCTTACCACAAACTGCATATTCCGGCTTATCCAGACATGCACTCTTTTCAGCAAAAAAAAAATTCCAGACAGGTCCTTTCATTCCGCACTTTCACTTTCGCCTCATCTCTCCAAAGAACCATGCCATTACTTACGATGGGGTATTTCTCGTTCAGGAAAACCAGACGTGTTCAAAGCACGTAATTATAGATGATCCATAGACCTAGAGCTATTGGATCTGCGTCGACCTTTCATTTTCTTTATGCATGCATTTGTTTTATTTTTTACCTTTAGCATGCATAAACTAATCAACGATAAAGCACTGGGTCAATATCACGAATATTCCCCTCATGTATCGTCTCTTCCATTTTCACTGAGTACGAAGATCCCAATCCCCTCCATTATGATGTTTCCCTCTGCAGGCAATATGCCTTGAATCAGGATAAATGTATGTATGTATCGTCTTTCTCGCTATTCCGCGAATTTCCCCCATCAGTTGTTGTGCACGCAAAAGCACAATCTCATTTGCCCATCTTTTCCACCAGCACCTGTAACTTTTGAGAAAACATCATTGCAAAAGTGTATAAAAAAGAACGCAACATATTCCTGTCATGCTACCGCAACCGACAAATTATGTTTTTTGATGATTAAGAGGCCTTTTCTATCTTCAAGGTATAATGACGATCTCGAGGAAAGTTCATCGTGTTGAAAAACAGGCCGACTGCTACCTTTCGGCGGAGGAGAAAGAGATCGAGGCAATGGAGGAAGAGTCGAAAAAGGTGAGCATTTTTGTTTCCATTTTTTTCATTTTCGATATTTCAGAGCAATTACAAGCACGAGATCATTTGGCGTAACGTTTTTCTCTTCGCATTCATCCACGCCGCGTGCGTCTACGGATGGTATCTGCTATTTACTGGGCATGTTAGCTGGAAAACGTTTGCGTGGGGTCAGTTTCCTATTTGAACGAGTTTGAGAGATTACAGAGAGATCATCGTTTTTTTGTGATCTTCACTGTTTTTTTGCAATGTATTTCCTCCTCACCATTCTAAGTTGTCACCTATAATACTTTACATTCAGCGCCGTTGCTGCCTGAGCCAAAAAAATTCCGAATTTCCGAGATTTCCAGCATTTTTACTCTAATTCGCAGCCACTGCCGTCAGTATCTACTCCGGCAACGGAATCACGGCGGGCGCGCATCGACTGTGGTGCCACAAGGCGTACAAGGTGCGGGTGATCTTTGGACTTTGGTCTTTGGTCTTTAATCTTTGATCTTTGATCCTTGATCCTTAAGATCAAAGATCAAACATTGCAGGCCAACTTCTGGGTGAAAGTGTTCCTGATGGTCGGACAGACGATCTCGATACAGGCAAGTGGGATGATTGTTAATCTGAACGACTGTCTCTCATTTCCACAACAGAAAAATTAGAGATCCCACAAAGGAATGCGCAAATCTCTTTCTCTCTCTCGGTTGCATGCATTCCGCAACGCGGTCGCACCTCTCGATTTGAATGCGGAACTCTATCGCTGACTTTTAACACTAGAATGCGAAATACGAGTAATCGTCTCTACAATGCGCGTACTTTCTCGTCACTCTCTCGAGTACGAGGAATGAAGAGATGATAGCCCGTAATTCAAAGTCTATTTAGCATGATATCATCGACTGGTGCCGCGACCATCGCACGCACCACAAGTGGGTGGACAGCGACGCCGATCCGCATAATAGGTGGGCGATATTACTTATTATTTATTATTATTTAAAAAAAATTAAATATTAATAAAAGTAAATTACATTTTGATTTGAAGCAAGTGCTGCATAATAGGTGGGCGAATGTATTCATTATTCGAATTAAAATAATAAGAATTATTTTATAAAAATAAATAATAATTTAATTCAAAGCAAGCGCGGCTTCTTCTTTTCGCACATCGGATGGTTGATGGTGAAGAAGCATCCTAAGGTAAGAAAACAAATAAAAAATATGTAATAATAATATAAAAAGTGTAAAAAAAGTATCATTTCAACCAAGGCACCCAAGGTGAGCATCGTCTAAAATTCCATTCAGAATCAGAATTTATCAGGTATAGCGAAATCAAGCTGATCAGAGACTAGGCATTCCAATATTCGTCATTCCATACTATTATAATTCCATAAACTACCGATGTTTCTTTCACAAAAGTAAAGTAGTCCAAGCGGAATGATCCACTTCTATATCGTCCAAATCGTATTTCCAAGAACGCGTTGCAATCGAAACAGCACTCATTTGCAGGTGATCGAGATGGGCAAGAAGATTGACATGTCCGACCTCACCTCCGACCCGGTGCTAGCTTTCCAGCGACGGTATGTATTTATTTTATTTTTTCATTAATTAATTTATCCGATTCATGCAAGTATAGCTAATGCAGGGATCAATAATATTCTTAAACAATTTTCAGATTGTTTCCATTTCACAAACACAATTTGCTTTCTGCAGTAACTACACTCTCCTTGTCATGCTGTCCATCCTCATTCTCACTTTTGTCCCTGTCCGTTTCTGGCACGAGAGCGCGTGGAGTGCATTCTGGACGTGCGCCATGGCACGATTGTGTATGCAGTTGAATTTGACTTGGTGCGTTACCAAAAACCGACAACAATTCTGACTGTCATTCGATCGAATGTAATAGTAATTGGACATTAGGGTGGTTTTGATTATCTGCGAAACGAGAAAAAAACAGGTTGATCAACTCGGCCGCGCACAAGTTCGGCACCAAACCCTTCGACAGGGAGATCTCATCAACGGATAGTTGGCTCTGGGCAATATGGACGAACGGAGAGGCATGGCACAACTACCACCATGCGTTCCCGCAGGTCAGTACTAGAGCTCGAGAAATGGTACCGCCGTCTCCTCATTTCGCACACAGTCTCTCGCCTCTCTGACCGATGAGAGAGTGTGCAAAATGAAGAGACGATTATCCGTATTTCGAACTCTGGCCAGTACACTTTCGTTCCTCGTTCTCATTCTTTCCGACATTCCGTTTAGACATCCCTACTAGTCACACTACAAAAGGTTAAGGTGTATCCACGTCAAGCGATTTTACAGTCGTATGACAACGCTAGGTGGGACCCACTGGTAAGGCCAGCTGTTTAGACGAACTACATTCCGACATTCCGTTTAGACATCCCTACTAGTCACACTACAAAAGGTTAAGGTGTATCCACGTCAAGCGATTTTACAGTCGTATGACAACGCTAGGTGGGACCCACTGGTAAGGCCAGCTGTTTAGACGAACTACATTCCGACATTCCGTTTAGACATCCCTACTAGTCACACTACAAAAGGTAAAGGTGTATCCACGTCAAGCGATTTTACAGTCGTATGACAACGCTAGGTGGGACCCACTGGTAAGGCCAGCTGTTTAGACGAACTACATTCCGACATTCCGTTTAGACATCCCTACTAGTCACACTACAAAAGGTTAAGGTGTATCCACGTCAAGCGATTTTACAGTCGTATGACAACGCTAGGTGGGACCCACTGGTAAGGCCAGCTGTTTAGACGAACTACATTCCGACATTCCGTTTAGACATCCCTACTAGTCACACTACAAAAGGTAAAGGTGTATCCACGTCAAGCGATTTTACAGTCGTATGACAACGCTAGGTGGGACCCACTGGTAAGGCCAGCTGTTTAGACGGACTACATACCCGGCTGTCGAATTCTCGGGTAGCCTTACACTACATACTACAAATAAGGGGTAAAACTGAATAAATAAGTCTCCCCCTTTGTATGCATTTATAAAATCTGTTAAGGATTGCAGAACGGCTGCTAAGAGGCATCCGCTAACGTCAACAAATCAAGATCATTCGAACCTTTCAGGACTACCGCGCGTCCGAGTACATGTACAGTGCCAATCTGTCCTCGATGATGATCGACTGCTTTGCGGCGATGGGATGGGTGTGGGACAGGAAGAGGATGAGCAAGGAGGTGAGACAACAAAAACAAAAACAACAAGAAAAACATCAACAACAACAACAAGATAAGCAATAATATCCCATATTTGAAAACAAGGAGTATCGGTACTGAGCATGGAAGTGAGGACAAAAACAAAAAAATATTTAAAAAAAAACAATAATAATAATAATAATAACAACGACCACAATACTGACAATGAATTGCAGGCGATCGAGCGTCAGAAGACCCTCAAAGGCGACCACTCAAGACCACTGACTGCAGCTCCCGATTTCTTACACACTTGTTGATAATTATGAATATTTAATCTATGTTTAGTTTTTGCGTGAACAAGTGAACAATATGCTAGCGTCTAAACATTTTCTGGTATTTTATTCTCGACAATAGGAACAATACAAAATTCTATGAAATAAACTAGCAACACGGTAGCCTGTTCCGAATCCCCGAGATTGGGGTGGTAATACTAATGATGTCAAAGGAGTGCATCACGAGTTCCTCTTTCCCGTCGTCCTCCTCTGATTGAATGGCGTTACAATGTTCAATGGTGCTGCTGAGGCGGCCCATGAGAACTGCGAGAGGTCCATGCTGCAAAGGAGAATCTGCGTAATGTCTTGCTTTGTTTCATTCCTTTTTAAATTCAGCCACATTCTCAACACTATAAATTGAGTATGGCCCATATACTGTATGGGTAAAGGGTACAAACAGTATGTAAACAGTATGTAGTATGTGGGTGCAAGGCTCAGCAAGTAGCTTTCTTTCTAGACATTACCTCGCCCCCGCACTGTCCCAGTTGTTTTTCGTTTCCAGAGCATAGTGCACCGATCGGCTACGATTCTGCTTTAGGGCGGGGACTGACGCCTGAATTAACCATAAATTCATAAATTCTGTTTTTTTTCGCTCGCGAAGAAGCTGAAAATTTCCGATCAGAAAATGATTATTCTTATTCTTATTCTTATTCTTTATTCAACAGGTGGTATTCGGGCTCAGGCGAGCTTTTGGGGGTGGGGTTTTGTGATTATTCTGGATATGCTTCACAGTGAGCGCAAATTCTCAGCGATCATCCGAATATCAATTGTGCCACGGAGTTCAATGTAAAATAAAAACAAAATAAAAATAAAAACTACCACTAAATTCGTCCGCTCCTCTGCGGGCGACAGCAACTGGCGGTCGAGAATCTCGAGCGTGCGAATCTGAATGTACATGATTTCTTAATTTCCCATTTTGAGTCCATTTTTACATGATTCACTTTTCGCATGTGTTTTTTCGACTCTCCCGTACCTGATTTCTCATATAGCTCGCGTACACTCTCCTCTCCGTCACTCCATTTCCCATTTTTCTCTTCATTTTCAGCTTTTTTATTCGTTTCGAGCGAATTTATCGCAACTCTGATAAGCCCGCCCACAATCTATCTCACCTGATTTCTCATATAGCTCGCGTACACCCTCCTCTCGGTTACTCCATTCTCATTATTATCTCCATTTTTTACGTTTTATTCATTACAAATAGATTTATCTTGCCTGATTCCTCATGTAACTAGCATACACCCTCCTCTCCGTCACTCCGTTGCCCGTGCAGTCGAGACTCTTCAGCAGGTGCATGTTCAGAGTGCACTTGAGAGCGGCAAGAGAGGTCAATCTGCAGATTCATTGATCAGGGCGATCATGGTGAACACGCGTCTCTTCATCCCTCATATTATTTCACTGATAGTAACGAAAGTACACGCGAAACGATGAGACGAAGTATTGATTCTGATTAAATTTTTTCATTTTCGAAAATATTGAAGTGGATGACCCAAAATCAAGAACCTATTGCATGACACATCCAGTATCTCCAGTGCGGCAGCTCCAGCCAGTCCAGCGAGGTCCTTGATACGATTGCTACCGAGGATCAGCTCGCGGAGACGCGGCATTGAGGCCTGCAATTGTCCCGATAATTCAATAACTCTGCAATATCTACTCATTACAAATGATTTATCAAGCACATTTCAATAAATAAGCTATACATAATTTCAATGAATAAATAAGTTACACTCTGCATCTTTTATTGATGCCTGGAGAAGTTTGATTGATATGATTCAATTTTCTCTGAAAGGAAAAAAATAGTATGAACAAGAAACGTTTACCTTGTGAATCATCTTGATCTCGTTATTAGACATGTCGAGTTGTTCCAGGTTTTGAAGCGTGGCGAAGAGGCCCAAGTCCAATCTAAAGAATTGAATCAAAGATCATGATTCTTTCGGAATTATCCATCGATCTAATCGTTGCTATAATCTAATCGAAAGTAGCTAATCGGCGATGGGGTGGCTAGCCCGCCCTTAGCGAGGATAATGCCACACCACCTTTTTTTCTCGTAAATTCTCCGAAGAGACGGATACTTCACCAGGACAGCTGCAATCATAAGAGAAAGTAAGAGTACTTTGTGATGTGATTCCTCGACAGATTCAGAGACGTCAACGTCGACAGTCGTGGTAGTTGGAGTGAGAGCAACGAGGCGTTGCTCAACTAAAATGGACTTATTTTTTCCATTGCTTATCCTACTTTGGACCTCATTCGCGCTCAGATTCAGCCGGTTCAGTGAAGATAGCGTCTTCGATGAATATTCAGTTGAATCGGAGAAGATTGATGTCTGAATTTGAATTGTTAATATACTTTTCGTTGAAAAATGTTCAATGAGGACGGGAAACATACGATACGATTTCCGCTCAAGTCAATCGACTTGAGATTGGTCATCTCAACCAAATCTCCGAGTTGTCGCAGACCATTGGAGGAGAGGTCGATGTGGTAGATGTGGGAGAGCTCTGCATTGGGAAAATTTGCGTTTGTAAAAAAGTATCATATGTCGCACTGTCGACATCCCCCGGTTCCATCGAAACTATTTCCAACTGAGCACCAGAACAGTTCAGTGAGTCGCTGCTTGCGAGGTTTGGGTGCCTGCAAGAGATTTGGTACGGAAATTCAAATTGTTTCCCTATTTCACGTTTTTTGCGGCTTTGTAAATTCCTTGTCCTTCTAGATAACTTTTTCTCCAATTCTTCCGCAGAATGGAAGTGATTCATCGTCTTTTCTCCCCGACGGCACGCTTTTCTCGTTCGTTATTCTCGCCCCTCACGCCCATTCGTGCGCTACTTTTCGTCCTAATCAATAATAACCACATTTCAGGTCTTCATGCTCTACACGCATGCACCATTTCAACTTGATTAATTTCAATTACGATGAATAACACACACAATTCAGGTACTGAAATAATAATATAAACTGTGCTCAGTGATCTTCATATTTCAGCGTGTTTCGTTATCTTGAGTTGAGAAAAGATGAATCGTCGATCTGTAGATGAAATGAATCGAAGATACAATTGATGTGAGATAGTAGTTCTCGTATACAGTGGTGCATCGGTCGCAATGGCAAGTCAAAGGATTGGATCGGGACAAAGGAAAGAAGGGCAAAACCCGTTCAAGAAAGGTCAAAAAGAAACGCCCCCCCCCTACGAAATCGGTCAACCATATTCCTTTCTGCTCAAAAGGAAGACCGGGAGGCACGCCTTGAAAGAGGATTTGGATGGTCTGCAAGCAAGAAGATAATGGCAGTCTCTACAACCATTGATACAAGTTACATTTGGCGCATCGGAGAACGAGATTTCAAGGAAAAGAATACAGTCTATCAGCCAATAACTGGCAAAACAATGATAATTTCAAACTGCACGCGCGATAAAGAGTTTGTACAAAATCACTTGTTATCATCACTCTATGCTAGATAGAACAACGCAATGGCTTCTCACTAGAGTTCGAAATACGGGTCGCCGTCTCTTCATTTAACGCGCTCTCTCATCGGTCAGAGAGGCGAGAGAGCGTGTAAAATGAAGAGACGGCGACCCGTATTTCGAACTCTACTTCTCACGACTTCGCAAAAAATCGCAAACCACTTTTTACATTGCGACTGCTCTTCTTCTTTCCTTTGCGAAAGACCCATGGTGAGCGTCGTGAATTAGAGGATTTAAGATAATTAAAGTAAAAATTAATAAAGAACCCCCAAAAGAACGCACGTTTTCGCAATAAACTCCATGGTCAGTGCCCTTCCCACACTCTTCGTCTGTCCTCCTCCACTCCTTCCTCCGACGGGCGCCCGTTGCAGGTCGAGACACTCGATGGAACGAACGAGCGAGAGGACGGAGCAGCGGTAGTCTGCAAGTTGTATGTGATGAAGTTGATGGCATGGTCTATTTCTATCCAAAATCGCAATAAATTCGTCGAAAAATTAGTATGGCAAGTAAAGAAGAGGTTCGGTTTCATGAGAATGCGGATAAGTTTCACCCAGTATGCGAAAGTTCAGCGTAGTCTGGAACAGTGAGCGGAGAAGCATCGGGCTCGGAAAATAAAAAAATAACGAACTCTAAAGGAAATCTAAATCTGACAAAAGTTACTCGAAGTATTTTCTCAAAATAGTACATATTGCACGCACCAAACATTTCGCGCTTAGGAAATTGCCAACTCACTCGGATGTGTTTCACAACTATCTAAGAACTCTCAAATAAGTCTAAAAGTTGATCAGAGAAAAAAAGGTGGGGGAAAATAAAATTAACGAACTCTCCGCGTGCTCGACGGCGTTCCCGCGCAGGTCCAGGAAGGACAGCATTGAGAGACCCTGAATTGTTTTAACACATCCTTTCTAGTATAGCTCCCCTTGCAGTGTTATCACAAGACGACAGAAACATTTCGCGTGAAATGGACGCTCATTAATGAACCTGCAACGACTGCACATCCTCCACTGTTGCAATCGCATTGTCGGCCAGCAGCAGCCGACGTAGTTGCTTGCTCCTTTCGAGGCCTACAATTCTCCTATTTCGCGGTGCAGAATAACACCACAACAACGTGAATAAGTTTCACTCATCACTCAAAGCGATCGGAGTACCCCGGAGCATTGATAGGAGAAGCGGTAACAGTCGAAAAAATAATAATCATCAACAACTCGCTGCATTTTCTGTATTTTCAAAAGCCAATATCGACAGTCTTCTTGAGAACCTGTTTTTACGATGTAGGTTCAAATTATTTACAATAATTTTTCGCTACCTTTCAAGCTCTTGATGTGGTTGTGCGCGGCTGAGAGGTGGTCGAGGATCTATAATTTATGCAATTCATATATTTATATTTAGCTTTTCCCATTTCAATCTTGTCTTCCATCCCATCTTTCACCTGCAATTTCGCACAAAAGTGCAGACTGGCCAGCTTGTTCCCGTCCACCACTAAGTGCGTCATCATTTCGGGAAGCTCCTCAAATCAACATTTATTCCATTTTGTGATTGCATGAAATTCACTTCGATCTTCGCAATCTTGTTCTCCGAGACGTCCAAGCAGTAGAGGTTTCGGAGTTTCGCGATCTGGAAAAATGCACCACAACGTTTTTCAATTAGACCATTCAATTACGATTTTCAACGTGATTAGCAACACAAAAAATAGTATAATTTATCAATCATCTATGGGAAACTGACCTTCCCAATCGTTGCCAGCTTGTTGTTCTTGAGGCTGAGACAGGTCAGCTGCGGTAGGTCATCAATGCCAGAGAGCTTGCTCAGATTCATCGATGAGAGGTCGAGGACGGTTACAGTGTTCTGAGGAGGAGGCACGTGACGACAAAATTACACGCGCCTATCCTCCACTTGCATGTTCTTTCTATTGCCTCGCCGACGAGAAAGCATTCGAATTGAGAAAAGCGCTATCAGCCGCAAGCCATTTTGCGAGAATATTATTGTGGAAGCCTGAATCTGCTGAATCGATCGCATTTTCATCGTCATTCGCAATTTGGACAACTTGAGTCAATGTATCTTTTTCACAAATATCGGATAAAAATAATAAACCTTGAAGTCGACAATGTCCAAGGCGGGTGCGTGCAGGCCGTAGCACAGGGCGATCTGAAATTAGGATTTTTTTATAAAAATATGAATATTTACGAAAAAATTGCTGACCGCACCGCACTGACCTCGATCGGACTCCTCGTCGTGCATACGGTAGTCGTGTTGGTCGCGTCCAGTGGGGAGGAAACGATCCATCGAGTGGAGAGAATGGGCGGCGAGAGTACGTCACGGACGCTACGGACACTGGGATATTTTTGTTTTAATCTAATCACCAACTTTCGATAGAGGAACTTTTTGAAATGTGCTCAGTTATGTTTCACTGTGGCTGTAACATTGTGGATTGCAAGTGAATTCAATCTTTTCGAAAATCGTCTGAGAAACAATCCAACCTCTTCATCCCAACCTCTCCTCCCATGGCGCCCGCCATCGCCACTGCTTCTATTGATGATTTTAAAATCAAGTGAAAGCCAACATCTTCCGGTCGCACATTCCCTTGTCAGAATCTATGCTAACAACCTTCGATTGAGTTACTTTTTCCACATATACGCTCAGTTACGTTTCACTGAGGCTTTAACCTCGTGGAGTGCTGCTCGAATCAATAACGTGCTCGGTCATTTGAGAAACAAAAAAGAACCTCTTCATCCCGGGCACGCCGCCCACAGCGCCCGCCATCGCCACTGCTTCTATGGGTGATTTTCATTTCTAACGAACGGCAAAATATTCTGAACCCATTTTCCGTTTCCCAGAATATATGCTTCATCACCATGTCAACTTTCGATTGAGGTACTTCTTCAAATGTGTTTAGTTACGCTTCACCATTGCTTTAATTTTGTGGAGTGCATGCAAATTTAATTGCTTAAACAGATATAAGAGAAACCATCCAACCTCTTCATCCCGGGCACGCCGCCCACAGCGCCCGCCATCGCCACTGCTTCCAGCGTCAGCGAGGAATCGTCCCTTAGCGAATCGGAACTGTGATTGCGAGTGATCCCCTTCGAGTGGTCTTCCCTGAATTATTTCGTATTGAGGATCGGGCTCACATAACTTTTAGATAGGAATTTCCTGATGAAACACCATTTCCGTTATAATCCGATTGTGAATGCGGTGTTTCGTTCCAAAGGGATCTTTCTAAGAATTATTCGGGGCTGGGGGTGAGGGCCTACTTCAGATTAGAGATGGCAAATCGGCACAAGCCTCTCCTCGTTTTGCATGCTCTCTTGTCTGTCTGACCAGCGAGAGAGCATGCAAATCAAGGAGAAGCTCGTGCCGATTGGTCATGCCTACTTCAGATCGAGTTTGATGTTGATCTCCTTCAGCCTCTCCAGCTGCTCATGGAACTTCCGCTCGAACGTCTCCATGTTGTGCAGGTCGTCCATGCAGAGTTCGTTCTGGAGTTATTTTTGATTTTATATTTAAAAAAATTCAAAATATCTTGACCCCATATCTCTGAGTACGAAAATCCCAATCCCCTCCCTAAAAATGTTTCTTCCTGTAGGCCCATTGCCTGATGTCAGGATAAACCTGTATATTAAAAAGAAACATAGTTTATGAGACGAAAAGATTCGAGAAACTGCTAGGAGAGACAAATAAAGGCTTCCCATAGAAATGCTGTTGTATTTTTATGTCTGACATGGCCAAATAATGGTTACAAGCTCGATCTGGAATCCTGTACATTCATTGAGAACTCTCGGCTTCTAGCTGCCAGATAAGAGGCCCTCTTCCCGTTTGATATACGATTGTTGTGGCACCACTTCTCATCTTTATCAAAGCATTTCCAAAATCACCGCTTGATTTTAAAAATATTTAAAATATACCTTGCTACAGATCTCCATGGTCGCAATGGCCACAACCGACACGTCCGTCCACTGAACCGCAGCCGCGTCGGTGGCAGAGGGGAAGGCCGAAGGACCGTTGTCGGCTGGGAATTCTTTGCATTATCAAAAAATTGTAAGTTATTTTTGTTATTTTTTGTTGTTATTTTTATTTTCGTGCCAGAAACCGCTCCACTATTGGGAGTCTCGCAAAATCAGAATCGTTAAAGCGCACGTGAAGCATAACTGATTTCGAATATAAATTAGATCAACCAAGTTGAATACGTCCGAAAATCGGAACTTCAATGTTTTGGCACGTGCTACAACAGCTCTGAATGAGAAAGTGGCAAGAAATAAAATTTGGTAGCGAATACTCTGCGAGAAAAGGGTGGGCAAAAAAAAGGAGAAAAAATAATATGTGTGTGTGCCCCCCCCCACTCACAAGCATCCGAGTCGGTCATTACGTTGATCGCCGTGATCTCCTCAGTGATCTTCCTCGCAACGGCCGACGTGCCGGAGCGCTGGCACACCAGGACGACATTTACTAATCGCTTCTGTAATGCAATTTTTGACAGGCGACGTTTTCCTACTGACTACACCACCTTTTCGTCCAGCTCCTTCCGCGTGATCTCGAAATCCTTCCACAGCCGGAGGGGCGGCAGTCGGAAATTTGAGACGATGTGCCGTTGCATGATGTGGATTAGCGAACTGTAACTTTTTTTTAGCAATTCTTACTGCATT
Organism: Pristionchus exspectatus; assembly: GCA_911812115.1. Classification (NCBI taxonomy): domain Eukaryota; kingdom Metazoa; phylum Nematoda; class Chromadorea; order Rhabditida; family Neodiplogasteridae; genus Pristionchus; species Pristionchus exspectatus. Next base: position 21,243,737 of record OU461587.1, read on the forward strand.
ATAATTAAGATTGTGCGCCTGCCTGAAGAAATATAAAATAATATATATTTGAATAACCCTGCAAACTCCAGAGTGGAAAAAAACGAACCGCTCACTAAATACGCGATTGTGAAAATCGCAGTCGACATAGTTAAGGCGGTCCAAGTCCTGCTTGGTCAGTGCGCGACGAGTGAGGCAGAGACGCAGTTTGAGCTGTAAAATTAAGCGGTTTGAGCTGCATTGTTTGGCTCACTCGTTTCGCAATGCTCTCCAGTTTCTCTGACCAACGAGGCAAAACGAAGAGACATTGCCCTGCGAAAAAAAGAAACCCCTTAAAAATCGGGAATGAAAACCTCATAGAGATGCTTGGAGGTGCAGTTGTAGTTGGCCCAGTGCTCCAGACTGCGCAACGTAGCGTCGTCGGCTGGCCTGAGAGGAGCAATTGGTAATGAATGTGTGCATTTTTGTTTTTTTTTATTATTCCCCGAGATATAACTATCCCCGTCGATGCTGTAAAGATTTTCACCATATCGTGAAACATAATTGAAAAAATATGAAAATGGGAAACTCTTGAATGAATTTGTCGTCTGCTCATTCCAATCCCGTTTTGTTGTCGGATAGATTGGTGAAGAAATCTAACTAGAGTTCCAAATACGGCTCGCCGTCTCTTCACTTCACGTGCTCTCTCAGCGGCCAGAGAGGCGAGAGAGAGAGTGGGTGAAATGAAGAGACGGTGAGCCGTATTTCGAACTCTAGATCTTACCTGAACATCTCCACACTTGCACCCTCAAGCTTCGTGGCGATAGTGTGATGGGAGAGGGCACGGAGCACCCTGCAATTCGTAGGGACTAGAGCTCGAGAAATGAGCCGCCGTCTCTTCATTCTGCACACTCTCTCACCGGTCAGAGAGGCGAGAGAGTGTGCAGAATGAAGAGACGGCGGTATCATTTCTCGACCTCTACGGTAGGACTCTGTTCCCATATCTTCCAGCAATTACTGTACTCCACAGAACAGCGGAGATTTCCAATTTGACTCTTTAAGTTATTATATTTATTGAGCGTTTCTGCGAGAACTACCAATCACTACCAATCACACCCCTCTCATAGCTTTCTGCGCCTTGTGAAACGTAACTGTAATGCTATCTCACTATTCTTTTCGCTATTCTGTGCGCTGATTACTTATCGAGGAGGGATGCCGCATATTTCTTTGCATTTCTCAACTTTTGATTTCCAAATTTACGAATCACCAAATGCTATCGCTGCTACCAAATGCTACCAAATGCTATCGAAATGCTAAATGCTAAATGCCTCCTGCGCCCCACTACACTCAGAAAAGACTGATGACTCCTCAGTTAAGGGTCAATACAATGACTATCAGGATGAATGATTCGTCTATTCATTTAGTACACTTCATCGGCGGTCAGCATGGCGAGAAGTCCCTCACCTGGTGTGCTCCCTCCAGCTCCTCCTGTGCCCGACGGCGCTCTTCTGGTTCGTCGACGTGAACTCGAGCACGTGCTTTATGACTTCGCGGCGGGTGTCTGGAATCAATTACTTGTCATTATAAACCGATCTATTCGTCATATTTCGATTTCGCAATTTCTCTGTCAATTTCGCACACAATCTCTCACAAGCTTGAATGTGTGAAATTGCGATACATTTTTTTTTAAATTCTGCATAAAGGAAAGTCTTTTTTTGTCGGGAAACAATAGATCATCAATGTTTTATTGGAGCACACATTATTCTATGTTTTTATTATTCTGTGTCTGCCGACGATCGAAATCGTTTCCACTTTTCGCCCTCAAATATTACAACAATGCGAAACATATGTGGAAAAAGTAAGAATCACCTTTGACTGGCAGCGAGTCTCTGTGCTTTTCGAGGGCGTGGATGAACGCTTTGAGACGCTGGACGATCTTCGACGAGTGCTTGTCGATCAACTGAAACGGGGGGGGGGTGCGGAAATATGAGTTTATGCCTCTCGAAATGCTCTCTACCTTCACATTGACACCTGCGAAAGGTTGAGGAAAGAGCAGGCGTATATATAAAAAAAATTCTCATTTGATGGCCTCGCGAAATGGAGTAATGTACAATAGATAGATCCCTGATTGAAGCCTAATCGTGCCCAGTGATTGCATTCCCTGATTCGATGTATAATGAGTAAAGTATTATTCGACCAGAAGTGATGAAGCCAGCTACGAAAGGTTGAGGAAAGAGCAGACGTTTATATAAAATATTTTTTTAAATCTCTAATCAAGTGCTTCTGAAGTTCGCTAATCTTTATCTGCTGCTTATAAGTAGGGCTGTCAGAGTGAAGAATCCGTCTCTTCATTCCTCGCACTCTCTCGTCACTCTGACCGGTAAGAGAGTGCGCGGAATGAAGAGACGGATTCTTCACTCTGACAGCCCTGCTTATAAGCCGATCTAAGTGATTGCCTTGACGAGTTGCTTCTCCCTCTATATTTCAAGAGCAATCTCACCGGTCAGAAAGATGAGAGGGAACCCGCTACAGAGATCACATTCACTAGAAGAAGAAAAAACCTATTACACCAGAACTCTGTTCTTGCTTACCGCTCCTTCCCATGTCCCCTAAAACAGCGGGAACTTTCGGAATGAGCCTGCGAGTCATGTGCTCCCTCTAGAAAAATACGATGATCTCTGTCTAGACCTGCGAAAAACCATTCTCTAACAAGCAAGAGCCAAGATGAAAAGTCGAACACTTTGCCTTACATGGTACGGAAAGTTGGCGTCGTTTGACCAATTCAAAGTTCGGGAAGAAACTGTCTCTTTATTTTACAGACTCTCTAGCTGATGTGAGTGGGAACAGAGCTCGCAAAGGGAACTCTTGGGATCAGAGCCATTGGTGTCGTTAACGCCCCAAAGCGCTCAAGAAGAGGACGTCATTGCCCATTCATAGGTCCCTCCTCATCTCTCCTTCTTAGCGTTTTCCACTTCCGACCACTTTCTACTTTTCGCCCCCAACCGCCTGTTATTGCCCCTCCCGTTCGCTGACTTTCCCCTGCTTTCCTAATAGAGTTCGAAATACGGGTCGCCGTCTCTTCATTTTGCACACTCTCTCACCGGTCAGAGAGGCGAGAGAGCGTGTAAAATGAAGAGACGGCGACCCGTATTTCGAACTCTATTTCCGAAGAAAACCCGCGCCTGGATGAGGAATCGGTCTGGTCATTTCTCGCCGTCCTCTCTTCGGTCAAAGTGACGATAGTAGAGTTCGAAATACGGGGTAATCGTCTCTTCATTTCACCCACTCTCACGCCTCTCTGACCGGTGAGAGAGCGTGCGGAATGAAGAGACGGATTCTTCACCCTGACAGCCCTAATTCTGACCGTCCCAGAGGCACTCTGTGTCACGAACCATTTAGGCGGATGGACCGGCAATTGCCGCCGGCCTATTTACAGTACGCGAAATGCATCACGTCACAAATTATGCGATGTGATGTGGGGGCACGCGATTCAGCCTTTCGTAATAATGATAATTGGACGATTACATGTTCGTAGCTAGAGTTCGAAATACGGGTCACCGTCTCTTCATTTCGCACACTCTCTCACCGGTCAGAGAGGCGAGAGAGTGTGAGAAATGAAGAGACGGCGACCCGTATTTCGAACTCTACTGTACACTCTCATTTTCGCATGATCTCTTTAGATTATCTACGTCTTATCATGGTATATAGCGCCGGGAAGTCCAATGAAACATCAAATCGTAGTTGTTTTCCTCTACCGGTGAGGCTTCGCTATGCAATAACAGCCGGATAATTGCGTAGACATTCTCATCAAATCATTCCCACGGCTCTATCTCCCATTTCCCATTTACGTTCCCACATCACGTTATTAACCTATTCTCACATCCTTTCTTGTAGTACAATTTTCTGCACTGAAAACAGTATCGCATGTCCATTATTGAGTTCATTCTCATCATTGTGCTTTGTCTCGCGTCAGTCATTCAAACGAAATAGCATTACAGAATGAGAGAGACGACTATTCCCATGACCTAGCCTCTCCAGCCGTCTGGCCTCTCCCTTTTCTGCTTTTCTCCTCCTGAGAATATGAGAATGGGAGAGACGGATACACAATATCCACACCGTTCCCGCACAGTAATTGTAATTCAATCCCGTTGGTTTCCTTTCGAAATTATTTCCGCTATCGCATGCAATGGCAGACAGCTACTAGAGTTCGCATTACGGGTCGCAGTCTCATAATATTGCACACTTTCTCACACTTGCACACTTGCCCGTATTTCGAACTCGAGTAGATACGTAGATACAATTCAGCAACCTTTTCCTCGGTCCCCTGTCACGTCTGCTTATTGTTAGGTTGTCAGAAAGACAAATGGGTAGGCGCATTCTGGACATTCTACGTAGAAGAAATGGTCAAAGATCCGGATTCCTTGCTCTGACAGCCCGGCTTGCATGCATTCCTTTTTGATTCACCATGAATTCAATTCATAAGTAAACTCCATACAAATTGGGGAAAAATGAGGAACGGCGTGTATGGAGTACTCTTTTCGTGCTATTGTTGGACTCATTTCATTATGAATTCAAGAATTGATGATCGACTATCAATCTAGCCTTCCTACCATTGTTCGACGAAATATATTCAGACATTCACGGGGCTATCGTGCGTTTGAAATGCTCAGCAAATGAGACGTGCTGGTTAGTGAGCTATCGATTGCCTGGGAGAGAAGGAAGGGGGAGGAGGATACTTGATCTACCGCCTCCTCCCGGGCTCTTCCTTTCTCCGCCCCCTCGAACGTTCTTCAAAAGTCAGCTACGAGTGGAATGGAAAATAATCTCACGATACACACAGAGTGCTCTCATCGATCCCATAGTCAACCTATGCTTTCTCCTCACCATTATTTCCCCTTATCGTGCTTACTCTAGCAACTCTAGCATCAATTTCCCCTATCACTTATCATCTTTATTTTAACATTTTTTCCAAAATTCTCCTTTACACAATTTGAATCCATATTTTTTAAACCCGCTGTTTGATCCAACTAACCACGATCACCCCAATTGCGATCACCCCAATTACAGAATGATTGTTGCACACATTTTTGGACGTGTTGCCAACTTTTTTCGATAATCAACTAACCATTAACTGCTCCTCCAGCCGCTGCTCCTCCATCATCAACTCGATCCAGCCTTCCGTCAGTCGCGATGCTGCCACGCTCTACGAAAAACGGGAATGCGATGCGGAACAGGAGCTACACGCTCAAGGTACCACAATATTTTCTTTTTTTTTTGGTGATTTATCGATTTTGGTCCACCATTCTCACCTCATTCGATCCTTGTGCATTACACTGTGCATTACAGAAATGTGATTGATGTGAAAGAGAAAATGCGAAAAGAAGATACGATTACCCAAATGCGAACTCTACTGACTAGAGTTCGAAATATGACCGCCGTCTATTCATTCCGCACACTCTCTCGTCACTCTAGCGGGCGAGAGAGTATGTGAAATGAAGAGACGGCGACCCGTATTTCGAACTCTACTGACCATGTATCGCTTGACGAAATCCTCAGTGAGCACGTCTCCGTCCAAACATTCACTGCAATTTATCAAATATAAGTAATCGAATCACCTCCCCCCCTACCCCTCCTCAGATTAACAGTAGTCTACCAGAAGTCATTTTCATGCGAGGCTTCGGTGCTAAATTCGACGAAATGTATCGCACTTATTGCGCTCTTTGATGCCATACTCCCAGTGACTCCCAGTGAGAACGGCTAGTGGGTTCCCGAGAAAGTGATGCTCCGCAAAACACGCTCATTACAAGTAAGGAGTGGGCGCTTCTTAGCGGCGGCAAAATGAGGACAACGATTTCGATGCATGGGCATAGAACCTCTTCGGTAAACAGTTCCAAAGCGTGCCAACGCACCGTTTGTCTTCAGATAAGTGAAAAACAGCGGCATAACGCATCATGCTAATTCGTAAAAATTGACCTTTTTATCATTTTTAACCCCCTCAACCTTGATCTCACATAAAATGGAAATGGTACGCTGCCCACGCATAGTACTCCTCCCTCCTGCTCGTTGATGGGGACAGCGAGGGGGAGGGGAAGAAGGACAGAGTGCGGAGGGTCGAACAGACCGCGACTGGGAAGAACGACTGCAATTGTTGTGTTTAATTGTTTCTTATTATCTCCACGCAATCAACGAAATATTACACCTTTGAGAACATTAAAGACACTCTGAAACATATTTGAGCGCCAATTGTCCTCCTATCGACAATCGATTCGGAGATCAAATGATGATTGCTCTTTCACTTATCAGAGCGTAGATATGTGAACCAAGCCCTGCTATCCCCCCCCCCCCCCGGGGGGCCGGCTAATTGGTAGTGACCTCGGTTGCGAAAGGAAAGGCTACCCGAGAAAGCATTGGACAGCCGGGTATGTAGTCCGTCTAAACAGCTGGCCTTACCAGTGGGTCCCACCTAGCGTTGTCGTACGACGTAAAATCGCTTGACGTGGATACACCTTTAGATATGTGAAACGGAGGAGTGAGTAGTAGATCATCGTGCTCTAGCTCACCATAAACAAGCCGATCTTGTTCTCGCTCATGTCGAGATGGTGCAGCTTGCGCGGCCATAGACTGCCCTCTGAATAGGCTCATTATCGTTATTTTTTTAATATATTTTTTCTATTTTTTCGTTCCACTAATTCGCACGCTAACGCTAGGATGCCTTTACTGTCACTACTGACTCTGGAATTCAGGGGCGCATTCAAAGTGAATCCTAACAGATCAAATGAAAGCGCGGAGAAGAGTCGCATACCCTCCAGTAGTGATGCATCAGTCAGAGCGTTCTTGGCCATGCTCAGACTGCCGAGGTACGGCAGGTGACGGAGAAACTGAGAATTTATAGATTTATACGTGCACACAACTCGTGCACACAACACGGGCGGCATAGCCTCACGCATAGGTCGCCGAATTTCTCGGGACAGACTGAACGCTGAATTGGCTTGGGGTGGCAGAGCCCGCCCAAGCGAGGAAAATGCCAAACACCTTTATATTATTGTATTATTGTAATCAAGCCAAACGAGACGGAGATCCACTCAACAGAGAGATGATCGCTTTGGAGCCAGCGTGAAACCTAATCTAACTATTCAAAAATTGGAGAATGCCGAACAAGATAAATTAGGGATGGAACTACTCGAAGCCATGAGCATTCGCTAAAGCCAAAAACACCCACTCTGATGTCCGCCACTCTGTTATTGTCCAGTAGAGTTCGAAATACGGGTCGCCGTCTCTTCATTTCACGTGCTCTCTCACCGGTCAGAGAGGCGAGAGAGTGTGTGAAATGAAGAGACGGCGGTACCATTTCTCGACCTCTATTGTCCAGCTGAATCAGTGAGAGTGCCGATAGCAATGCTTTCTACGCTCGCGCTCATTATGAACACGCTTCTAGTAAATGTAAACCATACTCAAACACCAATCAATAGCATCAATAAAAGAACAAACCCTTATATCGGCCACTCGATTGTTATCCAGCTGAATGAGGGACAGGGCCGATAGCTCCGCCAGCTGCCTGCAGTGTTCGATAGCGTTCTCGTAGAGGTAAAGCTTCTTCAACCGTGAACACGTCTCGATGCCGCTCAGGTCCTGCGATTGCATTTCCATTGAAAAATCACAAATTCGCGCCCCCTGCAAAAACAGTTGAGCCCCTAGCCGAGCGATTTGGTAGTGAAATCTAGGATTTCTTAGGATTTCCCCAGACCAGTTTCTTCTACCGTGAGCACGTCTCGATCCCGCTCAGGTCCTGCGAATACAATACTTCACTGTGCGCAATACGGGTCTCCTTATTTCACACACTCTTTATCCCTGCTGAATGGTGTATATTGCTTCAGTATTAATTATTCAAATTTTGCAATAACTATTTGAATGCCCCCTATCCCACAATGAAATTGGATATAAGAGACTGAATACGCCAATATCGCAGGATTTCCCCTGGCAAAGAACGATAGTGAAAAAATATGTTTCACGACGTTTTCATATTGTATTTCGTCAGCGATGCTGCAATGGGAGCGGTGTCGCTGTGTGAAACTACAAAAAAAACTTCAAATCAGGAGGACGGTCAAATGTAATTTGCTATAGATACCAAGTGGGTGAAACAGCCACGATTAGGATCACCTTGAGCTGTGCCTCCCAGATCAAGAATGCCCAGAGTGTGAGTGCGCTAATATCTCAGGATTTCCCTAGGCCAGGAACGATTGTGCGTGAGAAATGTGTTGGTAACTTAAAATCATCAGTTATTCACCTTGAGCGGTCCCTCGCAGATCCACAGTTCCTCCAGAGTGCCGGACACTTCCACAAGGGGCTTGAGCGAGGTGATCTCGTGGCCGACAATTTGGAGAACGGAGAGGTTTTCGAAGTATCTGGAATGGAATTCGAAATAAAAACACCTTATTGTTTCGAGGTCCCAATTTTTTCGGGTTTTCTTAGGGATAGCTTGACAAAAAAACAAACAAAAAAAAACAAAAAAAAACGCCCTCTTCATTGCATCCCATCGTTGTCCCCTTTTTTTTCGCTGTAAGCACGCCCTTTGCTGTTCTCTTCATCATTCACTTCCAGTAGTAAATCTTTCCCTCGTAAGTGCACAATTCTCCACAAGAGTGACGACAGACTTCGCCCTTCCTGACGAGATTCGTGAAAATACTTGAGCAGCGCTCCTACAAATTCTATCGGGCTTCCTACCGCACTTTCCATAACCGAATTTCCGCGCCACTGCCCCGAAATTTCTCCTTTCTGAGATTTGGTACCTTTTCCCGGCTCTAGCCACGTCTCTCAATTCCCGGCTCTGGCCACGTAATCTCCGGTTCTGCGTGCTTTTGTTTCCATTCCCGGCTATATTGGTCGCGCTAAATTATGGATGTGCGTGCCGTTTGGCGATGGATCTTTTGAAGAAGATTATGGGGATGAGCGAAGAGAAAAGCATTGTGGGAATCGCTCTTCATTTCTCTTCATTTCGCCTCGCCTCTCGTCGGTCAGAAAAACGAGAGAACGTGGCGAAATGAGAGAGACAGACCATCCGTCGGGGGAAAATAGAAGAAGGATCTCCTCTTCTTTGCCTCCGCGAGAAGCGTTTCCTCCCGTTGCGCCGAGCGTAGGGAGGATCGGAAATCTAATTGTAGCCTTGAGGGCCGACACTTTGTCGCGTTAGATCGTCGAGATGATCACTTGCAACTTCCGTTCGCCAAGTAGCTCGCAACGCGTTTTCATTGAACATTTCGCTATTATCTCTCGCGTTTGCAATCGACCCTTTGCGTCACATCATTACATATCACTCGACCTAAAAAATGGCTAATTTTTTAATATGGTTGGACGAGAGAGTATGGGAAATCTAGAGAGTGTGGCTGTAAATTCGCTCACTTCAATCCGATCAACACTGGAATTGCTCCAAAGAAGAGCTCGGCCCGCTTAAGTGATTGCCCGTCCTTCTGAAATATTGATTTATTGATCTGTTTTAGTTTTCCACTACAACCATCACAAATATTGCATAGCCGCTCCTCACTATAATATGAATACGTATTGAAACATACCCGAACTCATTGCTAATGCACTCATTTTCACACAGCGTTCAAATATGAACTTGTATTTTTTACGTGTCATCTCAATCTATCTGTTATTCCCTGCACTCATTTCGAATTCCCAAAGCTCACGCTATTTTTCTGCAGTTATTTGCGCCAGTAGACGGTTCTTCGATATTGTTCCTCGCATCATTTCTCATGATCTCAAATAAGGTGGGACATCATCCACTTTGCTCATTTTGAAGAGCGTACAGCCCATTTTCAACCATAGACCTTTCACCTCACTCGTTATCTCATTGCTACTGATGTTCTCAGTCATAGAACGCCTCCACTCTGCTGAGTCAAGGGTGTCTGGCCAATTTTAGCCCGGGCGACCTTTCCAAGAGGCAGAGGGAAACAAAGCGCCTCTTCTCTGACCGCCTAAAAATCGTGCAAAAACGAGAGACGACAGACGTAATTTCGACCTCAAGAGTAGGGCTGTCAGGGTGAAGAATCCGTCTCTTCATTCCACGTACTCTCTCGTCGCTCTGACCGGTGAGAGAGTACGAAGAATGAAGAGACGGATTCTTCACCCTGACAGTCCTACTCAAGAACCGCGCCTATGAAACATTATCTCTCGCGCCAGTCAGAGAAGCGAGAGAGAGCACGGGAAAATGAGAGAGACGTGTCTCTGACCGGCGAGAGAGCGTGCAAAATGGAGAGAGCAAAAAAAACCTTGACATCGGCCACGTCAATACCGTTCGCCGCACAAAACGCCTCCAGGTACTTGAGATAGCGCGATTTCAGCCCGCCCAACGAGCTGGCCACCTGCGAGTAGTGATGTCAATTCAATACTCAATAAAAAAGGTAAAAAGGTGTATCCACGTCAAGCGATTTTACAGTCATAAGACAACAGGCTAGGTGGGACCCACTGGTAAGGCCAGTGGGTCCCACCTAGCGTTACCTAGCGTTACCTAGGGTCCTCAATACTTGGAGACAATACCAATTAATTGGGTAATTGGTATTGGGTTGACCAATTAATTGACTTTTATTCCTCATTTTCCGTGGAAGTGAGCGGTCCCAATGTCAATTAATTGGGTATTGGGAATTGATCGGGCATCCCTAACCTGCGAGACGGCGGCGAGACTCATCAGGTTGAGATCAGGTTGAGAGAGCTACCCGATGAAACCAGACGGAAACACCCTGAAACGGAGCGATTGGCATATTGCACTGAACTGCGACGAAAAGCATTGCAATGGTAGCAAAAGAGTGTCTGGATGGACGGGTCTTGGGGTAACACTGTCAGTAGGACCTAGAACCTTCGCCAGAAATCGCAAAGTAGTTGGTTACAAAAGGAGTTAGTACCTAGATGAATTGGGAAAAACTACTTGTACAAGCTACCAGCGGCATGATAGTGTTAGACAGCCACCATGCGCTCAATGAGGAACCTGGAACCAGCCATCCGCTCCGCGTGCTTTCGCTTGATTACCCCCCTCCCTGCCTTCTTGGTCTAATTTGGCCCCTTCCTCTGCTTTGGCTGCTGCCTTTCTTTGCCTGGGGCATAGCCGGATTTCCGGCCCCCGCCGCCGCTGACTCATGAATTATCGTCGTTGAAATTTCATCCCCGTCTCCTCTTTTTTTCCTGCGATGGAATCTCAGGAAATCCAGTCAGAAACCATGAGGAGGAGCCTATCTTCATTCAGCCCGGTCTCTCGCCAGTTAGAGTAAGCGAGAGAGCACGTGAAATGAAGAGAACCAAACATAGGGAAGCCCCCGCCCTCTCATTTTCATGCGAACGAATCCCCACATGCGAGGAGTCCAATCTCACTAGCGCACGCGCTTTTCTCATAATGTTTCTCATATCTCTCTAGGATTGGATAGGGAGGGGTTGGGCTTCCCGCGAGAGAGTCCTCCCGAGGGCCTCCTTAGCTCTTGTGCTACTCACTTTTTCTGCGCCGGCCATAGATCGTGCGGAGTGGGGAGATGTTCAATTTGCTCGTAGACACCTCATCACTGCTCTTTTTTTTCTGAGAGATTCTTCTTCCCGATGAGCTCTGACGTTGCTGTTGCTGTGTATCTGTCTACCCACCTCAGTTGGAGTGGTAGACACGTTTTTCTATCAGTAAAGATGAATGCAGATGACTTGTTCTTATGATGGTGTTTGTTTTCGTTTTGTCCATATCCGCATGCATCCTATCATGTCGTTCTGATGGACTTTTTTGTTGGTATTGACAAGAACTGATCATCATGCATTTTTTTCTAAATCTCCCCGACAGAGATCTCGTATAAAGTTGCGAGAGAATCCCCATTCTCCCCACTCCCCGACACGACTGTGACGTTTTCGCTTGCTCCTCTTAGATCAGCCACAAAAGGAACAATTGTCTCCCTATTTTCTCTTATCTTTCCCAGACAGCTTGGTCAGGGAGCAGCTCAATTGAAGAGAGGTCAGACTTCACAAAAGGATGAGAGTAGGAGTAGGAAAGGGGACGCGATGATTCGATTTGTCAAGTCTCTCGCTAAAAGCAGATGCCTTTTTTCGCCCCTTTCCGACTCCTGACTTTCGAATTTCCAATCTCGGTCCTTCCTTTTTTCGCCGTCCTTGCTTGAGTGTACAATTGCGCTCTTACTTGATGAGATATTTACGCGCGCTTTTCCCTCTTTGTCTCTCGCGTGTGTGATATTTCGCATTCCTCGGGCTGTCTTGCCCCTCTTGGGGGCTAGAGCGGCGAGAGAGCATGGCAAATGGAGAGAGCGCGGCGGACATTCCTAAGGGAGCTCCCTTACCTATCCGCAGGGGCCCCGCCCCCTTAGAGAACGCACACACGCACACGCTCACAGGCCAGTTGTCGTCGTTGTCTTTGAGCCGAGGCCTTCTGAATCCTTTTCTCTGATTGTCCGTCTCTTCATTCCGCCTGCTCTCTCGCCTTCTCTGACTGACGAAAGGTAAAGCGGAATGAAGAGACGGGAACCGTCTCTTCATTTTACCTTATCCCTCGCCGGTCAGAGCAGACGAGAGAGCGTGCTGGATTGAGAGACGCAGACACGCTATTGATCTATACCTGCGCGCTGCCTTTCTCTCTGGTATTCTCCTCCTCTCGTCAAGAGAGCCGCTTTTTTCGCCGCCCTATACTCGTTGGCGCTGCTCGCTCACATCATAGCGCGCGAAACGTTCCAATATTCGCCGATTTTTCTCTGATTCTCTCCATTGCCCTTAACCTCTCGTCATCTGTAACCCACTAAAGAAAGAAATATAGAGCTCATCATCGTTGACATCGTTGATGATTGAGTTATGGCCAGACGTCTTGAGTCTAAAATCGGGCGCGGCGAGACGAAATTCGGATGTTTTGCTGTCGTGTATTTTCGAATCAGCGGAGATTCACTGCATCACGATGATGCATTGCGCCTCGAGCTCCACGATAGGGATGGCTAAACGGTACTCTAAACGTGGCACGTTTAGCACCCCCCTACGCTCTATGCCCCTGAGATCGGAAGCACTCTCTTCATTCCGCATGCTCTCGCTCGCTCGAAACTAGGGAAGAGCTAGGGGAGAGGAGCTAAACCTGCCACGTTTAGAGTATCGTTTAGCCAACACTACTCCACGACGTCTGAAATCATCTATAAAACCTACGTAGTTCCTCCCTAATGTACGCTTTTAGCCCAGAATTCGGGAATCCAGCTGTTTTTCTCGCCGAAGACGGGCCATTTTCACACTCAATCCCGAGGATATATTGTACCCTTGACTCTCGTGTGGCCAACTTTGTAGCGACAAAACAATTGACAACTTTCGCGCGGATCTTTGGCCTTTTTAATAATTTCTAACATTTCTACTTCTGACTTCTATTGTTCAAACCTAATTTTTTAATAATTTCCAACAATTCTACTTCTGAATTCTATTGTTCAAACCCCTCCTCTAATTTGTTGTACGATGTCTGAAACTCATTCGATTCTTGTTCACGGCACTAAAAAATAAAAATAAATAAAAAAATAAACATAAAAAAAAAACATATTTTTATAAAGATGCACGACATCGAATCGCCGCTCATCGCTCACGAAAACTGCAATGGATCGACGCTCTCTGCATCGTCGCCCTACCTCCTCCAATCGACGGCCCTGGAGTTGCCCGGAGTTAGCGAGGTGATTATTATTTTTCCCCGCATCCTTTTTTTGCGTCTAAGAAGCGCGAAAACTCAGAATTAAGTGAGAGCAATGGCCCTCGATGGGAAAAGAGCTGCCCGGAGTTAGCGAGGTGATCTTTATATAGTCCTCTGATTTCCCCGCATCCTTTTTGCGTCTAAGAAGCTCGAAAACGCAGAAGCAATGGCCCTCGATGGGAAAAGAGCTGCCCGGAGTTAGCGAGGTGATTACTCTCATGATCGCATTATTTTGCTGTGTTTCTCATAGTCAATCTCACAGAATGGTTAATGTAGTCAACGTTCCGTATCATTCCTTTTGTAAATTCTTTTGTTGCCAGGAGTTAGCGAGGTGGCCTTATTTTCTTCCGGACCTCCCATTCTTTTTCTGGTAAAAATATGCACATGCCATCAGCAGACGCATCCGCATTCATTTCCTTCTTTTTTGTACGGAAATGGAAGGGAAAAACTGCAATTCCTGGAATGCTTCGAAATCTGCATTCTGTCAGTCTAAATGAAGATAGAAATGTGCGAAAAAGATACATCCGCATTCCTTTAGAGCAAAGGCGGTCATTATCAGCGGTCATTATCACGAATGAAGAAAGTGAAAACAATATGCAGGTTACAAAATTCCATGAATCATTGCTATAAATCATATCACAATTTTTGTAGTTGGCGATAAGATTTTTTTGTACGATTCCGGGAATCTCCAGAAAGCGGCTAACAATTTTCTATACGAAAATGCAGAATGCAAAACGATCATGATTCTTGGAAGTTATGTAGTTATGTAGGGGCTACAACATCCAAGAATAAGAGCTAAATTCGCTCCATTCATCAACTTCTATCCCTATTTTGGTAACAGACGATAAAAAGAGATTGTATTTCCGAGTATCAGTGCTATACGCGTCACTCAGCTGGGAAATGCCAACTATCGTTATTTCAAAGCTGACAATCAGAAAGAAATACTATTACGGGAATCTCCACAAAATCTATTCGTTCAACACGAAACAAGCTGTCATACGAATGAGGAAAACTATCGTAGCAGAAACAATTCCTGAAATCCTTCTAAATTCGATCCTTTCAGCCTTCGACCGCCGAGGTTTCGCCCTCGTTTCCCTCCATTCACGCCGTGAGTCGGGATTTGTAGTGGTACAAAGCCCTGATTTCTCCTTCCTTTCACTCTTACTTCCTCGTCTCACTCAAACCTAGTGATAGATACGTGCAAAAGTGTGAATAGAAGATTGATACATCATCGAGATCAGTAACAGAGTATTTCTGAATGCTTTTTTCGCTCAGTTTTCACATCTTAAAGGCTAGTGATTAGGGTACGTGCAAATGTATGAAAACAGCTGCCTCATACATCAGGTATATCAGCTGGCGAATTTTTATCACAATCACTATCGCGTCTAAAAAAAATCACCAGTAAATGTGTTATGTACTCATCACCATAATTGCAGTCCAACGCAACAAGGTTGTCCTAACGCCAACGCATGATCCTGATAAAGTATTGATTGATTGATTGATTGATAATTGCAGTCCTCCAACGGCGGCCCGGGAATCAGCAAGAAGCAGGGAATTCTCGTTGTCAACGTGGGCGGAAGGAGGGCGAAACTACCGATTGAAAAGGTATTTATCATCTTTTTTTTTATCATTCTGGGAAGATTGAACTCCGCCCTGCTCAAGCAAGTCGGCACAGAAAACCGACAGCTCTGATTGAATATCCATCTGTTTTAGTTTCGAAAATCAAAAAAATCAAATAATAAAAAAAAATCAAACACATCACTCGCATGGTTCAGCATGCGATGACGTTGTTTTTCTTCTATCCCCGATCTTTTTTCGTCCTTCCATCAACACCTCGAAAAATTGTGAATTATTTATTCTGAGACGACGCCCTCGCTCAAGTTCTCTCGAACTGGCAATTTTCTTCAAGTTCCTGATCAAAAATGCATGCGTTCGCTCGTATTTTTCCTGTTTTTTGGCGCTCTCAACGTCTGCTTATCCCTTGTACTCCTTGTGTGTTTCGAAGACCGTTCAGGCGAAACCGTTTCAGGGTTCTCGGTTCTCGAGCCTATAATTGTCTCGCATTGTTTGTTCATTTCCAATAGCTTAGGGGACAGGCATTTTCGATAGCCACATTCGACAGCGCATTGTGTATTCATTTTTGATGTCCCAGAGGGCCAGACATCTTAGACCGTCACATTCGCAAAGACTGTATCATTGTCCTATTCGCGCGGACATTTCAGACGAAGTCGGCTAGACATTTTCCTGAGAAATAATCAGCCCTTGTCTATTCCAGATCTTCGCGCAAAACACGAACACGCGATTGTCCGTTTTCGCGTCGAAAAGCCACGTGGAACGACTGACGGATTGTGACGCGTACTTTGACGATACAGGTAAGCAGTAGTTAGGGAAGGAAACTGCAATTTGTCAAATCTTGAATTATGACAATTTTACCCCGTGCTCGATCAAGCGAAACTGTCCGCGTTTCCTTACACGAGCATTGTGAAACTTATCATTGTACAATAATTTCAAATATTTGACGGAGCATTTCAAAAGTCACTAACGTGAGTAGACTTTCAATCGTAACGAAACAACTAGTCGTTTACTAGGGAAATGCACCGCCTTCTTCACGAGAGACAGTGAGA
Source organism: Pristionchus exspectatus (assembly GCA_911812115.1). NCBI lineage: Eukaryota > Metazoa > Nematoda > Chromadorea > Rhabditida > Neodiplogasteridae > Pristionchus > Pristionchus exspectatus. The sequence goes on from OU461587.1 coordinate 21,260,003, forward strand.
AATGAGGAGAGCGATGGGTAATTTCCATAATTAACGACTAGTTGTTTCGTTACGATTGAAAGTCACAAACGTGAGCGAACATGATGACGATTGTATGTTCTACAGTCTCTCACGCTTTATCAATAAGCTTGAATGTTTTCATGGTGCGATCTTTTCTGACACAGACGGTAAGCTGGAAAGCTCATCAACAAATCGTCACGACATTCCCAACGTAGTAGACGAAGCCAATGTTCCACTAGCAAGCACATTTCTCAAAGATGCTGGAACCAACGCTTGTGTCTCTCGAATTTTCCTTATCTCTCGGAGAAACGACGACTTTGCGATGCTGGCAAGCTCGCATGTCCTGCATTTTCCCACGCCCTGTCTTCGAGTACCTAGTGTTGTCAAGATGAAGAAACCGTCTCTTCATTCCGCATGCACTGTCGTCACACTGGGGCGGGTGAGGAATGCAGAGACAAATTCGTAATTCTGTCTGTGAGACGGTGGAACCTAGAGTTCGAAATACGGATAATCGTCTCTTCATTCCGCGCACTCTCTCACCGGTCAGAGAAGCGAGAGAGTGTGTGAAATGAAGAGACGGCGACCCGTATTTCGAACTCTAGTGGAACCTGTGGGAGGAACGGGGAATAAACGATCACGATATTCCCCCTGAGCAAGCTAAGCGATCAAAGAATGCTATTTCGCGTGAGCTGCAAGTTTGCGCTCGCTGTTTACAGTCTGAGCGCTCGCGTTTTTTGCAAAAAATTCAGTCAACGCCTGTGGAAAACTGCGTAATGAAGCGCGCGGCATTCAATTGAGTTTCACAATGATCATGTAGGGAAAGCGAAGGCTGTTTGACATGATGATTTTGTCTCTTGGGTTTTAAAAACAATATGAAAAGTTTCATAAATCTAAGGTTGAGTTTCACAATGATCATGTAGGGAAAGGGAAGGCTGTTTGAAATGATGGAGGTGCGTCTTGAATTGGAAAAACACTACCAAAAATTTCAATTATCCAGAGTGTGATCTTAGTGCGAACCAAATTTCAGCTAACAACGTAAAAAACATGAAAAATTCAGGTGAATACTACTTCGAGCGATCGCCAATCATCTTCGAATGTGTCATCGATTTCTACCTGATGGGCAAACTGCACCGACCCTTCGATGTGTGCCCGATACGATTACGGTAACGAATATCGATTATTTCTTATATTTGTGAATACGTTAGCTTATGTCGATTACTGTATTACATTACGGGTTTACTGCATGCCTTGTCATTTACGGATTACTGTAGCCCATTAAAGCTGTCCTCATTAGTAGAGTTCGAAATACGGGTAATCGTCTCTTCATTTCGTACACTCTCTCACTGGTTAGAGTGACGAGAGAGTGTGTGAAATAGCGAGACGATTACCCGTATTTCGAACTCTACTCATTAGTGTCGGTATACCTGATTAGCGATTGGCTGTATGTTTGGAGCTGTATTTCTCGCAAGGGACCCTTTATCTCACCGCTTTGCCTTATCTCTCGTTAGTCAGAGAATCAAGAGAATACGCGAAATGAGAGAGACATCATCTTTCTCGTTATCGCTCATCATCGTTATGAATTCCTCAATGCATTGGCGAGTTTTCGCTCTCTCCCTCTCTCTCTCTCCCTCTCTCTCTCTCTCTCTCTCTCTCGTGGGTGTCTCTCGGTCGAGTATCGTATTATAGCGTGTATGGGGTGAGGTGGAAAAAAACGAGCATATCTAGTGGGAATTTTCACACAAGATGTAGAGCAATCTGAAAGCTGAACGATCACTCAAAAAAAATAATAATGTAATTTATTGGAATTGCAAATTCAGGTACGAACTCGACTTTTCACTGCTCGCATTGCTCATAGGCTTAGCAACTACTGGAAATGTTGCCCATGTTTTAATTCCTGAATATTCAACAAATATCTCAGAAATAAAAGACCGATAAGATTAATATTATCAGATACGAACTCGACTTCTGGCGCATTCCAACGGCGAGGATGGCGCCGTGTTGTGCGATCGACGAGAACAACAATGGGCACGGGAGGGGCAAGGAGCATGAGAATGTGAGTGAATGAGGAATCTTCACGTCTCTTCGTTTTGCCCTGTCTTTCATCGGTCAGCGAAACGAGAGAGTATGGCAAAGTGAGAGAGACGGAACGAACATCCATAGATTTGTTTGCAGAGCTGTGCGGCATGATTTCGGCATGATTTCGGCATGAGGCCTCCTATAATTTTAAAATCAAGTAAAATCATAAAAGTTGAGGTATCAAAGAATTGGTAATGACGAGATACATCTGATAGGCACAATATAAAGACTTGAGAAAGTCAAATTCAAAAAGTAGGTTTTTATGCCGCACAGCCCTGATTTGTTGGGTTAGCTTGGCAAGAAAGGACTCTTCCGTCCTGAAAGGTGCTGTAGATTCTCGAAAAGTAGACTTGCGCATTGTGAGTGTTTTGTTTCTGCGTTGAATTGAATCAACAAAAGAAAGAATGCGAATAATTTACCCCTATATTTTTCACACATAGTAATTACAAATCCATGCGAACGTGCAACGAGGAACTTGTCCATTGGATTTGCTATTTCACATCTTCCGGTATGAATAAGCGAAGTAATTGTTTTGCTCTGGAATTTCACGCTTATCTCTCTAATCGTTTGATCAGAATTGACGTGCGGCTTTGAAGTAGGGCTGTCAGAGTGAAGAATCCGTCTCTTCATTCCGCGCACTCTCTTACCGGTCAGAGTGACGAGAGAGTGCGAGGAATGAAGAGACGGATTCTTCACTCTGACAGCCCTAGTTTGAAGCCGGCAAAACCGCACAAATCCGGTGAATACCATCATAATTCGGCCAGCCAAATTCTTGAGCTGATGTATGTTCTGATTCATTTCCTAGGGAGAAATTTGTGACCTCAACGACCTGAATTCGGCCTGATCCTTGCACATCACCGAGTTATAGTATAGGAGGCACAATCGCGTAATTCGTTGTGATTGCGAAAGCGGAAACACGCAAGGCGGTTGGGTGTCTACGACCCAATGGACCGAAACATCCAACCGCATTTCTCTTTAGGAGGTCTTTATTCTCTCTTCCTAGCAGTTTCTCCAATCTTCTCGTCTCATAAACCATGTTTCACTTTAATTCCTACTGGCTAATCGGCGATTCTCACCACGCAATAGTGTGCATGGCAACTGACCACGTGCTCTGTTTCGAATGAAACCAACAATTTACTATCTATTAGGCAGACCTATTTCCGGTCCTATTTTTGCTTCAATATTAGCCACCCTCGCCCAATATGACTAGCAATAAGACCCGACTGTAAATTACGAATTGCATGGAATATTTGCCTCGATTCGTAGTCTGGTCCAGCCAAACCGATTCGGCACGAGCCTCTCCTCATTTTGAATGATCTCTCTCCTGCCAGATAGACGAGATAGCGCGTAAAATGAGGAGAGCTACAGGCCGAATTGACTAGTATGGTCCAGTCACATGGCTTGAACAGGCAAAAATGAACGGTTGTCACAATCAGAGGACTGGGCATGAAAAAAACAAAGCACTGGGGGAAGTGGCAAAGGAAATGGATACTGAATGCATTATCAGCTTCTCGTCATCATAATTTTATATTGAAGGAGGGAAACAAACGGGGAGAAAGATAGAAATAGAAAATCGCTAGTCTAGCCGGTAAGAGAGTGCGCAAAATGGAGAGACGATAATCCGTATTTCGAACTAAAACTTGTAAATTGAGTGTACAAAATGGAGAAAGCATTGTTGCAATTCAGGGTTTCATCGAGTCGTCCTATCCTCCGTCGGCCTTCGAGCGCGTCCGATACGGGCCATTCCGACTCAAAGTGAGTTTCACGGATGTGATAAGTAATGGAATAATGAACTTGAGTGATTGCAGCTGGAGAATCTTTAGTAAAACAAACTACTATCAATTGGAAATTTTTTTAAATATAAACAATTTCATCATCGTTAGAGCTCGAAATTCGAGTAATCTTCACTTCATTGCACACTCTCTCTCGCCTCTATGACCCCAGTGAGAGAGTGTGCGAAATGAAGAGACGATTACCCGTATTTCGAACTGTACTGTTGAGTAGTGGACGGCGCACGGCGTTTTCAGATGCTCAGCGTTTTTTCGAGAACTGTCTGGCCCTTGTGCTTCCAAGTTGGCTCTGCGCACCTTTCACCAATGGGACAGCAGAGGTGTATACATTCCATATTTTCAGGCCTGGGGTTTCCTCGAGAATCCGCGATCGTCGTCGGGCGCAAAGGTGTTCTCCATCGTGTCTGCACTCTTCGTGCTGTTGTCGCTGTCGGGTGAGAAATCAACTAGTAATCACCTTTGGCCATTGCATGCGCCTCTCTCATTTCGAACGCACTCTTGCTGGTCAGTAGAGTTCGAAATACGGGTCGCCGTCTCTTCATTTCACACACTCTCTCACCGGTCAGAGAGGCGAGAAAGTGTGCGAAATGAAGAGACGACGACCCGTATTTTGAACTCTACCGTATCACTGTTTTGCCTAATACCATTGCTTTTACCTGTTGTCTCTGCATTTCATTTGCATGTTTCTAGGATCAAATACCATCAGAATCTGATCTTTTAGCGGTTTGCGATCATCGCGATCACTTTTCCTAGCGAACTTAGCGACACGGAAGGTCCTTGCCGCCAGTTATTCATGACGCTACTCATGTCTCGTTGCCACTCGCACGTCTGTCTCTCTGCAGGACATTAGGCGGCGGTGGTCTTCAAAAATGCAATGGGAACATATACAAGGGAAGAGTGGTCTGCGGGGGACTAAGAAACACAAGGATATTGCTGCAATATTATTAGCTTCCTCGGATGTTTTCGAGCGAATTTCTGCAACAAAATTTCTGTTTTTGGAAGCGAACCTCTCGAATAATTCTAGGGAGCATCCTATTTCTCGGAATTATAGTTTCAAAGTAATTTTAGCGAAAGAACTTGGACACTTAGACGAATAAATGATACGGAAGCGCTAGTTCAGTGCAATTGTCCCGAAATTTGTGAAAATTGCTCCAATTACCGTCAATTCTGCAGAAGTTAATGTTAGCCTTAGAAGTCGAAGATCTCAGGAACTAGCGAATGTTAGCAAGATAATTGCACAAACATCTGTCTATTGCGGGGGACGAACCATTCTCAGGATAAGTTTCACGACGGGGATAAATGATGGAACGTCGCGCTGAGATGATTTACGATCGCAACGGGAGCGAAAAACAATTCAATTCAAATAATTTAGCTTAAAACTCATAAATTCCAATGTCTCTGTAGCAAAAGGCAGCGCCGTTCTATCAAATACTTATTGATGATATGAATATCTTGAATATTTTTCGTAAAATGGAATAATTGCAGGTCTCATCCTAAGTTCGATGCCCGAGCTGCAGGAGGCCAATGGGGAACCGATCCAATTACTGATATACGCTGAATTGATCTGCATGATCTGGTTCACTATCGAGTACATGGCACGATTCGTCGTCAATCCGAATAAGGTGAGGTAAAAAGGTAAAGGTAAAGGTCAAAAATCTAGGCACTTGCGTCCTGCGGGAGATCACTGCTAGGCCAGTGAATATTAGGCCAATTCAGTCCGGAGGGCCCAATCTCTTCTTCGGACCTATTTTGGGATAGACATATTCAAACTTCTAGAATAAGATTTGAACGGGAAAATTCATATAGTCAATGGGCGATAAATGATAGAGGAGCGCTTCAGTAAGAAAACTAAGATAGAAAGAGTGTGCTTGCATTGTCCAATTCAAAACTACTTCCCGCATCCCTCTGTTGACAATGAAAATCGCTAATCTACGCTGAACTGATCTGCATGCATGGCTGGTTAACGATAGAGTACATGGCACGATTCGTCGTCAATCCGAATAAGGTACGGGAATGTGGTTCCATTCAGTATTTTGTGGGCCAATTCTCCGCATTCAAAACCATTTATGCAAAGACAATCGGAGAAGTTAAAGCGGAAATATAAATAAAATTAACAATTATTTCGTTCGCCAAATGCGCAGCTCTTGTAGCACTTGCCATTACGAGTGATCTGTTAAAAACAATTAGTTTTTTAGTCCATTTTTAAGGTAACGAATGGTAGTTGTAGAGAATTCATTTCCGTGTGTCAATCTCAGCTATTCGTTGCCGAACTTTGATTTTCTCCTCTTGAGATTCTCCGTAAACGTCCCTTCTCGCCCTCTTCCTCTAGATTATTCATAGGCCGCAGACGCCTTTTTCTCGCGCCGAAAGAAGAGTTTCTCTGAAGGACCTCTGTCCTACATTCGATTTGAACGCGGAGGGACCATCGTTAGGCTGAAGTGCGATGCGAAAATAGAAAGTCATTAGCATAATGGAGCTACACGTATGTACTTGGCCAATGAAGAGTTCAAGAGAACAATCCATTGTCTGATGCGCTAGTAAAGCCGAATGAAAAAAGTGCAAAAGAGCAGAATTTTAGATACTTACTTTGTTAGCGAGCCTGATGAGAACAGTTGACATGCAAACAGTAGAAAAAATGAAAACAGTAGTCGGAACGCTGAACACTCGTTTCGGTCCAAATAACAAAAGAAAAATTGCAGTGGAAATTCACGAAAAGCCCTCTGAACATCATCGACCTCTGCACGATTCTTCCCTTTCTCATCGAGGAATTTCTGCCCATGAAGTGGATGAAAGAGTTCAGAGGTATGACAACTTACCATTCCTTCTCATTCGTTTTGGGGGTAAACTATAATTGTTTTGTGTACTATACCTTCCACTGACCCATCACAGACACGCAGTGTTCAAAGAATAAGTGCGCATCGTAAAACATATCGAAAACCCCAAACAATCTAAACTTAAACAATAAAAAAATGATACATCAGGAGCAATGCTGGTGATCCGGGTGATGCGCCTCGCGCGAGTTGCGCGGATATTCAAGCTCGCACGATACTCGACCGGGCTGAGGTGAGCCATTTCTAGAGTTTGATATACGCATAATCGTCTCTTCATTTCTTTCAGACCGGTGAGAGAGTGTGAGAAATGGAGAGACAATGACCCGTATTTCGAACTCTAGTCATTTCATTCTCATCGTAACGCTGTTCGGTTACGCTTCACTGTGGCAATAACTTGAAAAAATTGTGAAAACTTCAATGGAAGCTTGTTCTGTTCGTGAAAAAAATTAATAAACATCTTCAGAAAAATAAAAAAATAATAATAAAACAAAAAAAATATATCTTCAGGGCATTCGGAGAAACGATGCGAAAGAGTGCGGCGGAGTTGAGCATGCTGGGCATGTTCCTAGTGACGGGTAATTATTGTTATGTTTTATCTCTATATTTTTTTATTATTTTTGCTACGCGGAAAGTAATGAATTCCAGTATGAAAAATATTCATTGAATAAAAAAAGGATAATGATTCACTGATCTATGAAGAAGTATCCCAAGTTCGGAAAACCACTTTTTGCTGTATTTCCCTCACTCGGTAACCGGAGCCTCGAGATGCATTGTCTATGAAGCTTCGCGCAATAAAACCGCGCTATGGGTACTACATAATTTAGTGCTGAGCAAACGCAGGCTGTGTTTGGAATGCGGAAAAACGCACGTGAAAGGAAGCTGAATTTCGTGACAACGAGGGATTTGATAGTTGCGGACTGTCCGGAAGAGTGCTAGGCTCATCATAAAATGTTGATTCAGGTCGATTCTCCGATTATCTGTTGATTTATGCCGAGTATGTACAACATTATGGTAATAATCGGTTATTCAACAGCTGGCTTTACCAGTGGGTCCCACCTAGCGTTGTCTTACGGCGTAAAATCGCTTGACGTGGATAAACCTTTTACCTTTTTTTTATCAGAGAGGCAGAATGAGGGAATTAAGCTAATTCTCTCCAGGCATCATGCTCTTCTCCACTGCCATCTACTTCTTCGAGCGGGACGAACCGAACTCCAAGTTCTACTCGATCCCGGCCAGTTGCTGGTGGTGTGAGTTAATCTGCAGTGAATCCACACTGATTGACACATTATTCCTTTTCTCACAAACAGTTACTAAAAAAGGCCAGGCAGTGGTGGTGTGAGTATCCTTCTTCTAGCTATCTCAACCTTTGAATATATTCCAACGGCTGGTGGTGTGCGTCACCTTTTCCTTATTTATATATCTCGATCTCAGATAGTTCCCAGTCAAAAAATTTAAATTGCGACAATCTCAAGTAGAAATTTGGGCTCTAGTCTAGTTGGGGGGTCCCATGGAATTTGACTGGTCCCAACTTATTTGACTGGTCCCAAAATCAGCCGTTTTTATTTGAGTGGTCCCAAAAAAGTTGAGTGGTCCCAAAAAAGTTGAGTGGTCCCAAAAAAATTTAGTGGTCCCGTAATAATTGAGTGGTCCCAAAAAAGTTGAGTGGTCCCAAAAAAATTTAGTGGTCCCATCTAAAACAGCCTTCCTCCAATGTTTCAAATGTCGGAGATTGACTGGTGCTGCCGCTGCTGCCGCTGCCACTATTGCTCCCTCAGGTAGTGGTCGAGGAAGCGGTGGACGTGGAGGAGGAAGCGGTGGAGGAAGAGGAGGAAGTGGAAGAGGAGGAAGTGGAAGAGGAGGAAGAAGAGGAGGATGAGGAGGTGGTGGGCGTGGACGTTGATTAGACTAGTATTCTCGTGCATTTCTGTTGTTCAATCATTTGTGTACTCTGTATGAATTGTAGTCCATTCAATCGCAAACATAGAATCCATGATAACATGATATGAGTGGCACGGTGATTTCGAAATCATGGTAACAGATGGGACCAGTCGAATGCGATGGGACCAGTCAATCTCCGACATTTGAAACATTGGTGGAAGGCTGTTTTAGATGGGACCACTAAATTTTTTTGGGACCACTCAACTTTTTTGGGACCACTCAATTATTACGGGACCACTAAATTTTTATGGGACCACTCAAATAAAAACTGCTGATTTTGGGACCAGTCAAATAAGTTGGGACCAGTCAAATTCCATGGGACCCCCCAACTAGACTAGAGCCGAAATTTGCCCGTATTTATCATATATTGCGCGTACCGTTCACGAAAATATTGTACAAATGGGGTTGATTGATTGTGATTATATCACGCCTGTCACGAGAGAATCGAGCTAGAATGAGAATTTCTGGGATTAGAGGGAAATTCGTAAAATGAGTTGGCATCATTTTTGACCACCTCTAGGGTGGTCCGGACATTCCTCAAAATCCCACTGCTCAAAAATTATTTTGGAGCTCCCTACATCGGGTTGATACCATGGAGCCCCAACTTTGAACCTAATTATCTCGGTTCGGGTGCATGTTGAAGACAAATTGTTCCTAGAGTTACCCCGGCTACTTTTTGATGCTCTATCGATCTGCATCGGTTAGAAGTCATAAAAATGCTTCTGAACGGTGCTACATTCAACGAGCTATAACTAAAAAACTGTCGATTCGAGCACGTCCAGCTTTCACTATGTTGTGCACCTTGTCGAGCTCTTTCGAATGAGTGGCTTACGCAAAATATAAAATAGTCCTGACGTATATTTCATTCCCTAGAAACTTTCCCGATCGTTTGAAGTTATTTTACTGTATCATTTCACACCCACACCGCGCATTTTCGCAGCCTCGGAATGGAATGAACCATTTATTTCGCATTTTCAGTTATGTTTCACCCTCATTCGTGCTCAAATTATGAAGTAAAATGACTTCAAATGATCGGGAAAGTTTCTAGGGAATGAAATATACGTCAGGACTATTTTATTTTTTGCGTAAGCCACTCATTCGAAAGAGCTCGACAAGGTGCACAACATAGTGAAAGCTGGACGTGCTCGAATCGACAGTTTTTTAGTTATACCTCGTTGAGTGTAGCACCGTTCAGAAGCATTTTTATGACTTCTAACCGATGCAGATCGATAGAGCATCAAAAAGTCGCCGGGGTAACTCTAGGAACAATTTGTCTTCAAAGTTCACCCGAACCGAGATAATTAGGTTCAAAGTTGGGGCTCCATGGTATCAACCCGTTGTAGGGAGCTCCAAAATAATTTTTGAGCAGTGGGATTTTGGGGGATGTTCGGACCACCCTAGAGGTGGTCAAAAATGATACCAACTCATTTTACGATTTCCCCTTAAATCCCATTCCCAGCTCGATTTTCTCGTGACAGGCGTGATATTCCGTTCCAGGCGTGATCACGATGACGACAGTCGGCTACGGCGACCTCGTGCCCGTTACGACTGGTTCGTTCGTATTCATTTTTTTAATATACGGCCTCCGACGCATTGATTTGCTTTAGTTAACTAACAAAGAAATAATGCGGCTGAAACACAACTGAATTTTGTTAAATAAATGAAAGATTCATTTTCGGGGAAGGCATTCGAATTTTCCCTGGGAGGCAGGGATCTCATAAACACTATTTCCAAGCGGTCGCCGCTGTCGCATCCGTGTCGCATTTTTGCAGCTGTTTAGTAAATATGCATAGCAATAACAAAATGTTATCTAAACTTGTCATTTTATGCTTTCAAATTTTCAATGGGATTCAATTCGATCTGCTGATAACTAACCGCTAATTATCTATTTCCAGAAGGTAAAGTGGTCGCCGCCGTCGCTTCCGTCTTAGCAGGCATTTTAGTGATAGGAAATTTATCGAGCCATGTCCTTCTATAGATACCTAATCGTCACTAATTATATTTACTAATTATAACCGCGAATGTCTACAATTATTTTCCAGGAGGTAAAGTGGTCGCCGCGGTCGCTTCCGTCTGCGGTATCATCGTGCTCGCCTTCCCCATCTCCATGATCATCGATAAATTCGCAGAGAGTACAGGTCGGAGAGACAACTCCCGATGATGATGGCAAAAGTGGTGACTGACTAGGGCAAGAACACCCCCTTAGTTCGATGTTGTCGGGCCCGGGAGATCATTGGGATCAGACTGGGCGAACCCCCTTAGTTCCCCTTTTATTTTTTGATGTTGTGAGTCGGACACATCGCGGGTGCTAGAATTAGGAGTTAGTGGTCTTATGCCTGAGGACACTCTTCTTTGTCTTCCTTTTTTTTGCCACTGAGACCTATTCACAGAGTCTGTGAAAGGATTTATTATTAGAAATCGAATTTTCAAAATATCATAAAAAATTTTTAAAAATATTTGCAGGTCACTGGGGTAGCGACGACGAGCGGGAACGGGATAACAATATGAAGAAGAGCCGGCGATACTTGTTTTGATTAGTTTGTTGTTGTTGTTTTGACGCCACTCAAAACAATAACAACCACAACCCACGATACCTGTTCATACTTGCTCACACACACACACGTTGATCAAATATTTATTTTTGCAGTTTGTCACGAATAGATAATGGCATAAATTTATTTTCCTTGAGAACAGCACCTTTGTATTCGTTATCAGTTGACACAATCATTTATTCAAAAATTAGGAAAATAGGTAGCAATAACAATACTGAATGACAAGGACTTGTTTTGAAATAACAAAAGCATGAGATATCGATCACTCTAGTGCGGATCGCGATCAATCACAACAAATGGATCATCAACTCCGACTGTGTGATGACTTACGCGAATAATCACTTTATCCAAATAAATGAGTTTGTATCGGCCCGCCCTCTGGATTGAGTCATCGAAGGTGGAATCTTCCACGTGTATTGCGAACTGTGAGACGAGACGTTAAATTTCAATTATCGTGAGATTATTTTCCGTTCCACTCGTAGTTGACCGTTGACTACCGTTCGAGGGGCGGAGTTAGGAAGAGGCCGGGAGGAGGCTAGTGATCTACCTGCTCTCCTCCCCCTACCTCTTCCCTTCCTCTATCTCCCAGACAATCAATACGCTAACCAGCACATTGAGTTTGCTGAGCATTTGAAACGCACGATATCATGCATTCAATGCTTTTAGACGCTGTAACAAACTTCTGTAACCTTCTTTCGATCACTATTCTATCTGATTGCTTTGGCAGTTTGTTTAATAGACATTGTGCCTACTAGGAAACCCTGCCGGATCCTCGTTAAAGAAGGAGGAAACCTCATGAGTCTCACCACGAAACCCCTGTGTTTGCAAGGAAAGTCAGTTCGTGATCGCTTTTCAATTTTTTCACTACCGTAATCCCTGGCCTCCAGTTGAGGCTGTTGCGAACTTTTATTTCAACTTTTATTTGATACAGGCTTACTTCAGTACAATTCTCATTCACTATGGTATTTGCAGCTCGTCGGAGGCCAATCAGTAGCAGAAATTGATCAACGATTTCTGATTTTACTGTGTATGAGAAGTCTATTCGCTGATTTATCCTACATAGGGCGATGGCCTAAATAAATCTCATTTTATTATTACATCATGGTCCTCACCTTCACAATATCTAGAAATGACTGCGCCGAGGAGATTTCAATGGGAATACTTAATTGCTTATGATTTTTCTTGAGCAATTGAAGAAACGTTCCGTCGGATAGTTTCTCTTTCCACTGAATTTTGTTATTATAGCTTGAAAACCCTATAGCCTTCCCCTACCAGAAAAGCCGAGATGCTGCTCATTGGTCGGAGAGAGAGAAAAGTCTCATCGTCTAGCAGAAAATCGATCATCAATGTCATAGGCACTTTCTGTTCCCGAATGAAGTCTTTAACGCTGAAATTGATGAACGTCAGCTAGCCAGTACATTACTTTATGAAGACAGCCTCACCTTTCATTGTATTCTTCTCTTCGAATTGACATGATAAGCGTTTTGAAAACACATCCGCTCAACAAACTCTTGATTCTTGAAATTGGAACGATATTGTAGTTAATCTGAAGGATTATTGATATGGGAAAATAGATTGTTGTTTTATCGGTGGAAGCCAAATCAAGTATAATTGTCAGAGACTAACATTGGCAATGGCAACGCATTTGGCGTAAGCCCTTGCGAATAATCGAGTTCGCGTTCGAATCAGCTTCTTCACTTCCTCATCCTCAAATCGACACAACATCAAGCTCCGTGCGTTTCCCAAATGAACAGTGAACTTTCCGTTTTCCTGAAAAAAACCATGATCGATCTCCAGATAAATCACTGTAAAAAAGTAAATATTCGCCAAGAAAAAAGGAAAAAAAAACAAAAACTAACGCTATCGATGCGCAAGATCGACTCGTGTTCGGGGCAATAATCGACATGCAAATCCGACCGAGCGACAGCTTGCTCGATCGCATGCACCGCCGTAGATTCAGCCTGTCTCTCATCATCACGTTTCTCAATATTTCCGAGAAAATGTCCGGTATGAGCAGCTGCTTGAATAGCTGAAAAACTGAGTTGATGATGGCTAATCGCGACGGACAATCGACAACAAAAAGCTCAGAAGAAACCATCCCATGACCCATCGTCACTGAGTTCGAAGATCCCAATCCCCTCCCTAATATGATGTTTCCCCCTGCAGGCACAATGCCTTGAATCAGGATAAATGAAACTAGCTAAATGTAAATAGTTAAAAATGAATGTCATAGAAAGTAGGGATGCCAAATCGGAACACGGCCTCAAGTCGGCTAATTGATCGATTTGCATGCGAAACCGGCTTGACGAGTCTCTCAACCCGGCATCAACCCGGCAACAGACTGCTCTCCCCTCTCAAGCCGGCTTCGCATGCAAATCTTCCAATTAGTGACGGATCGCCGTTGATTTGAGGCGATTTCCATAAGTAATTGAGCCCTTTGGAGTATTTCAAGTGCAAGAGTCGCGAGAATCGAGGCCGGCTTGAAGCCGGCTTCAACCCGGCATGCAAGGAAGAGAGACACCGAAGCCGGCTTGGCTCAATTTGCATATCTGTCCAAGCCGGCTTGAATCAATTAACGCCTCTCTCAAGGCAAATCGCCGAGTTCCGAAGCCGATTTGGCATCTCTAATAGAAAGGGTCATCAAAAATGGAAATCGCTCACGATCGCATCCACGTGAGGTGAAGTATCCTCATCCGACATCTTGGAGGTCTGATATTCGACGAGTACGCAAAAAAAGAAAAAAGAAGAAGAAAAAAATCAGTGAGGCGCGAAAAACGTTGAGAGGTCTGTTCACAACGCAGCGTTCTCTCTTTCACCGTTCTTATCTCCTTGTACTTCGATCACTCTCGATTCCCAAACCAAAACAACGCTCCTCTTCCGTCACCGTCTCCTGCAGCAGCAAGTATCTCTCGTTAGACAAATATCACGCCTGTCACGAGAGAATCGAGCTATCATAGAATTCAAAAAACTTGTCACACACCACGGAATATAACGTTCCGTTCCAATCTATGGTGTACTTTTTTCGCCACTTTCGCATCGTTTTTCACGCATGATATGTTATTTTTTTCTGTTTCTAAAGCAATAACCGATTATTATAGCGCGATGAGAAGTGATTGCAAAAGAGCGCTTGATTAAATTCGCATTTTCACGCGTTGCCGCACACAATATTTCTGAAGCTCCGCCCCCTTAGCGTAATAGACGGGTGTCCGGAACGTTTTATTTCTATGATATAATGGATTTTGTTGGGATTACAGCGAAAATCGTAAAATGAGTTAACGTCATTTTTAGGCACCTCTAGGCATGTCCTAACATCCCCCAAAGTTTCATTGTACAGAAAATTTTTTGGAGCTCCCTACGCCGGGTCGGTATCCTGGATCCCCAACTTTAAATCTCGGTTCTGGTGCAGTTTCGAGAAAAAATTGTCCAAAGAGTTACCCCAGCTCTTTTTTGATGCTCTATTGACCAGTGCAAACTAGAAGTCATGAAAGTGCTTTTGAACGGTGCTACACTCTAGGAGGCATAACTCAAAAATGTAGGAAAAGCGGGCGCCCAGTTTTCTCTATGTTGTGCATCTCGTCGAGCTCTTTCGAATGAGTGGCTTGCGGAAAATATAAAGTAATCATGACATATCATTTGCTCCCTTTAAAAATTCCCGATCATTTGAAGTAATTTTTACAACATCATTTCTCACCGACACCGCGCACTTCTGCGAGCGCGGAATGGAATGAGACATTCGCTTTCATTTTCAGTTGTGTTTCATCATCAATCGAGTATTTAATAAATGTTTGCATCGTATGTACTTGTAAATACTAGATGAATAGCCCGACATCTCTCATTAATGAAAATTCGTCTTGAATCCAGTGTTCACGCATTGTCACCTGACAAATAAACGGAACTTTCATGTTTTTGGATCAAAAATTGAATTTTTTTTGGACAATTTTTCTCGAAAATGCACCAGAACCGAGATATAACCGTTTAAAGTTGGGGATCCAGGATACCGACCCGGCGTAGGGAGCTCCAAAAAAATTTCTGTACAATGAAACTTTGGGGGATGTTAGGACATGCCTAGAGGTGCCTAAAAATGACGTTAACTCATTTTACGATTTTCGCTGTAATCCCATCCCCAGCTCGATTCTCTCGTGACAGGCGTGATATTAGTTTTTTTTCTACGATCATCATCGGCTGGCGCATCGTCGTAACCGAAATCTCGAATACTTTGAAGTATCCGTGAAACACAATTGAATGATTTGCACAATATCACGTTGGGAAGCGTTATGACCAATTTATGCAGGTGCTAACTCTTTTTTTTACAATTTTTGCTCTCCATCCTCAACCTCAGTTCGAATTTCTCTTACAGGCGTGATAGATGAGATTGGTGTGAGAAACAATGATCAAATGGGGAATATTTACTCATTCAATTCAGGATGATGGGCATTGTCGAGAAATGGTTGATAGTGTGCACGGAATATTCTTACCAATGAGATGCATGGCAAATTGGAGGATTCTTCGCTCTCCAACCTTTTTTTTCATTCATTAACCCTTGTCTCATTCCTACTTATTTTTTTCTTTTCAAAGGAAATAATTTTACTCGTACTTCTCCAATGTAGGTGTGAGACTCATTATTTATTTACCCAAAGGAGAATTCGCGAATTCTGCTCAAGCGAGAATAAGCGAGAAAATCATCGGAGCGTATCGCAAAACAAGTGGTTTCTCATCACAGAGAAGGAGAAAAGAGGGGGAGTTCTCGATTGCAGAAAATATATGGCGATCGTATCTTTTTGTTGAACGAACACTACGCTACTGTTTTCAACTGACCAAAATGGGTGGAATGGAACAACAATTAGTGTCCAGTTGATGTCATGAGAATTGTCTCTTCCTGGTAGAGATTTTCCTTCCTAATCAGCGCCCATCTTTTTCTAATCGTTCCTCCTTCACTTCCTCTCTATTTTCAACGCAGCAACTGCAGATCATGGTAATCATTAGTGATGACAATTCAATACCCAATACTGGGAGACAATACCAATTAATTTGGGTAATTGGTATTGAGTTGACCAATTACTTGATTTTCCGATGGAGTGAGCGGCCGCAAAGTCAATTAATTGGGCATTGGAATTGGTTGAACATCCCTAGTAATCATTATGAGGAGCACGTATCTTCATTTGGCGTGCTCTCCCAACTCTCTGACCTCTGAGATGGTGGACGAATGATGAGATTCTGGTTCCTCCTTCTATACGTTCACGTCGCTTGTTTACATTCAAGATTCCCTCTTGAATTCAACGAGTATCCATGGAAATTCTTAATGAATTCAAGATTCGTGGATATTCGATTCCAATGAGAGGGAGACGAATCTCTCAATAATCCTTGAAGATGAAAATGTCTTGTCGTAAGGCAGTTATCGATTCTATCCAAATCCTTTTCACCTGTACGAATTCTCCAATTGAAATGTCATTGTAGGAACGAAACATGAAAAGGGTTTGCTGTTGAATCACCATTATTGTATCGTCATTAGTTTCGCCGGCAGTAATACTAGAGCTGGAGAAATGATACCGCCGTCTCTTCATTTCACGTGCTCTCTCACTCGTCAGAGAGGCGAGATAGTATGTGAAATGAAGAGACGGCGGTATCATTTCTCGAGCTCTAATTAATACCCATATACTAAGCCGTTCACATTCATTGCTCATTTCCTCCATTCCTTCAGTTTGATTACTTCTTATCTTTATTTTTCATTCGTGTGCTCATTTCAGCGCGGAGTAAGCCTCACACGAGCTTGTTCTGCGGCAGAATTTCTGCCCATGAGAACCTTTCCTAAGAGATCGGAAGTATGGTTGAGATCCTTTCTCCTCCCTCCTCCTTTCTCGTTGAATAACACTGAAATTCTTTTCAACTGCGTCTGTTCTTTAATTTTCCAGTACTTTTTCCACTCGTTCTTCGAACTTTCAATTCGAGAAATTGAATTGTGAGCACGTGGAGACTGCAACAATCGAGCATACGACTGACTGCTCTATTCATGTCCCCTTTCCCTCCACCCACTCTCCCCTCCTTCTTCTCTCTCATTCTCTCTCACTTCGCACCTGGAAACAGGCTGATAAGATGTCATTTATTTCCTTCCATCGCACTCTTTTTGTTGCCTTTTCGTACTCGTTCTATGGTCTCGCTTCTCCCTTTCATCTCAAGATCTCAAGCTCCAATCACTTCGTATTCCTAACGTCTTCAACCCTCTCATCACCATAGTTACTTACTCTCTTTACTCGTCTTACCTCCTCCTCCTTACACCTTTCTCAACTTTTGAGCAGTTCCCTCCTCCCCTTTCATTCCCCATCCCTCTCCTCCCCTCCTTCCACCTCCCCTTCTGTTTCCCCTTCATGAATACATGATATCTTCCATTCTGGTGTTTCGCGTTGTTGATCATTGTTCCGCTCACTATATAGATAAGTTATAATCCTATTTTGAAATGTTGGCCTACCGATGGTTCTTACCAACACAAGTTTTAAATCCTAAGAAGATCGTTGATTTTTATCCAACATTTTCTCCTTGAGTGCACCTTCCCTAATGGTTGACTATGACACAAATGTTAATTAGGAGTATTCCTCCCTTCGAAATAATTCTTCATTTTATCATTATCATCATATCATTGGCATTCCTTACGCCAAAGTTTTCAGTGCAATGGCATATCGATGGTTGTTAATCATTATCACTGAGAGACACCGATGTTCAAAACATCTCATGATGATTCCCTACGGTGAATATCATCATAATCCTCCTTCATCTTCTGCCCATTTCTCTCATCGATTTTTGCCTCGCATCTTCAATAGGAAAAATAAGCGGAAGAGGGGAAGGAAAATCACCTCATTCATTTGTCGCAATTCCCTTCACTTTCCAGCCCGAATCTCCCCGTTGAAATGGCCTCACTTCTGGAGTTTGAAATTCAATATTTATTCCATTGTTGGTACGGTGTCTCATGCAATTAGACGATGGATAAGGAAAATCCACGCCCGTCGATGCATTCGAATCGGTTGGGGGATGGAGCGGGAATGGATCCAGTAAACACTAGAGTTCGAAATACGGGTCACCGTCTCTTCATTTTACACGCTCTCTCGCCTCTCTGACCGGTGAGAGAACGCGTGAAATGAAGAGACGGCGACCCGTATTTCGAACTCTAGTAAACACCCCGAAAGCGGCGCCTAAATCTCTCGTCTATGCATGCTCACTGGGACCATTCATCATTCCGTTTGGTCATCTCCCTTCGCCCTCCCCAGTGTCCCCTCCCCCTTCCTTCTTCGGCGCTTTATACAAGAATGGCTGAATCTCTTCCACCTCTTCCTCCCCATCTCACTCTTCCCTAGAGTTCGAAATACGGGTAATCGTCTCTTCATTTCGTACACTCTCTCACCGGTTAGAGTGACGAGAGAGTGTGTGAAATAACGAGACGATTACCCGTATTTCGAACTCTACCCTTCCTTCAGCTTCTTCCACTGTTTACACTGTTAATCTGTAAAAGAGTACGCGTCAAAACACTCTTGTATCTACAAATGTCCTCTTGACAACCGCCCCTCCTTGTCGCTCTCTCTCTCCTCTGATCCCTCCCTCCCATTCTAGAATTCGGGCGATAATTACCCATTCCCCGCATGAACCTCAGCAGCTGTTGCATGGTCACTGCCTCCCCCTTCCTTCCTTTCTCTCTCGCTTTACCTTTCAATCGCGATTCCTTCTCCCTTGAATGGTTCTTCATATCAGCTCGAAATATGAACCACCGTCTCTTCATTTGACACACTCGCTCGCCCGCTCGAGAGTGTGACAGTCCCGATTACGAGTTGTCCATATCAGTATGTCCTCTTCTCCTTCATCCGTCATCTCTCCTTTTTGCTGCTGTCGAATGGGCAAGAATGGACAGAAGAAGAAGAAAGTGAGTTGATTCACTCTTGTTTCATTGTCTGACTCTCTCACTTAGCCATGCTCTCTCGCTGCTCTGACCGACGAGAGACAAGGCAAAATGAAGAGACGAGAACATTGCTCCTGAATTGATTCATCCCGATCGTCCCTCTTTCCCTTCCTACTTCTATTCAGTACAGCTCAAACAAGTGAGGGGAGAAGCGGGAAGATGTTAGTAAACATCCGTATTATCTAAGAGAGTCGAGAACACTTTGAGTACTGAGATCTCATTCTTCATTGAAGAACCCAAATTGCTTAAAGTCTGTAAAAAAATGTGTATTATTGCAGGAGATCAAGCAAGTCCGCTTCGTGAGCCAAAGCGAGATGCCTGCCAAGAAGGTCACTCAAATAAAGGTATATTTCTTGAGCTTTTTGTGCCCATGCAACAACCATTCTGAATGTGAAGTGGGTAGTGAATGATGTGAAAAGACTGCTCGAAAATCAAAGAAGTGCCCCCTTGCTTGTCTTTTCCAGTGAAAAAGAAGGGAGAGATTGATAAGGCGAAGGGACTAGATTCTGGCTACAATCAGTAACGCCATTATTAGCGGAGAGGCGAAGGAGAGAGATCGGCCAAAGTTTCGAAGAAGAAGAGAAGGGAAACACGCCGGGGGGGACGCGTGACGTGAACTAGGGATCTCTGACTGATTCAAATACGCAATTCGTTTGGTTTGTGCTTACTCTCTTCAAAAATGAGGAATAAAAAGTCAACAAATGGGTCAACAAGTTTGGCCAGAAAGGCGAGAGAGTGTGTGAAATGAAGAGATAAAGACGAGTACCCTTATTTCGAACTTTAGTGGGAAACATGGTCATTGCAGGTGGAAGAATTGCATTCGTCTAGATCTCTCCCGTCAATATACGAAACTGCCCGATCAACCGTCGATTCGAATAGGGAAGACAATTACAGGCACGAGAGGTAAGAGAGGTGATACGATCTACCCATAAACTCACCACTCATAAAATACATGCCAACCCACAGAGCGCCGCATAATTATTGCGTCTTTTTCAAGTTAGAATATCTTCAACCTCATCACATACCTGATCAAAACTGTAACACAACTAGAATGAGTCATGGATATTTTTAACTTAGTCGAGGTTTGAACATCAATCGAAAGGTAAGAGAGGCGATACGATCTACCCATAAACAATCCACTCATAAAATGCATGCCACTCTTGCTCACAGGAGAATCGCACAATCGGGAAATATGGGGAAAGTTTAGAACGGTTCTAAGATCCCCAAGTGTTCAGTGCAACTCAAACAAGAGAAGGGAAAAGTGGGGAAGATCTTGTGAATAGTAGACATCTGTCAATAATTCGGGTATTGCTCATCTATTAGGCCACCTAATGTGGAGGGGTCTGAGAGTTTTGTAACTATCTAATAGGATTTTAGTTATTATGCCTTCTTTTAGGGACTTCCCCTCAATGAGCGAATTGATGCGTGAAATTCGCATGGAAGAGGGGCTGGCAGTGACTGATCGATCGATGGAATCTCCCTCCCTTCCTTCCACCTCGTCTTCTTCGTCTTCATCTTCATCGACGGCATCGAGTAGTTCATTATGATCCGTTATGGGCAAGTACAAACGATTTGTTCGGTGTTGTCATTGATAGATCGTACAATTAGACTGAGAAAATGGTTATAGTAGTCTGAAAATAATCTGTATTTTTTGCCAAAAAAAGTGAAAATCCGTAGGTCCATCTGAAACAAACACAAAAAGAAACACGTTTTCAATCGGGGGATTACCCATCATTATATTATACGCACTGAACACTACTTTTTTGTTATTGTGGTCAGCGCAAAATCCAGGCACAAAAAAATCCCACCGTATTCCAGAATCGCCCCTGAAGCCGTCCGTCGCCGTAATACCGATGCCCGACGCTACCGTACCACCTACCGTAATCTCGCCCTACAAACCATCCTCGACCTTCTACCGTATTCTCTCCTCAGCCCCGCAGAATTTCTTTCTCCTCATTACCTTCACATACACTTGGTTCGCCTCGGTCATTATTCAGTTCACTCGAGTATTTTGGTGAATGGGGATCACAAAATGCTCTCCGACCCTGATGAAATGGAGTTCCGCCTTATTCGATACGAGTAGTTACAAAAAATCATAATAATTAATAACACGCCTCTCACCTAAGAATCGACTCAGAATGACAGGATTTTGTCAGCGAGCCAATTTTCGATGTTGAGATTTTCACTGATTTGAAACCTATAGGTCCCCTAATGACTCCCCAAGAACGGAATAGTGTCAAAGATCATTCCCGGTTAAGCTGCAGCATCGGAAGGATGCAGCCTGCTACCTTCAGAGACGATTTTCTACCCTTCAACGCAGTCCCTGAAATAACTTTTCTGAAAGAGCTAATGCTATTTTTCGATGCCCTATCGATGTGCACCGGTTGCTTATCGAAAACTTGTCATTGAACACTGCTACACACGGTGAGCCATATTTACTAAACTACTCGAAAACCTACGATTTTTCCGTCACAGAAATGTAGCCCGCATCATGGGGAGTCGAATGGTAGGTCTGTGCTCTCCCATCTCGAAACGGCGTTGAATTAGCACCCGAAAAACGTTTTTCAAAGATTTGAACTTCATTTTCAACAGTCTTTTATCTCTCCATTCTCCACTCTCGCGTGAAATGACCCGGCGTCGTTGATTAATTTCTCATACGCTTCACTGATCCTACTTGAGCTAGAATCGGTCAGTTGTAATGCAAATGAAACCTATTTGAATTTTGCTGATGACGCCGGGTCATTTCACGCGAGAGTGGAGAATGGAGAGATAAAAGACTGTTGAAAAAAAAGTTCAAATCTTTGAAAAACGTTTTTCGGGTGCTAATTCAACGCCGTTTCGAGATGGGAGAGCACAGACCTACCATTTGACTCCCCATGATGCGGGCTACATTCCTGTGCCGGAAAAATCGTAGGTTTTCGAGTAGTTTAGTAAATATGGCTCACCGTGTGTAGCAGTGTTCAATGACAAGTTTTCGATAAGCAACCGGTGCACATCGATAGGGCATCGAAAAATAGCATTAGCTCTTTCAGAAAAGTTATTTCAGGGACTGCGTTGAAGGGTAGAAAATCGTCTCTGAAGGTAGCAGGCTGCATCCTTCCGATGCTGCAGCTTAACCGGGAATGATCTTTGACACTATTCCGTTCTTGGGGAGTCATTAGGGGACCTATAGGTTTCAAATCAGTGAAAATCTCAACATCGAAAATTGGCTCGCTGACAGATTTAGGTTGATTCTTAGGTGAGAGGCGTGATAATATTGTTAATCAGAGCCCTGTTGTCCTCTCTTTCTCTCTTAGGTGCGTGTTTTGTTGCATATCACATTGTACATCAGTCTCCACATTTTTCGCTTTTGTGCACATCGATAAATATTTATGTACAATTGTGCAATAATAACATAAATAGGAAAATAGCCATTTTCTCATTTCTTGTCCACAAACTCCTCATAGTCATCATCATCCGTCGCATCCAGCATTCGCCTCTTGGCCATCTCCCATTTGGAGGTGTGCTCTCGGACCTGTAATCATTTGCTCTTCATATATTTGTAATTGTTGATATTGTATCCACAGGCAAAGCAGTACACATTATTTTGATGATTGCCCTCGATATTAAACCATTTGATGAAACACATTCGATTGCCAGCATTTTTCCACGCAGTCACCTACTTCTTCCGTTTCTTGGAGAAATCGTACTAAAATGGACAAGTCAATCGGAAAACGCACCTCATCCCTCTGAATTCCCACGAACTGCCTCTCTTCATTACTCGCGTCAACTCCGCTTCTGACGGGAGGTCGGACGATCTGTTTCACACCCCTGGCCACTTCCTGGATTTACAAAAACATTAAATTAATTAATTATTTTAATTAATTAATTAATGTAATTAATAAATACTGACCTGATCCTCATGAGCGCTGATCTTCTCCTCCAGCATCCAGTCCATGTTGGCGATTTCGCGGACCTGGAAATTTTTTGTATCTGTAATTTATTTTAGAGGCAAAAATTAGAATCAGCGTTTTTTTTCTTCCACACACACTCTTACAAAGCTGCCAGCAAATAATACGAGACGATCCTGAACTTTCGTTGCTTCATTCTTTCACTCTGTTCATTGTGTCTGAGTGAGATGAGTTTCACCGAATCTATCTATTCTCCAGTTTTGACCAATGTCGATCCGGGAATGATGAAATAAAAATAATAATAAATAAATAAAAATAAACTAAATAAACTAAATAAACTTACGGCATCGTGCCAAAAGCAGGAGTTCACTGAGTCGAATCGCTCCAGGCATGGGATATAGGAAATGTCGAGGAGAGTGGCGTTGCCCGAGTCCTGCAAATACGGGATCATCCCCAATCAGATTGGATTGCGAAAATCCTACTTGCACTAACAAGTGAGTGTCACGAGTCCTGCAAATTTCTTCCACCATAAATTTCTGCATTTTTCATGCAAGTGTAGATACCAAATGGGCGAAGTAAGCTCATTATGTTTATTGAAGAAAAAGAAGAAAAAAGTGAAAGTGAGGACCTCCTTGCAGAATATCAGGCACTTCTCTCCGGCCAGTGTCGTGTGCACCGCATTGCGCTTGCAGCACTCGGTGTGGTCGGCGCCGCGAGTCGCGCAGCTGCAATGGAACATTACGCAGCCTGTCGGAATGCATTGGCGTACCCCGTCATTTCTTTAGGAAGTCTTTCTTATCAGTCTCCTCCCAGCAGTATCTCTACTTATTTTCATTTCCAAAAACATGTTTCTTTTGTAATTTCCCCTCTGGCTCACTCAATCGATCACTTCTCATCGCCCTTGTACGCGTACTATCAGCATTCTTCACCCACTCTATCTAATTGACTGGGCGCAGGTCGAGCAAGGAGATAAATAAAATAATCTCACCGCTGCATCTCGACCGCCGCCGTGACGGGGCACTCGTCCAGCCGCAGGAACATCCGAACCATCTGCGAAATTGAAATTGTTTAATATTTTTAAGGAGCCATTCTTCTCACCACTAGAGCCAGGAACGGTAGAGAACTCTTGTGAACAGCGTGAAACATAATTTTTCTACAATTTTCACTAAATGTGATTGCAGACTTTAGGTTGTGTTTCATCCTATCTTCAAAAATCTGCTGGTGCAACATTTTTAGTGCCATTTAAGTGAAGGTTGGAAATATACTGATTAGCAATGTGGTTTACTGGTTTCCTGATCATACAGCAGAGATCGTCCATCGAAAGAGCCGAGTGAATTGAGGAGATAATGATCTTATTTCAAGCTCTACTTCGGTTCGCCCCGTCTCTTCATTGCACACATTCTCTCACCTCTCTGAGCTGGGAGAGTGTGTGGGAAATGAAGAGACGGCGGCTCAAATTGCGCACTCTACTCACCGCATCTTTCGTGAACTTCTTGTAATTGCACTTGTCATGACACGCCTTGGGGATGCCGGAGGCCTCGCAGCACGTCCGGAAGTCCGTGTCCGGGTCCTGCGAGGAGAATTATATAGACTGTTTTGCTCCTGCATAGGCTATGCAACAAACGGTAAAAAGGGCGATATCAACAAACGGTAAAAAGGGCGATGTTATTGAGTCCATGAGGGACAATTTGGACACACATTTGACCGGATTGTGACTATTCGCCAATTCACATTGTGGCCCCTATGCATAGCCCCATGGTCTCTCAATCTATCGCTCGACTGGCAGACAGATCACGGCTCAGTGTCAGTTGTGGCCATCGAAGAATCCTACTCTGAGAATGGGCAGGGTGGGGGTTTAATAAATTATTTGGTTATTCGACATCGACCGCTTCTACTACTGCAGCGTCAGAGTCATTAGAGAAAATAACGAAACGGCGAAACATAACTCACGATGAAATGGAAACTTTCTCGGAAACTCGCTCTTAGCATCTAATCTCGGCTCATAGCCAAGACAACTTATCTGGATCTTCTACGGTTTTCCGGCCACCAATCTCCACAGCTAGCATATTAGAAAAAATGTAAATTATACGGAATGAAACAAAACGTCAAAGAGTGGTCAGAATACAACAAAAAAACTGCAAACTATTATCATGCTCTCCACGGGTATTTCCTTCAGAAATTTCGCACTTTGATCTTGCTATTACCACTTCATGAGCATAATTTTGATTTGTTTACATTTACATTTGCATTTGATTTGTTTTTCCTAATAAAAAAATCATTACGCTGCTCACCCCACTGCTCTCCGCCTTCTCCTCCTCCCTCAGCGTCTTCGCGCCGTGGGCCTTCCTGCAGATGCCGATGCCTCCACATCTCATGCCGCACCCGCCGAACCCGCAGCCGCCCCACGCAAAGCACTGCATGGATTTTAATCAATTTAATAATCTTTCACTCACTAAAGATTGCTTTGCTAGTGCATGTATGAGATGGAGTTCCCAGAAAATATAAACGATTTGATTAGAAAATAGCAATTTTTTCTAGTTTTTATTATACAAGAGAAAAAATGACTCACCGCATCCGCAATGCTGATCATCAACGACAAGGCGAGAAGATAAGTCGAAATTCGATGCATGTTTCTCGCTCGAAACACTGCTGATATTTAGGCGATCACACTACCAGCTCCAACCCACTTCTCAAGGTGGAACGAGCGACTACCACTAGCACATAAGAAGTGCCGATCCAGTCGCGCTCCTTATATATTCGGCCGCATTTCGATTGTCCAACTCTCTCCGTTCTCCGTGGACTCTAGTATTCTATGACCTTCCATGGAGCAGGAAGACTGGAGGATACTCAGGCAACTCTTGTATCTGTGTTTGCTCAGATTGGATCCCGTTTGGAAGGTGTGATTGAAGGAAGAGACCTCGCAAGGAAGCGATGGGATGCCTGACCTTGCCTCAAAGTTTGCACAAGCATGCCAAAGGATGGATGTGTCTCTCATTTCGCTATGCTCTCTTGTTTCTCTGATTTACGAGAGATCAGATTCGTTGAAGAGAAGGTAGCATTGCTCAAGGAGTGCCGAGCCCGGAAATGCGCGAGCGAGATACTTTCACTGTAGTTTGAGGGATATTTGTAGATACTTGCAATCCTGGGGGCTTTCTCGGTATGTTTCCAGTAATAGATTTCTCGTAGTTCTTACAACGAAAGTATTCTCCGTATTGTGTTCAGCGAAGTAACGGTATAGTCTAATCGTTTATTCGATCAACCCTCGAAGCAAACAAACCAAGATAATAGCACGAAATGATCGTTGAGCAACAAAGAATGACGATACACAAAGCTGATATAAATCCATGACTGCGCAACTACATAAATCAAGTATGACAGGCGGGTTTAGAGGGGAACGGACAATCGATTATTGGCCAGGCTCGTTTTCTTGCTTGGAATCGATGCCGCTGCGGAGTTTGGCCGAGAGGTTTGCTCTTCCATTTTAGACGATTTAGTTGAGTTCTTGCTGGCTTTTGAGGATTTTGAGGATCCGCCAGATCTGGAATGAATTGGGTAAGAATCAATTTTAAAATCTTCAATTTCACAAATTAAAATTAAAAATTCTTTTCTAATAGCATGAAATATATCGTTTGGAACTTGGTGCTGTTCAGAAGCTCGGTACCCTGATTCAATATTTCGACTTCGGACGGTCTTCCCATCTCCCCTCGAGACTAATACAGCGGATCATCCGTGCGCAATGCGGCTGCCGAATCAGTCTAAGCGGCGTCCAGTCACCCCCCCCCCCATTGCTACTTGATGCAATCTCGTGTATCAACATTCACTCCAGCTCATGATGCAAACCCGGAAGAGAGCTACACCAGTTCCGTGTTGCGGTATTTCAGAATTAAATTTCATTCACACTGATCTCCAACGCAACAGAAACATCATCTAAGGGTTTGTTCTAGGGTTAACCGTTCGGAAATCGGATAGGCCGAAACTCAACTGTCAAAATCACTCTCTTTCCGGAATGAGAGTCGAACAATGGACAATGGAGTTTCGGACAAAGGAATAGTTTCGGAAGAGTTTCGGAAAGTTCATTGTGCGACTCTCATTCCGGAAAGAGAGTGATTTTGCCGGTTTAGTTTCGGCCTTTCCGATTTCCGAACGGTTAACCCTAGTTTGTTCTCTTCTCCGGATTAGATGCCTCAGAATGAAATATTCGCACTGTTCCCAGCACAACAGAAATGTTATCACAATATGCACGCCATCTGAGGGCTAGTTCGCCGAGTGAGCTTAGATGAGTCAGAATGAAGAAAAATGTATCATCAGATTTCCGGGGACAACAACCGGGAGCTATCAATGTGCTCGTGGCCAAGAGGACTCAATGTCATGTACGAGATAAGAGATGTGTCGCCGTAATGCGGTCCAGGATGTTAGCGCAACAGAAAAATTGTCCGAATATGCACGCCATCTAAGGGCTCAATGTTCGCGGAAACTTTGCGTCCTACCGGAATGTAAACAGGATAAATGGCCGGATTTTGAGAGGGGGGGTGCAAAAGCCGATAGATAAATTGCCGCGCGAAAGGTCTGAAGCCCCAAAATTGTTGATGGGTCCCGGGATCCCTTGATCCCGACTTTTCGCGAGAGTGAACAACAACTTGATCTCGCGGGATTTACACGGAAAATAAGCGAGACCGCGTTGGGTGAATTGGCTTATTGGCGAATGATACAGGGAGCCATTAGACGAGAAAGGCTTGCTGTATTGGCTTTGTGCGGTAATGCGCGAGAGGAACCACTAGTCTGACGACTTTTTGCCTCTGCTTTCATTAGACCGATGAGTGTTTGATTTCGAGATCTCTGTAGTATGAAATACAAATTTCAATGGTGTGATTTCAAGTAGTCCGAATTGAAAACAAAAGCATACCTATCAGTGCTCAGCCGCAGACTGCCCTTCCTCTGACTGTTCCTCTCCTCGACGATCCAGTACATGAAGTCCTCGTGCAACTGCTTGATGTCGAAGTACGTGTACACTGAAATGTCGGTGCTAAAACCAGGAAGTCTTCTGATAAAACTAGGAAAACATCTTGCTAAATTCAGTGAAACTGTCTCTAAATTCAGAAGGGCGGTGCTAAAACCAGGAAAAACTCTCGCCAAACACAGTTAAAACACACTCGGATCAAAAAAAGACAAAGTCTCCAAAATAGAGCAAAAACACACAACTATTTGTAAATTCAGAAAAAGTCGATGCTAAAGCCAGAATCAATACTCGCTAAACGCAGTAACACTCACGCGTGATCGCGTCCCACAGGATGTATATGACGAAGAAGATGCCTCCGATCGTGAGGTGGTGCTTCTGGCTGGTCTCGAACGCCATCTGAATCATGTTGTTGTTATTGCTATTGTTTTGACGTTTTGTTTTACAAAGATTATGAATGCATGTTGTTGTTTTGACGTGTTGTCTATTGTTATTGTTATTTTTGTTGTTATGATGTCAGAACAACGTACCGCATCTGCCGGAGGGTGCGTGTGCGGTATCGTGACGTTGAACACGACGAAGACGGTGATGATCAAGTAGATGAGCATGAGACCGGTCGAGGCGAAGCAGTTTACGACCTGAATTACAGATACCGATTTATCCTGATATCAAGGCAATGGCCCCTGCACGAAGAAACGTCGTTAGGGAGGGGATTGGGATCTTCGTACTATGAATTAGTACGATGAAAATACGGGCCCAGTTCATTTCGATAAGACGATAATGATGAATTTCATTGATATTGATTTTATTTTATAAAATATGTTTTTCCATAGGAAAGAGTCGCAAATCAATGATCCCCTGAACCTCGTTCCTATAATTCCCCGCTGAAACTTACCTGGCATGTCTCTCATTTTATTCGATGAGAAATTCACCACAGGTCTAGTATACGCTATCCTTTTTTTTAGAAACCTATCCGTGATGAACCCTATTCCTCCCAATATTTTTTCCCGAGTTAGACTCCTCACCATGGGCCTAATATACGCGGGCCGCCCCGTGAAGCAACCGTACGCGTGCAGGACGGACAGCATCACGTGCAGAAGGCAGAGAGTCGAGACTGGAAATTATATTTATTAATTACTTTATATCGTGAGATTATTTCCCATTCCACACGTAGTTGACCTTTGACGAACTGAGTGGAGGGAGGAGGGAGGAAGAGGCCGGGAGGAGGCTAGTGATCTACCTGCTCTCCTCCGCCCTACCTCTTCCCTTCCTCTCTCCCCCAGACAATCAATACGCTAACCAGCACATTGAGTTTGCTGAGCATTTGAAACGCACGATAATTATATTTAATTGAAAACGAGAGCTTTTCGGCACTACGCTCGCAATCTTACATTGCAATCAATTAGTTGTATTCATTGGTTCTTATGATTCATTGGTTCTTATGATTTGTTGTTGTCACCGACAGTGTTCGTCATAATGCTACCTACCCGCAACCTTGCCTTTCATTCCCCCTCTGAAACATACCATGCATCTGATTCATGTCTAAGGGACTTGTATCTGATGTATCAATTAAATAGCATATCGTCTGAGTGAATGCATGAAATGCAGACCCCCATTGTTCAAAGTGCTTCGATTCCGATTTTTTTTAATTTTCAGGATGAATGCATCCATAACTTTCTTTATTAGTATCTTTTTTTTCTCGTGAATCCTACCTGCTAATGCAACCAAACCGCAACCTTGCCTATTATTTCCCTCTGAAACATACCATAAAATTCTTTGTTATTTTACAAATCAGCTTTCAATGATTCCTATTCCCATAATATTATGTCCTCAGTAATCGGCGCTAATCGTCCCTAGTTACTCCATACTGCACTTGCTCATCATTGCTATGCATCACGCAAATTGAGGGTGGAATTTCTTCCTCGTTTGAATCCGCAATTTCCTTTTGAAGCCCCTTGCGCAACCATTATCGCACCGAGACTCGTTGAAATCCTTGCCGAACTGATCTCTCAGTCCACAGCGTTTACGGGGGAGGAAGGATTGAAAATCAGTTTGTTTCTTTGGGATGGTTTCTGCACATTTATCTTGAGAACGTTTTTTGTTCTGAATATGAGTGAATGCACTTGTCATCTCCAAGTAGGCTCAAGATCTAATTGCATTAGAGACAGCAAAGGGCACATAATAGTGTGACAGTAGATTTTCCCCATGAAGAAACTCATAAGGATCAAAAGATCAAAAGATCAGAGATCAAAGCCACCCACCGATCGCCAACTGGGCGATATCGTACGTGTGCTTAATATCGGCGGCCATGGTCGCATTCTCAATCAGCCGAAAGAGATAGGGCTTGAACGGGCTCTCATCCGTCCTGTGGACGAGCCTCGAAATCTCGCCGAATACTGAAATTATTATTTGAATATTTATTTTTATTTAATTTTACAGTTTTTTACTGAGTTATGTTTCACGATGCGAACAAAACAAGGAACAAGGAACGAAAATGATAGTAGATAGTAGAGTAACGGTGGGAAAAAATAAATAATTTCAGCCTCATCTATCTTCGCATTCGTTCATTTCCTCATCTCCCCCTGCCTCTAACAACATTTTCGCGCGCGATTGCGTCAATCTTTCTCTCTCGCGTCTCCTCATAACTTTTCCTTCTCACATATACATCCCAGCCATCCTTCAGAAAGTGCGTCACCGGTCACTGCTTTTTCGCGGCTATTTACTTGTCGCTAAATGCCGGGCCCCCGAGCTTCCGGCCATGTGATGAGCCGTTATCGATAACAAGCAAGCAAGCAAACAGAAGCAGATTCGTGTGGCATTCAGCCTGTTTACTCCTTCCTTCCACGAGGCCCGCCGATTAGGGGTCCCGAAAAGAAAAAAAAGGAGGAGAAGATGAGATGGCTTCCGCCGCCCCATCCTAGTGCATTCCCCGCCAAAGTTTAGACCGTTTTAGGCCAGAGAGGGTGAGATAGCACTCGAAACGGTGAGACGCAGAGCGTTACCAGGAGCAGAAATAAGCGTAAACAACAGCCGCCAAATTAATGCAGATTGGCGGTAAGTGGGAGGGAGTGAGGAAGTGGCGAATGTGGATATTAGTAGTATTGCGTAAAGCGATGAGTCGACAGACTGATTTCTAGACCGACTGGGACATCGACAGACGAATGTTTGCGACTAAGGCTGTCAGGGCGAAGAATTCGTCTCGCCATTCTGCGGGCGCTGACACAAATCAGAGTTGCGAGATTGCACGCAAAATAAGGAGACTCGTTTTTCATCCTGACAGACCTATTCGCCGCGATATTCTCGGAAAGCAAAATAGCGAGGATCTTCGGAGAACCAAGAGTGTCGCCTACAGATAACGCTTGTTTTGACACATTTAATGATAATTAAGATGTTTTTGTTAATTAAATAATTAAATACCGTTAATAATCATGAATGGATTGACGATGAGGAAGACGAGTGAGAAGAAGCCCGCGAGAATTCTCATTCAGTCGGCCACGGACTCACAACAGCATACGATTGGAGGACACTGAAATTGAGCTACACTTAAAATTTTGAAGGACCGAATTATTTCAGCAACATAATGAGCCTGCCACAGAGAACAGAGATTTAGCGAGAACAATTATTTTACAACAAGGAGACGAATCGAGATCAGAAAAGTCCGAACGATGAAATATTTCTATATCGCGCGAAACATATTTCAATAAAATTTTGTGAGGCAATAATGAGCGAAACACGGAGCAACATAAAAAAATTTCAGAGTTATTTGGTAAGGCAATCAGAGAATAATCAAATAAACTCCAAAATTTGAAGCTATTGAACATCGCGCGAAGCACACTTGAACACTGAACTATCAAACTGGAAGACATCGATGAATTCGTACAAAATGCGACCGGGCGACAAGAAATGTGAATCACCTCAGCGCGCGACATTTTCGCGAAGAAACTCGAAATGGAGAGAAGTAAGAAGACAGGGGCTGACCTCCTCATTTCCCCTGATCTCTCGGCTGTCAGAGCAAGCGAGAGAGCAGGCGAAACGGAGACAGGCAGAGAAGTGGGGTAGCGCAGCGGCGAATTTCATTACACGACACGAATGAGGAGATGTGCGATGACGATTTTCAACGACTTTCACGTTTGACATTGCCCAGACTACAATATGATTGTGGGGAAGTGGAGATGGAAATAGATGAGGGAGGGTGAGGATCGGGGGGTATTGTAGCGCATTTTTATGCTGCTAATACGGAGCTTTCGAATATTGAACAGGTATAAAAATGAATATGAGTCGATAATGAATACGAGGAACGTCCGGATACTGATGATATGATTGAAAAATTGAAAAGTGGCAGATAAGCGAATGAAATCAGTGCGCTATGAAGTGGACCGAGCAAGCAATCAAAGAGTAATTCGCTATCGATGACGATGTGGCGAGTGAACTAAAGAAGATGAAGAGCCCTTCTCTTCAATTCGCGTACTTTCTCGTCGGTCAGCGACGAAAGAGTACGCTAAAGGGACTGCTTCTTCTCTCTGACTAAAGAAGAGCAGGCTATCGCGCGGAGCGGTATGAAGCAAATGGATGAGGTGAGATGAGTGTGTTTAGAGAGTGAAGGGAGGGGGGATGAAGCCCTGAATATCCTCCTCCCCCTTCTAGAGAAGGGACTAGAAGGAGGAGAGGGGAGAAAGGAGGGGCAATGGAGATACTTCTGGGTAGATTGCATCCTCGCACCCCGGGAATCACGTCCAGCCTGCGTTCATAAAAAAATTGCTGTTCAATCGTCGTGAACTCCTTATTAGCATCATAAAAGTCTATTACAATACGCCTGATCCATTTCCAGCCTCACTTCCCCCTCTAGAGACTAGAATGAGAGGGCGTTTAGATTGCATCTCGATACTCTAGCACCCCTCGGAATCCGACTGTCAATTGCAGTCAGCATCTCCCTTTTCTGCAACACGCAAGAAGGGGCAAAGAATAGCGTCAGCAGCAGGACCATGCGTCTGAGCTCAACTAGAGTTGCGTCAAGACTAGGGGCACTTGTTCCGGAGCTTCTTCAATTGCTACCAAGGCCAACATCGTGGATAATGAACGAGAGGACACTTTGATGTGAAACCAGGAGCTACCACACAGAAGCAATACCGATATTGAAAGGGGAGATGGTGCAGTGCGTTTCGAGTGACTACGATTAACGACAAAACGAGAGTCGCAAGTGGAAGTGGCGCAGCTACTATCGTTGCAGAAAAGCCCGAGGATGCGCTTAGATCCCGAACTTTGCCAAGTCTCGAATGCAAATGAGAGGGGAACAAGGAACTAACGATTGTTCATGAACAGCACTACTCATTTAGAGTGCGCATGAAGAATCACAATAGAAAAATGTGCGAAACATGATGAAAACGTTCAAAAAAGCCTATGAACATAGGCCAAACGGACTGTATCTCACTGAATACCGCTTCGAGCAGAGTCTAGTTCACTAACGTCCCACGCGAAAGCATCAACCGTGTCAGAATCCCGCCCGTTTTATACACGCAGACTAGAGCCGAAAGGCGCTTTTCGACGAAAGGTTCGGCCTTTCCACTCTCAAATCTGAGCGACGAATGGTCGCGGGTTTATGCGCTCATCCTTGCCGAATCGGCGCTGCTACGCCATCAATCGTAGAGAAATAGCAGGGAAATGAAAGAGAGTTGGGCGCACCGCTAGCTGATTTCGAGCCATGAGCGGGGGCTAAAACGGGCCCGTTTCTAATCGCTTGAAAGTGGAACAGAGGCAATACGCATGAGCAGCATCATTAGGGGATTCTTATCAGTGAACATCTCTAAAACACCACTCCTAGAACCTCGAAATAGCAAATTGACACGCGTCCAAAATTATATTTGATTGGATTACATTTGAAAGGGGAGTCTACGTATTAGAGTTTGAAATACGGGTAATCGTCTCTTCATTCTTCACACTATCTCACCGGTCAGAGAGGCGAGAGAGTGCGAGAAATGAAGAGACGATTACCCGTATTTCGAACTCTACTTCGTATGATGACTGTTCTGGCCAGTGAACCTCTAATATTGGACTTTGAAAGAATTAATCAAGCTAATGAAGCGGCAAAATGTCAGATGCTAAATGCTGAAAGGCAATTGCGCGAGTGCCTCCATATAGCCAGATAATCGGATAATTGGGAACTTTGTAACACCCAATCAAGCAGCTAATAGCGTTGCTGGAATGTCAGAAAATGCTGAACTGAGATCAAGTGCTTCGATTAACGCCAGCCTATGTTATTTATTAGCATCACCTTTACGTTGTGAAGATTCCCGAAATTAATTGTGCTGTGTGTTAACCACGCATTGGTTCCCCTATACGAGCTGGTCATTATGGAACTACTAATAAGATACGAAAATGATTAAGATAAGATGGAAGCTTGCTAGAAATTATCGAAATCCGGCCAAGTGCTTCCATTAACGCAATCGGATGAAAAGGTTGGCGATATGAGCTGTTCATTCGGGGGGTACGGACGCGCATAAGCTAGATCATGTACAAGCGCTGACCTATCAACTAGTGCTTCATAGACGACATGAGCTACTCAATATGAGCTGAATGCTGAGCTATAGGTGCTTCCGATAACGCAATAGGTTGTGAGCTGCACGCATGATCTAGATAACACAGCATTCTTCTCCGACAGAGAAGGGGGAGATCTTTACATATGTACTTGCGCACTTTGCATGAATCGAACTACAAGGCCTGGGCGGAGGGAGCGGCCGCTCTCCCCGCTCATTTTGAATTTTTTCAGTCCGATTACGGTGTGGCGGGAAAATTCAAAAGTTAATCCCCTTGTTCACCCTTTTCTGGAGAGAACAATGGGGGTCAGAATGCTGTGATAAGCACCTCACTCATAAACTTGACGAGCATTGAGCATCAAATGCAGCTGAACTGTTCACTGAAAGGAATGAACTGCTAACATGATTCACCCGTTCGGTATATATTCTGTGCACGAAAGACCTCGCTCAAGGGGCATACAATGATCTGGCCACATGATCTTCATACAAAGCAAACTATACTTCTAATAACGTCATACGATGAACGGTATTTGCTATTTAAGTGATGAAAATGGATGTAGAACACGGAATGACCTGGTCGCATGATCTACTCATTCCACGTACTCTACGTCCTCCTTTATTACGCTAGCGCACGAAATCCTCCTTCACCGAAATGTCGACTTGGTCCCGCTCCTCACACGCAAAAGGCGCATTCCCCGGGTCTTCTTCCCGTAGCAATTGCCACTAAAGGTTTCTTCCCCCTCCTTCTCTCCTCCTGCAACGGATTGCTTCCTCTTCCCACTACACCTCCGAGCTATTTCTAGACATGAAACTTGAAACCGACTAAACACCAGGCAACCTTTCGCGCGCGTGCGATCAAATATGTGTCATAACCTGGACGGATACGGGCGCAATCTCAATGCAGAAAAATCAGGGATCGCTGAACCTGTAGTGGAAGTGCGGATAAGGCATCGTAACATAACATGAATTCTGGGAAATCTTAGGGATTATTCGCGCAAGCGATCGTTCAGTTTCACACTTTCGCGAATTTCGACAGATTTGAAGATCGTGAAAGCAATGATCAGCGATGGGTGCGGCAAGACTGAGAGAGTTTGTTCGAAATACGGAAAACAAATCTAACTTCCACCCCCCCCCCCCCACTAGGACGACCTGCATTTGCACTAGCAATTTGCACTGTAATACGTGCACACTGTCCACTAGGCGAGAAGGAGACCCGTGCTCGAGAAGATTGCGCATTTGCAGTGCAATAACTTCAGGTGTAGTCGCACCAAAACCGGGGAAAAACCGGAAAAAAGTGGAATGATCGAAATTCCCTGGTAATCGGTTCTTCA
This sequence comes from Pristionchus exspectatus, assembly GCA_911812115.1. Classification (NCBI taxonomy): domain Eukaryota; kingdom Metazoa; phylum Nematoda; class Chromadorea; order Rhabditida; family Neodiplogasteridae; genus Pristionchus; species Pristionchus exspectatus. The sequence goes on from OU461587.1 coordinate 21,295,834, forward strand.
TTGCACTCAACTCGGGAGGACTGTCCGTACGTCGGTGCGATAGAGTTCGAATTGCGGATAATCGGCTCTTCATTAGACACACCACTCAGAAATGATGATCGAACTCTGCAGTGCAGTGCAATTTAGTCAGGGAATATTCGGAAGGAAATTCGTGGAAAGTGAGGGCATCGAATTAGAAAAGGGCGCACGTAGCTATATTTAAAGCGCGCACTCTTCCGCATTTTAGCCGGCGCGAATTTCCGGAATGCGTCGCGAATTGCGCCGCAAAGTACGACTAAGATGGCGTCGCGGTACTACTAGAGCTCAAAATATGAGCCGGCGTCTCTTCATTTTGCACACTCTCTCACCCGCTAGAGTGACGAGAGAGTGTGCGAAATGAAGAGACGGCGGCTCATAGTTCGAGCTCTAGGTACTAGAGTTCGAAATACGGGTCGCCGTCTCATCATTTCTCGCACATTCGATCGCCTCACTGACCGGTGAGAGAGTGCGTGCAATGAAGAGACCATTTCTTGTCGAGCCATCCCTAATACCTGTCTCAACGATGAGTACGCGCCACTTCTGAGATATTCGGTCAAAAGGCTATCCTTCAAGTGCCGGCTTCCCCCTATATATCCTCCAGAAACGCATTATGTCTAGAATACGTGACTTTTGCAAATGTCTCTTATCGTAATCAGAAATTTTCGAAAATCTATCACACTCGCACGCATTTACTTCCCAATCGGATGCGACTTCTCCACTGGTTACGATTCATTTCGGCCCACATCTTTCCTAATTTTCTTGTTTACCCACCGGGGAGAGACCATTCGAAATGAAAGACTTGCGCCGATGTGTCATCAATGTTCTCCACAGATTTTAACGGTAAACAGCTCATTCCAGAATGTCTGGAGACCGGGCAAATCGCGAAAAAAACGAGGAAATGTTCAAATGAACGCACATATACGCATTAGTGAGATGGGGGGGGGGAATCGGATCTCTCCCTTTTACTCGGTCAGGAAATGAATTAAATCGCGGTGGATTGCGTCAGAGCCGAGAAGGGAAAAGCGAAGAGTAAAGGTTGCGCGATATCCCAACTCTTGATTTTCTCTTCCCTGTTAGAGGATGAAACACTGCTCGAGAGAGGGAAGAAGGAAATGGGGTAATTGTCACGTTCATTATTCGTAATCGAAGAAAGCGCGCGGATTCAAATGTGCTGAAGACACGCATCTTTCATCATGACAACTGACAACTCCAATCACGGCTTCGGTCAGGAAAATACAGCCCAATGCAGCGGGATAAATATCGTAAAATAATAAACCGTTCCGCGTAATCCGATTCCTATCGTTCATTTCGACTTCTGACTGGAGGGTCCCCGACCCTAGCTCTTGTTCCTAATCGTTTCCTAGAGGCACTACTAGCAATTACTGAGAAAATGAGAACATTAGTATGAATCAATCACGAGCTAGCGAATAAACTGTTCCGTATTATGCGCTAAACACCGTAGCGTCTCCGCTGAGCATTTGAATGTTACGATAAGGAGAGAGAGAGAGAGAGAGGAGTTCGCTGAGCTCTACGCTGGTTCTATCGTGCGTTTCAAATGCTCAGCAAACTCAATGTGCTGGTTAACGTATTGATTGTCTGGAAGAGAGAGGAAGGGAAGAGGTAGGGGAGAGGAGAGCAGGTAGATCACTAGCTTCCTCCCGGCCCCTTCCACTCAGTTCGTCAAAGGTCCGCAACGACTGGAATGGAAAATAATCTCACGATAAGCTCCTCCGCCGGTTGCGGTGGTCTTCTGAGCAGAGAACAATAGTGGGGTGTTCAAAAATATATATAATATATAAAAAAATATATTTAAAAAAATATATAAAAAATATATATAAAAAATATCGCTTCCAGATGTTCATCGTCGCCCGCCCGTCTGCACGTCATGAATTGAAAGTGCGTTAAATTGTCCAAGGCTCCTGCTAAAATCTACTCATTGCCATTGTCAGTTATTTTTATTTAATTTTTTTTTGAAGTTTTGGAGCGCAAGTGCATGCCTTCTCTTAAATTCGAAGTTTAAAAGGAATTGAAAAATATTAATTTTTGGACGCCGACTCTCTTTAAGTTACCCGCGCGTTGAAACTTGTAGCCCAGACAGGCATCTTGAACAATTTTGAGAGGCGAGCGCGCTTGCGTTGACGTCGCTAATACGGCACAAATCGCCGGTGAGCCGGGATTTAGGCAGGCATGCGGCCCTCCTCCGGATTCTCCGGCTCTCTTGCTTTCTAGTGCTATCTCCCATTCTAATCAGCGAAGGAGTAGGGCCGGGATTTGGGTCGGTGATTAGCGCGGGAAGAGGTGTCATGAGGCGCGAGGGAAGAGAGGCTCAATAGTGTCTGTGAACTGCCTAGTCTATGTAAGGGCGCTGTGCGAGTGAAGACCCGAGTGATGATGACGAAGAACGAGGAAGGTGAGGGAAGATCAAAGGCGGTAAGTCTAGATAGTCTTACGCATGATGAATAATTGATGATGAACGGTGAAGACGAGGGTATAGTTCCAGAAGTAAAGTTTGGATAAATAAGAAAGGTTCTGATAGAAATATCTGAAATCATGGCAGTAATCCACCTCTTCGGTTCCACCTATTACACCACACACACAGACGGAACTAGAGTTCGAAATACGGGTCGCCGTCTCTTCATTTCACGCACATTCTCTCGTCACTCTGACCGGTGAGAGAGTGTGTGCAACGAAGAGACGGCGACCCGTATTTCGAACTCTAGACGGAACCCTTTTCTCAATTGGTCGAGAAAGGCGCGCCTCTAATCAGCCGGAAATCACGGCACCCCTACAGAAGCCCAAGCCTATGATTCAACATCGACTCCCTCGAGAAAGCCTAATAGGCGAGGAGCCAAATTCGCCTCAAAATATTGGATAATTTGCGGGGAGTGGATTAGAGCGGGAGCCTAGGATGTGTTATTCTGTTGATAGGCGAAGGGATTCTCACGATATCTGCGGGGATTGCTAGAGCGATAACATCATTTCAGAGAATCTTCATCAATTTAGACCCTTGAAATAGAGAAGATGAATTCAGTTTGATGCCGAACAGAGCAAACGACTATCGTTCAGTCATAAGACGGGAAATGTATCTACTCTGCTCTCTTATGAGATTAGAGTTCGAATTGCGGGAGATACCGTCTCTTCATGTCCCAAACGCTCTCACCGGTCAGAGAGACGAGAGAGTGTGCAAGATGAAGAGACGGTGGCGTAATTTCTCGAGCTCTACTCTTATGAGATCGAACAACTGCGATCTTTGAAGAATCGTACTTTTGATCTGATGAGCGAAACGTAGGTTCACGTTTGTTGTTATGCGGAAGAAAACATGCCCAGCAGTGCACAATCTAGTCAAAAATCAGGACACAGAAACCATTCAGCAACCTTTTCTTTTTTTTGATGAACGGAACAGAAAATGTCACAAGATTCTTCCTATTTCTTATATACACAAACCTTTCTGCTTTCGAGGAAGTGTCACGCTCATTACAGCCTTCATTTCCCTATCTTGATTAGCAACCTTCTCGTCTCTCCATTCCTCTCAACAGTCAGAGGCAGATTGCCCATCCTATAAATGACAGCGGTTCCACCTACGTACGCTTATTAGCTCTTCCCACTCGCCATTAGGCTAATTGACATCCGATACTTTGTTCAAGAATTTTTTTTCGCAATAGGTCGGATTCCCATGCACTTTTTCAAGAATGATATTCGATTAGGCAGCAAATGCTGCAAGAAAGTGCAGTAATAGCTCGTAATTGAGTGAAATATGGATAGAGCAGAGATCTAGGTTGCATCTCGCAATTCCCCTGATTTCATTATGCTTTGCATCATCTTGCGCGAAAAAGATGAGTAGTTGAGTAATCATCAGCCTCTCTCAAATATCCATGCACTCTAATTTCTCTGATCAGCAAGAGATAATGCAAAACGGAGAGCCGAGAACGAAACTCGAGTAATTATGATACATCTGATGAAGCATCCTTTTTCTCTCCCATGCGTCTATTTTGAGCACTAATACGTGCAAACTTACACAAACTGAAAAAGATTCAGAATAAATCTGGAGGCGAGGGATGCAACGAGAGCATGGATGAAGACGTGAAAATGGTAGAACACAACTTTCAGGAACAATAAGAAAAGAAGAAAGAATTGATTTTAGAAAGGCGATTGGCTAGAACAATGTTTGTTGATTCATGCGTTTCAGGGAGGAAATATCAAAATCTATCCTTCTTTCACCATTTTTTGTTCGCCATATCATGCATCATTCACTTCTCACATTATCAGCAGCTTATTATCAACAGATTCATAAGGATAATTTTGGTGGCCACAGGGGGGGGGGGACAAAACGGGGATATGGTCGTGAATTGCCTTTTTTCAACGCTCCCATTGACAGGTGTACCCTTTGGAAGGGATTTCTATCTCCCACTTCAAGTATCTCTTCGAATGATCAGTTTTCAATTATTCACTCGCTCAAGTGACATTTACCACTCTTCATTTAAGCATTATCGTTTCCATATTTTATTGTGATTATGTAATTTCAGAAATGAAGCGAGTTCATTCCGACGATTCCGATTTTCCGGTAAAACCGAAGCGTATGGTGAGTGGCAATGAATATGATAATTAGACAAGAAGCATAGTTCAGCACCCTAGCAACTAACTGAATTCTATTTCAGGACATTATATCGACGGTGAATGACGACTGCCTCTTTGCGGTGTTCTCTTTTTTGGACTGGTGTGTTTTATTGTCGCATGGAACTAATTAATAAGCTGCATTTAGTAATTTGAATACCTCAGGTACTCACAGCAAGTGATGAATAACGTTTGCCAAAAAATGAGATGCATTTTGAGACAGATGGGGTACAGGAAAACAAAGAAACCCGCCGGGACGCTCTCCCTCGTGCATGAAAAGGAACTCGATTGCTTTCAAATTCGCTTAAATTTAATAATCTTTCAGTTGCGTTATTGCATCAAAATTTCGCCGGCAAAAGGCCGGAGATTTGGGCTTTGCTGTTCAATAGGAGCAGATGGCAGCATAGAATACAGTGAAATCGACAATCGGAAGAACTTAATGACAAATGTGAGTACGTGGTTACTTGTGTCGCCAACCTGAAAAAACGGTAAAACGGTAAAAAAAGGAAAGTAGATACATATATCATATACCTTTCTTGGTGTACTCATGGCAATGACAATTCATCGAAGATTTCTTTTCAGGACTTGTATTCGAGTCCTTATAATAACGAAAAGCTGCCCGATAGAATTTTCGCAGTTCTCGTGGATCTGTGCAGAAAATACGAATTCAAAGAATTTTTGTTCAGCGAAGTAATAAGTTGATATCTAATCCAGTATTTGTTTGATATATGGGGGTGTGATTACAATGGCTCTAGTACAACAACTAGTTGAGCGATTTTCGTAGATTGAACAAGTTCAATTATAAGAAATCTAACGTTAAATGCAAAAGTTGAAACGGTTTTCAACTTTTGCATCGCTCAACTAGTTTTTTGACTAGAGCCATTGTATTCACGCTGTCTTATATTATTTTCATAAAACACTTTTTTTTGCAGATTCTTGTAACTCGCGACCTTCTCAATTGTTTTACATCATCGCAAAGCGGACGTTTCCCTAAAAAACTTGGGTTTTACGAAAGTGTATTTGAAGATCACGTTCAGCCTATCGAGTAAAACTACTTTCATTACACTTCAAGTTGTTGACTGCTAAACGGATCGTTACTTATTGAGAGGGGGCGGGGTACTGGGCAATGGGGGGGGGGGCGCTGTAGGGGGGTGTTTTTCGCATTCCGTAAGGGTTTTGGGATTTGGGTTATTTATCATCGAATATCTAGTTCTACAAAGAGATTAGAGCCACCCATGGAACGAACGTATTAGAGGGCAGTACGTACTTTCTCTTTTTTATTTCTAAGGCGGGATGGCCGAGTGGTGTAAGGCGCCAGCGGTCATTCGAAGGGTACCGAGTTCAATCCACCGCCGAGGCAGACCAAGCCTTGCTATCCCCCCAGGGGTCGGCAAATTGGTAGTAACCTCGGTTACGAAAGGTCGTGCCCTAGACGCGCCCTAGAAGTCTGGCCAACAAGGGATCACGCTGGCCTCGCCGTACCTGGCCTTACCTGTGTACACCACCAGGCGTTGTTGTCTCATGACAACTGTAAAATCGCCTTGATTGTGGAAGCAGCTTTACCTTTTTTTACGTACCTTCTTATATTACAGGCTAAGAAATCTCATACTCAAATCGGAAACACGAAACTTCACATTATATATATACAGAGGCTTCGAAAATTTTCAAATTTTCGATCAATCGTTCATTCGAGAATACAGCATGCGAGATTCTCCGAAACTCGAACTACTCAGTTACATAAAGCATGATATTATATGAATAATAATATACTTGCAGGTATGAATCATGACCATGTATTCTGGACAGCATCGCGCGATATTCTTCCTTTTATCTGCAAATACGATTTTCTTATCTATCCGAATGTTGCTATTGAGTCGAAATTAATTATAGAATTGGTGTTGGTAAGTATCGAAAAAGGTTGAAAATTAAATTGAAAAATTATAATCTTATATAAATTTCAGATGCGACTTGAAATGGAAAAAAAAGCGAAATGGTACTTTACTATTTCCAGCGAATCAAATGAATTTAATTTATCGCATCTGGACAAAAATAAAGTGAACTAAATATTTTAATATCTATTATTCCTGAAAAGTATATTTTTAAAATCATTCTAACTTTATTTCAGTATAATATTATCGGCAAGATAGAAAACGATCTCCCACGTCTCGTGATTACCAACACTATTAGTGGCTACCGGTGTATTCTCGACCAAATTGTTGCAATAGATGGAGAAATCACGGTCAACTTAGTATTCGAAAAGGTATGCGCCACTGCTCAAAATGTTTTGATCGACTATGAAGGAAAAATCATTTTTGAATTCATTCTAATGGTTTCGATAAATTAAGGATCCACAGCGTTCTGACCCCCATTGTTCTCTCCAGATAAGGGTGAACAATGGATGCAAATTTCGCGCCAAAATCCCGACACGAAAGAACTGCAATTTCCCGCTCGATTCAAACAACAGAGCGGGGAGAGCGGTCGCTCCTCCCGCCTAGGCCTTGTAGTTCGATTCATGCAAAGTGAGCGAGTAGATATGCAAAGGTCTCCCCCTTATCTGTCGGAGGAGAATGCTGTGGATCCTGATGATACAGGAAATGCGTGAGCAAACAATTAATTTTAAATATAAAAAATTATAAAATATACATTTTCAGCCCTCGTTCGGCGCAGATAATGAAAGCGATGAAGAAGAAGAGATTGACGAGGAGAATGTTGTGGGAATTGAAGTGGAAGAGGAGGACGATTACAATGTTGACTAATTCAGGATAAAATCACAAGTATAAAAACACTTTTCACTGTTTTGCACAGTCTTTTTGCTTCTTCATCACGATCGATACCATTTTTTTCATTGTTCATTTCTGAGATCAGCCGTTGTTTTGCTTCAGGCTGGAGAGATAAACGCCCCCTCACGCTCAGAGAGAAGTGCATTTATCGTCGGTTCATGTATGGTCAAATTACGGCCACCAACAAAACACGAATCATATCACAAAATGTTTACACGTTTTTATTTGAGGCGGGATGGCGGAGTGGTGGGGCGCCGCTCGCCATTCGAAGGGTACCGAGTTCAATCCACCGTCGTGGCCAACCAAGCTTTGCTATCCCCCCCCCACGGTTGCGAAAGGTAAGGCTACCCTAGAAAGCATTGAACAGCATGTCTAAACAGTTGGCCTTAGTGTGTGGGTCCCACCTAGCGTTGTCTTACGACTAGAGTGGCTGAAGGAAGAGGTGAGGGAAGAGTCTGCCGCTCTCTCACAGCGAGGAATGAGAATGAGGGAAGAGGAGGGATAAAAGGCCGACCTCTTGCGCAAGAGTTTGGAGAATGGTACAACTCTTGCGCAAGAGGTGAGGTCATTTCTATGGGCCGTTTTAGACCGTTTGTGCTCGTTCTTTCTATAGTTTTGTATCATGATGTCTTAATTTTGATATCAGAGCACATTTACAATGATTTCCTGACGATTTTACAAGAGGATATTGATTTTGAATGGAAGTCTTGTTTCTTTGACGAAGCCGCGTCGTTAAAAGCCAATGAGTCGCACAATATGGCCAGAAATACATTCAAACAGTGTCTGTTTGTCGGCCGTTTGTCAGCCGTTTGTCGATATCTCATATCTGATCAGCGACATCAGCACAAAAATATCTTACAATTGGCAACGATCAAGAGGCCACCCCAGAGTTCGCTGGCGAGATGAAATACGATCGATTATCGGAGAAGATTGGTGGTCTATCCCACCGGAAGAATATCGCGCTAGAAGAGATCAGCATGCTTTATAACACCCTGCCCGCATGATACTGATAAAGATTCTGATTCTGATCAACGATAGACTGTCATCCATTCACTTCTCACATTATCAGCAGCTTATTATCAACAGATTCATAAGGACAATTTTGGTGGCAACAAGGGGGGGGGGGGGACAAAACGCGGATATGGTCGTGAAAAGCACAGATCAAAATCGCTCGTACGTACGCTCAATGGGGGCTTAGCATGAATACACATACCATCGGAGAGGCAACATGGAATGGATGAGGAGGGATGGGCGCATGGTGGAAGAGGCACAACGTTACAGTAACCATGAGAGTAGACAATCAAAGGCGGAGTGTGTGTGGTAAATATGAGAAATGCACCTGTAGCAAACTAGGGCTTACACTAGGGCACAACAACTACGGTAGTATCGATTAGAATACGGTAGTATTGATTAAATACGGTAGTGATATCGATTAGCAACAAATGGATCGGCATAGGGAAATGGTAGGGCGAAGTGTGAATGGCGAAGAATCACTTAGGAAGCGGCGGTTGGTGCACTCACTTGATTCGTCGGCTACCGTAATCGGCCGAGATATTGATTATCGATTGATCGCGGCAGCGTACGGTAGTGAGTGAACCGCCTGCTCCTAGTTGGGGGTGTGGGGGATACGGTAGGTGGGGTATCGTAGGAAAGGATACGGCAGACGATACCGTAGGCGATCGATGAACTTGGTTCAAAGATCAATGATCAAAGACGCAAACATGTTGATTAGTACAACGAGAAAGTAGTTGGAGGCATTTACAGGAAATAGGAAAAGAAAGAAAAACACAGATTAGAAAACAAAACATGGTCAGAATGTTAGAATACAACAACGATGCTTGCTGATTAATACCGCAAGTTTGAGGAAGGATGGAAGGATACGGAGGAGGGGCGGGGGGGGGGGAAGGGAAGGGATACAACGGGGGATAGATCAAAGACCAAAGATCAGAGATCAGAGATCATTCGATCCTCGATTGGCCGTCTGGAAGTAGTAGTCGAGGATGTTGCGGCCGGAGGTTCGGCGACCTGAAATCAGAATTATATTCAACCAGTGAATGTTTTCATCCTTAACCCAAATAAGCCTCCATTTTGAGTCCAGTAATAGACGTCCGCCGTCCTTAACAAAAAATACTAAAAACCGAATCCAGTTCAGCTTTCTAGATTACGGATTACAAATTCAAACAGTACGCGCGGCTAGAACGCGAGCTTCCTAAACAGGTCGCGTTATCGTGTAGAAATATTCAACCAGCGGATCGTAAGTTTCACCCTCCACCCAAATTAGCCACTTTTCCATTTCGATGATTCTCGCTCATCAACAGTCAACAATTTCTCACCCATTCCAGGTTCCCGATTACCGATTCCGGAATCTAGCCCGTATATAACACGTTTCTGACGCCTTAGGCACGTCACGCCTATCTTGCGTATCGCAAAGAATCATCGATTTATCTTCACTAAAAACTCGTTCCCTTTCTTTTTTCATTCCCATACTCACTACAGTTGGCAACACGGGAAAAACGCAATCGTTCTCTTTCACTCGTATCACTCTAAGCGAAAAATTCTGACTTGACACAATTTTTTTTGGAATATATCAACATAAATCGAGCAAATATTCATCCTTGATCAATAGCGCTAGAAAATCAATTCAATTGTATGAGAAGGAGTCCCACCAAACAAATCAAGTGCCATTCTTTACTAAATGGTTTGTCAGCTCTAGTCCAATCGTAAACACTCACTCTTGGCGGCTGTTCCTCCGGGTGTCGCGGGGGCTGCGGGCTGCAGTCGCAGCTGCAGCTTGCGCGGCGACGCCGGCGGCATCTGCTCGAACGACCCGCCTCCTGCAGCAGCTGCAGCAGCGGGGTGCTCGGCGATCGGCGCAAGGCTGCAATTAGGATATTATTATATTACAGCTACCCAATAGAGTTTGCGTTTCACCGCTTCTACACCTCCCCACTCAACCCGGAAAGATAATTCCTTTGACGCCCCCCTTTTGAAATGAAACAATCCACTTGTACACCACCCTCACGCCCTCTCTCGTGCGCTCCTGTTGCTTTGTTCGACCCCTCGAAATGGCCATCTTGAAGGAAGAAGAACAGTTCTAAATATTGCATTACTGATATATCGACCTCAATTGTAGCTTCAAGCATGTACGAATCTAAGCAAACATGCAAAAATGCACTACGCCCCGTCTCAAAATTTTCGCCTTCAACCTCCTCCACAGTAATGCGATAGGGCCTACTTGAAGCGCGCAATAGGGTAAGGTGGAGCCAGGGGGGAAGCGAGAAATTGATTCTAGTTGGGTTTCACTTCCCCTTTGCAGGTTGGCCCGCTCCCCCCCCCCCCCATAGCTCTTGTGTTTCACTGCTTCTACACCTTCTCACTCACTACACAAGGCTAATCCAGAACCCAATTATCGCTCAAATGAAACAATTCGACTTCTACACCAACTCCACCCTCACGCTCGGCTACACATTCGAGTACTTTCCGTACAACTTCTTCGGCAAGTACGACAACGTGCTCAAGGTTCGTTTCCCCCCTTTCAACCTCCTATTTTTTTTCCTCTGGCATTTCATACTTGGCCGCAAGTTCGTGACTGTCTAGACATTCAGATGAGGAGTAGCCTCAGTTATCTTGTATGAGGCGCCAACTGAGACATGAAGGAAACACCATCACTAATCCTACCCCCCCCCCTCCCTTCTCAGGGCATATACCACGAGCCATGGAACATGATCACCGCCAAGACGGGCGTCCGCTTCGTGAGCCTGTACGCCGATTACTTCGCCATTCTCGAGTCAGTGTTTTGCATTGCAGCTTCTTATTTCGACTGTTCTCTTAGTTCACTCTATAGCCCGCTCTAGAGTCTGTTTAAAACGAAAAGGCTGCGACTCGTATTTCAAGCTCTAAAGTAGAGGCACCGACTTTCAGCGACATAATGAGCGGCGCTATCCTAACCACGTTGGACGGCGTGACGAAGGTCAATGAGACGACCAAGGACTACTACACCTTCTCCGCGCCCTTCTACTTCAGCACCGTGAGTTGGTATATCAATTTACAACAATCCATCGTCCCCTTCGCCTGTGCATCGACGAGTATTCCCTATCATTATCATTCCCGACGACAGCCAGCAGATTCAGTGATTGGCAAGCAAAAAAAACAGTTCCCAATCAATAACCACCCTCCCCAGTACGGTATCTACGAGGCTCGTCGGCCGCTGAAACGCTCCACCTCCTTGGAGATGTTTGCCGTGTTCGATCCGACCACGTGGGCCCTTCTGATCGCCCTCGCCGTCGTCGCTCAACTCATCGCCAAGCTACGCGCGCATTATAGGAAAGGGAATACGGGTGAGCGCAATTTCCCCGCACCTAAGTGACTTTATGTTTCACCGATATCACATAGTTATGGTTCTGCTTCACAAACAATCCTGCCTCGGCCTTCTTTAGAAAAAAAAACCCATTCACTTTCACATTTCACCCATCCTACTTGCTTCCGGTTATCCCTCTCTATCAATGTCAACATCTCACGGTATCCAAAAAAAAACAACAAAAAGCCAGTACTCGATCGGATCTACCTTACATCTACCGTACTCCCCATTCAGAGCTCACCTGTCTGCCCTCCCTCATCTACCTTCTGGCCATCCTAGTCGTCATCTGCCTCCACTCGGCCGGCTTCAAGGGCAACACCGTCATCACAACGCTCACCGCTACGTGCGTTTCTGTGCTCTCGTCTCTCCACTTTGCCTTCGCTGCTCATTTCGTGGATGAACAATGCTAACGTCCCTTCACGTTGCCCTATCTCTCGTCGGTTAGAGAAAAAAAAACGCGAGTATTGTGCAACGATTCTAAACGCCTAGTTATTTTTCGCCTAGTTCTTAATTTTCTTCAAATCTCAAAAAATCTCAAATTCAGAAGCTACACGCAACTCGTGACGGATCTCCGGAGTGGCAGGCGACAGCTCGTACTGCAGCCCACACTCACCAATCCACTGGCCAATGGAGTTAGTTTTCAAAATTCAATTCGGACCACCTGCCGGTGTTATGTTTCACCGGTAATATAGGAGCGAACCTGAGAATCTTGTTCCAATATCTGTTCCGTTGACAGCCTACAAATTTATAACCACACCTGCTCGATTCGCGTTTCGCTTGCTCTACTACTCCTTACTGGCACGCCTTACCATAATTCTAGCTTCCCTCTGGCCTTACAAAAACAGTCAATCCAGATCGACTACGTGCCGCTCGAACAAGCCCGAGCATGTTGTTCTATTCACTATAGAAACCCGCGCGCGCATCGTGCTTCCCCTTGCTCTACTTCTTCGGTCTGCGCCCAAAACTATCAATTTCAGATCGACTACATGTTGTCGAACAGATCCAAGCCCGTCCTGTCCATGGACCCGACCGAGTACCGGCTGGAGCAGGTGTGCACCAATCAGGGTACGTCCATGGACTTCTAGATTCACCAGAAAATCGATAATCGAGATTACGTCACCAATCAGGGTACGTCAGGAATTCCCAATTACCAATTGGTGTTGAATTCCCAATGAGTTCAATGCTTCACCGTTGCTATACATCGTCTTACTCCATACAATTCCAATAGATTCTATCTTTTTTTTACGTACTTGATCATGGTACGTCACACTAGTGGTGAACTCCCTACATGCTCAACTGCCAAATTGTCACTACTGGACCAAACAATCACCTAAAAATCGATAATCCATAAATCGACAATCACAGATTACGTTACGCGCATCTTCACCCTCGACCTGGTGGTGCTGCAGTCGGTCGACCTGCCGTGCACCCTTGATCGGTATGCAGTTCACAGTTTACAGCTGTTATTCCCAGTCCACTACAACCAAATCATTTCGTGTTTCACTGCTTCTATACGTCCTTAGCGTCTCGCCTAAATTCAATGCGCATTGGTCCTCCTGTTCCCAATTCCTATCAACTTCATGTTCCACTGGCTCTATACGTTCCTAGTGCCTCACCCAATTCCGAATTTTTGCCCATTGCCCATTTCCCAACTCCAATCAATTCCACGTTTCACCGCGTCTATACACACGCTTACTTCACCCAATTCCAATTTATTCTTCCCCGGAATTATAACTATTTAAAAAAAACTATTTTCGAGGTCCATTTCCTGCTGTAAAGCTAATATCTAATCCCGCTCTCCAGAATCTTCATCGACGACTCCCCAATGGGCCTCAACGCGACGTTCAACGAGGAATTCGACATCAATCTGCCGTTCATGATCATCTTCCGGCGGGCGTCGATTACGAGGCGGAGTCTGGACACGCTCAACCAGATATTGCTGCGGATGTTCCGCGAGGAACAGGTGGGAACAACTAATTCTTTCTTCCTTTCCTTCCTGGCCATCCATTGGCTTAGCTAGCTGCTGCTAACTCATATTGACCAAATATTGGCCTATAATATGCAAAAATTCGTGGGGAATCGAAGGGGGAAATAGCACATTTGCACGTGAAATATCGCTTTCAGATCAGTGAACTCTGGACGCCGCGGTTCCTGCGCACCTTTGCCACCAAGGAAGACGCGACGGCAAAGGGGAAGGGATTGGAGTACACACCGATCTGGTTCGTGCTACGGGAATGCGATGCATTATTCTAATATACACTAGTTCACCACCATTCTATTGCCACACCGCCTGTTTATTGGCAGTAGTACCGACGGTGCAACCTCGATTCGACTAGTCCAACGATATCAAATGGCTCGCATCGATTGCACCCTAGTACCACCAGCGCAGCCTAAATTCCCCCCGTGCAACAACTATCTAACATTCGAAATGGACAGCATAACTGGGAATTGATGACGCCACAAAACTATTCATCTATGAACCCCAGAGCTCAAATATTCATGTCATGAAACTTAAATTGTGGCGTGCTTTTACACAATTTGAAGGCTATTGGGCATGCTTTTCTATAATTTTTGTTCAAATTATGCTCAAAATATGTATAGGTCCTTTTGACGGTAGCATTTGATCCATTTCCATTTCCAGTCTGGACACGTTCGCCCGTCTCCTTCCCCTCTTCGCCTCCCTCTACCTCATCTCCGTCCTCCTACTTGCCACGGAGTTCTCGCTTGAGAGACAGAGTCCCTGCTCCCCGCTACCGTGTCATATAATAAAGAATTAGAACGTACACTGATCTATTCATTACTTGATACCAATGTTTAACTTATTTTACCCTGCGTCCAAATGGTTCCTATCAATATCGATGAACCCCAAGTCCAGATGACCTAGATGTGAAACGGCCATTCGACCAGCTAATTTCCAGACAAGATACAGCGTTCCTGCTCCCTACCACCAAGTCACATAATAAATAATTAGCGTGTACAATAGCCTACACATTACTTGACATCATGGTTTGAATTATTTCCCTGAGATAGTCGTAATCATTAGTTCACACATTCCTCAGGTGCAAATGGCCTATCCATGAAACGCGCATTCGACCTGTCCATTTCCAGACAGCTTCCCTGCTCCCTGCTACCGTGTCACTGAATAAAAGGGATAATGATTTACCAACCTTGGAATCATCGAATACGCAAATTGTTAGAATAGCATCCTGTCAAATCATTAGAGCCCATATTCCCCAAGTGCAGGTGACCTCGCCATGAAACGCCCATTCGACCTGCCAATTTCCGACCCCCTGCTAGAGGTCACATGTGAAGATTACAGCCTCGTGCGAACTGCACTGCCTAATTCGGTCTCGATTCAAGGCCAGCATAATTATATAGAGGCTAGCAATGATCTCATGAAGAGCACGTGAAACCGCGAACTTCCGTGAATTCGGCCAAATCGTTGTTCCCCTTCTGAGCCAATAATTTCCTCGCAAAAACATCGTTCTATCCCCGCACCCAATTCCGCCCTATCCCTTCCCTTTCCCTCTTGCAACGACCGTAATTACGGATTATCCCCCCCCCGCCTCCGCCTACTGTAGATTACGGTGGATTACAAAGTGGAGCGGCTTATCGATTGAGTGGTTCAGCCCGCGCGCTCGTAAAACCCTTCCCATACCAGCGAACCAGCTTTTAGTCCATTTACAGGGAAAGGTACCGATAAAAAGTCAGTTATCGATCGAAGTAATCATCCACCGTACCTCTCCTTGCAGAGGCGGCCGCCCGCAGGTCGCGTCCAGTTGTCCAGCGTCTTCGCCTTGCGACCGGATTTCTGAATAGGAATATCATTAATATAGTCGAATTAGCTAGCTTATTTTCGATCGGTGCATTAGATAAGCGAGCATCTCGAATACTATGAAATAGCGCCGCAGCAGCAACTCACCTAGTGCTTCCCCCGTAACGTTCGCACTCGGGGGGGGGGGGGGGGAAGATAAAACTGCGGGCAATTTCGAATCAACCAGATAATGCCTATTCGATATGCAGATGCGCAACCACAATGTATTCCTCATCAAAACCTTCATATCCCAAAATGTTTACACGTTTTTGTATGAGGTGAACACAGGAAATATCGGATTACTAGGGCTTCGTTCTCTTATCAGAATAAATTGCATCCGAAAATCACCGATTTCGAACGATACTACATTTCTAATATTTTTCTAAGGTCAGCATTGCGCCCATCAGAATGGGGGGACATTGAATGTCTATGACAACATCCTGCACCCCCAAACCACCGGGTCAAATTTTGACCGGCGCTGATCTCGACTACTCGTAATTCTCCACTACCCAATCGATACTCCACTACCGCATCCCCTTCTCTTACCGTAATCGCCCTTGCAACCCTTTCCCCATAATCGATACTGCCCTACCGTACTCCCCTCTTACCGTAATCGTCTCGACCACCTCCCTCTCCCCTCCTTCTCATGCTCCCTCACTAATCGATGCCCAACTACCGTAATCTTCACTTACCGTAACTGCTTCCGTCTCGACAACCTTCTCTCCTCCTGCTCCCCTGAGCCGGTCGACGTACCGGTCGTACACGAGGTTGGGTAGGTGCATCAGCGGGTGTCTTAAAAATAATAAATCTGATTATTTTTAAATATTTAAAATAACATAGGCTGATTATTTAGATCGGAGGAAGCGTCACGTCAGCTTCTCGTCTCAAGCAGGAGCTATAGGACAAGCGTGACTCTTAAAAGTGCCTAGTACCCAAAAAAGCACTTTTTGAGATATTAATCGGTTGGCCAGCAGAGTGCCCATTGCATTCGGTGTCGGTATCTAGCTTTGTGTAATTACTGCACCTCGAAACCTCCTAGTCCTGATTGTGACTGATTTGAAACTAATTCATTGTCTTCTGACATTCGTCATATTTCAATAATCGGAACTCGTTTTATAAATTAAAGGTTAATTTCGAATTATGGATAAGATTACTTCTCCGTCTCATCTCCCGCCTATCACCCATCCCAGGCACCTCGATTCACCTAGTTCCCCTCCCCCCCCCACTCACTTGTAATAGAACGGATTGCCCCTCCCCTCCTCCCTCTTCCTCCTTCTCTCCTCCTCCCGCCGTCGCTGCTCCTCCTCCTCTCTCTCCTCTTCCTCCAGCGACGGAAGACTCACATTGTCCAGCCTGCAAAGCATCGATTTTTCAACGTATAATTCAGCCTAGACTCAAAAAAATAACCAAAAACAAGGGTATTCGATGTAAAGAAGGTGAAATTTTGGAGCAATTCCTAATCGTGACTATGATCTGACCAACAAATAACCATTTTTTTCACAAAAAACGGTGTATTAGACGTGAAAAAATGGTCAAATTGAGAGCGCGACCTGACCAACTTATTAACAAAAAAGAAAGAATTATGTTCACACTCCAACCCCTTTTCGGAAAACCCCAAACACGCCAGGACACGTCCTAAAAAGGTTGCGCAATGGCACTGAATCGCTGTCTCACTCTCTCTCTAGGCATTTCGTCAGAATTGCGTGTGTGAGGGAGTGAGTAGTGTGTCAACCTCTCCTCCTCAAACGAACGCTTTTCTGACTCTCTCCGTTCCCCATACTCTCTCGTCGATCAGAGAGAAGCGAGAGATGATGGGAAAGTGAGAGAGAGACCGATCATTACTCCCTCAAACATTGGCGGGGTGCCACGACGACCAAACTTCGCCGCGCTGCGCGCGCCAAACAAAGTGCATCCCCTCTCTCACTCGAGTCGCCGTCTCTCCGTTGCCCATGCTCTCTAATCGATCAGAACGGGCGATAGAGCATTGGAAAAGCGGAGACTCAGGCACGACAGGGCATCCCTCATTCCACCCATACAGACACTTGATAACACGGTAGACGATTGAGGAGAGGGGGGAGGGGGGAGGGGCAGGAGAGGACGCAACAGTCTAGCAACTCTCTCAAGTAGTTGAACTGATGAACTGACTGAGGAGGAATGCGTCGTTTTTCGCAAAATGCGCGCCAAACGCAAACTCCTCTCACTCAAACAAACCTCCTTCCCAAGGTCCCGTCCTCCTCTTTTTTCGCGCGAAACAGCGATGGAACTGGGGGTGAGAATGAGACAGCGGAGCGAGGAAGGGAGGAAGGAAAGTACAAAGAAACAGAGAGGGGGGGGGGCGGAGGAGTGAGACAGACTGCTGGGGAAATGGCCCGTGTGGGACAATTTCCTGCCTTGGACAAAGAGTCGCTCGATTAGGAGGATAGAGTGGACTGGACACATTGCTGTGCCAGCGGTCATTTACCCCCCATTAGCACATCAATCACGAAGGAGGGGTGAGGGGTGCCCACAGGGGGGGGGGGGGGGATGGTATGGACAGGATGTGAGCTCTCTCGCTTCTTCTCTGACCGACGAGAGACAAGGCAAAATAAGGAGACGAAGCCATTGCTCGTGGATAGACCGATGGTGCGAAACAACAATGCACACTATCGCTTGGTCCCCAAGGCGCGGAGTCAGCAAGAAATATCGAAATATCTAGGAGTGATTCATGCGGCATGAATCATGCCTATTATGGCTCGCACCACTCCGCTCTCATGTAGCAAAAAAAATGCGAAAGAAACGCGTGGGAGCATGGCATGAGAGCTGGGCCAAGGTGGATGAGAAAATATGAAATAGCAATATTTTGAGGGCTAATCGCATCTCAAAAAAGGGAAAAGGAACGAGTAGATGAAGAGGCAAAAACGATTTTGCAATCAATGATTCCTTTTTTTTCTTTTTGCATTCCGAAGCTGATAGCTGATGATGCTACAAATACCCTTCCAGAAAACGAATGAATAAGAAGGGAAGATATGCGGAGTGAGGTGAAAGGATCGAGGAGAGGACGAAGGGGGGAACACAGCGCGAGAGTTGAATGGCCTGCTCTCCTCTCGACCTTCGATCATCATTTCAACCCTCCCTCCCTCATCCCTAGAGTTCGAAATACGGGTCGCCGTCTCTTCAATTCACACACTCTCTCGCCTCTCTGACCGGTGAGAGAGCGCGTGAAATGAAGAGACGGCGATCCGTATTTCGAACGCTACTCTCGATCTATCCCCTCCCCACCATACTTACAATGCGAGTTAGAAGGAGGGGGCAGTTTTCCTCCTCGAGATGAGGATGGAAGGGAAAGCAAGTCCACCTACTTTGGGGGGAGGGCTGCGAAAGAGACGAGTGGGGGGATATTATGGTCTTGACCCACACCACAAGATGGATGGATCAAGTAATCACGCTTTACTGGATAGTTTTGTTTGGAAACGAGAAAGCGCCTGCATTTTCAGAAATGAACTGGATCTTAAACCTGGCTGATGTGGGTTTCACAAATCGCACAAAGCTTTTGTCCGGCAAGCGCGCGGCAGATGGCCCTCTTCCTTTCTAACGGTCGTTTATCACCTGCTTATTATCCCGTATCGTTCAATTTTTGTTATATTAGTTCTGTAACCTAACCATCGAACTACGCGTGATGTATCGCCAGTTAGCCGCCCGCCGAAACCCGACGGCGCCATGGGGTCAACGCGTGAAATATAGCAGCGAACCCACAAATAACAGAGTTCCAATACTCTCAGTTCCATCCAAACTCTAGATTGAATTGAATTGAAATTCTACTGTACAATCGACAAGGGCGTGATCGAATGGCACACAGCATATCGACTGTTACCTTCTGCTCAAAACCCCACTCTACCTGGTCACCAACTCTCCCTCACAAACAGCGCGTTCCCAACAACTGCACTATCCCTCTCTCTGACCATAATCAGCCCTGCTCTCTCCCTTTACTGTTCTGCAACGGTTGCGGTCTGGTTCTCTCGCTTCGCAATACTATTTCACTTCTCTGATCGAGGAGATATACCCCATCCATTGCCACCCTGCAATGGGCCGTAACCCTTCATTCCTTCGGAGTAGGGTGGCTGACCGCCTCTTTGTTCCTTGTGGGCCGACAGAGCAAGATAGTACACGAATTGGGGAGATTCGCGTAAAATTAGAGTGCAAAGTGTAGACGCGAAATAGGGCGAAAAGAACAAAGAAAAGTAACTATGGCGCACCACCTGCGTCGGCCTTTACGCGCCCTACAGTACACTACAGTCAGTCACGACATTAGAAATAGCCCGATTCTCAAGTTCAAAGCTCAATTTCTGCAAAAACAAGCAGTGTGATAGGACATGCATAATAATGACAGAGATCACGTCAAAATATGACCTGGGCTGTCTTTACAAGCTCTACAGTACTCTCTAGTCACAGAATCTTGCGAGTCAAGCAAAATGAGACAGCATGAGAAATTGAGAGAGCAAACTGCTCAATACATGATTCGTCTCTCCATCCGATCAACAACTGTCGGGGTGACTAACAGCCTCAAACAGCGCTTGGCCACAAAACGAAGGAGAAGGGAAAGTGTCCAAAACCCGGCCGATCGACGCTTCACGTCGCCCCTTTCAACACACAGGCGACCCTTATCAGTTGATGGGGTGAATAGTGACGAGGGGGGACTGACTCTCCTCATTCCCCATGATCTCTCGTCTGTCAGACAGGACGAGATAGCGTGCGGAATGGAGAGAGCTGATTGCTCGGAAGGATCGGGGTAAGGAGAAAAAGAAGAAGAAGGAGGAGAAAGAGGCCAGTCAGCGATGAATCACAAAAGGGAGACGCGGGAGGAATCGTGGGGAAAAGAAACCGCTGGTGATCTACCGAAAGAAAGAGAGCGAAAAAATTTCTTTGGCGTGATATATCGATGCATACAGACAGGGAGGATACATGGGTGCGAAATCAGTAAGTACTTCAGTTTATTTAGACCCCCAGTGAAATCGTGGATGCTTACTTCGAGGCACTGATGACCATTCTGTGCAACACTATCTCACCATGATCTCTCTTTTCTCAATTTTACTCATAATCCCTCAGCAGCCCCAGACTCGCTTGAGCACATATACCTATCGCATATAATTCAATATTTTCCAGAGAAGAAGGCAGTGCGCACTAGCTCCCAATGGGTTTCGGTGCACTCATAATCTCCATGAAACCCATCTCTCACATGGTCATTTCTTCGTGACCACCGAATCCCTCGCTCAATATTTGCCTTCAATGTCCCTCTGAAACCCAGTTCTCACTTGCTCTTGATGAATAATATTTTTTATGCTGCCCACACTACCATTATATCCCTAGAACGACGGTTGTACTCATAATTCCTTTGAAACCCCTCCCATACTCGCTTAAATCGACATCGCATACTATTCAATATTTTCTAACCTGAAGTTCCCAAAGGCATTGGCTCCCAACAATATTCCATGCACTCATAATCTCCATGAAACACATCTCTCACTTGGACATGGCCTCGTTTAAAATGATTTATCATTTTTAAACAAGATCTTCGAGACCACCGAATCCGTCGGTCAACCTTGCCTTTAACATCCCACTGAAACCCCGCACTCACTGGCTCATCTCACTTAGCATAAAAGTTCTCTTTCAACCAGAATCATGGAAGAATTGGCTCCCAACAATATTCCATTTACTCATAATCACTCTGCGTCGCTATCACATATTATTCAATATTTTACACCAAAAAAACCCGATCGCACTAGCTCCCTAGGCGCTTCGTAGCTCACATAATCCTCCTGAAACGCGCCACCCGCTTGGTCTGTTAATATTTAGCTTTTACCGGACCACTTCGAAAGATTGGACCCCGAAAACGTCGCTAGCACTCCTAATACCCCTGAAACCCGCAACTCAATTGGATGACACTCATTTAAAAAAATTATTTAGCATTTGATACCAACCACCCGCAAGTCCCGCAGGACTTCGTGTGCCTAGAGTACGGGGTGACCTTTACCTTACCTTTACCAACCACTACGATGAATCGAATCTCTAGAACACCTGCTTCCCCTATACTCCCCATGAAACGACGAACTCATTTGGTCAATTTCAACTCAATTTCAACAGTTATCCATTAGAATTATCTCCAAAGGAGTTTCGTTACATTCATAATTCTCCTGAAACCCCGGACTCACTTGCCATTTAAATAACTTTTTTTTGTTGCCTTTTGTCGCCCTATCGCTTCAAACCATCGCATCCCTAGAACGCCGGTAACCTCTATAATCCCACTGAAACCCCAAACTCACTTAGCTGCCACTGATTAAAAAATTATTTACAATTAGATTTAGCGGCAAACCTATTCGTTCAATTGAATCTCTAGAACACCTGTCGCCCCTATACTCCCCTCGAAACAAAGAACTCATCTGGTCAAGTTCATTTCCGTTGTAAGATAGTTTATCATTATCAAATCCTTGACACAACCTTGTCCTTCAACATCCCATTGAAACCCCTTCCTCACTTGCTCATCTCACTTAGCATAACATATTTTTCAATATTTTTCACAACGCAGATGGCGAATCATTGTCGCCCTCGGAGTTTCGTTGCACTCATGATCTCCTTGAAACCCCAAACTCACTTGGTCAATTTCGTGCCCGGCGGAATGTTCTCCTTCTCGTCGAACAGTCGCATCGCGGCGGAGGACTTGAACGGAGAGGCGAATGGTTCCTGCAAAGGGGAGGCGATCGATAAGCAGACAGCTACCGTACCCTTTGCACCTTCACCTACCGTAATTTTGATAATCAGATAGCTGCTGCTTTGAGGCCCCACCTAACTCAAGACTGCTTCTTTACGTGGAAGCACTTTTACGTTTACCGTACCCTACCCCTCGCTTACCGTATTTTTACTTTGATATAGCAGAGAGTGCTTCTATCGACATTACCATTGTATCCCCATCACAGTAGCTTCAAAAAGTATTTGATTTAACGACCTACCGTAATCCCTCAATCAATCAATACCTCCTCCCTACCGTATACCTTTCTCTTCTGGAGCGGCGCCATGCCCGCCTTCGTGGGCGAGAGGAACAGCCGGGGGCCGGGTGTGATCGAGAACCTGTGAGTACGATGGGTTGTTTGCACAGACAAGATCTACAACATTGAGAATCATCACATTGTGGTTAGATGCATGACATGTGTGAAACACATTTCCACCAATTTTATTTTTTAACAATGCCCTAATGTACGAAAATGAAATGAAGGACGAAACGCAAGTGAAACCACCATGAATGATCACACTACAGACCAGTAAGAACGAGGTTTCATGCTGAGTACTACTCGCAATGTTTGAACGAGACCTAGTTGTACTCTGAAGTTTTTTTTTTTTAATACGCCAACAATGTCCGCATTACCGGTCCATTTTTCTGGTAACTCGAGGTTACAAAGTCGCTACTTGAGGGCGTACGAGAACACTATTCAATAAATTGAACGCCTCTTCGCGAAACATGAAAAATTATCCCAAAATTTCGGTACATTCCTATTAAGGGCATGATCAATGGTGTTGAGGCACTTCTCCAGCACGTGTTCAAGTAGGGACTGCAAAGTTTCACACTTACTACACATGCTCCTAATGATGACTCCTAATGATGACGGTTCTGCTTATTCCACAGTTGAAAAGGGTAATTGTGGCCCCCAAAAATGCCCATGGTATGAGTTCCATACCATCCAAAATTCCCACCCATTTCATCTGTGGCTTATTCTGAATCATAACTAACTATCTCTTCTCAGTCTGCGCTTGAGAAGTCAACACGGGGTTTCACCCGTACTACAAAGGCCCACATGACGTAACACGTGCATTATGTATCGGTCAATTTATTTTAATACTAGTGACAATCAATGATATTAAGGCAAGCAACCCTAATTGATAGAACGCTATAGTTGACACATCCGGGTTTCATCCGCTACTTAAAAAGAAAAAAATCGGTAATTCGCTCACTTCTCCAGTACACTGCTCGCTTCGTCCTCCTTCGGCTGCTCGATGCGCTCCACGCGCTCGAACGCCGCGCCCAGGTTCTCCTGCGCGTCCTGAGCAGAGGAGATTAGGGTACGGTAGGAAATCACTCAGAAATCAGTCAGAAATACTAAAGCACTAGAACTCGATCTCAGTAACATGAACCACTGAAACTTGAAAGTGGCATCTGCCATGCACCAAATATCTGTCATGTTTATCTCAACACCGCGCCCAGGTTCTCCTGTGCGTCCTGAGTGGAAAAGAAGTTGTGAGGTACGGTAGGCAAGATACAGTATGCCTAAGTATAGCTGCGATATGGATTAATCATATGCTAGGAGGTAAATGATAAAAGTTTTTTTTAAACGCTGAGACTCGTTCATTGTTTATTAGAACCCAATATATATATCATAAACTCAATATCAATATCATAAACTCAATAGCTCAATAGCTATCATAAACATCTGAAACTAGAAAGTCACGTCATTTTTCAAAACTGTATTTTGCCATTGTATCTCTAACGCCGCGCCCAGGTTCTCCTGCGCGTCCAGACCGGAAGAGTGGTTGGGGGCGTACTGTAGGAACAATTACACATCATAGGTGTACGGTAGAAAAGCATGCTTCAGTACGCCAAAAAAAAATAGCCCAAACAGGGGTAGCATAATGATCTTTGGGCGAGATATATGGTAATAAATTCGTGTTGTTGAACAGAGGAATTCTGGCTTTAGCGAATCATTTGAAACCGAGCTCAATATCACAAAACTCTGAAACTTTAACATCACATTTACCATGCGCGCCACTTATTTCAGCGGATCTAGATGTACACTTCATCCTGCAAGAACTGCAGGACAGCTGAATCACCACCATATAAATCAATAGCAGCATCCCATCCCTACCGTACCGTTCCCCCACTCACCCTCACGTTTTTCTCCAGAACTTACAAATTGTTAACTAATACCGTAATCCACATTACCTAGGTACCAGGGTTCAAATACTTAGGTCATGAAACCCAAGATGTGGTACGCTATTACAAATTTTGAAGGTTATTGTAATTGAAGTGGTTAGATTTCGGGTCATTTTCTCGGGTATTTGTCGATCGGTGGTATGCTTTTCTCTAATTTTTGTTCAAATTTGCACAAAAATGTGGCATGCCTAGGACCTTCCGGGAGGGGCATTTGGCCTCTGATCACCACCATATAAATCAATAGCAGTATCCTTAACCGTACCGTTCCCGCACTCACCCTCACGTTTTTCTCCAAAACTTACAAATTGTTAACCAATACCGTAATCCACATTACCTATAGGTACCATAGCCCTATCTACCGTACTCACTCTCAGGCTGTTCCTCGAGACGGGCATGTGCCGCCAGACGCGGAACTCCCGGTCGTCCATCGTCAGCATGTACCTGGAAGTTAACTAATTAATTAATTAATTAATTAATATTAAAATTATTTATTCATCAGGGATCGCAATCCAAATCACCATTATGAGATACTCGTTCGCTCATATCAAATGGTCAGGCTGCAGCATTAGCTCGCCAGGGCAAATTTCGAGCAATATTTTGACGAATGGATAGCAATTTGTTGTTATTATCTAGCAAACAGGACCACACCATTAGAACCCGATTGACAGCATGGCAATTCTACCACGGTTGCAACATCAA
Source organism: Pristionchus exspectatus (assembly GCA_911812115.1). Classification (NCBI taxonomy): domain Eukaryota; kingdom Metazoa; phylum Nematoda; class Chromadorea; order Rhabditida; family Neodiplogasteridae; genus Pristionchus; species Pristionchus exspectatus. Next base: position 21,321,066 of record OU461587.1, read on the forward strand.
ATCTTCGGGAAGGAGTGAATTTCGAATGTAATTGTAGCGAATGGATAACAAACGAGGAAACTATTAGACTCTGATCAACAGCCATCACTACTACCAGCGTTGAAACACCGAATCTCCGTGACTCAATGTTCATAATCTCAGGAAAACTAGGAATTTCGACTGTGATTTTAGCGAATAAGAGACAAATGGGAGCACGATTAGATCCCGATCGTAAACCATCATTACTACCAGCTGTGAAACACCGGATCTCCGGGACCCACGGTTCATAATTTCAGGAAAAAATGGAAATGAATCGCAAACTGAAATGAATCGCAAACTGACGTCGCATGGGCGCTGTAGCCCACCGTGCACACCTTCCTGTTGTGGCCGCCGAGCGAGAGCGAGGGACGGATGCCTGCAGAGAGGGGGTACGGTAGGACAAACTGGGTACGGTAGGACAGACTGGGTACGGTAGGGCAGATTGAGTACGGTATGGCAGATTGAGTACGGTAGATTGCGCGAGGGTTACGGTATAACGATCAAAATCCCCAGAACCATTTGTGTTTCATGGCAGAGACAGGGTGTGAAAAAATTACCCGAACTATTCGAGTTTCGCTGTAGAATGATATACGCCCCATATCGATTGGATGCAGGCTTACGTCGCAAAACAAATAAAAATTCCCCAGAACCATTTGTGTTTCGATGTCGTATTAGAAACGCTCTTCGACCCCCTGATCGATTTGAAGTAGGTCGAGTTCGTACAACAAGCAAATACGTTCCCCAGAATCATTTGAGTTTCACTGGCAAATCATAAACACTCTTCGAGTCGTCTATTGGTTCCAGAAAGCGCTATAGTCCATCAAAAAAAAAAAATAATTCCCCAGAGCAATTTGCGTTTCACTGTCGATATACGCCATTCGACCCACTAACTGATTCTATGAGGGCCAACATCTTAAAACAAAAACAACAACAACAAAAGCAGCCTCTTACCTTTCTGGGATGTCGAAGCGGGCCCGGTCAGCGGCTGGTCTGCGTACGAGTGGTGCTTCTGCAAGAAATACACAATTATATACATCGACTTGATTCCCATTTCGGGTGATTCCGTGACATTTGTAGCCGATACAACGACTTCCTAATGGTTAGCAATTGTCCTTAGTGTACTGTCCTTAAACTTTTCCCAGCTGATTTATTGTTCCCTAGATCTAACATATTCGCAACTCGTTTCAAACCATTAGTGTTTGTTTGTAGCAGTATCTTTAAAAATTCAATTGAGCACACCCGGTACCTTCCCGTCCCACACTCCCACTATAGCCATGCTATTCACAGAGTGGCAATGCATCTTCTTTGTCAATGCGAACAACGACAACAATTGTCTTCACATGCCCAGCTTAGAAGTGTACTCCAATTTCATACTAGTTTCATACTCTTCCCAGCGAATCTCAGCTCACCAATCAGAGCCGGGAAGTATTTTTACAACTTACAATTGAGCAAACCCGGCCCGTTCCCGTTCCATGCTCCCCCTATATCCCTACTGTTCCACGGTATCATCAAAAGCACGAACCTGGGCATCCCATACAAGCGCGCGCTTGTCGCCGCTGCCGCACATGATGTGGTCCGAGATGGGCGAGCACGCCATCTATAATAATGTTATTAGTAGTATTAAAAATACATTATTTATGGCGCATAACATTTACGGGACAAGTCTTATTTAATTTTCATCGTCTCTGCCTCTGCGAAATACAAGAGATGAAAAATATGAATTTCCCACGAAGGTGCATCCATGTTCCGTGATGAACACTTCATAAGTCAATCTACACAAGACCAATTCGAACGGCGTTCTGAGTGAATCAAAATCGTCATAAATGTTTGTTCTACAGCGTTATCTCCAACCATTGTCATGGAATCTAATTCCAAAGAATTTCAATACATCTCGAATCTTCCCCAACCCAACATTTCCCCATGATTCATCAAGGTGTATAAGAGGAAAGGATTGTTTCCTTTCCTCGGCTTTTCGTTTCTTACCATCCCGAACGATAAAGGCATTGGACGAACAGTAGTACTTTCTACTAAATGGCGACCACTTCCGACCGATCCCGCAGTCTTCCCAACTTTTTCTGATCCTTCCATCCCGTTCTAACGCCCCGGACGCCCGGCGGTTTTCCCTTCGATGCAAACAGCAGCTAACAATAACCCTCACCCCTCATCATTCACTCCGTACCATCCTACCCCAATCCCCGCTCATTCCAATGGAGGTGATTATTCCACGTCGAGTGCACGTCCAATTCCCTCTTATCACGGGTTTCCTGTAAGAGTGTAGGAATGCCTTCCACTAGAAAAAACTTTGGGTCTCCGATTTCCATGAAAGTTGGTTTGTGGGTACCCTTGGGGGTCTAGAGAAGACCCATCTACTTGGTTTGGTCAAATTTGCATATTATCGATTTTTCCGATTTTAAACTTTAAATGACCATAACTTGCTTCATTTTCATCGCACAATGAGCGGTTTTAGCGCAATGAATTTGTCTTGAAATTCTCTACACAAATGTCAAAGTAACACAATTTGAAAAAACTTCATCTTCCGTCTCAAAAATCGATAAAACCTATTTTCTGACCATAAAACTATGTTTTTCTCGAAATTTTTCTCCTGACCCAAAAGATTTTATTTTTTCAATCGATTCTAGGGACCCATTTTAGGGTACCCCTGTATCTCGTTCTGGATATCTCTGGCCTTGGGACCCCGCAATAGTACAGTACTCCGGGACATAGCCGATTTTTTTCGTGAAAAACAAATTTTCGTCATAACCCGCTTGAACGTGATCCAATCAAAAAGTCATCAAAATGAAAAATGTAGCTCTCGATAAGACAAAAAGAAAAGGTTTAATCTAAAAAGTTCGTAAGAGTCACGGTTAATGAGTTATTGTCGAAAAACAGCTTCAAAAGTGGAATATTCTCTTCTTTGAAGGCCGAAATATGATTTTCGCGGTTCCTCCGCGTTGATTAACTAATCTTTCTTTTATATTTTCTCATTTTTCTGACATTTTTTCACATAATGCTATAACAGTCATCCACAATCTCCCGATCCCCTTCTCAACAGTGGTAAAGGATAGGGGGAGGGGGGACCTCTCGCACGCAATGAGCGCATTTGTGAGGGGCTATTATTGCATTATGTGAAAAAATGTCAGAAAATGAGAAAATATTAGTTAATCAACGCGGAGGAACCGCGAAAATCATATTTCGGCCTTCAAAGAAGAGAATATTCCACTTTTGAAGCTGTTTTTCGACAATAACTCATTAACCGAGACTCTTACGAACTTTTTAGATTAAACCTTTTCTTTTTGTCTTATCGAGAGCTACATTTTTCGTTTTGATGACTTTTTGATTGGATCACGTTCAAGCGGGTTATGACGAAAATTTGTTTTTCACGAAAAAAATCGGCTATGTCCCGGAGTACTGTACTATTGCGGGGTCCCAAGGCCAGAGATATCCAGAACGAGATACAGGGGTACCCTAAAATGGGTCCCTAGAATCGATTGAAAAAATAAAATCTTTTGGGTCAGGAGAAAAATTTCGAGAAAAACATAGTTTTATGGTCAGAAAATAGGTTTTATCGATTTTTGAGACGGAAGATGAAGTTTTTTCAAATTGTGTTACTTTGAAATTTTTGTAGAGAATTTCAAGACGAATTCATTGCGCTAAAACCGCTCACTGTGCGATGAAAATGAAGCAAGTTATGGTCATTTAAAGTTTAAAATCGGAAAAATCGATAATATGCAAATTTGACCAAACCAAGTAGATGGGTCTTCTCTAGACCCCCAAGGGTACCCACAAAGCAACTTTCATGGAAATCGGAGACCCAAAGTTTTTTCTAGTGGAAAAGAGAGCTCTTTTTCCTACACTCTTACAGGAAATCCGTGTTATCTACTGTCCGCATTACAATCAAGTATGCAACCGCAACGCCCTCTCGCTGGTCAGAATGAGCGTGAGAGAACATTGCGAAATTAGAGATCGCGAGTCTTTGCTCAGTACCAATTTCAGCCAATTTACCTGACTCCCGACTCCAGACTTCAAAACCAAAAAAAACAATATAAAATATAAAACAAGACTCACCTGCATGTAGAAGTCCGCGTCGATGCACGCGCCCACGTAGCTTCGCACTGAATTTATTTATTATATATTTTTTTATAATCGAAACCAGCCTCAGCGTGATTAACGAATCGGCAGCAACATGCAACTATACCAACACCCCGAAACCAACATCCACCTGGTGACCACTGAATTAATTCCTATATTTTTTTTCGGAACCCTTTTCAACATGATCAACGATTGTGAATCACCTTCAGACTGCATCAACACCCCGAAACCAACAACCACTTGGAGCCTGTGAATTTTACAATATATTTTGTTCCAGAAAGCAGATAGACGTAATCAACGATCCAGTCTACTGAATTTCTTCATATTTTTTTAAAATCTAACATTCTCAACATGATCAAGGAACCGGCGTCAACATGTAACTATACCAACACCTCGAAACCAACATCCACTTGGGGTCCACTATTTTGTTTTTGGGACCTTTCTCAGCATGATCAACGACTTTGCATCACCTTCCGACTAACATCTACACATCGAAACCAACATCCACTTGGCATTTTTTCATCACTTTATAATCGATTCTCTCGAACAAATCAGAGATCAAAGATCAAAGATCAAACCTGGCTCGGTGTTGCACGTGTTCGGGTAGTACTCGTGGATGCAGTTGTCCGTGGCGACCGCGAAGAGGGACGACTTGTACCGGTCCAGACAGATCGAGCTCACACCTGGCAATTATTGAGTTTAGTGATGAGCACTGGGTCGGATTTAGGACCGTACACCCCCACTTTCGTTGTAGTCTTTAGCCTCCGATATTTGAAGTAAAACCCGCGAAATTCGGCATAATTTAACCCCCGATGTAAGTTGTTAGTCCACGGACGGTGCTCATCACTAGGCTTTCAATCGTGACGAAACAACTAGTCGTTTAATAGGGAAATGCACCGCCTTCTTCACGAGAGACAACGCGGAATGAGGAGAGCGATGGCTGATTTCCCTATTAAACGACTAGTTGTTTCGTTACGATTGAAAGTCCACTCATCACTGAGTGAGTTAGCTGATTACAATCTCGGTGTGCAATGAATCCCCGAGAACTCGCAGACCCTAATATGAGGAGACGATGCAGCCAGAAAGCGGCGGGTATTGTTTTCAGGCGAATCACTCATGGCAAAAAAATGAGGTTTTTTTTTGGCGAACCCATTATGTTACCAACGACATCACACGAAAGCACATATCTGGAAACGATGCAACCGGAAAGTGGTGGGTATTGTTTTCGGACTCTATCATGCTTCAAGTTTATTTTCGTTCCACAGTGATAAAGGGGAAAATATCAGGATCCAGTGAAACATGAGACTGATAGGTCACCGCCGCAATGACCTAAGGATGCATTTCGTTTTCCCTGTTTTCTCATCGATTAATTTTAGCCTAATCTATTTGGGCCTTGCATCCTCAAAAGCAGCTTTCCACTATCGTAGTCCCTTATTCAACGACATCCGCCTACTGCTGGGCATTTCCAACTCAGATACCGTTTCCTACCGTACTCGACATCTTCAGCACTTTCAATACCGTTACCGTACCCTACCGTAACCTACCGTACCCCCCTCACTCACCGCTACCGTAACCTACCGTACCCCCTCACTCACCGCTACCGTATCCTACCGTACCCCCCTCACTCACCGCTACCGTAACCTACCGTACCCCCCCCCCTCACTCACCGACTTCCCTGTTGCTCGGGACCTCGAGCACGGCGAGCGGGCGGCTCTCCTCGCGCACAGGCGGCCGACGCGTGTCCCACAGCCGAATGCCGCTGCAAGCATTGCAAATTATATTTCATCATCCCTAGAAATAAAATCGGTGAAGCACAAAAGCGCTACGGATGGAGGATACCGCTGCAAGCATTGTAAATTCTATTTTTCGGTTCGAAGATGCAAATTCAGCAACCACAATCGCACGAACCCTAGAATACGAAGCGGTAAAACGCAAAAGCGCCACGGGTGTAATTTTATTTTTTCCAGAGGCGAATGCCGCTGCAATGATTGTAAATTATAGTTTTTTTGTTCGAAATCAAGAACTTAGCACCTACAATCGCATTATCCCTAGAATAGGAATCGGTGAAGCACAAAAGCGCAACGAATGGGATTGGATTTTCCCTGAGCCGGATACCGCTGCAAGGATGGAAAATTAGTTATTCAAACTTAGTCTATTGTGTTCGCTGATGAGAACTTAGCGGCACCGCTCACGACGTTAACATAAATGAAATCGATGAAGCACAAAAACGCCACATCCGGAAGATGAAAAAATCAGAAGGAATAGAATATTTGAAGCACGGCACTGTGTAATAGAATGAATTGTTATTTGTAGCTTGGAAGCGACTACTCCATCAATGGCAAAGCAAAACCAACGAATACCACGTGTGCACGAAGCACAGAATCAACGATTCGAATTTTTTCAAGCAACCCAGATCAAGATCGAATTGATGGGCATCCATTTCTAGCAATATACCATGCATGTGAAACACAGGCCATACAGGATAAAATTAGAATATAATTGCCGACCTCTTGCGCGACTCGCTGGCGGTGATGATGGTGTGCTCGTTGAGGTAGGTCATCGACGTGATCGAGGATGAGGCGCGAGGAGGGACCAGTCGTTCTGAACAAGGGAATCAGTCATACCTCTCCACCAGTGGCGGCATGCGCAGTAAACTTTTGAGTTTTGAAGGTCGAACTGTCAAATGACATTCATGTTTCAATGTTGCTACTAGGAACCAGCGGGATTCACGCAAGCAATAAGATGTAATCATAAGATGTATCAAAAAATTCTATGGAATTTAATTAAAACGCGTTCTCTGTAAGAACGGGAGGGGTGTGGCACAAGGCTTCAAAATGCGCCGATCGAGCTGAATTTTTTTTTGGGAACTCCCCAGGGGCCAGGTACACTTCTGGCAAAATTTCATGTTGATCCATGCGTTTCATGCATGAAAAATAAATTTCAGCTTTGACCCTCATGTGATATACCATTCGATAGAGCATCAAAAGGGAAGTCTAAACCTCACTTTTGAGCCCGTTTGGACTAAATATGTCCGAGAAAAATTCGAAAAACTACATTTTTCGATGGTTTTTGATTTCTTAAAAATCGAAGATCGAATTTAAGCTTTTTGTCTTTGTGTTCATTGGATTCCTCTTTGAATTCTGCGTATGTCAGAATTTTTGAACAGGCCAATATCAGGGTGCATTGATGTCATGCACGTCATTTAGTAGCGCGCAATCAGTCATTCTGGTTGGAGCGCTCGTCAATGAATGATTGCTTTTCCGAACTCTCCCTCGCTGGTTCGAATCCGCCTCCCTGTAAAGGTTTTGCCGGATTTTTGGATTTTCGGATTTTTTTCCCATTAATTTATAAATTCACAGGACTCAGCAGTGAGTGCAGTCAGTGCAGTGAGCAGTGAGTGTAGTGGGAGAGCTGGAGCTGTCAGATGACGATGGACTTCCCAAGGTCGAGAAGGGATATGCACTCAAGAAGAAGAAAACGAGTGTGCGATACAAGGAGAGTGCCAAGGAATTCAATTGTCAGTTATTTGACGAGGGTATTCGAACTGGCACGAAAATCTCTCCTGAAGTGGCTGAAAAGCGCATGTTTACACTTTCTCCCTTTCCCTATCGCAGTGGTACCACCGCCATTAGGATAGGGAGTGGTCGAAGGAACCGAAGATGACGACACACAAACAGTAGAAGCTCCTTGATTCTCCTTCCGATCACTAGTGATTCGACTGTAGAATGACGAGATTTGGTGACTGTTCAATCTCTCCTCATCACTGAAACGCTTGCTTCCATCGGCATTGCGCTCCGAGAACATGCGCTTTTCAGCCACTTCAGGAGAGATTTTCGTGCGCGTTCGAATACCCTCGTCAAATAACTGACAAATGAATTCCTTGGCACTCTCCTTGTATCGCACACTCGTTTTCTTCTTCTTGAGTGCATATCCCTTCTCGACCTTGGGAAGTCCATCGTCATCTGACAGCTCCAGCTCTCCCACTACACTCACTGCTCACTGCACTGACTGCACTCACTGCTGAGTCCTGTGAATTTATAAATTAATGGGAAATGAGTCCAAAAATCCGGCAAAACCTTTACAGGGAGGCGGATTCGAACCAGCGAGGGATAGTTCGGAAAAGCAATCATTCATTGACGAGCGCTCCAACCAGAATAACTGATTGCGCGCTACTAAATGACGTGCATGACATCAATGCACCCTGATATTGGCCTGTTCAAAAATTCTGACATATGCAGAATTCAACGAGGAATCTAATGAACACAAAGACAAAAAGCTTAAATTCGATCTTTGATTATTAAGAAATCAAAAACCATCGAAAAATGTAGTTTTTCGAATTTTTCTCGGACATATTTAGTCCAAACGGGCTCAAAAGTGAGGTTTAGACTTCCCTTTTGATGCTCTATCGAATGGTATATCACATGAGGGTCAAAGCTGAAATTTATTTTTCATGCATGAAACGCATGGATCAACATGAAATTTTGCCAGAAGTGTACCTGACCCCTGGGGAGTTCCCAAAAAAAATTTCAGCTCGATCGGAGCATTTTGGACCCTTGTGCCACCCCCTGTGGAAGACCATCCCGCTTTTACAGAGAATGCGTTTTAAATTGAAAAATAAAATAAAATAAAATGTACCACTCACCAGAGCGTCTTCGTCCTCCTCCCACTGCCGTGCTCATCGGATGGGGCTTGATCTGGTGGCAGTTACGATACTCCTTGAACGGCCGACGATACGCTTGACCGTTCTGTGAAAGGGGGTGGGATTACGGTAACTCGTACGGCTGGGCGTACATCCCGCAGTTTTTGAGAGAGGTTTCTCTGTGAGGGCACCCCAGAAATTTATAATGAGCTAGGGGGCCTAAGTATCGTTATCACATTCTCTGAGGGTGCCTAGCAGTGGTAACACAATACAAAATCAAAAAAAACACGAAACATTACTACCGTATTAACTACAGTGGTCGAGAAGTCATGTCAACAGGGTTTTGCCATCGGGCACCTAGGCCTATATTTTCAAATGTTTTCGGGCACATGGACCTAAAAAAGACAAAAAAATGCTTACTCATTTGGTTAGAACACTTGAAAATTCATCCTTTCGGGCACCTACACTAAAATTTTGCCCGACTTCGTCGGGCACCTCATGTTGATGTTGACATACTTTTCCGCCAATTTACACTGAATCGATTGTAGTCCCTAGCATTCAAGCGATCTTATAATATGCGTGAAACTTGAACTTCGTTTGTAGTACAGACACGCACATTGTTGTTGTTGTTGTTTTCTTAAATCCCTATTTGCAGCTCGATCTCGGGCTGAACCACGTGCTGCGCAAGTACGCCGAGGCGCTGCAGGACCCCCGGCAACATGCTCATCCCCCCGGTGAGTGATACGGTAGCTGCTACCGTACCTGTGATAGCGGCGCCACCCGCCGATCCCACATGAAGATGCAGCCGTCTCGGCCTCCCGTCGCGAATAGATCTGCGAAGAGTACGGTAGGTTGAATTGATTAATTAGGATTCTAGTCACAAATCTCAACTCATTGCAAGATCATAAATTGGCTGTACCTAAGCTAATCCTGAAATCAAAAAAATGCAAGTGCGAAAACATTCTTAAAAGTTTAAAAATTGAAAATCTTACTGGAATTATCCGGAGCGAACGTTGCAGCTCGGACGCTCTTATCGTGCCCGAGGTAGAGGCTCGACTTGATCGGCTCTCCCAGCGTCCAGATACTGTAAGAGCAGAGATCGAATACTACCGTAAATAAGGACCTATGCATGCCTCATTTTGAGCCTGATTGAACAAACATTAAAGAAAAGCATACCACCATTACACAAAAAAAAAACAGATAAAATAATACAGACCTAACCACAACATGCCCAATATCCTTCAAAATGTGTAAAAAGTACGCCACAATTTAAGTTTCATGACATGAGTATTTGACCTCTGTGTAAGAGATACCGAAATCACCTTCTGATTCCCCTGATGCACTCTCATAAATCTCTCCACTTCCGTACTGGTTTGCACTGATCCACCTCCATTTTTTGTCCTGGGAGATAGCATAAGTATTGAATCATTATTTGAAGGCGCACTTTTCGTGAGCAATATTGGGAACTTTTGCTTTTTTGGCCCGGCCTACGACCGCTCTGAATGTGAAGGGGTAGGGAACGAGAATACTCTGCGAGAACAGGCTGGGCCAAAATGCAGAGAAGGGGGCCCCAATATTGATTCGATAGCAGTTTCGTAATGATAAATTAACGTACCGGATGTCAGATCCAGACATGGTGAGTAATTCCTCGCGATTGCCTGGTACGGGCAAGATGTCCATTACGACTCCCGGATGGGCGCGGAAGACTGAAATTCAATTTAATAAATCAATAAATAAATGTAAGTATTGATTCACATCTAATGTATATCCAAATAAATATGTAAATTAATATTGAAATATACATCGTCAGCGAATTACAATTTTCAATCAACCACGAATAGTAAGGATCCCGTGAAACCGGAACCGGCAAGTGCAAAAACTGTCAGAATTGTATCTCATCTGATACTAAAAACACCTATTTTATCCATGAATTCTGCATTTTACCAAAGCGATTGTAAGAAATAGAATTCTAAAATAAAAACAAACAGCAATTGAATGCCTCTAGAAGTTATTAATCAAGGTAAAAGTACCCGTGGCAGTTGGGAAACAGAGCGAGAAGTCAAAACTGAAGAAAAAAAGCTTCAAAGCAAACTAACAATATTTGATTGCCTCGGCCGGCTCCTGGGGCGGCGCGTCAACGTCGATCACGCACACATGGCCCGTGTCGCTGCCGATGAAGAGGACGTTCTCGTCGGACGACGAGAATCTACCCGTCACCCACTGGTCTTCCTGAAAAAAAATATAAATTAATTAGTAAAAATTTTTACGTAAAATTCTAAACTTCAAGATGGTTTCGTGTTTCAACACTGCTAGTTATGAACTTGAATTTTTTACGTAACCAATGAAATCTTGATAATTCCTCTAATAATTTTGTAGTTCTCAGTACTGTGCTTCTTATCACTATCTTGCAAACGTGCCCTCAAAGTGACGCTAAACTTTCGCGCGCGCGCGAAAAAACGTGGAGATTGTGCAATAATTGTGATAAATGATAATTTCAGCATTACCAAAGTTTTCAAAAGGAGGCCATATGGAAACTAGGAGATACTGGAAGTAAAACTGACCGGGGCAGTGGAGAAACCATGCGAAAAGTAATCGCCAAAGTAGCTATTGGGCACTCGGCAAGGCCCTGGTCGACCCGTACCACGGAGAAGCTTCCAATCCATGACAGACGTCTACTTATTGCTCATCTGAGAAAAGAAGATATGTCTGAGAAACTGAGAAACAATAATGCAACAGAAAAGCACTAAAAATGAGAAAGGGCGGGAAGCGTCTACCTCAATGAGTGATAGGGAATTCAAAATCTTGCACTTGCCGCGCTTCCATTTCCCGGTTCTGCACTTGAAATCGCCGGCTCAAGGTCATTTGTAGTTTGTAGTGTAGTGACCGACTTGGTATTTTTTCCGTTTATCGATTTCTCGTTTTTTTACAGTATTATTTTATATATTTTTTGGTTTTATTCGAATGTTCTCGCTCAACTGTCAGTTACAGATGGGTTTCAACGGTTCGACCGTGTCTTTGGCGCTTCTCCTGACCTTGGCTGCCCTAGCCAGTGCCAAGGCCGGCCAGTTCAGGATGGAGAAGGTGAACTACATCTACGAGAAGGCCCTCCAGAGGATTCAGGACAAGCAGAGGCTGTCGAGGCTGGAGGTATGTTTTTCTTATCATACTAATTTATCCTTAATTGCTAATTAATGTATTTTTTCAGGGCGAACTGGGTGGCTTCGATCGAATTCTCATTGAGAACAAGGAACATCGAGAGTCGGGGAAGAGCAACAAGGTATATTTTCGCCTATTATTGTTTACTGTGACTAGCCGAGTTCGTTAGCTGTCTCTTGTTGTCGAGTCGGCGTTATTTTCCTCTTTTTCCTAGCCGCCTCTTTCTCCTTTCTATCCGCCTTTGCTTTCTAGGAAGATACAGCGACAATCGATCGCAAGCTGCGTGTGCTGCTGGACAAATACGAGCTGTCGCAGGTGCTGGACGCTTTCGAAAAGGTACGGCCAATTTGAAATGTTCACTCGGGCAAATGGTAATACTCACTGCCCCACACACTCCTGTCTCTCTTGAGATTCTACGGGCAAAGAACCGTAAGCCTCCGCCCCGAAAGAGGAAGGTTGGTTGGTAGTCGTGCTTGTGGTAGTCCATCCCATCTGTGTATTAGGTATTTAACGTGTTTCGAACTCCCTGCCTAACCTCTCCTCCTCCTTTTCCCATTCCATCTCTTGAGAAATTGCTTATGGGCGCATGTTTGCGGTTCGAACTCGTCTAACAATCGAGTTCTTTCGAGCAATTAGCACATTTTTCTTTCGCGATGTGGTGTTTTATCGGGAATGCACCAACGTTAAAACCCATCGGCTGGGGTTATCACTCCCTTTTTGACTCGAATCCACCATTTCTTCTTCCATTTTCTTTCTTTGTTTGCCTTCAGGGGCCAATACCCTTATCATTAGCCTTATCAATCAACAAAAGTATCATTTTCCTCCAGTGTTACGTCCTTTCCTCTTTCACGCTTTGACTCCTATGCGTAACTATGATCCTTAAGGATTTTTATTTTTTTAATTGTTTTAATTATATTATTTTAGAAGCAGGAAAAGGCCGGGAAAGTAAAAGCCGCGCAAGAAGTTGACTTTGCTGCCGTCAAATTCGGAGATGATAAACTGCAGAAGTTGTGGTCAGCAGCGCAGAATCAGAAGTTCGCCAAGGATGAGCTTAGAGGTAAGAATTTACATATATTTGCATATATTTATTACAATTATTCTCTTTTGCCACCACATACTTTCTCGCCATACTGATCTTATCGTGACCTCTGCGAAGATCTAATCGAATTACTCATCTAACAAGGGAAGGTTGGAATATCGATATGGAGTTATCGAATGAGACTACTAGCAATCGATAGAGGATCCAATTCTAAAAACGTTAGTGAAAGTCATTTTTGCTAAAGAGCTTCAGGGTCCGAGAAAATCGATAATTAATTTTTTGCGTGGTTTTCTCAGCGCGGCGCATCGAGGATATGAGCGCCTTTGAGAGGCTCTCTCACCAAGCATCGGTGGTTCAGTGGTAGAGTGTTCGACTAGTAAGCAGGTGTAAGAGGATACATTTCTTCCAATTCACTAAAATTGACTTTTATAATGTTACCTCTATGTTTCGTGCTGCAGTTATCTTATACCATGCCCGTTGTGAGTACTCTAATGCCGTTACGGTGGTAGTTGCCAAATTATTATAATTACGAACATTGCAGAGCTCTACTCGGAGCTGCTTGAGCTGGAGCAGAAGCAGCAGCACCTCGAGGAGGCCCTCCATGACCTGAGCAAGGTTTATTTGTTGATTAATTAATTATATATTTTTGTTATTTATTATTTAGTAATCGGGTTTCTGATAATTATCCCGGTTGAGGGTTGTATTGGTTTTTTTTTGATAGGCTTTCCTACGACAATCAGTTTTCTTGATGCGCCAGCGCTTGTATGAAGATGATGAGACCTGAAACTTGCGGAGCTATGAAAAACGGCATTCTGCACAAAATCATTCCTTTAAAATTCTGGAATGGTTTACGAATTCCGTGTGGCGTTATTCGTGGGATGTATTACTGTGGTATTCTTCTTCTTATTATTATTGTTGTTGTTGTTGTTGTTATTATTATTAATTGTTGTTGTTATTATTATTATTATTATTATTGTTGTTGTTGTTGTTATCATTAATATTAATATTATTATTATTCCAGTCGAAGAACGAGAACCACGTGGAGGCGGAGGACGACGCGCATATTCACACGGAGATCAAGGTTGTTAATTATTTACTTATTTTGATAATCCAAAAACCCTCCTGGGAATAATTGAAATCACCAACTATTATGGAGAGTTATGAGAAAAGTGAAACCGAGATCCAATAGTCACCTCGATATATTTATTTTGATATGAGCTCCTTGGACGAATTGAAATCGCCTACTGCTACGGAGAGTTATGATCGGAGTGAAACCGAGATCCAATGGTCACCTCGATATATTTATTTTGATATGACCTCTGCTGTATTGAAATACTCAACTGTTACGGAGAGTTATGATCGGAATGAAACCGAGACTCATTGGGTTGCAAATGTCCAGTGTAATTCCTGATAACATTAGATCCGCCCGGCATCGGTGCTGTTATGATGGATATGAATCTTGGAAGTTGGGAAACCACGGATAGGCTGAAAATTGATGATTGAATTTTATTTTTATTATTATTAATTAATTAATTAATGTCAGAACAAGCGCGCGAAGGAGGCGAATCGCGCGGTGCACGCGCATTATGAGGAGCTGCACAAGAAGGTTTGGTTTGATTTTTATTATTATGTTGATTTATCAAACCTTTCCGTCCTGGAGTGTGTTTCGAATGCGCAAAATCTGGGTCTCACGCCGGTGTTTTTTAGCGTAAAAATGAACCATTGTCTTTCTGTCGAGGTTTTAGTAAACTCTTCATAGTTGGGTAAAGGTAAAGGAAAGGTAATGGTCATCCCGTTGATCAAGGCACTTGCGTCCTGCGGGAGATCACTGCTAGGCAAGTGATTATGAGGCCAATTCAGTCCGGTGGGCCCAATCTCTTCTTCGGACCTACTTTACTGGTTGGAAAGAATCTTTGTTCATGCTTTGTATTGGCTCAAATATTGTAGGTGCTCAACCAGGAGTTTGCGCCCTTCGAGAACGCCAAGGTGAAGAAGCTGTGGACGGCCGTGGGTTTTAAATTATTTTTTTTGTTTGTTTTTATTGTTTATTTTGGTTGTTTTCATAAGCTATGACTATCACATATTGATGCCTGATCAAACCTTCGCCATTCGTGCTGCAGCTGGAGCATGAATGGGCCTTGGCACGAACTTGTCAATGAAACGAGAGCAATTGGGATAAACAAAAGCTACCGTACCTTTCATGATTAGGAAATCGATAATCAGAGACAACTACTGTATCTTTCGACGATTTTGGATACTGTAATCACTTGTAGAAAATCGATAATCGATCGATAATCCCCGCAGGCGCAGCAGTCGTCGAACATGACGGCGTTCGATCTGGACGTGATCAGGGAGGAGCTCGTCCACTTTGACAAGCAGCTCAAGAAGCTTGACGCGCATAAGGTGAGCTGGCCCGTTTGATTCTCGTTTTCTAGTTAGGGCGCCTTCGTCAACCCGGTGAGGAAATGGGATTTACTGTTCTCTGACATAATTAGCACCTGGTGATTCGAGGATTCCATGTTGATACTAGACGACGACAGATGCAGTTGAATCGATGAGATGAGAACTTGTTTGAAATCTTGAAAAAAAATTGTAAAAAAGTGTGTTGTTGTTGTTAAAAGTGAACTGTGTGACTCCCGGTGATTCGCGGATCCACGATCTCACTAGATGTTGGGAAACTCGTATCCGCTCATTCGACGTGGAGAGCGCAGTATATTAAAAAATCTCTAGTATTCCATGAGAAGTTGGAAATTGTTATGTACTCTGTGAGGTCCAGGCTACATCATCGTGGCTTGATGCCGTGTATGTTGAAAAAAAATACTTATCCTGATTGCGTAAGCATGAGAGTAACATCGAAACGGAATATTTCAGGAGGAAGTGGTGAAGGCGCGCGAAAGCGCTGCGAAGTCGACCCTCGAGGAGCTGGAGAACACGGAATTGGAGGTGAGGAAACGAGGGGGCAGCGGTCTCTCAGTTCTCAATGCTCTCTCGCCGGTCAGAGAAAGTGAGAAAGCATTGATAATTGAAAAAATATTGGCAAAAAAAGATGAAGAAACTAGATTATTCGATGTTTTAAGGGTTCTGTATTGCTGATAGAAGTTCATGAATTGTCAATCGTGGTCAGAAATAATTTTAAAAAAAGAATGTAAGTGATTGAACAAGGCAAATCTCGGTTACTGGATGACGCTAATTATCGGAACATCGCTACTGGTTGATTCGTCTCAGTTCCTCTTTTCAACTTAGCTTCAAAAATATATCTTCCCCTCAGCGTTTAACCATGTTGTTTGCGGTTTCTGACTCTATCTATAGCTGTCGGGGTTGTGCTATACGTTGATAAACGTTGCTCAACCAGTGTAGACAACTACCGATGCCTCCTCGCCAGAGTAGCAAGTTTACACCTAATTAACGCGTTGTTGATCTAACACCACTGTAAAGTTCGCACAAATGAAATCCTTTTGCAAATGCGTTTTTCTGCTGACCAATGGCAATAAAATAGTACTGCGTTTTTTTTAAGTACAAGCTGACGAACCACGCGCTGTTATTGGTTTCTATTTGACTTTATGTCAGGGATCAAATGCTCAGGTCATGAAACAAAAAATGTGGCATGCTATTACTATTGTTGATGGCTGTTGCACCTGTTGTGGCAAGGTTTCGTGAAAAATCTTATGATTTTGTCCATCGGTGGTATGCTTTTCTCTCATTTTTGTTCAAATTGGAATAAAAATGTGGCCTGGTTAGGTCTTTTGGGGAGCAGTATTTGACCTATGTTTTATGTTGTATGCCTTCGACGATTTGCGGTTTATAAATGATATCTGGCGTCTAACATTACTTATTCTCACCCATGCTGTCGCTTTATGGTTCCTTTTTGCTGATAACAGGTTTAGTTAAGAGCCTTTGATTAATAGACGCTGGCTATCTTGCTAAAATTAGTTCTCAAATTTCCTAGAGCCTCGTGGTTTCATCGCGAAGTCATGACTGCTCAAATTTCAGCCAGGACGATTCCGTCGGGTTATGTTGTTGCAAAAAATCAATTCTTGCAATTAGACGAAACATTTGGTACCAGGAAGTTTAGAGTTTCCACCAGCCGCAAAATTTTGCTACTATTTGGGCGATCAATTATTTGCAGCCTGTCTGTCTAAAAACAAATACCTCTTCAGTTATGATGCTATTTGGGCGATCAATGATAAGCTTTCCATTCTCAGTTTCAATTCTTACCAGGGGTCAAATACTCAGGTCATGAAAGCCAAGATGTGGCATGCTATTACTATTTTTTGTCGACTTTTCCAATTGCGGAGGTTAGGTTTCGGGTCAATTCTTCTATTTGGTAGATTGGTGGTATGCTTTTCTCTATTTCTCGTTAGAAATGGCTCGAAAATGTGGTATGCATAGGTCCTTTCGGGAGGGGTATTTGACCTCTGATTCTTACAGTTAGACGAAACATTCCCCGAAGTTTAGGGTTTCTATTTGCCGCTATACCACGCGTTATTTTAGGCGACCAATGATTTGCATTCGATTTCATGTTTCAAAAATGATATCTATTCAGGCGAAGCACGAGCGGCTCGATCGCAAGCTGAAGAAGCTGGAGAAGTACCTGGTGACGAAGATCAAGCACTCGGAGCTGTGAGTGGGCGGAGCTTGGCATCGTGCCAGCACCAGGCCTGACCCCCCTCCTCTGCCCTTATCCCCTATTCCCCCCCCCCCCTCTTACCCCATCCCCCGCTGGCCCTAGTTTCCCGCGCAATCTCTCTCTAGATGCGTTCTAGGTCATAGGCTGTAACCAGTCGGCTACCGTATCCCTACCGTATCATTTCCCTAGATCGAACGATCACGACCTCATCGATTGTTGATAGCACCTGTCCTCTTGTTCCACTGCCACGCGGTGATTGCGACATTTTGGTATCTTATCAAGGGAAGTGGTCTGACTCTCTCGATTTGCCAAACTCTCTAACAGTCTCTGACCACCGAGAGAGCACGGCAAAACGAGAGAGTGCAGGAGGACAGAATCGTTGTTATCAACCGTCATGTCATCCAGATGATCATCGTTGATTGTTCCTCTTTTTTTTCCCTCTGTTTCTTTCTTCCTCCCTCCGACCTCACTCCCTTCCTTATCAGTCACTGATAGCAACAACACTCCTCCCCTTTCCCCTTTCCCGACTCACTTTTTTGTTTTTGAGAATTACTCACTACCCCCCCCCCCCTCCAAGTTGTTTTGCATGCGATTTAGTGGCCCCTCTCCTCCCGCCTTCCCAGTAATCGTGTCCTGTTCGCTTGTTTCGTCCCCATAGTTAGAATACAGCCATAATAATAACAGCCAAGCGAGCTACCGTAATCATTTAGTGAGTATACGGTAGCAAACCTATTGAAAGTTGTGCAAATTTTGTAATGTTAACGAGTTGTGAATCTCCTTCTAATGTGCTATCCCCACTTATTGTCAAGCTGGCATATCCTCATAATTTGTATTTTGTTCATGGTGAATCTCGATTTAATCGCATAATCACACGATTGTTTACATTGTACGATGTTGAGATACTCCCACATAGATCTGATATATTAAGGTTCGCAGAGATATTTATGCTGAAATTGGTTTGAATAAAGGTTTCCAGTTAACTTGATGTTCTATGTTTCAAAACCGGTTCTTGAGCCGTGAATGATATCTGTCTTTAGTATGAGCTACCAAACCAATGGTATTACCCTAATCAATCGATAATTGCCCCTCACCTACAGTATATTTTTCACCCAAGTTTTACCCAAAATCAATCGATAATCGCCCCTCACCTACAGTAACCGTCCCCGATCGATCGACAATGTTCGCCGTGTGCCGCAAGCGTCCCGCCGAGATGTCCCTGCAGCAGCTGGTGCAGCAGGAACACACGCAGGGTACGGTAGTCGCCACCGTCATCCCGGAGGGTGAGTATTGAATATTTTGGAACTTGTCTCTGTTTTGGCCCAGCATTTTCTCGCACAGTATTCTCTCCCTACCATTCTCATTCCCTACCCCGTCACATTCAGAGCGGTATTAGCCCGGGCCAAACAACAGAGAAGTTCCGATTTTTTTTGTAAAAAAAAACGAAATCGGACTTCATTGAAAATTAGTCGAAAGTTATTGATATGAGAAGATGGTGAAGCGAAGAATCGCCAGGTGCATTTATTGACTTGAGCAGACACGCGGAATACGATCAGTGTTGAGCACGGGGTCAGATATCCGACTATACCCCATACATGAAAAAGTTATGTGTAAAAAACCTACGAATGCGGGGTATGTTTATGAAAAAGACCTTGAAAATCGACTAATTCTATGAATGCGGCGTATGTTTGCGAATCGTAAGTAACATTCCTTGTCAACGAAAACCCCCGATTTCGGAAGCAAAACCCGCGATTCTCAACACGTTTATTCCCGAACCCCCGATTTTGTGCAATTGTCCGAGGATGGTGCTCATCACTGAATACGATCCATTTCATCGCATTTCCTATTGAATTTAGTGTTTACAAACGATAGCAGTGGTAGCATTGCACTGCCTCATTTTCAAGTGTTGTTGAGGCGTTGGTGAAACTGGGATCCGACTGTTGAGATCCGACAGAATTATTGCACCCTTTTCTCACGCTTTCACAAAACAAACCTAGGTATGTAAAGAAGTCTCCATTGATATTAGTGCCTATAATTGGTTTCGTTCCAAACACTTCGTTGTAAAATATTAGCGTTTATGCGCGGGGAACAATGAACAATTGCCTTCAGTCGTTGCCTGATGGAGATGAGGTCACGGTGAAACATTGATGATCATGGTGTCGCAAGCATTTGTTCTTGTTAATTTGTGGGACAGCCTTTTGGAACGAAATTCATGCTTATGATATACAATTTTGTGGTATTACAATTGTTTCAGTTATTTTGGGGCAGTAGTCTACAGTAGGATAGTTACCGTATACATACAGTACTTGTATCTGTTCTACCATTGCAGAGAAGCGTGCGCGCGCTGCGCACCAGGATCCGCGTCCACGCGTATGCCTCAAGTGTCTCGCGGGCGAGTCCGGCCACATCACACACACCCTCACCCAGATGTCGTGAGCGTACTACTGTAGCAGACCACCTTCCGATCGACGACTGACTTTATTCCTCCCCTCATCGAACCCCTTATGTTATCGAATTTATTTCTCTGTAAATACCGCACACCTTTCCCTCAAAACACCGATTATAGCACAATCATTGTTCTTTCATAAGTATTCAATGCAATTTTTTTTATGGAAACAGTAATTCCCGCCTTTCCCTTCTCCCAATTGTTAGTTGTTTGTTCAATCAAGTATATGCGTTTCGGTTGTTGTATTTTGGATGGTTTCTAATCAAAACCCACGATAGTACAAGTAGGTCACGATATCAATCGATAATCCCCCCAAACCCCGTTTGAATTTCTAAGCATCTCACACACAAAACACACTGCTTCTCCGATGGCCCCCGAACACCTGTAAATAGCTGTACAATAACCATTTGCAAGTCAGATTGACTCGATAAAGCTTGTTTGATGAAGCAATATTGCTCTATTAGAAAGCACTGGTTAGAAAGCCGCTCGAATACCGTGAGAGGCTCCAAGTTTCAAAAATAAAGTCAGTAGTCGATCAGATGCTCCGAAGAGCTACCGTAGCCGTCAGTCGGTGTGTGGTCTCCGGCCCGACCTCGTCCGGTGCGCGCACACTCGCCAGCGGCCCGCCACCGAGAGCAGTGCAGCCGGAAACGGTAGGCGGGGATTTTTGGTTGATTTGAGAAACCAGGTGGGTTAGCGTTCCGAGGGTGTGAGATATGGGAAGACTAGCGGGTGGAAGCAATGACATCATGATTAATGCGATATATTATTCCTAAAGTTCAAGTTATAAAATCTGCCTTTAACGTTGACGTGTCTATCTCAACGGTCAGATTTGCGAGAGAGTATGGGAGATGAAGAGATCATTTGAACTTTGATCTTTGAACTCGCAGGATCTCGCAACGAAGCGCGCCCGCCTACTGTACCAGAGCAAGAAGAGAGGCATCCTCGAGAACGATATCCTCCTGGGTACGGTAGGCGACAAATGATGACACTCACTCTCCTCATTTCGCACACTCTCTCGCCGGTCAGACAGCCGATAGAGTATGCAAAATGAAGAGGGGCATCCTCGAGAACGACATCCTCCTGGGTACGGGAGGCGGTGTTGTTGATTTTATTAGTTACGAGGAATGATTTGCTCTGAAAATACATACTGTTAATGTTTGACATGTAAGGTAGGTGAAGAGATGGTGAAACATCGAATGAGGATGGCGACTCCTGGATATGGTAGGCCTGGATATTGATTTTATTAACAAGCAATGGAGAAAAAAACTGTAACTGTTGGCGATCTACGGTGGATGAAGCGAAAGTGAAACATCGAATAAGAAGGTGCCCTATAGAATTGAGTTCTGAATTTGGAAGGTGGGCTACATGCGGGTTCTCATCTCATATGTTTCGAGGGTGAGCTTTAGCAGTAGATTGTAATAATTCTCTGAGATACAGTTTCGCAAATTGATGAGTGGTAGTTTTTTGATAGCAGCGCGTTGTAACAACTTATTTTATTTGTAGTGAATATCGCGAGAGAATACTGTGTATTTCGCGTTTCCGCTCGTTAAAATTTGCCTGTCTGTTCAATGTTTTGAGAATCTCTTATGTGTTCAGCACAGATAGCGAAGGTAATAAGGCGTGCGATCGCGGTCTACTAAAATAGTGTTCACGGGAATGCGTAAATTTTGGTTATTCGGTGAGCTGCGAGTTTTCCGTTGCATCCTATGCACAAGTAATGTTGGGTCAATGTGATTCAATATATGGTTGGTCATAGTTGTAGAAAAAAAATCAGAAAACCAATAAATTGATACGAGCAAGTTTTCGGTTGCTGTTATTGTACACGTAGAGGGAGGGCAGGGCGGGGCAATGGGACCATCTCTATGGATGTGAGAAAAAAAATCAAATGAATTTATCATCAGGCGAGTTCGCGGAGACGAACCTCGGACTGATGGACGCGACGACGCTGGAGGAGTACGATAAGGTACGGAGGTTGGGGGGGGTTACGGTAAGATGAGAGAAAGGGGTACGGTAGGTGGGATACGGTAGCTGGGATACGATAAGGTCGAGGGGGGTACGGTAGAGAAACGATGATGCACGGTTTTCGTATATTTGATCTTGAGCGGTTTGGGTTTCACCATTCAATCATCCGAGGGTGCGAGTAGCGCTGTCGTTCAGCTGTGCCTGCTGTTGTTAAAATATTCCAATTTTCGAGATCGTAATAAACCACAATGGTTTGGGTTTCGTCATTCAATGATATGTGTATGCAATCATGAGGTTTCGTTGGTCGGGCTGGTTCGGAGCTTTAAAAATGAAATTTTCGAAATCGTAAAAAAACTAGAGTGTTTTGGGTTTCACCATTCCATCAGATGTGCATGTGAACTGAGTTTTCTTGGGTAGGAGTGTAGGGACCACCATCCATTTTTACATTTGTGCGCACGTGTTATGCTAATTTGTGCAAAGGGGAGGAAAAGGCCGCGGATTCTGATTTCACAGGTGTTTAGTACATCATGTTAACAAACTTTGCTGAGAAAATTAGCAAATTCTATAGTCTCCCGCGCTTGTTATAAACAAAAGAATCTCAAAAATGACGTCACAAAATTTAAATAATTTGTTTTAAGCGCTCTAATTTCGTTCACAGAAGAGGGCCGCGACTTTTGACGCTTTCCAGTGATAGACTAATGTTACAAGCATGTCATATCCGAAAATTAGCCAATTCCATAGTCTCCCGCGAAATTTACATACAGTCAAAGTTTGAGTTTGAGTTTGATCTTTGATCTCATATAAAAAACGCGGGAGACTATAGAATTGGCTAATTTTTGGATATGTTACGTCCATAACCTATGTCTATCGCTGGAAGCTTTCAAAAGTCGCGGCCCTTTCCTCAAAATTAAGTTAGCAGGTTTCAAAGATTTTTGTCTCTCGTTTTTGAAACTCATGTTTTCATGAAGTCGCGATTTTCTCGTAAAATATTAGCTTTTAGTGGGTGGTCCCTTCACAAAAAATGATTCTATACGCCTGGTTAACAACCTGAGTTACTTCATGGGGCATGAATATGTGATTTGCATATCACGTGGTGGTCCCTAGTAGGAGTGCACTAATTTTTTTTTGAATAAAATCGTTATTTCTATTTCATTCAAATCTTGAACGATTTGGGTTTCATCACTCAATCGTCTGTGAATGCGAGTAGAGCTCTCGTTCGTCCCTGCCTGTTGTTGATAAAATATTCCAATTTTCGAAATCTTAATATCCCTGAATGGTTTGGGTTTCACCATTCCATTAGATGTAGAGGCGAGCAAAGCTTTCGTTTAGAGTTTCGAAAATGACACACCAAGTCAAAAGGGGGAAGAAAGCTCATTTGCGTGGCACAGCGCCGTCGAATCATTCTGCGCCGCGCGAACGGCTAGAGCGGTGTGAAATGAGGGTTTTTGCGCACGTTTGCGAGTGCTGCTACCGAATGGGATCGAAATTCATAAATCGGAAGACGTAGCGTGCTGTGGGAAGGGTTTTGGAATAGCTCTGCACAAACGCCATGTCAATAGCTGCCTCCTCCGCTGAGTTGATAGCCTCTTTGTAGTCAAAATAATCGTTTTTGGCCATTTTCACCATTTTTTGAGCACGTTTGCGAGTGCTGCTACCGAATGGGATCGAAATTCATAAATCGGAAGACGTAGCGTGCTGTGGGAAGGGTTTTGGAATAGCTCTGCACAAACGCCATGTCAATAGCTGCCTCCTCCGCTGAGTTGATAGCCTCTTTGTAGTCAAAATGATCGTTTTTGGCCATTTTCACCATTTTTGCGCACGTTTGCGAGTGAAACTTGATATCTCAACTCTCAGATGATCTAAAAGCCATAGAGAACTGAAAATAGTCGTTTTTGTGCAAAATTCAATTGACTTTCAACTATGTTTCACTCAGTATAGAAGTCACTCCTTGGTCAGCTCCATTTGTCAGTCGATAGAATTTGGTTTCACAATAAGTTTCACCATTCGAATGAAAGACATGGAGAAGAATGATGGGAAATTCAAGTCATTCTCCACCGACCGACTCGGTGTCTCGAGAGTCGCCAAAGTGAGAGGATGGATTTGAGTCGAAAATGTCCGTGCCACGCAAATGAGCTTTCTTCCCCCTTTCGACTTGCTGTGAATGACTAAACGAATAGTCGTTTAATAGGCAAATGCACCGACATTCTCACAAGAGAGAAGGCGGAATGAGGAGAGCGAGAGTGTATTTACATATTAAATGAATAGTCGTTTAGTCATTTTCGACACTCTACTTTCGTTCCTTGTTCGAGTTTGGACCTTAAAAATATTATTTTTTAAAAAATTCAGTAATCAATTGTTTCGCAGATGATCAACGGTGAGCACATGGAGTGGGACCTATACTACTACCTGAGCGGCAAGAAACCCGCCCCCGCTGAGGTTCGGATTATTATTTGATTCTTTTATTTTTAAGAATATTAGTTAATGTTTTAGCTAACGTAGAAGTTTTGAGTTACGCTATCAATCCAATAGCCTGGATAATTCTCTGAATACATTATAAGACACTATCTGACTCGATCGGGCAAGTCTTGGCACAGGCCAAATTACAACCTAAGCCCAAAGTTGTACCAAATATAGGGTGTAATGAGTGTGTCTTGCCGCGGGGGTTAGCTAAGCTCTCCTGCTTCTCGGCGCCCCAGGATGCAGTAAGAAGTGCATGATGACGTCATAGGTCAAAACGTGTGAATCGTGTCCAATCGATTCGATAGTGGTCTAGTTGTGTTCCTCGTCGAATTCTAAGACATTTTTACTCTGGGGCATTTTTCGGTCAAATTTCATCGAGAGCTGATAATCGATAAATTTGAAATTTTTTCCACTTTTTATTTTTTAAAGTATATTTACAGGTCCAACTACAGACTTTTTATTTGCTCAATAAATGCGTATTTGTATAACACACACACAGTAAATAAATCGTAATTTATCTCGTCTACCAAGGAAGTTAAATCGGCCTAAAATCGTGCAAAAGTTTGACGAAAATGCATACAGTACCCTCGAACTAAATGCCGGCTCCGGTTTTGAACTTATGGTTCCGGCTCAATTTGAAACTTCAGTTTCAAGCTCTACTCACTTTACATGTAGACTAGTGCTAGGAACCTATGATGCGTGTCCTACCGTAACCTACCGTAACCTACCGTACCCCGATTACAGTAATCTCGATTGGGCTTCGCGAGCTGTCTTTCTTGTTCTTTGTCCCTACATGCATAGTTCATCGAGGAAATTTATTTGGGTACCGTATCGTGTCGTTATTACTAAACAACCTCCGTAATCGAAGTTTTGTCTAACCCGGTGATTCTAGGATGCGCTCTTTACTAGTAAACAACATGAGTAATCAACGTTGTATCCACCAGGTTAAGGTAGAATTACTGTAGGGGTACGGTAGGATTATGATACGGTACCCAAATAAATTTCCTCGATTAACTATGCATGTAGGGACAAAGAACAAGAAAGACAGCTCGCGAAGCCCAATCGAGATTACTGTAATCGGGGTACGGTAGGTTACGGTAGGACACGCAAGATAGGTTCCTAGCACTAGTCTACATGTAAAGTGAGTAGAGCTTGAAACTGAAGTTTCAAATTGAGCCGGAACCATAAGTTCAAAACCGCAGCCGGCATTTAGTTCGAGGGTACTGTATGCATTTTCGTCAAACTTTTGCACGATTTTAGGCCGATTTAACTTCCTTGGTAGACGAGATAAATTACGATTTATTTACTGCGTGTGTGTTATACAAATACGCATTTATTGAGCAAATAAAAAGTCTGTAGTTGGACCTGTAAATATACTTTAAAAAATAAAAAGTGGAAAAAATTTCAAATTTATCGATTATCAGCTCTCGATGAAATTTGACCGAAAAATGCCCCAGAGTAAAAATGTCTTAGAATTCGACGAGGAACACAACTAGACCACTATCGAATCGATTGGACACGATTCACACGTTTTGACCTATGACGTCATCATGCACTTCTTACTGCATCCTGGGGCGCCGAGAAGCAGGAGAGCTTAGCTAACCCCCGCGGCAAGACACACTCATTACACCCTATATTTGGTACAACTTTGGGCTTAGGTTGTAATTTGGCCTGTGCCAAGTCGCTGCACAAACATGTCGATCCTCTCAGATAGTGTCTTTTATTACGATGGAGTATTGGTAGACATGAATCTCGAACGGTATTGCGAATTCCCCTTTTTCCTTGCTTCATCAACCCTTCGAAACGCGAACGTTGCAGGTCGTGAGCACAAACGCGTTCGCGCTGCTGAAGAAGTTTGTGGACGCGAAGAAGGAGCCATCGAAGAGATGATCTTTGATCATTAATCTCTGATCTTTGATCTCTCATTTGTGATCTTTGATCTTTAATCTTATCCAGTAGTTAGCCAATAGTCACCAATTGTTCTAGGACGGCATATAAAGTAAAGAAGTGTCCAATTATTTTGCCCAGTGTTGTTTCTGTTTCGCAAAAGCTTTATGCAATAAATCTTCGTTTCTAAAAACGAGCGTTCGTAAATGAATCAGGCAAGTGTAAAACAATCAACAGGCAAAGTGAACCGTAATTGGGGAGGATAATCGGGCAGAGGAATAGTTGATCTTTGATCTTTCTTGAAAACAAGCTCGGAAAAATGGGCAGAGAATGTCAAAGCTTCATCCAAATGGTAGCAGGGGGGCAAGTAGGGGGCTTTTCTTCTCGAATACGGTAATCGATAATCGATCGATACTCAGGCAATCACAGCCTTGGGCGTCTCGCCCTTCTCGCGGGCCATCTCCCGCTTGATGAGAGCGATCATGATCTCGGTAGTCTGGTCGAGACCTGCAATGGGGGTACGGTAGGTTACGGAAGGGTTGGGGTACGGTAGCGTTAGCATACGGTAACATTAGGATACGGTTGAAATACGGTATTGTTCGGATACGGTAGAACGATTGATGGGTGACAGTGCACAAAAGATAAATAATTTTGAAAAGGGGAAAATCAATAATGATCCCATTCTCTTAGTCTTACCGTAATCGTTCTTCCACGCCCAGTCGGAGCGGGCGATGCTGTCGTCCAGCGACTGTGGCCAGCTGTCGGCTGCAGGCGATTATCGATTTATTGATTGCTCTCTCGATTCCGCACACTATCTCGCCCCTTTCTCTGACCGACTAGAGATTTCTCTCTCGTTTCGGAACACTCTCTCGCCTCCTGCCCCTGACCTACCGATTCTCTGGCGCATCGGGCAGATCTCGTACGTGATGCGGAAGTCGGGCATGAACTTTCTGCAAAGATCAAGGATCAGAGTGGGCGGAGTCAGGTCGATCAGAGATCAAAGCTCAAATAGGGCGGACTCATCGAGTTCAGAGATCAACGTTTATAGTGGGTGGATCATTACAGGTCAAAGACCAAAGTTCAAAAGTGGCCGGGCTAGTACGATCATAGAGCAGAGATCAAAGATCGAAGATCAAACTAATCCTCACCTGATGCTGGCGGCGATCTCCTCGGGCGTGAACGAGAAGCCGGTCACGTTGTACGTGCGCATCGACAGAGAGGAGGATTGCGCAGCGAGGAACTGTGAAAGGAACGTGTGGATTTTTTGTATTGCGTATTGTGTTGAATACGGAATTGTATTGAATACGTATTTAATACGTATCGTATTGTATATCGTATTGTTTTGTATTGCATTGCGCAGGAAAAGCGAAAAAAGGAGGCTCCCGCGTCAAATTTTGTATAGCGCCTCAATTTATGCGAATTGCGCGGCGAGGAACTGACAAGGGAAAAGTGAACCTTTTTGCACATAAAAATCTTTTTTTTAAACAGGAAAAGTGTCGAAAAAATAGGCTCCCGCGTCAAATTTTGTACAGCACATCAAATTATGAGGATTGCGCGGCGAGGAACTGCTAAAGTGGAACTTTTTGCACAGCATTTTAAATTTGACGAATGAAAAGTGACAAAAATGGGCCGCGGCAATGTTTGCACAACACTCGGTTTTCCCTGTTTTGCACACACTAAAAGTAGTTTTCTTCTGCAAACATCGAATCGCGTGGAGAGAATAGTATGCGAATCGATAACTACCGAAGCGATCCCTTTCGTTTCTTTGTTCCTTGATAAGTCACATATCTTAGTGTCTGTCTGTCTGTCTGTCTGTCTGTCTGTCTGTCTGTCTGTCTGTAACGTGTGTCACGCTTTCGTTTTTTGCCCATAACTCGGCTCAAACTGATCGTACACGTCTATCTCCGGTACCATTGGACTCCTCATGGACAGGCAAACTTTTTGCAAAAAAATTTTCATCATCATTACGTAATATGACGAAATTCACCTCTGCACCGTTTTTTGCGCTTTTTTCGCTGGGTACTCAACCGAATCAGGCATGCAACATACCAAACGACTCGTCATGAAGTGCACTTTCACTTTTCACACGAATTTCGTCATCCTTACGAAATATGACGCAATCCTTAGGCAATAACTCGCTATTTCGCGCGTAACTCAGCGCAAACTCGACCAATCGAGACGTGCTTAGGCTCATACGAACCGGTAAGTGTAGCGCCACTAAATTTTGAATGAATTTCATCATCCTTACGAAATATGACGTAATCCTTAGGCAATAACTCGTTTTTCGCGTGTTTTTCAGAATGATGTTTTCCTTGATATTTTTTTTTGTTTTTCAGAATATTCTATACTATTCTATATCAATGTTTTAAATACATAACCCGGCGAAGTGAAGCACTCGCAGACGACTATCACAACCCGGCGACGCACTTTTCTGCGAGCGAAGCGAGCCTGCGAGTCCCTGGCGGAAGGCTCGTGGGGTCGAGGGCGATCCGACAAAAAGATGGGATGGGGCGGAGCCCCATCCCATCTTTTTTCGGATCGCCCGAGGCCCCACGAGCCTTTCGCGAGGGACGATGCCAACTGGGTCAGACCCGGCGACACCTAGCCAGCGAGCGAGCGAAGCGAGCGTAGCTGGCTATTTGAGAATTGTAGGCGAGAGATGGCAAGTTGTCGGTGTACTTCAACATATCGGACAAGCAGGAGCTCACTGGTCGAGCGGGCATTATGTGACATACACAAGAGAAGAATCGGATGGGCAATGGTGGCTACACGACGATGACCAATCCCCTCAAAATATGATCCTCCTAATCGACACATGATTGGAATTTGTGGAATGCTATTCCAAAAATAAATTAATTTTTCATTTTAAAATGTGTTGACCGATGTCCTAAATACATAACCCGGCGACGCGAAGCACTCCCGTCTTTTTTTTCGGATCGCCCGAGGCCCCACTAGCGTTTCGCGAGGAACGATGCCAACTGGGTCCGCGACTTTGAACATTCTATACTTTCATGCATTGGCCAATGTTTTAAATACACAACTCGGCGTGCGCGAAGCACTCGCAGAAGACTATCACAACCCGGCGACACACGCTCCTACGAGCGAAGCGAGTCTGCGAGTCGCTGTCGGAAGGCTCGTGGGGCCGAGGGCAAGCCGAAAAAAGATGGGATGGGGCCACGAAGTGGCCCCATCCCATCTTTTTTCGGATTGCTCTCGTCCTCACGAGCCTTCCGACAGCGACGATGCCAACTGGGTCGGACCCGGCGACACCTTGCCAGCGTAGCTGGCTATTTGTATTTTTGTATTTTTATATACGTACGAATAGCACGGACGCGGTGCAGTCCGTGTCGTACATCATCGGCAGGCGCGTGTCGGGCCGCAGGTAGCACACGTGATGACCGTCCTTGAGCGCGTCGTAGAAGATCTTGATCGCGTAGTCTGTAAAAGATCAAAGATCAAAGATCATCGATTTTTTAAAGAGTCCCAGTTAGGTGAATACAACGGCACCTGTAGCGTATCCTATTTCTAGAGTTTACAAAGGTTACAGAGTTCAAAGATCAACAATCACCCCTGCTCACCAGTGGAACAAGTGCAACATGTCGTAGTTCTGACAACATAACATGTAAGGTCAAAGAACATCTTGGACATAGATCAAAGATCAACCCCTCCCAATCCTTCTCCTCACCAGTGGTCCCTCTACCCGGCTTAACGGTTGAGTTAATGTATTCCTATTCGCAAGATCAAAGATCAAAGTTCAAAGACCAAGGTTCAAAGATCAACCCCTCACCAGTGGTTCCTCCTCCGGGCTTGGTCGCCGAGATGATGCCGGGGAAGCGGAGCGAGCGGAAGTCCACGCCGAACCGGTGGTGGTAGTACTCGCCCAGGAGCTCCGCGTAGACCTGAGCGAAGATTGGAGATCAAAGATCAAAAATCTGCCTTCATCTTCCGTTCCAACGTCTAATGGACGGCTGGCTATGAAGCAAAAAATAGCTCATGGATTCCGACTTCGGGATTGTTTCACCTTGGACACTCCATAACTGGCGGATTCTGATCTTCGATCTTTCCTACCGTACCTTGGACACTCCATAGATGGTCTTCGGTCGCTGGACGGTGATGTCGGGCGTGTCGACGCGGGGCGTCTCCGGGCCGAACGCGCCGATGGTGGAAGGGATGAAGACCTTGAGCGAGTGGCGTCTGGAAAAGGGAGATTTAGCAGGAAATGCATGCCACGAGCGGAGGGGGGTTGCGCAGAACAGGTAAAAAAAAAGGTAAAGGTGTATCCACGTCAAGCGATTTTACGTCGTAAGACAACGCTAGGTGGGACCCACTGGTAAGGCCAGCTGTTAGACGGACTACATACCCGGCTGTCCAATGCTTTCTCGGGTAGCCTTACCTTTCGCAACCGAGGTTGCTACCAATTTGCCGACCCCGGGGAGATAGCAAGGCTTGGTTGGCCTCGGCGAGGGGTTGAACTCGGTACCCTGTTCAATCCCCCGCCCGCGGTGTCAGAACAGGCGTTATCATATTATTTTAGTTATTTTGAGAAGAATTTTTTCAGGATGGTGATTGAGGAAATAAACACCTTGAGCGAGTGGCGTCTGCAAATGGGAGATTTATTGAAATAAAAGCGCATCACGAGAAAGTGGACGACGTGTTGCGCAGATCATTATTTTGGATTTTAAAAGGTTTGATTTTCTGGAAAAAAAACCGTGTCCTTGAACTGCTTTAATCGTTTCAATTAGTAGCTCTTTTAGTTGGATCGAACAACGTTTCTGCAATAAATTTTAGACCGCAACAAGCAGGGAATTTTTTGTGATGATGCATTTCAAATTGCCGATGCAGTCGAAACAACATCACGGAACCAATTCGCGTTTTGTTCGTTTCAATTGTCAGTTTGACGCTGTTCAGTGCACCATCCCCTATATTATTCCTCACATCAATCGTCCTCGCTGATGTGATTATTTCCTCCCTCTTTCTTCCTCCACTCTCATTCCATTTCATCGACAAATTCATCCCCCACGTGGGGTAATTAGGCGGAATGCGGGGAATGGAGGGAAGAAAGAAAGAGAGATACATAGTTGCACTGATTGGAGAGATGGTAGACGAGGCAGGCAAAAACCGCAGAGTAATCGGCCAAATCGAGAGGTGATTACGAACGGGTTGGTTCACTAATCAGCAGTTACGGACTAACAGTTAGACTTTACATGACATCGGGTGAGAAAATGTCGAGATCAAACCGGCATTTTTGCATGGTTCTCAATGAAAGTAGTGCAAGAAAAAAGAAAGAAAAAAAACGTTTCGACAACGTGACTTTCTCGATGGGAAGTGGAGATAACGGATAATTATCAGTGATAGCGAAACGTGGGGGATGTCGCCGAAAGATAAGTGATAAAATCAAAGAGTTTCTCGATGTTTCACGCTCTCTACCTTATCTCTCTCTATTGCTCAATCTCCGATCTACTGTCAAGCAATCAATCTTGCGAAATGGGAAAATCGTCGGTTCATTCCGATTCACCCCTAGCCGAACTCACTTTGCAACCTCCAAAATGTTCTGCACACCCTGGCAGTTGACCTGAAACAACAAATCGTTGCTAACGACCGGAAGTCGGGGCGCTTCGAGATCATCGGAACGGAAAATTCAGGGATCAAAGATCAAACCTTGAGTGCGAGGGGCACGTTCTGCTCGCCCACAGCGGAGAGCAGCGCGGAGAAGTGAATGAGCGTCGTGACGCGTCCTGAAAGGAAGAGTTTGGGTTACGGTAGGAAGGGTACTGTAGCTCAATTTGCGATCCATTTCTACCGTACCCCGCAACCTCAGGGCGAGAGTGATTGGGCTACGGTAGCTACGGGCCGTCCTATGTACTCTTCTTATGAGCTAGTGAAATTGGATTCCAGCGGGTACGGTAGGAAACTGTTGCCGTCAGTTCGCGATCAATCGATCACATCTACCGTACCCCCTCCTACCGTAATCTACCGTATACTCCTCCTCACCATTGACGACGGCCTCGTCGATGGCGCCCTCGTTGAGGATGTCCAGGAAGTGGTAGTTGCCTGAGGATGGAAATCGATAATCCGAGATAACGGTGGTCAACCGATCACCGGTCATTGGATACGGAAACCAGTTGCCTGCCTGAGTTGATCGATATTTATGAGGACGGTGTTCAAATCCAGGATACGGTAGCTAATCAATCAATAATCCCCCTCATACAGTATCCACTCACAGACGTCCGTTTCGTCGGCGCGCACCTTGCGGATGTCCGTCATCACCACGCTGTCCTCGCCGTACATGAACCTGACGAGCATCGATATTGATTGATACCGTACCCCGATCAGTTATCGATTCGCAAAGCTACCGTAACCTCACGATCGATTATGCTCTGCTAATGTAGCCATCATACTTTATTCTTATTGAGATATCGATATCTATAACTGTACCCTATCACCCGATAGTAATCAAAACCATTACTTACTTCCGTAATCTACTAATGAATTCATGGATCAGTTATCGATCGATAGCTACCGTACCCCTACCGTACCTAAGCATCGTGGCCAGCCCTCTTCCCAGCTGGCCGAGGGAGCCAATTATCGATCGATACCGTAACCCTAACCCTAACCATAACCCTAACCCTAACCGTTACCCATCCGTACCTGAGCATCGTGGCCAGCCCTCTTCCCAGCTGGCCGAGGGAGCCAGTGATGAGAACGCGCGGCTTCTCCCCGACCGGCGTGGAGTTGGCCAACTGACGGAAGCGAGCAAGGGGGTCGGCCTGAGAAGATATCGATAATTGTATTTCTGTATCCATTGACTGAGCGGCTTAGAAGGCTCTGGAAATTTGTGAACCCTAACTTTAGATGCTTTTGCGGTCAAACGCTGCCCTTGTAAGCAGCGAGCAAGGTTGCTTCGCAATTTGTCAAAACTCGGCAAAAGAGAAAAACGCTAAGGCCGGGACCCGATCCAGCGGATACCAGGTGCCAGTGGCGCCCTAGTCCGGCCTGTTGGCAACTAGCTCTCGCAACCTGGAGACTATTCTGGGATCGCGCAGCCATTGGCTCTTAGCAGGGGCAATTTGATACGTCCGTGCGATACGGACCCGACTAATATTAAATTCTTCCCTTTCAGGTTGCTGATGCCCTAGCAAATAACACAGGACCAAGAAGGAGGCTACTGCAATATTCGTTCCCGATCGATAAACTCGCGGGAACAAAGATTACAGTAACCTACAGTAACAGTTACAGCAGTATCCTTAACTCACGGGACTCCCGAGTGCTACGGTACCCTACTCGGTATCCTACTGGCTACGGTACCCTACTCAATCGATAAGCTCACTTGGACTAAGAATGCAAGAAGCTACCGTTACAGGTTCCACTATCCTTCCCAATCAGTAAACTCACGGGAATGGCCATGCCTCGGCGCTGCTGGAGGGACGTCGTCACTGTCGATGCAGTCGACGACGACGACGTTGAGGTCGTCTGCGCGGCACCGCGGAGCAGACAGCTGCGGAGCGCCTTCGAGGCCATCTGGAAGGATACGGTAGGGGTTACGGTAACAGTGGTATCGACTACTGATTACAATCGTTAATGGTTCAGATGGTTCTGAAGATATGATAAGTGCTATCGACAATTGACTATTCTCGCCCATAGCACATGGCTCAGAATGTTCGGGAGAGTAAATGAATACAGTAAGGAAGGAAAGAGGGGAATGACCCTAGTGAACGGTTTTCGATCAGAGCATTCGAGGTTGAACGAATTAGCGATGTTGCGAGTGAATGAATGAATGCGGCAACGTGCGCAGTGTCAGGGAAAAGGAGTTGCGGTCGGAAAGGCAGGGCACAAAAACGAGTTGAGTTGCACACACTGTTTCGGCGACGAGTGGGTACACGACTGTCTTTCTTCGCCTGATACTACAGAGAAAGAGGGGATGGTAAACGCTTTCAGAGCACAGTAACCCTCGGAAACCATCGAATGAGAATTAGGAGATACGATGAATGAGTATGAAGTGATCTCTCTTCATTCTGCGTAATCGCTCTACGCGACTGACCCTACTCCTGTCACCACATATCAAGTTATACCATTTCGAAATTATCACTCGATTTTCAGACAAATGTACGCAGCATCAAAATCATCCGTAGCCACATTAGGTTAAATCATCCTTAGAGAACAAGCAGAATGAGCTGTCATGAAATCAATCGTTAGAAATTGTCTACCCTTCGGTTCCCTGGTCTGCTAGATTA
This sequence comes from Pristionchus exspectatus, assembly GCA_911812115.1. Classification (NCBI taxonomy): domain Eukaryota; kingdom Metazoa; phylum Nematoda; class Chromadorea; order Rhabditida; family Neodiplogasteridae; genus Pristionchus; species Pristionchus exspectatus. Next base: position 21,355,620 of record OU461587.1, read on the forward strand.
CAATGAATAAATCGTTTCTTGCGCGCCCGTCCCTGCCCCTGCGTCTCGCTAATACGAGTGCACACGTTGGAGAAATGGATGAAGAAGTGGAGGAGGAGGAGGGATGTTGCGATGAAAAATGAAGAAGAGAATGAAGAGAAGAGAGAAGGGAATGAAGAGACGGAGGGGGGTAGACAGTTACAGTAGCGATGGCTTGGCAAGAAACGACTCTCCTAATTTTGCGTGCTATCTCGCCTCTCTGACCAGTGAAAGAGTGTACGAAATGAAGAGAACGTTTCTTGTGAAGAGATCTCTAGGTTACAGTGCGGGGGAGATTGAAGAGGAGCGGAATGAAGCGGTTGGGATAGGGGATCAGGCAACAATGATCTTTCAGAATAAGAAACCATTACAAACGATATAAATTTCATGAAATAAACAATCAGAATCACGTCATGAAATATCGTATATGCGTAGAGCACTAGCTGATTATGATGAAAACGTTTCATCCTTAAATCTTGCAACTCAAAGAGAAAGTAAATCAACTGTCTGGCCGCGAGTAGTCTGAACTAAAGTCGGTCAACATCCAAGCAGCCTATCTAATACCAATTACGCAACACAGCTGATTGTCTTCCTTCCTTGGCCGAACAATGCACAAGAACTGGCTCATCATCCCTTTCCTACTCCACCCTATCCCCTCCTTCCCCTAACGTACTCATCTTCCTCTCCGATCGAACCATTATGAGCAATCGGCACGTGGAGTGATGTCTCTTCAATTAACTTATTCCCTGGTCTGATCTGACAAAGAATAGAGCTTGTAAATTGAAGAGTGCGAAATGATTGCACTGATCATCAATCACCACGTGGGCCCATCGCTACGGGAACTGGCTAAGAATCACGGTGAACTCGGCGAGTGTAAAAGGGTGAAAGGAAAGGGAGAGCAATGATAACTGTCGAATAGACTTGCAATCGTGACGAAACAACTAGTCGTTTGATAGGGAAATCACAAATCGCTCTCCTCATTCCGCGCTGTCTCTCGTGAAGAGGGCGGTGCATTTCCCTATTAAACGACTAGTTGTTTCGTTACGATTGAAAGCCTACTGTCGAATCACTTCAGCGGAAGTATTCAAGGTTTTTGGTACGATACTCACAATTGAATTTTTTATATATTGCTGTTCAATTCCATTCTATAGTTGTTACTGAACAGATATCATTTCAGTTCAGTACATCATTCTTGTTTATCGTGCGTTTCAAATGCTCAGCAAACTCAATGTGCTGGTTAGCGTATTGATTGTCTGGGAGAGAGAGGAAGGGAAGAGGTAGGGGGGAGGAGAGCAGGTTGATCACTCGCCTCCTCCCGGCCTCTTCCTCCTTCCTCCCTCCACTCAGTTCGTCATAGGTCAGCTACGAGTGGAATTGAAAATAATCTCACGATATCTATCGATGTTTACGCCCAATGATTTCGTTGAACCTCTCCGATTATGACCTCACTCATGGATAGTCTACCCAAGAACAGTCGTATACTCACGAGGGGTGATTAGTCACCTATTCGCGTGATCTATCCTTGTGACGCATAGTTCGTGCGGCGGAATCACTACATCCTACGACGAGGCGAGGCGTAGAAAGAGTTCTATACGTAAATAGCGCACAGTTCGTTTCAGTCAACTCACTCCACATTCTGGTCGCAAATTTCTTGGTTGATCTACGTATCCAGCGCACTCAGGGAGAGTTCGGCCGACATCATAATGTGATTGTCTACTAGATTATCAGACTCTCTCAATATTGCACTGTCTCGATCCGACCAGACGGAGCGAGATACTGTTGGAGACAATGAATGTTGCGCAAATGGCACGAACGTATACGTAGAATTCAATCAGTACTACAATCAAGAAAGGACGTTGCGCACTACGATTGTGAAGGATGAATTCGCTCAAGCGGAATGGGCTCCTTGAAATATTACCATAAAATTGGCCTGTCTCAGCAATCAATCTTGTTCATTATTTGGTTATTCTTTCGAATACTATTCAGTTAGACACGTTGCAAGATTGAAGAAGTAACCCGACTTTTTCCCAGTGCCCGTCCACCTTCGAAAGTTCGCGCAGACCTTGGAACGCACTGATTGCACTATCATCTCGTCCTTTCCCTTTCATCATCTCTGCAGTCTCTCCATTCCGCACACTCTCTCGCCTTCTCTAACCGATCAGGGAACAGGAAAAAGGAAGAGGGGCTGACCATCGCTATCAATCGCGCATTACAATGAAGCTGCTGCCGGCTAGAGCAAAGAAAAGTAGAGAACGAAAAGAGAAGTGGGGAGAAATGCAAAAAGATGAATTTCTGTTCGAAAACCGTACTGCTGGGAACTTTCACACTATCACACTCAAGAATGGATGTCGTAACGGCATCACAATGGAATACGGTAGAGAGGGACTACGGATGAACGTTCGATATCGAGATTGCGAACAAGAGAGTCGATATTCGCAACATTTGACGGTAATATCGATTACGATCTTGTAAACCTAGCAGGAACTTTGCCAAAGTAACAGTAAACTCACGGAGACGAGTGTCGAGTAGGGGGGCGAGGAGGGAAGGAAGGGAGAGTGGAGCAGACCACTCGGGAGGTCGGCGAGGGCGAGGAATGAGGAGGAGAGATGTTTGGGAAAGTAATATTTTCCATTTGATTGATCTTTGTTCTAGTTAATTATATTTAAATCGTTTTTGACTAGTTTAACAAAGAATTAGAAGTTTACCAAAGATAAATAATCGACGTTTTGAAATTTTTGTATTTCAGTGCAGGTTAGTACAGCACAGCATGCCATAAAGGGGAGCTTATGAGGAAGAGGAGAGGAAGGAAAATTGATTGAAAGAGAATTGTTCAAAATGATTCATTTAAAATCAGTAATTTGTAAGTCATTTGCATTGGCAGTTTAAAAAGATAAAAAAAAATTTGATTGATAATTTTTTCAAAATAATTTATTCAGAAACATACATTTGAATAAGATTCTTCTGGAACTATTCGGGTAGACTCATTGACAAATGCTTGATGGCTAAATGTTTTGGACCAAAGTGATTTGCTACATCACCCCATGTTTCCAGGTTAAATTCGCCGATGGAAATATCAAACTCATCCGCGATAATAAAACATTTGAAGTACACACGTTTCTCAATGTGATGAATGTACTGAAAATACATGCTAAAATATTAAACTATATTTAAAACGAAAATGCATAAAAAGTGAACTATACTGAATGTCAATGTGCACCTGTAAAATCTCCTCAATTTCTGAAATAGTATAGTACGGGCCCTTGTATCCCAGAAGTTTGAGAAGTTTGCATTTTCGACTTAAAATTTCTTTGATAATCGGAAGGGGCGTCTTTGGAGTGGGAAGAATGCCCCTTTGATCTGTCCAATCAATAGCAAATTCCAGCTCATTCACTACTTCGGCAACTTGTAGAAGAAAATTAAAACATTCTGTAAATGTTCAATAATTTCAGGTCCATAAATCAACACCTTTTTTAACCTTCAGTTTGAGCAAGCCCGAATATCATGACCCTATCGGGGCTCACTTTTTGGATTATTTCGAGGTAAAGACGTCTGAAAATTGCACAGTTATTCGAGGATTTCTATTCTATACCTCACATGTCATTTATGGTTTCCAGAAAACAAATATTAACATAATCAATTTGAAGTTCATCGCAAAAGTGCACAACGGCACTAATAGCTTGTGTATTGAGATTTTGCATGTCCAATTCTTTCAATTTCATTTTACCAATGAAGGGCTGCATACTGTCAAGAAATGCCGACAATATTTCCAACCTTAGTCCGCAGTAAAGTACCTGATTGTTTTTTATCGGAAAACTATAAACTTTGAGATCGAACTCACCAATCTTGGCTCCATTACTATTTGTTCAGTTTTCGCGGAAGATATTGGAATTAAATGTTTCTCTAGTACAGAAGTTATCCAAATTTTCCAAAGAGTAGAATCAATAACATTTTTGAATCTTAACGCTACAAAAACTTCGCCATTTACTACCCAGTAATATAATGCATCTTCTTCCGCTATCTGGATATCGATTTCTAAAATTATATTTTGCTTGTTAGTGGCTGCTATACTGTCAACGATTTCTTTCACTGTATGGCAGACCTAAAAAAATCGAAAAGTGCTCAACTTTTGTGGAACAGGGCAACCTCTCTCATCTGAAGCAATGTTTGGCCTTCTACGAAATTGCAGACGGTTTTGAACGCATTTTGTGAAAGACTCGTCTGAAATGGAAAATATTACTTCTTTCGGAAACCATAAATACATAAATACCATCTTCAATTTCTTTGCTTTGGGCATCGTCATCTGCTCGTCACACTGTTTCCTCTTGCAATTCGATCGATCCATCTGTATTACATAATAGAGTTTTTTACGCAAAGGAGCTACACGCTGGTAAAAGAAACATTTCAAAAAAAACAACAACACCATCGAATACAATGTGCAAGAGAAAGTGACGCTTTTTTTGCACGATGAAAAGGTGTACGTAAATCGCACAGCGTCTAAACTCTTACAATTAGTCAAACAAGAAAAAACGTACCCAGAGGGCAGACAGACGGAATTCAATGGAAATGAATTTTATAATACAACGAGAAGGCAGGGCGGTCGGTTTCCGATCGCAGGGTTCGCACACTCTCTCTGTGACTGACGAGAAATGAGCGTTCATGAACGTGAGAAATTCAGAGAGATTTCAGGTTGTTTCGATAGTTTTGACAAATAAAAGTCAGGTGAAGATCGTCAACACTGTTTTTCGAGATCGAAATATGAGTCGCCGTCTCTTCGTTTCGCACGATCCCGACGAGAGAGTATGCACAATGTAGAGACAACGGCTCATAGATGATTCACGCGTTCGATTCTTCCGAAATCGGCATCATGTCTATGCTGAGCTCTTCTGTTTTGATACTTTGCGCTTGAGTAGGCATTTGACGCAATGGAGGTTGCCCATGACTAATACGAAAAAAAAAGATAAATATAGATTAGCATCGCGAACACAACAAAGCGTTTATTGAGAACAACCACTTCGAAATACGGGTTAACGTCTCTTCATTTTACACATTCTCTCTCGCCTCTCTGACCGGTGAGAGAGCACGTGAAATGAAGTATATATTCCGTATTTCGAATTCTAATATGCAAAAGCTACATCGGCACATTCTTCGGATAGAATACCGCTGTGATCATTGCGCAATAGGTCGATCGCTTGGTGGGCTCCGAAGATAGGCTCGCCCCCGTGGACATGCTGCAGCAATTGCGGAAGATTTCTCTTAGAAAAACGTTCAAATATCGTTCATAGACGGACAATAGGGCTGTCAGGATGAAGAACCCTCGCGGAATGAAGAGACTGGATTCTTCATCCTGACTGCCCTAATCACAAACCGTTAGAGCATCCGCGAGAATCCGTTGCGTTGCCAGTGCACGTACGGCATTAGGTTCGGCTTGAGCATAGCAGAAACAAAGTACCACCAGCAACAGGAGATTCATCTGGAATCAAATTAACGATGAATGCTCTTCGATTATAAGTGTACTGACCCGTTTACGAGCACCTTCATATACCAATAAAGCCAACGAAATCTGCTCATAACTGAGGGGTTGAAATGAAGATGACATTTTTCGGCATCAAAGGTCAAATTTTGGGGTCAAATTTTTGGCTGAAGTGTATTCCACCCCTGGTGAGCCTAACTAAAAAATATAGCCTCCGGAGACTATTTTCAGCTGATGTTCAACTTCCTTTCGTTCATTATTTGTCAACTATCACACACAATTTGATTGCGATAACTAAGCAGTCGCTTCTTCGCACGTATACTACTCGTTATGAGATTTCCCCATTTCGTCGAGAGTTTGCTCAATCGCAAAGTATCAAAACAGTGTTTGCGACCTTCACCTCACTCTTATTTGTCGAAACTCACGAAACATCTTTTTCCAGCATTGTCCTTTCTATTCAGTCGCATAGATAGCATGTGAACCCTGCGATCGCAAACCGCCCTGATGTCTTTGATTGCAGTCACCTTATCTGACCTCACTCTCGAATAGAGCTCGAGAAATGATACAGCAGTTTCTTCATTTTACGCACTCTCTCGGTCGACGAGAGAGTGTGCGAAATGAAGAGACGGCGGAATCGAGCTCTACTCTCGAAATGGCCATCCCGCTCGTCCCTGGCTGGTCAACAACTCCGTGACAACATCTCTAGTTTCAACGGTATAAAAGCGGCAGCCAAACCGTGGTGATGAAGGTACAGTGGGAACCTACGAAGATATCTACACACTATATTTATTTTCTTTCTGTGCCGGAATAAAGTGTGTTTCTGAAAGCTCTAATTTTTTTTTTTAGTTTTCAGATGTCCGCCAAATTCCTCATCCTTCTTCTCGTCCTGATCTGTGCTACGGCTGTGTACGCCGGTGAGATTTTTTTTATTTCGGAACATTTTATTAAAAATTTAAATTTGAATTTCAAAAATTGATTGCTTTTTTAGCTTCCGTAATCGTCGAAGCGTGCGATGAATAGAGTTCGAAATACGGGTCGCCGTCTCTTCATTTCACACACTCTCTCGCCTCTCTGACCGGTGAGAGAGGGCGCAAAATGAAGAGACGGCGACCCGTATTTCGAACTCTAGTGATGAAGTGTGCAGAAGAACAGTGCCCGAGCGAAATCAGTGCTGCAGGTTAGCTGTTGATGTATCTACGTTCGGAATCGGAATGACCGACACCTCTCGCCCTAGAAAAATAGCGAGAGTCGATTTGCCCGATTTTTGCCGGCAATACCGATATTGCCGTGAATCTGAATACTCTGAATGCTTGCCGTCCTTTCCCAACCGATACTTAAATTTAAATTTTTTTCTTAAATTTTTTTTTCAGGGCTCATGGGTACCAGGGAATGATCCGTGGCATGTGCACCGGCAATTCCGCATACTGCAATAAGGCTGGCGCCTAATTTTTTTTCTTCCAAGACGCGATCTGGCTATTCACGCCCACATCATATACTTTTCCTTCATTCACATTGATAAACTACTTTTTTCAATCAGTTGGGTACTTCCGAGTATCTAGATGCCAAATACGTGCCGTCATCCGTTCATTTTTTAAACTTGCTTGTTCTTTACCTTCGTACTCTGATCTATGAGTCCATTATGCTCCTTCCGCGTATCCATTTCGCACGTTTAGCAATGCTTTCGTACCATGAATTTGCCCTATCCCTCATCAATAAGAGAAACGAGAGATAAGGGAAAAATGAGAGAGTCAGACACATTTCGCGCGTTCGAACCCGTCGAACGATAATTGCCCACTACCTCCCGCGCCTCAAAAATACCAAGAAAGGTAAGAAGTTAGTGTGGTTTCTAGGTTTTGCACCTAATGCGATTTGGCCGGCAAGTTTGGACACATTTAGCTTAGTTTTCATGTAGATATGTCGTTCGTCGCAGCGTTGATTGCCGGTTAGTTGGTCAATTTTCCTGTTTTCATGGTTCTAAACATCTATCATTTGATTTGGGTCATAGCGAAAAATCATAACAAGAACCAACATATTAATTTAAATATTTTAAAATATAAATTACTTGCAATTCTTCGTTGCAGGTCACTCGATCGTCGGTAGCTTCTCAGTTGTCATCAACGCTTTTCTTTTATTTGTAATTATTATTGTTACGCCAAAGAACTCGCGTGCTTACGGGATTCTCATGGGTGCAACGGCACTTTGGGACCTGATCGGAGCATTGTCGGGCCTTTCGTGCATGTCCAGGCAAGTTTTGTGACTGTATCATACCCAATAATTCCCGATTGCCGTAGCGAAGCGTTTAGATTTCCCCTGTGAAACATAACTTTTCACTTGAGCAATTATCACGAAACAATAGCAATTCTGCATAGAATGCATAGATATCAACTGTGAAGCATAACTTTTCACTTGCGAATTATCGTGAAACAATAGCAATTCTCTTTTTTAGGTTGTTCACGCTAGAAAATCACGTAATTTTGATCTCACATGGACCATGTTTATTCGTCTCAACTCAACTCTGCTTCCTCTCATTTGACTTGTTTCTGGCGTGTGCTAATGCGACGGTGAGAGCTTTTCCTTTACCTAGTTTCCAACTAAAAAGGCAAACAGGGAAGTGAAGCCCACTATTAAAAGAGTTTCTGTTTCGCTGAATGTGCCAAAATTCGAGTCAGAAACTGGGAAAGGAAGGGCAAAAAAACAGTCCATAATTAACCCGGATGTTTGCAGTATTATACAACACTGGCATCATTCATAGCGAGGTTGATGATCCTGAGAAATGGATCTATTAGTAATCAAATGTCTTTAATTTTGTTATCTACGTGCGTGTTATGGCACAGTTTGGCGTTCTTTGTGAGTTGCTGAGCAAATTACTTCAAAAATAATTTTTTATAGGTTATATTTGGCACATCCCAAATCTCTGACGATATTGCCCGGTCAATCGTTGATCGAAATATTAAAGAATACTCATCGGAATTGAACATCATGGGTTGGATAAATTTCGAAACGAAACACTATTGTCAATTTCAGCTACTGATTCCATCTTCAGTTTGAACGTTGCCTACTCACTCATCCACATTTGCATTGTCATCTTCCCTGTTTATGTCGTGATCTGGAGCTTGAGGTGATTTTTTTCGAAAATATTTTTTTAAAGATTAAATCACAGAGTTGCAACCGTTCGTAGCCTGAATCGAAAAGCCAGTAAGATGAGCAACTCAACACTGACAAATCATGAACGAATCGTCAAGGTATTTTCCAGATCGGAATAGAGGAATTTCAAAAATATTTTAGATTCTGACGCTCCAATCTATCATTCCATTCATGCCCGTTTTATGCAACGTTCTCTTCATTGTTAGGCAAGTAACGCGTGTGCGAAATCCCCTTTTCGAGACGTCAACTTTGCTGGTATGGAATTGGAAAATAAGACGAGGCAATGAACAAATCACTCAGATATTGGAGCTCTCCGCCATTTTCAGCCCTACTATCGTCTTTGTGAACCTACCAGTGTATCGAAGGTGAGATACAATTTTATCGTGCGTTTCAAATGCTCAGCAATCTCAATGTGCTGGTTAGCGATCCATTGATTGTCTGGGAGAGAGGAAGAGGAGAGGAGAGCTTGTAGATCACTAGCCTCATCCCGGCCTCTTCCTCGCTCCTCCCACCACTCAGTTCGTCAAAGGTCAACTACGTGTGGAATGGAAAATAATCTCACGATACTGAGAAATTGGGCTGTCAGAACGGTCTCTCTCTCAAGAATCTGTCTCTTCATTCCGCAAAGCTCACTCATGGACAAGAGTTCGAAATACGGGTCGCCGTCTCTTCATTTTACACACTCTCTTACCGGTCATGGAGACGAGAGAGTGTGTGAAATGAAGAGACGGCGACCCGTATTTCGAACTCTACTCTGGACGAGAGACAGTAGGAGGCGTGAAGAGGTGGATTCCGCGCCCGTCACCCATTGCTTACAAACGTTTAGCACGTAACTAGAAGTAACGCAATCACACCGGCGCGGCGTTTTTAATGGCATACACGTTATGCGTGCATTTTCCTCGCAAAGGGACTAGGATATTTGACATCTTGATACTAACGACAAAAACGCCTTTCAGGGTCGTTCAACGAATATTCCGGTGTTCGACGATGAAGGTTACTACGGAATCTGACCACTTGAACAGTAGCGAGCAGAGACGGAGAGTGAAGAGTGCGGATAGGAGATCGTAATTAGAGTTGCTGGAAGGAAGAATTCGTATCTTCATTTCACGTAATCTCTCTCGTCACTCTGACTGCCGAGACCTGACAGCCCTAATCGTAATTGCTGGCATTGCCCACCAAATGTCGGTAATGATAAAGGAATTTCTATGATTTATTTCGTTTGAATGATTAAAGATTTGTAAGTCAATCTAGAGACACTACCTTCGAAACCACTGTAGTACTCATCACACCGTTAGCTATTTGGTGTGATTGATTTTAGAGCAGATCAAACTACTAGGTTACTTTTTTTTCAAAATTGCTCTTGCACTATGATGTAGAATCTCAATGCGTTTTCACTGCGTTGGTACCACTTTGACAAGAGCTGCCGATAATTCCATCACATTGCGGGCATCACGGCAATAAAAAAATAAAAACAATTGAGACCATTGCAGAGTTATGCTTTTGGAGCAATACATCTCATAGTCCCTTTCTCATGGTCCCTGTAAACTAGGATCAAGTCGGTTGTTTTTTTATCTTTCGATCTTTATCTGGTATGTGCCAGTGCTATTGTGAGCTATAATTTTGGATTCCCGAGAAATCGAAGCCGAAAAAGCGCGAAAATCGAGGAATTTGGAGTTGAAACTAGAGGCGCACACTCAAAACCTATCAATACCCACAAACCGGAATCACGCGAATCGCAAATAACAAACTATAACAAAAGAATTATACGACGATGACATCATTCATTACGAGTTGATACGGGAACATGGTTGAGAATACCTTGAACTCTTACCTATGTACACCACCAAGCGTGGTCGTAAGTACTCCGACTGTTAATTTGACTGTGTTAATTTGAAGCAACGCAACCTTTGCCTTTATGTTGAACTTCTAATCTCTATGTCTACCCTCTGGCTGCGCTACTCATCTTTACAGTTTCGGATTGGACATCGGATCCATGTGGAGCCTTCCGATTTCATCGATTGCAAGATCGTCAGTATTCACTACATTCACATTAGTTTATTTTGACATTACACCCCTGTCTACATATTTTCTCTGGTGAAATTTTATATGCGAGCAATTGATGAACTTGCACTGGATGTGCAATTATATATTCTTATTTCTGCTAATTGTCGTTTGCGCTCGATTTTGATTCGAAAATTAAATGAAATCATATTTCTTGCTCTTGTTATACGCGTTTTTTTTGCAGACATTATCGCTCAGAATGCTGCGGTTTCGTAACGTGGATTTCTCAGAACTCGAAGCGACGTTGCGTGTTGGCATGACGGTGAGGGATTTCAATTGAAATAGATCCATTTTTTTAATTTTTGAGATGTGATTCCGAGAAATTCATCATAATATTAGTATGCAAGCAGCAAACAACGATTCATTATTTCAGTTTATGCTTGGCGATCTGATCTACGTAATTGGCGATGATATGAATTCAAGATTACAATTCAATAAATCGATCATGTTTTCCATTGACACAGGTAACCACAGAAAAGTGGAAGTCCGATTTTATGAAATCATCACTAAACTCACTGACTTTTGGGTGTTCACTCGTTTTTCTTTACGTCTTTCCCCATCTCTCGCTTGTTCCCTTTAAATTTCCGTGATGATTTCAATAAGTTCACTCATCATTGTGTAATTTTTGTATCTTTATTCAAAATACGGGTGATGAATTTGGTGTCATTTCTCCTTAGCGTCAAATTTATGATATTGTGTGGATAAATATCGTAATTATAATTATTAATTTCAGACACATTCGCTATCAAGAGGGTGCACGTGGTCTACCATGTGAGTGTGGTTTTGATTGTTGAGAAATTATGACTTTTTTAAAGTGGATAAAATGCTGCACGAAATGATTTCATTCTCAAGCTAAATGTAAGTAATGTTTATCTCAGGGCTTTGGAATATGGAGGTACAACGTTGACCGAGATTTCGCCGTCGTTAACAAAGGAGTCGCCTATATTTACTACAGCAAACTGAGAGAAATAATTGCGTGTACTGTAGGTAAGCTGCAATACTCATATTTAATCTTATATTTATGTGTATAATCAGAATAAATCAGACTTCGAGAAAAAATATGTATTATGCGAAACCAGCAGGGGACGCGCGCCTTCGGCGCGCTTCGCGGCTGGATGACGCCGGGTTATATGCTTAGTTGGGTTGTGCGGACATGTTCCCGTCATTTCGAACATTCTAGAAGCCGCCGGACCTGTCCCCATAATTTTTGAACATTTTAGAAGGTTCTGGAAGTTTCCTCTCAATTTCGAACATTCTAGAAGGTTCTGATACGTTTTCGCGGTAATTTGGTTACTGTAGGGTTACGGTAGGTATACGGTAGTCAGGGTTACGGTACTTGAGGTGGGGGGGGGGGGGCGCCCTACTTGTTTACACTTGTTTCCTCTGCGTCTCTGCCCAGAAAGAGTTTCTCTGGCACTCTCGCATAGGCGAACAAACACACATACTCTGGTTTATCGTGACCAGTTGCTGACCAGTTGGGGTGGGCGCAGTCTGCGTCAATCATTTGCTAACAAGTGGTCTGACCAGTTGCTAACCAGTATCCTGACCAGTTGCTCGCGTTCCCTGCCAGAAACTGGTCACCAACTGGTTAACAACTGGTCACGAGAAACTAGAGTACATGCACAGGGAGGACACTCTCCTTTATTAAGGAGTAATGATTATCAGGCGCTAACGATAAAAATTTAGTGGGCAACGAATTTCACTGGAGGATTGTATCGACGTACGGAAAGCCCGAAGCGGCCCTATCTGTATCAACAGGCGCTGCCTTCAGTATGTTTTCTTCAGAATTCGGTCCTTTTTCACGAAATTTGTTTAAGATAATTCTGCAAAATACGCCATGATTGCGTTTGATAACGGCAAGATGCACAAATATGAGCTGGATCTGGAAACGATGAAATGGGATCGAATGCCGACTTTATATGATGAGGTACCGTTGCCAAACCAATCGCATCTCAAATGTATGAAAATCAATCTTTTTTCTATTCTTTAGCCAACAAATTATTACACGCATTCATATTGAACTAACCTTAATTTTATAGAGCAATGACATCCGAGCGCAGGACTCGAGCTACCCTGAATTCGTGAACACTCACTTTTTTGCGACTCCCACAAAGTTGCATGGATTCCACAATTTTCATCGTGGCGGTCACAAGGTTCGTGATTATTGCTCTACTCTGAAGCTTGCATCTTTCCTCAGAAAGTGTTCCTCAGAAAAATTATAATATGTGAAAATGAAATCCGCAGACTAATTATTCAAGTGAGACCAAGGATAATAAAAAAAGTGCAGGTGTGTAATCGAAATTCGACCCGTTGGTCCTTTGTTCAATACGACAAAAGATTCTACGACCCTTATTGTGGGACTGTCTGTGAGTTGTCTTGATCAATATAATTATTTTTATTTCTGAAAAGGACAATCAAGTTTTTTTCTATGATGTTTTGTTTTCTGAAACATACTTATTTAGTTTCGCACAATGACTCTTCTTTTCAGTCGTCGCTCAGAACAATTTGTACTCGATCAAAGAAGATGTAAAAGAAGAGAAAAACGATGATGGCAAAGCGATCAACAAAAAGCATGTTCTTGTGTTGCATCAATTCGACGAGGAGAAAAATCAATGGAAAAAGGTTAGTATTCGTGAAAAAAAGCAATCAGCTGCTCTCAGTCCTCAAGATATACTGAAAATGGTGACTCCTGAATTCATATTTGTTTTCGGCTCTTCATGTTGATAAGATATCTACCTATAACTTAAATTAGATACATCAAAGTGGATCTCTAAAAGAGAGAGACAGATCACCCATCACATCTTTACAGATTAGCGAGTGCGCAGCTACAGGGGAGAGAATGTATCTGAGACAATCAAAAGTTATTGTGAACGGATCGAGAATATACATTATCGGGTGAGAAATTCGATTGAATTCACGCTTCTCGTAAGGTTCTCATTCAGAAATTGATGAATTAGTTCGTACTGGGAAATAACCGCTGTGGGTCGGGGGTTTTTTTACACATAATAATAAATATACTTCTTGCAGGTCATTTCTCGAATGCTTGATGGTCTTCGAACTGAGTGAGTTATATCCACCCTTTTCAAATGACTCTCATTTCACTATTTATCCGATCACATATCGTGAGATTATTTCCCATTCCACACGTAGTTGACCTTTGACGAACTGAGTGGAGGGAGGAGGGGAAGAAGCCGGGATGAGGCTAGTGATCTACAAGCTCTCCTCTCCCCCATCTCTTCCCTTCCTCTCTCCCAGACAATCAATGGCTCGCTAACCAGCACATTGAGTTTGCTGAGCATTTGAAACGCACTATACATGACGTTATTTCAGGACCAACCCTTGTCGACCACACAATGGCCTCTCTTTTCTTGCAAAACGAGGAAAAAATGCGTCACTTCGCATCGATTCTACCTCGGACACTTGCGTAATATTTCAATCAACTTTGTTTAGAAAAAGACCTAATCTCAAATAAACAAAAAAAGTTTTAAAAAGTTTTACAGGAGTCAACTCATACGGGATACTTCATTTGATCACTATTTCGACGAAGATGAGGAAATGTCAGATTTATTTTATGACGAAGAAGAAGAAGAAGAAGAAGAAGAAGAAGAAGAATAATCGGACTTCTCTCGATTCATAATTGTTTTCAATGGGAATAAATTCATCTGTTTTGTGATTGTGATACAACAAACTGTATTTTTAAAGCGTAGAAGCTGAAGCGGAATTGGGCTCAAGTCATTTAAGCAAAAACTGTTCAGGTTGGAAGGGTGGACTATCCGTTGATTTTCTTGTTATGAACAACACTTTGATTTTCATTTTCTTTTTAATGATTTGCCATGGTGAAACGAAAAATAACTCTTACCTTTAGACAGCCGAAAGGAAAGTAACAAGCTGTGGATAGGAGATCGTAATTAGAGTTGCCGGAAGGAAGAATTCGTATCTTCATTTCACGTACCCTGTCTCGTCACTCTGACAGGCGAGACCTGACAGCCCTAATCGTAATTGCTGGCATTGCCCACCAAATATCGGTAATGATAAAGGAATTTTTATCATTGTTTTCATTTCAATGGCAAAGGCTTTTTTATTTCATTCTAGAGACACTACCTTCGAAACCACTATAGTACTCATCACACCGTTAGCTATTTGGTGTAATTGATTTTAGAGCAGATCAAACTACTAGGTTACGTTTTTTCATTCAAATTGCTCTTGCACTAAGATGTAGAATCTCCTTGTATTTTCACTGTGTTGGTACCACTTTCACAAGAGCTGCCGATAATTGCATACCAGAGTCGCTTCCTCTAATAGCCTGCTGCTAGAGAAAATCTGCCTTTTTCAACATTACGACGTGTTTTCGTCTCAAGTCATAGTGCTACTGTACAACTGTCATTCCGTTCTCAGTAGTAGAAGAGCAAAGACAGCAATTGGCATACCTTTCCCTGTGTTGTATCTACCACGATTGGTTCTCTCACTCATCGCACAGAACCAGCGAAATGTCTTTCACCGCTGCGCTCATCGCAGGTAATTTACAAACTTTTTTTTTTAGTTTTCTTTTTAAAGTGTTGATTCAGGCCACACAACCCTCGGCACCATCTCAATAGTCATCAACTCTTTCCTCTTATTCACAATAATTGTCGTCACGGCAAAACCGTCGCGTTCCTATGCCATTCTTATGGGAGCAACGGCGCTGTGGGACCTGATTGGATCGTTTTCGGGCATTAGTTGCATGTCGAGGTAAATTTTGCATTTTGTATGTATCGTACACCAAAAATCCAAAAAAAAATTAATCGATTTTCAAAGTGAGCATCTAACATTAGAACTGTGAAACACAACTTTTGCAGTAGAACTTCGTCGACGAATTTTGGTTTGATTCGTCTTGTCTATTACAGATTGATGACGCTAGAGCAACATGTGATATTGATCTGTCATGGACCTTGTCGATTCGTTTCCACTCAACTGTGCTTCCTTTCATACGGCATGTTTTTGGCTAGTGCAAATGCTACGGTGGGTTTTCTCATCGAGCTTTCAACTAAAAGGGAAACGAAGGTTGTTATTAGCCACTTTTTTCGCTACTTTTTATCCAAAATTGCAAGTGTTGAAAGTGCGATATCGGTGCCATTACACCCCTTCTTTCGATGGAATGGTTGGAAGGTGAGAGGGTAGTTTAGAACAGTTTCGAATGGAGATCATTTCGAATTGACTACCCTTATAAACTACTGGAATTTTTAATATGAAATCTACGCAAATTTCTTCCAGTATTACACAACACTGGCCTCTTTCATCGCAAGGTTGATAATTCTGAAAAGAGGATCGATAAGCAAAGCAACGGCACTAATATTGCTATTGGTGTGCGTGATTTGGCACACCGTAGCGTTCTTTGTGAGCAATTGTAATGCATTTTTTAATAGTCGATGCATTGGCAGGCAATTTTTGGGAGTTCGCAAGTCCCCGACGAGGTCGCATCGTCTATCGTTGCTCGTACTGTTCCAGAATATTCATCAGAAGGAGCCATAACGGGTAATAGGGACAACTTTTTCACGTAAGCAAACTCTTCCACAAATCGCGTAGCCATTCCAATAGTAAACAAGTGTGAAAAAAGACTCCACCGAACCCGCAGACTAAATTGTCTATCTAATCATCCAATAATTCATTCCAGCCACGGGTCACATCTACTCTTTCGCCGTTGCGTACTCGCTCATTCAAGTTTGCGTTATCGTATTACCTGTTTACATCGTTATCTGGAGCTTGAGGTGAATCTTTGGTTTCTAAAGTGGTAAAATAGTTTCAACAGGCTTGCAACCGTTCGGAGCCTCAAACGAAAAGCCAGTTTGATGAGCACTTCGACATTGGTCAATCATAAACGGATAGTGAAGGCAATAAACATGTAACAATCCGAAATTTATGTTTTTTTTTAAGATTCTCACTCTTCAATCATTAATACCATTCATTCCGGCCTTATGTGATATTGTGTTCATTCTAAGGCAAATATTGAGCTTGCGGAATCCTCTGCTAGAGACGTCATCTTTGCTGGTAGGAAGGAAAGCAAATCTCATCATGAGGAATAGTTCAGCTACTCGAGCTCTCCACCATATTCAGCCCTATTATTGTATTTGTGCACCTTCCAGCATACCGTAGGTGAGTATTTGGGCTTACCGGGGAAAATGTTAGCTGTGATAAATGTTCTGAATTTAGAGCAGTCGAGCGGTTTTTCCGTTGTTGGACGGTGAAGATTAATGTCTCGGAAAATTTTGTTAGTAGCAGCGATCAGCGAAGAACAGAGCAGAAAGTGAAGAGTACACAGATGATAACTTAGATTATATTTTTATTCAGTTTGTTGTACATTCATATCCTCAAATAGAGCTGTAAATTTGGTTCTTGATTGCTAGGGAAGACGAAAAAAGTTGGTAATTATTTGTCAATTTCATTCAATTCAATAAAGCATTGCACTATACGTACGTAAATAATGCGTGAGAAACAAATATAATGTCTTCATCATCGGCTGTTTATTTTTCTGCCGTGACATCACAATGTGCGCAAAGTGATGTTATTTGAAACGTGAGGCCTTGAGATAGCCTCACTCTGATTTGTAGCGACTGAAAACTGAACAAGTCTAATAAAAGCACATCTCACACGCCTGACAATTTTCTCACTATAATTAGAGTGTGATCTTTGATTTCTCTTGTTTCATGTGTATTCAGTAGATTTTTTTCGTGCACATGATTGACAATGGCGACTGTCTAATTATTAGTCAGTGTAGAGCGCGCAATGAGCGTCTCGCTTCGAAAGTTAAAAACTGCATGGAATTGGTCTCAAGTGACAATGATAACGAGTAGGCATCTTGCAGGAACAGTCAGACGTGTTAGTATGTTGATTCAACGTATCTCTAGAGATGTCTTCGTTACACAATTGAACAAAGCTAAAACGACAGTTATTTGGCAAGTTATCTTTAGAGATTCGACTGGTTATCTTTCATTTTTATCATGCATTATTTTGTGAGTCCTCGGCAAGAATTTATTCACACATTCCGTATCCGAAAAGCAGAACTTTGATCCTCCGAAATGAAGCTATCACTTTCACAAGTTCAGGAAAGTTAGATAGCATTTTAAAAGTGAATTCACTGTTGAATACACTTAAAGAACTGTTGTAATCTTATGCAGTTTTCTGACAGATCTTCAAACTAGGTTATTTTCATTCACCCCTACGCATACTGCGGCTTCATTGCTATCAACAGCAATGGGCCATCGTGGGTTCGAGAGAGATCATGATGGTCAATGCGCAGAAGCAATTCAACAAAGCTGTACCTGCACCTACTCTCACCACCAATTGTAAGGTCAATTCGACCAGGGAGTTTATGTACACCATGGAAGAGATTACTACGGATCGAGAGACGTAGTCTGCATTAGAGTGTGCAATACGTGTCGCCGTCTCTTCATTTCACATACTTACTCTCGCGCCTCGCTGACCGGTGAGAGAGCACGTAAAATGAAGAGACGGCGACCCGTATTGCCCACTGCATTCTGCACCGTCTGCATCCGACAGTACGAACCTATATCGTAAAAAATAAACCGTTCCGCATTTTCCGATTCCTATCGTTCATTTCGACTTTTGACTAGAGGGTCTCCTGCCCTATCTTTTGTTTCTAATCGTTTCCTAGAGGCAATAGTAGCACCTACTGAGAAAATGAGAATTTTAGTATCAATCAATAATGAGCTAGCGAATAAAACGTTCCGTATTATGCGCTAAACACCGTAGCGTGTCCGCTGAGGATTTGAATGTTACGATAGTGCGTACAAAAGCGTGTGACCGCGTGTGATACTTGCAGAATTTTGCACTAATGATCAAATATTGTTGTCTGTGCTACATTAACACCCCGTATGTGCACTATTACCTCTAGTACAACCCACCTTCGTTAGTTTCTGCATAAAAAGAGCTATTCACGCGGCAAGTCTGAGCTTATGTAATTCGAGAACATCTATTTAGAGTTCGAAATACGGGTAATCGTCTCTTCATTTCCCACACTCTCTCGTCACTCTGACCGGTGAGAGAGTACGAGAAATGAAGAGACGATTACCCGTATTTCGAACTCTACATCTACTGTTGTCTAAGCTATTTAAGTAATGCGAATGGGATTCTCTCTAACATTACTGCTAAGCAGGCCTTTCAGAATTGTTTGTACCTCGCATGTGCGCCACGCGCAATGTGTTTCATTTGTGTCTGGGCTAGCGTCTGGAATAAGCAGGGCGAGTTTCAAGTGTCTTTCTGCAACATCAGGAAGCGCAACTCTAGGTTCCTGGTTAGTTTCATCGGCCACGCTATTATTACCCCCATTTGCCTTCCTTCTTGCGCAAGTCCACGGGTGAGTCAATCCCGAACGCACATTCAGCATAGCTCACTTTCGTAGCATTTTAGTCCTTGTGATTGCGCGAAAGTCCGTGAGATTATGTGGGAATATTCCGGGCGTTTGTCGTAATCAGCCCAAGTAGTACGGATTCTTAGTGGTGACCAGTCGGATCGTGAGAGCAATCGTCCCGTCTCTACGTTTCGCCTTATCTCTCGACAGTCAGAGAAAAGAGAGAGCACGGCGAAATGAGAGAGACTGATCATTCAGTCGGATCGTGAGAGCCTCCAACCTACTTCGGCGAATTGCGCTCTGCCTTCGTGCGAATACACCCGAAAAAGTGGCTTACTCAGCTACTGAAAGGCCACATTCAGCTACAAACTACGAAAACAGACATTATGCGAAGATGCATCATGCAGACAGTATTGTGCATTTTTAATTGTCTGGGGATCATTATTTGTGACGGTAAAGGGACTGTTTCTGCATTTGGAAATTGGTTGATTCAACGATGTTTGCTCGCAGACTTTTACGTAAAGACCCATTCCCGATATAGAATCATGTTTTGAGCTGTTTTCGACGAAGTACCCTATTCAAACCTTCCCCTAGAAGTTCATTGTCATCAAAATAGTACATCTGGGACGAGGATCTCGCTCTCTTCATTTCATGCTGTCTCTCAGATCAGCAATACGAGAGAATGCGGGATGAGGGGAGGGACAAACGAGAAAAATGCCAGCATATTCCCGATATTCTCAGTACGATATGCTCAAAGAACGCATCTCTTCATTCTGCTTTCTGTCGTTCTCTATCTCTCGAGAGATAACAGAGCCTTACTGAGTACGAAGATCCCAATCCCCTCCATTATGATGTTTCCCCCTGTAGGCAATATGCCTTGAATCAGGATAAATGTATGTATGTACCGAGTACTAGATAGATGTTGCCAATGTGACGCGCCAGTCACCTCAGTACATTGTTCTTCAGTGAATCTTCCCAGACCTTTGAATTCTTTGATTTTTCCAATTTTTGTCACGTGTCTAATCCTAGGTCGAGTCTCTAGTGCAGTTATAGCTCATTAGTGAAAAAGTCCTGATAGCAAATGTCGGGCAGTGCTTGAAAAACAAGTACTTGGCCGGGGTGCCGGCTACTACCTTTCCCAGAGCAATGTGACGTCATCGATATGACTCTCTTCATTTCACTCAGTCTCTCGCACTGTTTGACCACCGAGAGAGCGCGTGAAACGAGGAGAGTCCGTCCAATGCTCAGAAACGGCTGCACTCCCACGGTCGATGAATCTTGTTTTCCTGGGCTCCGTCGCTGTTCCCAGACCACAGGCCCGGCCCCCTGAGGATCAACATCCTGTCTGGGCGTATTTCATGATAGTCCATTTCGGAAATTCTGGAGCGATTCACACAGACTCCTTCGCTTTGCGCTTTTTGCACTTTTTCCCTTGCATGCGTTGGAAAATCAGGAGAAAATGTCCATTCTTCGTCAAATTTTGTTCACTTCTTGACCGATTTTAACGACAGCTCTTGATCTCTTGATTTTCCGATTTGAAAATTAATTATTACGCTTTTTAGATGAACTATACGCTACTCATTATCATCTGCCATTCTGCGATAGCGAGCGTTTCGTTCTCCATCAATTTTGTGTTATTATTCTCGGTTAGTTTGTTTTGGACCGCAAGACTGAACGAAATCGATCCATCGATGCATCAGGCCTTTGTAAGAGTTGTCTGAAACTCATCTCATTTTCATTCATTCGGATTTTTTTGCGATTAGGGTTTTCTATTCCAAGTGACTGGTCCATGTACCTGCCTACCTCGGGTGAAACATTGAGTACACATGAGTGATTTAGGTAAATTTACAATGATCGAGGGGGGAGCCAATTTCGCTTTTATTTTCGAATTACCTGAATTATTTCCTTCAGATGGTCGTCTTCACTCCCCGCTCCTCCCGTCCCTTCACCATCCTCATGATCTTCCACACCGTCATGGATATATTGAACACGCTGTCATCGTTTAGTAGCATGTCAAGGTATGGATATTGTGTTGTTGTGATCAACCCCATTCGACCCTGCCGAAAACCCATAACCTAACCCATAGTCTTCCCTATCCCGATTCCACACTGTCATGGACATTTTGAATACGTTGTCATCGTTCAGTAGCGCATTGGGAATTGACTTGGGAACCAGATATTGCAACCCAATTCGACCCTGCCTGAACCCTAATCCATAGTCTTCCTAAATCCTATTCCACACCGTCATGGATATATTGAACACGCTGTCATCGTTCAGTAGCATGTCGAGGTAGGGCTATTGTGTAGAGACCCCGGTGTGATATCCCGACTCGACCCTGCCTCGAATCTATTCTTTATCCGAATTCCACCACACAATCCTCCTACACTCTATTCCTAACCCATATAGCCAATCTTCCTAAATCCTATTCCACACTGACGTGAACATACTCAACACGCTGTCCTCGTTCAGTAGCTTGTCGAGGTATTGTTTTTTTGATAGGACACCCTCGAAACATTGGTTCGGCCAGTGGCTCCAGCGATTTGTAGAATACGTGAAACTCAACGGATTATGCCATCGACTTTTCAACAATAAAAAACCCCGACAGAACATGAAAATGAGAGCGACTAGTTCCGAATTGTAAATTTCACCCTTCAGAATCCTCCTTATCGACTACCATCTCGTATTCATCTCTCATGGACCGTGCCAGTTGCTGTCCACGCAGATCTGCTACATGGGCTACGGCGGATATCTGACGACTGCGAGTGCGGTGGTTAGTTTGAGCGTGTCCTTAGGCGTCCTAAGGCGTCCTTAGCTGCCCTTAGTATGTTCTTAGAAGGTACTTAGAAGGTATACTTAGAAGGTACATTGCATAAAAAATCTACAGCCAAATCGTTCGCGTTCCCATGTTAAAGTTCAGTGGCTGGTGTACAACGAAACTGTTTGCAGTTCCACACCAACGTGCAATCCTTCCTTGCGCGGTACTTCATCCTGAAGGATGGCAGGGTTACGAGCAGGAGGGTAAGTGGAGAAACTTTGGATAGTTTTTTTCTTACGAGCAAGAATGAGCGAAACTGAAATCTGCAGAGGCAATCGATTAATCATAGATTAATGAAACATATTTCAATTTGTTCATATTCTTCACATATTTCACCACTCAATCCTCGATTTCTTGGTCGTATTCGGGCGGTGGGAAGTATACCCGGAAATGCGGCGTCGGTTCTCTGATCGTTTATTACCTGCAGGTGCTGCTTCAACTGGGATTGCTGGTCGCACCTCACGTTCTTGCGCTGTGTGTATGTGAACTTTGTCTTGCTTCTTCCCACCTCCCCATTTCGCACGATCTCTCGTTTGGCCTGCCCTGATAGTAGAGTTCGAAATACGGGCTAATCGTCTCTTCGTTCCTCGTACTCTTCCACCGGTTAGAGTGACGAGAGAACAGGCAGAGACGATTACGCGTATTTCGAACTCTACTTGATAGGGGACAAAAAGATTTTGCTATCATAATTCACCTACGCAAGATCAGGTTCTCTTCACCATCTCGCAAAAGCCGGACTCTGAAGCTAGGTCGCTAGTGGAAAAATTCGTGCCACAGTACGCGAATGAGACTGTGATCACAGGTAAAGAATGTGTGGATTGCTGTAAAATTAGATAGTTAAATATGTTTTTTCAACGAGAAAGATACTAATATTTGTCGATGCAATTCAGCTATCATACACCATTGAAACATATTCCAGCCTCGGACACGATTTTCTCGGTGGGAATAGCCTACACGGTCATTCATACCGTATTCCTCGCGTATCCCGTGTATTTCGTCATCTGGAAACTACGGTAGGCTATCGATTATCGATCCGTCTCTCAATTGCGTGTGATCTCTAGCTGGTCAGAGAGGGTGAGAGAGTGTGCGGAATGGAGAGAGACAGCGATTGCAGGAACAAGACGATCAATACGCTGAAGGAGAAGTCGTCGAACATGAGCGTGAAGACGAAGGCGCTGCATCAGCAGTTTGTGAAGGTTCGTTTCGCATCCATGGAAATGATTAGTTTTGCAACCGCCAACCTTCAACGATCGAATTTCGGCCACCTCATTGTCATTAGCAGAATGACTGAAACATATTTCTCCGGCGTTCACAACCCCCTGAACAACCCATCGCGCCCCTCATCTCAGCCCTTATACCACGGAAGGTGAAGAAAATGGCACGATGGTGATGAAACGAGGGCTGTCAGGATGAACTCATCCAACTCTATCACTGATCAGAGTGACCAGATAGAACGTAGATCGAAGAGACAAATTCATCCCCTCATAAGGATAGTTTTCCTGTTAGGACACTGTTTTCCCCCTAACATGCATTTGAAATGTACTCTTCGCTCGGACAGTCTCGTGGCTCCATCAAGTCAGACGACCTTCAGGTGCTCACCTTGCAAGCCGTCACCCCTCTTCTGCCCGTCTCCAGTGGATCCCTATTCGTGTTCACCCAGTTGATACAGGTCTACAACCCGTTCCTCGAGGCATCCATGCAGATGGTAACCATTCTACCCTGTTTTCCTCTAACAATAATCTGTAATCCATTGTGCTCCGCGGCTCATGATCGCAATTCAGAATCAGAATTGGGTTTTTGAGCTGTCTTTGATCGCACAATTACAAAACGTGAATCTCATTCGGCTATGAACACGACCCTCTACTCCTCCGCATTCAAAACCGTCATGGCACGGTGCCAATGCCAAATTGGCGGCGCGGTAAGACTCGCGGCGAGACTCACCACCTATTGCAAAATCAGGCCCGTCAGGCAAGAAATGCGCGAAATTAAAGTGCTGGAAGAAAGCCAAACACAACTGCCCCCAGAAAATACGGTAGAAAGCCCAAACCTACAGTACATATCTCGGAAAAAAATGCCGAAATTTGAATTTGGCTATTGAACGGAAAGATGACCGCAGTTTGGAATGGTTCTCCAAGTGCGAGCCGCGTTGGCCAAATTGGCGCGGTGGACGGCGTTTTTGGGAGAGCGAATGCGGAGGAGCGTAGGAGTTTGGAGGGGCGTGTATGAAGACTGTCTGAAACACGCACCACCCTTTACAGATAGCGGAATTCGCAGCGGTAATCAGCCCAATCGTGGTGTTTTACAATATCCCCGCCTACAAGAGGTACCTACCGAAATCAGGCAGCGGTGTCAAACAGAACAGGCATTTCAGAGTGGTGCTCAGCTTTCTTCATTGCAAGCTGTCCCGTCTATCAATGCTACCGGTCGAAACTTCCGTCCACACCGTTCATACCGCACAAAGTAGAGTGCCCTCGAGCATTGTTAAAACAAAAATCAATACTATTTGATCAGCGATGCCCCCGTTGTCCCTATTTTATGTGTAGCCCACTGTCTTTCCTTGTTTCTTCCTCCGTTTCGATCTAGTTGTTTAGTTTGTCCACGATAAATGGTCCCAGTGCATGCAAAACACCACAGTAAGCACAGAAGAGAGAACACTCGATGGTATGAAAACAGGAGAAAAAAATAAAACCAAAAATATAACAAGTAATCCAGTTGTAAAGACAATTGAAAGGAAGATGCAACGAAAAGAATTTCAACATCACACTCTCTTCATTTGCTGTACTCTCTCACCTCGGCACATCGACACAAATGCCTTTTGTGTGTTTTCCTTATTTCGTGGTGTGGTCGGTGTACTGTAGCTTCCGAGAGGATTTCCACGTCGTTTCGCATTTCCGAATCGTTTTTCGCACTTTTGCCTTTATTTTGCTTCCTCTAATGTTCCAGGCCCCTTCGGTAGTCCATCGCGCATCCGTCTAGGACTTGCTTGTAATTCTCACTCTCTAATAACCATCGTTTTTCGCCCCTTTCGCGCATTGCTCTTCTTTGGGCTTGTTCTAATTTTGTTACAGTTCTTTTACATTTATTTTGATTTAAAATTCAATATGCAGGGCAGCAGAAGAGTGATGGCGGCTGCTGGTGAGGAGCGGGCCGCCGACCTCATGCTCAAGTGCGTCGAGGAGGGCCGCGTCGACGTGCTGTGCAGCATCCTCTCGCAGCTAAGTTCGTGTTTCCTCGACATACACGAAAAAGCTAGTGGAAACCTACCTGGAATTTGAAAACATATGCCGCATTTATGGTTTTCATTGACAAGGCATGTTACTTACGATTCGCAAACATATGCCGCATTCACAGAATTAGTCGATTTTCAAGGTCTTTTTCATAAAAATACCCCGCATTCGTAGGATTTTGAAACATAACTTTTTCATGTATGTTCCTCGATTGATATGCTCCGTTTCGTCCACTTATAAATAAATTATCACAGTAGTCTACACCCGTAATTCTTCTCCTTCGCACCTTGAAATTTAAAAAGTAACTAGAGCTTAATGTGGCTGAGTCGATGGTGCAACGGTTTTGCACAACTTTCAATGTCCTATCTTCTTAGAGATTGTTGTAGTTTGTATTTAAAAGTGGTTTTCCAGAGGACAAGCCCGACTTCCACGAGCAAGTGGACATTGTGTGCTGCAAGGACGGCTCGCTGTTGCACCGAGCCGTCGCGCTCAGTTAGTTTTATATTTATTATTGATCATTTTATTATTACTCCATTTCTACTCCACTTTGCTCGCGTTCCTCGTAATCATGTTGTTTCTGCCTGCCCACCTACTTGCTATTCACGCGCCGGCGGTTTTTGTGCCGCTAGAACTAGGCTCGGGAACTAGTTTGAAGCGCGGGGAACTTCAATTGAAATTCAACGATATTAATATTTAAAACATTAATTAATACATAATCACTGGCCTAGCAGTGATATCCCGCATGATAGGGCGTATGTACGCTGATTACCGGGATCATCTTTACCTGTACATTTAAATAAATATTAATTTAAGACTCGACGGACGCGGTGAATGCGCTGCTCGCGAACGGCGTCAATCCGTGCGTGCAGTCGGATGGAGGAAAGACGGCCTACCAGGTGAGTACGGCTTTCAGCAATCAGTAACATCACGAGGCCTGGCGAGGCTTTCGATATTGAGAACAAGTATTGTGCCCAGATAGCGAAATATCTCGCGTTTGTATGTCCTGCTCTAGAATTTTTGAAAGTTTTGTTCCAATTTCATATTTGTGTTTCAAGTATTCGCTAAAAGATGATGTGCTCATTTATTGCAATGCGAACGGGAGTGGAATCACTATGCATAATTTTCGTCGGTATCATATAATGGAAGAAAACAATACTTCTTTATTTAAATTATTTTTAATTGTTTAGTGCTGCAAGTCGGACGCGGTGCGCAACGCCTTCGTGCAGGAGGTGCTCAAGGCGATCACGCTGTCCAAGTGAGTTGCGGGTTTCATCCGTCTTTAACATCTCGTTGATAGGAATTGGAGCAATTAAAGTGGGGAAATCCTTGAGAAAAATAATCCAAGTGAGTTGCGGGTTTTACTTTCATTTTGTATTTTGAAGGAAATAGTTCAACACAATGATTATGCTTTGTTAGAAATGACAAATATTAATCCAAGTGAGATTGTTGTTGCAATGCCGTTGTTTGTCTTGTAGATTTTATAATTGAGCATTTATTAAATGGCTATTGAGGGCATGTACAAAGTCAAACTTTCTGTCTAATATTAAGAGATATTGGTGTATCAACGTCGTTTGATTTCTCGAGTGTAGCAAAAAAAGTATTCGTAGGTTGACTGGCAATTCAATTTTGTACAATAGTTGTTTTTTCCTTGTAAGTTTATGTTTCAGCGTTTATACTAATACTTGTACTTCATACCAATACTACTAACATGGTCTGGTGGCCGGTCCGGTTCCATAACGTTCGATCGCTGCAGCAATGGTCGCCTCTGCCAGCTGATCTCCGCTTGTAGAAAAGACCACTGCTAATTACCAACCCTATCACTATCACTTATTAGGAGGGGCTCATTCTGCATGTACATTTTGGGCCAAAAAAAGAGAGAACATCCCCATATTTATTCATTATTATGTTCCTGATTGCAGCAATGGTCGCCTCTGTCAGCTGATCTCATATATGAACGACCATTCCTAATTACCATGCCTATCGCTATCACCTATTAGGGAGGGGGGGGGGACAGTGTATGTGGAAAGTTTGGGCCAAAAAAAAAATGAAAAACTTATCATCCTATTCCTCCTTGCAGCAATGGTCGCCTCTGTCAGCTGATCTCGTCGGGCATTCCCGTGGACGCCGTCGACTCGCCCGCCTCGCGCAACACGCTGCTCAATTGGGCCGCCGACTTCTCGACCGTCGAGATTGTCAGGTGAGATGAGGGGAAGGTGCAGCTTAGACGCGCCGGGTTAGAAACGTTTGGGGGGGGGGAATGGGAGGAGTTGTGGAGTGGCCACCGTGGCGATTGTCAGGTGAGATATAAGACACTTTTGAAACGCGAATCAGGGAGGATGTACCAAGAAATGATGATGATATTTGGTATCTACCGAGATTGTCAAGTGAGGTGAAGGGGAGATGAAGCCGGAATCAACAACGAACGGGTCCAAAAATCTAGATGGTAGTGGATCTCGAGGTTATTCGATTGCACCAGGTGATTAGGCGGTGCAGCGAGTGTTCGTTTGTGTGCTTGCTCCTATTTAATAATGTAGTATAAATAGTGCTTCTCTATATTTCAATTATTTTATACCATTTTATTGATCATCACAATTCTTATTTGATTTCTCTCCAGGTGTGTTTACGGATCATTGTGTGATCATAGGGAACTGTTTCATGCGGACAGTGATTCCTGAAGGTTTTTCATAAAAAAATGAAAAATCTTGAAAAGAGAGCGGGCGAGTTAATTGCGTATTTGCATTGCGTATTTGCTACCGTAACCCATCACATCGGCTCACGTCTTTCCTCTCAGGATTCGATGCTCAATTTCATTTATCTCACTAGGCGACTTGACGGTTCAGCACCTATAGATTATTTAATGTCTCATATGTCAGCCGATTCTGTCCAGGATTTGCTACTTATCACAATATTATCATTGCATCCTCCCTAAAATATGCTTGATGGTATATTATTCGATTTCGCTACAGTACCCAATCACCCCTATTCACATTATTCCTCTCAGGATTCGATGCTCCATTTCATTTATTTGACTAGGCGACTTGACGGTTCAGCAACTACAGATTAGTTACTGCGTCCAAATTTAACCAATTTCATAATAATATTATATTATCGGGGCCATATTCGTTGGTTGGTATATAATATTATTATTCGATTTCGCTACCGTATACCATCACCCCCATTCACGTCTTTCCGCTCAGGACGCTGTGCGATTCGGGCGCGTCGGTCAATCTGCCGAACACGAAGGGCGAGACGCCGCTGCTGACCGCGGTGAAGCGGGGCGAGGAGGCGATCGTGCGGCAGCTGCTCGCCGCCGGAGCCGATCCCAAGGCGAAGACGGTCAAGGTACGGTAGTATCGATTGGTACGCTTGGAAGGGGTACGGTAGGGTTGGTGGAAATCGATTGGATGAAAGTTATTTATTGTTGGATAACGAAGCGATTGATATGAATATGTGTGTAAACGTGGATCTCGCAGGGGGCTGTTTCTTGCTCAATGGATATTGCTGATCACACCTGCGTACCTCATGTACTTAAGTACACGGCTACCCGTAAAAAAGGTTCTGATAATTGAAAAAGGTCGGCTCCCAGTAAGAAAATGTTGACTTTTTTTGAGCGTTTAGTGCAAAATATGACGGTTTTTGAGAGGAATAGGTCGGCTACCCGTAGAAAAAATTCTAATTATTTGCGGCTACCCGTTCATATGGGCAGCAAAAATTCCAAGTACATACTTGGCACAGGTATGTTGCTGATTGATTATCGCAACAGCACGGATAGACTGGCAATACAAAAATGGGTGCCTTTCCTCACCTGAAATATCGCAGGCATAATATGGGTTTTTTTGGCGTGACGAGTATTGTTGAACATTCAAATCGGGTTGGTTATGGGGCAATGGCTAAACGCAAATCTCGCAGGGCGAGGACGCATTCGAGATCGCGACAAAGAAGGGCGGCGCCCTGCTCCCGCTGCTCAGTGCCGATACGTGAGTTTATTGTTTAATTAATTAATTAATTGGTTAATTAAAATTTAACAAGAAATTGGTATTTTGTGTGATTAGTCAGATCCTGGTTTCACGGTTGTATCACCTTGAGTCGCGCGAGTGGAACGACGATCCTTGGTACATCGCATTTGGATAAAATAAAAGTAATTGACAAATAACTGATTTAGAAATTCGTTTTTTTTTGGGTTCAGAATAGGGATGGCCAAAACTGTCCATTGGGCTGTCTGAGACAGTCGACTGTCTCAAAATTTGGGACAGTGAACTGTCTCAGACAGTCGACTGTCTCAACTTCAAAATGACGATCCATATAATTCCTGTGAAACATATTTTTCATTTTGATTATTTTGACTTTTTACCATTCAATATCGACAGCACAGGACCTTCAAGAATGTTAGAGACATGATACAAAGCTCGTGAGATGAATTTCGTGAATATTTACGTGCTTCTAAACGCTCTAAATACTTTGGGACAGTCGACTGTCCGAAAGCGAGAGATCATTTTTTTCTCGGACTCATTCCTATCTCTAAATTCGCGAGCAGAGCGGTTCGCTCAGACAGTTTTGGCCATCCCTAGTTCAGAACCAGACGTGAATACCAATTGGCTGACTATTCACAAAAATTCCACTTGCTGCATCCCCGGAAAGTTTCTAGTTTCACAGTTCAGCCAAGTTCAGCGTTACTGACTCCGGACTAATGAAACGGTGATTCTTTCTTAAAAAAACGAATATAAATGAAAATTCAATATCTCTTCAGTGTCACCCGGGGCATTCGGCGCACGGCGTCCGTGGAGTCGATGGAGTTCGACCGGCAGTCGATTGTGTCGTGCGAGACAAGCACCGCCGCGCTCTTCAATGATCGGTAAGGGGCTTTGAGTGAGGGGTGAAACACCATATTCATTGGTTGGAGTGGTATTTCACAGAGAATTGTCGAAGTAATCACTGTTGAATGATCGATAAGGGGGTTTGATAAGCTGGGGGAAACATCAACTTTTCTGGTTTTTGAAATATTGGTTTGACGAGTAAAACTTGTGTTTCGTGAGGTAATGAAGTTGAGATGATTCTTCTATTTTCAATTATTGGAAGTTGTTTTGCTCAATTAAAAAACGACCTTGTTCATGTTACAAATACAAATTAACTGTGTGTATGCTTGCAGTTCGGCGGAGTTCAAGTCGGGCCGGCCCGAGTGCTGGACGGACATGCTGTGGCCGCAGCCGAAGCTGGTGCGGGTGAACGGCGCCGCGCGCGCCTTTCAGCTGCCCAAGGATAACAGGTGAGCGCATGCTAGGAGCGACGGGTTAGAAAGGGAGCGCCGGTTCTTGTTTCACAATTTCCTCTAGTGTGGTTCCCGTGAGATTACGTCTAATTTCTTGCTTTTTGTCCGGTTCTGAAGCCACCAATACAGCTAACCGGGATTCAGTAAGAAAATATGCCTATTCAATCTAGTCGCATCCATGTTTCATTCACATCGATAACTCCTCCCCCCTTGCAGGCTGAAGATCTACTTTGACCATGCTGTATTATCTTTGTCTATGTTGTTGGCCCTGGCTTTCTTGTTTCACAGTTTGGACTTGGGGTTCGAGTGTCGTGGTAGCTAATTTCTTCCCTTGTAATTCCAAAGTCACCAATATAACTTCTTTTTTTTTATTTTCAAAAAAAAAATTAAAATATTTTCCAAATTCCAATAATAAACGACAATAAACGCGATATAATGAATCGGATTTACACTACCCATTCACAGTATTAATCTCTGCCCTCCTTGCAGACTGAAGATCTACTTTGACGACTCGTCGGACGGGTGCCCGCGGCGACTGATGCAGGCCATACAGATCTCCGCGCCCCTCCTCAACTCGGCCGGCCTGGAGATGGACTACCGGGGGCACAAGGTACGGTAGGAGGGGGTACGGTAGATGGGTATTGATTATTAGGGATTGAACTAGAGTGGGTTCAAGGTACGGTAGGGGGAAATTGACTGAGCAGGTTGGTGTATCAAGAAGAGCTCAAATCAGTCTTACTTTCGGGAATTTCAATCGCTTACTGGTTTTTATTCCAACATTAACGATATATTGATTCAAAGCTGTTGTAAGATTGAATCCGAGTCATTTGGTTGGAATGTGAGGACTAGGCAATTTGGCGTACCATGTATTGTTCAAGTGCTCTCGTTCGTGAAATTTGCTAGTGTGATCGGTTGTGTCAGCGGAAAAAAGTATTTGAATAGTGTTTGCTAGCAAAGAATGTTTCACTAGGTGAGCTCGCGTGCCTGATATATTACTAGTTCACGGTCTGCGGCGTGTCTTCAATGCTTGCTGCGATTCAGTTGTTCACGTAAACAATTCAATACATTAAAATTTAGCTTACTAAATCCTTATTCAGGCAGCTAACCATGACATGCTTGTAGCTTGTAATGACTAGGCAGTTTGGCGTATCTCGTAGTGTTCAACCGGCCGGTCTTTGGTACTTGTTCAATGGTTGCGGCAATTCATATTCCACAAAAATATTACCTAACTTTCAGACGGTGGACCACGACAAGGAGGACGCCTCGCTGGACGGCCGTGTCACCGTCGGCGTCTGGGACGACCGCCGGAAGAGCGGCGCATACTGTCTCGCGATTGAGGCGGCCGGAATCGAAATTACGGTAAGCTATTGATTTTTTGTTATACCGGGAGCGCTGCAGGGGCGCATTGAGATGACGGTAGATGGGGTTATTGACAATTTAGCGGAAATGGGTCGCTAGGAAAGGCGCCTACTGTCTCGCCATTGAAGCGGCCGGGATCGAGATTACGGTAGGTTGTTATTCAACTCCTGCAAGGACTCGCCCTTCTGTTTGATGATGGTGGCGAATTTTTGCGGTAGAGCAAGGAAATTCGAACTTTTGATTTCCCGGCAGGTTGAGGTTACTATGTGTCCTCAAGTTCGGACGTTAGCCGACTTCGTTGATGGATAGTCAGTCGTGTGCGAGTCGAATAAAAAGTATTAAAACTACTGCGAGATCAGCCCAGCTCACCACATACTGTTACAAGATCGCGAGAATTCGCATATATGTTTCAAGTCCATTGTAAGAGTAATGTTTCCCTTGATCAGGCGTGCGACTACGCGGGCGTCCGCTACGCGATGGCCACCCTCGTGCAGATTGTGCGCCTGCACCGATACGCAGCCAAGCACGTGAGTCGGGGGAGGATTACGGTAGATGTGATTATTGTTTGGTTGTTGATAGTTTTGCGCTGATGCCAAGCACGTGAGTGATATCGATTGACTTGGAGGGGGGGGGGGTTACGGTAGATGGTTATAGATTGATTGTTTGGGGCGAAGGATTACGGTGAATGAGGTTATTGATTAGTTTATGGTAGTGAGTTGGCGATTGATTCGAGGGGGTTGCGGTAGGTGAGGTTATCGATTAGTTCAATGGGCGTTGTATTCCGATGCGCTCCATTTTGGAATTGAGATGCGTACAAATGCGAAAACCTTTGTGCGAACAGTGCAGCCTAGATTGGTCAAGTTAGACACATTTCCCGCAACCGGGCCCCGTGGCATTGGAGTTATACGAAACGATTACCTTCTTCGAACTATATTTTGCATCAATAACTATACTTGACTCGCAATCGGAGAAAACATTTTTTTCCTTGATGAGTTGGGGTTGCATGAAGGAGTTACATTCTTGAAATATGCTCTTGCACCAATCCAGCTCCAGCGTCTGTTGTGATAATAAATAATATTAATGTCGCCAATATATTAATAATATTAATATTAACGTGTAATAATATTAATGATAATGTCTGTGTCGCCCGCCTTCAAGGGCTTCCTGTCCTCTATTTATTGCATGCCCCTTGCAGGCTGCCTCCCAGCAGCAGCAGCTGAACGGGCACGGCGCCTCGCCGCCTCCGACGAGCAACGGCACGTCGTCGTCGCACCACGCGGTGCCCGCGCCGCTCGCCAGTGATCCCGATCAGGTGAGGGTACTGAGGAGACGATGAAACCTCAATGTACAGGGTAGGGGGGGGGGCGGAGGTGCACTATGAGAATATGGAATGTCTGGAGTGATATGATTCCGTAAAAAATGCGGATTTTCATTAGACGATGTACACTATTGCATAGGGATGAGAACGAAAAAAAAAGAAGAAAAAAAGAAAAAAAGAAGAAGAATGAGCGTTGTGTGAATGGTTGCACGAGTCAGTCAAATGTACTGATCTCGGATATTAGATTGTGTTCCGTTGAGATTCTGTGAAAAAAAATATTTAGTTACCAGCTAGCGAGTGATGTCTACTGATAGGGTGAGGAGATTTGGGTCATATGATAGTCATATGACCTTCGTAGGCAAATTTCTTGAACTAATAGCGCATCGATGATGTGACGTTGAACAAAGAAAATCATTCTTACTTGCTAGGCTGAGGTTGCGTGCGGGGAATATCTTTTCTAAATTTCGAATTTATCTGATAGCCGTACTACGTCCATCTCCCAAAACAGTATCAGCCGTGCATTATTCGTTCATGTTCCTATATTGCCCGTAATGATCAGTGACGAGCGCCATTCTCGGACAATTGGACAAAATCGGGGGTTCGACTAAAAACATATTGAAAATCGCGGGTTCTGTTTCCGAAATCGGGGGGTTTTAGGCTTCAAACCCGGATCAAAATCGGGGGTATAGTCCGACAATGATTCCTTTCTTTGCAGTTCTACCTCCCGGGCATCCTCACGAACGGCGACATTCCCGCGCTGACGGTGCGCGACGAGCCGGACCGCACGTTCCGCGCCATCTACCAGGACTTCTCCGGGTGCCGCATACTGAACACGGAAACGGTGAGCGGACATTACGGAGATTTGTAGTAACCATAAAACCCTAATCTACCAGGGTTTGTCAAATGACCAAAATTAGGGTGATAAAAAACGTGAGATCGGGTGTTCCGCGCGATCTACCAGGACTTCTCCGTATGCAGGATTCTGAATACGGACGGTGAGTTTTTTAATGAAAAAATCAAAATACTCTCGATGCTGAAATTCGGAGACGGTGAGCGGATTTTGTTCAAGACGGACTAACATAGTGGATTGGGGTTGTGTGAATGTTATAATACCGTTTCGGGATCTGTTCTTTGCATTTTACTTCAGTTCTAATGAAATGCAAAGAACAACAATACATCCTGGTGATTCTAGGTTTGGTTCATGCTACAAAGCTATGGTACATTTACCAATTCGATATTCCCATGAAACGGTTTGAAGAGGATACAATTTGTCAACGCCAACCTTGAGAAATGCACTTCGTAAACCTGTTGAATTGGTTCTTTATCTGTACTACTGATGCGGCTTAGGCTTGTGCTTGTGAAAATGATAAAACCCAGAGGGATAGTTTTAATATCGCATTTGTTCAGTTGCTGCAACTGGCGACTCGGCTGAGCTACTGCAAGGCTAACTACCTCTTTGTCAACTTTGAGGTCAGTGTTGTGGATGGATCGTCTGTCTCACTCATTTCGCCATGCTCTCTCCTTTCTCTAATTGACGAGAGATAAGGCAAAATGAAGAGACGAGGACAATCCTCGTTTTTCTGCGTTTGAGAAGAAAAGGAGCATCAGGGTTTCAAGGGTTGATGATCATGAGCTCACTCGGCTTTTGAAACAATTTCTTTTTTGCTTCCGTATATTCGCTAATGGGTCAGTTATCGATAGGTGCTAGATGTGAGGGTTTTGTGATTGTCGGAGCTAGCACAGGATGATCGCGATTGCAAGGGTTGCTCACCTTGAATAGACTCTGCTTTGAACCGATTTCTGGATTTCTTCTAGTGCAAATAAACACTAAAACACTTGCAAATAAGTCAGCGGCTGTTTTCGTATATTCCAAAATAAGTCAGTAATCAATCGCTTGTTCAGGTGCGCACGACGGATCGCTACCAGCTACCGTACACGAATCGCGACCTGTTCCACATGTCGCAAGTGTGCGACGAGCTGTTTGTCACAGTGAGTGGTTGATTTTTTTAAAGTTGGAAATAATTGGAGAAATTATAAATTGGACAAAGCCCCTGCCTTTGAAGTACTTGCGAAGCGAAAATGTTGCTGGGTGAACGAAGAGTTGAAACTGTTTTGTGTCTTGAGTATTGCACAATATCGATTCCCAAGCAATGACTTCGGTTAGCTTTGACAGACTTGTGCAACCGAGATTTAACAGGGAATTTACTGTTCATTTTATTGACCTTTCGTGGCTGTCGCACTGTTTGCCACCAGTCCCATGCTTGCTTCATAGCCACTATGATACTTTGATGTTGCTGGTTGAGTTGGTGTGTCCCTTATTTCGACCTATACAGACAACATCATCAGAAACAAACTAGCGATAATTTAATAATTAATTATCTAATTTGTTAATTATCTAATTAACACTAATTAATTGCAGTTGGTGCCCTCGCTGGACCTGCAGTCCAACTACATCGAGCCGCTGGGCTGCCGCACGATCATTGATCACTTCCTGGACGATTTCCCGCTGTCGAAAGCCGCCCACTTCGGGCCGAACATTGCCAGCATTCTGATCGCGAATCGGTGAGTACTAGGGAAAAGGGGGTGGGAAGGAATACCAAATTGAATGGTAGATGAAGCAAACAAGTGAGTTTTTCTAATTATCTTGGAGGATTCGAGAATCATGGTCTGGGCATACATCACGTGAGTCGTGAACTTCGATCGAAGGTCCGTGTTGTATGAGAAAACAATTGTTTCGAACTTGCTCCTTCTGTGTAGCACTCTAGGTTCAAAATGCCTGTACTATGTTGCGGTAAATTCATCGTCTTTTCCGTCGTCAGTTTCGAAACAGTTTCGCTTCCCCTTACAGTCAAGTTGATTCTCGGTAGCACTGTAGCACTACGAAATGCCTGTACAAAATTGCGTACAATTCGAAGTTTTTGTCGTAGTCAAAAGCATAATATTCTTTAAAATAATAACAACAATATTAATAATAATAACAATAGCAGTGCAATTTGCAGGCAAGTCCTGGCGGCGGTGCAGCGACGCGTCAAGCGCATCTTCCTGTCGGTGGAGGTGGACGAGAAGAACGCCGCCGCGGTGCGTTGTTGTTGTCGTTGTTATTGTTATTGTTTTCCTATTTTCGAAAATGTTTGGAGAGTGCGACTTGGCGGTTCGGGGTGCCACAGGTATCACAAATATTCGGTATCATTGTCTCTGATGATAGTGTGTCGATTTATGTTTTTAGTAGAAACTTTCTACATTGAATCAAAATAAAGCTAGTACAAGGGAGTTTAGTGTGCCACAGATATGCCACAGAACTCGAGTTGATTACTTCGCCATTCGGGGATGTCCAACAATAGTTTCTCGTTTCTATAGGAAATAAATAATTTCGAAATTAGAAACTAGTATGGTTCGTGCCTCACCCGGTCGTCTAGTTGGGAATTCATTGAGTGTTGTTTTGGTGATACCTGTTTAAAAATCACATTTAATTGCAGCTGTTCTGCTCGTAATTCAAGTTTCATTCGGTTGTCTAGTACTCATTTCGAATTCAGTTCTAGTGTTTCCTTGGAAGCTATTTCACAATGCCAATCAATTGCAGCTCTCGCGTTTGTGTTTCACTCGCTTGTCTAGTAACCACCATGCGACGTGCATTCAATATCTTGTCGTATCGCGAGAATTTAAAATACCAACTCCTTGCAGCTGTCGCGCTAGTGGTTTGAGCCTCACCGAGCTCTCTAGTATCCATTATACTGCGCCCATTCAAAATCAGTGTTGTTTTGGTGCAACCTGTTTTTATATAAATTCCAATAAATTGCAGCTCTCCCTAGTGTATTTGAGTGTCACACGGTTGTCTAGTGCCCATAATATGATGCCCGCTTAATGTTGCTCATGTATCGAGTCTGTTAAAAATACCAATCAGCTGCAGCTGTCCCGCTAGTGGTTTGAGCCTCACTCAGCGCTCTAAGTGCCTACTATACTGTGCGCATGCAGTTCTGTAATCTGGGAACTAGCATTTGTTATAAATAATTTATAATTAATTTATTAATAATAGATAAATTGCAGCTGTCCCGCGTGCCGCCGTTCGTGACGCTGTGCGTGGAGGGCCGCTTCCCGTTCGACGCGGAGCGCCTGCTCAACCCGCGTGTCTCGCTGGTGCTGCGGTTCTCGACGGGTGAGTTTGTCTTTCAGCAGTGTTGTACTAGTTTGTCAACGCTGGAGAAATTAATGAAAATCAAGTAAGGCAAAACGGCGGGTGAGTGAGTGGTGATGGGTTGTTTTGTGTTTCATCCTGACGGTAAAATAGTAGCAAAAGTTGCTCAACCCACGCGTCTCGCTCGTCCTGCGATTCTCGAAGGGGGAGGAGATGGGAGGGGGTGGAGAGGGGGGAGTAGCTTATGTTTCACCACTTTTGTAATATTGTAAAGTATAGTAAGACAAAAAGGTCCTGCGGTTCTCGACGGGTGAGTTGATGAGAGGGGAGGGGGGTTAGTACGATGATTTCTGTATGAAAATTCTCGAGCAAGACAGACAGCAATGTTTGAGTTTCGCCAAGCTAGTATAGGGCTAGTCGTCTCTCTGTAGTCAATTGCTTGATGGATCCTTGTGAAAATTAGAAAATATAGTTATATCTTGCTCGGTGCTCCAGTGCTTCGTCGAGATTTTTAATTGCGATGCACTGAACACATGACAATCAGAAGTTGGCCTGTAAATCGCACAAACGACCGGTTGTTTTTGAGTCGCATCAAGCATATGAATTACTTACTTGTGGGATCGATCTAATTGTTCCCTATTGTATGTGCGATATTTGACAATAATATTTTTTTTACTTTTGTTACCTACAGGAGACGACGGGTACCTGCTGTATTTGAGTCGCATCAAAAATATGAATTGCTAGGTAACGCGATCGTTTCTCGTTTCTGTGGTTGCTGTGAATGTTCTTTAAAAAAAATATTTCATTATTACAATTGTGGTCATTCTTCAGGAGACGACGGATACCTGTGCGCGGCGCCCGACTCGACGGCGAAGAAGGCGCTGCTGGCGGCCAAGCTGGGCGAGCGGAGCACCGTCGTGGGTGAATACGGTAGATATGGGGGAATACGGTAGGTTGGGGGAGGGAGGCACGGTTGTGCATGAGTACTGTAGTGATATTGATTTAGGGAGGGAGAGGAGTACGGTAGATGACGAGGGTAATGGAGTACGGAAAATGGACGTGAGTGAGTGCGATCGATATCGGTTCAAAAAAAGAGGAAGGAATGGTAGAATATGAGGATGTTGTATGGGGGGAACACTGTTACTGAGAGCCATGAACTGAATTGTTTGCTGGTTTACGATAGATCTCTCATACCGATTGAAATTGCGCCCTGAATAGAGGTTGATAGGGCAGGGGCGCAGCGCGGAAGTGCCGGTGTTTGTTTTAGTTTAAATTTCCATTAAACAATTGTTAGTTACCTGGCCACTCTGCACAGCATTTCGAAAAGGTTTTCTTGCAGGCACGATGGTGTGCGAGCTCTCCACGGGGTGCGAGATCGTCCCGCCCTCGCTCTCGTACATTCCGCTTCTTGCGGCCGTGGGCGTGGGCTGGAATTGCGCCGTGGACATGCGACGATTCGCGTTCCTGCTCCCGAGGATCACGGCGCACCATGTGCTGCTGGATGGGTGAGTAATTTTAGGCGTTAACCAGCGTTAAATATTCGGGTTTAGGTTTCAGAGTGAATATATATATATATTTAGTGGATGGTGCGGTTGGGTTTTAGGTCTTTTTTTCATAATTGTCCGTCTAAAACCTCAGAATAATTACTCTCGATGATTCTTTTCATGGCTTGCTGACTTACAATTGACTATCGTCAAACGGTTGACAGTGGAATTTGAATAGGCCTGGCAGAGTTGTGCTGCGAGTGATCATCAATAGTTGGGAATTGTGGATTTGTTGATTTGTCTCTCCATGTTTGTGCAACAAATTAA
Source organism: Pristionchus exspectatus (assembly GCA_911812115.1). Taxonomy (NCBI): domain Eukaryota; kingdom Metazoa; phylum Nematoda; class Chromadorea; order Rhabditida; family Neodiplogasteridae; genus Pristionchus; species Pristionchus exspectatus. The sequence goes on from OU461587.1 coordinate 21,394,585, forward strand.
TTGGCTTCTTGTAGGACTATGATTCAATAATAACTTTATTTAGAACAATATAATACATTATTGAATCCAAGGAAAGTCCGGCATTGCAGCGGTATGGTGGCGCTGTTCGAGCAGGCGTCCACGCTGGGGCGCGTGGAGCATCAGCTGACGCGCTTCTCGTGCGGCAGCTGGCGACCGGGACAGGAGGGCGGCGACTTTGATGTGAGTTGGCGCGGGAGCAGTGATGGGCTGATAGGTGTGGTGGGGTGAGGGATTTCCGGAAGATAAATTGGTGAAAGATAAGATGTGAGTTAGAGAATCGCTCACGTGAAAAGGGTGAATATGCGAACAGAAGTTTTGCACTGACGAATTTGTGATCCAGAGAGTCTTGATGAGACGTTGTGAGGGGTTTGACCAGTGGTCGTTGGCTTTTAGTCCAATAAAACAATTTTTCTGGTCGTTGTTTGAAAAGTGTGCATCTCGTGCTTCAGCGATTTCACTAAGGCAGTTGAGGAGCGAATGAGCCAATGTTTGCGTTGCCCCTTGAATAAAAAATCATCCAATAATTTGCAGCTGGCCGCCACAGCAGCCGCGCTGTCCGTGTCGCCCTCCGGCGTGGCCATCTCCCCGCCGCCAGCGAGTGAGTTGTTGTTGTTGTTTTTAAAATTGAAATGTAAATATTTAATTAGTAAGAGGTCGATATTGGACAGTTTTGAAAGTTTTGTGACTTGGAGATCACTGGTTTCGCGAGTGGTAGTATGTTGCTGGGCAACTCGTTTTGTAATGCCATTGAGAGTTTTGAGGCTAGACAGGTGCATGTTTCACAGGTGCTAGAAGTCTGGTTGAAATGGGGTCAAGTAATTTCGCGCCGCTTGCTGCTGCAAAAATAATCTAATCAATGCCAGAGGTCCTCATCCATTCGGATGCTGCTGCATAGCTTAAAGACTTCACGAAACGATTGCTTGACGACGTACCTTTATTTTCCAATCACAGACGCGTCGAAGCGGTCGACGGGCACCTCTCTGCCTTGTATTAGTACGGTTCTAATAAAAACACGTAGTTTTGAGCCTTGGCAGGTGCGGGTTTCACGGGTGCTACTATAGTCTCACTGAAACGGGCTCATTTAGTACCTGTTCGTCGGTTTTTAGATAAAAAATCGATCGTATCCCTTGCAGACGCGTCAAAGCGGTCGACGGGCACCACCACCGCCCTGCCCTACTCGTCGACTGCCCTCACTGCGCAGTCGTCGTCCCTGCCGCCCATCTCCGTCTTCGTTGAGATTATTCTCAATCCGGAGAATCTGACCCTCGACAGGTTGACGCCCGTGATATTCAAGGTACGGTAGGGGGGGGGGGTGCTGTAGATGGACTGTACTATAGATACAGGCATCTGAAATGAGCCAAATTCAAGTGTTGGATGATTGAGGAGACCATGTGGGGAGAAGGTTGGATTTGAGTTGCAGCGAGTGCTTGTAGCTTGCGATTTCTGATTACTTCAGTCCAGTCCACTGCTCGAAGTTACACAAAACAAAATTCACTCTACCTGCAGATCGGCGTTTCAGCGGTAGCGTAAGAGCATGTAATTAGGAAGTTGGATACTGGTGGAGTGGACTGTTTTCGAATAAAAGTTAATAGCTCGGGTCTGTACACCCCTGTCACAGTTGTGTTCCATCCACTCCCGATATGCTGTAGATTGCTCGAAAAGTAATTTTTCGTTTGCGAATGGTTCCTGTATCACAACCATTGCTTCACTCGCCGGTGGGCCGTGAGTTTTTGACTGAATGAATTTCCGTGCCCATCCCAGAAGGCCCGATAATCTCAATCCGCCTTTCGTACCCGCCCTGTTCGTGTTTCAAGCAACCCCTTTCCGTCATTTCAGAAGGCCCGATAGCTCAAACCCGCCCCATTCGTGTTTCATCAACCCCCCATAATTGCAGAAGGCGCGCATCGAGCTGCGTCGGTCGCTGCGCGCGCTGGACGACGCGCGCCGCTCACTGCCCTACAACTTTGAGCTCGCGCTCGTCCTCGCCGAGATCAAGCTGGTCACCGAGCTGCTGGTCCTGGCGAGCAGGTACGGTAGCGGGAGGGGGAGTACGGTAGTTCTCTACCAACAGTTTGAACATGGCGGATTCAGTGTGTGATTTAGTGACAGTGACTTGGCAGATTGTCGCAACGACCAAATAAGATAGATGTTCTTACTCGTGTGGGCTAGTATGTGTGTTATATGGTTTGTAGATAAAACAGCAAATGCAAACAAAAGAAAATGCAGGACTTTCGTCGTTCAAGAAGACTGTAAGCAGTGTAGGTGACTTTCCACCAGGTGGAGTGGCGCTGCGACAGTTCATCAATATCATGAACATGCACGATTTATTAGTAATTCTCTTTCGTTCTGTGGAAAAATAATTATACGACTATGTGATAATGAACTAGGTGAAGTTGTGTCGAGAGTGATCATCATAGTCCGGAGGTTTGCTGCAGAACCAATCACTCGAAGGTACCGGGCGCGAAAATAATAAATTAAATAAATATCTCTGCAGGATTGGGCAGTCGCTGTGCCAGCACGGTGGGTCGTTCCTCGCGTCGAACAACAACGTTAACGGATTGGATGCGGATAGGAAGAGGTACGGTAGGAGAGGGGATCAAGGATGGGCTTTATTCGGTGTAACATGAGGCACTACAATTGACTGTTTATTTGTGATTTAGTGTGGAGATTCTCAAGGCATTTATTTGTAATTTGGTGTGGAGATTCTCAAGGCATTGATATACCTCGCTATCCACGTTTTTAGGAAAACAATAATAAAGAAGGGGGATCGACGATTGGCTTTGTTCGAGACACTGTAATTGACCGTTGATTTGTGAGTTGGTGTTTCGTGCTCAATAGTTATAGGCAACTAATCCGGTTGGTTTGATAATCTGTGCAGTTCCAAAACCAAAAGTATTCCTTGATGTTTTCTAATCTGTGTGTTTCACGAGTTTTACTTGAACTCGGAGATTCGCAAACCATTGATTCGCCTGAACCTCACTTGGTTGAAAAAAAAAATACTCAATATTACAGAAGCGACACGGGCATACCGTACTCGCCGGGCCGTGTGGGCGTCGGCCACCTCCCGCTCGCGATCCGGACCGATCTGGCGAATAGGTACGGGGGGGGGGGGGGTTACGGTAGTCTAACTAGGGTACGGCAGGAAGAAAATACAGGTAATTGAGCTAATTGATTTGGAAACAGCATTTCAATTTTAACCTGAGGTTGCACGAGTTTTACTTGTTCGAGTTTGTCGATTTGGTTTCGCCTTTCTCTGTCAGAATCATTTATTCATTCTTCAAGCGTAAGTGTGATGAATAAAATAAAATAAAAACTTGATCAATTTCATCCCGCATATTTCGCGGCGCAGGGGTATTTCATCACACGTTCGGATCACCTCGTCCGATTGACCATCAGCTTGTTGTAGTTTCAATTCAAATCAAATTCCCCTGATTGCAGCCTGCTGGAGATTCGGGCGCAGTTCCAGCACGTGTGGCTGTCCCGCTCCATCCCGTCCACGCTGCCCAACGCCCTTAAGATATTCGACAACCTGTTCAAGTACGGTTTCAGTTGAAGCGTTAGCACGGCGGGTAGCGCTTTTAACGGCCTGTTCAAATAGGTTTCTGACTGATTTCCTCATAATATGTAGTGATTGAAACGTTGATAGCGCGGGTATCCAAGAGATTTTGGTGGCTTGTTCAAGAATGGTTTCAGTCTTGTAGAATGAATGAAACATTAATACGGCGGTTAACTGAGTGTTTTTTGTGACCTGTTCAAGTAGGTTTCTGTCTGATTACCTTGTAATCTGTAGTGATTGAAACGTTGATAGTGCGGGTATGTGGGTGGTATGTGAAGGGAAACGTAATTGCACATGTTATTTTGCTGTTTTAGGTAAGGCACAGTTACAAGATTGAAAACAATGTCGTGACGAAAAATATATCAACCAATTGAAACATAAATGCTACACCATTTTGCAGGGCGCTCCTGCCTCCCGATCTTCAGGAGTTTGGCAAGCAGCTGCTGTGACAGGGACGATCGATCGATAGTTCATGACCCCTACCGTATCGCGACCTACCGTATCCGGCCTACCGTATCTAACCCCTTTGATCTACCGTATCCAAGTGGTGATACCGTATCTAACCCCTCTGATCTACCGTATCCAAGTGGTGATACCGTATCTAACCCCTCTATCTACCGTATCCAAGTGGTGGTGTGCAATTAACTAGTGTAGCGTACCGTTGTGTAAATAGCCTTATTTATAATCAAAATGGATAGCAAAGTTTTTAACGAAGTTGTAAAATGTATAGTGCTTATACAGCATAGAATATTATTATTAATTATATATCACAAAATATATTTATGCTAGAGCCTGATCACTATGTGCATGCTAAACCCCGATTGCAATCGCCTAATAGCCTTATCCCGTGTTTTTTTTCCATAATTGGTGGTTTCCCCTCCTGAGATACGATTACTACTGTGATAGAACAACACCCCCTCTTGTATCGTGTGGCCTAGTCGAATTTGTAATCACAATTGCTGTTTGAATATTCCCCCCGCAGTATTCCCGTCTCACAACAATTCACTTTTTTTGTTTTCGCCTTGATCTTTGATCTTTCTTTTCCGCCTTATCGCCTATCGCTTCGGTTGTCAAATATAAGTTTCTGGGATGTCTACGTACTTGTGTCAATGTTATATGCAATGATTACCGTATAAAGGGAGTTTGGAATGCTGTATTATCAGTCGAGTAAAGTGGTCCGAATCCACGGTGGTGTATCTGTCAGGGTTCTCTGACCAGGGTGCGGGATCCAGTTTACGGTAGTCAGTAATCGATCGTGCAGGTACCGTACATCATGGGACAGTTTGACGCTCTCAAGTCTTCGCTCGACGACCACATCCAGGGCGTCAACAGGTACGGTTATCGGGAGGGAGGGAATTGATTGGTTTGTCCTCGGGGGTTGTTCGTAAAGTTATAAAATCCCGGGCACTTTAGCGTATCACAGGTTTCTCATATTGTGGTGGCGGGTTTTATTTTCGTTAGTCTGGAATTGCGGTAATTCAAGAAATATTATTGATTGCCAGGTTCTTTGGTGCAACATTGGCAATAGTTAAGCTAGGGCGGAGGCGATTTATCAATGCGATCGCGAGCCAGAATATATTTCCCAATTACAGATACAACCCGGAGAACGTTATGTAGCGTTCATCCAATTTCTGTTGAAATCCAGGCTGTTTGGTGCAACATAAGTAATAGATAGGCTAGGATGACGCCAATAATTCAATATCACTGGCCAAGCCATATCATGAAAATTGTGTCTTACCAATTCCCAGACCCTGAGAACGTCATGAATGCAGCGATTAGCCGATTACAAAATTTTCTGTTAAATTCCTGGTTATTTGGTGCAACATGTGTAATAGATAGACTAGAGTGCAAGCAAGATTGCAATGCAACAGTCAGAGCCAGTTTCAAGAAAATGTAAAAGCGAAATTGTTCCAGATACAACCCGGAGAACGTGATCGAGCTGCAGCAGTGCGTGGCGGCCATGGCCTCGGAGAACAGGTGAGAGGGGTTGTTGTTGTTGTTGTTGTTATTATTGTTCTGCTTTGCTATTGTTTTGTCGAACGCAACAAGTGTCTGCGATTGGTTTCTCGGGGGGAAATAGGAAGGTGTAGGGAGGGTGAAACTAGAGATTGACGGGTGCATTAGTGCATTGTGTTGATTGATTTCAAACACGTTTCATCGAGTTATCACATTTTCGTCTAAACTTAAAGGGTTCAAGTGAGTGTGGAACTGAGATGCGACGGCCGATTTTTTCTGTACCATTAGCTATTCAGTCTGAGGTGTGGTCTTGAGGTGATGCTGAAACACAGTTGACGCGGGATAATGCTTCAATCTTCCTTGCAGATACGACCGTGACATCGCGCTCACCACGCTCAAGCTCTACCAGCTCAACCCCGACAAGTGAGTCGAATTGCTTGTGTTTTTGTTGACTTTTAGCGAGTGCTTGAAACGCGGAAGTTCTTGCTAGATAACGCCGATGAGAGATAAGAGATATTTGTGTGTTTGTTTTCGAATCACATCTTTTGTTTGAGAAAAAAACGCACAAAATGTTGCCATTCTGAAACGCGGAAGTTCTCTTGCTCATTCACTTATCTATTTTTTGTGCCTTCTTTAGTGCGCACACCTCCTTTTCATTAGCACCATGACATTCTGCCTTGGGCACATGAATCGCTTCTGAAACTTGGAACTTACGTCAAGTAACGCCCTTAATTTCCCCATAAAATACCCCCTCCCCTTACTTGTATTTCTCTCTCGCTTTGGTACGACGAGGCACACGTGCATATGCATCCCATTCTTTCTTCATTACCTTATAGATAATCAACCCCCCCCCTAGCCCCCGTCCTACTCTGTCCGGCCGTATCTTAACCTCCCCCTCCCCGTCAGGTACGATGAGGCCACGGTGCGCACGATCCTGCTCAAGACGCTCACCGTGCTGCCGGGCGCCGACTTCGCCCTGGCCAAGTGCCTCATCGACGCCAACCGAATCAACTCCCCGGTCAGTGCCGGGTTACGGTAGAAATTTGAAGTCAGGAGTAGGAAGGGGTTACAAAGCGGTTGAATTAACTTGTGAGTGTTTGAGAGACGGTAGAAATATAGTTTCGATGGTATGAAGGTGGTTACGTGCGGCTGAATCGAATCCTTGGTATGTGATTGGTTGCCAGCTAGTGGTGGGCTGAGTTAGCTATCTATCGAAGCGCGTTTTTTTAAAGGTTAAGCTATTTGTGCTCTCCTGTTCTTCACTGAATAGTGCACATGATATTAGCTGTTATAGCATTGGTGAAACAAGAATGTACTGGGTTTGCGGTTTTCCCTTGTGACATGAATGAGAGGGATTTCATTATTGTTCTTTGCAGGAGCTGCGCCTTGTGCTCAACCTCGGTTCCGTGCTCGAGTCGTGCGACTACGCCACGTTCTGGAAGCTCGCCAAGGGAGAGTACGCCGCCGATGACAAGTACGGTAGATTACGGTAGATGGGGGGTTCAGTGGAGAGGGAGCAGTTGGATTGCTTTTGATTGCATAATTGGACGCTGAAATACTGAAAATGATAGAAAGGAACTGGTCAAGTAGTGTGGACTTGAATGTGCCGGGCGATAAAAAGTGAAAAAAAAATGATTAGATCGAAAGCGTTCAACGGATTGAGAAATTGGGAAATCCTTGTTACTAGTAGTGAAGGGGAAGCAGTGAAGACACTGGTCTTCAGGATTTTAATTTTGAGTTTGAGTTTGCTATATATAGACTTCCGGTAGTTATTAAAATATGCTCAAACTGATTGTTGTTGTAGCTTATGTGAAACACGAGTGTCATGGGCTCGACCATGCGACTTGAATGAGGTTCAATGAGGGACAGTGAAGTAACTGGACAAAGGATTTTAGATTTGGACTCTTTTATAATAATTATATTTTGCCTGCAGGTTCAGGTGCAGGGATATCGCGCTATGAACTAACCACATGTTTTATGTAACACCCTACTTGCTGATAAAGACTGATAGGATACTGATAAAACACTGATAAGAGACTGATAAAGATACTGATGCTGTCCTTCTGCAGGTTCAAGGCGCCGGCGGAGATCGCTAAGCTGATGAAGCCCATCGCCGGCTTCGAGGAGGCCGTCCGCATCTGTTAGTTTGTTATTGTTATTTATTTGTTTATTGTTTATTATTATTATTAATTTTGAAGCGAAAAATTACAAGCTTTATTGAACACTATTGCCTCTTTGTGGTTTTACGCGTACACGTATGGGGGCGTGAATTGAAGAAACATTTGATGGCGCCGACCAAGAGAACATTATCAACCACAGTTCCATTCTAATGACAATGCGGTGAAACCTTGCTTTCACTGTTCCAATTAATTTCAATTTATCAATTTCTCAATTGTCTAATTTTGCAGTCGCGTGCCGCGTCATCTCGACGACCTTCCAGTGCATCGAGAAGGCGCAGCTGATGAGACTGCTCGGCGGCGTCAACGGTGAGCACGATTAGTTGGATTTTGATCTTTGATCTTTACATATTTCATATTTCATAGCCAATTGGGGACTAAAAATATTGTGGTCTGACCATCGGTGAGATGCTGATCTTTAATCTCTGTGCTTCTTTTTTGGCTAGAATTGGTTTTCGTTTTATAAATTGATTAGCAAGGCACTTTGCGGTTGTGGGTTCTCGCTAATAGGCTGGATTCTATCGAGAATCAATAGCAACTTGACAACGCTTTCGACAACTCTTTCGTAGTTAGTTGTTGCTTTGAATTGTTATTGTGTTGCTATTGTTGTATTATGCCATTGCAGACGCGAAAGTGGGCGAGTACGCGCGCAAGTTCGGGTGGGAGGCGCGCGACAAGGGCGCCGTGTACTACATCGCCAACCACGATTCGACGATCAAGAGCCGCAACATTGACGAGCGACTGACCTTCAGCAGTGAGTGCTAGGAGAGACGGGTTAGAGAGAGAGAGGGCAGGCAATAGTGGATTCTTGGAGTGGATTGCGCCTCTTCTAATTTCGAATGCTCTCTCTTGTTCCTGTGACTGACGTGAGTGTAGGCGAAAGATGCGACTCCGTTTCGCTTGATTTGGAGGGGAGTTTATTTAAAAGAAAGAGAGAGAATGCTATTAGAATGGACTTTTTTGTTGTAATGTAGCGGTTGCAACATGGAATTGAATACCAGAATTTCTCGGGATAATAGTGTATTGTTGGAACCTGAATGTTGCGGTTTCACTAGTATGTTATGCCAGTGAATTTTGAGAGTGGTTAATTGTACGAAGGCCTTTGTCCCCAATAAATCATTGCAGACGTCCACGAGGTGCTCGTGCACACGCCGGTGCAGACGGTCATCGAGTAGGCGACGATTCGGATACGTCGGCTACCGTAGCCCGCACGCCACACCGTTCACCACACCACTCCTTCCCCCCTCCTGTTTGCTTACTTCCACATTCATTTCACCTATGATCTTTTGTGTTGACGCGGACCCGTATCTGCATCTTATTTCGCCTGCTAATTAGTAAAGTATTCATGTTTGTCGTCGTTGTGAGACTTTTGATGACCCCTTTGTTCTGTTGTTGGAATCGATCTGGATAAAATTTTTCGTGTTTGAGAGGAGGATCGAGTGATCCCGAAACGGCATTCACGAGCCGCAACGAGAACTGTACCTTTGGTGAGGCCGTAATTCACTTTTCTAGCTTTTCTGAGCCTTTCATTTGTTGAAGTGCGTTTTCATCGTGGTAGACGACTCCTAAAAATGCGGCAAAAGATTAGCCTCGTAGGGGGCTCGAACCCCTGACATTCAGATTAAAAGTCTGACGCTCTACCAACTGAGCTAACGAGGCTCATGCTGAGTGTCTCGTCAACCCCGCTATCTAGGCAGCGCGCGCCCGCTCTTTTTCTCTCGCCTCTCTTCTGTAACCTTGTGTCTCTCCCCCCTCGTTCCTCCCAGTAACAACGGCCGGGCAACAATTTCGAAAGGATTCTTGTGTTTGCGATGCGACCTTCGAGCTTGGAAGTGAAAAAGGAATTAGGGATGGCTTCACAAGAAATGGTCTCTTCTTTTCGAGTCTTTCACTGATCAGACACTCGAATAGAGGGAAATCATTTCTTGCCTATCGATCACTAAACACGATGGTCTTGCAGATGCTTCCTCCGATCTCGGATTTGCTCCCCGGCGGGAAGGCGGGAGAAGGGCCACAGAGTGGCCGCGTATTGAGAGCTACACCGGCCAGAAGGAACAGATTCGATCCCTGTAAGTCGTTCAACTACTTTCAGAGGTCGAATACAGTCATGCCTGTCCAGGTCTGACGGCGACCCCTTTTTGACCACGTACCCGGGTTCATGGTAAAAAAAAAGTCGCCGGCGGCGTGGACACCTATGAATACAGTGCTTCCAAATTACACGAGCAACCCCGATTTTCACGCCCACATTAAATGCCACATTTTGACTGTTCCGGGTACCAATGTGAATAAACCACATTCGAAAGGTGTGAGTACAAATATACAAAAAAAAGACTATCATTAGATGGTTTTGAGATGTATTCGAAGTCTGGCTACCTTTACAAAAAAAATGCTTTCCTTTACAGATTCCCGTAACGTGTCCGGTCTTGGCTCCAATGCCAGCCCGTCTCCTTCCATTGCTGCATCCGCAATCGATATGGACCTGACGGAGTCGGCCACAGTACCCGACGATGAGCCTGACATCGAGAATGGCAGAAAGAAGCGGAAACGAAAGGTGGTTGGTCAAGGATTGAAAGGAATCATCAAGCCGGTCACGAACAAGGGTTCCTATCGCTGAATCACATTATTTCTGAGCTGTAGTTCTACTAAATCTTATACTCTGAGCGCGTTTAGTGTGTTTTACTGTGAGAATCTCAGAATATCGTCTTTTCTTCTTCGTGTTTTCCATTATTAAAAAAAATTCTGCCGCAGAAGCCTCGTCTCTCGGGCTCGGCCCAATCTGATCTGGATTGCTTCACGCCCCCGAAGACTCGGAAGCAGATGAAACACCTGCTTCATCCTGGAGAGGAGCAAGGGCACGAGGCGCATGGAGGTGAGTCCTAGTTGAAACGGTGCAAAATATTAGCGGTATCTTAATTCGCGATGTCGAAAACACCGTCGAGAAAGAACTGAAAGAGACTCCGTTTTGATTTGAATTTCGACAGACTCGGTAACGATGTCGAAAACGGTCGCTAGAGCATTGCAAGAATCATTATCGACGTATTTCAGATTTTTGCAATGAATTTGTGCAGATTTGATGGTTGGTGGTGTATGGGAAGCTCGAAGCCATTTTCCCCCATTTTTTTCAGATGAGATCTCCAGCTACAGTACTCCCTCGCCGGATTCGATCGATAGTCCGCCTTCCGTGCGGGACCAACGCGACCGGTCAAATGGGCCGCCAAAGAAGCGGCGATCGGTGAGTGTCCGATCGATCGCTACCGTACTCTTCGTGTCGATTGCGGACTGATTTTTTTCTTGTAGCGTGTTAATTTTCAGTCGTACAACAGAGAGAAGTACGAGCAATACGATCCGACCAAGGCGGTGGCCGAGAACGGAAACCTGTTGAAATCGCATGGAGGCGAGTTTTTGAGTCATAACAATAATAATAATAATTGTTATATATGAAGGCCGGTATAGGACTGACCCGCATATATTGTGGTGTGTGTAAATACGCGTGGAAGTAAAGGATAGTATACTAAGAGTTTATTACATACGGAACAACGATAAGAGAGAATAGGCTAGTGGAAAGGTAATGGGGAGTGAGGTGGTAAGGATACGCGCCTTACATTGGGACCTATACGGGCCGGCGTGTATCCTCTAAACTACCAACCACCACGGGTTACATGGGAACCAACTCGCAAGCTAGGCGAGAGAGCACAAACACGTTAGAACAGGAAATTTCCAGAGCAACGTGATACGCAGCCTGCGTGGCTGCAAGGTTGACGATACTACTTACAGTAATACTTGAGTGGGGTGTTGTGCTAGGTCAGACACATGACTAATGCTATTACACAGCACCTCCGCAACAAGATATGAAATACGAGTATTGAATATCTGACGAAATACAGTAGTCAGTTGGAATGACATCAATATCGTAAATCGGATAGGGTAGTGAAATCAATGGGACTCATTGCGAGTGTGTATCTTCTGGTCGTTCTCCACTTCTTCTGTGGGCACGATGTTCTTCGACGATTTGACGTTGACGAAGCAGTTGACACTCGAACACGTTGTAGATGTAGTTGCACTTGAACACGATGACGATGCCGTTGCACTTGAACACGATGACGATGCCGTTGCACTTGAACACGATGACGATGCCGTTGCACTTGTACACGATCTTTCACAATGCAGTCTCGATGACTGTTACTCATGATGTACGGTAGTACCCTTAGCGAACTCTCCATTCACTCTACCGACATATCGTCTCGGACACCCCTCCTCTTCTTCACAGAAAGAGAGTGAGCCGAATACTTGATCTTCCATCCGAAGATCACCAACGAATCTCCGTGCGTTTCACACTACGAATCAGACACCTTCCTTATCTCCATTCCGGAGATAGTGTACCGATAGAATTACACTGAGTTCACTTGGTCTCTCACACTTCATCATCAGAGTAGTGAGATAATCTTCTATTTATTATTCATGCCGGACAATCACCAGCTTTATCTTACTCATTCATCCACACTTCCTCTTCTTCCTTCTTCAAGAAATGGGCACATTTCTGATAAACAGAATTCATTGGTGAATGAGTAGATAAACCTCGATAGGCATACATTCGTGATAGGATCCACTGATTCCTCCACATTGGGTTACGGTAGATTTCGCACACACTCGGCGAAAACAAGAAAGCGAACACGGCGGTTCCAGGGCATCTCTGGTAATCCCTTCAAGATTATCCAGTGCACTTTCTTCGCATTCCCATACAGTTACTGCAGTCCCGAGGACTCACAGTTTGCGCTACCACCTAATGGTCTCTCGGTAAGTTAGCGACTTTCGGAGTGGGCACATCTCCAACATTAGTCTCAACAGTTTAGTCAGCCCTTGATATGTCTGAAATATTCACTGTTCCATCGTTGCATCAACTTCAACACGTGAATACACATCACAGAAATCGGATCATGGAGAAGTTGCTTCCTCTCTACTGAGTCCAAACAACCTCCGGTTTCACAGGGTTATGCTCTGTCCCTTCCTGGGATCAGCATCTATTGCAACTTTCGACTAGTGCAATACTGTCTCCTGTACCGAGTCCTCTCCTTCGAGTTCACTCCCATATTGATCATTCTTGATCACAGATCGATTTCTCATAGTGTACCTGCCGGCTGGTTTATTGGGCTTTTCACCTCACAGTACCGTCCATCATTCTCGTGGTTACGATCTGCCAGTCCGGTCTCACATTATTCTGAACATTCCATCCAGTATGTGTAGTTCTCCGGGAACTTGGTACACTCGACTACTGCACATTCACTTCGAATGTCAAACTCTGGTTCAACTTCGGAACCACACCACCGATTTTAGTCGAATTATCGGGGTCGAGCAACTTGACCACTCGTTACTCTTCCTGTGTGTCATCGCACTACAGGCTGCTCTGTGAATCTTGAGTACCTTAGCATCACCAAACTGATTGCTCTTGGTCTTCATTCAACAGAGTCTTTCCATCACCTCTGTTTCCGCCAGCACTGTTCACATCCGGTGACAGTGATCGCCAAACTCTGGTTCTCTCAACAGTTTCATTACTGTTATACTTCTTGTGAAACAAATAATTGTTCACTTTGTTCCATTATTACACACCTCGTGCAATAATCTTATACTTCCACTTGATCAGTAGTTAACAGTACACCCGCTGTCAACTACTCATGCTTCTCAACTTGTGTTATTTTCTCAATAAAATTCAGCATTACAGCAATTTGGACGATCTTATATCCAATTACACCGAATTTCATCATAATGATGGTGTGCACCTCGCACTCTGATATTCCTCCACGGAAAATGGCTTGACTACTCCTCGCAATCAGCCTGAGTGAACGACAATTTCACTCAATTATCAGTCAATCATTAATCACTCGTGCTTCCTCTTCCTCCTCCTCAAAAATCTCATGAACCACTTGGAAATGCACAAAAAGCATCCACTTTCCTTCAGAAAATGGCACAACCTGGTGTCCTTTGACTACCCGTTGTATCAGCCACGCTGATTACTCCTCGCTGCACACAGGAAACTCGTGCCTCCTTAACTGCGCCGAAGCGTCTTACGTTATCCACTGGTTATCACTCATTTCATCACTTCCTCGAAATTCGCTCGAATTGCCGCCTAGCCATGCACGAAATGAAATTTTCGGCATAGCCTTCGGCGCACTCAACGAAAATAGTGACTATCCACAACGGACAAACTATCCCGAAGGACTCACTATCCCGAAGGACTCTATCCCGAAGGACTCTATCCCGAAGGACTCTATCCCGAAGGACTATCAAAGACAGAAAAATAAAACGCAAGTTAGAAAACGTACTTGAGCGCCTATTTAACTGAGCCTGCATCGAGTAGAGAGTTGAATTGAAGCAGCCGGAGGGACGAAATAACGAATTTACTACCTGGAAGTAGATTAGGACACGAAATATGACGAAATTACTAAGGAAAAACAACACAAACTACGCAAAATATTCAATTTGCGCGAGCAAGTCAAACAGCCTGAACGCCAATGTTATATATGAAGGCCGGTATAGGACTGACCCGCATATATTGTGGTGTGTGTAAATACGCGTGGAAGTAAAGGATAGTATACTAAGAGTTTATTACATACGGAACAACGATAAGAGAGAATAGGCTAGTGGAAAGGTAATGGGGAGTGAGGTGGTAAGGATACGCGCCTTACATTGGGACCTATACGGGCCGGCGTGTATCCTCTAAACTACCAACCACCACGGGTTACATGGGAACCAACTCGCAAGCTAGGCGAGAGAGCACAAACACGTTAGAACAGGAAATTTCCAGAGCAACGTGATACGCAGCCTGCGTGGCTGCAAGGTTGACGATACTACTTACAGTAATACTTGAGTGGGGTGTTGTGCTAGGTCAGACACATGACTAATGCTATTACACAGCAATAATAATAATTTGTCTACGCCCGAGGCGCGACGATATTAATGGTACATATGAGGTGGGATATCACTGGAGGTGTGCAAACGTTGTTTTTTTTAGCAATTCGTGCACGTGATTCAAAGTGTGAATATGGAAATTATATTAAGCTGGGAAATACAATTTAATTTCAGCCCAAAAGACCTTCTGGTTCTTCGTGCTGGAGCTGCTCGTCGATCCGACGAAGAAGAACGTCGCCGCGTGGACCGGACGGGGCAGGGAATTCCAGTGAGTACGGTAGGACGGGGAGGGCACTGCTTTGCAAGTGGGGGCCAGCCCAAAGGGAGCTTAGCCCTTTACTTAGCGTATTCCCCTAGTTGCTGGGGCCTACAGGTAAGGGTTCTACCATGGGCTAGTAACTTCAATGTATCTCTGCGTTGAGACGGCTTGTGGTTGAATTTCTGGGCTCTTCGTTCGCGCTTTCTCTTCAGAACGGGATAGTGCGCGACAGGGGTCAAATACATAGGTCATGAAACTCAAAATGTGGTGTGCTACTCAGAATATTTCAGATTTTAGGGCTTGAGGTGGCTAGGTTTCGGGTAATCTACCTTGATTTCGTGGAATAGTGGCATGCTTTTCTTTAACTTGTGCTTAAATTGGCCCGAAAATGTGGCATGCATAGGTCTTTTCGGGAGGTTTTGCTGTGATTAGCATACGTTCGTTGCAGAGTGAAATCGATGGCTGCCCTGGGCAGAGAGTGGTACGCCCACAGGACGTACAAAGTGAAGCAGGTAAGGGAACAACGACGAATCTTTCCCGGTTTTGGTGAATCGTAGTTTCACGATCCAATCAAATGGCCGGTATTTGATGCTTGCCTTGATGGATTTTGCCGTTTTCATAAAATCATTGAAATCGCTACAAATTTAGTACAAAATTTAAAGTAAGGCGGACGCAAGTGCCTAGATCAATGAGATGACTTTATCTTTTTTATTTATTTTTTTTAGGTGAATGTGGACAGCATGGGCCGTTTCCTGCGCGCGTACTACAAGCGACGCGTACTGCTGCCCGTGTCGCCCAAGCAGGGCAAATACGCGTTCATCACGGAGGTACGAGGGGGGAGGGGGGGGGGGTCAGGGGCCATATCCCCGATTTTGGTCCTGGTTTGAAGCTCATATAGCTCTAAGCCCGTGATATTGGCCGTTCGTCTGGTGCTCATCACTGGAGTGCATACAGGGGTTGTCTATTTATCCGGGTGTTTATCCATCAATCTGAATGCATTCTGAATTTTGCGAAGATCGAACTGGTGAACACTGTGAATGCGATATTGATTTTTGAAACTGTGAAAAATTCGAATCTATTGATTGCAGCCCTCTATCCACGTGGAAATGACGCGCGAGCAGCTGGATGAGTACATCGAGGAGCACTCGGTGGTGAGTACCGTAATCTGACGAGTACCGTAATCTGTATGATGATTATTGATTAGCTACCGTGTCGTAAAATTTTAAACCGTTCCGCTTATTCCATTCTCTTTCGCAAGTCAGACTATGGGGTCTTCAGCTTTAGCTAATGTTACCAATAGTTTCCTAAATGCTCTAGTAACAATTACTGAGAAACTGCAAATGTTCGAAATGTTACTCAATAATAAGCTAGCGATGAAAATTTTGAGTATTGTACACTAAACGCTTTATTGTCAAAGCTGAGCTAATGAATTTTATGATACCGTGTTCAATTGATTAGTATTGATTTGCTACCGTACTGTGGAGGTATAAATGGTCCTTGCAGATGGCATCCACACAGATGACATCCACCCAGCCGACAAGAAGGCGTCGTTCTCTATTCACATCATCGCCTAGCGGGGGTACCGTACCTCCGGTTACCGCACCCTCGGATTCCGAGCCCTCAGCTTTGGATTCTTCTCAGGACATCGCTCAGTTTGACGATCCTGAGCCCCCGATCATGGATAACTCTGCTCCAGCACCCGCTTCCCAGGCTATCGTGCAGCCACCTGTGTTGCCTGTGAACCCGCACCAGACCACCCCAGGTCCATACCCCGCTCCGTATTGTGTCCCCACCCAGTTCAATTCCGTACCGTATGTGTTCCCCGCTAATACCGTATTCTATCAACCACAGAGCTTCCCCGTACCCAATCAATACTGGTTTACCGTACCCAATCAATACAATCCTAACATGTATACCGTACCCAATCAATTCAATCCCAACGTGTATACCGTACCCAATCAATACAATCCCAACCCATTCCAGACTATGCCCGTTCAGTATTCACATGGTCCCTACTGGTACTCTCCTGATGGCACGTATTCGAAGGTTATCTATGATCCATCGTCTGTTTACCATGTGCTTTAGGCAGTCGTAATTTGTTAATTTTGATATACATTATTTGTCTATATTTGCCAATATTTGTCAATATCTGCAGAGCTATAGCGTATTTGCCTCATTAGTATTCATACTAGGCTTTCGATCGTAAAGAAACAACTAGTCGTTTAATAGGGAAATGTACCGCCTTCTTCACGAGAGACAGCGCGGAATGAGGAGAGCGATGGTTGATTTCCATAAAAAACGACTAGTTGTTTCGTTACGATTGAAAGTCTAGTTCATACATTGTTGTACAGATGTGTAAACCAACTTTTTTACCTTGATTTTCACGTAGAATTTAGATTTTATGTTTGTATACCTCGTTGATGATATCGAAGTGAATGGATGTAGAACATGCTCCTCTTGCCCATTGTTCTTGAGCTTATCTTGCAATAATTTTACCCATATTTTTTAGTGAAATTTGTAATGTTTTGCCTCGTTGATGAAATCAATGCGAATAAAACTTTTTTTTATTCACAATTGTGATCTTAAATAGCTGTATTTGTTGAGATGGTCCGTTATTACCGCAGTCAAAGTATCTTCATTCTGATCCTAATGCAACATCATACGATCTGCGGGGGCGAAGGAGTACGGTAGATTCGAATCGATTACTGGAATTTTAGTACAAATGAGAAAAATAATTGATGCCAAATCATTGATCGGTATCCGGTTGGCAATGAAAATGTAGTCCTCTTCGTGACGATCACTTTTAATTGACTTTAAATACTTATTTTTGAAACTATTTCCATTGCAGATGCGATGGAATCGACGGAATCGACGGATACACAACAAACATTGCAAAAGTTAAGTCCCACTATCCTTTTCCTAACCCCCGAACCTAGGAAAAAGAACCTGCGGACCCTAGTTCAAAACACCAGCTGGTGGCTTTTCCCTCTATTTACTCGTAGTGTAGATCGATTAGATATAAAACGTATTCATTCAGATACGACGGAATCGACGGATTCTTCTCAGAGGCGGGTGGGCGGGTGGGCCTCTGAGAAGACGACGGAATCGACGGATACGAGGTACGGTAAGGGGCGAAGGAGTACGGTCTATTCGAATCGATTACTGGAATTTTAGTACAAATGAGAAAAATAATTGATGCCAAATCATTGATCGGTATCCGGTTGGCAATGAAAATGTAGTCTTCTTCGTGACGATCGCTTTTAATTGACTTTAAATACTTATTTTTGAAACTATTTCCATTGCAGATGCGACGGAATCGACGGAATCGACGGATACGACGGAATCGACGGAATCGACGGAATCGACGGAATCGACGGATTCTTCTCAGAGGCGGGTGGGCGGGTGGGCCTCTGAGAAGACGACGGAATCGACGGATACGAGGTACGGTAAGGGGCGAAGGAGTACGGTAGATTCGAATCGATTACTGGAATTTTAGTACAAATGAGAAAAATAATTGATGCCAAATCATTGATCGGTATCCGGTTGGCAATGAAAATGTAGTCCTCTTCGTGACGATCGCTTTTAATTGACTTTAAATACTTATTTTTGAAACTATTTTCATTGCAGATGCGACGGAATCGACGGAATCGACGGATACACAACAAACATTGCAAAAGTTAAGTCCCACTATCCTTTTCCTAACCCCCGAACCTAGGAAAAAGAACCTGCGGACCCTAGTTCCAAACACCAGCTGGTGGCTTTTCCCTCTATTTACTCGTAGTGTAGATCGATTAGATATAAAACGTATTCATTCAGATACGACGGAATCGACGGATTCTTCTCAGAGGCGGGTGGGCGGGTGGGCCTCTGAGAAGACGACGGAATCGACGGATACGAGGTACGGTAAGGGGCGAAGGAGTACGGTCTATTCGAATCGATTACTGGAATTTTAGTACAAATGAGAAAAATAATTGATGCCAAATCATTGATCGGTATCCGGTTGGCAATGAAAATGTAGTCTTCTTCGTGACGATCGCTTTTAATTGACTTTAAATACTTATTTTTGAAACTATTTCCATTGCAGATGCGACGGAATCGACGGAATCGACGGATACGACGGAATCGACGGAATCGACGGAATCGACGGAATCGACGGATTCTTCTCAGAGGCGGGTGGGCGGGTGGGCCTCTGAGAAGACGACGGAATCGACGGATACGAGGTACGGTAAGGGGCGAAGGAGTACGGTAGATTCGAATCGATTACTGGAATTTTAGTACAAATGAGAAAAATAATTGATGCCAAATCATTGATCGGTATCCGGTTGGCAATGAAAATGTAGTCCTCTTCGTGACGATCGCTTTTAATTGACTTTAAATACTTATTTTTGAAACTATTTTCATTGCAGATGCGACGGAATCGACGGAATCGACGGATACACAACAAACATTGCAAAAGTTAAGTCCCACTATCCTTTTCCTAACCCCCGAACCTAGGAAAAAGAACCTGCGGACCCTAGTTCAAAACACCAGCTGGTGGCTTTTCCCTCTATTTACTCGTAGTGTAGATCGATTAGATATAAAACGTATTCATTCAGATACGACGGAATCGACGGATTCTTCTCAGAGGCGGGTGGGCGGGTGGGCCTCTGAGAAGACGACGGAATCGACGGATACGAGGTACGGTAAGGGGCGAAGGAGTACGGTCTATTCGAATCGATTACTGGAATTTTAGTACAAATGAGAAAAATAATTGATGCCAAATCATTGATCGGTATCCGGTTGGCAATGAAAATGTAGTCTTCTTCGTGACGATCGCTTTTAATTGACTTTAAATACTTATTTTTGAAACTATTTCCATTGCAGATGCGACGGAATCGACGGAATCGACGGATACGACGGAATCGACGGAATCGACGGAATCGACGGAATCGACGGATTCTTCTCAGAGGCGGGTGGGCGGGTGGGCCTCTGAGAAGACGACGGAATCGACGGATACGAGGTACGGTAAGGGGCGAAGGAGTACGGTAGATTCGAATCGATTACTGGAATTTTAGTACAAATGAGAAAAATAATTGATGCCAAATCATTGATCGGTATCCGGTTGGCAATGAAAATGTAGTCTTCTTCGTGACGATCGCTTTTAATTGACTTTAAATACTTATTTTTGAAACTATTTCCATTGCAGATGCGACGGAATCGACGGAATCGACGGATACGACGGAATCGACGGATACGACGGAATCGACGGAATCGACGGATTCTTCTCAGAGGCGGGTGGGCGGGTGGGCCTCTGAGAAGACGACGGAATCGACGGATACGAGGTACGGTAAGGGGCGAAGGAGTACGGTAGATTCGAATCGATTACTGGAATTTTAGTACAAATGAGAAAAATAATTGATGCCAAATCATTGATCGGTATCCGGTTGGCAATGAAAATGTAGTCCTCTTCGTGACGATCGCTTTTAATTGACTTTAAATACTTATTTTTGAAACTATTTTCATTGCAGATGCGACGGAATCGACGGAATCGACGGATACACAACAAACATTGCAAAAGTTAAGTCCCACTATCCTTTTCCTAACCCCCGAACCTAGGAAAAAGAACCTGCGGACCCTAGTTCAAAACACCAGCTGGTGGCTTTTCCCTCTATTTACTCGTAGTGTAGATCGATTAGATATAAAACGTATTCATTCAGATACGACGGAATCGACGGATTCTTCTCAGAGGCGGGTGGGCGGGTGGGCCTCTGAGAAGACGACGGAATCGACGGAATCGACGGAATCGACGGATACGACGGAATCGACGGATACGACGGAATCGACGGATACGACGGAATCGACGGATACGACGGAATCGACGGATACGACGGAATCGACGGATACGACGGAATCGACGGAATCGACGGAATCGACGGAATCGACGGATACGACGGAATCGACGGAATCGACGGATACGACGGAATCGACGGATACGACGGAATCGACGGATACGACGGAATCGACGGATACGACGGAATCGACGGATACGACGGATACGACGGAATCGACGGATACGACGGATACGACGGAATCGACGGATACGACGGAATCGACGGATACGACGGAATCGACGGATACGACGGAATCGACGGATACGACGGAATCGACGGAATCGACGGAATCGACGGATACGACGGAATCGACGGAATCGACGGATACGACGGAATCGACGGATACGACGGAATCGACGGATACGACGGAATCGACGGATACGACGGAATCGACGGAATCGACAGATACGACGGAATCGACGGATACGACGGAATCGACGGATTCTTCTCAGAGGCGGGTGGGCGGGTGGGCCTCTGAGAAGACGACGGAATCGACGGAATCGACGGAATCGACGGAATCGACGGAATCGACGGATACGACGGAATCGACGGAATCGACGGATACGACGGAATCGACGGAATCGACGGATACGACGGAATCGACGGATACGACGGAATCGACGGATACGACGGAATCGACGGATACGACGGATACGACGGAATCGACGGATACGACGGATACGACGGAATCGACGGATACGACGGAATCGACGGATACGACGGAATCGACGGATACGACGGAATCGACGGATACGACGGAATCGACGGATACGACGGAATCGACGGAATCGACGGATACGACGGAATCGACGGAATCGACGGATACGACGGAATCGACGGATACGACGGAATCGACGGAATCGACGGAATCGACGGATACGACGGAATCGACGGAATCGACGGATACGACGGAATCGACGGATACGACGGAATCGACGGATACGACGGAATCGACGGATACGACGGAATCGACGGATACGACGGAATCGACGGATACGACGGAATCGACGGATACGACGGAATCGACGGATTCTTCTCAGAGGCGGGTGGGCGGGTGGGCCTCTGAGAAGACGACGGAATCGACGGAATCGACGGAATCGACGGATACGACGGAATCGACGGATACGACGGAATCGACGGATACGACGGAATCGACGGATACGACGGAATCGACGGAATCGACGGAATCGACGGATACGACGGAATCGACGGAATCGACGGAATCGACGGATACGACGGAATCGACGGAATCGACGGAATCGACGGAATCGACGGAATCGACGGAATCGACGGATACGACGGAATCGACGGAATCGACGGAATCCGTCGGATACGACGGAATCGACGGATACGACGGAATCGACGGAATCGACGGATACGACGGAATCGACGGAATCGACGGATACGACAGAATCGACGGAATCGACGGAATCGACGGATACGACGGAATCGACGGATACGACGGAATCGACGGATACGACGGAATCGACGGAATCGACGGAATCGACGGATACGACAGAATCGACGGATACGACGGAATCGACGGATACGACGGAATCGACGGATACGACGGAATCGACGGATTCTTCTCAGAGGCGGGTGGGCGGGTGGGCCTCTGAGAAGACGACGGAATCGACGGAATCGACGGATACGACGGAATCGACGGATACGACGGAATCGACGGATACGACGGAATCGACGGATACGACGGATACGACGGAATCGACGGAATCGACGGAATCGACGGATACGACGGAATCGACGGAATCGACGGAATCGACGGATACGACGGAATCGACGGAATCGACGGATACGACGGAATCGACGGATTCTTCTCAGAGGCGGGTGGGCGGGTGGGCCTCTGAGAAGACGACGGAATCGACGGAATCGACGGAATCGACGGATACGACGGAATCGACGGATACGACGGAATCGACGGATACGACGGAATCGACGGATACGACGGAATCGACGGATACGACGGAATCGACGGAATCGACGGATACGACGGAATCGACGGAATCGACGGATACGACAGAATCGACGGAATCGACGGAATCGACGGATACGACGGAATCGACGGATACGACGGAATCGACGGATACGACGGAATCGACGGAATCGACGGAATCGACGGATACGACAGAATCGACGGATACGACGGAATCGACGGATACGACGGAATCGACGGATACGACGGAATCGACGGATTCTTCTCAGAGGCGGGTGGGCGGGTGGGCCTCTGAGAAGACGACGGAATCGACGGAATCGACGGAATCGACGGATACGACGGAATCGACGGATACGACGGAATCGACGGATACGACGGAATCGACGGATACGACGGATACGACGGAATCGACGGAATCGACGGAATCGACGGATACGACGGAATCGACGGAATCGACGGAATCGACGGATACGACGGATACGACGGAATCGACGGAATCGACGGATACGACGGAATCGACGGATTCTTCTCAGAGGCGGGTGGGCGGGTGGGCCTCTGAGAAGACGACGGAATCGACGGAATCGACGGAATCGACGGATACGACGGAATCGACGGATACGACGGAATCGACGGATACGACGGAATCGACGGATACGACGGAATCGACGGAATCGACGGAATCGACGGATACGACGGAATCGACGGAATCGACGGAATCGACGGATACGACGGAATCGACGGAATCGACGGAATCGACGGAATCGACGGAATCGACGGAATCGACGGATACGACGGAATCGACGGAATCGACGGAATCCGTCGGATACGACGGAATCGACGGATACGACGGAATCGACGGAATCGACGGATACGACGGAATCGACGGAATCGACGGATACGACAGAATCGACGGAATCGACGGAATCGACGGATACGACGGAATCGACGGATACGACGGAATCGACGGATACGACGGAATCGACGGAATCGACGGAATCGACGGATACGACAGAATCGACGGATACGACGGAATCGACGGATACGACGGAATCGACGGATACGACGGAATCGACGGATTCTTCTCAGAGGCGGGTGGGCGGGTGGGCCTCTGAGAAGACGACGGAATCGACGGAATCGACGGAATCGACGGATACGACGGAATCGACGGATACGACGGAATCGACGGATACGACGGAATCGACGGATACGACGGATACGACGGAATCGACGGAATCGACGGAATCGACGGATACGACGGAATCGACGGAATCGACGGAATCGACGGATACGACGGAATCGACGGAATCGACGGATACGACGGAATCGACGGATTCTTCTCAGAGGCGGGTGGGCGGGTGGGCCTCTGAGAAGACGACGGAATCGACGGAATCGACGGATACGACGGAATCGACGGATACGACGGAATCGACGGATACGACGGAATCGACGGATACGACGGAATCGACGGATACGACGGAATCGACGGATACGACGGAATCGACGGATACGACGGAATCGACGGATACGACGGAATCGACGGAATCGACGGAATCGACGGATACGACGGAATCGACGGAATCGACGGAATCGACGGATACGACGGAATCGACGGAATCGACGGAATCGACGGATACGACGGAATCGACGGAATCGACGGAATCGACGGATACGACGGAATCGACGGATACGACGGAATCGACGGATACGACGGAATCGACGGATACGACGGAATCGACGGAATCGACGGAATCGACGGATACGACGGAATCGACGGAATCGACGGAATCGACGGATACGACGGAATCGACGGAATCGACGGATACGACGGAATCGACGGATACGACAGAATCGACGGAATCGACGGATACGACGGAATCGACGGATACGACGGATACGATGGATACGACGGATACGACGGAATCGACGGAATCGACGGATACGACAGAATCGACGGATACGACGGAATCGACGGAATCGACGGATACGACGGAATCGACGGAATCGACGGAATCGACGGAATCGACGGATACGACGGAATCGACGGATACGACGGAATCGACGGATACGACGGAATCGACGGAATCGACGGATACGACGGAATCGACGGAATCGACGGATACGACGGAATCGACGGAATCGACGGATACGACGGATACGACGGAATCGACGGATACGACGGAATCGACGGAATCGACGGAATCGACGGATACGACGGAATCGACGGAATCGACGGATACGACGGAATCGACGGAATCGACGGATACGACGGAATCGACGGAATCGACGGAATCGACGGAATCGACGGAATCGACGGAATCGACGGATACGACGGAATCGACGGAATCGACGGAATCCGTCGGATACGACGGAATCGACGGATACGACGGAATCGACGGAATCGACGGAATCGACGGATACGACGGAATCGACGGAATCGACGGAATCGACGGAATCGACGGATACGACGGAATCGACGGAATCGACGGATACGACGGAATCGACGGATTCTTCTCAGAGGCGGGTGGGCGGGTGGGCCTCTGAGAAGACGACGGAATCGACGGAATCGACGGAATCGACGGAATCGACGGAATCGACGGATACGACGGAATCGACGGAATCGACGGAATCCGTCGGATACGACGGAATCGACGGATACGACGGAATCGACGGAATCGACGGAATCGACGGATACGACGGAATCGACGGAATCGACGGAATCGACGGAATCGACGGATACGACGGAATCGACGGAATCGACGGATACGACGGAATCGACGGATTCTTCTCAGAGGCGGGTGGGCGGGTGGGCCTCTGAGAAGACGACGGAATCGACGGAATCGACGGAATCGACGGATACGACGGAATCGACGGATACGACGGAATCGACGGATACGACGGAATCGACGGATACGACGGAATCGACGGAATCGACGGAATCGACGGATACGACGGAATCGACGGAATCGACGGAATCGACGGATACGACGGAATCGACGGAATCGACGGAATCGACGGAATCGACGGAATCGACGGAATCGACGGATACGACGGAATCGACGGAATCGACGGAATCGACGGAATCCGTCGGATACGACGGAATCGACGGATACGACGGAATCGACGGATACGACGGAATCGACGGAATCGACGGATACGACAGAATCGACGGAATCGACGGAATCGACGGATACGACGGAATCGACGGATACGACGGAATCGACGGATACGACGGAATCGACGGAATCGACGGATACGACAGAATCGACGGATACGACGGAATCGACGGATACGACGGAATCGACGGATACGACGGAATCGACGGATTCTTCTCAGAGGCGGGTGGGCGGGTGGGCCTCTGAGAAGACGACGGAATCGACGGAATCGACGGAATCGACGGATACGACGGAATCGACGGATACGACGGAATCGACGGATACGACGGAATCGACGGATACGACGGATACGACGGAATCGACGGAATCGACGGAATCGACGGATACGACGGAATCGACGGAATCGACGGAATCGACGGATACGACGGAATCGACGGAATCGACGGATACGACGGAATCGACGGATTCTTCTCAGAGGCGGGTGGGCGGGTGGGCCTCTGAGAAGACGACGGAATCGACGGAATCGACGGAATCGACGGATACGACGGAATCGACGGATACGACGGAATCGACGGATACGACGGAATCGACGGATACGACGGAATCGACGGAATCGACGGAATCGACGGATACGACGGAATCGACGGATACGACGGAATCGACGGATACGACGGAATCGACGGAATCGACGGAATCGACGGATACGACGGAATCGACGGAATCGACGGAATCGACGGATACGACGGAATCGACGGAATCGACGGAATCGACGGATACGACGGAATCGACGGAATCGACGGAATCGACGGATACGACGGAATCGACGGAATCGACGGATACGACGGAATCGACGGATACGACAGAATCGACGGAATCGACGGATACGACGGAATCGACGGATACGACGGATACGACGGATACGACGGATACGACGGAATCGACGGATACGACAGAATCGACGGATACGACGGAATCGACGGAATCGACGGATACGACGGAATCGACGGATACGACGGAATCGACGGAATCGACGGAATCGACGGAATCGACGGATACGACGGAATCGACGGATACGACGGAATCGACGGAATCGACGGATACGACGGAATCGACGGAATCGACGGATACGACGGAATCGACGGAATCGACGGATACGACGGATACGACGGAATCGACGGATACGACGGAATCGACGGAATCGACGGAATCGACGGATACGACGGAATCGACGGAATCGACGGAATCGACGGATACGACGGAATCGACGGAATCGACGGAATCGACGGATACGACGGAATCGACGGATACGACGGAATCGACGGATACGACGGAATCGACGGATTCTTCTCAGAGGCGGGTGGGCGGGTGGGCCTCTGAGAAGACGACGGAATCGACGGAATCGACGGAATCGACGGATACGACGGAATCGACGGATACGACGGAATCGACGGATACGACGGAATCGACGGATACGACGGATACGACGGAATCGACGGAATCGACGGAATCGACGGATACGACGGAATCGACGGAATCGACGGAATCGACGGATACGACGGAATCGACGGAATCGACGGATACGACGGAATCGACGGATTCTTCTCAGAGGCGGGTGGGCGGGTGGGCCTCTGAGAAGACGACGGAATCGACGGAATCGACGGAATCGACGGATACGACGGAATCGACGGATACGACGGAATCGACGGATACGACGGAATCGACGGATACGACGGAATCGACGGAATCGACGGAATCGACGGATACGACGGAATCGACGGATACGACGGAATCGACGGAATCGACGGAATCGACGGATACGACGGAATCGACGGAATCGACGGAATCGACGGATACGACGGAATCGACGGAATCGACGGAATCGACGGATACGACGGAATCGACGGATACGACGGAATCGACGGAATCGACGGATACGACGGAATCGACGGAATCGACGGATACGACGGAATCGACGGATACGACGGAATCGACGGATACGACGGAATCGACGGAATCGACGGATACGACGGAATCGACGGAATCGACGGAATCGACGGATACGACGGAATCGACGGAATCGACGGATACGACGGAATCGACGGATACGACAGAATCGACGGAATCGACGGATACGACGGAATCGACGGATACGACGGATACGACGGATACGACGGAATCGACGGAATCGACGGATACGACAGAATCGACGGATACGACGGAATCGACGGAATCGACGGATACGACGGAATCGACGGATACGACGGAATCGACGGAATCGACGGAATCGACGGATACGACGGAATCGACGGAATCGACGGAATCGACGGAATCGACGGATACGACGGAATCGACGGAATCGACGGATACGACGGAATCGACGGATACGACGGAATCGACGGAATCGACGGATACGACGGAATCGACGGAATCGACGGAATCGACGGATACGACGGAATCGACGGATACGACGGAATCGACGGAATCGACGGATACGACGGAATCGACGGAATCGACGGATACGACGGAATCGACGGATTCTTCTCAGAGGCGGGTGGGCGGGTGGGCCTCTGAGAAGACGACGGAATCGAGGGAATCGACGGAATCGACGGATACGACGGAATCGACGGATACGACGGAATCGACGGAATCGACGGATACGACGGAATCGACGGATACGACGGAATCGACGGAATCGACGGAATCGACGGATACGACGGAATCGACGGATACGACGGAATCGACGGAATCGACGGAATCGACGGATACGACGGAATCGACGGAATCGACGGATACGACGGAATCGACGGAATCGACGGATACGACGGAATCGACGGAATCGACGGATACGACGGATACGACGGAATCGACGGATACGACGGAATCGACGGATACGACGGAATCGACGGATACGACGGAATCGACGGAATCGACGGAATCGACGGATACGACGGATACGACGGAATCGACGGATACGACGGAATCGACGGATACGACGGAATCGACGGAATCGACGGAATCGACGGAATCGACGGAATCGACGGAATCGACGGATACGACGGATACGACGGAATCGACGGATACGACGGATACGACGGAATCGACGGAATCGACGGAATCGACGGAATCGACGGATACGACGGAATCGACGGAATCGACGGATACGACGGAATCGACGGATACGACGGAATCGACGGATACGACGGAATCGACGGAATCGACGGATACGACGGAATCGACGGATACGACGGAATCGACGGATACGACGGAATCGACGGAATCGACGGATACGACGGAATCGACGGAATCGACGGATACGACGGAATCGACGGAATCGACGGATACGACGGAATCGACGGATACGACGGAATCGACGGAATCGACGGATACGACGGAATCGACGGAATCGACGGATACGACGGAATCGACGGATTCTTCTCAGAGGCGGGTGGGCGGGTGGGCCTCTGAGAAGACGACGGAATCGACGGAATCGACGGATACGACGGAATCGACGGATACGACGGAATCGACGGATACGACGGAATCGACGGAATCGACGGATACGACGGAATCGACGGAATCGACGGATACGACGGAATTGACGGAATCGACGGAATCGACGGATACGACGGAATCGACGGATACGACGGAATCGACGGATACGACGGAATCGACGGAATCGACGGATACGACGGAATCGACGGAATCGACGGATACGACGGAATCGACGGATTCTTCTCAGAGGCGGGTGGGCGGGTGGGCCTCTGAGAAGACGACGGAATCGACGGATACGAGGTACGGTAAGGGGCGAAGGAGTACGGTCTATTCGAATCGATTACTGGAATTTTAGTACAAATGAGAAAAATAATTGATGCCAAATCATTGATCGGTATCCGGTTGGCAATGAAAATGTAGTCTTCTTCGTGACGATCGCTTTTAATTGACTTTAAATACTTATTTTTGAAACTATTTCCATTGCAGATGCGACGGAATCGACGGAATCGACGGAATCGACGGAATCAACGGGTTCTTCTCAGAGGCGGGTGGGCGGGTGGGCCTCTGAGAAGACGACGGAATCGACGGATACGAGGTACGGTAAGGGGCGAAGGAGTACGGTAGATTCGAATCGATTACTGGAATTTTAGTACAAATGAGAAAAATAATTGATGCCAAATCATTGATCGGTATCCGGTTGGCAATGAAAATGTAGTCCTCTTCGTGACGATCGCTTTTAATTGACTTTAAATACTTATTTTTGAAACTATTTTCATTGCAGATGCGACGGAATCGACGGAATCGACGGATACACAACAAACATTGCAAAAGTTAAGTCCCACTATCCTTTTCCTAACCCCCGAACCTAGGAAAAAGAACCTGCGGACCCTAGTTCAAAACACCAGCTGGTGGCTTTTCCCTCTATTTACTCGTAGTGTAGATCGATTAGATATAAAACGTATTCATTCAGATACGACGGAATCGACGGATTCTTCTCAGAGGCGGGTGGGCGGGTGGGCCTCTGAGAAGACGACGGAATCGACGGATACGAGGTACGGTAAGGGGCGAAGGAGTACGGTCTATTCGAATCGATTACTGGAATTTTAGTACAAATGAGAAAAATAATTGATGCCAAATCATTGATCGGTATCCGGTTGGCAATGAAAATGTAGTCTTCTTCGTGACGATCGCTTTTAATTGACTTTGAATACTTATTTTTGAAACTATTTCCATTGCAGATGCGACGGAATCGACGGAATCGACGGAATCGACGGAATCGACGGAATCAACGGAATCAACGGAATCGACGGATTCTTCTCAGAGGCGGGTGGGCGGGTGGGCCTCTGAGAAGACGACGGAATCGACGGATACGAGGTACGGTAAGGGGCGAAGGAGTACGGTAGATTCGAATCGATTACTGGAATTTTAGTACAACTGAGAAAAATAATTGATGCCAAATCATTGATCGGTATCCGGTTGGCAATGAAAATGTAGTCCTCTTCGTGACGATCGCTTTTAATTGACTTTAAATACTTATTTTTGAAACTATTTCCATTGCAGATGCGACGGAATCGACGGAATCGACGGATACGACGGAATCGACGGATACGACGGAATCGACGGATTCTTCTCAGAGGCGGGTGGGCGGGTGGGCCTCTGAGAAGACGACAGAATCGACGGATACGAGGTACGGTAAGGGGCGAAGGAGTACGGTATATTCGAATCGATTACTGGAATTTTAGTACAAATGAGAAAAATAATTGATGCCAAATCATTGATCGGTATCCGGTTGGCAATGAAAATGTAGTCTTCTTCGTGACGATCGCTTTTAATTGACTTTAAATACTTATTTTTGAAACTATTTCCATTGCAGATGCGACGGAATCGACGGATACGACGGAATCGACGGAATCGACGGATACGACGGAATCGACGGAATCGACGGATACGACGGAATCGACGGATTCTTCTCAGAGGCGGGTGGGCGGGTGGGCCTCTGAGAAGACGACGGAATCGACGGAATCGAGGTACGGTAAGGGGCGAAGGAGTACGGTAGATTCGAATCGATTACTGGAATTTTAGTACAAATGAGAAAAATAATTGATGCCAAATCATTGATCGGTATCCGGTTGGCAATGAAAATGTAGTCTTCTTCGTGACGATCGCTTTTAATTGACTTTAAATACTTATTTTTGAAACTATTTCCATTGCAGATGCGACGGAATCGACGGAATCGACGGAATCGACGGAATCGACGGAATCGACGGATTCTTCTCAGAGGCGGGTGGGCGGGTGGGCCTCTGAGAAGACGACGGAATCGACGGATACGAGGTACGGTAAGGGGCGAAGGAGTACGGTAGATTCGAATCGATTACTGGAATTTTAGTACAAATGAGAAAAATAATTGATGCCAAATCATTGATCGGTATCCGGTTGGCAATGAAAATGTAGTCTTCTTCGTGACGATCGCTTTTAATTGACTTTAAATACTTATTTTTGAAACTATTTCCATTGCAGATGCGACGGAATCGACGGAATCGACGGATACGACGGAATCGACGGATACGACGGAATCGACGGAATCGACGGATTCTTCTCAGAGGCGGGTGGGCGGGTGGGCCTCTGAGAAGACGACGGAATCGACGGATACGAGGTACGGTAAGGGGCGAAGGAGTACGGTAGATTCGAATCGATTACTGGAATTTTAGTACAAATGAGAAAAATAATTGATGCCAAATCATTGATCGGTATCCGGTTGGCAATGAAAATGTAGTCCTCTTCGTGACGATCGCTTTTAATTGACTTTAAATACTTATTTTTGAAACTATTTTCATTGCAGATGCGACGGAATCGACGGAATCGACGGATACACAACAAACATTGCAAAAGTTAAGTCCCACTATCCTTTTCCTAACCCCCGAACCTAGGAAAAAGAACCTTCGGACCCTAGTTCCAAACACCAGCTGGTGGCTTTTCCCTCTATTTACTCGTAGTGTAGATCGATTAGATATAAAACGTATTCATTCAGATACGACGGAATCGACGGATTCTTCTCAGAGGCGGGTGGGCGGGTGGGCCTCTGAGAAGACGACGGAATCGACGGAATCGACGGAATCGACGGATACGACGGAATCGACGGAATCGACGGATACGACGGAATCGACGGAATCGACGGATACCACGGAATCGACGGAATCGACGGATTCTTCTCAGAGGCGGGTGGGCGGGTGGGCCTCTGAGAAGACGGCGGAATCGATGGATACGAGGTACGGTAAGGGGCGAAGGAGTACGGTAGATTCGAATCGATTACTGGAATTTTAGTACAAATGAGAAAAATAATTGATGCCAAATCATTGATCGGTATCCGGTTGGCAATGAAAATGTAGTCTTCTTCGTGACGATCGCTTTTAATTGACTTTAAATACTTATTTTTGAAACTATTTCCATTGCAGATGCGACGGAATCGAGGAGATCGACGGATTCTTCTCAGAGGCGGGTGGGCGGGTGGGCCTCTGAGAAGACGGCGGAATCGACGGGTACGAGGTACGGTAAGGGGCGAAGGAGTACGGTAGATTCGAATCGATTACTGGAATTTTAGTACAAATGAGAAAAATAATTGATGCCAAATCATTGATCGGTATCCGGTTGGCAATGAAAATGTAGTCTTCTTCGTGACGATCGCTTTTAATTGACTTTAAATACTTATTTTTGAAACTATTTCCATTGCAGATGCGACGGAATCGACGGAATCGACGGAATCGACGGAATCAACGGAATCGACGGATTCTTCTCAGAGGCGGGTGGGCGGGTGGGCCTCTGAGAAGACGACGGAATCGACGGATTCTTCTCAGAGGCGGGTGGGCGGGTGGGCCTCTGAGAAGACGACGGAATCGACGGATACGAGGTACGGTAAGGGGCGAAGGAGTACGGTAGATTCGAATCGATTACTGGAATTTTAGTACAAATGAGAAAAATAATTGATGCCAAATCATTGATCGGTATCCGGTTGGCAATGAAAATGTAGTCCTCTTCGTGACGATCGCTTTTAATTGACTTTAAATACTTATTTTTGAAACTATTTTCATTGCAGATGCGACGGAATCGACGGAATCGACGGATACACAACAAACATTGCAAAAGTTAAGTCCCACTATCCTTTTCCTAACCCCCGAACCTAGGAAAAAGAACCTGCGGACCCTAGTTCCAAACACCAGCTGGTGGCTTTTCCCTCTATTTACTCGTAGTGTAGATCGATTAGATATAAAACGTATTCATTCAGATACGACGGAATCGACGGATTCTTCTCAGAGGCGGGTGGGCGGGTGGGCCTCTGAGAAGACGACGGAATCGACGGATACGAGGTACGGTAAGGGGCGAAGGAGTACGGTCTATTCGAATCGATTACTGGAATTTTAGTACAAATGAGAAAAATAATTGATGCCAAATCATTGATCGGTATCCGGTTGGCAATGAAAATGTAGTCTTCTTCGTGACGATCGCTTTTAATTGACTTTAAATACTTATTTTTGAAACTATTTCCATTGCAGATGCGACGGAATCGACGGAATCGACGGATACGACGGAATCGACGGAATCGACGGAATCGACGGAATCGACGGATTCTTCTCAGAGGCGGGTGGGCGGGTGGGCCTCTGAGAAGACGACGGAATCGACGGATACGAGGTACGGTAAGGGGCGAAGGAGTACGGTAGATTCGAATCGATTACTGGAATTTTAGTACAAATGAGAAAAATAATTGATGCCAAATCATTGATCGGTATCCGGTTGGCAATGAAAATGTAGTCCTCTTCGTGACGATCGCTTTTAATTGACTTTAAATACTTATTTTTGAAACTATTTTCATTGCAGATGCGACGGAATCGACGGAATCGACGGATACACAACAAACATTGCAAAAGTTAAGTCCCACTATCCTTTTCCTAACCCCCGAACCTAGGAAAAAGAACCTGCGGACCCTAGTTCAAAACACCAGCTGGTGGCTTCGACGGAATCGACGGATACGACGGAATCGACGGAATCGACGGATACGACAGAATCGACGGAATCGACGGAATCGACGGATACGACGGAATCGACGGATACGACGGAATCGACGGATACGACGGAATCGACGGAATCGACGGAATCGACGGATACGACAGAATCGACGGATACGACGGAATCGACGGATACGACGGAATCGACGGATACGACGGAATCGACGGATTCTTCTCAGAGGCGGGTGGGCGGGTGGGCCTCTGAGAAGACGACGGAATCGACGGAATCGACGGAATCGACGGATACGACGGAATCGACGGATACGACGGAATCGACGGATACGACGGAATCGACGGATACGACGGATACGACGGAATCGACGGAATCGACGGAATCGACGGATACGACGGAATCGACGGAATCGACGGAATCGACGGATACGACGGAATCGACGGAATCGACGGATACGACGGAATCGACGGATTCTTCTCAGAGGCGGGTGGGCGGGTGGGCCTCTGAGAAGACGACGGAATCGACGGAATCGACGGAATCGACGGATACGACGGAATCGACGGATACGACGGAATCGACGGATACGACGGAATCGACGGATACGACGGAATCGACGGATACGACGGAATCGACGGAATCGACGGATACGACGGAATCGACGGAATCGACGGATACGACAGAATCGACGGAATCGACGGAATCGACGGATACGACGGAATCGACGGATACGACGGAATCGACGGATACGACGGAATCGACGGAATCGACGGAATCGACGGATACGACAGAATCGACGGATACGACGGAATCGACGGATACGACGGAATCGACGGATACGACGGAATCGACGGATTCTTCTCAGAGGCGGGTGGGCGGGTGGGCCTCTGAGAAGACGACGGAATCGACGGAATCGACGGAATCGACGGATACGACGGAATCGACGGATACGACGGAATCGACGGATACGACGGAATCGACGGATACGACGGATACGACGGAATCGACGGAATCGACGGAATCGACGGATACGACGGAATCGACGGAATCGACGGAATCGACGGATACGACGGATACGACGGAATCGACGGAATCGACGGATACGACGGAATCGACGGATTCTTCTCAGAGGCGGGTGGGCGGGTGGGCCTCTGAGAAGACGACGGAATCGACGGAATCGACGGAATCGACGGATACGACGGAATCGACGGATACGACGGAATCGACGGATACGACGGAATCGACGGATACGACGGAATCGACGGAATCGACGGAATCGACGGATACGACGGAATCGACGGAATCGACGGAATCGACGGATACGACGGAATCGACGGAATCGACGGAATCGACGGAATCGACGGAATCGACGGAATCGACGGATACGACGGAATCGACGGAATCGACGGAATCCGTCGGATACGACGGAATCGACGGATACGACGGAATCGACGGAATCGACGGATACGACGGAATCGACGGAATCGACGGATACGACAGAATCGACGGAATCGACGGAATCGACGGATACGACGGAATCGACGGATACGACGGAATCGACGGATACGACGGAATCGACGGAATCGACGGAATCGACGGATACGACAGAATCGACGGATACGACGGAATCGACGGATACGACGGAATCGACGGATACGACGGAATCGACGGATTCTTCTCAGAGGCGGGTGGGCGGGTGGGCCTCTGAGAAGACGACGGAATCGACGGAATCGACGGAATCGACGGATACGACGGAATCGACGGATACGACGGAATCGACGGATACGACGGAATCGACGGATACGACGGATACGACGGAATCGACGGAATCGACGGAATCGACGGATACGACGGAATCGACGGAATCGACGGAATCGACGGATACGACGGAATCGACGGAATCGACGGATACGACGGAATCGACGGATTCTTCTCAGAGGCGGGTGGGCGGGTGGGCCTCTGAGAAGACGACGGAATCGACGGAATCGACGGATACGACGGAATCGACGGATACGACGGAATCGACGGATACGACGGAATCGACGGATACGACGGAATCGACGGATACGACGGAATCGACGGATACGACGGAATCGACGGATACGACGGAATCGACGGATACGACGGAATCGACGGAATCGACGGAATCGACGGATACGACGGAATCGACGGAATCGACGGAATCGACGGATACGACGGAATCGACGGAATCGACGGAATCGACGGATACGACGGAATCGACGGAATCGACGGAATCGACGGATACGACGGAATCGACGGATACGACGGAATCGACGGATACGACGGAATCGACGGATACGACGGAATCGACGGAATCGACGGAATCGACGGATACGACGGAATCGACGGAATCGACGGAATCGACGGATACGACGGAATCGACGGAATCGACGGATACGACGGAATCGACGGATACGACAGAATCGACGGAATCGACGGATACGACGGAATCGACGGATACGACGGATACGATGGATACGACGGATACGACGGAATCGACGGAATCGACGGATACGACAGAATCGACGGATACGACGGAATCGACGGAATCGACGGATACGACGGAATCGACGGATACGACGGAATCGACGGAATCGACGGAATCGACGGAATCGACGGATACGACGGAATCGACGGATACGACGGAATCGACGGAATCGACGGATACGACGGAATCGACGGAATCGACGGATACGACGGAATCGACGGAATCGACGGATACGACGGATACGACGGAATCGACGGATACGACGGAATCGACGGAATCGACGGAATCGACGGATACGACGGAATCGACGGAATCGACGGAATCGACGGATACGACGGAATCGACGGAATCGACGGATACGACGGAATCGACGGAATCGACGGAATCGACGGAATCGACGGAATCGACGGATACGACGGAATCGACGGATACGACGGAATCGACGGATTCTTCTCAGAGGCGGGTGGGCGGGTGGGCCTCTGAGAAGACGACGGAATCGACGGAATCGACGGAATCGACGGAATCGACGGAATCGACGGAATCGACGGATACGACGGAATCGACGGAATCGACGGAATCCGTCGGATACGACGGAATCGACGGATACGACGGAATCGACGGAATCGACGGAATCGACGGATACGACGGAATCGACGGAATCGACGGAATCGACGGAATCGACGGATACGACGGAATCGACGGAATCGACGGATACGACGGAATCGACGGATTCTTCTCAGAGGCGGGTGGGCGGGTGGGCCTCTGAGAAGACGACGGAATCGACGGAATCGACGGAATCGACGGATACGACGGAATCGACGGATACGACGGAATCGACGGATACGACGGAATCGACGGATACGACGGAATCGACGGAATCGACGGAATCGACGGATACGACGGAATCGACGGAATCGACGGAATCGACGGATACGACGGAATCGACGGAATCGACGGAATCGACGGAATCGACGGAATCGACGGAATCGACGGATACGACGGAATCGACGGAATCGACGGAATCGACGGAATCCGTCGGATACGACGGAATCGACGGATACGACGGAATCGACGGATACGACGGAATCGACGGAATCGACGGATACGACAGAATCGACGGAATCGACGGAATCGACGGATACGACGGAATCGACGGATACGACGGAATCGACGGATACGACGGAATCGACGGAATCGACGGAATCGACGGATACGACAGAATCGACGGATACGACGGAATCGACGGATACGACGGAATCGACGGATACGACGGAATCGACGGATTCTTCTCAGAGGCGGGTGGGCGGGTGGGCCTCTGAGAAGACGACGGAATCGACGGAATCGACGGAATCGACGGATACGACGGAATCGACGGATACGACGGAATCGACGGATACGACGGAATCGACGGATACGACGGATACGACGGAATCGACGGAATCGACGGAATCGACGGATACGACGGAATCGACGGAATCGACGGAATCGACGGATACGACGGAATCGACGGAATCGACGGATACGACGGAATCGACGGATTCTTCTCAGAGGCGGGTGGGCGGGTGGGCCTCTGAGAAGACGACGGAATCGACGGAATCGACGGAATCGACGGATACGACGGAATCGACGGATACGACGGAATCGACGGATACGACGGAATCGACGGATACGACGGAATCGACGGAATCGACGGAATCGACGGATACGACGGAATCGACGGATACGACGGAATCGACGGATACGACGGAATCGACGGAATCGACGGAATCGACGGATACGACGGAATCGACGGAATCGACGGAATCGACGGATACGACGGAATCGACGGAATCGACGGAATCGACGGATACGACGGAATCGACGGAATCGACGGAATCGACGGATACGACGGAATCGACGGAATCGACGGATACGACGGAATCGACGGATACGACAGAATCGACGGAATCGACGGATACGACGGAATCGACGGATACGACGGATACGACGGATACGACGGATACGACGGAATCGACGGATACGACAGAATCGACGGATACGACGGAATCGACGGAATCGACGGATACGACGGAATCGACGGATACGACGGAATCGACGGAATCGACGGAATCGACGGAATCGACGGATACGACGGAATCGACGGATACGACGGAATCGACGGAATCGACGGATACGACGGAATCGACGGAATCGACGGATACGACGGAATCGACGGAATCGACGGATACGACGGATACGACGGAATCGACGGATACGACGGAATCGACGGAATCGACGGAATCGACGGATACGACGGAATCGACGGAATCGACGGAATCGACGGATACGACGGAATCGACGGAATCGACGGAATCGACGGATACGACGGAATCGACGGATACGACGGAATCGACGGATACGACGGAATCGACGGATTCTTCTCAGAGGCGGGTGGGCGGGTGGGCCTCTGAGAAGACGACGGAATCGACGGAATCGACGGAATCGACGGATACGACGGAATCGACGGATACGACGGAATCGACGGATACGACGGAATCGACGGATACGACGGATACGACGGAATCGACGGAATCGACGGAATCGACGGATACGACGGAATCGACGGAATCGACGGAATCGACGGATACGACGGAATCGACGGAATCGACGGATACGACGGAATCGACGGATTCTTCTCAGAGGCGGGTGGGCGGGTGGGCCTCTGAGAAGACGACGGAATCGACGGAATCGACGGAATCGACGGATACGACGGAATCGACGGATACGACGGAATCGACGGATACGACGGAATCGACGGATACGACGGAATCGACGGAATCGACGGAATCGACGGATACGACGGAATCGACGGATACGACGGAATCGACGGAATCGACGGAATCGACGGATACGACGGAATCGACGGAATCGACGGAATCGACGGATACGACGGAATCGACGGAATCGACGGAATCGACGGATACGACGGAATCGACGGATACGACGGAATCGACGGAATCGACGGATACGACGGAATCGACGGAATCGACGGATACGACGGAATCGACGGATACGACGGAATCGACGGATACGACGGAATCGACGGAATCGACGGATACGACGGAATCGACGGAATCGACGGAATCGACGGATACGACGGAATCGACGGAATCGACGGATACGACGGAATCGACGGATACGACAGAATCGACGGAATCGACGGATACGACGGAATCGACGGATACGACGGATACGACGGATACGACGGAATCGACGGAATCGACGGATACGACAGAATCGACGGATACGACGGAATCGACGGAATCGACGGATACGACGGAATCGACGGATACGACGGAATCGACGGAATCGACGGAATCGACGGATACGACGGAATCGACGGAATCGACGGAATCGACGGATACGACGGAATCGACGGAATCGACGGATACGACGGAATCGACGGATACGACGGAATCGACGGAATCGACGGATACGACGGAATCGACGGAATCGACGGAATCGACGGATACGACGGAATCGACGGATACGACGGAATCGACGGAATCGACGGATACGACGGAATCGACGGAATCGACGGATACGACGGAATCGACGGATTCTTCTCAGAGGCGGGTGGGCGGGTGGGCCTCTGAGAAGACGACGGAATCGAGGGAATCGACGGAATCGACGGATACGACGGAATCGACGGATACGACGGAATCGACGGAATCGACGGATACGACGGAATCGACGGATACGACGGAATCGACGGAATCGACGGAATCGACGGATACGACGGAATCGACGGATACGACGGAATCGACGGAATCGACGGAATCGACGGATACGACGGAATCGACGGAATCGACGGATACGACGGAATCGACGGAATCGACGGATACGACGGAATCGACGGAATCGACGGATACGACGGATACGACGGAATCGACGGATACGACGGAATCGACGGATACGACGGAATCGACGGATACGACGGAATCGACGGAATCGACGGAATCGACGGATACGACGGATACGACGGAATCGACGGATACGACGGAATCGACGGATACGACGGAATCGACGGAATCGACGGAATCGACGGAATCGACGGAATCGACGGAATCGACGGATACGACGGATACGACGGAATCGACGGATACGACGGATACGACGGAATCGACGGAAT
The DNA here is from genome assembly GCA_911812115.1 of Pristionchus exspectatus. Taxonomy (NCBI): domain Eukaryota; kingdom Metazoa; phylum Nematoda; class Chromadorea; order Rhabditida; family Neodiplogasteridae; genus Pristionchus; species Pristionchus exspectatus. The sequence continues at coordinate 21,435,570 of OU461587.1, forward strand.
CGACGGAATCGACGGAATCGACGGATACGACGGAATCGACGGAATCGACGGATACGACGGAATCGACGGATACGACGGAATCGACGGATACGACGGAATCGACGGAATCGACGGATACGACGGAATCGACGGATACGACGGAATCGACGGATACGACGGAATCGACGGAATCGACGGATACGACGGAATCGACGGAATCGACGGATACGACGGAATCGACGGAATCGACGGATACGACGGAATCGACGGATACGACGGAATCGACGGAATCGACGGATACGACGGAATCGACGGAATCGACGGATACGACGGAATCGACGGATTCTTCTCAGAGGCGGGTGGGCGGGTGGGCCTCTGAGAAGACGACGGAATCGACGGAATCGACGGATACGACGGAATCGACGGATACGACGGAATCGACGGATACGACGGAATCGACGGAATCGACGGATACGACGGAATCGACGGAATCGACGGATACGACGGAATTGACGGAATCGACGGAATCGACGGATACGACGGAATCGACGGATACGACGGAATCGACGGATACGACGGAATCGACGGAATCGACGGATACGACGGAATCGACGGAATCGACGGATACGACGGAATCGACGGATTCTTCTCAGAGGCGGGTGGGCGGGTGGGCCTCTGAGAAGACGACGGAATCGACGGATACGAGGTACGGTAAGGGGCGAAGGAGTACGGTCTATTCGAATCGATTACTGGAATTTTAGTACAAATGAGAAAAATAATTGATGCCAAATCATTGATCGGTATCCGGTTGGCAATGAAAATGTAGTCTTCTTCGTGACGATCGCTTTTAATTGACTTTAAATACTTATTTTTGAAACTATTTCCATTGCAGATGCGACGGAATCGACGGAATCGACGGAATCGACGGAATCAACGGGTTCTTCTCAGAGGCGGGTGGGCGGGTGGGCCTCTGAGAAGACGACGGAATCGACGGATACGAGGTACGGTAAGGGGCGAAGGAGTACGGTAGATTCGAATCGATTACTGGAATTTTAGTACAAATGAGAAAAATAATTGATGCCAAATCATTGATCGGTATCCGGTTGGCAATGAAAATGTAGTCCTCTTCGTGACGATCGCTTTTAATTGACTTTAAATACTTATTTTTGAAACTATTTTCATTGCAGATGCGACGGAATCGACGGAATCGACGGATACACAACAAACATTGCAAAAGTTAAGTCCCACTATCCTTTTCCTAACCCCCGAACCTAGGAAAAAGAACCTGCGGACCCTAGTTCAAAACACCAGCTGGTGGCTTTTCCCTCTATTTACTCGTAGTGTAGATCGATTAGATATAAAACGTATTCATTCAGATACGACGGAATCGACGGATTCTTCTCAGAGGCGGGTGGGCGGGTGGGCCTCTGAGAAGACGACGGAATCGACGGATACGAGGTACGGTAAGGGGCGAAGGAGTACGGTCTATTCGAATCGATTACTGGAATTTTAGTACAAATGAGAAAAATAATTGATGCCAAATCATTGATCGGTATCCGGTTGGCAATGAAAATGTAGTCTTCTTCGTGACGATCGCTTTTAATTGACTTTGAATACTTATTTTTGAAACTATTTCCATTGCAGATGCGACGGAATCGACGGAATCGACGGAATCGACGGAATCGACGGAATCAACGGAATCAACGGAATCGACGGATTCTTCTCAGAGGCGGGTGGGCGGGTGGGCCTCTGAGAAGACGACGGAATCGACGGATACGAGGTACGGTAAGGGGCGAAGGAGTACGGTAGATTCGAATCGATTACTGGAATTTTAGTACAACTGAGAAAATAATTGATGCCAAATCATTGATCGGTATCCGGTTGGCAATGAAAATGTAGTCCTCTTCGTGACGATCGCTTTTAATTGACTTTAAATACTTATTTTTGAAACTATTTCCATTGCAGATGCGACGGAATCGACGGAATCGACGGATACGACGGAATCGACGGATACGACGGAATCGACGGATTCTTCTCAGAGGCGGGTGGGCGGGTGGGCCTCTGAGAAGACGACAGAATCGACGGATACGAGGTACGGTAAGGGGCGAAGGAGTACGGTATATTCGAATCGATTACTGGAATTTTAGTACAAATGAGAAAAATAATTGATGCCAAATCATTGATCGGTATCCGGTTGGCAATGAAAATGTAGTCTTCTTCGTGACGATCGCTTTTAATTGACTTTAAATACTTATTTTTGAAACTATTTCCATTGCAGATGCGACGGAATCGACGGATACGACGGAATCGACGGAATCGACGGATACGACGGAATCGACGGAATCGACGGATACGACGGAATCGACGGATTCTTCTCAGAGGCGGGTGGGCGGGTGGGCCTCTGAGAAGACGACGGAATCGACGGAATCGAGGTACGGTAAGGGGCGAAGGAGTACGGTAGATTCGAATCGATTACTGGAATTTTAGTACAAATGAGAAAAATAATTGATGCCAAATCATTGATCGGTATCCGGTTGGCAATGAAAATGTAGTCTTCTTCGTGACGATCGCTTTTAATTGACTTTAAATACTTATTTTTGAAACTATTTCCATTGCAGATGCGACGGAATCGACGGAATCGACGGAATCGACGGAATCGACGGAATCGACGGATTCTTCTCAGAGGCGGGTGGGCGGGTGGGCCTCTGAGAAGACGACGGAATCGACGGATACGAGGTACGGTAAGGGGCGAAGGAGTACGGTAGATTCGAATCGATTACTGGAATTTTAGTACAAATGAGAAAAATAATTGATGCCAAATCATTGATCGGTATCCGGTTGGCAATGAAAATGTAGTCCTCTTCGTGACGATCGCTTTTAATTGACTTTAAATACTTATTTTTGAAACTATTTTCATTGCAGATGCGACGGAATCGACGGAATCGACGGATACACAACAAACATTGCAAAAGTTAAGTCCCACTATCCTTTTCCTAACCCCCGAACCTAGGAAAAAGAACCTTCGGACCCTAGTTCCAAACACCAGCTGGTGGCTTTTCCCTCTATTTACTCGTAGTGTAGATCGATTAGATATAAAACGTATTCATTCAGATACGACGGAATCGACGGATTCTTCTCAGAGGCGGGTGGGCGGGTGGGCCTCTGAGAAGACGACGGAATCGACGGAATCGACGGAATCGACGGATACGACGGAATCGACGGAATCGACGGATACGACGGAATCGACGGAATCGACGGATACCACGGAATCGACGGAATCGACGGATTCTTCTCAGAGGCGGGTGGGCGGGTGGGCCTCTGAGAAGACGGCGGAATCGATGGATACGAGGTACGGTAAGGGGCGAAGGAGTACGGTAGATTCGAATCGATTACTGGAATTTTAGTACAAATGAGAAAAATAATTGATGCCAAATCATTGATCGGTATCCGGTTGGCAATGAAAATGTAGTCTTCTTCGTGACGATCGCTTTTAATTGACTTTAAATACTTATTTTTGAAACTATTTCCATTGCAGATGCGACGGAATCGAGGAGATCGACGGATTCTTCTCAGAGGCGGGTGGGCGGGTGGGCCTCTGAGAAGACGGCGGAATCGACGGGTACGAGGTACGGTAAGGGGCGAAGGAGTACGGTAGATTCGAATCGATTACTGGAATTTTAGTACAAATGAGAAAAATAATTGATGCCAAATCATTGATCGGTATCCGGTTGGCAATGAAAATGTAGTCTTCTTCGTGACGATCGCTTTTAATTGACTTTAAATACTTATTTTTGAAACTATTTCCATTGCAGATGCGACGGAATCGACGGAATCGACGGAATCGACGGAATCAACGGAATCGACGGATTCTTCTCAGAGGCGGGTGGGCGGGTGGGCCTCTGAGAAGACGACGGAATCGACGGATACGAGGTACGGTAAGGGGCGAAGGAGTACGGTAGATTCGAATCGATTACTGGAATTTTAGTACAAATGAGAAAAATAATTGATGCCAAATCATTGATCGGTATCCGGTTGGCAATGAAAATGTAGTCCTCTTCGTGACGATCGCTTTTAATTGACTTTAAATACTTATTTTTGAAACTATTTCCATTGCAGATGCGACGGAATCGACGGAATCGACGGATACGACGGAATCGACGGATTCTTCTCAGAGGCGGGTGGGCGGGTGGGCCTCTGAGAAGACGACAGAATCGACGGATACGAGGTACGGTAAGGGGCGAAGGAGTACGGTATATTCGAATCGATTACTGGAATTTTAGTACAAATGAGAAAAATAATTGATGCCAAATCATTGATCGGTATCCGGTTGGCAATGAAAATGTAGTCTTCTTCGTGACGATCGCTTTTAATTGACTTTAAATACTTATTTTTGAAACTATTTCCATTGCAGATGCGACGGAATCGACGGATACGACGGAATCGACGGAATCGACGGATACGACGGAATCGACGGAATCGACGGATACGACGGAATCGACGGATTCTTCTCAGAGGCGGGTGGGCGGGTGGGCCTCTGAGAAGACGACGGAATTGACGGAATCGAGGTACGGTAAGGGGCGAAGGAGTACGGTAGATTCGAATCGATTACTGGAATTTTAGTACAAATGAGAAAAATAATTGATGCCAAATCATTGATCGGTATCCGGTTGGCAATGAAAATGTAGTCTTCTTCGTGACGATCGCTTTTAATTGACTTTAAATACTTATTTTTGAAACTATTTCCATTGCAGATGCGACGGAATCGACGGATACGACGGAATCGACGGAATCGACGGATTCTTCTCAGAGGCGGGTGGGCGGGTGGGCCTCTGAGAAGACGACGGAATCGACGGATACGAGGTACGGTAAGGGGCGAAGGAGTACGGTAGATTCGAATCGATTACTGGAATTTTAGTACAAATGAGAAAAATAATTGATGCCAAATCATTGATCGGTATCCGGTTGGCAATGAAAATGTAGTCCTCTTCGTGACGATCGCTTTTAATTGACTTTAAATACTTATTTTTGAAACTATTTTCATTGCAGATGCGACGGAATCGACGGAATCGACGGATACACAACAAACATTGCAAAAGTTAAGTCCCACTATCCTTTTCCTAACCCCCGAACCTAGGAAAAAGAACCTTCGGACCCTAGTTCCAAACACCAGCTGGTGGCTTTTCCCTCTATTTACTCGTAGTGTAGATCGATTAGATATAAAACGTATTCATTCAGATACGACGGAATCGACGGATTCTTCTCAGAGGCGGGTGGGCGGGTGGGCCTCTGAGAAGACGACGGAATCGACGGAATCGACAGATACGACGGAATCGACGGAATCGACGGATACGACGGAATCGACGGAATCGACGGATACGACGGAATCGACGGAATCGACGGATTCTTCTCAGAGGCGGGTGGGCGGGTGGGCCTCTGAGAAGACGGCGGAATCGACGGATACGAGGTACGGTAAGGGGCGAAGGAGTACGGTAGATTCGAATCGATTACTGGAATTTTAGTACAAATGAGAAAAATAATTGATGCCAAATCATTGATCGGTATCCGGTTGGCAATGAAAATGTAGTCTTCTTCGTGACGATCGCTTTTAATTGACTTTAAATACTTATTTTTGAAACTATTTCCATTGCAGATGCGACGGAATCGAGGAGATCGACGGATTCTTCTCAGAGGCGGGTGGGCGGGTGGGCCTCTGAGAAGACGGCGGAATCGACGGATACGAGGTACGGTAAGGGGCGAAGGAGTACGGTAGATTCGAATCGATTACTGGAATTTTAGTACAAATGAGAAAAATAATTGATGCCAAATCATTGATCGGTATCCGGTTGGCAATGAAAATGTAGTCTTCTTCGTGACGATCGCTTTTAATTGACTTTAAATACTTATTTTTGAAACTATTTCCATTGCAGATGCGACGGAATCGACGGAATCGACGGATACGACGGAATCGACGGATACGACGGAATCGACGGAATCGACGGATTCTTCTCAGAGGCGGGTGGGCGGGTGGGCCTCTGAGAAGACGACGGAATCGACGGATACGAGGTACGGTAAGGGGCGAAGGAGTACGGTAGATTCGAATCGATTACTGGAATTTTAGTACAAATGAGAAAAATAATTGATGCCAAATCATTGATCGGTATCCGGTTGGCAATGAAAATGTAGTTCTCTTCGTGACGATCGCTTTTAATTGACTTTAAATACTTATTTTTGAAACTATTTTCATTGCAGATGCGACGGAATCGACGGAATCGACGAATACACAACAAACATTGCAAAAGTTAAGTCCCACTATCCTTTTCCTAACCCCCGAACCTAGGAAAAAGAACCTGCGGACCCTAGTTCCAAACACCAGCTGGTGGCTTTTCCCTCTATTTACTCGTAGTGTAGATCGATTAGATATAAAACGTATTCATTCAGATACGACGGAATCGACGGATTCTTCTCAGAGGCGGATGGGCGGGTGGGCCTCTGAGAAGACGACGGAATCGACGGATACGAGGTACGGTAAGGGGCGAAGGAGTACGGTCTATTCGAATCGATTACTGGAATTTTAGTACAAATGAGAAAAATAATTGATGCCAAATCATTGATCGGTATCCGGTTGGCAATGAAAATGTAGTCCTCTTCGTGACGATCGCTTTTAATTGACTTTAAATACTTATTTTTGAAACTATTTCCATTGCAGATGCGATGGAATCGACGGAATCGACGGATACACAACAAACATTGCAAAAGTTAAGTCCCACTATCCTTTTCCTAACCCCCGAACCTAGGAAAAAGAACTTGCGGACCCTATTTCCAAACACCAGCTGGTGGCTTTTCCCTCTATTTACTCGTAGTGTAAATCGATTAGATATAAAACGTATTCATTCAGATACGACGGAATCGACGGATTCTTCTCAGAGGCGGGTGGGCGGGTGGGCCTCTGAGAAGACGACGGAATCGACGGAATCGACGGAATCGACGGATACGACGGAATCGACGGAATCGACGGATACGACGGAATCGACGGAATCGACGGATACGACGGAATCGACGGAATCGACGGAATCGACGGATACGACGGAATCGACGGAATCGACGGAATCGACGGATACGACGGAATCGACGGAATCGACGGATACGACGGAATCGACGGAATCGACGGATACGACGGAATCGACGGAATCGACGGATACGACGGAATCGACGGAATCGACGGATACGACGGAATCGACGGAATCGACGGATTCTTCTCAGAGGGTGGGCGGGTGGGCCTCTGAGAAGACGACGGAATCGACGGATACGAGGTACGGTAAGGGGCGAAGGAGTACGGTAGATTCGAATCGATTTCTGGAATTTTAGTACAAATGAGAAAAATAATTGATGCCAAATCATTGATCGGTATCCGGTTGGCAATGAAAATGTAGTCCTCTTCGTGACGATCGCTTTTAATTGACTTTAAATACTTATTTTTGAAACTATTTCCATTGCAGATGCGACGGAATCGACGGAATCGACGGATACGACGGAATCGACGGATACGACGGAATCGACGGATACGACGGAATCGACGGATACGACGGAATCGACGGATACGACGGAATCGACGGATTCTTCTCAGAGGCGGGTGGGCGGGTGGGCCTCTGAGAAGACGGCGGAATCGACGGATACGAGGTACGGTAAGGGGCGAAGGAGTACGGTAGATTCGAATCGATTACTGGAATTTTAGTACAAATGAGAAAAATAATTGATGCCAAATCATTGATTGGTACCCGGTTGGCAATGAAAATGTATGGCCTGGGTCCAACTCTTGATGATTACTTTTAATTGACTTTTAAATACTTAAATTGTATTTGAATCTAATTCAATTGCATGTGCGACGGACACGACGGAATCGACGGATTCTTCTCAGAGGCGGGTGGGTGGGTGGGCCTCTGAGAAGACGACGGAATCGACGGATACGACCGCGCAGCCACGCAGGCTGCGTATCACGTTATTCTCGAAGTTTCCTGTTCTAACGTGTTTGTGCTCTCTCGCCTAGCTTGCGAGTTTGTTCCCATGTAACCCGTGATGGTTGGTAGCTTAGAGGATACCCGCTGGCCTGTGTAGGTCTCAATGTAGGGCGCGTATCCCTACCACCATCTAACCCCATTACCTTTCCACTAGCCTATTGTCTCTTATTATTGTTCCGTATGTAATAAACTCTAAGTATTACTATTCCTTGCTTCCACGCGTATTATACACACACCACAATGTATGGAGGTCTGTCCTAAACCGGCCTTCATACATAACATCCAGCATAAAGGTTAGAACGATATTATCCTTGAGTTGGGCTCCGATAATAAGCTTGTTGGCATTGATCAGATTCTGAAGTGAATTCACGATGAATTTACTTCTATAGTTGCGATAATAATTACCTTCATTACCGTGTCAACTGTCTTCTTTACGTTCTTGATGAAGTATGAGTTTTTTTAGAGGAAGTTGGCGCCCCTTCGTTCGTTGACCGACCCCCTGAAAGCTGACGATGCATATTCGCATCGACGGCCGACGTTTATACTTCGTTGACCGACCCCCTGAAGGCTGACGATGCATATTCACATCGGCGGCCGACGTTTATACTTCGTTGACCGACTCCCTGAAGGCTGACGATGCATATTCACATCGACGGCCGACATTTATACTTTGGGCCGACGTTTATACTATCCCGATGGACTATCTTATGGTTTGACGGTATGACCGAAGTATGAGCGATAGTGATTAAATCTCACTCTAGCAAATTGATACTGATCAGGAAAACAGATGTTGAAGGAAGAGTATTGAAGAACCTTTGAAGCGAAGATACAGCTGATTTGAAGTTCGAGAACAACTGAACCAGCGATTGACGGTAAAGGAATGAGTGATGCCAATGCAAATACCTGGTATTTTGTAGTGTCTTGCATAAGGGAGGAGCCTAATTCTTCCAACGAGTTCTTATTGCTTCTCTGATCTCTTATCAAAAGTGCAAGTCTCAGTGACCTAGACTTCAAGGTGTCCTTTGTGATCCATTTTCTGTCTGCGCAAGCTTATCAGCTGATGATCAGACATGAGATTGCTCTTCATACGTCATGAGATCGCGGTCCTAGCCTTTCTCGAGGAACAAAAGTATCTATTTTTTTAGAATGTAAGAATAAATAATCGTCAATTTCGACACATCGAATGAAATATGATGGCCTTGGAATATTGCTCTGTGGACCTTGTGCGCTTACAATGGTCTCTCGCTTACAATGATCCGGCCTCATTGTTCAATTCATGTATGTTTCACTGTTCACCGCGTCTTCGGAAGAGAGAATGAGGAATAAAGCGGCGAAAATGACTGTTCAAAAAAGTTCAAAAATTGGGGAGACATGAAACCAGGGGGCATGAAACCATACCCAGTCCCCACGGTATGAGAGCACAACCCTATCATTCGAACCCTCTTGAAAATCTCAATAAACGAGAATGAAAAATACACAAGATTTTGAGACGGTTTTCTCAAAAACATCGATACGTCCAGCAGTGTTACGCGCAAAGGTTGGAATCTTTGGCGAGCTTTGCTCGTTGTGTCTGTCAGATAAATCTTAACTACGTTAATCATACCCCGTTGAAGAATGTTATACGCAATTAGACTATCTTGATAAAAAATATCATAAAAAGAAACTGTCACTTTCCTCACAAACACCACAGCATCGCCAGAGGGGAATGTTGATGTCAGAGCTCAGATCCTTATCCATCCCTCTTTTCCTTTCAACACTGGAGACTTCCGCTCTCAAAGCTGGAGGTGATCACTCGTAAAAGTTTCTCCGCCATTAGCCACCTAACGTCAGTCCATGCCTGCTGCTACGAACAAGTTCCGGATGGAGAAAAAGCCGATTAAGGCTCAAGGCAAGGTACTGCACAAGGTACTGTATCCTATTTTGTTCCATTTCTTCATTTTCTTCTCTAGTTTGCACATTAATGTAGGAGCAAGTTATTCTCACATACACACGCTACAACCCCCCCCCATGTGAGACCGTTTGCGTAAGAATTGAGCAAATCCGGATGGGTCAGGCACAATTCTCTGAAACATTGCTAATATTATAAAATAATAATAATAATAATAATTATTATTAAATGGGGTTCGTTCGCTATTTTTGAACTTTTGATCTTGTTCGAATCTTACTCAAACGGCCTCATATATGAGGACGCCGTCATATATTACGCTGTTTGCTTGCCTAATTGTAAGAAACAAACAAATCGGGAGGGATCCGCCACCACAGTGAAAAACGGTCGATTCCCTAAAAGTTTCTCCGGGATCCACGTTGAAGGGTAGAATAAGTGCTTTGAAGTTGACCGGCTGCAGCTAACCAGTGCTGCAGCTCGGTCGGAAATAATCTCTGACAATATTCCGTTTAAAGGGGACCTAGTGGGGCCTAGTGTTACCCAAATCAGCGAAAATACCAACATCGAATTTTCAGTCGCTGACAGAATTAGGTTCTTACGTGAGTGGCGTGATATATTGTACGGAGAAATTTGTCGAAATAATCCTTTTTTCTCTAGCACATTCGCCCGAAGGGAGAGGAAGCGAAAACGATCCTCGCCATTCCTTCAACGACGATTCTTTCCCTACCGGCCGAGATGCTACAGGAGATAATCAGGAAGATGTCCTCTCACGATCGGGCTCCTCTCGGATTAGTGTGCAGACAGATCAGACAGGCTGATCTCGCGGTGCCCAGAGTATTTGAGAAGATTTACATGGGATGGGTGAGTAACTCGCGTTCTATACAAACGACCACAGCGTTCTGACCCCCCATTGTTCTCTCCAGATAAGGGTGAACAATGGATGCAAATTTCACGCCAAAATCCCAACACGAAAGAACTGCAATTTCCCGCTCGATTCAAACAACAGAGCGGGAAGAGCGGTCGCTCCTCCCGCCTAGGCCTTGTAGTTCGATTCATGCAAAGTGAGCGAGTAGATATGCAAAGGTCTCCGCCCTTATCTGTAGGAGGAGAATGTTGTGCGACGTGGTATAGGACAAGGAATGACAATTTTGTGGGAGACCATTCAGAGAAACTGGTCGTCAATAGGGTTGGTGAAATCGAGGCTCATCGAGGCACTACTCGAGAAAAAAAATGACCCCCCCCCCCCCCCACATTCTCGATCACGTTTACCCGATCACCCTTTCGAAACTCCCATGTTTTCAAATTTCGTTTAAGCTGTAAGCTATGAGCATTTGGCTGCGTGCCAAATGACCCTGAAGATCCGGCAACGAGCGAGAGAGTATGCAAAATGAGGAGAGCGCGCCCTCTCCGTCCTCACTTTGCATAATCTCTCGCGCGCGGTTCGTGAGACGACTCCTTTAAACTCAGCTGCTCTCACCCGAAGGGTTTTCGTTCTCGAAATGATCAGTAGTCGCTGTTAAAATAATGGTAATGCGAAAATAATGGTAAAATAATGGAAAAAATGGTGACCTATAATTTCAGGAAGATGAAAATCAGAGGATCATGACAAATATGAATGGAAAAACCCATAAGCAACACCGTGGCAGCAACGATACGCCTCTTCAAGCAACACCCCACTACTTGAGAATGTTCAAAAGAGCGAAAACGAAAATGCTGTGCATCCAGGTGCGTAATATTTCTTTGTATCGTTTGTGACAATTATGTATGAAGGCTTAGAAGGGAGAAACCCCCTTCATGAAGGCTTTGAGGGGAGAAATGAGAGGTTTTTACATTGTCATTTCGCTCTTCATGAAGGCACTTCCTCACAACTCTTACCGCACATTACTGAATATTTAAGAACTGTCTTCTGCCCAATTTGACTACGTCCCATTTCAGTACGAGAAAGATGTGCCCGATCCTAAAGCGGATTTCGAAGTTATCACCTCACTTTGCGAGTCGATTACATTCGACAAAATGCACGTGAGCTGGTACAATACCGCCGAATGCTCGGATGAGTAAGTATTTATAATATATAATTTTCGTTTTATTTTTGAAACATAGCAACAACAAACTTATCTACAAATAAATAAATATCGTACATCGCAACCATTACCGAATAAACGGCCTTTTCTAAGTTTTCTACCGATTTTTACTTTTCGCGAATTCTTGTTCTTTCGCGAATTCGCGAGTTCTTCATATTCTTGTTTTTTTGTTTCATATTTTTGTCCACACCGATATCTGGACAAATACAAAAATTGGCCGGAGAAATATTATTTTAAATGGGTGAAAATGAGAGCCGTTGCCTTTTTTCAATTAAAATAGGCTCTACCGTAATCACAATGTCATCACAACTTTTGTGTACTTTTTCTGTACTACGGCTCTAATTTTTCACACATTAAAAAATATTTCACCTGCCAATTTTTGTATTCATCCTGTGATCGGGTTGGACAAAAAATATGAAACAAAAACAAGAATATTATTTGCGAAAAGGAAAAAAGACAGAAAGTGTAGAAACGGCCGTTTGTTCGGTAATGGGAGCGACGTACGAAAATCTACATTACAGGTTCATTCCTGGACTCTTCGCTAATCGTGATTCGGCAAACGCACAACTTTCCTTCACTTTTTTTTTCAAAAATTTTCAAGAATACCCAAATATTCCTGCGTCGAGAAAATTACTGATGAAATTGCCCAAATTGAAGAATTTCCAGCTGCATTGGATGGGATGGAATGTAAATGTTTACACATTGAATATAAATGAATGAGCATAATTAGTCATAATATAATATTTGCAGCGTTTAGCATCCCGTATACTGAATGATGCAATTCTTCTCCATATCGTCTCAAATACGGAACACGCAGAGTTGCCGGAGGGCGAATTTTCCGCTCAAGGATTGCTTGACGCGTTTGAGGTAAGATCGACACTTAACTAATTTTGCCTTTAGCACAAAGTTTAACACATTATTGCTATTTCAGGCCGTATGCAAGTCGCATCTTCCCCAAAAATACGTCAAATTGCGCTCATTTCCATCTATAAATGTAGTTAAAGATCTCATGGAGAGATTAAAAATTGATTATAGACGAATGGAGACGGAGTACCGACATGTGGACAGGTATGCACTAAATTAGGTACTAATCGAGAAAAATCAAGCACCATATCTCTAATTCATTTCTGAAACATTAGACATAATATTAATTAAATTAATAAATTCACAGGGAGCGTCAGACAGTGCTCAGTGTCAGTGGAGGGATGTATGACACCGTTTACTTTCAAATGTACAAAATCGATAAGAATGAATGCGCAGCCTACGACATAATTAACTGGTGATTATAGGTGCCACTGTAATTTCTTCTTATTTTTTCTCGCCACTTTGTTGTCCAATTCGGCTAAATAAAGCGTCTCTCGGCGAGAAAAAGCACGTCAGCTTTTACTAATCAAAACAGACTTTCAATTCATTCCCGCACCCCTTTACTTCCGCTCGTCATAGTGTCGATGAATGAAGAAAGAAGGGAAAGATTATAGACTCAATGCAATACCACAGCATTCTAGACCGACAGAAAAGGGTTGTAGTCGAACTGCAAACTTGAATTATGAAATGTTTCTGAAACTTATCCCGATTCATTCTGAGTCTGTCTTAGCAGTTGAATTCGGGATAGGTTTCAGAGACAATTCATACGCTGCTGTTGATTTGCAGTTTGATTACGATGTGGCGGGAAAATTCAAATCTTAATCCCCTTGTTCACCCTTATCTGGAGAGAACAAAGGAGGTCAGAATGCTGTGATACGAGGGGTGAGAGTTAGCTCTCATGACAGTCTGATCAGCGATTCGTTTTCATGTGCATTTGATCTGCGATCTTTAATCTTTGATTTTGAAAATGATATTTGATCATACCTTCTTCACGAAAAAATAAACTATGAGGTTGCAGTAAAATGTGTCTTTGTAAGAATTTACGATAGGTAAAACGTTCTAACTATAAACATTAATCTCTTGACAGTGAACGAAAATTGGGTTTCGAATATATATCGTACGAATAGGAAATGAAGAATAATGCTTAAAATTGAAAATATATAAACTCGCAAGATTGCTCGAAATGTGGAGCACGAGGTGACAATGAAATCATAAGCAATTAAGCACATATTTAAATGTATGTTGGTCTTTTTACAGTGATGCACATTTTAGTGAAGTTATTGTTCCCAGTTTCTTCCTCAAATGTGGCTGTAATTTTTCCTGTTAGGTTTAGCCAATTCGTTCTTTCTTTATGAATATTGCGGTTTTCTTCGAATTGCTCTTGGTTCCCTGAATACTCGTAGCCATCTAATTTTATTGTGTGAACAGCAGATAATACTTCGGCGAAAAAATGTGCTGTTGCTGAAACTAATAGTTCAATCGATTTCATCTTATTCATTTATTCACCTCTGAATATATTAAAATCGAAAATTGAGAGATATAGAAAGTGCACGGAATTTTCATTCACGAATTTGATGATTTCATTGCTAAAAAATAATTGATATACATATCAATGTGCTTATTAAATTTCGCTCACTTTTTCATTTCACTGACGAGAGTGAAAAAAGCGAGGTTCAAAAGCGAACAGTTGACAATTTTCAACATGACTCACACATCATGTTGCGAAAGTTTTCCTGTGACGCGGAGTTCGTCGATATTGATAGGATGAGTTGCAAATTTTACTAAATTATTCTGATTAGCTCCCAATTTAACATGGAAGAATTCGACGGAAGAACACCGATCCAACACTTTTCGCAAGAAATCAATTTCCTTTCCAGCCCCGCTCTCTATTTGAGCTGCATTCACTTCGAATTCCTGCAAGCGTTATGCTTTTTCAGATATGATGCAACTAAAAAACGCACACAACAACCGTGTGAATCCTCGAACGTGAATCCAGATCTATGAGGTACGATGGGTTTGTTCTCCATTCCAAAATATTTCCTGTACGCAATGGAAAAGGTAATGACAATTGTAAACGGTGCTGTTCCACTCCAATTGCAATCGCAGTCTTTGATGATCGGATGATGAGCGCGATCTTTGAGATTCTCGCGAGCAAAAATATTCCATCGAGGAGTTATCTGGATTTTTTTCAAACAAAAAACCTGCCGAATTAACATGAGTGGAAATAAATCGCATTACCAGTTTGACGTCATCGATAGAATCCAATCCAACTGCAATGATCTTTCGGATGACATCCGATGGTAAATCGCCGAGATTCAACACCATCTCTTCTTGTGCATGCATTGAGACACAAAAAGTATGTAGTAGAAGAGAGATGATAATCCGTCAAATGAGGAATAATTAAATTAGGTATGCGTTTTTGATCGGAACGCTTCGTTCTCGTATATTTGAATGTATATTTAGACCTTGATGCAGCGGTACCAGAAGGTACCGTACGGTCTGCGAGATAAAAATATAAGACAAAACTGTTAATTCGTTATTAGAGCGTTTTTGAAGAGTTGCCAAGGGGTTCATTTATTAAAATTCTTTATCGTCTTGTCAGCACAGAAACCTTTTCGACAATTCCGATCTGGATTGCTACACTCCCCCCGAAAACTCGGAACCAGATGAAACACCTGCTTAACCCTGCTTAACCCTGCTTAACCCTGCTTAACCCAAGGGGCGAGGCTTAGGGAGATATGTCCTAGTTGAAACTGGATAGTGGGTGATAGCACGAAGTTGATTATGACTATCTTCCAGATGAGATCTCCATCTACAGTACTCCTTCGCCGGATTCGATCGATAGCACGTCTTCCGTGTGGGAGCGCCCGTTCACATGGACCGAAGCAGCGGAGATTGGTGAGTGTGCGATCGATCGCTACCGTATTCTACCGTGCAAGCGTCCCGTATCGTGCATGCGAATTAACGAATGAGTTTTTTTCTTGTAACGTGTTAATATTCAGGGATACAAACAACAGAGAGAAGTACGAGAAATACGATCCGACCAAGACGGTGGCGGAGAACGGAAACCCAAAATTTGGTGAATCTCTTAGTTATCAAGGTGTTAGCCCACCCATACTGTCAGTTTACCTTCGACATTTTGAGCATGAATCATAATACGCATTACACTTTTGGCAACCTCATGAATTAGAGAGAATAGGTCATGGGACAGATAAGACACAAATAAAGGTCTCATTGTCAGAAAGTTGTGGATGCCCTTCAGCTACCACGCGAGATGATGCGACAATCCCGCACCTCAAAAAGAGGAAGAGGGCTCAAAGAGAGTATGAGGAATTTGAGGAAAGTGGACAATTTTGATGAAGCTTTTCCTGCTTTTCAACCTTATGAATGTCCCCTTTTCCTGCTTTTCAACCTTATGAATTTCACTTTTCGGTCTCGTTGCGCCTCGGGCGTAGATAAATTATTATTATTAAGCTTTCCACAACCTCATGTCAAATGTTCTGAAAGAAGGACATCACAATAAGATAAGAGGCGAACTTATTCTCGTTAAAGACAATTATGTAAACAAAAATATCACATCTACGATTGTTCGATTTCGCGTTCCCCATCGTGTAGGTCGTCCGGTTCCTCTCCGAAATCTGACATTTCATCATCTTCCTGGAGACAGTGATCAAATGAAGTATCCCGAATTATTTGGCTCCTGCAAAACTTTTTTATTTATTTCCGATTTTTTTCTAAACATTAATGAATGAAATATTACGTGAATGTCCGAGGTAGAATCGATGCCAATTGAAGTCGTTTTTCTTCGCTTTGCAAAAAAAGCGAAGCCATTGCGTGATCGACAAGGGTTGGTTCTGAAATAACGGAAAAAAATAAAAATAAATGGAAATAACGGCTGATTTCAGCAGGCATTCACGTATGAAAAGTCAAGGATAAAAACGGAAATGCTTGAAATGATAATCTCTGGAGAAAAGGTTGATATAACTCACTCAGTTCGAAGATCATCAAGTATTCGAGTTCTCTCCTGAAATAAGTAAATGACTCTGTGATCATGTAATATTCGCTTGAGATAGTTTCAAAAATGTATTGTTAATAAATTAAGATAAAATTTAAAAAAAAGAATAGACAAGTCTAAAGCGATTCTTTTCCTTTATTAGCTTTTATATATCTTTCAGAATGAAAAACTTACGGAAATGGTGCATACAATGGATTTTTATGCCCGAAAATATATACTCTCGATCCGTTCACAACTACTTTTGCCTCCTCCTGCGTTATTTTCGCTATTGACGCAGGGAACTGACCAATCTGTAAACATTGTTGGTGAATGATCTGGCTCTGTCATTTTACATTTCGTTCTAGTTTCAGTGACTGAGCAGTGGACGCAATATGAAGTTCCGAGTAAGTTTTGTCATCAACTGGATAATTCAAGAAACATTAATTCAGGAATCTCTATTTTCAATTTATCGATTCTCCCAAAAACTGACCTTCTTCCATTGATTTTTCTCCTCGTCAAATTGATATAACACAAGCACAAGGTTGTTGTTGGTCGCAATGCAATCACCCATTTTCTGTTGGATTGTGTACAAATTGTTAAGAGCGACGACTGAAAATAAGTATAATTTTGCGAGACAAAGTGTTTTACCATGAAAAAACATGGTTATGTCTTTTCATTGGATTCTAGAGGTCGAGAAATGGTACCGCCGTCTGTTCATTTCACACACTCTCTCGCCTCTCTGACCGGTGAGAGAGCACGTGAAATGAAGAGACGGCGACCCGTATTTCGAACTCTATTGGATACCCTCACTCACAGGCAGTGCCCATGTAGGGGTTGAAGAATCTTTCGTCGTATTTAACGTATGTCCAACGGGCCGATTTTCGATCGAAAACCTGCAGATTATATTTTATTATTATTGCATTTCTTTAATAATTACTAGAGTTAACCGTTCGGAAATCGGAAAGGCCGAAACTCAACTGGCAAAAATCACTCTCTTTCCGGAACGAGAGTCGAACAATGGACAATGGAGTTTCGGACAAAGGAATAGTTTCGGAAGAGTTTCGGAAAGTCCATTGTTCGACTCTCATTCCGGAAAGAGAGTGATTTTGCCAGTTGAGTTTCGGCCTTTCCGATTTCCGAACGGTTAACCCTAATAATTACTATACACAGCGTGTCAGCGAGAAAAAATCCTTTGTTCTCAGCGGCAAATCACTGTGCGTGACAATAGTTAAATAATATCTGTGAAACGTATCCCGTATCTCACTGATAAGACCGAAATTTGCAAATTTGAAATACTGGGGCTAAATATCTGGGAGTTATGAGTTCGTGCTACCGGTTGTGTACTGATCAGCTAAATTTGAATATTTAAATAATTTAATTTAGCAATATCATCTTCCCTACATTGGTTCTAGGAGCTCGTTCATGGAAACCCCCACACCCGCATTATTTTCGGAATCCTCAAAACATTATCTAAAAAACTGTGCACTCGGATTTTCAACGATAGTGGACTTTTTTCGAGAATTTTGAGATCTTAACCTCTAATCTTAAAATTCTCGAAAAAAGTCCACTATCGTTGAAAACCGAGTGCACAGTTTTTTAGATGATGTTCTGAGGATTCCGAAAATAATGCGGGTGTGGGGGTTTCCATGAACGAGCTCCTAGAACCAATGTAGTGTGCGCGAACTACTTTTTGAGAAAATTTTTTGAGTAAATCGAATATGTTTCATGAAAACATGTTAAATATTTTCAGTTTCACTCGATATAATTTCTATTTTTGGCCTCTATGTCTGTGAACCGACCGCGCTGATCACTCCGGATGGGGAGAAATAAGAGGGCAGAAAAAAGAAACTAGATTCTTCGTTTGCCACGATTTTCTCTCTCTGACACGCTGTGCTATACGTACTTAATTTTCACTTGCTTTTTTTGAAGCAAAACGCATGCCTCGGTTTAGTACAGAAAGAGAGAAAGAAAGAACAAACCTTGTGGCCGAAA
Organism: Pristionchus exspectatus; assembly: GCA_911812115.1. Taxonomy (NCBI): domain Eukaryota; kingdom Metazoa; phylum Nematoda; class Chromadorea; order Rhabditida; family Neodiplogasteridae; genus Pristionchus; species Pristionchus exspectatus. The sequence goes on from OU461587.1 coordinate 21,454,380, forward strand.
TTCAAATGAGAGGGTGGGAATCCATGCAACTTGGTGGGAGTCGCGAAAACGTGCATGTCACAGAAGTCCGAGACACTCGGGACCTGTTCTCCGCTCATGTCAGGGTTCTGTAAAAAATATGAATACAGTCCAGCTTGATTCCCCCGTGAAAACAATCCGCCCCGGCCGGGCCGGGACGGTCCCTGATGGTCCATGGCCAATTTGTGGCTCAATTAGAGAAAAATTTGGGCCTTTCTCGGCAGCTTTGAAAAGCTCGTGTAATATGCAATCGATTACCGTTCGCAGAATCTAAAATAATTCATTCGTTAATTTGTAAATTAAAAGAGAATTGTCGGCAGTTTTGAGAAAAAAACGAAGCGCTAAGAATACGGTAACGAAAATCGTCAAACTTTTTTTCAACTTTTTCACAAAATCTTAAATACTGCTGACACTTCTCTTTTAACGTACAAATTAACGAATAAATTATTTGAGATTCTGTCAACGGTAATCGATTGCATATCACGCCTGTCACGAGAGAAGCTCGTGTAATATATTACACGATCTTTCCAAAGCTGCCGAGAAAGGCCCAAATTTTTCTCTAATTGGGCCACAAATTGGCCATGGACCATCAGGGACCGTCCCGGCCCGGCCGGGGCGGATTGTTTTCACGGGGGAATCAAGCTGGACTGTAACTCGAAGTGAATGCGGTTAACTATTATTTGTTCGCGAAAGATAGAAGAATATTCTGGAGAATTTATGATATATTTGTGATGCGTTCGGTTTGCCAACGGTACCTCATCACTGGAAGTCGGCATTTTATCCCACACCATCGTTTCCAGATCGAGCTCATATTTGTATAAAAGGCGATCTTCCATCACAATCATTGCGTATTTTGCAGAATTATCTTAAACAAATTTGATTAAAATGTAACCGAATCCTTAAGAAAAAACATACGAAAGACAGCGCCCGCTGATACATATATTGCACTTTCGGGTTTTCCACTTGTCGATACAATCCTCCAGTGAAACTCACCGCCAACTAAATTTAATCGTTTGGGACTTTATAATCTCTAATCACGGTATCGCACTCTTGATTTTTTCTGATAATATATAAAGTTTGTGAAGAACAAAAGAAGATTACTACGGCACTATGTCGAATAAGAACTATTTCGCAATATGTTCTCTGACATAACAGTTGTCTCTCGCCTCCTAAAGTTCTCATTCGACATTGCACCATTACTACTTACCTACAGTACCAGCGATCATTTCATTCAGTTTACTAAAGTAGATAAATGCGACTCCTTTGTGAACGACGGCGATATTACGATCAAAAATATTGTATCTCCATATTTCACAGCCCTGCGATAAAAATATCATTGCAATCACAAATGCAATCATTCCACGTAATATTTTATTAACTTCATGAAATGTGATTCGGAAAAATGAGCGAGTGGAAATGCTCCTCAAAAATGAAAGCTCACTCACATGGTAGTCCACTGGCACTCTCTTGATTGCGAATGTCTCTAAAATAATAAAGAATGGTTATTATACTGTTTATAAGAACGATTACTTGAATTGAAAAAAATAGTCCATGAAATCATGGATTAAATCGTAGAACTCACCTGTGTCAATGGAAAACATGGGTGCTAGCCCATTAAACTTGTCTCCAATTACGTAGATTAGATCACCAATCATAAACTGAAATTAAGAATGGTTTTTTTCGTGTTCCTTCAAATAAAAAAAAATCGAAATTGCTCACCGTTACGCCAACATGCAACGATCCATAGTCTTCGATTGCGGAGAAGTCAACGTTGCGCAAAAACAGCATTACGAGCGAAAATATCTGCAAAACATTAACAGGGATAACAAAAGCAAATAATCAACTTATGTTCGAATTGAAATCGAGCACAAACGGCAATTATCAAAAATATGAACAAGCAATTGAAGATCGCCTATTTGCTAGCATAATGTGGACATATAGAGATGGCTTTTTAACGACAGATGCAGAGAACTTAATCCAATTGTTCGGAATACTGATGATCTTGCAATCGATGAGATCGGAAGGCTCCACACGGATCGGATGTCCAATCAGAAACTGTAAAGATGGCTCAGCATAGCCAGAGGGTACACAAAGATTTGAAGTTCAACTAACCTAATGAGCTATCAATTATGAGCTAGCATTCTGAATTGTGTTCGAAACACCGCATGACGAAAGTTCATGTCATGTTGCGGACGTAGGGAGAATTTCCAAGGAGAATCGGCCCCAAAGTTGAATGATTTTGTCCATGCAGAAAGAATACTGTGCAATCATCTTCATGTTATTGTAGTTGACAGGAGTCTCACTTTCATGACTTTCAACGCCTTCCAGGAACCACCTTTCCCTAACCTCTTGTGTACCAAGACCAAGAACAGCTAGACAAAATGCAGTCAACCGAACTTGTTTATCCGATATAATTTGTCCGTTTGTAGCCGTTATCGGGAAAGCCACGGTCAAGAGCTTGTTTTTGCGCTCAAAATGTATTTGTAAAAATAGTTCGCAGATTTTCGGCTTGCTACTTCCGTTATCCCAACAGACATAATTTTAGTATTATGATTTTTTCAAGATTTTAGTTTTGCTTCGCTCTGCCCTGTAGGTTTTCACGTTCGTCCTCCGCATTTTTTTGCATCTCTCATCAATAATAGCTCATGTGGCCATTTCCGCCCGCGCCGTTTTAAGGATCCATTATTCTGCCTAAATTGCGACGCCTCATCTCACGATGTTTATTCTCGTTCGCAAATGTTGAGAAAATGATTTGAAAAATATGAAAAAATGGCGCCTCATCGTTTCGAAATCTCAATGCTCAATGGAAAGCTAGTATTTTTCGCGACGCATCAACTAACTATTTTGTAATTTCCGATGTGCCTTTTTGTAGAAGGCAGCAATATCAGAATAGTAACGGGACTCGTCTCTCTCATTCTGCGCGAGCGAAAGATTCCTGTTGTTCATTGTCACGTTTTCCTCTCACCGGCTTCCGTAGATGGATGGTCTGTCTCTCTAATTTCGCGACACTCTCTCGTTTCACTAACTGACTAGACATAAGGCAAATGAAGAGACGATATCACTGCTTCTTCCATTCCACTCATAAAATTGTGCGACAACAATTTGCGCGGTGCAGCAGGTATGTTTTGTGTTGCTAGTGCTGCCTTTCTGCTTTGTGCACCGTGCCACAACAGGATCTCCATATTTGTTGAGTGCGGCTAATATAACCTTCTAGGACAATATCTTATTCCAAAATGGATATATTTATAGCATACAACGGCAGTCTGTACGTTCTCGGAAGCAAAGGCGATAGTTTTTGTGTTCTTATCAATTGGGGATACTCGGTGATTCTTGCCATAATGGAGAAGTACTGTAGCCTTCTTAGTGAAGCAAGGAGAGGACAAGAGGGGAAGAAGGGTAGATGACAGATAGATTTATCATCAATTTGAGACGTTTCGAGCCGTTCGGCTCATTTGTTCTTATCCAGCCGATTCTCATTGGACGTTCTCGTCCTGGTGCAGATTTATTTTCAGTTCTAACTAATCGCCACATCTAGAGTTCGAAATACGGGTCGCCGTCTCTTCATTTCACACACTCTCTCGCCTCTCTGACCGGTGAGAGAGCACGCGAAATGAAGAGACGGCGACCCGTATTTCGAACTCTACTCAGATTCATCCGTGATTCCCCGAAGCCGTTCTCATCTTTGACCGCTCATAAATTGACATTTTTTTCTCAGAATTCGTGCCATTTTTGCGCTCGTTTTTCGCTGTGTCCGGGAGAATCCCGGATACCGACGCCTCTTCTTCATATTCAGATCTTTCTTCTCGCCCTCTCCATTCCACAGGCTCTTTTTCCGGCCAGACTCAGTTAGAGATGGAGCGTCATGGAGAGACATAGACTGGTGCTTTCTTTGACGCGGGACCATTCCAGACAAGGCGAAATGCGCTAAACGTCACTCTTCTGCCGCACTCTATACTACCATTGATCCCCCGGGGAAGCGGGCCTGGTTCTTGTCTAAGTTCTTTCTCTACAGAGCACGAGTGCATCATCATACGCATTATCATTATTTTTGTTTCTAAATGCTGCCTACTTGTAATCGGCGTGCAAAGAATCTCCCCTATTCATGAAGCCTCTGAAACGAATCTCAACCTCTAAATTTCCCCCTGTCCCTCACTCTGTCTATCTGGCTAAATGGTTCATTCTCACTAGAGTTTGAAATACGGGTAATCATCTCTTCATTTCACACTCTCTCCTCTCGTCCCTCTGAAAGCGTAGAAAGCGCGTGAAATGAAAAGAAAATTACCTGTATTTCAAACTCTAATTCGCACAAAGACCATTTCCATCTCCTCTCCTCTAACCATCCCTCGTGCTTCCCCTATTCAATAATAATTGCATTCCGCAGCGGCAACAGAGACCCTTCGATTATGGGTGAAGATGACGCCCATTCCCAATAGAGATGCGTTTCGCATGTTATTGTTGTTATTTATTGTTGTTATTGTTTCGATGTTTTGACCACAATATCGCCCGTTATTCATCCGGCAACATGGTCCACCCCCCCTGAAAGCCTATGCGCATCTGACTCCATAATGATGTGGCATCTTTGAAAAGCCAGAGGTCGACCGGGAATTATTCAGCGACCCTCTCTCCATTCGCCGTGCTCTCTAGCCGGTCAGAGAGGGCGAGAGAGCACGGGGAATGGAGAGTGCGTCATCTCTGCCCCCATCGCCCGCGTGAGCAATCGTCCAAATGGACCCGCTTCTTCTCGCGTTGACCAGATCAAATTTGGGAGCAGCCAATGTGCTCGTCTCTTCATATAGCACTGTCTCTCACCAGTCAGAGAAACCAGAGAGTACGGCGAAATGAGAGAGACGACTCGCAAATCGCACTTTTCGCTCCAAAATGCACAGCACAGCAACTCGCTGCCATCATTTGCGACACCCCGGGCATTTCCGGCTTCCCAAATTTTAAATCTCATTTTCAGAACCAATTCCCATTCTGTCACGTTGTGCGACCACCCGTTGTAGGAATGGCACCGCAAGGGATGGTTTCTTCACATTATCATCGGCCAGAGAGCAAAGTAGCGAATGCCATTTTTTGCATTGACTTCGCACGTATCATACTACTAGGAATGGCTTCCCTTGGAATGGTTTCTTTACCTTTTCCACAAAGATACCTGAAAGAATAGTCAAAATTCGGAGCGCCATTTCTAGTCATTCCTTCACACGTAGGCCGTTTGGCGACCACCCAAGACCACCCCTCGTGCGCCCCGTCGAAATCAGTGTTATTGCCGCGGAGAGTGAACAGGATCTCCCGCTAGAGAAAGAAAAAAAGGAGTCTGCCTCTCCCATTTCGCCGTACTATCTCGTTTGTCTGACTGACGAGAGATAAGGCCGAATGAGGAGAGCACAGCGAGCTACTGCTGCTATCACATAGAACGCGGCGCTCTTACAGTCAGGTAGAGCTTGGCATACAAGCAGACGTCTCTTAATTTCAGTTAGAGAAAGTATGTCTCTCGCCCGCTAGAGTGACGAGAGAGTGTGCAAAATAAAGAGACGGCAGCTCTTATAGTCAGGCGACTCCAATCTGCAGGTGCTTTCTCCTTATTATTTCCTCATTGATTCCGGATTTATTGTACAGTTCCTGATTGCTATTTCTCTATCAGAAGATTTTCCGGTATCAGCGATAAGGCGATAAGGCGAAAAAGGCGACCCTAGTTTGAGTAGCCACACATATTTGGCGCCGTGTAAACTAGCCGCACGCGCTAATTTGTTGTTGAATTCCCTCACTTCGCTCTGGGAGATCTCTTATTTCATCGAGCGAGCACACACAACGAGACTAATGCCATCATACTTCTTCTATCCCTCCCCTCCCCTTCTTTGAGCCGCTGCTGTGTTTTCTAAAGACCCCGCTGTCTATTCATGCGCCATTTCAGCCGGTCAGACGCTCAGTTATGGCCAGTGTTCTATAGAGTGACGAATGTTTCCCGCGATATCATTAATTCATCCTTCATCTTGCATTTTTCATTTATGATCGCTCGAGAATTCAATGAACGTGCTGGTTGGACGCATGTAGCGTGTGGCATGTTGCCGATTCTGACGAATATTTATGGCCCTTTGACCGCTCCAGAATTCAGTAAACGTGCCAAACGGAACATTTCATGTTCACATTATTCTAGAATCTCTGCTTTAGTACGAGACACGACAATGAAATGCGAGACCCGAGTTGTTTTCGGGGAGGTCTTGCTGTCTGGCCCGAGACACTGAGGTGTGCGATGGCGTGAATTTCACGTCTCCATCAATTGTTAATGTTCACTTACTCTGTCTATCATGATTAGAATCATACACAATAGGAACAGGGGTCTGAGGGAAAACAGAATGCGTGACACGGGATAAGTACTCTAGAAAGATAGTGCGCAGGCGTATTTTTGTCGCGGAGTTAATCCTGTGTTAACATCATTTACCGCAGCTTTCCGAGGCTGGCCAATCAGTTTAACCTACCGCCATATGTTCGATCATTTCGTTGGGAACTGATAATAATGAGAAGAAACTGCATCGAATCCGACTCATTCGTTTCCGATCTCGCTCCTCCCTGGGGAGCTATGGCATATCAGATGCAAAGTGCTCGCGCCGCCAATTTCTAGGTGAGATTATGTGGGTGTCTCTTTATCCGGTCTCTTGGGGCTAGACTGCTACACTTGTCGTCTCTACCGATGGACTGGGTCTGGCCGATGGCCGATGGTCTGAATGGACTGGGAACTTCGGTCAGACTACAGGAGAGCAGCTTCGGCGATACGCAGGCGAGAGAGCGTGCGGAATCGAGAGAGTGAGGGCGATTGGTTTGTTGCGAGAGAGCGGGTATCTACTATGAAGATTGCGAGAGGCGTGGCGTCTCCACGGCCCGGTACTCGGCCGGAGCAATAACGAGTAGCCGTAGTTTTTTCTTTTCGCGTATCTCGGAGATTTGGCGGTAACTTCCGATTCAACCTATACTCGGGCCGCATGATTAGTATCGTGACATTATTTTCCATTCCACGCGTAGCTGACCTTTGACGAACTGAGTGGAGGGAGGAGGGAGGAAGAGGCCGGGAGGAGGCGAGTGATCTACCTGCTCTCCTCCGCCCTACCTCTTCCCTTCCTCTCTCTCCCAGACAATCAACACGCTAACCAGCACATTGAGTTTGCTGAGCATTTGAAACGCACGATATTCTACAACAACGCGTTAAATTTCATCTATCCGCTCACTATGACATCTAACACGTTTCATGCAGACCCTTTGAATGAATTCACGCGGTTTTTTTTCTATTGAACTATTCACATGACTCACAGCCACAAATACGAAGATCAAGTCCATCCCTCCTTCTATCCAATGATTTCGTCCTTCTTCTCTCCTCTCAGTCGTAAAATGGCCCGAAATCGTCGCCACTCAGCCGATTTCATTCGTTTCCGATCGCTCTTCAGGCCAGATGAGATCTCTCTCGCTTTGTCTACAGCTTTCCGTTTTACATTTTTTAAGTCTGAAAAATTCGAATTCAAACCCATTAAATATTGTCATAGAATCATCGAAGCATTTCGTAAAGGGCCTGTTAGTCAGAACGAATTGTTCAGTTGAATCGAAATTTGATACCGCCCCGTTTGCATAGGTTTCAAGGGCGCTTCACAAGGCGAAGTGGTCAGGCGATGACGATTTCGTTCGAGTTCATCTTCAACATTAGGGCCGCTTGCTCTCTTGTCACTCTGATCTGTGAGAGTACGAGAATGCTAGGGAATGATTCCTGACAGCTCTGCTCAACATCTTGACTCAATACTGCTACTATCACGGGACCGTTGTTGATTCGCTGGTGCGTCAACAGCGGTTGATCTATTCTCGTAACTACTCCTCATCTGAGCAGCGCTGTCTAGAGTTCGAAATACGGGTCGCCGTATCTTCATTTCACACACTCTCTCGCATCTCTGACCGGTGAGAGAATACGTGAAATGAAGAGAAGATTACCCGTATTTCGAACTCTAGTGCTGTCGTGATGAAGAGTCTCTTCATTCCCTTCTTTCTCGGCTCTCTCGACACTCTGACGGATGATGGAGCAGGGAGGAATGAAGAGCCTGATTCTTCACATCGTGTGAGCAGTGATTGTCTCAATGAACTCGCTAGACTCCCACGATTTCCGAAGAATGGCCTCTCTTTTCCCTGAATGAGTCAGATAATTATTTCGCTGAACCCTCGAATTTTGATAACATTGATAGAGTGTGTGACTCCCCGCCCACACAGTTTTGCACTTGCCTCGATTATCGGTCTCTATCCCAGTAAGAACTCTCCATATTGATCTCAGATTGGCTCGGCTACAACCACATTTTCGAGCGAGCATATTATTCAATCACCCCGCGGCCGCAAATGATCTGAAATCGGGTCAGAAATAGCCGCTCGAGCAATCGGCGATTTCACGGAGTTGCTTATCACATTTCCCTCCATTTGCCGTGTCGGAATATTGCCCGTCGACTAGATTCATCACATATACATTTTCTCGAGTGGGATTGATCTGGAATCGGGTCAGAAATAGCCGCTCGAGTAAATGCGTTTCGGCCGCTACCCAGATCGAATGAGCATTGCTCAGTTTCCAAATCGTCTTATCCACAACTCTTATCAATATTCCGAATCTTGGTAGGTCAGAGCGCTCGAAGGACTCTGACTCCCTCAAGGGGTGGATGATGGTTTTTCATTTGTCTTTTCATTCTAAGAACTCTGTCGTAGAGCTAAATAGTATTCATTGTCCGACTTATTTCACATCCGAAAAATATTCTGATAAGATTCTGATACCATTTTATGTGTTCTTTCTCAGTGAGATTCTCACTATTCGCCCTGCCCATCGCACACCGAAGAAGTGCCAAGTCGTTTTAGCTGCCTGATTTATCACTGCATCTCTCACTAATGCCTCATCGCACTTACCGCTCGGCATGTTTTTCTGAGCTGATCTCGGACTCTCTCTCCATTTCGCCTGCTCTCTCGCCTTCTCTAACCTGTTTGAATTGTCTGCCTCTCTCAATTCGCTATACACTCTCGTTGCTTTGATTGCCGAGGTATAAGGCAAAATGAAGAGACGAAAGCACTGGTCCATCATTAATTTCGCTCATTATACTCTTCCGCTCGACATGTTTTTGTTGCCCCTCCTTCTTCTATTCTCATCTCTGACCCAACAATCTTGCCCTGAAAGTGACCAGAAATCACATTCTTTCTCCGTCCAGACACAAGTGGTCAGTATGACTGATAGATAATGGTCTAATGGCCTTACAACGGTAGACCTGTCCGTAGACTACGCGGAACGTATTTTCGTAACAAATATCAGGATACTTCTAGGCAAGTTACTTGGAACTTTTTTCTCCTAGAAATTAGCGGAGCCGGTCTACCGAAGAATGGAATGCCAACTAGCCCCTGTTCAGCACGATTTCTATTCTCATTCTGAGCAGAATAATTGGATCTCGTAGTCTACTCCAAACTTCGAAGACCAACTCGACTTTCAAAAACACCTCGTCAGAGTAATTTCTTTACTCATCTTAAGTAAATATTCTATCTTCTGCTGCAACATGATCTCCAAGCATTTTTTGACTGATTTTCCTCGTTTTTCTCCTTCGCTGAAATTGATCTCCCGCTCATTTTTCATTTCCTCCCGTGATCTTCCGCATGTGGCGCATCCCCATTATTCTCTAAAATCCTCCTTGTTGCTGTTTTGCTCGCGTCAAAACAAGGCGAAACAAGGGGTTGAGAACGTTGAAGATTGTGTCAGTTCCAGCCCGAGGACCCTCGATGGATGGTCAGTTTCTCCCGTTTCGCATGCACTCTTTCGTTGCTCTGACTGATGAGGAAGCCGGAAAAATGAAGAAACGCGAACATTATTCTCGGCAATTCGATTAGGCGCAAGCATACGCGTCTCTTTATCTGGCAGCCGCCAAAACACTCTACGTGCTGGCGCGGAATCTCAAGATCGACTGTGTTTTCTTTCATAATCCATTTTGGAAGGCAGCATGGTTGCTTGTTGCTTTGGAAGCCGACGAAGCTCTGCGTATTTTGTCTCATCCCTCTGTTCTGGTCTCGTGGTCCCTCATGACTCCTTGAGGTCGCAGGCTGATTGCGCCACTAGATCGACCAGTCCCCTCATTGTTTCGGCATTCCTTGAGCATGCTTGAGCATCTCGACTAGGCTTTCAATCGTAACGAAACAACTAGTTGTTTAATAGGGAAATGCACCGCTTTCTTCACGAGAGACAGCGCGGAATGAGGAGAGCGAAGAGTGATTTCCCTATTAGACAACTAGTTGTTTCGTTACGATTCAAAGTCTAATCATGACCATCTAGAGATAAGGCAAAAATGAGAGAGTTTACTCATTGCCAGAGCCCTGCAGAGCGCTCAAAATACTCCCCGAGTCTGATGAACCGCGTGGACCTATTATTCCCGTTTCTGCGGCGCGGGGCTTAGCAGAATGCACATGTTGTCATCATTCGGTGATCTCTGGTATTAGCAAGGGTCTTTCATCAGAAGGAGTGAAGTATAAATAACACAAATTTGGTTATTTTTAGTTTGGTTCATTAGATTTTCGCTGTTTTTGAGCCGTTACTATGAAACAAATAGGCTAGTAGGAACCTAAACCCAAGACTCATTGATGATTCACTCCCCTCTTTATACTCGCTCATCACCCATGCTCTGTGCAAATGCACATACATCACTCACGCCCGCTTCATTGTCACTTGATACTACGCGATAATGGGCCTCCCTTTCCCAATGCTCTCTAGATATTATAGTAAGCGAGGATTCTGAGGGAATGAAGAGACGGCGACGCAGCATTTTGAACTCTAATTGTCACTTGATGCACGCTGAAATAATGGGCCTCGCAATCCCCGATGCTCTCTTGATGGTTAGCGTGGGCGAGAGATAAGGAGGATTGAAGAGACCGATTGTCTCTTCCATCATGCCCTCTCAAGAGGGGCTAATTACTGGATGAGATGGGCCAACCATGCCCTAAATCTCTCCATTTTCCATGCTTTCTCGCCTGACAGACAGAGCGAGAGAGCGTTGCCAAACGAGAGAGTCAGGATGAAGCTATGAAGGGCCATCCAGACAGGAGATGGACGGGGCATGCTCAAGAGCCGTCGTCTCTCAAATTCGTGCGCTATTTCGGCATCGGAGTCCGCAGATGCCAGCTGAAGCCTCTGAAAGAAGAGACGGGAAGGAGTGACCGTTGTCTTCTTTCCCAGGGAGGAGAATGAACGTTGCAAGGATTCATTCGCCAAATGTGATACGATTTCCCCGTATCGTACATCTCGCACGGTTACAAATCAGAATCGTGCAATATAAGCTGTAGTGTAGATGTAGGCGCTAATAAAAACAATTGCCTTCGTGCAATCTAGGAGAGTATTCTGTACAGCTTGTGATTTGCCCATGCAAAATGGCTGCTGACTTTTACAAAGCCTGCGGGCGCCTATTTATGTGCCGGAGTCAAAGGTTTATGTGCCTGCGAAATTGACAGAATCAGACTTTATAATTCACTATACCTATTTTTACGTCGGGACTACAGGTGCTCTCCAATCAGGTAGAGTAGGTAGGGCGCATGACTTGCTTGAGGTGTGTGTGTGACCAGCGAAACCCGCTAGTGAGCTATAAAAGGAGCGGGTCGAGACTTTCGGATCTATTCTCTACCCTTCGCAAATTTTTCCTCATGGACGCGTTAGGTGGAGATTTTTTGAAGCGAAAACCTTTTTTTCTGTTTCTAATTTTTTCCTTTCTTCTCTGATTACTGTATGATTCCACAGACACTTCCATCTTTGCTCATTCGGTGAAGAATCAGCATTTTGTATCCTACCATTTCCGTATTTATTTCGCATGCAACGAGCGTTGTGTGGTCGGAGCTCAGTGAGCGCACGCACAAAGGCGCGCGCTTCTCTGTCCATTTCCCTCGCATTTCAAGCGTGCGCTCTAGAGTGACCAAGCGCGCGACTCTCCATGGCTTTTGGCCTCTCGTCGGTCAGAGAGGCAAACCTCTAACGATGTACTGATGGACGTCTCTGACTATGAAATGGGCACATCCAGGCTAGAGATAGGCATCTCGCCATGGAAGGGAGTGAGAGGGTCAGAGAAGCGGAGAGGCGTCTCTTCATTTCGCCTTATCTCTCGTCGGTCAGAGAGACGAGAGAGCATTGCGAAGTGAGAGAGACAGAGAAAGGAGAGTGAAGGAGGTAATGGACATACGGGCAGAGATGTCCAAGCGTAGAGTGCGCATCACGGTCTCTTCATTTCACACATTCTCTAAGCTGGTCAGAGTAGTGAGAGAGTATGTGAAATGCAGAGACCGAGCCGTGATGCGCACTCTACTAGAGGGACAATCGCCCTTTGCTGTCGTTTCCCGCCTGCAATTGAGCTACGAAGAACCGCTTTAGCACTTCCTGCCTGCGAGCCACTAGAAAATGTCCAGTAGATTCCTATTTGCGAGTTCACGCCTTTCCCTGCTCGTCTCGCCCGTTCAAATACCATTTTACTAGAGTTCGAAATAATTTATCTTCATTTCACACACTCTCTCGTCACTCTAACCGGTGATAGAGTGTACAAAATGAAGAGACGATTACCCGTATTTCGAACTCTATATTTCACTATCTGCTCGGATTCAGTATTGACAGAATTCAGTATCACCACTCGAATTTTTTGCGCAAGCAAACTCTGATATTTTTTCTGATATCACTGATCTCTTTCCTGTGTGAGTATGATGTTTATTCTCAAAATCAGGGTGTTTTCTCCCGTTTCCCGCGCCGTTTTTGCATGTCTGAGAACAAGAAAGACAGTGAAAAAGCGGCATTCAAGGATTTGTGAGATGGAGTCATGAGGAATGATCGCGTCTCTTCATTATTTGTTATCTCTGAGCGGTTAGAGAAGGCGAGAGAGTGTGTGAAATGGAGAGAGTCAGACGGCTGGTTCTCTTGTACTCGCAAGCCATCCATCCCGCCCATGTAGGGCTTAGCGTCGCCGGCTTCTTGTTTTGTACTTGGGGTCTGTGAGGATGAAGAACATGTCTCTTCATTCCGCGCACTCTTTCGCGACTCTGGCCGGTGAGAGAGCAAGTGGAATGAAGAGAAAGATTCTTCATGATGTCGGCTCAGTTTTGTACCCCACTGCCCATTCAGGCTTCTCCCACTCTCTTCTCCTGTCTATATCATCATCTTTATTTGCTAGCGCTCAGTGATTTCGCTCGTAATTGTGGTTTTGCGTCTATTTTTTTTGAAAAATTAAATCGCAAGCGAACTGTGCTCAACAATGACAATTCTCGCAATTTTCTAATTCTCACATCCGAACCCACTGGCCGAACTAGGGATAATCGTTACTTATTAAGAACATCTGAAGATGCGCTTACCCTTACCTAGTACTGGTCTTCATTGCTAGAGCTCTTTGCTCAAATAAGCGGTTTCTCGAATCAAATTCTGGTGCTGTAACAGTTCCTTGCCCACATTCACGTGCGAATTCCCCTCATTTCCCCTGCAGTCAGCATTTCTGCCTCATCGAAAATAGTCGCGTAAAAGCTGCTGCAAAATGCCGCGCTCGAAGATCCCGCTCATTTTTCGCTCCAAACGTCACGGGTCAGAGCAGGGGAAGAGGTTGCTCTGCCTCTCTCACTTTACCCTGGTCTCTCGCCGTTTCTAACCGGTTAGAGAGCACGCAGAATCGAGAGAGCGGATCGCTATTGAGATTCCAGGAGTGATCCATCTTCCTTCCTTCTCCCTCTCTGAACTAGAGTTCGAAATACGGGTCACCGTCTCTTCATTTCGCACACTCTCTCGCCTCTCTGACCGGTGAGAGAGTGCGTGAAATGAAGAGACGATTACCCGTATTTCGAAGTCTACTCTGATCTCACTGATCGCTCGTTGAACAAGTGTGACGACTCACTCACTTGTCCCCTCCTCTAATTCCATCTAATTTGATCGCTCGCTCAATGAGCCATCACTAGACTTTCAATCGTAACGAAACAACTAGTCGTTTAATAGGGAAATCACCCATCGCTCTCCTCATTCCGCGCTGTCTCTCGTGAAGAAGGCGGTGCATTTCCCTATTAAACGACTAGTTGTTTTGTTATGATTGAAAGTCTAGCCATCAGATCGTTGTTTATGCTGGAGCCATTTTGATGTTAAGATTCTTCACATTTTCTTTCTATTCTCTTTTCTGATTGCTCAAAGAGCCATCTGAAACCGAGAACATCAGTTATCGAGCTTTTTCAATAGCTGCTTCATTTTTTTGGAAGTATCGACTCAGTTCTTTTATACGGTCTCTAGACCTTCATCAGCATAATTGTAATTACAATTTTGAGCGTAATTGTAGCATCAACCAGCAAACGATCAGCAAGGAATGCATGGAATTTTTTTTCATTGACTATGCGATTAAGTAACTCTGATTGCCCCGGTGTTGTTGCATAGAGTTCGAAATACGGGTCGCCGTCTCTTCATTTCGCACACTCTCTCGCCTCTCTGACCGGTGAGAGAGTGTGCGAAATGAAGAGACGGCGACCCGTATTTCGAACTCTAGTGTTGCAGTGATTGCTTTCCGCCCATTCCGATCTCTGAAGAGCGCGGGCATTGTTTTCAATGGACGTACACACTCACAACACTCGCCCGAGACGCTCATTCATTTCCCGCATGATTTCCAACCCGACCACATTTCTAGGCTTTTTTTCGACAAAAGCGCGCTCTTTGACTCGTTATAGTTTTCATTTTGCCGTTGTGTATGTTTTGGCTGATTCAAAAAGTCATTGATAGCATGAATTCAAAAGCTTGCTGTTCTATGGAAAACAGAGTTCTTTTTCCTCCAGCGATTCCCTGGCGATATCTAATGTTTGGAGATAACGAGTCATCATTGTCCAGACTTTCAATCGTAACGAAACAACTAGTCGTTTATTATGGAAATTACCCATCGCTCTCCTCATTCCTCACTTTCTCTAGTGAAGAAGGCGGTGCATTTCCCTATTAAACGACTAGTCGTTTCGTTACGATTGAAAGTAGGGTTCAGAAATAGGCGGGCGCCTAGGCCGCCTGAGAGTGAAATGGGTTGGATGAATAATGCCTAATTCGCCTGCTCGCGAACAAAGGAAAACTCGCAGGCGCGCCTAGGCCGCATATTCCGCCCATTCTCCACAATCTTGAGCGGTGCGCCGCCGAGCGCTCGTCGATTCGACTGAGAATGATGTGATTTTCAATTGAAAATGGGATAGGTTTCAAAGGAAATTCAACCGTTTGGCCTACAGGCGCAAACAAAGGAATTGCGCCTGGCAGGCGCGCTCTCATTCGTGCGCCTATTCAGGCAATTCCACCGCGCTCGTGCGCCTGAATAGGCGGAATGGCCTGAATGAGGGAACCCTAATTGAAAGTCTAGCATCACTGAAAACTCAGCGTGGCTCTACTTCTAGTGGTTTGATTATTTTCTCCTGCCGCGCCCATGTCACTCTGCCTGGCGGCAAGGACTCATCTCAATCGTGTGGGAAAGCGCGGAGGAGTAATGATCTGCCTATCTCATTTATCCTCCTACTCTCTCGTTTCTCTGACTCACGAGAGATTAGGCAAAACGAAGAGACGAGAAAATTGCTCGGAAAGCGCGGCAGAGGCAGGGAGTGTAATAGATCGGGAAGTCCAACCCGAAACACGACCAGGCGTTTTCGTCCTGAAACTACAAATTTCACTCAAATTCCGAAAAATATTCTGCAAAATGAATATGTTTCACACTTGCTTGATAAGTTCATTGTTGTTGCTGCAGACGATGGTGCTGTTGTACTCTTTATCAAAAATATTAATTGAATCTCTTTTGCTCAGCCCGAGGTCAAACTGATTTCGAAAAAGAAAAGAAGCCTCAAACTCGAAACAAATAGCCCCTTCTAGCTTCCGGTTGCCACCTTATTTTACTCATCACTTTGAAATCTCGGCAGTCGCTGATTTTCGAAAATACATTCTGTAAAATTAATAAGTTTCACAATTTGTTCATTTGTGCGATTTTTCTATTGAAGATGATTATTTCCTTATTTGCTGCGGAATACAATTTATTGACTTTCCTTTGTTTAACAATTGCTGAAGCTGATTTTGAGCCTCAAACTCGAAACAAATGACCCCGCAATGCTTCCGGTTGCCACTTTTCCCTTCACTTTTCCTTCTACTCATCACTTTGAAATCTCCGCAGTCGCTGACCTCTCTCTGAAGTTCCTTGTCAAAGTTTCTCCTGCTCTTCGCTTTTACGATTTTGCCCCGACGTTTCTTCCCGCTCATCTTGCTGAGTGCACCTTCTCCTTCTTCCGGTTATCTACGTGCAAACCATTGTTTTTGAATCAGACAGTCTTTCAGAAGGTCCTTTGCCTAATGCCAGGATAAAATTCCACAGATGGCTATCGCATTTCTTCCATTCCAAGACCGTATTTGCTCGCTCTCCATATTGTGACAGACTTCCGCACACGTAGTACAATACCGCGCCCCTCACCGTACTACGACTATGCAATTTATGATGGTGATTGTGTCTTCTCCTCACGCTTCGGGTTTGATCTCCTCGCTTTCTTCCACTACCTTGCCCACTGTACGCATCGTACTCTACCGTACCCCCACCAACGTACCCTCAATTCGCTGCACATTTAACAGTGTTTTCTAGTCTCTACTTCCTCATCATTCCTCCCTCAATGCTGTTGCTGTGCATTGCAGACCAGTGTTCTTCACACAGCGGCAATTGTCTTCGTTCGCTCGCCTTCGACGTGAAATTGAATCTCAGCCAAATAGTCTATCAACTTTGCTCCCTCCGGCTCTGCAGGGGCTATTTTCGTGCCCCCGCATTCCTTGCGATTCTCGCGTGTTTTTGCCGGACATTTCCCCTGTTTGATCGAGCCAATCGTTGCAGATACAGATGCCCTAATTCACCGCATCCAGTTACGATCGACCGCTGTCTGAAACACTCCTTACTCGAAGAGGTATACCGCACCAAATCAAGATAATTTTCTTCATTTATTTCCGTTACTTTGCAATTTTTCCATGAAAATTGACGAGATAGGTCAAGAAACGGTTAGATAGATACAGATAATATTGATGTTATTGGTTCTCTAGACTTGTCTACCCAGCGTAGAAGCTGTGCGTTTTTTTACTTGACTCGTTTTTTTCCCTACGATATGGTGTTTTGTTTTAGAAGAAAGCCAATTTGTGCACTAATTTTGTTATAGTGCACAAATATTTTTTTCTTGTCCTAGAGACAGCGTAGATGATGCTCATTGCTCGTGCGTAATTGGCAAAAAAAACGAAGCGTATAGAAATACGTTTCAATTTTAGCCATTGAAACATTTTATTTTTAAATTTTTTATTTATTTTTTTATTGCTTTTCAGTATCCGATGGAGCGAATGATGCGCGTGAGGCAGCACCATGGCAGCTACGGAAGGATGTTTGACGAGGACGACTCGCTTGTGAGATTAATTAGTACTTAATTTATTAATTACTAATTATTATCTTCCTAAATATCTATTGATGGGGAGGGCTCGTTTGTAAGATTGATTATTATTTATTTTTGAACTTTATTTTCAAAAAACGAAAAAAAGTTAGTTATCTCTTAATTGCGTCTCTTCATTGCTTTTCGCACAAAAAGTAGTTAACGATTATTATTCTTCATTTTTTTTCGAAAATAGAAAGCATTTTCTCGGAATACATTTCGCCATGTGCAGTTCTCATCGAGCGCAAGCGTTAGTTGATTCAAAAACCCATCGATGATGAGAAAGAAAAACAGAAATACACCATCCCCGAAGCTCTCAAGTGGCAGCCAAACTCGATTTTTGCCTCTTTCTTCAACGCCTTTGCGTGGCAACTGAGCAACATCCTCGTAAAACACCAGAGGTGTTACGTGGCATCGTCGATTAGGCATTGTTGCGTTGCTCTTTTCACACGCTCTGTCATCCGTCTTCGTGACTATTATTGGCGTAGTGCGTAGGGCTGTCAGAATGAAGAAGGCGTCTCCTCACTTCACATTCTCTCACACAGTACCTTTAAGAGAGAGAGCATGTGAAATGAAGTGATCGTTGCCCGTATTTTGGTCTTTTAATTGACACTTCAACATGCGACAGCAGCCGATGTGATGCCATTGAGCTAAACCCATTCCGCCCTCCTGCTGATCACTAGAGTTCGAAATACGGGTCGCCGTCTCTTCATTTCGCACACTCTCTCGTCTCTCTGACCGGCGAGAGAGCGCGTGAAACGAAGAGACGATTACCCGTACTTCCAACTCTACTGATCACTGAGATTCGAGAGGGAGAAATGTGGCGCCTGTCTCATTCGCTTGATCATCGGGTGTTGCTGATTGCTCTCTCTCGTGATTTCTTGTTTCCTCGCTTTCGATCTCGCCTTCAATCCTTGAATCATGAACAAATACATGAACACATCAAGATTTTCTGTCAATTTTTCATGTAGAAGCCAGTCGAGTAGACTTCGATCGGAAACTGATTTATTTCCTAATTCCTCAATTTGCAGCTCTCCCCCTCGACGCCGATCTCCGCGTGCACCTCCAAGCGGAACTCCCTCCAGCCGATACCGGCAATCGAAGTGCGCCGGCCGCCCGAGCAGCAGCTCGCTTACAGTGAGAAATTTGCGATTAGTCGCTGCGACTCTCTGCTTGAGTATTTTCATTTCTGACCGAAGCTCGCTTACAGTGAGAAATTTGCGATTAGTCGCTGCGACTCTCTGCTTGAGTATTTTCATTTCTGACCGAAGCTCGCTTACAGTGAGAAATTTGCGATTAGTCGCTGCGGCGGACTCAGATTCTTATCGCCACATGGTTATGTCTTATTTTTTTCGAGAAGTAGACACGAGTGGGTCTGAGAAATTCTGTTTATGCTTCCGAAATAGCATGGATCATGTCGGAAGACGGATTCAGCCTGCAAATCCGCCATATTCCTGCTATATCCTTGTGTTTCCTCGAACCGACGTGCTTGACATGCTTCCGATATAGCAAGGATCGCCTCTCATCATCCCCACTGTATATCTGGAGCAGGATGATCTAGCCTACAAATCCTCCAGATCCATACTAAATCCATGCGTTTCCTTCTCCATCTTTTGAGAATCAACGTGATACGGAAATGACGAGAAGCCGCACTGTTGACTGCCGTCTAAATATAGTCTGCGCCGCAGCACATCACCCATTCAGCTCTTCCAGACGCGCGAGTGTCCATTTCTGTTATTGGAATCCGAGTGGGGTGCCGTCGGATCCCGGCGGCTTTGTCTATTTGCCGGCGCTCGCTTTCACGGCTTTGTCGCTGCGGGTAAACAACGGCCCCGGGAAGGTATAATCATATTAGCAATTAGTCCGCTCATCGTCTAGAGTGTGTTTACTCGCACATTTTCCTACAGAGCCGGCAAATAGTCTGGCAAAGCCGTACTTTGTGATTTTTTCGAGACCGGGGATAGTGCGCCATATTTTTTATACGGCTAAACCGGTATGTGTGTCCAAGATCTAGTCGAGAAAGCCATGCGAAAGTGATATCATCATCATGGGTGATCGTTATGAATGGTCTCACCGCGAGAGATGGAGAGAGAGAGGCTTCTATGTTTATCTCCCACACGGCAGCTCATTCGAAGCTGCGGGAACCGATAAATAGGTCTCCGCGGGTCGATGATTGGAGTCAAATCAGAGAATACTTTTCATCATTCTAAGTAACCATTTAGCTCGGATTAGAATCAATTTGGTCAGTGGTTTCGTGATTGAATTCATCATATTTATTCTTGAATTCACGTTATGTCTAGCTGTGACTGATCATTGAATGAGGATATTGAGGCGATCTTTCATTAAACATCTGATCAACCCCCTCCTGATCCCCCTTCAATCGAGAGAGACCGAGGAAGACAAATGACTCTTGAAACCTACCTACGCGCTCAATCTCCGACATCTCTCATTCCACGAGTGATTTCTGCCTCTTTCCCTCCAATCAACTCGATCAGGGGAATTGAAAAATTGGCTTGCTCTCTCAAATCAGAAAAAAAGAGAGATCATGCGAAACATGGAATGTTCCTTTCTTCTGTTTCACCGATCAGACATATCGAGAGAGTTCGTGAAATGGAGAGACCGATCTCAAAAGACCGCGTGAATTGCCCACTAAATGTTGTCGGTTTCCGCCTTGCCTGCCCGCTTTCTTACACTTTCCTGGCCCCCATTTCAACTAGGTGAAATCGCAACAACGAAATGAGACGAGAAGAGGCGGAAAATAGAACTGGGAAGTGGGACGAAGGTTAAAGGAGGCGTATCATGAAAAATTAGTTCATGTTGTTGCGATCATGATCCGATTGGAATCCATGGCGATGTTAGAAAGCCGAAGTTTGAAAGTAGCGCATCCACTCTGGGCCGAGATATCCGCGTTCAAAGTATCAGGATAAAACAGGGAAAAGCCCGCGAAGAATTCAAATATTTTATGGAGCGCTAATGGGGAGGAAGGGAAGGTAGATCAAGAAGATAGATGGAAAGGTCATCGTTGTCTCGCAAACTATTGATTGGCAAGGGAGGGATTTTTGTTTGTTTCCGTAGGCTCTTCCCATCGACAAAATCTGATCTACTCCTTGGCAATTTTCCAAAATTTTCTTGGCAATTTTCCAGAATCTTGCAAAACTCGGCATATCGTTGTAAAAGTCGCTATGTTTGAATTTCAAAAGTTCATGATACGCGTCCTTTAATTTCCGGACGCAAGTGATGCCATTCGGTTTCCCGGCCCGGCCCACTCTCTAGAATGTCCCGACTTTATTGGTTTTCTGCGAACAGTGAAAGAGTCTTCCTTTGGGTGGACTCATTTCGTTGCCCACTAGAGTTCGAAATACGGGTAATCGTTTCTTCATTTCACGCACTCTCTCACCGGTCAAAGTGACGAGTGAGTGTATGAAATGAAGAGACGATTAGCCGTATTTCGAACTCTATTTCCCACTTCCCCATTCAGTCTTCTATCAGAAAGCTCAAAACCACATTGTTATGCAAGCTCGTGACTCCACACATCATCTCTTCTCTCATCGAGCGTGAAATGTTCTGAAAACCCCGCGAAAACAGATCATCTCTCTATTTTTAACGTGTCCAGATCACTCCAAGTCACGCCCCATCTATTTTCTGTCCTCGTCATCTTCCTTCCTCCCAATAATTCCAATTACCCTCTCCTGTCACGAGAGAAGTTCGTCGTGCGCGTTATGGTCTGACTCTCCCATTTCACCATGCTCTCTTGATTCTCCAACTGACGAGAGACAAGGCAAAATGAAGAGACGAGACCATGGATCCGTGTTATTCCCATCAACGCTAGTCCTCTGCCCGCTGTCTCATCATTACTAACTTTTGCATTATTCCTGCTCCCTTCTCGTCTTACTTTTTTGCTATTTTGACAGTTACGCAGTAGAGTTCGAAATACGGGTCGCCGTCTCTTCATTTCACCCACTCTCTCGTCTCTCTGACCGGTGAGAGAGCACGTGAAATGAAGAGACGGCGACCCGTATTTCGAAGCCTATTACGCAGGGCGAGAGAGCAGGCGAAAGTGAGAGAGTGCGAAAATATTCCTCGTCGTCTTTTGTGCTCACTTTTTCTCACTGTGCTCGTCTCTAAGCAGATGGAACGGAGACAGTAGAGTTCGAAATACGGGTCGCCGTCTCTTCATTTCACGTACTCTCTCACCGGTCAGAGATGCAAGAGAGTGTGTGAAATGAAGAGACGGCGACCCGTATTTCGAACTCTAGGAGACAGTCTTCCTTCCTTCCCTGTAAGGGAAGTGATGCTAACATCTCCTTTTCCCCCATAACATCCCGTTAGTCGCGAAGTATTTCTATTTCTATTTCTTTATTTCTTTTTTTATTTCGTATTTCTTTCTATTTCGAAGTATTTCGAGAAGTAGAGTATTTCTAAATGAGAAGGACAGTCTTCCCTTCCCTTCCCTGTAGGGGAGATGGATGGGTGGGAAATGGCATGCGGTCTGCAAAAGAAAGTCCTTCGTTTTTTTTTTAAATAACGCTGCAAGTGCTCCTTGAACAGTGATTCTTTCCGTTTTTGCATTCTTCCATGCTAGAAATTTTCTGATATCGTTCGCAATACTATAATTACTTTCACCTTCCAATATTCGTTGAGTAAGGTATCATGCCTCATCCCCTCTCTCCACTACACTCAGTAATTTAGCAAGATCAGATACGTTCTCGCTTGTTTTGGTCCAACAACTTTGATTTATTACCCAGCAGCGACCACTGATTTCTGAATGTTCGCGCATTGGCTCCGTTTTTACATTTCGTTTTCGAAATTATCTTATTCACACTCGCCTGAAAAAGTTTCTCATTCTGTGACGCAATATCTTCTTCCTCCATCGACAGTTTCGCTCCATTCCTAGCGCAACGCCTTCTTTCTGATATAGAAGCTGCAGCGTAATGAGTAAACCTCACAATTTCCCATAATCTCTCGTTCCTCTAACTTTAGAAATTCGCAAGAATCGTAAAAGCAGTCTGCCTATCTCTATTTACGCGTGCGTCTGCAACTGACAGGTCATTCACATGCACACACGTTCCAGCCACATAGCCTGGATTCTTTTTTTTTACTCGAGAAATGATGCCGTCGCCTCATCATTTTGCACACCCTCTCGCCCGCTCGGTCGACGAGAGAGTGTGTGAAATGAAGAGATGGCGGTATCTTTTCTCGAATTGTACGTTCCATCCACGTAGCGTGGCTTCACTACCTCACTGGCCCATTAGCGCATTTCTAATTGTACACAAAACTAGATATAAATAGAAGTATTTCGCTATAAATGCAATTTATTTTTACATGCGATTAGTACAATTCACTCAAAGGGTTCAGCGCTCTGTAATGACTCCTTATAAATGAGCCTCATTCCACTATTTCCCAATCTATCGAGTCATCCGAGGGTCCGCAAAGCTTTCGAAAGTTGTATTAGTGTGACATCATTTTTTTAGCCATTTGAGCTTCTATCACTGAATATTTTACGCTTTCGAAACATCAGAGAGGTTCGTGAACCTCATCCGAACTATTTCCATTTCGTTCTGCTTGTTCCTCTGCATTCAACTTGCAAAAAAATCGTAAAAAAACTTGCAAAAAAAAGTTCTTCGTATTTTTGAAAGTTGGTAAGAAGCGATACGATTCTGATCGACGAAGACGAAGTTTCTAAACCTTTGCGTGATTCGTGAAACACAACCCAATTTAGTATTTATACTTGCTTGCCGGTCATTTATCCACGACATCAGAGAAACAGGCCAGTCAGTCCATAGAATAAGCGCGGCCCAATCACACCTGGCTATTACATTGTTCTGATTCTTGCTATAAAAAGTTCTACTCATCGCTGTTGCCAAATTATGAACGCTGCGCGAAACTCATCCAAACTTTCCCCATTTTACTCCGCGGAAACGGGGCAATTATTTTTCTCGCGCTTCTATTTTCAACGATCGAACCTCGCTCAAACACCTGCCACATTGTCCCCCTTGATAGGTTTTTTTTATTTTGATTCTGGATAGCTCTTCGATTTCGTGGAACAATGCCTTGCTATTTTTTGTTTTGATTTTCAACACTAAATCTCTCTGACAAAGCAAATCTCTCTATCGTTACAACCTCTTGAGCGATCTATGAAACTCATTCGAAATATTCTGTTTTTCAATTTCTCTCGCCTCTATTCATACGGCCTAGCCCACCTGACCACTCCATTGTCTCTCCCCTCTGCCCATTTTGCCTCGAGTGTTCACAAGATAAATGCACACGTATTGCTTATGCATGCTCGCGCCACCACCACCACTTTCGAGCGGCCATTTCAATTCGGTTCAAATGGTCTCTGACTCTCTCTATTTTGCCTGCTCTCTCTTGCCTTCTCTGCCCTGTGAAATCGTCTGATTCTCTTTATTTTACACTCAATTTCGTGTTTTCTGATTGGCGAGAGCGCAGGCGAAATGGTGAGACGAGGCAGAATCAGTCCACTCGTGCCTGTAATTCCTGTTTTCCACTTACCCGTCTACCGCCCCCATCTGATTTGGTGCGCCAGTGCTCTTCCACGTAACAGAATTCTGCCGAGAAAGGCAAACTAATCTGGCATCGTTTCGAGTGTTTTCTTCCGTGCTTGGAACCAGCACAAAAAGGCCCATCTTGCGCATAATTTTATCGCTTTATTTCGCGCGTCTGCATTTCGAATTTGATCTGTCGTTCTGAATACGGACAAAGATCTCCTTCCTTTTCGAAAAAAAATGTCCTCGTCTGCTCATTTTCCGTTATCTCTCGGTGGTCAGAGAAAGAGATCCGTTCAAAAAAAACTGGCATTATGCGGAAGTCAATAGTAAATATCCCATTGTTTTCCTCCATCCTTCTCTCCACATGTCGTCTACTAATGATGTTGCGTTCTGGGCCTGACACAAGCATCTTGCTCATCTTCAGTCCTCCTTCCTTATTGAAGTCTATGTTGCAGTTCCGACTAGAGTTCTCGAGTTTCGGGTTGTTGAACCTTCTTTCCGGGCCCAATGATTGTAGAATTTGTGTTGAAAAATATGAAGAAAAAGTGACAATTCGAATTTCGAAATACCCACATCATCGCATATTTCCATACGTCTACTTGTTGTCGGCTCTCGTCCATTTTACCTTATTCTAAATGCAACGCCACTAATAGCGCGTTCCGACTCCACCTCCCCTCACGTCACTATTCGCTTATATTTTTAACTGTTATTTTCGCGTTCCGCTTATCGACACTATTTGCGCTCCGAGACTTGCGCTCGTTAGCGACGATATGCCCGCTGCAGCAGTCATGTACCACCGGCCCTATCGCCATCATCCCGGCCGACAGCAGTGGCACCTGATCACGGTCAATTCGGCGGACGGCGAGTATCCGGCCACTGCAGCAACTGCAGCACATGATGGTTAGAGAGAGAGACGTCTCTTCGTTCTGCACACTCTTTTTTTCTTCTTTTTCAAATTTTTCGAATGCTTAAAATCGCCATATTCTTTTTTTTTTACGTTAAAAAAGACGGAATGTCGAAGTCTACCCTCGACTTCCATACGACTATGCCTCGAGCGCTGATAGTAAAATTTATTTTTTTGCCAAATTTTGGTGGACAGAACTACATTCGTAACTCATCCGCGCCCAAACACCGTTCCTGAAACGTAACCGAAAACTGAATAGAAATCGACACAGACACTGCTCCCAGCGATCTCTCGAGTAGCCTGAGCAAACGTCATTCACAGGACACTAGCCGGTGGATAATTTGGGCTCAGTGTGGGAAGTAGCTGAATAAGAAGTCTTCATTGTGCCTTATCTCTCATCAGTCAGAGAAACGAGAGAGCATTGCGAAATGAGAGAGACAGGCGCCGAAAGATGAATGGACTGGGCCACCAATAATGGGGAAGAAGAATACGCGGGGCACCAGAAATTGCGGCTGTATGAGAGGGATGGCGGGAGGAAGGAAGGCAACACAAAAAAGAGTCATTTCTTTGCTGTTGGAAGCTGAGATTGCTCTTTCACATATCGAAAGGACCAAAAATGCGCTCGTTTTGAGGCCCCATTGAACGCTGTTTTCTGAAGCTTGAGCGCTGGTCAATGGGATGATGAAAGAAGAGCGCTTTTCATTCCCAGCCATTGAACCTTTTGGACTGCTAGTGGCCTACTCTCCGATTCTCCTTCAATTTTGCGCGCTTTTAACAATGAGCCAGTGGTATCCGTATTATATAGTTGGTTTTTAATTAATATGGAGCATTCGTTAAAGAAGGCGTCCCACGAATCGCGCGGGCGATTATGCAAAGTGAGGAGTGAGAGGGCGCGCTCTCCTCATTTCGCACGCTCTCTCGCTCGTTGCCTGCGTTTCAGGATCACTTGGAACGCAGCCAATTGGCCATATCTCAGTTCAAACGAACAATGGTGACATGGGAGTTAAGAAAGTGTGATCGGGTAACCATGACCCACCATTTCATATCGAGAACTCAGTTAGCCAGATATTCGTGGGACACCTTCTTTAATATGAAAAACTGCGTAAACTGAGCACCGTTCTCTGCGCTCCTGAGACGTGTCATGCTTTTCCCAGTGGTCGTTCCATTAGCGCGCTTCGCATGAGGATGCACACTAAGAGCAACAAAGAAGATACGCGTGATAGCCATAGGGATCATGTCGTTTGAACGACTATCGGAATGGAGAAGGCCTCTCTTCATTTCGCATTCTTTCTCTATGGCATGAACAGCGAAAGATAATGCGAAACTGTTTTTTTCCGTGAGCTCTACCATTCCGGGGCCGAATCATGCGACCATCCCGCCCATTCTGATACCGTTCCATGCATTTCTGAGCATCCCCACCGTCTGACTCTCTCGTTTTCCCATGCTATCTCACCTGCTAGAGGCATTTCCGCCGTTCCTAGAAGCAAAAACCGAAATGGCAGTTAGTCTGCGTGAAAAGTTGCCATGTATCATCTGTCCGTCCTGCAAGATACGCATTCTCCGCTCAGGAGAACATCATATGCAGCGCCGAGGCGCTGGTCGTACACGCCCAGATATGGTGCGATTTCCCATTTGCTAGTCACCGGTTTTGCAAATGCCGGTCGCCGGCAGCGGATTAGACGCGGTCCTGGACGCATTGCTGCGCAGAGGGGCCAAGGCTTGCTTTTGCGCGCGTTACCTTCCGATTGCACTCGGTACCCTTCGAATGACCGCTGGCACCTTACACCACTCGGCCATCCCGCCGTTCCGCAGCAGCGCAACATCAGTCCAATTCCGCCATCGTCGAAATCAAGCTGGATGAGCGTGTGAGATTGCATTCTGAGTTCTAGTCTAGTGACGAAATGAACAAACGATTTCGTTTTTGCGCGCCATCTCTCATCCCCTAACACTCGATACCGACCTTTCAACCCCCCCCCCCCCCCCGCTAGACATGCTATAGCTAATCCATCAACACATTTCGATCTCGCCGACCTTTCGTGTGCGTGGCACCAGACACCACCACCACGCAGTCCGCGTAATCCAACACATTCGGAGACATTCTCGCAACAAGAAGTAATTTCCGCCAGCCATCATCCCACGCGGTCACCTCTCTTCCGAGAAATTGTCTGGGTCATCCATTTTTTTCTAGTGTCTCGCTTCCTCCACCCTATTGCAGACATCATGCTTAGGGGTGTCATTATGAGGAATTCGTCTCTTCATTCAGTGTACTTTCTCACAGATCAGAATGATCGACAAGAGAGTGCATGACATGAAGAGACATTCTCCTCATTGTATAGACTTCATGCCTGCCTCTTTTGCGCACAGCGAAATTCCGCGTGTTGGGAATATTGAAGCGCGTGTGCGCTCGGATTAAATACTGCAAAATTAATTAGTTTCTCGTCGCACAGCGGCTTGCAGCTGATTTAGAATTCGCGAAAGATGGCGAGTGGGTGCGCTAAAAATAGCAGGCAGATGATGTACTAATGACTAATTGGGCGACAACGTTGAAGAATTTGGATCTTCGTTGCTAGCGCAAATGACTGACAGTCTTAAAGCATATCCAGTGGTTTCCATTTTCGAACTTATTGAAAGTAATTCTGAGTTTTTCAGGCGGTACCCTCTCAACGTCGCTGAGCTATCTGCCCTCGTCGTTCAAATCGAGGTAGGATATTTCATTATATCATATTTAGATTTTTTTAGCTATATGTTGTTTAGCTATGTTCACGTATTTGAGGGTGATATGATATTAAGAAAATATTATTCCAACGTGTTCACCTGCGCGTTGCATTTTCCACGAATTTGTTATCGTAAAATAATATTCCGTTCCGCGTATTCCGATTCCTATCGGTCATTTCGACTTTTGACTGGAGGGTCTCCGACCCTAGCTCTTGTTCCTAATCGTTTCCTAGAGGCACTAGTAGCATTTACTGAGAAAATGAGAATTTTAGTACTATTCAATAACGAGCCAGCCAATAAAATGTTCCGTATTATGCGCTAAACACCGTAGCGTCTCCGCTAAGCATTTGAATGTTACGATACCAGGATCTATCTATAGGCCAATCTAGCTCTTGTCCTGCCTCTATCCATACTGTTATCATTGAAAAGCGTTCCGGGAAAGCCCCAGGGAAAACATGGTCTCATCGGGTGCGCTGACCACTCTTCACACTGAGTATGCATTGGATTCTATTGACCGTATGGGACATCGTGTAGAGCGTTTAGCGGTGTAGCTTGGCACAAAAAAAAGATATTTCCCACGTAGTGCTAGTGCGCGTTACACTTGGCAATAATTTTTTCGGACCTCATTCAGCAATTAGTCTTGCATGACGTGAGATGCAATAGTGGTGCCCGATACCGCTTGAGCCTCTTTACACTTTACGTATGTGTACCTCGATTCATTTCTGACATGAATCCGCAAAAACACTATTTCCCGGTCAGAGAATGTAGAGAGCAGGGGAATGGAGAGAAACACTTCGTCTCTCATCGAGAGTCCAGAGGCTGTACAAATTGCGTAGGGAATACCTAACGAGGCCGAGATAAGGGTTTCCCCTCTCTGATGCCAGAATACCTAGAGGAATGAATGGAAAATGAACAATAACTGTTCAACCAGCAGACTCTCGCCCGAGAGGGAAACGGGATTGTTATAGTCCCGTCACTATTATTCACCATTCCGATTTTCGGGGTCTAGATGAGGGACCCCTATAGATTTCGTCTCTTCATCAATCTAACCGACGAGAAAGTACAGCGAATGAAGAGACGCGCGTATTTTCCATCATGGCTGCTCTATAGATGTAGTGCGGCCGCACACAATTCCGGTCAAGTCAACAGCATCTTCGAATTTCGAAAATAATGAAATTTCAAATTTCGAAAATAATGAAATTCATCATTTCAGTACCTCACCGCTCGCGATGCAAAACGGCGGACGCGGAGTGCTCACCAAGGTTTGGATAATTTTCATTTTTTTTTATTCTATAAAGCGTGACGAATGTTTTTTTTTACTCTGGCTGATGTTTATGGTGAGAAAAATTTGTAAAAAGTGCTTTGCCTTTTGCGCACTTTTGAATTTTGAACGCGATCGTCACTACTGCACGCAAGTTGACTTTCAATCGTAACGAAACAACTAGTCGTTTAATAGGGAAATGCACCGCCTTCTTCACGAGAGACAGTGCGGAATGAGGAGAGCGATGGTTGATTTCCATAATAAACGACTAGTTGTTTCGTTACGATTGAAAGTCTACACGCAAGTGATGCGCGAATGTGCGCGATGCATAGTTATGCCCGTATTTTTCTCACTTTGGAGATCAGTGATTAATTAGCCAAAACAAATAATAACGGGAGGAGGGAAGAGATGATGATTGCACACTCATATCATTCTTCTTCATTGAAAGCCGTGGCTTTGTCGTGTGATGATGTACGATTCGAGTGTGTTTCACGCATTTTTCAAAAGCTTGTCGATTTTTGAATTGTCGATATTGTCAACATTCCTCGGTATAATGTTTAAAATAAAATGTTTAAAAAAATATAATTATTCCAATATTTTTCCAGGGTCATACCGTGTCCATGGCATCCCCGTTGCTCCGCGGTTCGATGACGAGGTAAAGATAATTTTTGATGATTATCGATTTTTGTGGGTTTGTTCTAGATGTTTTGGGAATGTGTTGCTCGAAAATCACGTGAGAACACTTTCCACTCGTGAGAAAACCCGGGAAATGGCCAGAATCGTGAGAAATTATCACTTCGAAAATGCCAAATGGTCATGGGAATGTGCCGATGACTTTTGGCCAAGGTGCGGGGTGAAACTAGAAAGACTGAATGACACTCTTGGAGCAATTTTGGTCCTTCGCTATCATTGTAATTCTCTAAACTTCATCGAATACATTATTTTCGTTTGCTACGAGAACATTTCCTACATGTTTCTATTGCATCCATTTGTTTGTCCTCGTCTAACTTGATGGCCTCGAATCCCCAGAAAAGCTACTCAACATCTTTTTTTTTGCCAGTCCTTTCTCCTAGACATTCTCATGGTCACGCTGTTGTCGCTATGGTGAACTGCATTTTCCACATCAACTCTCTCCTCAACCTCTCATAACAGCGATCAGTTCTTGTGTACCACAGTTGAAAAAACTTGACCATGAGATTCTTCCCGTGCTTTGACAGACAAGTGATTGAAGAAAGATCTATACTTCTGCCCTGAATTCTTCCCTATTTCTTCATTGGTCTTCAATCATCTACATTCTTCAGAAATCATTGTCTGCCTCATTTTCTTTATCATCCTCCGACCGGTCCCTTCCGAGCGGGGTCTGCATCTTCAAACTCCTCCTCAGACAACAATTCAGAGAACCCATCATCGTTAGCGCCAATTTCCGCTCCTACTTTCTCTGTTTTTGCTTGTATCTTCTCCCCGCTCAAGTGGCCAGCCTCTTCCTTCTCGAGAACCATTTCCTCTATTCTTCGCTGCTTTCTTCGAGATTTTCTTCCCTTCCTCGGCCCTCGACGAAGTTCCATTATCGTTCAGGTCGAAAGTCTGCGTATTTTCTACGCTCGCCTGCTTTTTGCTTTCTGCCACAAATCCCCGTGACCTAAGCAGTGCCCGAGAAAGGCAACCTGCATCGCCCAAAAAAAGGAAGGAAAGGAAGCAGCCAGCAAGGAAGGGAGTGTGTGTGTGTGTGTGCATACTACTCGTTACGCTTCTCTGCTGCTCAAACACACACAAATCCCTGACACCACCACGCCTTCTGCCGTCATTTTTCGACGGTGCGACGTTTCGGAAACCGCGCACCACCACACGCCCCGAGATGCACACCGTACTGTACGCGGCACCGAAGTGAGTTTCCCAGATTACGGTAGGCTACCGTATCCTTGGTTTTCAGCGGAGGAGAGCGGACGGCGCTGCTGAGAATGTCGCCCTCGTACAAGTGCGTTTGTGGTCGTTGATCTTTGGTCTTTGAACTTTCTGTTTTTTTACCTTTAGAACAACCGCTCTGTATGTAGGGGTAGAATCGAATTATTTTAACCTTTAATCTTCGAGTTTAGCCTGGCTACCTACAGGGCTCCCGGAAGTGTGCGGGTGGGCCTGCAAACCGAAAAAAACAGAAACCTGTCACTTTTTGAATGAAATGGACTAATGATGCGCGGCTCTCATGACAATGGGGGCACTCATTGGATGGGCTCACACGAGTTCCGCACGTGCAATTTTCCCATGTAAACTTAATTATCGATTTTCACTAATTAGGAAGCAAAAATGACAACTTTTTAAAACTGACCTGAGATCCCTTGAGGGGTGGTTATCGACCCCTGGTAATGAATAGTGCCGAGAACGAGACGAACTTTTGCGGTTCCCTTGTCACGCATAGGCTCTTCTCGGAAGTCTTCTTTCTGTATTTAGCAAGATTTGGCACCTTTGCTATAAGCTGCTTTGTTTCTCGATACTCATGTACTGTTAATTAAAAATAGTGTTTATATTTATCATTTCTTATCATCTCATGTCACGCTTAATATGAGCGACAAAGTTGGACCAAAAAGCTGAAAAGAAACCAACTTTCCTTGCTTCCACTGAATGGCCGATTAGCAGCCAACGAACACCACTGTGCCTTCTTTGGTCCCCTTTCCTTTTCTGGTTCCGAACTGCCAGTGTTCATTAGAGCGGAGATCCTTTTGCCTATCTAGGCTCGCTTTCACGTGTGGCCCGCCGGCCGTATATCGAATTAGAAGGGGGAATGGTTTGACTCTCTTTCCAAGACTAGTCGTTCCTTTTCTCTCTCTTGGCTCGTCCGTTTTAATGGAAGACTATAATTATACCGATTCGTGAACTTCTAATGTAAACTTCGATTTTTTCGGACCTCTTTCGGCTGGTCTCGTTGCGCCTTCTCAGTCTCATTTTCTGATCTTCTCCCCTCGCGCTTCTCTCATTTGACGCAAAGTGGCGCGTCGAAATTACGCGCACTATCCTCTTCAAATCTCTCTCCTTTTCTCTGCGCTTTTTCGGCTATGCTGTGTCGTTTTCCCCGCTCTCGAAAATGGCTAATATCGCGGCGTTTAGCTCCTTCAATAGGTCTATTTGCCCTGCCCTTTGAAGACGGGAACAATGAGAGATCGGGAAAACAGCGAATGAATGTGTGTTTCACGCGGAATATTTCCTGGTTCGGGACGTTGGGAAATCGTTATACGGATGATTTCTTCCTAAGAAAAAATAAATGTGAAATCGAAGCAAAATCAGAATGGCCAAAATTCCTTCCATGCTTGGGGCTTACCCATTCGGAATTAATTCGGACATTTTTATCCCCGCATTCTACGTCAGAGTAGAGGAAATGGATAAATTGTCTCTCCTTTCGCAATATCATCTCGTTTCTTGACTGTCGAGAGATAAAGCAAAAATAGGAGGCGATAACATTTAAATGAGAGTTTGGCAAGATTGTTCGTTGAACTTGCAGTGTATTCATTGCTCCCTCCCTCCCGGGACCCATTTTCATTGTTTCAGTTATCTCTATTTCTCTGTTTCACTCATTCCGTACGCTATTTCTCATTCTTTAGCCTCCCGCGCAGTTTCGCAAAAAAGACAAATGCAGTGTGTGTGAACTACTGCATTTTGCATGTGTTAGAAGTGTTGGAAACGACGTCTCCCAGCCTTTTCCCATTTCCTTATCCGCATTTGCTCGCTATCTTTGAGCACTTGACGCTTCTTCCGCATCTGTTGAAGTGCTGACGCACTAATTTAGTTTTATCAACGGTAGACTCTCCGTTTTTCACACAATCTATCGCAGACCCAGTGTGCATCTCACATTTCGCTAAATGGCAATGATCGAGCTTTATTCTGCAACCGACCACTCACTGAAAAGTTCACCATCTCACATTTTGATCTCCCACCGCGTCTCCCTTCCCTACCAATAATGAATGTCAAAAATAAGATAATAATAGGGTAGATATATGTTTTCACTCTCTCGCTCGCTTTCGTAGAGGCAGAGCATCAATAATCGAGTGCTATTCAACACCATTGGAGAGAGAGGAAAGGCGGAAGAATATCCGGTGGCCAGCTACGTTTCATCCGGCGCGTATATTGTTTGGAACAATGGTTGCGAAATGTAGGATCCACTTGTTGACTTTATAGAAGACCACCTTGCAAATATTTCACAGTTACTTTAATCGGCTTTCGTTTTTAGTCCCTTATCACAACTTTCGCGATCAAACCTCCTTCATTAGTGCAGGAGAAGCCTTATTGTTAGCCAGGAATATTTCCGGCCCGATGCCAGAGTCTTCATTGGTATTCCAGTGGAGACTCCAATTTGGGAAGGGCCTCGGGAGTCCAGGAGGGGGCTTCAATAACAACATCCGCGGCTAGGGTCGCGGCTAGGGCTAGGGTAACATCCGTGTAATAACAACATCCGTGGCTAGGGTCGCGGCTAGGGCTAGGGTAACATCCGTGTAATAACAACATCCGTGGCTAGGGTCGCGGCTAGGGCTAGGGTAACATCCGTGTAATAACAACATCCGTGGCTACTCGGTATAGTGCGTTATTGCACCGGGAAGTGCATCATTTCCTGTTGGATGATTCATCTTTGATACACCAGTTTTAATCTGTCGTTGTAGTATGTCCGAAGAAGAGATAAGGCTCTCCTTACTAAAAAAAAAATTTAAAAAAAGAATACCTAGTAGACTTTTCTAGTGTTGTTTTTCCGCACAACTTTTCCTTCTAATCTATCAATCGTTTATCATTTCAATGGATGTTCTTGTTGCTCATACTGAAGGCATAGCACCGATCTCTGTCCCTATGTACCGAGAAGTGCCCTCATAACTTTCCGTCGTGGCATAAGAGATTGATATCGTTGCTCCTAAACGCTACCTCGACCTACTTACCGCTGGGGGAGGGGATGACGGACGGCGCTGTTTTGGCTTATTGCCGTCGTCAGCAGGTCTCTATTCGCTATTCGAGTAATATCCCCGTCTCTTCATTTTGACTTGTCTCTCGTCGGTCAGAGAAACGAGAGAGTGTGGCGAAATGAGAGAGTCAGACCATGCATCAGCTATCGCTATTCCGACACGCAGTATCGCACGCAATGCAAATATGCCGGCTATTTCCAGGTTTTCTAGCTATTTGCGAATGTCCAAATATCGCAAGAATGCCCGCACTTTCCCCGTGGCACGTGCGCCATTGTAGTTGGCTGTAAATGTGCGTATCAAGATATTTTAAAGTAGGGCTGTCAGAGTGAAGAATCCGTATCTTCATTCCGCGCACTCTCTTACCGGTCAGAGTGACGAGAGAGTGCGAGGAATGAAGAGACGGATTCTTCATTCTGACAGCCCTATTTTAAAGCCCGGGCGCAAATATTGGAACTGCCAGGGATTTCCAACCATGCTTGCGCCTTTCTGCGAGCCGGAAAGCTAATTATTGTTGGCCAGACTGTCCCTACATCGCTCACGCCAATGGTTCTATTGGGTGTTTTTAGCGCACATGTCTGGGACATTTTCCGAATTTTTCACATACATTCTAGTTCACAGCATTCTCCTTCGACAGAAAAGGGGGAGACCTTTGCATATCTACTCGCTCACTTTGCATGTACCGAACTGCAAGGCCTAGGCGGGAGGAGCGACCGCTCTCCCCGCTCTGTTGTTTGAATCGAGCGGGAAATTGCAGTTCTTTCGTGTCGGGATTCTGGCGCGAAATTTGCATCCACTGTTCATCCTTGTCTGGAGAGAACAATGGGGGTCAGAATGCTGTGAGTTGGTTGTAGGCAGAAATGGGCAAAAATGCTGTACGCTTGACTAGGCGGCCTACGTTCGTTTTCATTATGGTTATTCCAGGTTGTTTGCTTGTCTTAGAGAGTCGTTATGCATAAACTTATTCAAAAAAACTGGCAGTTACATTCCTTCATACAGTGTCTGACTCTCTTAATTTCACGCACTCTCACGCGGTCTGATCGGCAAGAAGCCATTTCAAATAGGGAAATTCCGGGCATTGCTCAAACCCTGACAGAGTCTAAGAGACCATCTCCAACTCGAAATTCCCCGGGGAGTTGCGAACCTTTTTCTCAACGGCTTTCCTCTTTTCTGAATCTTCTTCAAATCTAGCCTACGTTTGCTCAAATTTCAGGGAGACCCCTGAAGGAATATGAACTGCTCGGGCTCATTTAGACATTAGCGTGCTCAGTTTTCACACCGCCCGACACTCTTGTCTGTCGTTTTTCCTCACTCATTGCCCTTAGTCGTTCGGGATCTATCAAGTGTAGTAATGAAGAGAGTCAGGATGAAGAACCCGTCTCTTCGTTTCACGTACTCTCTCACCGATCAGAGTGGCGAGTGAGCATCATACTAGAGAATTGTTCCTTTTCCGGTTACTCCTCAGAGTCAGAAAATCGTGATGCTGTGCGATGAGTGTTTCATCTGATATTTGTTTGGCTCTTGATTGAACAAGCCTTTGAACACAAGTTTTTGATGTTTGAAGAGCTTTATGCTGGAACTTATTATCGCTTTCGTCCTGCTCTGACAAAATCCTACTTAAAGCCAAAACTCTACTCGAGTGATTGTGATTTGACTTCGAGCCTTTGAACTGTTAAAAAAACTCTTTTTTTAAATTTTAATGGTTTTAGTTCGTGAGTCTGTGAACAAGTTCTAGGTCATCATCAAACCGCTTTATCTGTTTATTTTTCTGTCTCCATTCCACTTCCCCCTCGTTCCCTGTAATGTCTCCGCTCAGTCATTGAGGCCCATCATTGAGTAGAGTTCGAAATACGGGTAATCGTCTCTTCATTTTCGCACATTCTCTCATCGGTCAGAGAGGCAGTGTGCGAAATGAAGAAACGGCGACCCGTATTTCGAACTCTATCATTTAGTGATTTTAGAGCGAAGGGGGAATTTTCTCACAACAAAACTCGGCGGCGGCGGCCACGCAATGCCTCGTGCCTTCTCTCCTGAATTTTTCAACCCCTTCACCCCTTCACTTCACACTTGTTGTTAGTTGTTACTGCACATTCCACCTGAACGGATCGAACGTCCGACGAACCAAAACCTGATCTTTCGCTTCGGAATAGTTTTATTTCCTCGGAAAAGAGCGTTTTGAGAGTATCATTTTACCTTTGCTATCTCAGATAATAGCTGCCATACTTCAATTTTGTTAGAGCAAGACTTTATCAACGCCAATTTCCACCTGCCTTGTTGCGAATCTCCCCGATTTTCGTTGATTACATCTTGATAATGGGTTCGCCGAGCTAATTGAATTGCTTCACATGTTGCCAATCGGCCGGATTATCCTGACTATATCCCGGCTCGCGGATCTGGATCTTTGACTCGGTGTAAAGTCCGACAGCCGGCTGTTTTGATTTATTTCCACCCGTCGACTACGCACTTGAGAGGAGCGAGACACGTTCTTCCCTCCTATTGACGTCTCACTTCTCGACATAAAACCTCAACTTCTATTGTTATCATCATCACACGTGTCCCTGAAATCACGTCGGTCTTTCAATAGGAAAAGTTCTCATTCGTTTTGACAATTCGGCGAGCCTTCTCGATTCAATTCTATAGATTGCCCACACATTGCTTCTATTGAAAAAAATTAATATTTATCGTCATCACTATTAGGGTTGGCTAAACGATACTCTAAACGTGGCAGGTTTAGCTCCCCCTCCCCTAGTTCGAGCGAGAGAGCGTGCGTAATGAAGAGAGTCTTCCGAACTCAGGCGTAGGGGGAGCTAAACCGTTGCCACGTTTAGAGTATCATTTAGCCAACCCTAATGATAATTACTACTGCGTAGCAGAGGACGGATTAGCGGCTTGAAGAGTCCAATGACTCATCAAGACCACTTTCACGAGCCTCGCCGTCTTTCCTACCCCCCCCCCCCCCCATCACTTCCTTAGTACTAAATTGAACGCGCGGACTACTCAGGAATGTCCAACGACCCACAATTCGGCCTTTATTGCATTATCTTCTTCCGAACACGGACCTCCGATCCAACACAAGCACGAAATGCATTTTTTCATGATTACGACTGGAACGCCCTCTTGCGCCACTTTTAACTAGGACTTCCGCTAGTCTCATAATTCCCCGCATCATCTTCCATGAATATCCTTTTTTTCCGGGCCCGAGTGTAACATCTTGATAGCCATTCCTCCGCCAGCAATTGCTCCCATAACTTAGGTGGCGAAATTCCGGCTCTCCTGCCGGCTCTCCTCCTTGACTGACAAAAGGCTCTTTGAATGATGAACTCATAACCGATAGATGAGATCGGAGATATCATGTGAAAGCCTTCGAATTTTCACTTCTTTGAAGTTTCCTCCTCCCATCTCTTCCAATTCTTCAGATTATTTCACTTTCTTTTGGAATTCGCTTGAAACCCCACATCATACCTACTTTTCTAAATTAGCTTCACTTTCCGTTTGACCTCGTTGTTTCGTTTCCCCGTTGAAACTCCCCGTTTCACACGCGCCTTCAATTCTATCAGAATAGGGAAGCGTCTCTCATTTTTGCCCGCTTTCTAGTTACTCTGGCCGCTTAGAGATCACGGAAAAGTTAGAGAGGATATCTCTTGACCAATACTATCACACCCTCTCAGTCCCCATGGATACCCTATTACTATTGCTTTGGGCGCGGTGATTTCCTGATTCCCACTCGCCTACGATAACACATTACTTTGTCAGTCCCTAATTGTTCATTATTCAGCCCGTTTCGAGCAATTGTCGTGCATAATTGTTGTTGTTTAGATGTACAAATATTTTTCCGGGTGTAGCTTGAGCCTAGTTTTAATGCCTTCTAGACGTATTTTTTTCTTTTTTTCCTCTAGTAAGTGTCAATCATTTTCTGTTGACTGTTTCGACTGGCAGTTTCCGTTCTGAGTGGCCGTCTCTTTCTTTGCCTCTTTCCACCACAGTCCGATTTCGAATAGCTCCCCGTTCCAGAAATGACTCTCCTCTATTCACATTATTTTTTGCATTTCTGACCGCAAAAAGATTGAGCGAAATGAAGAGACTAATTCTCATTTGGATGCTCGAACCCTCTTCATTTCGCATACTCTATCATATCCTTTGACCAGGAAGAGCGATTTTATTTGCAATTTCACCTACTCTCTCAGTGAGCGCGGGACAATGAATTCTCGGATAGCTCCAGGGATGGTAAAAGCGGTCTCTTCATTTTTCCTACTATCTATCCGGAAATAAACACAAGTGAACAAGCGAAATGAGGAGGGTCATTGCTTGCGAATCCATCTCTAGCTGAGCGTTCTCGTTTGTTGGTTCTACCCCTCCCTCATTTCTTTCCCCGGGAACGTCGTAATTGCGCTCCTATCCTCATCGCTCCTTGGATGCCTCATTTCTTTCATTTGTCAATGCTCTCTCGTTTCTCTGACGAACGAGAAATAAGGCAAAATGAAGAGACGAAGCCATTGCTTCTGGCCTCTCATTCCGAGACAAACGCAACATTTATTCACGAAACGCCTCTAATGATTCGGCCTGAGCGCGTGGGCTCGCGTATTGTTCTCGTTCTCTGTCGTATTTTGAATTGCCTCTCCCGTTCTTGAAGAATCGTAGTAAAGAAAGAGCTCAAGAAGTTCATTTTGTTATTTTGCGCAACGCAGGTGCACTCTAGTTCAAGTCACTACAACTTTCACGAATCGCTCTTATTTTGAGCTGTTGTTTGTAGTCAAAAGTTCATGATGAATACACAATGACTACCGAGTTTAAACAACCAGTTCATTTTCAAAAGTCCAAACGTG
This sequence comes from Pristionchus exspectatus, assembly GCA_911812115.1. Lineage (NCBI taxonomy): Eukaryota > Metazoa > Nematoda > Chromadorea > Rhabditida > Neodiplogasteridae > Pristionchus > Pristionchus exspectatus. The sequence continues at coordinate 21,492,977 of OU461587.1, forward strand.
CCAATCGCATTGTATGCACGCGCGGCTCTCACATTCTTCATTCCTGGCATTTAGAAAGCGCATCTCCCCTTCCCACAACCAATTTTCCGGCCGAATAACGCTTTGTTTCGCTCGCTCTCGCGGAATTGAATCGGAGATTGCAGCGGCGAAACCCGAGAGCGTTTTGCATGCACCCGCTCTAATCTGAGAAATAGTATGCGGAATCGAGAGTGCTGAACTATTAGGTGCGCTCAGTTGTGGAAGTATGTAGATAGAGCTTCCTGGAAGCTGTAATGGGTCTCGAACTGACGATAGAGCATGCCGAATAAAGAGACCGGTTAGTTGCGGTTGTGAGAGCAGTTTCGAGTTGCGGTCAGGGGCTAGGCTAAAAGCTAATTTGTCTGTGGCCTATCGTTTCACAAAATCTGTCCTCGATTAGAGACAGGCAGTGTTTTCTTTTTCGAAACCCCTTCCTCGAATCATTCAAACTAGGGTTTCATTTGTTTCTTCGGTCGTCTCTACTAGGGATGGCGAATGAAGAAGTGAAATGAAGAGTTCATTTCCCCTCTCCCCACGCGCGCTCATCGGTGTCATTCTTCAATGAAGAAGGGGGCGACGCGGTGAGCTCTTCAATGAAGAGGGGCGAATGGGCTAACTATTCTACCATGAGAAAAACGGCGTGAAACCTGGATTTTTGAACTGATCTTTTTCCATATTCAACTAGGGACGCCCTAACATTATTTTGTTGATAAAAATAGCTAATTAACCTGCATGAATACCAGGAAACAGGGTGATAATCAATTTCATTCGCCTCTTCATTGAAGAGCTCGCACGACCGCGCCGTCTTCAATGAAGAGGGAGAATGAGGAGAGGGAAAATGCCTCTTCATTCGTCCTCATTCTCTTCATTTAGACAACCCTAGTCTCTACTCTACATTCTGTTTACATGGTGCGCGCCGGTCCTGTTGAGTGGGGGGTGTTGCGGGGTTTCACGGCACCTGCCGTTGCAATTTGCCGATAACATACGTATACAATACGTGTGAAGACGCAATATATATTTTTGCTACATCTTTTCAAATGCAATAGATAATTTTGGAGCAGACTCCCATAGCTTCGCAAGTTCTTCCTACAACGAGATAATGCATATTATGCAGATATTCTCCTTGCCTAATATATTTAGCCGTAAGATTCGCTTCTCTGGATTTTTATCGATATTGAACTCTCTCACAAGTCAGTTTGTATCGTGCACTTGGCCTTACGATTCGATGTGAGCTACATTTCTTAATTAGTATCTGAGTTTTACGCGCACAATCCATCACAATATTTTCCATTTTGTCGTGTTTTATAATTCCCGTTCTATAATCGTATCATTTGTCTACGTCTCGCCTCCAAAATTTAACCGTGTTGCGAAGACTCGATAATTTCACATTGCGCGTTAGTCCTTGCAGAAACGTGTAAATTTGTGTAGTTTCCTAAATTTCTTCATAATTTTCACGATGCGCTGCTCTCGTTTTCGTTTTTATCTGCATAGTATTAATCACTTATGTTTTTTTTTCTCACGTGATAACCGTGCACCCAGGGGGGCGATGAACGCGCGGCGGCCGCGCTCCATTCGCGGCGCACGCATGATGCCCAAGTACTCCGACTCCGTGCTGCACTACCACCTCCGGCCGGAGCTCGTGCGGCTGCAGCTGCAGAAGTAGTGGCAATCCGCGGTTTTTCTGCAGCAATATCACTTAAAAATCACAAAAAAATCATGATTTTCGTAGTGAAGAAGTGGCAATCCGGGGCTTAAATATCGACAAAAACGCTGTTTTCTCAATGAATAAGGGACATTTTGAGCAGCAGAAATTAAAAAAATATCATATCACTACAGAACATGCCGACTGGATTGGGAGAAACGAGTTTTACCTGCATTTGTGTATGATCTGGGAAACAAAATCGTGTTTTCCGGTTTATTATAAATCTGCGTGAAAAAAATTGAGCCGTTTCTGTTGTCAAGTCAGGGCTGTGAAAGGCAGCTGCAAAACACGCCGTCACGTCTGAGCGTTTTGAGTGAAAAGCAGCTCCAAAACCTCGCTTTTTGCTGCATCGTTTCTGTTTTCACCCTCGCTAAAATACAATCGAGAAGAAGCTGTCAGTGAATATTTGCTCGCCCTCAAAGAGGGGCCAAAATAAATAGCGGTCGAAATGAGTTCCGTGAGTGGCGAAAGAGAAGGGGATAATTGTTTTCTCTCTCGGGAAAGCAGTGCAGGGGGAAGTGTTCTCATCTGGATGGTTCTGGGAATTTCGGGGAATGAAAAAAATTAATGTTGAATAAAAAAATAACTAAAATTGTAGTTGTTTTGTGATGGTTCTGGGAATTTAAGGGATTTAAAAATTTAATATTTAAATAAAAAATAAATAACGAAAGTTGTAGTGTTCATGATGGTTCTGGGAATTTTGGAATTAAAAAAACAAAATAATAAAATAAATAAATAACTAAATTTGTAATTTTTGAAGTGGCATCTCGTCGACGCTGGACCGACGACACGGCCGGAGCTGCGATCTGAATGCAGCAATTAGGTGAGCATACGGGTCGCCGTCTCTTCATTTCGCACACTCTCTCGCCTCTCTGACCGGTGAGAGAGTGTGCGAAATGAAGAGACGGTGGTATCGTTTCACGAGCTCTACTGACAATGGGCCTGTAATATGAATAATGAAGCGTAATTTGGGAGGGCTTTGGGATCCTCGAACCAAGTGACAATGTGCCAAGGGATGGCATCTTCTGTGCGCGCTTAGGCGATCTCAATGGGGTTAGGATTACAGGTGAGGGGATTAGGGGTGGGATTACAGATTACAGATCTCAGATTTATCCTGACATCAGTCGGATGCCTGCATGTACTGTCATTTTTACTGGTGGCATAGGGTCAATCTTCTGAGTTTGTCGATGGCCCATCGCGCTTTGGCGATTTGGAGCGGCTTGGTGAGGTAGGGATGACAAATGCCACTGTTTTATGCGTTATTTTTTGATATTTGTTCGAATTAAACACGAATTAATTGAAAGATCGAATGCTTGTAGCACTCATGAATGCCCTGAAACTCAATCGGAAATCAAATTGCAAAGGGAAAATGCGCATTAATTTTTTTTTACAAATTCAGGGAGGAAAACGAGCACGGTCGCGACTTTGGCAGCAGAATGAACAACAATCCGATCGCACAGGTTTTTTTTTTGAATTTATTTTATATTTTATTCTTATTATTTTCGAAAATACCCTCCGACGCCGATCAAAAAAGTGTAATGACTAGACTTTCAATCGTAACGAAACAACTAGTCGTTTACTAGGGAAATGAACCGCCTTCTTCACGAGAGACAGTGCGGAATGAGGAGAGCGATGGTTGATTTCCATAATAAACGACTAGTTGTTTCGTTACGATTGAGAGTCTAGTAATGACAAGCCGTCAACGCGAGTGTCGCGACGGATCTTGTCACTTTTTCTTCACATATCTCCCGAGTTCTCTGCGGGGATGTTTCGAGTGCTCCAGTCTGGCTCGGATTTCCAGAGTATTTTCGGCTGGTTTTGGAAGGAAACAGGCCCTGGAGTTTGCGCGAAATTCTAGACTCACCGACGCGCGCACAATACTTGTTTTTATTCACCATTTAAATGATTAACGGTTATGGAGGATGTATTTCAAGCACAGGCGAGCGTTTGGGTATGTAGTTGTGTGGCAATACACTTTAACGTGGAAGCTAGATCAGAAGGAGGAACGATCATTTTTAAGCTTTGTAGACGGTTTTAAGTCGTATTGTGGGCTACAAAAGTGCCGGCAGAATATCCGATTATTGAAATTGTGGCTAGGCAACATGCATTTCTTGTATTTTCTCACTTGTCCTACACTAAAGATATTGCTAACTGGATGGCCCATTTTTCCTATTATTTGCTTCCCGATTCACATGTAGGACTGTCAGGATGAATAGTCTGTCTCTTCATTCCTTCTGCTCTATCACGCAATCATCCTGGCAGTCCTAAGGGTAAATCGAGCAATGGTCTGACTATTTCCCGCACTCTTTCAGTCAATATTGAGTACTTCTAGACATCTCATTTCCTGGCTCTTTCCCGATCCTTTTTGCCCACTCCATCCCGTCCCCAGACTCGTGTTGCGATTTCCCAAGCATCCCACATCTGCATCAAACGTAGGAATGGCTTGAAACGACTCTCCCCATTTCGCCTGTTCTCTCGTCTTTCTGACCGGTGTGAGAGTACGCAAAATGAAGAGACCACTTTACCGCATACTCCAATTGTGTTAAAACGAAGACTGTATTGTGAAATGCGCGTTATTGTGTTATTTGCAGTGCGACAATTATTTTTGAATCTTGTATTGATGCAATCGATAACAAAAAGCTAACAAGAAACCATCCCTTGACCCATCGTCACTGAGTACGAAGATTCCAATCCCCTCCCTAATGATGTATCCCCCCTGCAGGCACAATGCCTTGAATCATGATAAATGTATGTATGTATTGATTCGACATTTCCTTCGTCTTCTCCTGTCGCAGCTCGAGGAAATACAAGCACGCGCGCGGCTACTAATTGAGCTGCGCCAGTGTAAATGGAGACTATATCTCGCCGCTGCCTCCTTCTGTCTCCTAATTGCGCAGAGACTGCGCCTCTAGAATGAATCCCGTGTTCGACGGCTGTTCGAATGCCTCCCCCGTAATTGTTTTGAACGGGGCGTTTGACACGAGCCGGCTTGGCCATAATTTCCCCCTCTCATTTTCGAGCTCTTGCACTGCTCATGCCTGTGATAGTGTACGAGATGAAAGGACCATGTTATTCGAAGACTTTTCCTTCTTCTAGTATCTAAAAATGCAACCATTAGTGTCTCTTTCACTTCTGAAAATAGAAAGAATCTCGATACCAACAAAATCGTTGAAATTTCTCTTCCCAATCGCTGCCAAGCACCTCCATCTTCCTCTTCCCTGTCAATATATGAAAACAGTTTGGTTATTGGGGGGGGGGGAAGGCGGGCAAACGAGGTTATGTTTGTGTTAGGCCGGCCGCTCCAAAGTTGATTTCGCTCGCCGTTTACAAGCACCTCTTCTTTTTCCTCATATTCTTCCGGGTTTCTCGTCGCTTTTGTCTCTAGTTTAGCATTTTCTCTTTCATCTGTGATCGGAATCTTTCATCTTTGATCGGAAAAAAGGAGTTTTACAAAAATAGCTCTTTTTGCGCGAAAAATCCTCTCGAGTTGCTCATTAACACAAGATCATGAATTAGTGCTACGGGCGTGATCTTATTACATCTAGGAATAGCAAGACCCAATCTAAACTCAGGGCATAGCTCGTCCAGCTGCATTGTTTATATCCAGAAAATCTCCGCGTTTCGCCGTCTCATTTCTTTTTGCGCCGAGAGCCCCGTCATTCGTTCTCCCGGGCCAATAACAACATGTTTCATCCTTCATCTTCCAGCAGTTTTCATCTCATCTCTTTCTCTGGGATTCCTTCGTGAATCGATTCGAGATCTATGGAATGCCCTATTCTCCCCTATTGCTTTTGTACACGGCGGTAAAACGAATTGTGGCGCGCATGCTCTCCCACAATATTTTGCGCACCCAGCCGAAAAAGCTTAGTCGTGTAATGAGAATTCGTCAAGGACTCGCACTCTTTCATCTTTGCGTCCGGTGCTTTCGAGATATCTCGTCTCCCGGCCTCCATTCTGATTCTCTCATTTTCACGAAACTATCTTGTCTACCACTCCATTTCTAAATATCCTCCCTTCATCGTGCCAAATCTGGGTAATCTAGAGTCCAAAGGCGCCTATTCGGTCCTCCACATTCACAATCTCATCCACCGTCGTCTATTATTTCTATTATTATTTTTTTGCCTATTTCTATTATTTTTTTTTATTTTTCTATTTTTTTCTATTATTTTTTTTGCCTATTTCTTTTTTGCATCTATTTTGCCGTCCGAATCCCGGCGTCCCCAAGCGCATTGTCCATTTACCGGCGCACGCGCGCCGTTTGTCGGTCCTATTGGCGAGAGATTCTGCGCAATTGAGAGAGCGCGAATCCTCCTGTCTTCTTCACTTGCCATCACTGCTTTTTTACTGTACGTGACGAGAGCCTGCTTCACAAACCACCACATTGCCCAAATCGCGTGCGAGAAACTGGTAGGCGTAGTCGGTTCGGGCCGATTCGGCATTTGGGAGTTTGAACTGGCGGAGTCGTCTCGCAATTTTTCTCGAGTTCTCGAAGTGGTCAGAGAAAGGTGCTAAAAATTCACCTGCTTGAGAACCGAGTCGATTTGGAAAGCATCTGTCTGGGTTTCACTTTCGTCTCGTGAAGGCCGGTTGATCTGTCTCTCTTTTATTTCTTCCGAAGAACCACAGTAGGCTATAGGGTGAAGAAGACGTTCATGGAGAGTGCTATCTGGTCACTCTGATCAATTTGCGTATGAGGAATGAAGAGTCGGATGACTGCCCAACCCTGGAAAGTTTCGAACATTCACCCATTATCCATCTTGGGCAACGGCGCCTTCTCGGTCTCCCTTGCTATCCCTCATGTCCGTTTAATCCAGTCTAAGCCCTGCGAGTCTGAGCGCTCGCGCGCAAAAATTGGCTTTTGTGCCGGGCGGTGTGGGGTCATTTTCGGGGATTTCTTACCAGTTGTTATCTTAGCTTTGATGTTATCTAGTTGAAAACACGGAATCCCACCTGCAAAATTGCCAGAATTCACACGATAGATTTCTTCCCTGATCTCTAGTTAGCTATTTCTGGTCACATGAGGCTCTCACAGGAATCATACGTGGCGCGCAAATTTGATCAAAAGTCGTGAAGAGCCAGGCCCGACCTCACTCGATTCTAGCCTTCACAATTGAGCTGTCAGAATGAAGAATCCCTCTCTTCATTCCTTGCACTTTCACAGCGATCCTAGAGGCGAGAAAGTGTGCTGAATGAGGAGATGTATTTTTCTTCCTGACTGCCTCATCCAAGGTACTTCAACACATTTCGCGCTGAGGTGTTAGTTTTCGCCCCGGAAACCAATCAAATCGTCCCATTTCGCGGCGGTGATTTGATGGTTGCAATGAAAAACTCCAACGTGACCGAACAACATGTGATGCGTTCGCGATTTACTTCACTTGCTGAATCATTTCCAGGATCTCAAATTTTTTTTCACATTGAAAAATATCCATCAAAATCTCGAACTTTCGCTTGTTTTGCCAGACTGAATCAAAGATGTTTCTTTTGAGTCACACTTGTCAACCAGGAAGCCTCTTCTCCCATTGAATGTTGCGCTCCCCCTCCTCCTAAACGAATCATCTCGATTGTTTCCTTGTCGTCTCCTCTTTATTCCGTCCACTTTTCCATCTGTCTCTCTCACTTTCCCACAGTCTCTCACCCGGGCATGCTCCTCCAATTCTCCCTCCTTTTCTCGTCGTAAACATCCCGCACATCCCTCAAGCCAGGAATGGGCCTCCGTCGCGAGTTAGCCCATCCCCCATCTGGATCGTCTCTCGTTTTGCTATACTATCTCGTTTCTCTGACTGACGAGAGACAAGGCAAAGTGAGGAGACGAGAACTATGAGAGCTCCATCCGAGCGTTCCTTTCAAAGGAGGATCTCCTCTCTTTGTTCTTCTTCCGCATTCAATCTCATAAAGTCTCTGAGGCTACCTGTAGTATCGTTGAGCCGAATTCACCTCATCTAATTTCTTTGCCCTTTTCCAACGAGAGGCTATAGATATTCACCTATTTAATAGAGTTCGAAATACGGGTCGCCGTCTCTTCATTTCCCACACTCTCTCACCGATCAGAGAGGCGAGAGAGTGTGCGAAATGAAGAGACGGCGACCCGTATTTCGAACTCTACTATTTAATCGTTGTGGGAATACTATAGATTTGATGAACGCGAGTAGGTGTACCCCTCTTTGAATAACCAGTCTGACCATCCTTTGCGCTTTTCGAGCAAATCGTCAGACACTAGTACACTGCATTGATATAGGAAAACACTGATAGCTCAAATATTCATTTGTTTTGGCATTGCTAGCCACATTTCCGCTCGTTGAAAACGTTAGATATTGCGTTATTTTGCGTTATTTATCTTTTTTATTTTTTACTATAGCGCTGCTGTATAAATGAGATAGGATCTTTCATTTCTGAAATAGGTAGTCTCTAGACTTTCAATCGTAACGAAACAACTAGTCGTTTACTATGGAAATCATCCATCGCTCTCCTCATTCCGCACTGTCTCTCGTGAAGAAGGCGGTGCATTTCCCTATTAAACGATTAGTTGTTTCGTTACGATTGAAAGTCTAGTAGTCTCTAGTCCGCAAGGGATGACTCATCAAATCCGCTCATTGCTCTTCGAAATCTCTCCAGACAAGCATCTGGTTTTGACATTCTCAGCGTCATTTTCCATCTCATTTCTCGACCGAGCACGGACTCGTCAAGCCATGACTCTCCTCATTTTGCATGCTATCTCGCCTCTCTGACAATTTAGTGAGCATGCGGAATGAAGAGACGTCAATCCACCCCTACTGAGCACACCCTCATTTTCTCCCTCTTCCCACCTCGTGCTTTAGCTCTTGATTGGGAATTGAGCGAGAACGGTCTTCTGACCTTTGCTTTTTACTCCCTTTCGGATAGTTTTATTCAGTTCTTCCGTTGTGTACGATAAATAAGCCACAAAAACGAAACGGTTGACCTCATTAGCTTCGCTTGCCGCTAGATCCCTCGAATTACGCGTTTCCATTTTCATCGAATATCATAATTTATTGTCGACTTCAGCCCAGCTCTTACGTGCGAATCTCTCACAATCAGCCGACAACTCTTGTTTACGGTTACTCAGCTGTTTCCATGTATTCAGCTAGTTGGCAAAATAAGTAATCGTATCACCATATCACTTGCTCACTCATTTGACAGAGAGGCGAGAGTGTGTGCGAAATACGGTCGTATCTTCATTTCACACACTCTCTCGTCACTCAGACCGGTGAGAGAGCACGAGGAATGAAGAGACGGCAATCGCTTTTCGAGCCTCATTTTGCTGTAGTTTTACTGTATCGATGAAATCATTTTCTGGTTTATTGTTAGAAAAGGAAGCTTTTGTAAGGGTGCTTGAAATATTTTAGAGTCCGACAAAAAATATCACTTTCTCTGAAAAAGTGAGTCCACTGTCTGTGTGTACAATCATTCTTGAGGCCATTAGCCTTTTGTTTATGCGCACCATTGGTCTCTAATACAATACAAATGTCGCGTATTCTGAGAAGTTCGATTTTCGTACCAGCCATCAAACAACAACTTTGCCTCGCTAACTTCGTCTTGTTTTGTCATCTAATGATAGTTAGCCTCATTGCTCCAGTGATGCCCATTTCAACAGGCACAATTTATGGCATTGACATTTGACATTTAAACAACTTTATCAGCTGGTTATTGGTGGCCAAAGCCAATTTATGGGAATTTGACAATTTCATGAAATTGTTGTGCTTCATTCATGTCATTCCCGGAACTGTTTTGGCGCTAATTCGAACTTTAAAAAAAACTGCAGTCTGCGTATTACGCCTCCACTGACGGTGCTCTGTTTTTCTCATCAAATATGATGCTAGTATTCCTCTCTCGAGTATGCATTCATCGACAAATCTGAGTAATCTAGTAATGCAACACTCCTCGCAACATGCTCCTTCTTTACAGTTCTTCAGACTGACCACATATTCATTCGTATTTTACTTTCTAACTGCTATGATTTCCATGCCACCTTTCGTCTTTTTTCATTATCTCCTGCACATTTCTATCGCAATAACTGTAGTTTTCACATCTTTTCTACCGATATGTTTGATTAGTTGGAGTATCTCTAGTGATGGAACCGCACCAATACGCCTCCACGCTCTTCGTGCCCGGTCAAGAGGGCGAGTTGGAGAGGCGAAGGACGATGCCAAAGAGGAAATCGATCGTGACAGTCAGGGGAGCGCCACCACCTCATCATACCGGTCCGAGGAGGGACCGGGCTGCCAGCATGTTCTCGGTAAAATCTGAGTGTGAAAAGTTGGGGAAAAATGTTGAAAAAGTGCTAAAGAAGAAATTCTAATCAGCGCGAGGTATTTCTGCATTTTATCTCATGATTAGATTTTCTGCATTTTAGCTCATGAAGAGAAGGGACCGGTTCTCGGTATTATGCGAGCTTTTCTCAACTGATTTCTCGGAAATATTTTGGCAAATACAAAAGCTAGGTGGGTAATTGATACAATTTCTGCATGGGATAGCCGATATAGGCGTCGGGGTGGATTGGCAACCTGGCGTGATCTACTATTTCTAATTATTCTAAATTTGAAAATGTCGCGGTAGGTTGATGTCATGCTCTAGTTGAATCAGCGATCAGCGAGATCGCGGGGCTCGAAAATTACTTTTAAAATTCATCGTTGCCTTACTCACCGCACGCCTCCTCCTCGTATGCAGCTGATAGTCGCCGAAATTGAATTCTGCGAAACTCTCTGAGATGATTCCGATCTTTCGCCACCGATACTCAGCGCGAGAGAGTGTGCGCAATCGAGAGAGTGTCAGACGAAAATCGAGAAAAATCGAGTGAAATACGCGCGAAAAAGCAGCCGGCGCAGGGGCTGGGAAAGTGAATTCGCTCGAGCGGGCTCAGTTACTACTCGTTCTGATAAGTCTGATAGGCTGCCTCTTTCATTCGGGGGAAATGAGTCGGCGGAGTCGGAAGCAGAGCAATGCTCCGTCTGAAAAGCTATCGAGTTCTTCCATGGAACGACCGCACTTCGTTCGACGATTTTCGATTGTAAGTTGGTGAAATCGCTCAATTAGCCATTTTACGGTGTATTTTGAGGCTTTCGCTATTGCAGCCATCAACCTTTCTCAAAAGCTTTTGGTTCACATTTGAGCCTATTTTGCTCAGTTTTGAATGGATTTGGTATTTCACTTATTGGAACAGAACTTTAGTGCATGGGAAGTGTACTTTCTAGCTACAAATTGTGACGCGGACAAATTGGGAATTTATATTTATAGACGGTACAGGCAAATCGGGCTGCTGCACAATCCCCTCCCTGTGATCAATGAGCTCACGTAGATGCTTAGCACTTGACAACTATCGCTCTCTCTCTCTTGTTATTTATTATGCCATTTCCTCAATTGTCTCTTAGCTAGTAGCCTGATACAATCCCCGTGACAAGCAGAGACACTGGCGTTTATTGACTACTGGGAGCTCATGCCTTGGTTCATATCGACTGCGCTATCCTGGTTGGGGCTACGGCAGAAATCGGAACGCCCCAAGGCCAGTCTTCCCGGGGGTCTTCTAGTAATTATTTTATAAGTGAGGTTCAGCGAAATTATTATCAACGCTCGGTGCCATAACTTATAGGCAATGAGTGAAACTCAACTGTTGTTTTCCGAGTGAAAGCATAGAAGCGCTGTGTGATTACGGTAGCGATTCATTTAAACTCGGTATTCATTTCCTTCCGGCGAGAGGCGTGTGTGTGGGAAAGAGGTAACACATCCCCCACCTCCGGTAGCGGAAATATTTTGATCGGAAACGCTAACTCTCCATCCGATTCGGATGCGAAATGTTACTTCAATTTTAAAGAGGAAAGGGTCGGTGACGAAGAGAAGGGTGTTGCGGCGTCGGAGAAGGGTATTTTCGAAAATATATTTAATTATTTTTATAAATTAACTTAATTAATTAAGGTTTCGTCCGATATCCTGCGCGTTTCTGGCTACTCGAATCAGTTCAGATCGCTGCTCACTGCACGATTGACGCCTCGAAGGTATTTTTTTCTTAATTATATAATTATTTTTAATTTATGTGCTCAATGACACATTCAATGACAAATCAATGACACATTCGTGTGGTATACGCAAGTAGTGGGTAAAAACAAATTCCCCAATGGAATTTGCGCGCTCAAGATCGCTGAACCACTGCCGCCGCGCTAATGACATCGCGCTAAAATCGCTTCGCTAACTAGGCTACTTTTAGCCGGTCTTGCTTCTTGTTTTGGTCATCCATGTACTGTAAGATTTGGCCAATCTCAGCGCATGTTGTTGTTCGGCAAAAGTACCGTAACCTTCAAAGTTCAGCCGGTCCCTAAATCATACTGCGCATAATAGATATGCTATTTACACCTGTCCCGAACTCCACTCCATTTATCCGCTGCCTCTCGAAATCGATAATTTTCCATTTCACCGCCATAATTTCTCAGTGAAGGCAAAGATTGTGAGAATGGAGGAAAGCGTGGGAGAGTAAAAAAAGAAAAAGTGATCACGTGTTTATCTGCAAGAGAAAACCATGCAAAACAGCTCAGAATCCAGCTCAAAGTGGCGTCATTTCATCTATCCGAAAAAAATTTGCCTACGCGTGATTAGTGGCATCATACTATAAATCTTGAAGCAAGCTAGATTTAAGATCTTTCTTGATGTGTAGTGGAAAGCAGACTTACAAACTTGCCAATGAAAACTTTGATTACAATCCTCGTTTTGAAAATGATAATAGGCTAAACTTTACTATTTTGGAAAATACATATCAAAATTGGCTCAGTTCCAGGGACTCATCGCCTAACGTCTGCGCAGAGGAAGAGGCAGTGCTGGACAAAACTGGTTTGTATTTTCGAAAATATCAAAGTTGTATTTTCGAAAAAAAGTTGTATGTTGCAACCTAGACACACACGCGTAGACTACAAAGTGTTGCAGCGCTTGCTAGGGAAAATCTCAGCAATTCTGAGCGGCTTCTTGCGCGCGCTGCGATGAAATCGGACACTTTTTCGACGCGATGCGAAAAATATTTTGGGCAGATATTTTGGGGCGTTTATCTTGCTAATCCGGGAACGGGACTTTGGTTGGCTAGAGTGCTTGCGGTATTTTGGATTGATCTTTCTTAGAATCTGTAGGTGTTCGAGATTCGGCATTTTCCATTAGAGTACATGCGATTTATCTGTGATTTTCAATATTTTCACTTCCTCAGTGTGTGAATCATTGACGTTCGTTGACGTGTTGGGAACCGTTCCTGTGTGGGATAGAAATGGCGTGTGGGTACTGTTGATTATTACTGAGCTCCTACGCTCGCTGCACTTTTGGCTGATTGCCGGGTGCTTTAGCAGTGCTACCTGATCTCTATGCAGAGTTCGAACTATGCGCGCCTTCTCTTTCACACACCATCTCACCCACGCATAGATATAGATTCTACCTGCCATCCCAGACATCTTCTCGAGTCTCGCATGGAAAGTAGGCATAGCGTGCTCCAATCCTGCATCGTTTTCAAGCAATTCTGCACGGTCTTTCAAGATGGAACTCTCAGCTCCAAAAAAAGAGAAACTAAATACCAAGTATTCGTCACTTCTTTGTAGTTGCAGAACCAGGAAACACTTGGGCACACCTGAAATCGCCCTAAAATAGCGGACGGCCACGATTCGCTTCCGGGTTGCTGTGGGTGGGGGGAGAATGTAGCATGCTCTCTCTCTCTCTCTCTCTCTCTCTCTGGCCGACGAGATAACACGTAGAATAGAGAGACGAATGTTGCTTCGCTTCAAAAGAATTTAATTTGCACCTGGACTGCATGATCATGCTCACTAAATGGCTAATCCCATGTGATTAGTGCGCAGCATGCAGACGAAAAGTGCGCGGCGGCGCGTCAAAGGTCTCGTCCTTCCAACTTAAGCCGAAGATCCCTTCTCCTTCCGTTTGACGAATGATGCCGACTCCTTCCCTGGGTGGGGCGGACGAAATGTCTGACTCTCACCGTATCACGCGCTCTCTCAGCCGCTCTGACCGGCGAGAGAGCAGGGGAAACCAAGAGACCAGACTATCGTCGAAATTCCCTGGACTACTCGAGTTTCACGGACGACAGCAGCGGTAGTGCGCAGCTCTAGACACTGCCTGCCCCTTTCCCGGCTCTGGTCCTGGCTCTGGTCCTGGCACCGGATCCCCTGTTTTCCCAAGCCATCTCGCGAAAACCTCTCATTTCCCTTGATATCTCATCTCTAAATCGGACTAAAAGATCGCTGGAAAAGGCAGCAGCCTCAAAATGAGAAACAAGAAGAAAGAACATGGCTACATTTCGCCCCCGAAGAAGTAGCTTCCACTGACTAATGCTATAGAAGAGGCAGGGTTTCTGATTCCATTTCATTTCCAGACTCGGGACAAATCTGATACACTCCGGACTTCCTTCCTAGTTCTCACATTGCCCCAAATAGAGACCACAGGCCAATGAAAATATTGACAGTTCCCGCGTTCTCACGCAGATTACAGTATCCACTCTACCGTATTCTAATCGGCTTTTGAGAGTAAAGCTATCCCGCAAAGCTTCCGTGTCTCAAGTATCACGAAAGAATACCAAATACGGGCGGGAATCGGAGAGGAGGGAACGATTGGAAATAGCGAAAGATTAGACGACTAGTTGTTCTTCAACGGATTCCATCGAACTTGGAGGATCTCTCTCAATACTCCGAATCGAATCGACAAATCGAGGAGGGGCGAAGCAGCGAAAACATTAGTGAAGCCCTTCGCGGTAGAATCGGGAGCGAAAACGGACACTAACGAGGCGCCTTGTGAATCGACCTCTTTTCTCTGACTCTCCGCGTCCCGTGCGCTCTCTAGCTTATCACTCCTCTTCTACCTGAGTCTCCGCCCCGGGAAGAGGAGGGAGGGGAGGCCTCCTCCTCTTCCACTCTTTCACCTTCCCCCCTCTAAGACGACGACGTTCGAGGCGCTCCCGAGCCATCGGCGGTCGCTGCCGCACAGCCGCCGCAGCGGCTGCGCCAGCAGCAGCAGCAGCGCCTGCGGCAGCGGGCGCGCCTCGCTGCGCCGACTGGCGCCCGCGCCCAAGCGCGCGCCCTTCGCGCGCCAGGGCCTCAGCCTGCCGGGCCCCGCCGCTCCTCCCATTCGACTCTTACCCGCGTCGTCCTCTTCCTCCTCATCAGACCACAATGACCAAGCGACCCGCCCCCTGACCGGCCGGCTGTCCCGAAGGAAAAACTCCACGTTTGCGGATATTATAGTCAGCGAGTTGGGCCACTCGAGGATGGTTCGAGCGAGTGCGCCGAGGCGATTCAGGTATTTAAAAGTCAGTTTGCGATCGATAACAAGAGTGTAATACAGTAGCGCGGATGGCCTGTTCGAGCGATACCTGCCCTCGTACAGTAGCTCGCGGGAGAGCGTGCGGCGACGTGTGGATGCGATCCGACAGAAAGTGCTGGTGCAGATCGAGTGTGAGTGGTGTGCGACGACGTTTCCGAAACGACGGCGCTTTAGAAAATTGCCGCGTTTTGGTGGAAATTTCCAGCGCGGGGGTGGTAGTTAGCGCTTTGCGTCTTTTCTTCCAGTTCCCACCATGTGGAAATTACCGACCATTCACGTGCTTTAGTCGCGGTTGATTCTAATGCTTATCGATTACTGACTTTATTAATTTGGTGAGCTGTGGGTTTCCCCATTTGCCTTGGTGGTCTCTCGTCTTCTCTTTTCCCGTGAATTAGCGCGACGAAACACACTTAGCACTTCTTCTCTGTCCACTCGCACATTCCCCCGAGTTAGTCAATTTATCTTTCACACATTTGCTTCTTCCGACGATGCAGCTTCTGGCCTCAACCGCTCACAAATCAGGTCCACTTTTGATTCGTTCCCACCGTCCGACATTTTCTGCCTGATGTGAGCAAAAAATCGTGCTAATTCGAGCGCGGAACTCGATCGTGGTCTTTTTTCATCAGTGGATTAGGAAAAAAAGATTAGGAAACTCTTGTGGAGTTCCCACGAAGAGGAATGCTTCAGACGCGGAACTCATTTGCGAAACGGACATCAGATTTGCCATTTTTTTGCAGCTTGTGCAGAATTCTTCCTGTAGGATTTTGATTATGCTGAATGATGGGGGAAATTCGCTTGGCTTCTGCCTCCTGTAGATGGAACGCAGAAAAAATCTCTCTTTATGTTGCCTCATCTTTCTCTAGACTGTTTGGCGAATGCGTGTTCAGAATAGGCAGGATTTTTCTTCGTATGCCTGATATTTTGTCGATATTATTCTGGGAGCTGTGAAATGGGGATAAGAAGCGGTTCACTTGCCTGAAAAGGTCTCGGCTTTCTCGCACACATGACAGAGCGACACGTACTTTTCCCACATTTTTAATCGCTTTTCGAATAGTTGTAGTCCGATTGTAGCCGAAACGAGTGAAAGGATCGATGATTGGAGACACATTCAAATGCATTCAAAGTTGTTCTGAAGGCCATTTCTTCAGCCGCCTCTTTTAGAATCAGCGCAAAAAACGTTGAAAGTCAATTGTAGTAAGAAAAATGACGGGTAGATTTCACAGGCGGAGTGGCGAGCCAATGGCTATTCATAGCCTCCGTTCATCGAATACGTATTTTCCCAAAGAGTGAATCCCGCCGTTTTATGGCCCCTCCTCTCTGCACGGCGGGGAAAATGGCACGTGTTTGCCCGAGGGCCTCGGTAAATAATTCGGGGAGATTCCGGGGCCCGCGATGTGAAATCTTAGACGATGTCGTTGTCTTTGGCCTCGACTGAGCAGATTGGGTAACACGCGCAATAATATTGTCGTTGATATCACACCTTTCACCTAAGATTCGACCTAAATTTGTCAGCGGGTCAAATATCGAAGTTGATATTTTTACTGATTTGGGGTCTACAAGACCCCTCTAGACACCCTGAGAAAGGATTAGTGTCCAAAGTTATTCTCGACCGAGCAGCAGCACCTTGTTAGGTGCAGCCTTCCAACTTCAAGGCCATTTTTCCACACTTCAACGCAGTCCCCGAGAAAACTTTTCTGAAAGAGCTAGGGCTATTTTTCGATGCTCTACCGGCCTACACAAGTTCCTTATCGATAACTTCACTTTTAACAATGTTACACGTTTTATCACTTTATTTTGAAAACTGCCACAAAACCCACGATTTTTATTGTTCACGATTATAGAGCTCGTCGAGAGCTTTCGAATGATAGGTCTGCGCTCGCATATCTCGGGGGTGAGTATGATTTCATGCCTGAAAACTGTTTAGCCAACGCTTTATCTGTATTTCAACAGCCATTCGCCGCTTCATTTCACTCTCTCGCGCAAAATGACCCGGCGTCCGCAATTAATTCTCGATATGTTTCATTTGCCGTTCAAGTTACCGAATTGTCGTGTTAGTTCAAATGTGAAGGTTCAACGAAACATATCGAGAATTAATTGCGGACGCCGGGTCATTTTGCGCGAGAGAGTGAAATGAAGCGGCGAATGGATGTTGAAATACAGATAAAGCGTTGGCTAAACAGTTTTCAGGCATGAAATCATACTCACCCCCCGAGATATGCGAGCGCAGACCTATCATTCGAAAGCTCTCGACGAGCTCTATAATCGTTATGGGTTAGTATCGATTGGCCCGTGTATTAGGGGGAGTCCCATGACTCATTGTTCATTCATACTACTCGAGAGCCTAGAGATTGCACACCATCTGTTCCATTGCCTCACCCGCCTTCCAAGCGGCTGTCGGGTATTCTCTAGGCCAGTCTCGCTCCTACCACCATGAGATAAAGACGCTTCTCCCCTAGTCTCCTATCGCTAACACACAACAGTTCCCATACACAAATCATGTGTATAAAGTGGAGGTCCTGCGGGGGAGAGAAGTAGGTTTCTACCACCGCAACACCACGACCTACTTCTCACGGGTGACCTACCGACCCACCCATTTCCCTGGTCCGGGACACCAGGATGACCCGAACCCCGTCACCCCAGTCGCCCAATTCGCTCTACAGTCTACAATTGCAAATCGTCAACTCCTGTATTCCATCAACTATCCGCTCCCCTCTACCGGTACTCATTATTAATCTACTTGTCAGCCAAGGAAGCGACAAAAATGGAACGAGCCAGAGAGGCTAATAGCGTCAGAAGAAACGCCGAAGTTCCCACGCCCATAGAGCGTCCCTTATTCCCCTTTCTACGACTACTGCCAGTCGTCTATAACGGATATCACTTGAAATCATGATGCGAAGATCTACAAGGAATATTCTGCTGATCAATTTGGCGTACTGTGGGTTATTGAGTTTGTAATCATCACTGTTCTGTTGTTAGCAATTATTTGATTAGGGTTGCGAGACTGAGCCGTCACTTATTTTCTATTGTTTTAAGATCTTGACATAGTTTTTATTGTGACAAGACTAGAATCGTAGCTCCCATCTAGTACGTTTCTCGTCAGGAGACTTGCAAGCGAGGGCGCTTGCTTGTCGAAAAGGGGGGACGTTATGGGTTAGTATCGATTGGCCCGTGTATTAGGGGGAGTCCCATGACTCATTGTTCATTCATACTACTCGAGAGCCTAGAGATTGCACACCATCTGTTCCATTGCCTCACCCGCCTTCCAAGCGGCTGTCGGGTATTCTCTAGGCCAGTCTCGCTCCTACCACCATGAGATAAAGACGCTTCTCCCCTAGTCTCCTATCGCTAACACACAACAGTTCCCATACACAAATCATGTGTATAAAGTAATCGTGAACAATAAAAATCGTGGGTTTTGTGGCAGTTTTCAAAATAAAGTGATAAAACGTGTAACATTGTTAAAAGTGAAGTTATCGATAAGGAACTTGTGTAGGCCGGTAGAGCATCGAAAAATAGCCCTAGCTCTTTCAGAAAAGTTTTCTCGGGGACTGCGTTGAAATGTGAAAAAATGGCCTTGAAGTTGGAAGGCTGAACCTAACAAGGTGCTGCTGCTCGGTCGAGAATAACTTTGGGCACTAATCCTTTCTCAGGGTGTCTAGAGGGGTCTTGTAGATCCCAAATCAGTAAAAATCTCAACTTCGATATTTGACCCCCTGACAAAATTCAGCCTGTCTGAGTCGATCCTTGAGGCGAGAGGCGTGATATGTACTCTATCCTTGAGGTGAGAGGCGTGATATGTACTCTATGGAAAGAAAAAAAAAGAAAAAAAGAAAAAAAATAGGAAGTGATGCAAGAATGTGATCGGACTTAAACCCACCCAGAAAGTGATGAGGAAATCCCGAAACGCTCGATTTCTATCCGGCTAAAACCCGGTTTAGTCGATCTCTGAAATGACGCTGAAAATCAAGTGCGATTGGTATTTATCTCTCAACACCCTGGATGAGCGCTCTCAATATGACGGTGGCAACCGGAACTAGTCGGATCGGGCTCGAACCTGGCCTGGGTGTTCCGGAACGATTTGGAGCTGAATGATTCATGAGATCTGACGTTCAGCTCAGAGCGGAAAGTGATGTTGAGACTGCGTGAGGCTTCCTAGTAGAGTTCGTAATACGGGCCGCCGTCTCTTCATTTCACGTACTCTTTCACCGGTCAGAGATGCGAGAGAGTGTGTGAAATGAAGAGACGGCGACCCGTATTTCGAACTCTACTTCCTAGATGATGAATGCACGGGATGGAATCATGAGCTTTTCGGCCTTTGAAAAACAGCAGCAAAGTGATGCGAAAAGCTCTGTCAATCGCGCTGATTAGACGCTGATTTCGAGCCATTTTCAAAAATAAAAAAGAAAAAAAATATAAATAATATTTATTTTCAGACGAGAAAGTCGGCAACGGCGGCGTGCGCTTTGATGTGGAGCACGGAAAGGTAATTAATTAGATTAATTAATTAATTAATTAAGTTTAATCAATTAATTTAAGGACCCGGCGAGAGAGCGAAACAACTCGAGCTGTGCCAAGTCGATAACGCGAAGGCGGAGTCGGTACGGGATCAGCATTTCGAGGTTAGTATTATCTTTTTTTATGTAAATTAGAAAAAAATATGGCAGTTCTTTGGTTTTTCATTCCAGAAAGCACTAGAACGTTGAGAACTTTTAGAATTGAAGAAACTGATCAAAATTTGAACTTGTGTTCACGATCAATGGTCAGCAACGCTTGTTATGCACGGGAACACGGCACAATTGGCACGTCTTTCGTCGACAATAATAGGCCGTGGCCGTTAGGCGACCAATTGGAGGTCAAAGCACCAATAAAAGGCCGCGCCGGCGGTTGCAAACGGCCCTTGTTGGGCAGTAATTGGGCGAAAGTAGCCGTGTAAGATGACGTCGCGCGTCGAAGGTTTCCGGGAGAAGGACTTTCTCCATGTGTATTTGTCATCGCGAGGGACCTGCCCGGTCACACTTCAGCTCAGCATTTTCGTGAACTTGTTGGTCTTTGCAGAAATCGCTCAAATGTTCGTTCAAAATGTCGTTTCCCCTTTCAGAACAAGGCAATAATTAAATAGTGCACATACATCATCCGGAGAAACCAATATCACCCTTATGTGTGTGTGTGTGTATGTGTGTTTTATGTGACACCCCGAATATTGGAAGCCGCGAAGAGAAGGATGACCTCACAATTCGCCCGCCTTTAGCAGGATTACGACTGAAAATGCTCAAACATCGGTCGGATGCCCTTATCTTCCACAATCTCCCATCTCGCTAATCGTCTGCTTTCTCTCCATCTTTCTACACTAATTTCTGGGCTGCTGCGCTCAAGTCCCAGTGGTGCCATCAAAACCCTCTCCAGTCCATGGTTCTCCGGTCCCCCTCATGGACTCCATACTTCATTTGTCTTTTGAGAGACTCGAGAAACACAAAGCACGCGTGGCCCCTTTTTACGCTATTACTCGCACCTATGAAGAAATTTTCTATTCATTTCGCGTGGTCTCTCGACTCTCTGACTCGTGAAAGAGTATGAGGAATGAAAAGACGAATTCTTTCTTCATTCTGACTAAGGGTGAAGAAGGCATACCTTTCGTTCTTCTCATCTTTCCCGTTTCAAAACTAACAAAAGCTGTCACACCGCATCGTTTACCTTTCCTCACCCTATTTGTTTTTTTCCAAAACTTGTCACCAAGCATCAGTTTCGCGTAGGTATGGCCAAATGCTATCTTCATCCTGACTAGGGTTGGCTAAACGATACTCTAAACGTCGCAGGTTTAGCTCCCCCTACGCTCTATGCCCCTGAGATCGGAAGCACTCTCTTCATTCCGCATGCTCTCTCGCCGCAACTTGGGAAGAGCTAGGGAAGGGGGAGTTAAACCTGCCACGTTTAGAGTATCGTTTAGCCAACCCTAATTCTGACAGACCGTCGCGTGAACTTTGACCTACCATTTCTCTTTATCTAGACACTTCCCTATCATGCATGCCATAGCACTCTTAGGTGATCTACCGTCACGCACGTTAACCCGAAAATTGAGTATTCATTGACCCGAACCAATTTGTGGCCGTCTAATCGCGGATTCATGGGCTGCCAATTCCGGCTGATAAATTCCCGGCTCCCGCTGGCATTTGCCGGCTCTCATTTGTTCTTGCACCTCTCTTGTGGCGCATTTGCAACGAGACACAACAGTAGGAAATTGCTGCTGTTAGTAGAGGAGAAGGAGGCGCCGCAAAGCAATTAGCGATAGGGAAGCGCGCCGTAGTCGTGGGTCAACCAACCAACCTATTAGCCGGCCCGCGACCCCTCCTGAATTCCCGGCTCTCCCGTTTTCTTCTGTTCTCTGTCATTCTAAGACCGAATGTCGTCACCTTAGAGGAAGGCCTTCGACCCCCGCCGCCGGGCTGAAATAACATCCAAAGAAATCTCCGGCGTTGGAGCAGAGCCCCGTCTCTTCATTTTGCCTGATCTCTCGCCGGTCAGAGAAACGAGAGAGCTGTGCGAAGTGTGAGAGACAGGCATCCATCCTGGGCGGCTCCCACGGAGCGAAAATTACTCTCCTCCATACTCTCCGGAAAGCGCAGAGAGAGTTGTTCGGCGCATTGAGAAGTTGCGGTCGATTTAGCGAGTAAGCGAGCGAAATTGGTTTCGCCGTGATAATTCTATTCGCGTATTGGTAGCGCCTGACTGCCGACGTATAGCTCCATTTCATGTAGAGATCGAAATACGGGTCACCGTCTCTTCATTTCACGTGCTCTCTCGCCTCTCTGACCGGTGAGAGAGAGTGTAAAATGAAGAGACGGCGACCCGTATTTCGAACTCTAATTTCATGTGATCGGATAGCAACTAGATACCTCCTGACCCACTTCCCACTTTTGCAACCCCCCAGACTCAAGTAGCGTTTGAGTATTTGAACTGGGAATGCTCAAAATTTGGGCTAGCAAAACGTGACTGATGTCGCCAATATTTGACCGCATGTGCAACCCAAAATTCTTCAATTTTCCTGAATGGCTCGGAATTCGAGTGTTTGTTCACTTCAATTCTCCATGCAGATGATGCATTCGAGAATATTTGTTCTCCGGCCTCACTTATGATCTCATATTCGCCAATTCAATTTCTGATATCATTTGACTTCCAAGACTCAATTTGCAACCCGCGAAACCCGAGCTCAAATTGGCCACAACTTGTCAAATGTGCGACTCCCAACGTCATGGCAACCGCATCATTCTCTGCCACTCTTTTCCCTTTTCTGACTCGCTCTCTCAATTTCACGCGCTCTCTCGTCAGTCAGACAGGGCGTGAGAAAACGGGAAAATCGAGACCCCAACCCGAAACCCGCGAGCAAACATACACGAAGCAGCTCCAATTCGTGACATTTGCTTCGAATTTCACCTGACTTCTTGGCTTCCCGCGGCCCGAATTTTCTAGTAGATCAACCCGAATCTCTTCTTAGCATCATTTGTGGGCGGAGTTTCAGATTGAAAGTTGGGCGAGAGAAGGCGAGAGAGCATGCAGAATCGAGAGAGTCAGACGAGAAACCCGCAATTTCGAGCGAAAAGAGGACACGGGTTCCTCTTTTCCAGCTCAAAGGCATGATGTGATGAATCTTCTCCCGTCCCTTTCTCTTCTTCTTTTTGAAGTGAAGTGAGCTGGATGACTCTCTCCGTCTCGCCTGATCTCTCGCCGGTTAGAGCAGGCGAGAGACAAGGCGAAATGAGGAGAGTCAGAGTGAGGGAGGGAGTCAAGGGTTCGGGTCCGCATAGCCGCACGTTTCTTTACAACAACTAAAGAAGTGACAAGCCCCTGGTGAATCTCTCAGAGACCGCGACCTTATCTCCCTTCCTCCATCTCTTCACTGCTTCCTGGTCCCTCGCACTTGAGCGAGACATTAGGGACATTCATTTTCCGGTCGCGCGCGCGCACATATTTCCCGGCTTTCCTCAGTCTTCGGCCGCTCTCACATGTACGCAAAACAATTTATTGCGCTGCCACCTGACTGTGCACAAATTTGGTTACTTTATCAGGAATTCTGTGAAGATTTGCCTTGTTTTGTACGTGTTTTTCGCCGAGGCGATTGAGCTCGTTTTCTTTAGAGCACCTCAGAGCTCATCCCATTCGAACCGACCATAAATCTGCCCGCACAGCCGCATTTTAGTAGATGGCCCATTTGACGGCTCCGGGAATCGACGGCTCCCGGCTGCGGCTGTCCAAATGACGGCTCTCGTAGAGATCGCTTGGAAAAATAGACATGATCTCGGGGCTAATAAAAAGATATTGCCTCCATCTAAGGATTCCGAGGAATTCATTAGATGACTGGGGTGATTTCAGTACGGTAGCTGATTCAAGCTTCGATGTTAGGGAAAAATATTGGTTAATTCTGGCTAAAATTTTCAAAATGCGCTTGATGGGTTGTTTTCAGCTCAAGCCGATTGTGTAGTTCCTAACCCGGGCCTAACGAGAAATTTTGAGAAGCGAAAGAGCATTATGAAATGAGAGAGTTCATCAGCTGCTGACTGTTTTCAGCTCGAAACGAAAGTGTAGTTCCCAATGCGGGCCTGCTTAGAGAATGACGAGCGAGTCCACTTCTTCCTCAATAATTTTCCCTCCGTTCTTCCATTTCCGGGAGAGCACTTCTTCTTTCCGCTCCCTCTCTCTCATTTTCTCATAAGTCTTTTTTGCCCGTCCTCTTGAGGACCCGACCGCTAGGCTCCCCCACTCCCTCGCATCATTCGCAGTACTCTCAAGGTCTCTTCGGTTTGCGTGATCACTAGCATTTTCTGATGAGTGAACCTCTTCATACTACATGATCGCTCGCTCTGTTTGCGTTTCATAAGGTTGAAATAGTGTTCAACCTGAAGAGCCTGTACCCCGCATGGCCCTCTTCATTCGGCGTGATCTTTTCCTTCAAATAACCTCTGAGAAGACAAGAACCCCTTCTCGGTTTAGCTCACATCATTCTAGAGTTCCCCTTCCTCCTTCCGTCATTTCACGCTCAAGTATGCCGAGCCGTGTCTTGATGCTGAACTTAGGCGCGTATATTCATTGTCTCATCTCTTAGATCATTCTAGACTACTATCCCTAACACTTGACTGGACTTTCATCAAGCATTCTGAGATCAGCCACTTCTGAACGAGGAAATGAATTATTCCCAGAACGCATCTCGAAATAATGAACACCACATGTGCGAGCATTTTTGCATGTACATAACTCCGCTTCTTCCCTCCACTCGCTCATATTTATCCAGAATAATGCCCCGGTCTCTCCATTTTGCCTGATCTCTCGCCAGTCAGAGAAGCGAGAGAGCATGGGGAACTGAGAGAGGCAGACATTCATCAACGACCGCCGCCCGACCCAATTACCGGACGCGTATTGCGTATGTTCACCTTCTTTGGGGTTAGAGAAAGCGATAGAGCACGCGAAATGGAGAGATTACTAGACGCAGTCGATTCGATAGCCACTTCCGTGGAAATTTACCCAGAAGTAGAGCTGTTGAAGTTTCGATGATCGGCCAAGCACTTTCGCTGCCCGATTCTTGGTATCTTGATTCGTATTTCTAATGATCGATATCAATTTCCATCCGACCATTGACTTCCGAACATTGCTTGTTACAATTCATTCATGTTGTCACGTAGTATTCTCGTAGAAAAAACTTTTGAAAGTTTTTGTTGTTGTGTAATGTATTGCACTAATTCAATCCGCCGCATTGTGGGATTGTGTCCCACTTCAAGCTTTAGGTACGTGGAGGTGTAGGCGTTTCGTAGATGTGTGAACCTTACGGCGATCTCACGGTTCACTAGACTCTCTCCTATAGAGAAGTTCAGACGGACTTGTCTGAATCTCTTCATTTCGCATGTTCTCTAGCACTGTCTGACCCAATTTCGAAAAAAAACGTTCAGACTGCGTAAGCAGCCGTAGACATTTCCGCATTACATGCTAATGCGCACTCCATTCCATCACTTTTCGTCTAGTCGATTATTGCACCTGTCTCGAATATTTCGTTCCGTGCGATTATCGCGTTCCCACCTCCGTGAAAATATTACTGTATGAAAGATACCCCTTTTCTGGACTGATTAGATTATTCCGTTCCGCTCGTCTATCGCGTTCCTCCTTTCCAAGACTTACTGTAGATAGCAACGATGCCGTTGATTCGTCGGCTCCCGCTGGCCCTCATGCCCCGCTTCATCTACGGGTACCTGCACGCGCCCAACAGGTATACCACAGGTCGAACCAGCCTGGTAGCGTGGTTCGGTTGGTTTAAAACCCAAATAGCTACTATCTACCAGAGGTCGAATCAGGCCTGGTTCGGTGGGTCCCAAACCGACTTGTTCCAAAGGTTGGTTACTTCTTCGAGGCCAAAGCAATGGGTCCAAAACAAGGTTCCGTTTCAATTACCCCAAGGTTTCTTAGGTTCGAGGCAGCCGTAATAGGTCAAAGACCTTGTTCCGTCCCGGGTTCCGCGAAATATTGCAGCGCACGTGCCCCGCTAGCCTCCCGCTGTGAGAGAGAAGTGATAGAGAGGCTAGAGAGGCATGAGGCAGAAACGCTGCTTGACTCCTCCTCCTCCTTTGCCTCCTAGACATTTCTGCTGCAGTTAAGACGTGCGCGTGTTCTGCCGTATCCACGACTAGTTTTCTCTCTCGATTTTCCCACGGTATCTCCCCCGTCGTCTCCCCCCTTCTGTCGATATCTCCTGACTTGCTCGGTGCCTTATCCCGCCTGCCACTCCCTAGTTTCCCTCATGTGATATAATGTACGGCTACTGGTTCACAAATCGAACGTGAGTTTTCGCCATTTTTTCTGATTTTAAAGCCTGTTTCTGGTCGGTTAAAGAATAAAAAGCACCAAGGACCGTAGAACTGCGGGGGGCAGCGACGGGTAAATACTTAGCCCCGGCGGAAAGTACCTGTGGTGCACAGTGTGGAGAGCAAATATTGCTTCTGCTTGAGTGAAAAGGGAAAATATAATAATTAGAAGCCGGGAGGCATTACGTGCGGGAGGCGAGCATCACATCATTTTATATTGAACCAATAATGTTCCTTTTCTGCGCGAGCGAATTGCAAACATACGTGGCGATTTGAGCGTATTTCTCAGCAGTGTAAGAAACACGCTTATTGAATATCGCCTCCATTTCTTAGGCGTCTTACGTAAGAGGAAGTTCATTTTTCGGCGCATTTTTCTCCCACGACTTAAAAGGGAAGAACCCGAGGCAAAATTGTAGCTCGCATCAGTGTTAGTGGTGTGTGCTCTCCCCTTTCACGGTAGTCACGCGTAACTCTGACCGACGAGAGTCAAGGCAAAGTGAAGAGACGCGAATCTTTCTCGGCACAGATTGCCCCGAGAGAAGAGCCTATTTCGACAAGGGAAGCTTACAATTAATCGCGCGGCGGAAATTGCAGTCGTGTTGACACCGTGAAATGTGTCTCGGCTTGGTGGTAGAAATATCGAGAATTTTTCCAACCAAAGAACAAAAACCAAAGAACTGCCATCGAGACTTGCCACATGACCGAACAGAGATGGCGTCTAGTGACCGGAAAAAATTGCGACCAATTTCCGGTCCCGGAGCCGATGCACTTTTTGCTCGTGAATCGGGTCACTTTTCAGCGATTCAACGGCAAAAATGCGGTGCCGGCAGCGGAAGCAGCTTTTCGTCACGCGAAATAA
This sequence comes from Pristionchus exspectatus, assembly GCA_911812115.1. NCBI lineage: Eukaryota > Metazoa > Nematoda > Chromadorea > Rhabditida > Neodiplogasteridae > Pristionchus > Pristionchus exspectatus. Next base: position 21,519,699 of record OU461587.1, read on the forward strand.
GGTTTGTTTTTGTTTTCGTTTTCGTATTTAAATTTCAAAATAAGCAATAACAGTGTTGTTTTGCGCCGAAATGCGCCGGTGTAACTACAGCAAATCACGGAAAAGCGGGAGCTCGTTTGCCTGCGTCTTTCTCTCTCATTTCTCCCAGCCCGATACAATTATGAACACCTGTGAAAGAGTGGGGCGAGGAGAGATATCGATTAAGCCGGGGGAGCCGGGAAAAAGAGCCGGCTGAGAAATCGGAAAAGAGAGGGAGAGATGCAGAGATTTATCGAGAGAGGGGGAGATGAGCATCGAACAAGCGGGAAAAAAATGAGTCTGACTCGATGATTTATGTGTCCGCGTAGTTTGTTGTTGTTGCGAGAGTTCCGGCGCCAAATGGACCGCCGGGTTCTCTGGAACCGAGAAATGGCATCAGGACCGACAAATTGACTCGAATCCGGGATTAGCCAGAGAACCGGGAAATAGAAGTCTCAAAACCGGAGAATATTTGCAGGTGTGCGATCTGTCCCTGCTGCTCGCAATTGCCGGCCTGATCTTCGTCATTATCGACGCCGAGTTGACCGCGCTTAGCTCGCACACGCACATTCTCAAGGTTGGTGTGGTCCATTGTAGAAATGGTCTCTTCATTTCACACAGTCTCTCACCTGTCAGAGAACCGAGAGAGTACGCGAAATGAGGAGAGTCATTTCTGGCCAATCCAGTCTATTGTCCCTTTGTTAGCGTGGTGAATGGAGTGCGTGGTGCGATTCTGCGGTTTCCTAAACGTCGCCCCCTTGCTTCAGAGTCATCCCATCTCCCTTGCGTTGCGAGGCGCCTGCGTGATCGCTACCGTTCTGCTGATCGCCTGTCTGATACGATACCACTCGATAGAGGTACGGTAGAGCCGGGAAATCCGGAGCCGGGAAAGTCGGAGAAGTCGCCGGGAAATAGAATCAGGGCCGGAAAATAACAAAACCCGGTTTTGCAGGTGAAAATAGCGCTGATTGATTCGGGCGCGGACGATTGGCGGGTGGCGGTGAGCTGCGAGCGAGCGGTCAAGCTGTGTCTGGAGATACTCGTGTGCTCCATCTGTCCCTTTCCCGGTGAGTACGGTAGCGGGGGTTACGGTAGGCCGATCGATAACTGAAAGACACGAGGATACTATTGTATGGGTTACGGTAGCGTACGGTTGGCCAATCGATAACTTAACACGGGATAATCGATAACTTAAAGGGGGAGGGGCACGAATCAAAATTGGTGGGTCCCACCACGACATGCCTGCACCCCAGCTGTAACATACGGTAATCAGCACTCAAGTTGACTCGGTCCTCTCCCTAACATAGCCAACTAGGCATAGCTCACATCATGGCCCGTAGCCAAGTGGTTTACGCTTTTGCCTGTCTATACAGCACCCGCTGGTTCGACTCCCGCCCAGTGCATTTTCACTATTGCTGCTATTTTCGCCAGAAAATCCAATGAAATCAATTCGAATGTACAGTACCCTAAATTGTGCCTGCACAATCAATGTCACTTCAAAAATCCGTAACGAGGTTCAGAGGCATTTCTAGCACTTGGGATAAAGTGATCTGTGATCGGGTACAGGATCCCTATCACTCCACAGGCTCAGTTTATGTGCGAAAATATTCGTGCCCCTCCCCCTTTAACACGGAGGCCAATCGATAACTTAACACCGGAAACGGGTTACGGTATGCCAATCGATAACTGAGATTACGGTAATTGCAGGCACTGGTTCGATCAACTGGCCGCACATCAACGCTGAGACGCGCGCGGTGAAGATGATTCCGGTTCCGGTAGGTTGTTAGGGCCGGGGATTAGTAATTAGCTTAATTAATTAATTAATTAATTATTTTAATAATAATATTGATTAGGTGGACGCCCTTCTCGCGGTGCCCATGTTCCTTCGCTCGTATCTGCTCTGTCGATTCATGGTCCTGCACTCGAAACAGTTCCAGGTAACGACTATTTGACGATAGTAAAAAAGTAAAGGTAAAGGTAGTTCCGTATTCACCGTATTTTTCATCGTGCGGAACATACGCAGGTTTCTTTTGATCGGTGTGCACGCATCACATAGCATATAACGGTATAAATTGCACGATAGTCGAAATGTATTTAGCATTTTGTTTCGCGCGGAAACACACTAAAATACTTTGTATGCAAATGTGAAGAACAGAAAAATGGATAAACCCGAGGAAATTGTCTGCAAATGAATGAGAGAATTAAAACGCGCTTCTGATTAGCGCGTCGCAGCATGCAAAACATCCCGATGCCTGTAGATTGTTTTGAGCATTTCCAATTACTTCCGTTCTTGCGGAATGAATTGAGTTTCATGAACCTCTCAATAGGAAATGAAACTCAAAGTGAGCGTTGATGAAACAATTCCCATGATGCAAAATGAATACGGCCAATCAAGTTGCCAGCATGAGTGGGAGCCACCATCATCCGATGTAGTCTAGTGGTTATGATTTGCGGCTCTCACCCGCAAGGCCCGGGTTCGATTCCCGGCATCGGAACAAACCTTTTGCTGCTCTCAGGACGCCGCAACTAGATCGATCGCAGCGCTCAACCGAATCTCCATGGACTTCCGCTTCGTCATCAAGACCATGATGGCTGACCACCCGCTCCGAGTACGTTTTGTAGTTTGTACTTTGATCTTTGATCTCTGATCTCCAGGTACTCGTGGTGTTCACCGTCTCCTACTGGATCTGCATGAGTTGGATGTTCACGCAGTGCGAGAGGTGAGGCGACGTTTCCCAATTTTCATGATTCTGTTGAAAATTCGACAAGCGACGTTTCCCACTGACCACACCACGTTTAGGTACGATGAGCAACTCACGTCCGAGCACTACTACCTCAACTCGATGTGGTTCATCATGGTGAGCAGATTTCGGATTGGAAAAAAATCAGTAATCGATCGACATCTCAGGTGACGTTCATGTCGATCGGATACGGTGACATCGTGCCGAACACGTACTGCGGCCGGACGCTGTCCATCGCGACCGGCATTGTGGTGCGTGCGCGAGGGCGACGTTTGCTAAATTGCTTTTCTGTCGAAATTTCGACAGCCGACCTTTCCTACTGACCGCACCAAGAACACTCAAGTGCGAAATTCGAGCCCCGCGCACTCAAAGCTGCATCGGGGTGAATTAGAGTCAAGCAGCTCAGCTCAAGCTCGACTTAAATTTCACCTGAGAACCCCTTCCTTTTCCTTTCCTTGTGCAAGCACACAAATACTGCAGCATGGGAAAATGTACAAAAAAGTTTATTTTAGCTGAGATAATTAAATTGCAGGGAGCCGGAGTATCGTCGGCACTGATCGCAGTCATCTCGCGGAAGCTCGAGTTGAGGTAATAACGATAACAATTGCATCACAACAATAACATCAACATCAAAACAATAACAACACTTTAGCCGGGCGGAGAAGCACGTGAACAACTTCATGGCCGACTCGAAGCTGACGAATCAACGAAAGAACGCTGCGGCGAGCGTGCTCCAAGAGACATGGTGAGGGCGATCTTTGATCTCTGATCTTTGATCTTGAAGTTTGATCTTTGATCTTTGATCTCCAGGTTCATTCACAAGTACAAGAAGATGCTGCACAAGGGCGACGATCTGCGGCTGCGACATCATCAGGTGAGAATATTAGTTGTTTTTAAAAAAACGCGAGAAGGGCAAATCAGCAATAGCTGCTTTCCTAGACTTTTAGTGCATTCGTGAAACATATCAGAAAAATATATCAAAAGGGGTCTTGTGCGCTAAGAGATTTTCAATTTTCAGAATATTACACAAAAAAATAATAATAATACAGTAATAATAATATTAATAATGTAAAAAAACGTATATTTTTGATGTTGAGCGTCTATTATTATTTTATAAAGGCAAGCGACGGAGAATCAGAGATTCCCGTTTGCGCAAACCTTTACTGCACTCGTGAAACATATTTGAACTTTTCGAATGATATTTTTGAAATGATATTGTCGAAAATAATATAAAAATACTTTCCAGCGCCGCTTCCTGCACTCGATCAACGAGTTCCGCCGCATCAAGTGGGACCAGCGAAAGCTGCAGGAGAAGGGCAACACCCTCCTGGATGTGGGCAAGGTCCGTATGGTCTTTGATCTTTGATCTTTCACTGATGATCTTTGATCTCTGATCTCTTCCAGCTGCACTCGGACATGCACGAGACGCTGTGGGAGATGCACCGCACGCAGGACCACTTCATATCGCAGGTGGGAGAGTGATCTTTGATCTCTACGATTTCAACGTTGAAGTTCAGGAACATAGTTCAAGCCAATCTGTAACAATTTCGGTCAATTGTACCGGATCATTGATCATGTTGATCAAGTTGTTGAGCATTCATGAGAAAACAGCACAAACCAATTTCCAAACCGTGAGAAACGCGTGATATTTTGCGATTGTGCCTGATCACACGGTGCAGCGAAAAAAAAAAGTAAATCGAATACTCAACAAAGCTCACAATCTGTTACGTTTCATATTATCGTCAAATGCTTTCCGTACTGATGAAGACCGATACAGTGCCCGAGGCCGCTAGTGAAAAATCTCCATTTTTGCTCAATTTATTTTTCATGATCTTTGATCTTTCTCATGATCTTTGATCTCTCCAGGTCGATCTGCTCACTCAGAAGATCATCGAACTGCAGGCCACCCTAGTGCAACAGGCGGCCCAGGGCCACTACAACCTCCCGCTCGCGGGGTGCTCGAGACAGGTATACGGTAGCTATCCCAAGATATCGTGCGTTTCAAACGCTCAGCAAACTCAATGTGCTGGTTAGCGTATTGATTGTCTTGGAGAGAGATGAAGGGAAGAGGTGGGGCGGGGGAGAGCAGGTAGATCACTCGCCTCCTCCCGGCCTCTTCCTAACTCCGCCCCTCGAACGGTAGTCAAAGGTCAACTACGAGTGGAACGGAAAATAATCTCACGATACGGTATTGACGAGATTGATACGGTATGCTATGTGGAAGAGGGGGAGGGACGGGGTAGAAAGGGGCGATAATTACTGAAAAACGAGAATTGTACAGTATCTATAGTCAAGAAAACTGTATTATGTATTATTGCAATGTCATTGTCAAGGACTCATCGATATGAGCACCTTCATCATGACATCCTCTCCTTACAGGACTCGGAAGACCCTCTCGCCTCCTCACAAAATCCCCTCGCCGTGTCTCCCTCAGCACCCACCTTCTCCTACCAGCGCCAGAACAGCTCACCCTACCCTCAGGTACGTTCTTCTCTCGTTTCTCCAGTAATGTTCTCGACTCTTCGTTTGGCCGTATCTCTCGCCAGTCAGAGAAGCGAGAGAGCGTGGAGAAATGAGAGAGACACATGAGAGAGACAGATCGTTACTCGTATTGTCTGACTGTTGAGAGATGAGGCTAAGAAAAAGCGACGAGATCGTTTCGGCTGAAAAATCAGAATAGCAACTTGTTAGTAGTTTTATCAAACAATACGACGAGCGCTCATCAGTGCAAAAAGTAAATTTGATCAGTTGACTGTATCGTGAAACATATTTGCTGTCGATTTGAACCAAAGTGCGGTCAAGAATGAAAAGAGAGGCGTCGTGAGAATCAGTTATGCTTCACGAAATGATCAAGTTCTATTGGTCCTGAGTGCGTACGATCTAGCTCTTCCTTCTTGCATAAATAAAAATAATACATATCGTAACATTCAAATGCTGTTAGCGGAGACACTACGGTGTTTTATTTTATTCGCTAGCTCGTTATTGATTCATACTAAAATTCTCATTTTCTCAGTAATTGCTACTAGTGCCTCTAGGAAACGATTAGGAACAAGAGCAAGGGTCGGGGACCCTCCAGTCAGAAGTCGAAATGAACGATAGGAATCGGATTACTCGGAACGGTTTATTATTATTTTACGATAATTACTTATTTTCCCCCCTTCAGGACACGGTGGCCGCTCGTCTGGCCGTCCCTCAGGGCGGAACGCCAGTGATGAACGGAAGCGTCAGTGCGCGGGAGCCGATGGGCAATGGAGACGCGAATGGTAAGGAGATCAAAGATCAAAGATCAAAGATCAAAGATCAAAGCTCAATTCTAGGCACGAACGGCGTCTCCAACTCGCTCTCCTCGCCGCACTCCCTACAGTACTCCGGCTCCCAATCCGGCTCCCTGCCCCGATACACGTCCCTCGACCGACGTGTGCCGCCCACCGTAACCACACCACTCATGCACTCCTTTGATAGTGACATGGCTTAAGCGCCGTTTCCTACACAAGAAGCAATTGCCGGCTCTGACTGTGGATTTGCCGGCTCTGATCGTTACCCAAACCGTATCCTTCCTTCCGTATTCCGTGTTTTGCCCCACTACCGCAACTGTGATCTCTTCCCCTATCCTAGACCCCAATTCGCGATCTCCTAGCAGTCTTGAACCAAATTGATGACCCCGACCTTATCTCTCTAGTACGAGTAGTTGCCGTAATCCGAGCCATGAAGTAGTGTCCTTTCCCAGTGAGTTGTCCCACCCCTTGTTGTGTGTTCCATGCGCATATCCCTGTTGATCTCTGATCTTTGATCTTTGAACCCTGTCGTTCCCCGCATCTTCCGTATGTGAGCTACCGTAGTTTGCTACCGTGATCGATGCATTCAATCAATTACTCTCAATAATCATACCGTACCCCTCCCTGTGATTCTCCAGCACACACGTACACTCTTGTTTTCTTCCTGTCTTTGCTCCCCTTGTTTGTCTCCCTTTCTTCCTTCTTTTTTTCTCGAGTGAGAAAAGATTTTCCGTTGTTCACCGATTGTTCCACACCACTTTTTCACATTGAAAGAGCTCTCGATAAATACTTATAATTATTATTCATGGGAGAAAAACATGCAAGATTTGAAATTAATCGAGTAGAAAAATAATCATCGACCGGCTTGACATCTGCAATGAAAACATAGCAGAAGAACAGTAGCGGAAAATTGCAAATAAGTGAGCAAGAAAATTCGTTTAATGATGAACACAAAAAAAACTTACACTTAAAAGACATCTAATCAAGATACTAACCTCACTTTTTTATTTTACTGATTGATGCGGTGGAAAAAGTCAAAGAGAAGATGCCAGATTAGCACCACTGGGAGCCGAGATATGAAATTGCGGGAATTCAAATTTTGCATCTTCTCTTTGACTTTTTCCACAGCATGAGTATGCACCTCTACCCTTCCTAATATCTTCCTATTATCTTACCTTCCACATGTCTTCGCGCACTGTTGCGTCATGAAGTTGTAGTACACGCTGTCGCTGCATAAGTATGAGAAGTTCGGGCAATCCGATCTGTGAATATTTTTCAAACGTTCACTAGCGTGCATTAGAGTTCGAAATACGGGTCGCCGTCTCTTCAGTTCGCACACTCTCTCGTCCGTCTGACCGGAGAGAGAGAGCACGTGAAATGAAGAGACGGCGACCCGTATTTCGAACTCTAAATGTCTCACAATCAACTCACACCTAGACTTTCAATCGTAACGAAACGACTAGTCGTTTACTAGGGAAATGCACCGCCTTCTTCACGAGAGACAGTGCGGAATGAGGAGAGCGATGGGTAATTTCCATAATAAACGACTAGTTGTTTCGTTGCGATTGAAAGTCTACTCACACGCCAGTACTAGCGTTCACGAGATCGTAGCAGCCAGCGTAGGGCAGTGCGGGTGAGTGACGAGTCGTCACCGGGTGGACAGTGGTCGTGAAGGGCGCTGGCGCTGGAATGGGTGGATATAAAGGTAAAAAGATAAAGGCCATCCTGTTAATCAAGGCACTTGCGTCCTGCGGGAGAGCCAGTGATTATGAGGCCAATTCAGTCCGGAGGGCCTAATCTCTTCTTCGGACCTACTTTACCGCGTGATCTAGTCACTAGAGCTCGAAATACGGGAAATCGTCTCCTCATTTCCACGTACTCTCTCACCGGTCAGAGAGGCGAGAGAGTGTGCGAAATGAAGAGACGGCAACCCGTATTTCGAACTCTACTAGTCACTTTCAATACCCCTTTCGGGCGCCTTTGTGGGGGCGGAGACGGTGACCGGAAGCCAGGTAGAATGGAAAGGGAGAGCGCGACATGAAGGATGTTCGAATCGGAAGCACGGAATAGACTATCTAATCAAGATAGCACGGAATAGACTATCTAATCAAGATAAAGCGAGTTTGAGGGAGTAGGCTGTGATGTGTTAGAATGAATGATACCTTGCAATTCTTGGACATTCAAGACAATTTTTGGATAAAACACAGAAAATTGTTTAAAAAAAATTTTTTTTAATGTCAACTTACCCGCTGCCTGATGCGACGTTGTCCCGCTACCGAACACTCCACCGCATCCGCATGTTGCTGGAATGAGTGATATTAAAATTATTTATTTTGCAGAGGAGGTTGAGCAACATCGTCCGACATCCAATCACTTGCAGGTAAAACAACTGTGAAACCGAACTCATCGTTACAGATGCAATGCATTGATTCTGTGGAAAAAAGCAAATTACATCGTCCTGTGCGCAACTGCGATTGGCAGATTTTTTTCAATAACATCAAATCATTGGCTCCATTCCTGACTCCATTCTCTTGACTGATTGACTCCACTCTCCATTAATTCTCCATTCTCGTTCTATTGTTTTTTTTAATTTTTTTCTCTTTCGGATCAAGAGACCACTGGCTCAAAAATCATCGACGGCAGCAAAACGAAACGGTGAAACATATGTCATCTTTCAGGTTGACAATTTTGCAAATGGCCTCCTTTGTTATCGAAGTTACTTTTAATGGAAAATGATGATAATAATCGTGCCCATGCACTGCTGTGCAATCATCTTCTAGCTGTACTGACAATTTTCGAAAGGGGACTTCAAATACCATATCAAAGTGAGAAAAAAATAAGTTAAATGCGAAATTCGAAATAAAATATATAAAAAAGTATGGAAAATCACCGGCGCATTGCTGTGCCATTAGCTGCTGGTAGTGCTGATTCGTGCACAAATTCTTGTTGTGCTCGCACTCCGCGTCACTGATCGTGTTCCGACATGAAGCGACGACTGAAATATCATTATTTTTTTTATTGGCGCATTTTTTTTCCGTTTTTTTTCTAATAAATGACGGTAGTTTTTATCTCGTTGTCAAAAACACAATCCCCAAAGCGAATTTCTGCAAATATATTCGGACAATATAAGGGGGGCGCTGGCCCCCTTAGTCAAATCTGAAACCGTTTCAATTTTAAGACGGCCGCATCGCTCGGCCGCATCGCCCCCTCCCCTTCGCCAAGCCGGCGATGCGGCCGAGCGATGCGGCCGTCTTAAAATTGAAACGGTTTCAGATTTTACAAACGGGCCAGTGCACCCCCTTATATTCTTCTGCTTCGTCCTCAATGACTCAACGGCGCATCCGATATTGCAATAGTGTAATATTGTAGTTGCTAAGGGCTTCAGAACGTAATATTGAGAAGATCTGGCGTGGATCTGATGTCCGTGATCTAGGGTTGGGCGAAGCCCAGTTCTTCTGTTCGTGGTCAGAGATTCGAGAGAGCGATGGCCTGACTCGCTCACTTTCCCATAATCGCTCCCCTTCTCCGTCCTATGAGTGAACATTATAAAGGGGGAATCAGACCCATATCGCGCACAAGGAAGCTTGTGTCATTCTGATAAAGGGCGCTAACATTAGACGATCATTGGCCAATCGAAATACTCGATGCTGATTCATCCTGGCTTTCCGATGAACTTCCAGGAATGCTGAAGCCTTTCTCCAAGCACGAATTACTGCGTAGCATTGTACGTCACTAACGAAAATCACGTTTGTGAGGATTTCTACGGATAATTCTTGGGATTCATTCTTTTTTAAATCTCATTGGCTTGGTTCTTTACGGCTTGTTTACGTATTTTATCGCACGAAATGAGCTTTCTCACACTATTTACTCATAAGTAGTGAAGACAATTGATCTAGATTACAGCCTACCAGGATGCAGTGTCACCACCGGCTTGGTTGTCCTGATCACGGACGGTTTCGTAGTCTGCCCTCCCGCCGGGTTGTTCGGATCGGACGGGTCCACGGGATTGTTGTTGTTCGGGCTGGGCGCCTGCAAAGGCTTTTCAATTGGCGCAATTCTGACTACTAGGCTCATGGTTATTGATGATTAGAGTTTCGAAAACGAGTGATCGCGCGAAAACGAGTACTCGTTTAGAGAAAGAAAACGAGTACTCGTTCTCGACGAGCATTTGTTCATCTCATTCGAGTACTCGCGCGAGTACTCGCACGGTCGGTGGATCGAGGAATGATAGGCGCTGAATGAAATTCAACCCTCACAACTAGATATGTTTCATCAGGAAATTATAAAGAGATTCTGTTCAAAAGGGTTCTAATGTGTTCCGAAAAAGAAAATCTGATTCGCTATTTATTTCATCCTTGAAGCATAACTCTGCATTCGCTTCATTCTAACCTCAAATCGACCGCCCGCTCTCACCCATTTTGAGTGAAATGCTCGCGAGTACTCGCCGAGAAAACGAGTACTCGAATGGCTCGGCAAACGAGTACTCGTTTACAAAACTCGACGAGTACTCGTTTGTTTTCGGAACTCTATTGATGATTGTGCAAAAAAAGACATGGAGCACGAGATCGAAAGGCTGGCATTCTTTGGGTGATGCACTATGGGTGAAACATATCTGAAATACTTCCGATGATCGAAGTTGTACATGATTTGAGACATATTAGATCTGATGAAATATGACGGCCATTCCTTGTCCTAGCAATAACCCCTTTAACGAATCCTCTCCGAATATCCGAGATAGTGATTTCACCCACTGTCCAGCCTGCTCAAGACTTAGATCTGATGAAAATGATTTCACCTCTATGCAGCACCCCGTAAAGGGCGGATCATCGAAGGGCGACGGATCACACACCCATCCCTCGTCGCACGCGATTATTGCGTCGTCGCCGCACGCTGGAATAGTTTTTTTTATTTTTTGAAGATAACATTTTCAAATATTTTATGAATAATCTATGTGGTCGTCTAACTAATTAATCCATTATTTTAATCTCTCAGCGATGATCGCGCAGGCTGAAATGACACTTCGCCACTCTATTGGATACGCCCTTTTATCCCTACCCATCATCCCCTATTCCAAACGTCCACTCGATTTCAAGCCTATTGATAAACAATTTCATGTCCATTGGTTTCGCCGAGATTTCTAGATCCCAGATCTAGAAACTTTCTAGATCCCAGATAGACATGTGATGTGTCCCAATACCAGACACATCCAATCCTAAATTCCTGATCTAGTCTGACTGTTTTCGAACATGTATTGCTAATCCATTTGCGTCATTGCTTGATTCAAATCAACAGAGGCCCATTTCCGATAGAATTGTATTCGAATTTGACAAATTCGCTCCCTCCTGGTCTCGTTGAACTCCCACGCAGAAACGGGCTAATCGAACAAAAAAGGACAAATCGCGTTCGTGACTTTGATGACGATGTGAGCAATTGTTCCCGTCTCTTCTTTTACCGTATCTCTCGTTCGCCAGAGAAGCGAGAGGGCATTGGAAAATGAGAAAGACCACTCATTGCGGATGTTTGTTCCCCTCGTCGCTACGCTACAAAGACCCTTGTCTACCACTGCCGAAAACATGCCCGGCAGAAAGGCAGAAACTATTTCTTCCGGTCTACTTACCCGGTAGTGCAGATGTTTACTTACCCGGTAGTGCAGACCGAAAAAAGGGACAGACATTCCTTGCCATGGTTATTTCCTTAGTTACAGGGGAAAGAAATTCCAAACGAAGCGACTCCTTCAGCAAATCCGAATATCAGATAGATTTTGAAAAAAAAACGAAATATAACAATGGCTTGTCAAGAAATGGTCTCTCATTTCATGCACACCCCAGTGGTCAGAGAGTCAATATCCCGCACGGAAAAATGACTTTTTCCTTGTCCTAGCAATAACCCCTTTAACGAATCCTCTCCGAATATCCGAGATAGCGATTTCACCCACTTTCCAGCCTGCTCAAGACTAAAGTTTTGCATGACGTCTTGCTTAGGAATTCGCACGAAAGACTGCTCCGAGCCGTACTCATAATTGTTTCACGATTTTGCAGCGGGTTCGAGAATGAAAGAGTGACGACCGGCCTATTTCCAGTGACTATTTCCGATCCTTTCACTGGGATTTTGCACCACATGGAAATGGGCACTTCCGCAGTTTTTCCGTCGTACTGGGAAAATCCCATCCATTGTACTTCTAGACTTCTGATTTCACATCTCAGTAAGATCGGCGGAAAATATTTTAGTTAAAAGCATGATAAATGATTGTGAAAAGGCACAGTGGAACAGTTCCTAGCTGAAGAGTTGGAAAGAAATGGTTCAAGATGTTCGATGAATAACTCACGAGCGATTCCAGCTCCGCAGATTGCCCAAGCTCCAGGTAGCAGCGACAGCAGAACTATTGCCCCAATCATGACAAAAATGATGAGAGCAAAGCAATGAGGAAGTTCCCAGCGCCTTTTATGGGAAAGTGTGCAAAACAAACCGTGGAATTTTCACGCCCGAGGCGAAAAGCCACCGCTCCATCTGAACAAACGCGGCAGCGGTACTGCCAAACTTTTTTCTGTTGCCGATCTGAACCGTGTTTGCTCTATGCGAAATTCTTCCGTGTCATATTTCGTCTACTTTCTGATTCAATGCTTTGGACTACATTAGTTTATCATCCTGGAGTATGATTATAGGAACAAAATTACAAACAATCGAAGCGACTTTATTGCTGTGAGCTGTTAGGGGGTGAAGAACGGGGTCTAGGGGGTGGAAATCGGGAATAGGCTTGACGAATCTTGTTGAGAGAGGAGTCAAGTGGGCCGAATCGTGTGCTGTGCCGACACGAAACGCCTTATAGCTCTCGAAAAATGATGTGCATGTGTGCTCGGCTGGGTGCTAGTGAACCGGGAGGAGACTTTCAATCGTAACGAAACAACTAGTCGTTTATTATGGAAATTACCCATCGCTCTCCTCATTCCGCACTGTCTCTCGTGAAGAAGGCGGTGACTAGTCGTTTCGTTACGATTGAAAGTCTAACAGGGAGGAGTTGATAGATGATGGATTGGTGAGATCAGAGTCAGAGGTCTAGGTAGGGAATTGAACTTTGAACTCTAGAATCGAGCAGGAGATGTCTTCTGATGGTTTCCGGGTTGGAGCGGATTGGCCAATGAGTTCTCGCAGGTTTGGAAACGGGTGTAGAGTTCCTGAAGCAATATTTCATTCAAGGGGGCTCAAAAAAACTCTTCAAAGAACCGACGTCAAGCCCTAATATTTCATGATTTCATCAGGATTCACTCCTACATCCTACTCAAGATTCACCAAATCCATTTCTAATCCTGGCTTATACTGCAAATTCATTCGAGTAGAGATTCGAATCAGCGAATCAAGTTTAGCTCTAATGGAAATGTCTGGTGATTTCCGCATTCTGCAAGTACTAAACCGGAAGATAACGTAAGGCAGTGTGCCCAATTGTAGTGGAATGTGTGCGCACGTCATAGCGCAGACAAGAAAGGGCAATTGCTCAGTTGCATAGACTAGCTTATTTCGAATTTCGTATTCCTTTTACAAGATTTTCAGCCTTTCTTCCATTAATTCGCACTAAACCATCTCCAGAATGGGAAACTATGATTCTGTTGCGGATTTCATAGAAACCACTAATTTCTACTGATAATGAATCAATTTCTCTCACCATCATAGCCGCATGCATCTCCCTCACTCCGGCCATGTAGTCCTCCATGCACTTGGACACTTCGGTAATCATCGGAGCGCCTGGAGAAGATTACGGTAAGGACACGGCAATCAGCAATCGATAACTGACTCTTTGGCTCGTCGGCCTGCTTTTCCTCTGCTCCTTTTTGAGCAGTTTCGGGCTCGTGAAACGTGTGTCCGCCGGAGCGAGCGACCTGTAAATAGCCTTAATAAATTGCCTTTCTCTCATTTACTCTCTCGTTTCTCTGACTGACGAGAGATAAGGCAAAACGAAGAGAACATTGCTCGCAAATAGCCTTGATAATTATAAAAAATGGCGATTCGCGGAAGCAATTTGTGCGTGCGAGTAGACATGCTGCGATGATTTTGTGCCAACTATGACTCTGAAAATGGGCTCAATACACCTCGTTAACTAGGAGAAATTGTTACGATTTCTGATCTTTGAAAGATCCCGCACTGTTCTTCACATCACATTCTGTGCACAGTTTTCGATACCCATTTCACCCAGTTCATTCACAGAATAATCCCCAGAGAATTGAATGGGAAGTAGAACAGAGTGCACTGGAACATTGAGCCCTGATTAGTGACCAGAGGAGTACGAAACACACGCCTTTCGCACACTTCCACTTTCTAATAATTTTTTCGCATATTTTTTCGCCACTCGATCAGTTCGTTACGAGTTCAGGCCCGAGCTAGAGATCAAAGACTCCTCCGTGACCTCACATGATTCGTTATTTGTTCCAATAAATTGGAAGATCCAGTTACCAAGTGGATCCCAAGGCATTCGAGGGTTTCCCATATCACATTTCTGTTTTGTTTTCATTTCATTAGAAGGTGACACTGAGTGGGACTTATGAATGTTTGCCCTCCTCCCTCTTTTGAATGTTGATTTCCTGTTTCTCATTAGTGAACGAGAGAGGAAAAAATCAAACGCAAGGAATTGTACATTGATAATTTGTCGCGGAACGAATGTTACGGTTCTTTAGATCTAAACTGTCTGATTGGCAATTTCCGTTTTATTGCAACCATGAAATATGAAATAGAATTGTTTTCAATCTGACATTATTGATAATTGGTCTGAGAGCTGAATTTTTAAAATTATCATTTGTCTTTCAAACCGTAAGCAGATGTTGTAGGAGTGAGAAATCCGGAATTCCCATTTTTTTTTGCTGATTATGAAATCCTGCTATCAGTGAAATGGAAGAATTGAGCGTAAACAACGCAACTTTGTGATTGAAGTCACGGGGATTTGTGAAAACAGCTTGATAGGATTCGAATTGAGCTTTGAATTGTAGGGAAAGGCTTGTGCCTAGGCGTGCTAAGCTCTTTTTGACCACGGTTCCTTCGTTTTTTCATCTCCCACACTATTGAACAGGTCAGAGAGGCAAGGGACTAGGGGGAAATGGAGAGACGGTGACTCGAAAATTCTATGGTTTTCTGCGCCTAAATGATGATGTTCACGATTCTCCCTCTTTGCATCTCGCTAATTCAACTTTTGCATGCATGACTCGCCGCCTTGCAACTATTGACATCACCCTACGTCCACTACTCAAAGTTATCAGAATATTTCGCCTTTCTTTGCATCTACAACTGGTTTTTCTCTACCCTACCTGTGAGTTGACAACCGTAACCTGGCTACCGTACCTTCTCATGCGCATAGTGGTGTGCGTAGGGCCGATTCGGCTGCTGCCGCTTCTCCCATCCGTCGGAGAAGGTCATCTGCAGAGGGGTACGGTAAGACACCAAGCTTGGGGATCACAAAGTGATTTTATTTAGAAAAAATAAACTAATATTACCTGAGCTGCGCCCAGCGCTACAGCGGAAACAAGGATGACGATTGCAGATTTCATTACTGAAATGTGGATGATTCAAAGTTAGATACGATAGAGAAAGTAATACAAAATGTGGAAAACTGTGAACACAAACGTGGAAATATTTTGTATCAATCAAATATTCTCACACCTGAATGCATTGTATTCTTTAATGAGCGTGGTAAGCGGGGAATGAAGCAGAGAAACAGACTAAAACACATTTTAATGAAAGAAACTCATTAGCATTAGTGCTACTTCGAAAACAAGATCGACGCTGAAAGTAGGGCTGTCATGATGAAGAATCCGTCTCTTCATTCCGCATGCTCTCTCACCGGTCAGAGAGGTGAGAGAGTACAGGGAATGAAGAGACGGATTCTTCACCCTGACAGCCCTAGTTGAAAGGGGACGAATTTCATATCGAAACCCTTCAAAACTGGAAGTCTCGCGAATATTAGGGGGAGAAATGCCAAATGAGCTTAGAGAGAGGGAAGAAGGCAGGAGATATGGAAGGAGATTGTGGGCCCGTTGCCCACTAAAGGCTTCTCAGAGAGAGAGAGAGGGAGGAATGAGGGGCGGGGCTTCGCAGCTCCGCCCAGCTATCACAAAAGTAGAGTTTACGGGTAATCGTCTCTTCATTTCGCACACTCTCTCTTGCCTCTCTGACCTATTTCGAACTCTACAAAAGAAGGTGAACTAGAGTGTAGATGTCAATTAGATATGAAGTTGAAGGGCATTCCTGGTATTCAATTATAACCCTTTATTTTTTCCAGGAAATATAGTACAGGAAATTGAATAAATGTCGTTGATAAGGGAGAGTGCTTGTGAAGAAAAAATCCCAAACTCAAAAAAAATTTGTGAATAGATAAGGAATCGCTAAGACTCTCGGAGTCTATGTACCTAAAAAAACAAAAAAAAAAACAAAAAAACTGCTCCATAAGTCCGAAGAAGAAGATGAATAGCGTGTTTTCGAATCGAGGTCCGATTTCTGGTGCTGCTGAGAACGCTCTGAATACGCCTTGTCTAGTGTACCCATTTGTTTTCCAGAAAAAAAACAACGTTCGTCGCCTAAGGACGTTGTATGGCCGAAAATAACGGTTTCTTGGGGGCCACGAGTGAATAGGGAGACAGGTGATTCTGAGATTGGAATCACTGAATTATTGAGACCACAATTCTAGATATTGTATCTTTCCTGTTCCAGGTCCAATGCGGTCACGCATAGCGCAAAGCCGAGTACAATATGTTACCGTTCCAGTCTATGGCTAACTTGGTATTGTGGACTAGAGATTCCTCGAAGCGCACTGACCAAGGAAATAAGCACGTAGGTAACGTGGGCTGCTATCGACGAATAAAAAAGATCATGAAATCATTTCTTATCCTCATCTATATCGGGAAAGGCATTGCTCTATCGAATCAGAAGCCTTGAATCAGAAAATTTCATATACAACATCATATTGGAGTGTGCCAGAAATAACCAGCATGGAAGTGTTGCTACGCCCACGATTTCCTACGTTATCACGACATTTCCTTCAGCCCACTTGAAAAGCAGCTCGTTAGGAGTCTACCTATCGAGATGCTTGAGTTGTACTATACATAAATAGCGCATCTCCCACGAGCTACGCCTAGATTTAGCCCATCACTACGTCAATGCACGTCTTGGGAAAGTTTCGACGTCGAGATTGAGAAAAAAACGTGCGAAATAGACCAGGAACTGATCAATTGGGCAGAATGCAATTTTCGCGGCGAATTATCGGTTGAATTACAAAGGTTGCGTGAGCTGGTGAAAAAAAAGTGCCGATATGTCCATAGTGGTCATGATTGAATAGTGCGAAAAAGCTGTTTACCACATGCTTTGAATCCGAGTGAAATGAATGTAATGGGAACACTATGGACTGTGCAGCGGTCAATGCCTCGTGATTGAATTGGCATTTAATGCTCTGCTGTTTACCACATGTTTTGTAGCCTGATGAAGCGCGGGATTAACTGGTACAAATTCTGCACGTCCCTTTTTCGTCTAGGAATTATATGGCTTTCTATGACGAAGTTCATGCACTATAAGGACAGACAGATTTTCAGGCTACAGATTTTCATTCATCAACTACAGCTCAATTTTCGAATCTCCATGCGTTGCTAGCGAATGGAAGGCAAGAAATGCTGGAGATTGAAAGAAATAAGGGAAATGCTTCTGAAAAAACAGCGCGCAGTCTAGCGGGAAATGTTGAGAAAAAGTGCGCGGAATCGAGAAGTTGATGGGAAACAAAACGAAGAGAAAGAGTGTGGGTGAGCTGTGAAACTGCTGCGTGAATTATTCAGTACTCGCGCGCGAAATGTGAGAGAATCTAATGGAAGTATAGCGGTGTGGGAAATTTGTTGTGGATTTGTTGTTTACTCGAGCGAAGATTCATCTTAGAGATCTGTAGTAGCGGCTTCTAGTGGTCATTCGCGGAAAGAGGGGAATCAAAACAATCCGAATTGATGAAATAATCCCTAGAAGTTCGTCGATCTTTGAAGAATTTCTGAGGAAAGGCTATCAAAATAGTATGTTTGACCTATTTGCCTGATTTTTCACAGTACTTTCGGCGATACTCAATGCCATTTTCATAGGATATTGAAATGAAAACATCTTAATAATTGTGCAAATTAGTTTCTTTATCAGAATATGTCAGGGAAATTCAAGAAGCTAGTGTTCTCAACTTGCTCTATCGAGGAACTATTGCGCAAGGGCTTGAGAAGCCATGCGTTTCTTTGGTCTTTGAGCTCTCTCGGTTTGCATAAGATATCTAGCTGTATTGCATGCTTATTGGATGAATGGTCATTTCTCTGACTCTCGAGAGGTAAAGCAAAATGAAGGGAAAACATCGCATGCTTCTTGCATAACTTGAGGACGGGTGGGGGAATCGGTAATGGCTGAATAATTTCAAGTAAAGCGAAGGTGGTCGCTAATCGCTGATTGAATTGCGATGGTGAATTCCCAATGAACTACAAGTAGTTACAATTTGAACCCTTTGATGCATGACCATTGCCCTTGAAATATTCGGAAGCGATGATAGTTGTTGTGAGCTCAGTAATGGCTTGTAAAGTGGTTATGTCATTGCTGATGGAATCCATAAGCCAGTGGATTTTACTAATCAAAGTCTTTTCAATAGTCGATTGCACTTAGTCGATCAAGAGGATTAGAAGTGAAAAACTAAATGGTGATATCATTCCTTCACTCTTCTTGGATTGACACTCGTAGTGTTTGATCACTGCACTCGTCTGTGAAATTACTTCCTCGCACATCACTGTCTAACCAGATAATGCTGTTTTCGTTGCGTTCCTCGTTCCTGAGGAAATGCTCTCGCATCTTCATTTTCCTTGTCCCTCGTCAGTCAAAGAAACGAGGGAGTATGACGAAATGAGAGAGAAAAGCCATCCATCCGTTCTCGAGTCGTTCATCTCAATCTTCTTGTTCAAAATGAAGCATCACCCTTTCGCCAATCCAACGTTCGTCGTGTTCTCTAGAGCTCGAAATACGGGTCGAAGTCTCTTCATTTCCCACACTCTCTCACCGGTCAGAGAGGCGAGAGAGTGCGTGAAATGAAGAGACGGCGACCCGTATTTCGAACTCTAGTGTTCTCTCAATTGCACCGCATCTTCTCATATTTTCAATTTCATTTTTGAAACGAATCAAGCGAATTCAAAACAGAACTATGTTCTTGCCGGATCTCTCGAGAACGTTGATTTTCGAAATTTCACAACAAGCATTTTGTACTGGGCTCAAGGAAAGAAATTTCTCGAAGTCATAGTGACAGCACGTGAAACGAAGAGGCGATTTCACGTATTTTGAACTCGTTGGGCGACACGCCTGATTGCCCACTGGGTCCAAAGTACCTTGTGATCTCTCCCTCTCTTTCAGAGACCAAGTGTTTCAGAAGTCGCCTGGTGTTTACGGAATAAATGGGAAAGGGGAAGGAACGAGGGGCACTAGGCTCGTGATAGAAAGGTCTCTCGTTTCTCTGACCGGCACGAGATAAGGCAAAAAGAGTCGGAAACAGGAAAGAGGCAGACAGACCTTATGAAAAATTGAGCGGAAAATTGGCGGGAATTGTAGAGCGAAGGTACTCTGATCATGTGAGGGTGGGGTTTGTTTGTTACACGGACACCGCAGGAATCTGAACTGCTTCCCGGAACGAAAGTGCAATTATTTCGATGGAATAAATTGATGAGTCGGTGAGACAACATCTGAGACGCGGACTATCCTACTCTGCGTTTTCTATTGTTCAACTTTAATCATCAAGCATAAGCCATGTGAGGGTGGGGAATAGACTTTCAATCGTAACGAAACAACTAGTCGTTTATTATGGAAATCAACCATCGCTCTCCTCATTCCGCACTGTCTCTCGTGAAGAATTCGGTTCATTTCCCAAGTAAACGACTAGTTGTTTCGTTACGATTCAAAGTCTAGTGGGGAATGTTGTTTGTTACACGGACACCGCAGGATATCCGGACAACATCCGTCTAGTATGGACAAGAGAGTGCAATTATCTTCGGGCCAATTGGACCAAACTGGAAACTGCGTTCTAACCTCGAAATGGACCAAATTTAATATAACACTTGTTTTTCGCCCTGCCCCAATAAAACAAAAGTCTAAACAAATTTGCCAAATGTGCATGTTTCCACTCATTGCCTTGAAATGGGAATCCCCATCTGAGAAAAAAGGATATATTGATAATTAGATTGTTTCTCGTTTTTCGCAATGTATTTTAATGATTGGAGTAATTGGTCAAATTTATTGATTGATTACTTCGAGATCCGCTACCGAGGGTGAATGATACAAGACAATTATTGATGGGTACAACTAGGTGGTGTCTCATGCATAAATTAACAATATTGTAGTTATTCGCAATTCACCCGTACTTTCAAGGGCATACTATCGGATCAAAGATGATATGACCAACGAATGAGTCGGGGTATTCGATTAATGAAGCGGGAAGTGATTCGATCTTCGAACTCTAGAATCGAGCGGGCGACGTTTTGTCGTGGGATCCATGTAGGAGCGGATTGACTTTCGCGAACTCGCAGGTTTGAAATCGAGTGTAGAGCTCCTAGAATTGAAAATATTATAGAAATGCGAAGGAAATCCCTCTCAAGTCCACGATTTCAAAGAACCAGGGAATGTTGCATGATGATTTCACCGAGATCTCGTTCGCAATCCCACTAAAGCATTCCCTCGCGGATTCCGTGAATCAGAATCCTTCTAATCCGGCATTCCATGCACCCCGAATCACTAACTAGATCAGGAGATGCGAATCAAGCAAATAGCTAGGCAGAGCACATAATGGAAGTTTCCTGACTTCCGCTTGCTTCCAGATAGTGGAAATATTGGAAGAAAACAGGAAGAACGGAAGAGTAGTTGCATTGTTCCGGGCAACTACGTAACAATGACCGCTCAAGCGTTCGAGTTCCGGAATCGTTGTTTCAGGAAATTATTTTTTCCGGGGTACCGCGATTTCGAGATACCGTAATCCCAATAATACAGTAACTCTCTCACCATCATCGCTGCCTGCAGTGCCCTGACACCGGCCGCGTACTCCTCCATGCAGTTCGTGATAGGAGACAGATCTGAGCATACGGTAGTTAGTGGGTACGGTAGCTATGGATCACTTTGATGCTAACAGAAGCTAGAAGTGACCACGATAATTAGTATTTAAGTACGAAATATATCGATTACTTACTCAGTTCCTTGTTGTCCTTTACGCCTGCAACCTCAGCAATCCTGTCCATTTCGTGGAAAACGTGCGCTCCTGAGCGAGCGACCTGAAATTAATTATTGTATTTAATTTTAGTTTCGTAATTATTACAATTTAGACACCCTCGCAAGAGCAATTTGTCGCACGCCAATTAGTGTTGTAGTCTTATCTGGGAGTAGATTTCTTCCCAGTAAAGTGCGCTTGGGAGCAGTCTTCAAGGCTTCATTACCAAGCTAGGATCCGTCTCTTCATTCGGCACACACTATAACTAGCAAGATAGTATGATCAAGTAGGAATGTGGAGACGCCCCGACAGGATCCCACGCTTGCGTATTGAATCGCAGTGTGAGATGAAAGGTGTATTCAGCCGAGACCGAGCAGTAATCAGATCTATTCACCACTGCACTTTGAAAGGTCTTGCTCAGTTCACCAATCATGTGAAAGCTATTCGTAATCGGCTAACCGAATCTGCTGAATTTTCAGTTGGATTTTCTCTCGAAAAGGGTCCAAGGAAGTTAGTAAATGTGCGAGATCACTGAACTCTTGAAGGGCCTTGTTTCCCCTAGAGATCCAGGGGATCTTCCCGTCTCGCCTCTCCGGCTCATTAGCCAGAGGTGACACGAAGTGGGGAAAGCGGGAAGTGTTTGCCTTCAGTTTTTTGATTTCCCCGTGTCCCCATTAGTCAAGAAGTCTCACACGGAACCTAACGCTAAAGGAAGAAAAAAAGTTTGTTCAGATCTTTTTATGTTCTGTTACAATGGATGCTCCACGTCGGACTAATGAGAACAGAAAGCTTTTTTTTAGATCTTTGACCACGCTTTTCTAGACAGTAATTGCAATGCTGCGTGGGAATCTACATAGTCACAAGAAATCTTTTTTTCCGGATTTCTTCGGTTTTGTAGCGACGCCGTGCTTTTGTGTGCCTTTCGTTGCCCACATTAGTTCACATTAGCCCGATGCATTAATGAACCCTTCGGGCCCAATGTGGGAAATAACTGACTTCCTTCATAGCATCATTAAATGACCTTCTAGCGCTCATCTCAACCTACTAATGGATGCAAATATGCCTTGCCCTGACATCACTTTGATTTCCCTCAAGACCCGATGGAAAATAATGATCAAAATGAGCTGGCATGGTGCGACTACCGTAATCAGGGGCTACCGTACCTTCTGGTGTGCGTAGTGGTACGGTCGGCTGCTGCCCGACCGCTTCTCCCATCCGTCGGAGAAGGTCATCTGCAGAGGGGTACGGTGAGCTCACCAAGTCAGTCGATCGGGAACTGACTTAATTTCGAAATAATCTACCTGAGCTGCGCTGATGGCGATAAGCGAAGCGATGATGAGGAGAGTAGCGTTCATTTCTGCAATTGAGATGATTTAGAGATGGGATAAGAGCCAGGAAGTAGGCGCGACAGGTTCAGTTTTCGCGAATGAGGAACTTGAAAACCAGGAAGACATTTCTGCGGAATAACTAATAAGCTGAGAGGGTGGTGGTATGCGATTATGCATGCAAGACAAAACAGCTGGAAATTTAGCGCAAATACGAGTGCACCGTCTACCGAAGCCTCGTAAGCCCTTCGTTCAACTGAGTACTTGCTCAGTCTCCCCAGAAGAATCCCTAGAGCCATGAATCTGGGGGAGTATGTCAGAGGCACGAAATGAGCTTAGTGGGAAGGCGCCTGAGGGCGGAGATTGTGAGCGACTGAAGGATTCTCAGAGGCGCGGGGCGGGGTTTCCGGCAGGCTCCACCCATTTTCGGGAAACAAGAGACGAATAATTGGGAGGGAAAACAGTTTTCAATCATGATCTCGTTATCAGGCTATTGACTGAAGCGAAAGCAGGAAATTGGATAGCATTTGATAAGGTCGCGAAATGTCGAATGAAAACATCGCAAAGGCTTCAGTGAATGATGAACTGGAACATTAAAAAAACCTAGACTGAGGATCACAGACGGCTAAATAGTTCCACGAAAAGGTCAAAAAGCGCTCTAAAGCGTGACAAAAACCGATGGTCTGTGTTGAATTGTCTTTTCGTAGACTTTGATTGCTCTCGAGCCTGAGAAGTCTCTTTGTTTTACATCGTGTTATTTTCTGACGAAACAAAGAGTGCGAATTCTCGAACTTTGAATGAACATGTGGTTCCTTGAAAATGAGAGAGCAGCTGAACATTCGCGAAAACAAAGAAAAGTACAGCTTTCCTACCAAAAAAATTTTTCTTCTTAGAACACGCCATAATGAGCTTATCGAAGCAAAAATAACTCCCCGAGTACAATGACATTTCTCACGAAAACATGTCCTGTGCTGTGCTAATGCTATGATTGTGGCTTGAAAAATCACACAATAAAATAACGCACCAATTCTCACGGTTTCATGTGCGAAAGAGGTGGGAAATCAGTGAGAAGGTGGAGACGTCTTTTGAGCAGTGGAAACAGAGAACAAGCTAATGACTAGACTTTCAATCGTAACGAAACAACTAGTCGTTTAATAGGGAAATGCACCACCTTCTTCACGAGAGACAGCGCGGAATGAGGAGAGCGATGGATGATTTCCCTATTAAGCGACTAGTTGTTTCGTTACGATTGAAAGTCTACTAATGACGCAGTTCCTTTTTGTAGAAGAATTACGGTACTCTAATTAAAGCTATTACAAGCAAGATGCTTCAGCCAAAAATAGCTGCGTCGAGTGGTTGCAGCACAAAATCGCACAGTTGAACGACATTTCCGGGATGAATCAGAACACTCGAAAAGCCTCTTGACCGTTATGTCAGGATGAAGAATCCGTCTCTACACTCCTCGTATTTTCTCACCAGTCAGAGTTGCAGAAGAGAATGGGGACTGAAGAGACGGAATCTTCATGCCGACAGCGCTACTACTCTTCACAGGGATGGCTGTCTAGTGTGAAGATGCCTCGTCATTCATGCAGGAATAGCAGCGCGGTCTATAACGAGGGCACTTTGCGCTGCATCTTGCAAGGCATCCACGCGTGCTACTCGTAGATTGCTTTCATTTACGTCAATCTTTGGCCGATCGAGGCTTCTGCGATGAGGTAGAGCAAACGTGTCGAGAAATCCCGCCAAAACCAGGAACTTGGCTGGAAATTTGATATGTTTTCGATTCAGGTCTTCAATCTAGGCTCATAAGCTGATGAAAAGCGTGCGAATTGTGAATTGAAAAGACGTGTTGCCAACAACAACTCCAAATCTCGTGATTGTAGCGCAATCAGCGCGCAATGAAAGAATGCTGACTACAAATTTGAAGCCGATTGAAACATGTGAGCTGTTTCCTGAAAAGATAGTTACATATTTTCGTGAAGTTCAGGTATAGGAGACGACGTTCAATCAGTTTCGTAGTGTGGGTGTTTGAACTTTGATTCGAGAAGCATCCCACAAATCGTCCAATTCATTATACGCCCATTCTGTGAATGTCTATGCGTAACTAATGAACAGAAAGCCATCAAGGTGTGAAGGTAAATAAGAACACTCGGTGAAAACAGGACATTAAATTCGGGTGAATATTTCGAAAGATACTTAAAAACATGTATATCGGAAGAGAATGCGAAAGGGAAACGGGAGTAATGTAAATTATTCAGTTTTCGCAAGTTTCGCGCGTTTACTAGCAAGAAAATCGGTGAGAATTTATGAAAGAACGATGAGCTGGCTATATTAGGAAGGTGGATCGAAGAATATCCTTTGAAAACAAATGAACTCTCGGGAATTCGTATCAACTTTTGCTGAAAAAAACATTGCAAAATAGTGGCACTTTGACTTTATTCATCTCGTTGAAGTTCAGCTACAATTTCGTGAAAGACGCTTTGTATTCCTAAAGTATAACATTTTCAAATAAAAGTGCAAAACGAGCGCACTCCTTTCGTACAAAATGTAGATAAAGGAAAAGTCTTCGACACTAGAGGACTCACAAAAGGGACTTTTTTCCGGGGAGGTTCTCACTACCTGTAGTGCATAACTCAAGGTCTGGAGAGCGCTTATTCATCGAGAAAGTAGCGTTCTACCAGTCTATCTTATGCGAAACTTTCAAAAAAGAGCGTGCCAAACCGCCCATAACATGAGCATTGAGAATTCGGCATGATCGCATGTCTAGATAGTGTGAGGGTGGGTTCGAATCAGTAATGGCCGAAGGTGGTGGTTGTTCGGTAAATCGGCGTGGAATTCCAGAGTGGAATACCTGATGAAAAACATCGTGGATGCATAACATCAAACGATTTACAGCATTTGAGGTATTTCAATTTTAGCGAATTGCACCAACCCCAAAAATGCGATTGCAAATCGCTCTAATTGCAGTTGCAATTAGCGTCTGGGAAGGCAGCGCCAGACGATCTCTTTATTTCCCGTAGTCTTTGACAGGCCAGAGGGACGAGGGAGCACGCAAACTAGGATAGCCAACCAGCGTCTTAGTCTGACCCCACTGCATCAATCACGACGCTGTTGTTTTCGTACTCCGCTTCAAATTACGACGACTCGTTTGTCGCCATTCTCGAAATGTGAGAACACGTATTCTTGTTCGGAGAGAATGTTGATGTGTTCCTTAAAGCAAGGGCGATAAAATTTTTTTAAAAAAACATTGAATCTGACTGCTTGCTTCTAAACTATAATAGAAAATTCTGATTCATTGCAACTCTCCTTATTCTTCTCTCCTCCATTTGAACAATAGCCACCACCACGCTTGAGTCATCTCCCTGCGCAAATTGGCCGTACAAAAAGTGGAGAAAAAGTGAGCAGTCAGACATCGCTCAGCGATGCGAGTTCTTCTCTTTCTGATATTCATCGCGGTGGCTCTAGCGGCAGGAGATGAGGTAACAAATTGAAGTTGTTTTGTATAATAATTAATTTTAAAAAAAATTATAATTTTTTTTCAGAATCTATCAGATGTCGGAGTGAGAAAGGTTTGGAGTTTTTTTTTATCATAATTCGATAAATCTTGAAAACGCAGACTCTAACAGAGCTTCAAATTCACATAACTGTATCTGGAATGGTGAGATGCGAAACCCACAACACCACCTTCCACATCGCACTCATGGTTAGTTTATTTATACTTAAAAAAAAAAAAATTGTGATTCAGGAACATGACAACCTTTCCAATGACCTAATCGCGGAAACGCATGTAGTGAGCATTTTGAATGCTTCTTGTGCTGATTATGTAATATCTTATTTATAGGACATTGAGACAGGGGCAGAAACCTATGAAGTGTCAGGATGGGTAAGATATTTTCCCTATGAAAATTCAACTTTTATTGCCGTGCAGGCAATAGATTCTTCATTCGAAAAGACAGTCGAGCCATTTCTCGTCGTGAGGCACAACTGCCCCGGATGGGGTGAGACGTTCGTTATCTGTAACAGAATAACGACTCACTTGCTTCACAGATAAGAATACGACCGGCATTTTCTGCGTGGCTCTTGAACCAACTAGTACTGCGAAGTCGTACCAACGAGTCAGAATGAGTTATGAAGAAGCAGGAATTTGGAGGAAAAATGGATGGAGTTACCCGTCGATTAACTGCAATCATTTCGGGAAATTCTCAGTTTAATCGCTATGAAGCTTCCAAAATAAATTCTTTTTTTGGCCCTGATACTTTTAAATTTTCTTTTGGATCACGAGTACTTCATTGATCGCTATTCGGCAGAACACAATCTTTAAGTAATACTGGCAAAGCATTTACATGAAGACATTTTCGATCGCTTTCGTTGACGCTATTTTAAGATTTCCCGATAAAACGTCAATTCCTGATGACTAAAACCTAGTGATCAATCATCCCTATAATCAATCACGAGAAATTGTTCGCGTCATGTGACCAACGCGCTTTTTCAATTCCATTATTTTAAAACGCGTTCTCTGTAAGAACGGGAGGGGAGTGGCACAAGGGTTCAAAATGCTCCGATCGAGCTGAATTTTTTTTTGGGAACTCCCCAGGGGTCAGGTACACTTCTGGCAAAATCTCATGTTGATCCATGCGTTTCATGCATGAAAAATAAATTTCAGCTTTGACCCTCATGTGATATACCATTCGATAGAGCATCAAAAGGTAAGTCTAAACCTCACTTTTGAGCCCGTTTGGACTAAATGTGTTCGAGAAAGAGTCGAAAAACACCATTTTTCGAAGGTTTTTGACTTGTTAAAAATCAAAGATTGAATTTAATCTTTTAGTCTTTGTGTTCATTGGATTCCTCGTTGAATTCTGCATATGTCAGAATTTTTGAACATGCCAATATCGGAGCTCATTGTTGTCATGGACGCCATTTTGTTGAGCGCGATCAGCCATTCCGGCAGTGATGCGCGTCTGTGAATGATTCCGTTTCCGGATTCTCCGACGCCGGTTCGAATCCGCCTCCCTGTATGAGTGTTTTGCCGCATTTTTAGACTCTATTTCCCCATTTCTCGTCATGTTTTGACTAGTCTATGATATTGAGAACCTTCATAAATTCAGATGTTTAAGCAGATATTTCGAAATGCTGTCGCTGCTCTCAAGATAAAATCGTTTACGCCTTTCCCTTTCTAAATGAGTGACTGGGAGTTCCATCTTCGTTTTTCTCCATTCTAGAGAGAATCGTTTACGCCTTTCGCTTTCTAAGCGGCGGATCGAACGGCTCTGGTCCGTTTTGGGTGTCCCATCAAAGTTTCCTGGTCCCAAAATAGTTTCCTGGTCCCATGTTTCCTGGACCCTGACATAGTTGACATAGACGAAAGGCGTATACGATTTTCCCAAGAACGCAGCAAAAAAGAAGGTGGAACTCTCAATTCGCCATTTAGAAAGCGAATGGCGTACACGATTTTATCTCGAAAACAGTGTTAGTATTTCCAACTATCTACTAAAAGCATTGAATTTATGAATTATGCGTTATGAAACAGAACAAGAACTGAAACAAACAAATTTTCATGTAACACAATACAAATTCTATTGTATTTCATGCATTAAAACGTTTCACAATGCTCTCAACAGTAAGGCATGTTAATAACCATGACGAGAAATGGGGAAATAGAGTCTAAAAATGCGGCAAAACACTCATACAGGGAGGCGGATTCGAACCGGCGTCGGAGAATCCGGAAACGGAATCATTCACAGACGCGCATCACTGCCGGAATGGCTGATCGCGCTCAACAAAATGGCGTCCATGACAACAATGAGCTCCGATATTGGCATGTTCAAAAATTCTGACATATGCAGAATTCAACGAGGAATCCAATGAACACAAAGACTAAAAGATTAAATTCGATCTTTGATTTTTAACAAGTCAAAAACCTTCGAAAAATGGTGTTTTTCGACTCTTTCTCGAACACATTTAGTCCAAACGGGCTCAAAAGTGAGGTTTAGACTTACCTTTTGATGCTCTATCGAACGGTATATCACATGAGAGTCAAAGCTGAAATTTATTTTTCATGCATGAAACGCATGGATCAACAAGAAATTTTGCCAGAAGTGTACCTGACCCCTGGGGAGTTCCCAAAAAAAAATTCAGCTCGATCGGAGCATTTTGAACCCTTGTGCCACCCCCTGTGGAAGACCATCCCGCTCTTACAGAGAATGCGTTTTAAAATACTAATAGTATAAAGTTTTCTAAAAAAAATTTAAATATATTTAAGGTACCATGCGACACATCCAGTTTAAATTATTTTAAAAGAATCAATGGAGAAAAACATCAACTTCTATCGATCATCCCATAGAATTATCTTCTCCTAGTTAAAATGATTCATCTTCGTGAATCATTTTAACTATAAATAGGCGGTATTTTTTTAGGGTGAAGATAGAGAAATGAAGGTCTTTCTAGTCATTCTCGTCGTGGTCGCTGCACTTGCAGCATCTGAAGGTAAAGGCGTATCCTCGAGCGTTTTAGAGTCGTAGGTAGACTTTCAATCGTAACGAAACAACTAGTTGTGTAATAGGGAAATCACCCATCGCTCTCCTCATTCCGCGCTGTCTCTCGTGAAGAAGGCAATGCATTTCCCTATTAAACGATTAGTTGTTTCGTTACGATTGAAAGTCTAGTCGTAGGACAGCACTAGATGGCTAAGGTAAGGCCGGTTGTTAGGCTGCTGTTGCAGCATCTGGTCCGGTTTTGAATATGCAAATCCAATTCGCCTATTCTTAGGAAGAGATACTAATGCTAAAAGCACTTCAGATGTGCAGCTGTCCCGGGAACGCCGAGGTATTACAGCCCGGGGAAAATGGGTAGAAGTGACAGGCCAATTCACTTGCAGAAGCAATAGGCACGCTTCCTTCCGCGTTGTTCTCATGGCAAGTTTGCAAAAGTTCGTATTTTTTTTAGAAATTATAAGAATTATTTTAAGAAAAAAGTTAATTTTGACAATGTTATATTTGAATTGCAAGCGATCACATTAATCACCATGTTTGTAGGAGGACGATCCTGGAAGCTCCAACGACGACGTTGTCAAAAACAAGAAATATGATGTTAGTAAGATCGACATTCCTGTATTTTGGACAACAGGAAACTTAAAAAATGGAAGTAATTTGTTTTTGTTTTTTTTTTTCGTCTCTCACTATGAGTCTTCACGGCCTCGCCCTCTAGGGTTGGCGGTTCAATATCATGGTTCAATATGTGTATTGACTCTTCTTTCTTTCTTCTTCCATTCTTGAGAGAGCGCTAGCAAATGCAGCGTTCGGCATTTGAATATTTCAAATGAAAATATTTGAATGTTTACTCAATTGACTTTTTTCAGCTCTACGGCTACACTGCTGTGGACTTCAGTGTGGAAGGAAATGTGATCGTAATTTAGAGAACATTAATATGAAGACTATAAATACAGGCTGTCGATGGAGGATTGGAAAATTACGTGGAACCGTATCTAGTGGTTTACCATACCTGTCCGGACGCCGATTACGGAACTGAATACGTCAGTGAGTGCTATCGTGAGATTATTTTCAATTCCACGCGTAGTTGATCTTTGACGAACTGAGTGGAGGGAGGAGGGAAGAAGACGGCGGGAGGAGGCTAGTGATCTACCTGCTCTCCTCCCCCCTACCTCTTCCCTTCCTCTCTCTCCCAGACAATCAATACGCTAATTAGCACATTGAGTTTGCTGAGCATTTAAAACGCACGATATATTAATAGATTATTTTTCGTTGAAAATATCAAACATTTGATTCAGAGGGAGTATACTACTTCTGTGTAGATTTGGGATCAATTAAAATCACCGGAGACGCGGACGCTAAGTTCCACTACAACTTCCCCAACAAGAACGTGTATACAAGCTGCTCCAACTTTTGATAATGTCTTTGCTTGCATATCGTGAATAAAGTGTACAGAATTACAAATCATCATCGACATTCAGTATGCATCATGGAATGTTGGCTCGGCTGAATCGGAGAAGCAAAGCGTACACATCACCAATGGCTTTATTGCACCAGAAATACCTAGATGCCTAACAAAGCTAGCAGATCATAATGACACATCTCTCAGCCCAACTATTCGTCCTTTCAATAATACATCGATAGAAACGATTTTCTAAAAATTCTTTCAGTGTCTCATTTTGTCATCACTTCTGGGAAGCCAGTGCACGAGATTTGTGCGCAGGGGAGAGGGCAGAGCTGTGGCTTGCCACAGCACCTGAAACTAATCGACCCCGATCCTCTTCCACAACCAATTAAGATCCCGAAGGAGAGAATGATTTGAAACTTTGTTCACATTGCATTCAACTTCTCCTTCGCACACAATTCTCCTTTTGTTTATTCACCTTCATTTTTCGAGCGATGAATCAGCGAAATTTCTTTTATTCTTACTTGAAAGTTTTCTCAATGCACGTCATGAATGATCAATCACTCTCTATGGCAATATAAAATATCTTTTTTTTTCTCTGCTCTCTTGAGCAACAATGAATCTCCTAATTATTTTCTCTATGGTTCTCGCAATTGCGAAAAGTGATCAGGTGCGTCTGAAGATGCGTCTGAAATTTGTGTGGTTGTTGTTCGAGGCAGTAAAATTTTCTAATAATAATGAGCTTTCAGCTGAGCGAGGAAGAGAAAATCGAGCAAGTAACAGAAGTTGACGCGGCGCGTTACTTTATCCATGCTATTAATCTAGTAAGTTTGTATTTATTTTGTGACAATAGAATGAGTAACAAGAAGTTTTTTTTGTGTCTAGTATTAGTGCTCAAAGTTGTAAAAGGTAAAAATGTTAACTTTATCTCGGTTCAACCGAGAATGAAAAGGTTGGGAATTTCGAAAGTGTTAACCATCATTGTACGATACATTGAGAACTTTTCTAGTCAGATATGGATGTTAATCCCCCTTAAATACTTTTCAGACTCCTACGACAATGTCGGTTCATGTCGATCTTACTGTCAAAATTTATCCGAGCTGCGAAAAGAATTCGGAAAGCGAGGCGATATTCCCTCGTAAAGTGGAATTAGCACTCATGGTTTATTCATTTTTCTCTAAACAAACTGCCGAAACATATAACTTTCAGGAGCATGATACTTTCGTAAATGACGTTATTCATTTTCGAAAAGTGACGGTACGCTGACTATTGATCTTTAATTAATTTTTTTTGAATTAGAAAAATACGAGCCTTTAAGACTTGGGCTAGTGGTGAAAAAAAACTGCATCTGCACGGTTATGTGAGTTTTCTCTCTCTTTACAAAATTCGGAAATTTTGTTATCAGGCTGTTGATTCCCGAGCAGAGAAGACGGTCGAACCTTATCTTGCTGTTGAAGAATGGTGTCCCGGATCACGTGAGTAGATGCAAAAAAAAATTATATAATTTTACAAATAATCAGAAGAGTCGACACGTTACTGTGTGCATTTGAGCAAGACGAGGGTTCATACGGAGTATACAGTCTTGTTGCATCCCCGCTATCCCAGACTCAATTGCGGCCGCTACGGGCATAAATTCTAACGATTTAACTATTATTTTTGTGTTATTTCATGCTACTTTTTTATCACTTCGCATTTTGCTTTTTCACGATAATTTATATTGAATATCACACTCTTTGACAACCTAAAAATAATGTCATTTGATACATACATGTGAATGTCACTCACATCGGGAAAAATTTCGCCACGTCAGCTTCATTGAATCATTTCTCCTTTTCTGAATCAGATGCACATTTTTTATCTTCCCTCACATCATCGGAAAGAATTGATGAAAATTAAAAGGTTAGGCAGCGAAAAAAACTAAATAATTAGCTCATGAGCAACGATGAGATTAAAAAACTTCAAAAAAATCAACTAGGATTCACTGATGCCGATTAAGAATTATACAAGAGAGTTGTGCTGAAAAACTGAAATTAGACAACTGAAATTTCTTCGCTCTCTTGATTAAGGTGTTCTCATCGAGTTTGTTAAGGCAATGCATTCCCGTCATCAATTGCGTCATTTCACCGAGAAAAAAACTAGACGCTGAACAAAACTAGC
This sequence comes from Pristionchus exspectatus, assembly GCA_911812115.1. Classification (NCBI taxonomy): domain Eukaryota; kingdom Metazoa; phylum Nematoda; class Chromadorea; order Rhabditida; family Neodiplogasteridae; genus Pristionchus; species Pristionchus exspectatus. Next base: position 21,552,325 of record OU461587.1, read on the forward strand.
TGTCAGTGCATAGCTCATGGTCTGGCGATTGCTAATCCATTCAGAAATTCGCGTTCTACCAGTGATCTTTTGCGGAACTTTTGGAAAAAAACCGACCATAACATGAACATTGAAAATTCGGCATGATCGCATGTCTAGATAGTGCGAGGATGGGTTCGAATCAGTAATGGCTGAAAGTAATTACTGAAAAAAAATGAAATTGAATCATTAATCGCCGTGGAATCCAAAAGTGGAATACCTGATGAAAAACAGGCTGGATGCGCGCCCATCAACAGTTTTACTGCATTCGAGGGCTTACAATTCTGGCAAATTGTACCCAACCGAAAATGCAATTGCACGTCGTCCTAATTGCAGTTGTAATTAGCGTCTGGAAAGGCAGCGTCAGACAGTCTTTTCAATTCGCGCAGTATCGGACAGTTCAGAGAGACGAGAGAGCACGCAGAATAGGGAGATCGAACCAGCCCCCTAGTCTGACCCCACTCCATCAATCTTGGTGCTTTTGTTTTCGTACTCAGCTTCAAATTACGACGACTGTCTCAGCCATCACCATTTAGTGAAATGAGGGAGCACGTATTCTCGTTCGAAGAGTACGTAGCTGCATTGGAGTACGTAGCTGCACTGCAAGAGCAAGAACAAATCGGAAATAAAAAAGTTTTAAAAAACCTGAAATCTGAAACGGATCTGAAACGGACTTTCAAGCAGATAATTTGTGAATCATAGCAACTTTCCCTTTTCTCGTCTTCCCCATCCAATCAATTTGATGAGTAATCACGGATGAGTTATGCACCGTGGCCGTACAAAAGAGTCACTCTGTGCGATCATCAGAAAATGCGCTCTCTTCTCATTCTGTTATCCATTGCGGTGGCTCTGGCCAAGGTTGATGAGGTGAATTTAATTTTTTTTCATTTTCATACCAAATTAAAAAAAAATAAATTCCAGTTTCTACCAGCAGAAGGCGTGATAAAGGTTAGGCGTATTCAATTCGAAAAAAAAATACAGACACCGAAAGGGAAAAAAATTTTAAAAATACAGACACCGAAAGGGAAATTCGGACCTACTTTACCGCTATATCACGCCGTAAAGTAGGTCCGAGGAAGAGATTTGGCTCTCCGGTCGGAATTGGCTTTTTGAAATAGTCAATAGCCTAGTAGTAAGATCCCGCAGGAATTCGTGTGCCTAGAGTACGAGGTGAACATTACCTTTACTTTTACAGACACTCACGGAGCTGCAAATATACGTAAGTGTAACTGGGAGCGTTGTGTGCTCAAACGCCAACAATGACACTGAGTTCCATATTTCGCTCATGGTTAGTTTAGGTCAGAGTGCGCAATACGGGCCGGGCCGTCTTCTCTTCATTTCTCAAGCTATCTCGACTGTTCGGGTTGTTAGAGAGTATGTGACATGAAGAGACGGCGACCCGTACACACTCTAGTTTACATTAGGTTCTAGGTCAGATCATCACTGCCGAATGAGAACCAAACATTTTTTCGCGTTTTTTTTATATTTTGGGTGTTCTAAAAATGTTGTCGGTTCTCCTTCGGCGATGATCAATCGTCCTTGCCATACCATATAATGCCTATTTGTAACTGCTGGCTCCCGCGGGAAGAAAGTTCCCAAGAAAAAGGGGTGAACCTTTGCCTAGACCTTTCAAAAAAATTCGCCATTTCAGGAACATGATACTTTTTGCAATGACGTGATCGGAGTAATGCATTATGTGAGCATTTTTTCACTCATTTTGAATTAATCTTTGAAAAAATAGTTAACCCTTAAAAAATGAATACTATTTTCAGAACTATGAACGTTGGAAGGACATTGGAGGAGATTTCGCTGTATGGGGATGGGTGTGTTATTTTTCTTACGCAATTTAATTTCATTATTTTGAAGGCTATCGATTCTTCTCTCGAGTCGGCAGTTGAACCATTTCTCGTAGTGAAGCACAACTGCCCTCAATGGGGTGAGGCATTTATTCGTAGAGTTCGAAATACGGGTAATCGTCTCTTAATTTCGCGAACTCTCTTGCCTTTTTGACCGTTGAGATAGTGTGAAGAATGAAGAGACGATTACCCGTATTTCTATTTATTCGGTATAACCAGGCAATATAACCAGGCAACAAGGCCAACAGTGCAACTAAAATTTAATAAATTATTTTATTTGGCAATTATTGAGTGTGCTTAACATAATTGCTTAAAATAACGCCTCGGGCGTAGATAAATTATTATTATTATTATTATCATATCATTATTATTATTATTATTATTATTATCATATCATCATTATTATTATTTGCAGAAGCCAATCAAACATTCTGTGTGCCGCTTGAACGAACGTCAACTGCTAGAGGCTACTACAACATCCATCTGGACTTGGGGGTCTCGAGGGAAACCACACCGTCTGCGGTTAATTGCAATAAATACGGCAAATTCTGAACTGTGAACAATAAAAATGTTTTTATCTCTGCTTCATTCATTGCATTTTAGGTTCCCGGCAGAATATATTCTCAAACATATGTAATTCGAACAGTTTACACGGAAACACATTTTTGAAAGTTTTTTCACTACACTTGTCTCCTTGTTCGGAGAGAACGTTGTGCTTCAATCGATGCATTCCTGAGGAAAATATAAAAAAATAAAAAAATACAAATCATCGGATGTTTACTTCAAAACTGAAAAATTTTGATTCATTGCTACTTTTTCTTTTCTCATCTCCTCCATCCAAACAATTTGCACAATAGCCACTTTTGAGTCATCTCCCAAAAAGAATGCTGCTGACATTTTCTGCGTTGCTCTTGAACCAACGACCACCGCGACACCAATGTCAGAATGCAAGTACTATCTATCCCGTAGGAACGAAACGAGATGGCTCATGGACGAATAACGCAACGACTAATTGCAATCGTTTCGGCACATTCTCAGTTTAATCTAGTCATGAAGCTTCGAGATTAGGGCTGGCAAGTGAAGGGAATTGCGACAAATGAAGGGGTCCTCTCTCTCTCTATTCTCTTCAATAAGGGTGGCGCTGCAGCGCTCCCCCTTCATCAAGGGCGAAATGACAATGGAATGACAACGGTCGACGTGTTTTGTTGGTGGTCGTACTTTGCATCATACATGAGCCGACGATAAATGCATTTCTATCTAAGCGTGAGGGGAGTTTTTCCGATCTCTCCATGCTGAAGCAAAACAACGGCTGATCTCAGAAATAGACAATGAATGGTATCGATCGTGGTGAAGAAGCAAAAAGATTGTGCAAAACAGCGGTTGGGCGAAACTGTTTTTATACTTGTAATTTTATGCTGAATTATTCAACATTGGCAACGTCGTCCTCCTCTTCCACTTCAATTCCCACAACATTCTAATCGTCAATCTCTTCTCCTTCATCACTTTCATTATCTGCACTGGACGAGGGCTGGAAATGTATAATTTATTATTTTTGATTTTTAAAATTAATTGTATGCTCACGCATTTCCTGTATCTTCAGGATGCTTAATTTATTGTAAACATTAGAATGAATTCAAAAATGATTTTTCCTTCATATTCCATCAAAACATTTTGAGCAGTGGTGCATACCTTTTTGAATACTATTTTAACCCGGTTTTCTCCATTTCTTGCAACAATTGTTTGGAGAATACACAGGTAGCCACTAATAGTGTTGGTAATCAGGAAACGTGGCTGATCGTATTTTACCTTGACGATAAAACTATACTGAAATAAAGTTAAAATGATTTTAAAAAATATACTTTTCACGAATAATAGATATTAAAATATTTAGTTCACTTTATTTTTGTCCAGATGCGATAAATTAAATTCATTTGATTCGCTGGAAATAGTAAAGTACCATTTCGCTTTTTTTTCCATTTCAAGCCGCATCTGCAATATTTATATGATATTTATAACTTTTCAATTTAATTTTCAACATTTTTAGATACTTACCAACACCAATTCTATAATTAATTTCGACTCAAAAGCAACATTCTGATAATAGATAAGAAAATCGTATCTACAGATATAAGGAAGAATATCGCGCGATGCTGTCCAGAATACATGGTGATGATTCATACCTGCAAGTATATTATTATTCATATATTATCATGCTTTTTGTAACTGATTAGTTCGAGTTTTGGAGAATCTCGCATGCTGTATTCTCGAATGAACGATTGATCGAAAATTTGAAAATATTCGAAGCCTCTGTATATATTATACAATGTGAAGTTTCGTGTTTCCGATTTGAGAATGAGATTTCTTAGCCTGTAACGTATAAAAGTCCCTCCATGGGTGGATCTAATCTATGTTTAGAACCAGATATTCAATGATAAATAGCCTCCCACACCCCATACTGGACACCAAAACCGCACTTATACAGCCTTGTGCATTGCCTATTTGAAATGAAATGACAGTTTTACTCGATCGTTGGGGTTTCTAAAAGGAATGAGGAACTCCCCCCCCACTTTCATTCCTCGATCTCATTCATTCCGCATTGCGGTCGACCGATCTCATTTCGAATGTGAAATTCCGCAATTCTCTTTCATTCGCATTTGTTCGAGCGGGGTCGGGGAAGGATGACTAAATTAGGATGAAGTTTCATTGTATTTTAGCACTGAATTGCATCATTCGAGAATGCGGATTCCGGATGCCGAGAACTCGTTTCCTTTCTCTTAAAGAAGGAGTGGCAGGAATATCTGGCTAGCTGAGTTCTCGATGTCAGACGGTGTGGCATGAGCACCCCATAACGCTTTCGAAACTCCTATGTTTTCAATTTTCGTTTAAACCGAGATATACTCGATTGGCTGATTGCCAAGTCACCCTGAAGCGCAGGCAACGAGCTAGAGAGCATGCAAAATGAGGAGAGCGCTCCGCCTCACTTTGCATATCGACGCGATTCGTGCCTCTCCTTCTTTAACGAGTACTCGTTTTCGCGCAATCACTCGTTTTCGAAACCCTAATGCGGAATAAGAAATGATTATGGAAATGATGCGGAAATGCGGAATTATTTCCGTATAGACAACCTTACTCGATAGGCCGAACGTCATCTCCGAATACAATTTTGTAAAACCCAAGTCTTTTGGGGAAACGTCCGCTTTGCGATGATGTAAAACAGTTGAGAAGGTCGCGAGTTACCAGAATCTGCATGACATTTTTTAAATGAAAAAAAAAACAAATACTGGATTAGGTATCAACTCACTCCGCTGAAGAAAAATTCTTTGAATTCGTATTTTCTGCATAGATCCCCGATAATAGGATAAATTGAATCGGACAGCTTTTCGGTATTATAATGACTCGAAGCTAAGTCCTGAAAGAGAATATTTTTGGACGAAATGTAAATTATTGCCATGTGCACACCGTGAAAGGTTGTAGATACATCGATATTCCTTTGCACTAGTGTTTTTTTTTCAGGTTGGCGATACAAGCACTCACATGAAAAATTAAGTTCGTCCGAATATCTATATCGCTGTATACTATGGTGCCATCTAGTTCGATTGAACAGCACAGCCCAAATCTCCTGCCTTTCGCCGGCGAAATTTTAATGCAATGATGCGACTGAAAGCATATTACATTTAAGCAAATTTAAAGATATAGTCAAGTTCCTTTTCATGCACGAGGTAGAGCGTCCCGGCGGGTTTCCTTGTTTTCCTGCACCCCTCATGTCTCAAAATGCTTCTCATTTTTCGGCCGACGTTGTTCATCTCTTGCTGGGAGTACCTAAAAAAAAATAGGTAAAGGTGTATCCACGTCAAGCGATTTTACGTCGTAAGACAACGCTAGGTGTGACCCACTGGTAAGGCCAGCTGTTAGACCAGTACCTAAGGACTTTAGTATAATCAAATCACGAAATGCAGCTTGCAATTGCAAATGCAACGAAATGCGAAATTGCGACAATAAAACACACCAGTCCAAATAAGAGAACACCGCAAAGAGGCAGTCATCATTCACCGTCGATATAATGTCCTCAAATAGAATTCAGTTAGTTGTTAGATAGGGTGCTGAACTATGCTTCTTGTCTAATTGTAAGGCGTGATCATATGCATTGCCACTCACCATACGCTTCGGTTTGATCGAAAATCCGGAATCGTCGGAATGTACTTTTTTTTCTGAAAATTAATTTAGTTAAATGTTGAAAAATAATATAAAATAAACAAAAAGTGATGCGAAACAATGCAATGAATAAGGAATGGACATATTCCGAATATACAAGATAAGTGAGGGAACCGAATCCCTTCCAGTGGGTTGATTCGTAATTTCGAACAAAGTGAAGGAAGGACATTCGCAGATCGTTGATGAACCAGAGAAGCATTAGAAAAGAGAAAAGAGAGACCGTAAATGACAGGAAAATTAAGCAATTGTAGTTTATAATAATATTTCGCAATGGTAAATTGTACAATAATAAAAATACCGTATATCGTTTTGAAGGAAACCAATACAATTTTATTTAATAGCCAGCTTAAAAATGCAATAGATATTTTAAAAAAGATGACGAACGTTGAAAAAGCGAAAACACGGTTCTCGTTTTTAAGACGTTAGATGTGTCTAAATTAATCGTGAATTAATCTTCGTCCTCCACTTCATCTTCTTTTTCCGCTTCAATCTCCACGTCATTCTCCTCTTCTTCATCGTCTTCATTACCGGGCTACAATTTGCTTGTTTTCATATTACATATTTGCATGTGTTCAATAAGTTTTTCGATTATCAGTTTGTTGTATTGTGCAAAGTACAGTGCACGTTGCCTCTTGCATTTCATTAACCAAATTTCATACAGAACTAGATATTACCTTTTTGAATAATATGTCTACAATGATTGATCCATTTCGCATAACCATGATATCGAGAATGCAACGATAGTCAGTACAAATGTCGGTAATCACGTGACGTGGGTAACCATATTTTTCCTTGCTGACCAAATTGTACTGAAATAAAGCTAGCATGATTAAAAGAATAATAGATAAACATACTTTATTTTTGTCCAGATGCTCTAAATGAGACCTATTCAGGTCGCTGGAAGCCGTAATGCACCATCTTGCGTACTTTTTCAGTTCAAGGCGCATCTGGAATATATCTTTATTTTTTTTTACATTCAGGATGCTTCGATACTTACCAACGCCAATTGTACAATTAGTTTCGTTTCAATGGCAACATTCTGATAGATGAACAAATCGTATTTACAGATATACGGAAGAATATCCGGTGTTGCACTCCAGAATACCTGATGATGGTTCCTACCTGAATGATGATCATTATTCGCTATCATGGCGTTTTCGTAACTGAGCAGTTCGAGTTTCGGAGAAAATCGCGAACTGAACTCTCGAATGAACGATTGATCAAAAATTTGGAAAAAATCGTAGCCTCCATATAATAATGTGAAGTTTCGTGTTTCCGATTTGAGAATGAGATCTCTTAGCCTGTAATATACGTTTCATTGCTTCAATCCCCATTAGCCACAGAGCTTTGTTCAAGTGAAAAAGTATAGTTTGAAATAGTTTCACTCGTTTGGTTTAACGTCATCTCCGAAATTCACTTCGTAAAAACCAAGTATTTTGGGAAAACGTCCGCTTCTCGATGAAGAGAAACAGTTGAGAAAGTCGCGATCTATCAGAATCTATATAAAAAAAGCTTATAAACTCTGATACTTTTAAAACAAATAATTATTAAAAAAGGATAGTTGAATTGCAACTCACTTCGCCGATGAAAAACTCTTTAAATTCATATTTTCTGCACAGATCCGCAATGACAGCGTATATTGGATTGGGCAGCTTCTTCTTACTATTAGGTCCTCGATTCGAAGGAAATTCCTGCAAATAAATTGTTGATCGAAGAAATTTATTGATTGTTCGCCCAAAAATATTCGATTAATCAAACGACAAATAATATAGATACAAATAATATTGTATAGTTCTATAATAATATTATATAGTTATATAATACAAATAATATTATACAGTTGATAAATGCTCATTGACCATCTCATTGTCAGTGATTGAGTTTTAGCACTAAAAGCTATAAAAAAACAGGCTGAAATATGCGGATATTGAAAAAAATACATGAATAGTGGCAGCTCGTATCATATTCAAAAGCGATATGACAACTATAACTCACAAATTTCGCCCGAAAGTCGGCTTCCTGATATTCAGTCTTATCTACACTGATTATTGACATTATACCGATTTTTCGGCCTTTTATTGGAGAGACAGCTACATAATGACTGAGCTGAAACATCATTGCATTCAAACAAAATTGACAGCATGAATTCTTCAACCTTGAGTGTTTCAGGGTCTATTGCTGGACCTACGGAAAATGTTCCAGCGGGTTTCTTCGTTTTTATGAATCTGGTGTGCCGCAAAATGTTTCTCATCTTTTGACTGGCATTGTTCATCACTTGCTGGGAGTACCTGTAGAATTTTCCATGTTCAATTTGCGAAATAATGCTCACCAGTCCAAATACGAGAATACTGAGAAAAGACAGTCATCATTTAGCGTTGAGATGCTATCCTGAAGGCATTTCGAACATTCTATGGTTACTTATCGTGCGTTTCAAATGCTCAGCAAACTCAATGTGCTGGTTAGCATATTGATTGTCTGGTAAAGAGAGAAAGGGAAGAGGTGGGGCGGAGGAGAGCAGGTAGAAGATCACTAGCCTCCTCCCGGCCTCTTCCTAACTCCGCCCACCGAACGGTAGTCAAAGGTCAATTACGAGTGGAACGGAAAATAATTTCACGATACCATTTGCTCATCTTTGATTGGCGATTCGGAATCATCGGAATGGGCATGTTTCATTTCTGAATATCATCATTAATACATTTTGGAAAAAAATATTTATAACACAAATTAACGCCGCGTGAACTACAGGAATGATTTATTTTAAACTCAGATGCAAGGAGAGGGGTTGAAGTGCGAGATTGAAATCTCGTCCATAGGGTAGAGCTGTCCATGGGATGAGCAGATGAACCGAAGGGCATTAATGAAACGAGGAGAGCAATCAATTAGAAAGAGATCCCTCTGGCTACAAATCTCTCAAAAAATGTTCTTGCCATCATCAAAACTCACAGTTATTTGAAAAGTACAAAACCAAGATCTCATCTCATCTTCGAGGGCTTGACGAGGCTTCGAGGGCTTCGAGGGCTTGACAGTATCGGTGTTTCTCTGTATATTTTTCGTCGGGCACACGATGTACATGTTGTCGCAACATGTGCGTATAATTTTTTTTTAATTTATTAAATTATTAAGGGCATGTTGATCAGCACCAAAACACGCACGCTCCAGCGGAAGCTAACCATCAATTTGGCCACGCAGGTTACAAATATAGAAAAAAAAATGCTTCTGCCACGCAAATAGTATTTCCTTCCTTCAAAGAACGATGACATTCGGATTTAATTTTTTGCATTCAATTATTTCATGCTCCCTTGCATAGTGTTATTCTCATTTCAACAACGCCCAGCTATCGAGAAGCCTTTATTCGGTGAGTTTTTGTTCTTGCTGTGATTATACAGCATTGTGAAGAGGTTGCTATTTTTTACAGTATTTTTCAATTTTTACTTATTCAAAAAATCCTCATCGGTTCGGAACAGTTCATGATGCTATTCATGATTTAGTGAATGTTTGTTTGCTTTGTTAAAGTCGTTTCAATTTATTTTCTTCGCAAATGGATTTATTCAATTATAGCTAGAATGTTGAACTATTGGCAATAAACAAGTGTAGTTGTGAAAACAGAACATAAAAAAACGAAAGGAAATGTTGTCGATTGATCAATTTCCATGCTTTTCCTTCTTGTGCTGAAACTTCTCCGCTTGTCTCTCGAATTTCATTCCACAATCCTCGCATTTGTATGGTTTTTCTTTGTGAATAACTCGCAGATGACGGTAGAGAGCGCCGTTCTCAGTGAATTTCAGAGCGCATTTGTGACAGGAAAACGGCCTCTCTCCTGAAATTCGGGTTTTATTTATATTATACGCATCAAATGGCGGCCACAAGCACTAGATCCATTTCGATAATCATATTGATGCATCATAGAGATCGCATGCGCCTTTTGACAAACAAGTGCTCAAAATCCTACGAAATTTTAACGAGTGATGTATTTTACCGTGAATTTTTATAAACATATTATATGTTACATGTAGACTTTCAATCGTAACGAAACGACTAGTCGTTTAATAGGAAAATGCACCGCCTTCTTCACGAGAGACAGTGCGGAATGAGGAGAGCGATGGGTAATTTCCATAATAAACGACTAGTTGTTTCGTTACGATTGAAAGTCTAGTTACTAGGGTTAACCGTTCGGAAATCGGATAGGCCGAAACTCAACTGTCAAAATCACTCTCCTTCCGGAATGAGAGTCGAACAATGGACAATGGAGTTTCAGACAAAGGAATAGTTTCGGAAGAGTTTCGGAAAGTTCATTGTGCGACTCTCATTCCGGAAAGAGAGTGATTTTGCCGGTAAAGTTTCGGCCTTTCCGATTTCCGAACGGTTAACCCTACTAGTTACATGTATTACCCGTATGCTTTCTCATGTGATTGACGAGATTGGAGTATTGCGCAGCTGTGTACCCGCATTGCGTGCACTTTAGCGACAGTTTCGCGCGCTTTCCCGGGTGGAACACGGCGTAATGCCTTTTGAGATTGCCTCTGGTCTTCAGTCTTTTACCACAATCACCGCACCGGGTACCTGAATATATAGAAAATATATAGATAAAAATGGTTATAATTTTTATTTTATCGAGGTTACCTTCATGCATGATCATGTGACGCTTTAGTGACGGCAAATCGTTGAACGACCGGTCGCATTTGCCGCAGGATGTATTTTCTTTCGCTGCTTTGGTTGGGGCGGACACGGCCACTGCATCAGTATTTTCCGCTTCATCTTCATTATAATTTATTTTTGGAACAAATACTGACCGTGGACGCTTGCGGCTCGACTGAAATCGTGCTTCTCGGATAAGTTAATGGGGGAAAAATAGGAAGCACCTGTCTGATTTCCGGAGCATCGTTGGCTGCACCACTGGTATTGACATCAGTATTCAATGTGTCAGAGCGATCCACCGTCGCTTCCTGAAAATGATGACATTTTTGAAGTGATGTTTGCGATCGCACAAACCATTACTGTGTTATCGACAGGAATCAGGTCATTTGCATTTTGAGAAACCGTATCACAGATGCCATTCGACTTCATATCGAATTTAGTGAATACACAATCTTCTTGAAATTCCTGAAAATAGAAGGGCTAGAATAAAAAAATTGGAAAAAAGAAACAACTCACAACGGGCTCAAGTTTGATAGCATCTGACATGAAGCATGATGAATATTCATATTCTCCGCTATTCTGATCATTATCAAACGGTTTACTATTCTGAATCAAAGTTTTTTTAATATTTTATTTAGGTATTTTTCTTTTGTTTAATTCTTGAGAACTCACAAAGTAGTAGTTTCCATCCAAATTTTCGGTAACATTTCTTTCCTGGAGCGACTCGATCAAGTACTCAAGAGATCTGCTGAGATCGTACAAAATTGAACGGAATAAGTCGGATCTGAGAAATAATAACTATAAGTTACACTGATTTTTAAAAAAGTTTTCGTGAAAAATTTCCAATAAATGTGCAGGAACTTACTGATTTGTGTCCCACTTCATAGCATTTGCTTGTTCGGTCTTTAGCGATTCCACGTCATGGATCAACGTCTTAAAAATAGTCAAACGATTTTTAATTTTTGAAATTTTGTCACTGTCAAGGCACAGGAACAGAAAAAAGCGAACCTCAGCCTTTGGCCCATCCATTATTATCGTTTGTATAAGATCGAATGTTTTCGTAACAACACGTCCGATTCGATCAGTTCGTGATAAGTTGAAGGTCTGAAGCAAGAAAATCAAATACGAAATGCATACGAATGATAAGTATAAATAATTAATTTTATGGTATGATCCAGTGAATCGCATTTTTTATTCAGGGAAGGTTAATAAGGGAGAAATGCTAACCTTCTGTTTGTAACCTTCGATCTCGTCCACACGGCGCCATTGAGAATCGCTCATCGTTGAAACAAATTATGAATTTATTTAATATGGAATTAACTGAAAATGAACGAGCAAAACAGGGATAAATTACGGGCGAACGTGTGATAAAACTAAGCTCAGTTTTTTTTTCTCAATTCAAATACTCTGTCGCCAGTCGGGGAACCGAAGCAAATTGCAAAATGGGAGTTGGTGAATTAAGGTGGAACTTCCAATTTAGCGTCCTTTCCTATCACACTTTCGATCCGCTAGTGATCGAAAACGAAGGTGCGCCATGGGGTATGAAGGGAATAGGACTCGTGACAGGCGTGATATTTTCCTTATTGTTTCTTCTGATCATGCTGTCTTGTATAACTTGAAGGCATCAAAGATTCGCAGAAATATTCAAAAACTATTTATTCTCATGTACACATAGGCGTCAATATAAAAAAATGTGAAAAATGCGATAACAATAGATTTTTGAGAATGGGATTCGAGGGAGCAATTCTCCTCAATGTCTATGCTTGCTCTTCTTGTGCTCGCACTTCTCCGCGCGCCTTCCGAATTTCATTCCGCATTTCTCGCATTTGTATGGTTTTTCGTTGTGAGAGTCACGCAAATGCCGATAGAGCGAACCGGTCTCGGCGAACTTCGATGGGCACTTTGAACAGGCATACGGCTTCTCTCCTGATATTTTTGTGTTGTTGTTTACAATATCAAAGTCATTGTTTTCAAAAAAATAGAAAAAAATAGTCATTTGAACTACCTGTGTGCATTCTCAGATGAATCACGAGACAGGAGTTAGACGGTGCGGAGTATCCGCACTCCGAGCACTTGAACGATCGGTTTCTCGCTGTGTAAGTCTCGTCCGCGCGCTTGCCCGGGTGGAACTCGGCGTAATGTTTATGGAGAACCGCCTTGGTCTTCATTCTAACGCCACAATCACCGCATCGAAAACCTGAACGTGGGTTTTACAATTACGTTTTTTTTGCAAAAAAATGTTCTTATATAAAAGCTGAGACGTACCTTCGTGAATCACCATATGGCACTTCAGTCCCGCCAAACTGTTGAACTGTCTCTCACAGTGATTGCAGTTAAAGTTCCCTGGAGTGGTTGGGGTGGACGGTGTCACAGGGTCATCATCCGAATTTTCCCCTTCGTCTTCTGCCTCATAAGTTACTGTTGGAACAATCACCGAACGCTTGCGGCTTGACTAAAATCGTATATTTTAACAAGTTATTGGAGTCTAATAATGAGTACCTTTCTGATTTCCGTAGCAACTTTTGATGTACCATTGCCCTCTTTGGTATTGACGTCAGCGTTGACGGTGTCGGAGTCAGTAGCAACGTTGTCCACTATCGCCTCCTGACAATGGTAACCGATTAAAACTACTGAATAGAGTTCGAAATACGGGTCGCCGTCTCATCCTTTCACACACTCTCTCGCCTCTCTGACCGGTGAGAGAGTGTGCGAAATGAAGAGACGGCGACCCGTATTTCGAACTCTACTACTGAAAGGGGCCTATTGGGTGCCGAAGGGGACCTAGAGGACAGCCGATTTCAGTATTCAAAGTGAAAAGTGAGACATTTTTTGTAGTGAATATTAAGGCTACACGAACCATTACAGTGGTATCAATTATGTCTTCCGAATTTTGGAATTCCGTGTCAAAGTTGCCGCAAGGCACTTCATCGAACTTAGTGTGTAGACGATCATCTTGGAATTCCTGAAAATTTAGTTTTTAGAATCTAATGGGCAAAATGCTGAAAAAAATCTCACCATTGGCTCTACTTTGATGTTATCTATGAAGTAGTTCTCATGTGATTTTTCAGTCACATTTCTTTCCTGGATCGACTCAACCATAGAGCCAAGAGAGGCGCTGACATCGTACAAAATTGAACGAAATAGGTCGGATCTGAAATTATAATTGCAAGAAAATCTGTGCCAATAATGTTGCGTAAATGTCCAAAAAAACGTACTGGTTCGCGTCCCACTTCATTGCGTTTGCCTGTTCGGTCTTTAGCGATTCCACGTCATGGATCAACGTCTTAAAATGTTAAGGTTTTCAGGTTACAAAATTTTGCCAAGGCACAGGAACAGAAAAAAGCGAACCTCTGCAGTTGGCCCATCCATTATTATCGTTTGAATAAGATCGAATGTTTTCGTAATAACACGTCCGATTCGATCAGTCCGCGATAGGTTGAATGTCTGAATAAGGAAAACTAATTGAAACACTAGAATCCTAGAAAACACTAATTGTTAGCTATTTGATGCACCCACAATGGTAGATTTCAGCGAAAAATAGCGTATGTTCGGGAAAGGAAGGCGATAAAACAGTGAGAGGTAATGCTAACCTTCTGTTTGAAGCCTTCGATTTCATCCACACGGCGCCATTGAGTGTCGCTCATTATTTGAACTGTGATAAAAATAATTATTAATTAGAACAGGCAAAGTATAAACTGGATAAATATTCATTAACCGGTGTCAAATGAACTGGAATTAAGCCGGAATGGAGAAACCCAATTTACAATTAGCGTCCTACCAGACTTCCGATTCGAGTGCGCGATTCCATCGAAGACGAAGGAGTACCAGAGGGTAACTTTCCGGGGAACTTTCCCTGGATATCTCTTTTCATGATGCTTTCTTGCATACCTTGAACGATTGATCAAAGATAAAAGCCGACTGTATTCAAAAAACTATTTATTCTCATGTAAACATTGAATACGGAAAATTGGAAATATTTAATAATCATTTAACAATCGGTGAATTTTACATTTGGTTCAGCTTTTCTTCATTATTGTACGGATGAACAAAAAAATGCCAAAAAATATTTTTTAGAGAATATAATTATTGGCATTTCTTGCCATGCTTGGCTTTCTTGTGCTGAAACTTCTCTGCATATCTTTCGAATTTCATACCGCAATCTTCGCACTCAAATGGTTTTTCGCCATGAGCTCTACGCAAGTGCGTGTGCAGAGCTTGGTTATCGACGAATTTTGTTGCGCATTTGCGGCAGGAAAACGGCTTCTCTCCTGAAAATGGGATGAAAATTGCGATTTCAAAGTTCTCTTTTTCCCATAGTTCATTACCTGTGTGTTTTCTCATGTGACGCGTGAGATTGGAATAATCAGAGGCAGTGTATTCGCATTCGGTACAATTTAAAGATGCGAATGCAATGGACTGATCTTTCGCTGCCCTCGCGCGCTTTCCCGGGTGATAGTCAGCGTAATGCCTATGCAGATTGTCCGCAGTTTTCAGTCGTTTTCCGCAATCACCACATAGAATACCTGAAAGGTCGCGCACATTGCTATCAATTCAATTTCTCATTAGTAGACTTTCAATCGTAACGAAACAACTAGTCGTTTAATAGGGAAATCACCCATCGCTCTCCTCATTCCGCGCTGTCTCTCGTGAAGAAGGCGGTGCATTTCCCTCGTAAACAACTAGTTGTTTCGTTACCATTGAAAGTCTACTAATTAGTCGAAAATAGAGTTCGAAATACGGGTCGCCGTCTCTTCATTTCCCGTGCTCTCTCACCGGTCAGAGAGGCGAGAGAGTGTGCGAAATGAAGAGACGGCGACCCGTATTTCGAACTCTAGTCGAAATGTCACCTTCGTGAACCATCATCATGTGCCGCTTCATTCCCATCAAACTATTGAAGCACCTCTCACAATGATCGCATTTAATAGCGCCTGCACCGCTTGTGGTTGGTGTGGACGGGGTCACCGGGTCTTCATCTATATTTTCCTCGTTGTCCTCTTCCTCATAATCTGCTTTTGGAACAACCACCGAACGTGGACGCTTGCGGCTTGACTAAAATCGGGCATTTAGAATAAGTTGATGATAGGAAGCACCTGTCTGGTTTCCGGAGCATCTTTGGCTGTACCGCTGTCCATTTCGACACTTTTATTTGCAATGGCATTGACATCTGGATTACTTGTTTCGAATCCTTGTTTCATGATCACATCCTGAAAATTATTGCAAGATAGGGACTCGATAGGGACTCGAATGATTACAGTGTTTTCGTCAACGACTACATCTTTTTCTCGTTTTTGAGAAACAGTATCGCTGATGTGATCCATATCGAACTTAGTGAATAGACGGTCTTCTCGGGGGTCCCGAAAATCAACACAATAATCGAGAATAAAAAATAAAAAATAAAAAAAACAAAAAAAAAACACTCACGATTGGCTCTGTTTTGACATCAAAATCGGTTATGAAACCTTGATAGCTTGAATCTTCTCCAGTGAATTCATTGGTCGTCTGAATAATATAATTGAGCAATTGTCGACTTCGTTTCTACTCACCACATAGTTTTCCGGCGAATTTTCATTCACATATCTTTCCTGGATCGACTCAATCATTGATCCAAGAGAGGCGCTAAGATCGTACAAAATTGAACGAAATAGGTCGGATCTGAAATTCGGATTTTAAAATATTGAAAAAATAATATCCATTAAATGTGAAACTTACTGATTTGCGTCCCACTTCATTGCATTTGCTTGTTCGGTCTTTAGCGATTCCACGTCATAGATCAGTGTCTAATATGTTTTATACGGTTTTTAAATTACGAAATATCGGCATGTCAAAAGGAGCAAAGTAGGCAAACCTCTGCATTTGGTCCATCCCTTATAATTGTTTGAATTAGGTCGAGTGTTTTCGTAATAACACGTCCGATTCTATCTGTTCGCGATAGGTTGAATGTCTGAAGCGAGAAAAACGAGAAAATTAATGTATTTGATACACCCAAAATGGAATTCTCTAGTAAAAAATGGTGTAAAGGTAAAAAAAGGTCAACGAGAATTAACAATGCTAACCTTCTGTTTGTAGCTTTCAATTTCATCCACACGGTTCCATTGAGTATCGCTCATTGTTTAAACTGCTATGAAAAAATTAATCAATAGACACAAGCAAAGTATAAACTAGACGATAATAATCGGTAAAAACATAATTTAAAGAGGAAGGGAACACATTTACAATTAGCGTCCGAGATTCAATCAAAAACCAAGGTCAGCCGGAGGGTATGAGGGGAACTTTCTTTAGTTATCCCCCTTTTTATGATGCCGTCTTATATAACTCGAAGACATTGCTCAAAGTCTTGACAAAAATTTCAAAGCTATTTATTTACATTTCATAGGGTTGAAAAACAATCGCACAATAAATTTGCAATTGTCGTCGGATTATATTTTCTTCACTTTCGCTCGTTCTTGAACGGATCTTCCGGGTGGCCTTCCATGCTGCAAATAAAGACAATTATGAATGTGCTTAGGGATGATAGGGCCTAGGTATTCTTGTCATAATGACCATATCTTGAAATCTACGCTTATCGTGGGATTAATACATGACAATAAAGCTGTGCTCACAAGTCAAACACGAAGAGCCTCTGGCGATGCTTTGCGCTGTCTAGCGCTGCGATTTCATCCTGAAAAATATATTTATTTCTACCGTATCTCCTTTCTTGCTGGGAACCGACTACCGTACCCCTACCGTACCTTGGTCAGCGCGAAATCGAAGATGTCAATGTTCTCTCTGAGTCGTGCGGGAGACACCGACTTGGGAATCACGGCAATGCCCCGGTCGATCACGTACCGCAGCAGGACCTGTCAGATTTTCGATTGGCGATGTTTTGGAAATCACACCATCACACCACACCACCACCGTACCTGGGCGGGCGACTTTCCGTACTTGATTGCCAACTTCTTCACCGTGGCGTCCTCAAGGGCGCTCGGGGCCGAGGCCCACTCCATCATGCTGAAGATTTTTTGTATATAATTGAGGAGAACTATCGATCATCTATCGATTTCAGATAATTTAACGAATCTCGTTGCGCTCCGGCAATCATGTTAATGTCTTACTCGAAATTAACTCTTCCCGGCGATCCGAGTGACCCATAAGAAGTGAGGGAGATGCCGTGCTTCTTGCACACGGCGGCCAGTTCGTGCTGCGGCCAGTGAAGGTGGAGCTCGTTCTGTAACGTCGTGGTGCGATTTACGAAACGTCGCTAGTCAAAAATTTGATAGAGTACCTGCGCATTGTGAATGGGCACTTTGGCCACTCTCATGATCCTTTCGATCTGTTCCACGCTGAAGTTGGAAACGCCGATGGCGCGTGCCAGCCCGAGATGGTAGATGCGCTCGAGACCCTGATAGCGATGAATGGTCAGTCTCACTCCACAAAGCTATCTCGTTTCTCTGACTGTGAAGAGATGAGCGACGAGTAGATTGTTCTCATGAGTGGAATAAACAGTGACTACGGTGAGTTGGATGAATAAGTGCGAGACAAAAATTTTTTTTTGAGTAATGAATAGAAAATAATTGCGACTGACCTTCCACACTTGCTCGACGCTCACGCTTCTGTCCTGCTCGTTATTGTCGGCCTGAAAAAAATATTCATTTTCAAATTTTGAATTTTTGGGATGCGTGAAACTGATGTTTCCGAGAAAAAATCGCCCATCCTATTGCAGCATACCTGCTTCTTCGATAGGAATATAACATGAGGTATCGGAGAAAAGTTCTCACACCGTTAACAATGGGCATGTGAGCAAGCAGCAGGTCCACTCTGTCCAATTGCAGTCTCTTCAGGCATTCTCTTGTGGCGGCTTCCGAGCGGGCAGGGTGCAGGTTGTTGGGCCAGAGCTGAAAAAGCCATTTCCGTCAAGACTAAGTCCTCAATGAATTTGGAATGCGCGTATTATCATTGCACGTGCTTTTTTTGTCATAAATTCCGATAAGAGAACCGAGAAATTAAAAGAAGCATTCTTCATCTTACTTCATTATGGCGATTTCGAAACGCAAGTACTGACCTTAGTGGTTATGAAGATATTCTCACGCTTCCGTGTGCCATCGGCGAAGACCTTGTGCAGAACGTCGCCAATGATCTGCAATTTTATCCTTCAACATCTTGCTGATATCATTCAGATGCCTCTAAAAAAATCAAAAAAAACGACCTCCTCATTCCCGTACAACTCCGCCGTGTCAATCAGCGGGTAGTGCTCCTGGGTGATGGCCACCTTGACCGCGCGACGGACCTCGTCGTCTGTTGACTGCAAAGAATTATCGAGTAATAACCAGGAAAAAGCAGAATTTTTTCGCACATCAGGAACCGAAATTCGGGCCGTCAGCTGTCGGGAGAATAAAAACAGTAAAGATCATACCTGCCACGTTCCCAGCCCAATCACTGGCATCTCAACGCCGTTGCTGAACTTGTGAGTAGGGTAGGTGGGCATGATGCAATCTGTAAAATACCAAGTAAAGAAATAACAGGAAAATACACCGTAGAAAAACACTTGAATGATGATCTAGAGAGGGCACCTTCCGCTCTTTTGTACCACCCTCTCATTTTTCTGGTTTGTGTCGGGTATGTAAGCGTTGACGCGGTTGCTGGTGCAATCGAGCGCTGCTGGTGACAATATATTTTCCTGATCAGTGTCTCTTTTCGAGTTTATAGACTCCGAGGAACTGGTAGTTTTCGCATAGTTCGAGGTGAACACATGCCTTCAAGGGTAATTCGTTTCTTAATGTAGTCTGCAAATTCTTTTCGTTGCTTTTATTTATCTCCAATAGAACTCAATATTTTCTTCGTCTACACCACTTTCAATTGATCAATTAGCTCAAATTACTGATTATCACGATCTTTAGCCATCCTCAATATCATCCTTTCGTTATCGCTCGAGCGTAGTTTCATATCGGCAGAGAATCAACAAGCGATCACAGTAGAGAGAGGGGCACTTTTCTCGCACAGACTAGAGAGAGCGATAGGTGCACCTATTCATAGCGAGGGTGAGAATTGGGCGATGAAGAACTCTCCTCAATCGCGTGTTCTCTCGTGTTCTTGTACCGAGCCACGCTTGGTTCGAATAGAGTGCAACCCTTCAAAAACTATTTAAAAAATCGAAATCGAAATCGTGTGTTCTGCAGAGAATGTACAAAATGAAGAGACGCTTCTCTGGTTAGAGAAAAGAGAAGCGCTGTCGCTAAACAGAGTGAGACATTTCTGGCATGCTGCCAGATGTGCCAGAAGGACGCTAAGCTTGGCGCGTAAGTCGGGTTGTTTCGAAAACGTTACCTTGCTAATTCATTCTTATTTAAACTTATGTGTGCATCTTTCATTGTTCATTGTGGCTAAATTCAGTGATGAAACGCCCTAATGCTGAGGTTGCCGCGTGTCCTGTGGAGCCCAAGCGAGGAGATGGATTTACGGCTCATGAGGTTTATTATTAGCGTTTTTTTAAAATTATTTGTTTGACAGCCGTATGACCAACCTCGCCCGGTTGGTCCCACCCAGCGTCGTATTGCGACTGTAAAATCGCTTTATGTGAATTGTCCTTTCTCTTCATTTTCAAACCTTTTCAAACACCAAAGAAGGGTGAAAGGTGAGGAACGCAGCCAAATTGCAGAATAACGTCAATGTGTAAACCTGAAAGTTCATCGAACCAATTCAGGACATACTTTCGTCGATGAGCGACAAGTGTCTTCTAACGATCTTCTCCTACCTAGACTGGTAAGTACTATTGCAAGAGTGCGAGAGTATTGCACCCTCTTCCCATCTCTCCCTCTCCCTCGCGTATTGCATGGGCGGGGTCAGGGAGGGAAGGAAATGCAATACTACTGGTATTGAACTTGCAACCCTAGTGAGTACCGTAACCCTTCCCTGGCTTCCCAGCTTGAAACCGAATAATGTGACGTGTGAGACAGCGTTGAAAATTACCGAGGCGTGCCCCTCACCGAGATGTCCAGCAAATTCACGATTGCGCTTTGACCTTTACCTTTCAAGGCGCACTCAACGTGAGATGAACACTGTAAGCAAGAGAATGCGATTCATTATGATGCAAATGGAGTTGAAGACGGTAATTTATCCTTTTCTACTCATGCTCTCCTTACATAAATTTTGCATATTTTCGCTGCTGAATCGAGTTTTATAGACTTAACATGATCCCATTCCAGCCTCCTACCGCCGTCAAGATAGCTACCATGTGCAGTGACAGCGATGACGAATCGTCCGTGGAATATGAAGAATCGGATGAGGAAGAGGCTGGAAATGTAGAAGATTACGATGATGAAGATGAGGAGGAGGAGGAAGAGGAGATAATTGTAGGTTGACTAATGATTATTTATTCAATAAAATTATATTTTGCATCTTTCGGTGGCTATGTTATGATTTTTTTCAGGTAATTGAAGATGATGAGTCCGATTTGTCGGGAGAGTATGAAGATAGCGATGAAAATGACGATGGGAAACTCGAT
This sequence comes from Pristionchus exspectatus, assembly GCA_911812115.1. Classification (NCBI taxonomy): domain Eukaryota; kingdom Metazoa; phylum Nematoda; class Chromadorea; order Rhabditida; family Neodiplogasteridae; genus Pristionchus; species Pristionchus exspectatus. Next base: position 21,573,523 of record OU461587.1, read on the forward strand.
AATGACGTCGATGAGCAGGAAGGCGATGAGGAGGAGGAGGAGGAGGAGTAAACTGGCGATGCAATCCACTATTATTCATTATTATGATTATTATTATTATCAATATTATTACTATTGTATGATTATGTTATTATCTATCGGTGAAGAAATGTACAATCCACTATATTATTTTATGATCAGTATTGTATGATGAAGTGTGTGAATAAATGCAATTATATCCTCTGCACGTGAAACTAAAAGACTGAGTTGTGCGAAATAACACATTTAATAAGCATGACACTAACGTTGAATAGAAACAAACAAAAACGAGGGAAATCCTAGACTGTCGATATACACGCTGAACTTTTGGAGCGTAAATGTAGCGTTCTTTTCTTTCTTAAGGTTCTGTGGGGCGGGGTGAAGGAAATTATGTTTATTTCTGTTAACTTGATCTACTAGCATGGAATGCGCAACGGCTTCACATCTCCCTCGTCTCTCTCCACAAGAGTGAAATTACTCATGGAATCGTCGTGCAATCGATCTCGTCTCTTCCATCCATCTCTCTCGAGCAGCGAAGACATGATTATGTTCAGAGAACTCTGATCGTATCTGACGGCGTGGAATCATATTAGAGTGGATAAGGTTTGAATAAAATTGTACCAATTCTGTTATAAAGTCATAATTTTTGATACTAAGCCTGAAAGAAAATGCACCTGTGACAGTTAGCAGTCGTATTATATCTGTCCAATTCGAACCAGCAACCTTGCTTGGACCCTGCGGGCGCCATACAGTCGGCTGTTAAAGCGCAAAGAGCGTTCCTGAAAAGGAACAATATTTTACAAATTCTATGAATTTGTCATATTTTGAAGTGGGTGAGTAGGTAAAAGACCATTTCACCGCTTCTCTCGACATTTCGCTCCTCGCAATGAACATTGTGTTCGCTTCCAGCATTTCCAGCTCCTTCGCTAGTGGAAGATCGATGGGAAGGTACTCGTACATTTCTAAGAATAAGATGTGGGAATTGTATTTTCTATCCCAGCATCAAAATTAGAATTTCGTTATGTATTTAACAAAAACTAACGAGGATGCGTAGCAGCAAAAATGGAGTGCGAGGAGGGATGACGCAGTATCATTGTCTCGATTGCACCCGATGTAATCTGAAATTAAAAAGCCTTTCCTGAAGTGTTCAGGGTCCCTCTTTGCGAGCAATCGCCTGGCCCTCTCATTTCGCATTGTTCTCTCGCCGGGCAGAGAAGCGAGAAAGCATGGAAAATCGAGAGAGTCAGACTATTGCTCACATTTGCATAGAATTCGCTCAAGAATGGAGTGATATTGAAGAATCTAACAGAGGTATCGACGATCCAGTAGCTTTCCAGCTCACTGAATACTTCCTGAAATTAGCAATTATTGCTGCAATTTTGACGAAACCGACAGCCATAATAAGCGGCTTGAAGTTGTATCCGGTCAGGTTGGATATGAAAGGAGGATAGCGAGTGAACGCGAAATTGCGCACTTCAAGGTTGCACACGTCTGCGAGTTCCGCGATCTAGAATATTATATATTCAATTACAATTACAATTATTTTATCCACTATCTACATTATGGCTACTATTCTTCGCTTTTTTCGGATAAATGATTCAAATCGAAATTCTATGAGAAGCTCACCTCTTCCGCTTGCAGTCCCAAATCGTAGAATATTATTCTGTTCTTGAAGACGGATCGAATGGAGCGAATTGCCCTTCGCGCTTCGTAGAAATGATTGTATGATGAATACATGACGAAGGCAACGTTTGAAACCTTGAAAAGGCAACTTAAGTTACGGCGCAGTAGATAGCAAAAACGAACGTTGATACCCTCAAACTTGTATTCGAATTCATCACTTATTTTCCATTGGTCGAGATATCGTTTTAGTGCACAGGGAAAACGTTTCCCACGTGATGTCTCGATTTTTTGATTGTAGGCGATAAATTGCATCTGTGGAAAGAGTTTAGTCATACAGAGAAAGAGCTCTCACGTTTTCGCTTGCACATGATGACTGAGGATCCATGAGAAAAGATAGTCCTGTAATTAAAGAAGAGAGTATTCGGGGCTATTTAAGAACACGTTCTCGCCTATTAGAGAACCGAAACATCTTGAAGAAGGAAGAGTCCGTTAGTTGCAAACAATAGTCATGAAACATCACCTTCGTTCCACTGTCGAATAATGGACACAATTAGGAGAAAAATCACTACAATAAGAAATGAGCGAAAAAGCAGTGAAAGGAGCGGAATCTTTCGCATGACGATTGTGGAAGAATTGAGGGAAATATTTCATGCTGTATGGATCGAGGTGTGATTCGGATCTAGCGTGTGCAAATATTTTCCGATCTCTCACATCGCCATACCCTCTCGCCGATCAGAGAAACCGAGAGGGCGCATTGTGAAATGAGAAATCGACAAAAATGCACCCTCGAGATTGGAGAGCACAGCAGGAGATCGAGAGATGAGGGAGGAGTGGGCAAAAGAGCGTTGAATGACAAGAGAACATGCATTACTGAGAGACAGACCATAGCTCCCTCGCAATCAGATTTCACTGCTTTATTCGAAGAAAAAACACATTTAATTCAAGGCAAGCTCATCGATCACATTATCGACATGTCAGAAATTCGTTTGAGATTAGGCCAAAAATGATCAGATTTTATCAGAATTTATCGTTTTTATGCATAGAACATGAAAGGTCGTACTCGAAGTTCAATTCAGATACTGAAGTTTCCTGTAGAATCCTCTCGAATTACTTTGTTGTAAGTACACACCAGTACGCCTATTTCCGTATACACAGGTCATGCTTCTCATAATTTCTGAATTCATAACATTTTTGTTGAAGCCGGGATCAACAGCGCAGGAAGTCCAATCCATAGATATTCCTTGGTTAGAAAGATGAGTTCCCAATTTCGTCCAAAATTTCCAAGGTAAACGAAAACGACATTTATAAAATCGCCAATTGAATTTATCTTCGTGAAGTTCAAATTTGATGCCTAACTTGACTAATGTCTTCAGAAATTCAGCTGAAAATGATAATGGATAGGTCTATTCAATTTTTTGAAACTAACCCAAACTGTGTTCTTCCAACTTACAACAGACGATTCCGAGAAACTTAATGTGGTGCTTTCTGACCATTTGCAAAATTCTTTCTCTACAAATTAAAATCTTAGCCCTGTTTAAATATACAAAACCATACTGCATGTTCTCGTCTACTTCAAATTCTTTAATCTCAAGCCTCGAAATACGGATTTCTCCCAGTTTAGATATTGTTGCGTCGAAAACGCTCAGATATTTGTCCTTCATATGATCTAACACTAACGTGTCGATTTGTGCACAAAAACTGAAGAATCTCTCAAAGAGTCCGAATCGCCTTTTCTCCTTCTTCTTTCTCTGAACAAGCGCAACAAATGCGCTAGGCGCCGACCAAACTCTGAATTTTTGGGGTGCGCAAGTCAACTCAAGGGCCTGGAATATTCGAATAAGCAAAAAAAATAATAATTTTCAACTAACGGATTGATATTCATCATGGATACTCAGCCATTTTCCAACACCAACTCTTTCCAAGTGCTCATCGGGAACGATTACGTGCATTTGTACTCGCTTGCTTCTATCCGTGTCGTGCTAAACAATCAAATGAGCAGATTGCCAAACGAGTCCTGTATTTACGCCATTTTCTTATTTTCATCCGCTGATCTGTGCTAAGAACAAGACGTGCTAGAAATTCATTAGACCGTTAGCTGTTTCATATGAAACTGCGTTTTGCACCATTTCGGTAATTTTTTGAGCAAGCTTGACTGCAAATGCTTCGGGACGACCGCTTACCCTTGCTCCGTAGTACTCGTAATTAGACTTTCAATCGTAACGAAACAACTAGTCGTTCAATAGGGAAATCACCCATCGCTCTCCTCATTCCGCGCTGTCTCTCGTGAAGAAAGCTGCTCATTTCCCTATTAAACGACTAGTTGCTTCGTTATGATTGAATGTCTACTCGTGATCCTCTACGGCCACGTTGCCACTTAGAGTTCGAAATGCGGGTAATCGTCTCTTCATTTCACGTGCTCTATCACCGGGCAGAGTGACGAGAGAGTGTGTGAAATGAAGAGACGGCGACCCGTATTTCGAACTCTATTGCCACTGTGCATATAAACTCGTTCAATCGAAATCAACGTTCGAGTTGAGATGAGATGATTAGTGACGACAGAATTCCACGAGGGAGAAATCTGATGCAAGTCGCTTTAAAAAAATGCATTTAAAATGCGAAAAAAAGCCAACCAATCGAGCGTTGATGGAGTCATCATAGCGCTGTATCATCTTGGCGATTATTATTTTGATGTCATTCGGAAGAGCGGCGAGATTGACAGAAGCTTCCATAGTTTTCATAGTTTATTTTCGATTTGACTATATTTTCGAACTTGAAAGTTATGAAAGTTGAGAAAGTTTATTGCTGCTTATCAAGCGTTCGCGCCAAGAAAGACGCTAAGATTGCACGCTCAATCGAATTCAAACACTGATTCGGAAGATGATGAAGAGAAATATGAAGACAATTTTTTATTGACTAGTTAATTCTGCAAACATCATTCATTCTTTGTATTGTATAGACATCTGCATACCATTTTTTTGCAATTTTTTTTGTTGCCAAACTCGATAAAAAAAATTTTATCGAATGCTTTCAAGAAGAAAAATGAAGAAAATAGCTACTGGCTGCGTTTACTGCTTTATCCGCTCGCCTCCTTGGACAGTTCAGTGGTGGTCGCGTCACGAGACGAATCATGCTGCAAGGAGGGCTACGTTTACTAATCGATCACACGCAATGCAATTTTTGACAGAGCGACGAATATCATATGCCTCACCACGGTGTGTGCCGGAGTGACTGCTCTGAAGCAAGCGAGGTTCGTAAATAAAGCGAGCGAACTGAGGAATCCCTGAACAGATTTCTTTTAAAAATGTTTAAAAATACATTTTTTTAAAACCTTCTTTTCTCGACCATCACTCGCCATCTTGAGATGAAATTTGGCATTGAGAGATTCACGGGAGCTCTGAATCGGTTTGAATGAAACAAATTCAAAAAAATATTAAGTAAACCTGTTCAACGATACGAGCAAATTCGGAGTGAGTGAGCAGTTGCTTGGGAAGAACCTGAACAATTATTTCCGTTTAATATTATAGTATTAGAATACCAGCAGGGGACGCGTGCCTACGGTAAACGGATTACGGTAATTGAGGGGGGGGGCCTGCCTCAGACATCTCTGCCTCTGCCTCTGCCTCAGACATACCCCTGGCACTCTCGCCAAGGTGGACAAACATACACACATACACAGGAAGGATATTCTCTTTTATATAGGAGTAATGATTGAAAAATAACCTCTCTGATCATGCTCACGATTTGCGTGTCAGCTCCGGACTTGGTTGCGAAATCGACGATAGTACGGACTCCTGTAATAATAAAGCAATTTTTACACTAAAAATAATCACTATTAGCAAGTTCCTTTTTTTTGCTGTTACCATTTTCAACCAATTCTTCCATCGTCAGCTCCGGTTTATCAGCAGAAGAACCGAAGAGACCGGCGAATATCCAACATATCTCAACAAGATTTACAATGCACACATCTCCACAAGTCGGGAGTGTGCAAACCTTCTTTTGTAGCTTCTTATCGTCATGATGAAGTAGAGGCATCAACTGAGCGATAACCTCGACCTCCTGAAATGGAATTTACGGTTGCTCAATCGATCAAAGATGTCTTTTTTTTCTCATTTTGCAATGCTCTCCTGTTTCCCGGACACGTGAGGGGATGAGAAAAATAAGTTTTTTTTCTAGCCAATCGATACCTTGAAAATGAGTTCAATGTGGTGGCGAGGTCCGTCAGCCACAATTGCGAGTACCCACGCGGCATTGAATCGAACCTGACTCCACGAGGAATCAATGCATTCAGCCTGAAATTTGGAATCACACAATTTTGTCTTGCCTAAAAATAAGTCACTATCGTCTTAGAAACTAAGAAGTAGGGAAAAGAAAGAAAGATAGAAAAAGAAAGATAGAAAAAGAAAAAAAAAGAAAGAAAAATAAAGATAGAACGAAAAGAAGTAGAGAAAACGCTTACAATCATCTTGACGAAGCCATTGCACATAATCAACGGTTCCCTCTGAGCATTCGTTCCTTTAATATATGGGGGTGTGATTACAATGGCTCTAGTACAACTAGTACAAGTTGAGCGATTTTCGTAGATTGAACTAGTTCAATTATAAGAAATCTAACGTTAAATGCAAAAGTTGAAACGGTTTTCAACTTTTGCATCGCTCAACTAGTTTTTTGACTAGAGCCATTGTATTTACGCTGACTTATATAGAGTTCGAAATACGGAAAGCCAATCGTGGTCTCTTTACTAAAGGCATTCGGTCCCAGTGAGACAACGCGAGAAGAAACGAAGAGAAGATGTTCTATTTTTTTTTTCGAAATCTTGCTTGCTCCAAAACAATATTCACCTCCGCTAATTATGTAGCCGATGAGGGAGAGTGCGATACTGAATTAAGAAATAAACTTTTCATTTTGATTCACACTTTGAACCTGCTCAGAGTTGGATTTCCCGAGCCGATCGTTCTGAATACGCTCATGATCAGATCTTTCTCGGCTAGAATTGCCTGGATATGTGCAGTACGATGGTTCTGTAAGTATTCAGCGTTGCAGCTATCAAAGTATAAACAACACAATACAAACAACGAACCGAATCAGTGAACTTGAATTTGCTTGCAAGAAGTGCCAGCGCTGACAGCGCATTCTGAAAGAACGATTTAGGGAAAATTGGCTCATACATTTTTTTTTCGACAGGAAATACATGTAAACGTAATCAATACCTCAGTCAATGTACTGTCCGTTTCGTAAGATATCATTGCTTTCACTATGAAAGGAATAAGGCCAGTCTGGAAATCGTAAGACCAGCTGAGAAATATGTGCTATGCGTCGTCTAACCATTGGGCGCTCGATATCCTGTTTCCATGTCAGAATAGCGCAAATGCACAAGGTCACATTTCCGAGTATCCTGGCCGATTGAACGGGATCAGAGCGCATCTGAGATGTAGGGTAGTGGAGCTCGAGTAATGATGCCACCATCTCTTCAATTCACACACACTCTCTCTCTCTCGTGCGGGCGAGAGAGTGTTCAAAATGAAGAGACGTTGGTATCATTTCTCGGGGATTGTGAATTTCATTTACCAGAGTCTCAATTGCTTCGATCATATCAGTAGCACGAACAGCCTTGTTGCAAATGGAGCAATGCCCAGCGACATCGCCCAACGCTGATAAACAGTTGAGACGAATCCTCAATATGTAAACTGTTTAATTATTTTTAATTTGGACAAAATTACGTTTCCTGAGGGTCGCGCACAAAATCCACGAGAACGCCCAATGCACCCTGCAAGAGCGTACTGCAGGTTATTGTGTGTTATTGCTGTTGTTGTGTGTTGTTGTTGTTTGTTAGGTTATTTGGTCATGTACAACGCTCCTAAAATTTGTGTTCTCTGGCATTTGAGGAAACAAGTTGTCCCGTCTAGAGATCCCCTGATTACAATAGTAATGACGAGGGGGCTTAAAATACGATTGTACCTTATTATCGGCGATAGCGTGGGCGAGTTTGGGGGTTGCTGCCAGCTTGGCGATGATATACGAGGCACGGACGCTGCAATGTGTCAACATGTCTATCATAGTGAATTAAGCAGAGAGGCGAGAGGAGGCGCTACTATGCCTCATCGCCTTTCCGTTGCCTTCTTTGTACCGTAGTTCGGACGCGGGATCGCTCAGCACTCGAAGAAAGACGTCAATCTGTCATGCAATGCGTTCTATAAATAAGTACAGTAATCCCTAACCAGATTGGGGTCAAAGTCCTCAGGCGCATCTTTGTATTCATCCGGGTACGGAAAGTAATCGTTGTAGAAATTGATTGCAGCAACCTGCAAAGGTACGGTAGAAACGATTCCGATTAGCTACTACATTCACATATGCACTATACCAGAAAATTGAGACATAGTAGCCAGAAAATTGAGAAATCGAGATAGCTTCACACCGAATACCTCATCAATTCCAGCCGAGTCTCCCATCGCGAATTGAATGATAAAATTGCCTTGTTGGTTGGGCGTCGACATTTTGAAGAATGTCGACCGAGTGAGACGAGGGGAAAGAGGGAGAATGAGGAATGAACTCGTGTCGAAAACAAGGAATGGAATGCAAATTGGGCATTATCTAAATAATTTCAATTTAATTTTGATTAAACGATACGCTTTATGCAAAACGATTTGTGGTCAGAGAAATTATAACTTAGAGTTCGAGAAACAACACGACCCGATACCACGGGGCCCCGTGAATGAAGAATGGGAGGGAGAGAAATCCGAAACCGGCTCGGCAAAATCGTCAAAGACCCGATACCTGAGAGTCGACAGTATGCGCGAAATCGATCGTTATCACTTCTCAAAAAAACAGTGCACACGCCAACGTGGTTAATCACGTCACTCTACCCGATACGTGGGTAGTTTTCATGTTTCTGATCTCGGCTTCGACAGTCCTGAACTATTAGAAGAACAAAAAGGACGAAAAGTTACGCGTTAGTAACCGACTCAGTACTTTACTTCACTTTACTTTACTTTTAGTGCAACAATCCCGCAGGAAACTTGAAGGAAAAAGAAAAAGAAAAAAAGATAATATTCAAAGACCAGTCTTTACGATCGCAGATCAATAGGAAATTAATTTTCAGTCGATCCGTTGGACATTATTCTAATGATTGCTGAGTATCGAAAGGCTGTTTAAGACGCCGTGAAGAAGACCTTTTCACCATTAGTAATTGCATTTGGAGTACGGGTGGAGACTTATCTAGCGCTATGAACGACCTCACAGTCGAAGCCGTCAAGGAAGGAGACGAATAGAAAATTTTAATTAGAAATTTTTTATTGACTAGTTAATTCTGCAAACATCACTCATTCTTTGTATTGTATTGACATCTGCATACCATTTTTGCAATTATTTTTTGTTGCTAAACTCGATAAGAAATTTTTATCGAATGCTTTCAAGCAAGAATGATGATGAAGAAAATAGCTACTGGCTGCGTTTACTGCTTTATGCGCTCGCCTCCTTGGACAGTTCAGTGGTGGTCAAGCTGCAAGGAGGGCGACGTTTACTAATCGTTCACACGCAATGCATTATTTGACAGAGCGACGAATATCATATGCCTCACCACGCTGTGTGCCAGAGTGACTGCTCTGAAGCAGGCGAATTTCGTAAATAAAGCGAGCGAACTGAGGAATCCCTAAACAGATTTCTTTAAAAAAAATTAAAAATACATATAATTTTTTTTAAACTATCACTCGCCATCTTGAGATGAAATTTGGCATTGCGAGATTCACGGGAGCTCTGAATCGGTTTGAATGAAACAAATTCCAAAAAATAATAAGTAAACCTGTTCAACGATACGAGCAAATTCGGCGTGAGTGAGTAGTTGCTTGGGAAGAACCTGAACAATTATTTCCGTTTAATATTATAGTACTAGAATACCAGCAGGGGACGCGCGCCTACGGTAAACGGATTACGGTAATTGAGGGGGGTGGGCGCCCGACTTGTTTATACTTGTTTCCTCTGCATCTCTGCCTCAGGCATACCCCCTGGCACTCTCGCCAAGGTGGACAAACATACGCACGTATCGTGAGAATATTTTCCATTCCACACGTAGTTGACCTTTGACGAACTGAGTGGAGGGATGAGGAAGGAAGAGGCCGGGAGGAGGCTAGTGATCTACCTGCTCTCCTCCGCCCTACCTCTTCCCTTCCTCTCTCTTTCATACAATCAATACGCTAAACAGCACATTGAGTTTGCTGAGCATTTGAAACGCACGATACACAGGGCGGATATTATCCTTTATATAGGAGTAATGATTGAAAAATAACCTCTCTGATCATGTTAACGATTTGCGTGTCAGCTCCGGACTTGGTTGCAAAATCGACGATAGTACGGACTCCTGTAATAATAAAGCAATTTTTACACTAAAAATAATCACTATTTGCTTAGTTCTTTTTTTGGTTACCATTTTCGACAAACTCTTCCATCGTCAGCTCCGGTTTATCAGCAGAAGAACCGAAGAGACCGGCGAATATCCAACATATCTCAACAAGTTTTTACAATGCACACATCTCCATAAATCGGGAATGTGCAAACCTGCTCTTGCATTTTCTTATCGTCATGATGAAATAGAGGCATCAACTGAACGATAACCTCAACTTCCTGAAAAGGAATTTACGGTTGCTCAATCGATCAAAGATGTCTTTTTTTTTCTCATTTTGCAATGCTCACCTGTTTCCCTCAACATAACGTGTTTTTTTCTAGTCGATCGATACCTTGAGAATGAGTTCGATGTGGTGACGAGGTCCGTCAGCCATAATTGCGAGTACCGACGCGGCTTGGATTTGAACGCTGCGCCACGTGGAGTCGACGCATTTACCCTGTAGTTCAGAATTGCATACAATATTCGTGCCGTTTACCCTCAAAGTTATTCACTAATGTCTTAAGAAATGAAGAAAAAAAATTCCCACAATAATCTTGACGAAGCCATTGCGCATGATCAGCGGTTCCCTCTGCGCGTTTGTTCCTCAAAGAATGTAGAGTTACTAATTATTTAAATTTTGTGACGTCATTTTTGAGATTCTTTTGTTTATAACAAGCGCGGGAGACTATAGAATTTGCTAATTTTCTCAGCAAAGTTTGTTAACATGATGTACTAAACACCTGTGAAATCAGAATCCGCGGCCTTTTCCTCCCCTTTGCACAAATTAGCATACCACGAGCGCACAAATGTAAAAATGGATAGTGGTCCCTAGTTTGAAAGACGGAAACTTATTCGTCATCTCTTCATTGGACACATTCTCGCAAGGGCACTTTTTTACTTTGATGCCCAAAGGTAAATTCAATTTACTTTCTCGCTCATTCGATCGCTCGCTTTCTCAATTCGCACTATAACAACAAGTTAGAGCGTGGCCTTTGGGCAGTAAAGTAAAGAAGTGCCCTCTCAAAGCTACCTCCTTGAACTATACGTGCGATGAGTTGGAGAGCGTATCTGGAATGAGAAATCAACCTTTCATTTTGATTCATATGCTTTAAAACCTGCTCAGAGTTGGATTTCCCGAGCCGATCACTTTGAATACGATCTCTATCAGAACTTTCTCAGCAAGGATTGCTTCGATGTTGGAGGTTCGGAGGTCCTGTAATCAGCATTTCCAGCGGTGCACCCAATATAAACATCGAACCGAATCCGTGAAAGTGTCTTTATTTGCAAAAACAGCCAGAGCTAACAGTGAACTCTGAGAGAACGATTAAGAGATATGTTACGCGCAGAATCTTTTTGCACATCCAATACCTCAATCAATTCGCTTTCCGTCTCGTAATACTTCATTGCATTCACAATGAGAGGAATGAGACCAGTCTGGATATGGTAAGATCAGATGTCAAACGTCATCGTCGACTTTTCTAACCACTTGAAACACGTTTGCATCATTAACTTTCAGAATTGCAGAATTGCACAAGGCCGCATTTGTGAGTACATTGAATGGTTGAACGGGCGCAGAGCGCATCTGGCAACACAATTTTTGAGAATGTTACAAATATTTTTTTATCATTCATTTACCAGTGCCTCAATCGCGTCCATCACGTTAGTCGCACGAACAGCCTTGTTGCAAACGGAGCAATGCCTAGCCATATCGACCAGCCCAGATAGACAGTTAAGGCGGATCCTCGAAAATTTAAATTGCATTTTTTTTATATTTGGACAAATTACGTTTTGTGAGGATCAAGCACATAATCCGCGAGGACGGTGCAAGCGCCCTGAAAAACCGTTTGACAGTTATTGTTACTTTTGCAAGGCATAGGCTATCGCATTTTCAGACCGTAGTACTACTGCCTATCGTCAATTTTTAGTCGATATTTACTCGTTTCCGAAAATATTTCGAGCACATATATTTTCCCGCTTACACGATCAGCGAAAGCATGCGCGATTGCAGCGCAATGCATCAGCTTGGCTATGATATACGTGACATCGACGCTAAAATGACAACGATCAACAGGGTTTGTAAATCACTCTAGACAGTGATGAATCGTTGGGGGGAGGGGGAATCTCAGCATCACCGCCCCTTCCAACTTCCTCTCGCCTAGTAGGGTTGGCTAAACGGTACTCTAAACGTGGCACGTTTAGCTCCCTCTCCCCTACCTCTTCCCTAGTTGGGAGCGAGAGAGCATGCGGAATGAAGAGAGTGCTTCCGATCTCAGGGGCATAGAGCGTAGGGGGAGCTAAACGTGCCACGTTTAGAGTACCGTTTAGCCAGCCGCCTAATCGTACCGTTGTTCGGACGCGGGATCGTTCAGCACTCGAAGAAATACGTCAATCTAGAATGATATCGTGCGTTTCAAATGCTCAGCAAACCCAATGTGCTGGTTAGTGCATTGATTTCCTGGGAGAGAGAGGAAGGGAAGAGGTAGGGGAGAGGAGAGCAGGTAGATCACTAGCCTCCTCCCGGCCTCTTCCTCCCTCCTCCCTCCACTCAGTTCGTCTAATGTCAGCAGCAACATGGAAAATAATTTTGCGATGCGCTTTTTTAAAAAATAAGTACAGTAATACCTAACCAGATTGGGGTCAAAGTCCTCGGGTGGAGCTTTGTATTCATTCGCGTAGCCCGAGAAGTATTCGCCGTAGAAATTGATTGTAGCAACCTGCAAAGATACGGTAGAAACGATTCCGATTAGCTACTACATCCACATATGCACTATACCAGAAAATTGAGACATAGTAGCCAGAAAATTGAGACATAATAGCTTCACATCGAATACCTCATCAATTCCAGCCGAGTCTCCCATCGCGAATTGAATGATAAAATTGCCTTGTTGGTTGGGCGTCAACATTTTGAAGAAGGTCGACCGAGTGAGACGAGGGAAAAGAGGGAGAATGAGGATTGAACGCGAGTCGAAAACAAGGAATGGAATGCAAATTGCGCATAGTATAATTAATTTTAATTTAATTTTGATTTACAATACGCTTTATGCAAAACGGTTTATGGTCTGGAAAATTGTAAATCGACGTTGATTACCGGGTTGTGCTGCATGCTATTCTGATAAATTGTGACGTTACTTGCTTCATGTTCAACCACATCCTGGTTTGGCTGGACGCTGTTAACGCTGTTTTGAGTTTACCAAAATTAGAGAGTGTATGAGTAAGACTTGTTATTATCTGAATGCTCTACTCTGTCTTGCTCCCAAGGGAGAAGTATGCTTGAGGCGCATTTTTCCCCCCACTGAGATTCAGTGACGGTTCGATAAATGGAGTTCGTCACGGAAATAGTTCTAAACGTTCCATTTCGTAAGTATATATTTTTTAAACTGATTTCACTGATTTTCCTAATTCCCAGTACTGGGAACAATTTCCAACATGGTCGCGCTGTATCTTGTCTGCGCAAAATCGCGCAAGGACCTAGCCCAGTACAAGAAATTGCTCGTAATTTTTCTCGTGTCTGATCTATTTTACACACTACTGCAGGACTTATTGAAACCAGTGAGCCTCTTTCAATCATTTCGGACAATTCGACCAAATATTTAGACAATTGTCGTTACGGGAGAACTCTTTTTGATATTCTCGTCTGGGTCAATTCACAGCAAAGTTTTGCTGTCGACTTATTGTGGATGCGTGTCGATGAGCTTTGTTATTATCTCATTCAACTTCGTATTTCGAGCCTTGGCTATCCGCAAGTATGTTTTTATTTTATTTTTTGCACTTTTACCCAGTCAGCTGTATACGATAAAACGAAACGGATGAGCTATGATAATTTCCTTCTCAGAAAAAGGCATGTCCTCTCGCGCCTTGACTGGAGAAAGCTACTGATTATCTGTCTTTGTTTCCTTGTCGAAGCTGTGATCTGGGGTGCGCTGACGCATACTCAGTTTAAGTACGAGCAGAGGTCGGTTGAGCACTTATTATGTGTTCATGATGACCGATTTTTAGTTACGAAAAATCCGCGAGGGAATACTTTACCTCAATCAAACGTGATTTCCCAAAAGATCCCGTGAACGAACTCATTATTTTCGGCGGAAATGTGGGTTTGAGCGTACCATTGTCTTTTGAAAAAAATTGTCAGAAAGAAGGAGGCATCTCGAATGGCATAATATTAACGATTATATTTGTGGAGTCAGTCGTGAGCATATCGGTTGGAGCGATTATCTATTCATCAGTGTTGTAAGTTTTGTTTTAAAATCGCAACAATCGCAACAGAAAATATTTCGGTTTAAAATATCTTAATTGAAGCATAATCAAGCGGCTTTCATCCGATGCCGTAAGCAATACGTGGAGAGCTTTTCATAAACAACTGTTTGTGTCTTTGCTGGTGCAGGTGAGTTTATTGTTGGCTTTGCAATTAGGGACCACCATCCATTTTTATATATGTGCACGAGCGCCATGTACATTCGTGCGAAGGGCAGTCTTCCCTTCACAAAAAATGATTCCATACATCAGTTTAATAAACTGAAATAGTTCAAGGGTCATGATTCTATGATTTGCATAATCGATGATGGTCCCTACTTTGTAATAAAAATAATAAATAATTGTTCAGCTACTCATTCCCTGCGTTCTTCTGTACATTCCTTGCGGAATATTTGTGATTGTTCCCTTCTTCGGACTATCGTCATCTTACACAACTCCAACGTGGTTGTTGACTACAATGTTTGCTGTTTATCCGATTGGTTAGTTCACCTTGTTCAAACACTATCCTTTTCATTCAATGTCCGATCAGTAAGCTAACAAAATCAATCAAATGAATATTGCAGTTGACCCGCTGGCGATTATCTTTCTCATTGGAGACTATCGATCGGCATTGATCGAAATTGGAAGAAAGTTTAAGTTATTCCTACCCAAGAGGAGAAATGGAGTGGGAACAAGTGTGAATGATGCGTTCACTGCATAAAGATTTTTTTCATAAATGCATTTTATTGAATTGATGTACAATTAAATTATTAACATTTGAGCTTAAAATAATTTTACATGAAGAAAAACGACAACAAAAACGCTATCAAAAATTCCTTGAATGCTCGATGAAGAACCTCTCCAAGGGAGTGGTTGTGTGTGTATTAGAATCTCTAACAAGGAAGCACTGACCATTTTCTCGAAAATTTCCGCATGAATGGAAAATGCTGTCATTATTTTCGTGACGAAATAATGGTGGAAAACTCATTATTTCGCTGTTTATACGATGTTTATCACAGATTTTGTAACGGACGTTGTTGCTGATCCAAAATTTTGTGAGTTTGAACCATGTAATGATTCAAAATTGAAGCAGTTTCAGTTCTCGGAGTTTTTTCTAATTTTACTGCTCTTTATCTGGTATGCACAAAATCGAGAAAGGAGCTAAGCGAATACAGCAAATTGCTAATATTATTTTTAATCACTGATCTGATTTTCACTACAGTTCAAGAGCTACTCAGACCGGTATTTGGAAATTATTATTTATTGAAAAAAATACGATTCAGATAGCTGTTGTAGATGGAAACCTCCTCATTTATCGTTCGGGCCAAAAACAGAGTCAACTTTGGCTCTCTCTTTATTGCGGGCTCATGGCGATATCATTTACTGTTTTCGCGTTTCATTTTATGTATAGGGCCTATTCAATAAGAAGGTAGCATTCCTAAATAATTAAAAATACTTATTTAAAATATTTTATTGCAGTGAAAGTTTGACACAAATTAAACTCAACTGTCGAAAGCTAACCATGATTATAACCATTTTCATTTGCGAATTTCTATCTTTAGCTCTTGTGTGTTACGTTTTCCTGGCCTACGAACCTAGGTGCACAATTCCCTATGCATTTGCTGTCTCATATTTTCAGTTACTACCCAAAACTTTTTTCATACTTTGCAACACAAAACCGCAAACTTCCAGCCAACATCGAACATTCTTTCCTGATTCTTGTCTCTTATGTACCCACTTCTTACAAGTAATTGCTAATTGAGCCTTTCAGGATGAAAATGGGCGCTTGAGATGGGATAATTTGATTGGAATTATTTTATTGTTCAGCATAATTGCAATTGCTGCGATCTTCAGTCCAGTGACGAATTTTATTTACTCGAAAAGTTAAAGTAGCATATTTATTTATTTTTTCAGCATAACAAAGACTCTTATGTACGTAAATACAATGAGCGCTTATTCGAGAAAAATGCACATTCAACTATTCACAGCGCTCCTTGTGCAGGTAGTTTTTTTATATTTTTTAAATTTTTTTAGTTTATTAATTAGTTTTTTTAAAGTATTATTATAAATACTCTCACAGGTGTCCATTCCCTGCGTGCTCCTCTATATACCCTGTTCAGTCTACTTTATCTCTCCCTTTCTGCTCCCGGACACCGTACACACACCGCCGTGGCTCATTACCACGATGTACTCGTGGTATCCAATTAGTGATTTTTTTTTTGGTAGGAGAATTTTGTTTACATATTTTAGTTGAAAGATTTAAAAGAAAGGCAGCTAATAATTGAACAAATTGAATATTTTTGCAATGTTCAGCAGCAAAAAAAAATAAAATAAAAAAAAATATTTTATTTTTATTCTATGTTTTTTTTTAAATGTTTTTAACGGTTTTCTTTTAGTCGACCCGCTCGTCACTATCTTTATGATTGCCGACTACCGACGAGCATTCTTTCGTTGGATCGGAATGATTCCGTCGCAAACGGTTTGATTGGTTGTAAAAGTCTAATTATCCCGGAGTAAAAGCATTTTGAAGGATGCAACGACAGCGGAGACTTCGTGCTAGTCAATGGTAAATGTCGGCCTAATTTTCGAAAAAACGTACAATTTGATTTTGGGAAGATTTCACGTCATTTAGATTGTTGTCCCTTCTACTCACACCTCATAGTTGATTTACGTCCTCGAGTCTACTCAACTACAAAGAGTTCTACAACATCGAGACAAACATTGTTTTTTATGGCATTTCCAATGTCTCCCTGATTTAAGCTTCTCATCATTTCCTCATCACATCGAATGATATTTTGCATTCGGTAGACCAATGATGAATACACGTCTAGTGAAGGCAGAAACTTGCTTGTTTTGAGAAGTTGCCACCCACAAGGGAGCACGAAATACAATTGGTGCAATGTATGCGCACGTTTTTCTGGCTACAACGTCTGCTCATTTACGCAGTTTTGGAATACGGTAGTGATTCTGATGCTTTTCTGAGATTCGTTTTATGGTAAATTACCACTGTCCCCAGATATAATTTTTCCACCTGCTTATTTGCGAACGCACTACGCATATCTTAGAAATAGGTCGCGTACTTCACTTTCTCTGTTCTTCCCCTTCCTTCGCGTTTTTTTTTGCCGTTTCTGGTATAAACAATACTTACCATGCTTTCTGCAAGCAGTTGCAAATTTTCTTTTTGCACATACCTTGTAGTTATCCTGACATCATTCAGCATCTTCAAAGAATCATCAATATGACGGAAGTCATCGAAATTGTCGATTCCACTGTAGCCTACACCTGCCTAGCCGTCGCAATTCCGCTCATTCCCTTCTACATTCGAGTTATCACTGCGCTTCCAAGGACAAAAAGCACAGCAAAGGCTGTGTACATGATCTATCAGGTTCGTAATGGCGACTACATAATCGATATGATGCAAGTTGGTTTATAATAGCAAAAGTGTGAATATTTTTTAAGGTCGGTGGCGTGATCGACATTTTCTGTTTATTCAATACCATCCTTCAAATACTTGCGCAGAAAGGACTTCTTCCTCAATCACTGCTGCTTGAGGGAACAGCTCGCGTACGTTTTCTTTTTCTTTTTTGTTTTTTTTTTTAAATTTTTTTAAATAATTTTAATTTTTGTATATCAGAGTTTTCAGACGATCATGGCTCTCATCTACTCAACTCGCATCGGTCAACTCTGCACCGTCTTTCTTATCTCTCTCAATAGAGTGATCGCCGTTAGAGCACCGACTCAGTATCATCGAGTTGGTATACTTAGTATTTAGGTTTATTATGTATTTAGGTTTATTTAGTATATTTAGTAATAATATTTACCCATTTTTACAGTTTCCTAGAAGAGAAGGTTTCAATTATCTGTTCTGATAATCACGGATGTGACTCTAGGGAAATTACGGAAAATGATTCAGTTCACTGAATTACTATCGTAAAATAATTAACCGTTCCGCGTATACCGATTCCTATCGTTCATTTCACATTTTGACTAGAGGGCCTCAGGCTCTAACTTTTGATCCTAATCGTTTCCTAGAGGCACTAGTAGCAAATACTGAGAAAATGGGAATTTTAGCATTAATAAATAAGGAGCAAGCGAATAAAACGTTCCGTATTATGCCCTAAACACCGTAGCGTCTTCGCTGAGCATTTGCATGTTACGATAACAATCTCTATTTGGCAGGTTTTCGGAAGCCCCTACACAGTTCCTTGCTTGGCCACCATTCAATTTACTCCTTCCGTATTCTATTTCGCCTATTTCGCCGTAACTTCCGACTCAACTTGGGCTCCATTTGGAAATGGTGGGCATTCTCTCACGGTGAGTTTTTTCATTGCGTTGTCTTCTTTGCTCCATTTTCATTGCGTTGGTTTTCACCAGTCATGTGATGCTTCCAAATTAGAACTTGTGTTTGATCTTTGTCGATAAACTTGCACACTTTTGTGATAATTCGGCATGCTACTCTAGGAGGCGTATTATATCTGCTTAGACCTCCTTCCACATCACTCGGCCGCTGGACATCAGTTGCATCATCATCCAGCTGTTTTTCACTGTTGCCAACACAGTTTTCTACTGCATCATTATCGCATCGTTGAAGAAGAACACAAAGGTTTTACAGACGGTGAGAAATGCGAAAAAAAAAGAAAATTAAAAAAAAAGAAAATTTTTTTTGATCTTGTCGCACTTGTTGCAGCACAACACAACTAAATGGTAGTTACAGTTGGGAGGATTCCAGAATTTTAATCCTCAAAGCGACTTCAAATAATTGCCTGATGTTTCCAGAAAGAGATGCGATTAGAGCCCGATACGCGTAAATCGAAACTGGAACGAAACTTCAGCAAGATGGCTGTGATTGTGTGCAGTTTTGACGTGAGTTCCTCAGTTTTTACTCTTCTTGTAAAAATACGTTATAGCTCTTAATTTATTGGTCTGCGTTTTGCGCGTAGTGTTTTTGGCATTCGGTAAACGGCTTAATTTGTAGTTCCTCTACCTCGCCTACATGGTGCTGTTAGCTGTTTGCGACGTGCCGGTGCGTGATGACAATCATATACCTCTACAAGAGATTATTCCTGCCAGAGTGAACTGATGAACGCTCCAAGAATACATGGCAGCAGAAGCGAGAAATCAATCATTGATGATGCAAAATAGCGAACAATAATATTGCCTTCAGAAAGCCATCAAGCTAGCGCTGTTCAACCTCCTCTCTATCATTGTCGGCTCCGCTGCTCCCTGTCTCCTATTCGCCTTCTCCTCCGCTGTTCGGTCTAATCTGGTCTCCTCTTGGAGGTATTTTATTTATTCACTGAAGATATGATATTAGTTACGTTTTTGTAGAAGAAGCACTGTGAAGACATCAACTACCATGGGCGATTCGAGAGGTAGCAAGAAATACTGATTGTTGATTAATTCATTTTGCAAAAATGTCAATTTATTGTATCTTTTTTGCTTGTTACAGCTACAATTTTGCACAGATGGCTGTATGCCTCAAAGAACTATAATAAATGGCAATCGAAGTTCAATTTGCACCCGACAATGATCTCTGCGTACTTGAGTAAACGGCAATTAGGATGGAAGTCAGAAAGCGCTAAGAACTTATCGTTAGCAGAACACTCGCCGTACCTGGCCTTACCTGTGTATACCACCAGGCATGGTTGTCTCAAGACAACTGAAAAATCGCCTTGATTGTGGAAGCAAATTTACCTTTACTTTACCTTTTTAGCAGAACAGTACTAACCTACTAGTTTCGTACTTCCTTGTGAGTCATTGGTGATCATGCGAACAAAGGGCGTTCTTGTGTGTGGACAAAGGGCGTTCTTTGAAGATCGCCCGGAACTTTTGAGCTACTATTTTCTCAGTGCTCTTCAAACTGTTCTCCTTCAGAGGCTCGAAATGCGAAATTGCGTTCACAATGGAGAGACGGCGAGCTATTCTTCTCCAGACACTCGGATTGTTTGCGGACGCTCCTTGTCTGGTAGCGAGATGAATGAGAACAAGGCAGGTGAGAGTAAATTCTCCTCGATTTCCGTGTTCTCTCGCCAAACAAGTGCCGAATGGTGTGAGAATGAGGGAGCATCGCGCCTTTCCTGACTCTCTCATACATCTCTATACTCTTTCGTATCTCTGACTGGCGAGAAATAGGGCGAAATTGAGAGTCCAGAATAATGTCTGCAGGCAATGGTCAACGAGCAAACAGGAAGATAAAAGAGCGGAGGCTCTCGATTTCAGATGCTCTCTAAACGGTTAGGCAGGAAAAGAACGATAAAAAGAGGAACAACGGAAGAAGGAGATGGGATTCAAGTAGTTGTGCAAGAGGCACTGAACACTGGGCACTACTTCGATTTTGGCCAATAATCCCTCACTACCTTACTAACTTTCTTCCCTCAATGTTTTGTTTAATTTTTTTTACAATAATCGAATATTCTTGGCAGAACAACACAGTGCCATGATCGGGTTTTTCGTTGCCTTCCTTGCCGCTCTCCTTCCTTCATGCATACTCGCCCTGGACCCAGAAGTTGACATGAATGCTGTGAGCTTTTGTTATCGCACATTGACGCTGTATTTGTTGAGAAATATCTACTATCACGGTATTCAGGAACAAATAATCAAATATTGGAAGTATCCATTCGAAGAGTACATTACACAGACTGAGGACGGTTATGTATTAACACTTTTTCGAATCAAGCATGGACGAGAACCAGGTATTTTTTTACAGTTTTCCATCTAAATAGTCTCCATCTTATTTAACCGTGGGTCTAAAGAAGGTATTTGACATTTCAAGATGTAGTTTCAAATTGTCATTGTTTTTTTTGTCATTGAAGTAGTGATTTCCCGAAGAACGCAAGTGTTGATTATCGTGATTACTTAACTCTTTTAAACTTTTAAACCCTATCAGACGGTTCGCCTCCCGGCCCTCCATTCCTGCTCGCTCACGGACTGGGCGCCTCGGCCGAGCACTGGTTGATGAACCCGCCGGAGAGCAGTCCAGGTTGGCCAGGGAATTTGGGTCTTCAAAAAACCAAAAATTCAAAAAAATATAAATATGATTTTGGAGAGTGTCTAGGAAGGACTCTAATGTGCCGTATACTCTCAATC
The DNA here is from genome assembly GCA_911812115.1 of Pristionchus exspectatus. NCBI lineage: Eukaryota > Metazoa > Nematoda > Chromadorea > Rhabditida > Neodiplogasteridae > Pristionchus > Pristionchus exspectatus. The sequence continues at coordinate 21,594,854 of OU461587.1, forward strand.
GCCTCACTAAGAGTGCGTCTCTCCAGTACGTCGCCCCTTCTCGATAGTGTCTGAGAATTAGCACCTTCGAATTTCTTAGCATCTAAATGTTCATATTTACAGCTTTCATCCTCGCCGATACCGGCTTTGATGTGTGGTTGATCAACTTTCGTGGAGCTAAGAATTCGAAGAAGCATGTCAAGTTCAAACCGGATAGCAGTGCTTTCTGGAACTTTTGGTGAGTCGATATATAATATTTCTTTTTAAAAAATCTAACCATCATTCATAACGTATTCTTTTTTCCATATTTTTCGTTTATTATTATTCCACTTTAAAAAATTCAGTTGGGACCAAATGGCGGAGCATGACCTCCCTGCAGCAATCGATACCGTTCGAAGGGTGACCGGAACCAAAAAGGTTTATTACGTCGGCCACTCGCAGGTACTTCTTCAATCGAAATATCAATCAAACCGAATTCAGGGAACCACAGTACTGTTCGGAAAGCTGGCGAGGGATCCGGAATTCGCGTCGAAGGTACCGCGTTTCAGAAACATACTACTGACATTCTTTGAAAATATGATATGGTTAAAGATCGCTCGTTTCTTCGCTCTTGCCCCCATCATCACAGCCAGGCACATGCGCGGACCGATGACGGCACTATACTTCATCCATTCGATCCTTCAGGTCAGCCATTTTTGTTTAGTTATCAGGCTGGTGCAAAAGTTTCTTTCTTTTTTGGACAGAGAAGTTTTGCCCATAATTCTCTTCGCAATAATCCAAACGGGTCATGCTTTTTTGCTATCGATAAGTGCTTGGATACTCTATACAGCGCCCGTCAGCACAATTCAGTCAGCTCATTATAACGGATACAGTAGACGATCAAAGTCAATGTTATCGAAAAATACGCCTGTATTTCAACGCATTGGAATTTCCTGGATGGACGAATTATGACCAAATAAAAAACAGCGCTGAAGACTATCATACTAATGTGAAATTTATAAGTAGTTGAAATGGTCTGACATGTTTTCCCTATTTTAGGCCAGCCCCAAATCCATAATTGATAATGTGTGAAAAAAAGGAAATTGTTTTTGACAAGACTGTACTGGTCACGGCTCAGCTACCGATATTCAAAGTGCATAAAATTAAAGTACCTTCCATGCCAAGCATTGACTTTTATTTAGGATTGGATTCTACTTTTCTTTCATGAGCTGAATTTTTTGAAATGGTGACCTCCAAATCCGGTGATCGAAAACAGTCATTTTTCGAATACTCTGTCTCACACATAGATTGAGACCCGGCTATTTTGTGTTTATATGAACAATAAACCCTTCCCCTATCACTACCTGAAAGGGAATAATCCAAAGTTGATCGGCATGGATAGGATAGATGGTGAACTGGGACCATCCAGAGTGCAGAATTTATTGAAAATTTCACTCTTTGCTCTTTAAAATTTTTTATCTCTCCTTCAATGTAAATCCGATCCATTTCCACTATACGACTGTGACCCTACCCCCAAAAAATACTATAGAAGAATTCGGCTCAAGTGAAGATAGATCGAAGTTATTTGAGTTTCGAAAAAGAAAGAAACTTATGCACCAACCTAATATATTTTTCAAAAGAATTCTTCGAACATCCCAGTTCAAAGAATCGGTATATTTTATCTTTTCTGTGAAACATAACTGAAAAATGTAATCGCAGAACTCGAACGACCACTTTGGCGCGATGGAAATGGTGCTGCCGACGCAGTATCTTGCCGGGATTCTGTCGAGATGGTAAGAATTGCTAATTTCCCGATTTCCTAAACCAAGAAGGACCGTACTGCTGCGAAAATGCCTGCAAATAGCCGCTTCATGATGTCAGGGTGTGCCCTTACGCTCGATTCGGTCTCGCGTGCGAGTCATTCATCTCGGCGCAGGGAGGCCACAGCGGGATTGGCGTGTTTAATCAGGTTATAATTAGTAAAACAATTATTTAAATAATATAAAATGATCGAATTCAACAGAGCCGCACGCCCGTTTACTTCTCGCATTACCCGGGCTCGAGCTCGCTCAGGAACTTTGCGCACTGGGGACAGATGGTGTGGAGGTGATCTTTGATCTTCGATTTTTTATCATGATCTTTGATCTTTGATCTCTGAACTTTCTCTTAATTGCAGGGACAACACGAGCCTGTACGACCATGGAAGCACGCAGAAGAATCAGATTCATTACAATCAGGTTTGATTTCCTAAATTCGTTCACTTCTATATTCGGAAAATGTATAATCGTTTCTTCATTTTACGTGCTCGCTCACCGGTTAGAGAAGCGAGAGAGTGTTTGAAATGAAAAGATGATGACCCGTATTTCGAACTCCACTTCTCCATGATCGCCAGAAAAGATGTCTTGCCCCCGTACACGATGATAGTTTTTTTCAGTCTGCACCTCCCGCCTACGATTTCACCGCCATTCGCAACGTGTCCATACATCTCTTTTATTCTTCGAATGACAATGTCGCAACCGCTGATGACGTGGAGAAGGAGATGGTCGGGAAGCAGTTGAGCAAGGATGTGGTGAAGGTAAACGATGGTTTTCAAGAAAAAAAGGAGATGTTTCGCATACCACAATTGGATTGACGAAACGCCGTTTACTTGAGGAAAAAACTACGCCTGGAAACATGTTAGAGCGACAGACTATAGTTCTATTTTTTCTTTAATATTTGTGCGTAGACAATGACGATACTAATTGAAATTATTCTCAGGAAGCGATCAACGTGCCCGGCTACTCGCACAATGATTTCATCGCGGGAATGACGCTGAAGACGGTGATTATGGACCGAATCATTGAGGCGATCAGGTTAGTTAAAAACTTAATAAATTTTCCTTATATTGGATTGACGAAAGAATTACAGAAAAGAAGATTGTTCTTCGGAAGGATACAAAACGAAGAAGAAGAAAAGGGAATGAATCTTTCGAGTTTATGTGAATAAATTTGACCAATTGACTTGGAATGAACGCAGACAGATACAATTTTTTGATCATGTTCTTTATCATATTTTTCTTAAAGAATAAGTGAACTAAGGATAGCAAATGGAGGGACCCGAGCTCCCGACACAGAGATAGCAGCACGTCAATCGGTCGACAGCAAGCGGGCCGGTAGGGCTCGGAATCGTCCACGCAGTTCCCGCTGAATTATTTAATTAATTATACTAATTATAAACGTTTAGTTATTTATTTAATTGCACGTTATAGAGTTCGAATCACGGATCACTGTCTTTTCATTTCTCCTACTCTCTCACCGGTCAGAATTCCGAGAGAGCCGAGCGGAAGGTGGAGACAGTAATAATTTGAAACGTTTTAATTGCTCATTACTGATTATTTATAAAAAATTCTGATTTATCTGAAAGAGCTATTAGTGCCCTACTATCACAAAAAAAGCTAGGGCCGGAGAGTAGCAATAATATGCGGAATAATTGTTTTTTTTTGAAAATTTTCATTATATTATTATTATTATTATTGTTATCATTATTATTACCTGCGTTGCACGTGGCATCCAGAAGCGCCATCCCATCGCCGGCGCCATCGGACGCGTCGGGAATGTCGCCTCCCCAGGCGCCAGATTGCCATTTCTAGGAAGAATGGTGTCGCATGAGATCCAGGTTAGACCAACGGAAAGGGGAACTTCTTCGGTTTTTGGCCCAGGCGGCAACCGCTCGGAATATGAAGGGAGTGGAGAATGAGAATGGTAGGGAGGGAATACTCTGCGAGAAAAGGCTGGGCCAAAAATCGAAGAAGTGCCCGGAAAGGCATAAAGGGGCTCAAATAGGAGCATATATAACTAATTCGTCTAAAAAATCAAGATACTAACTATATAAAAACGCGGAAAACGAACCCTGATGAATATGCACTGGAGGGGCGGTGGGGGCATCGAGGGAGACGAGCACACCAATGAGCGCACGCTGCATCCGCTTGCAACTGAGATCGTCTCGGCCCATCCGCTCAAGAGATCGTCGGTTAAGGTGAGCCCACTCGGCGGACACTCCTGACATTCTGCAATAACGGCCGCGGATGATCTGTCTCTCTCATTTGTTCACGCTCTCTCTCGTTTCTCTGACTGACGAGAGGTAAGGCAAAATGAAGAGATGATGCTTGCCAGCGACGGTCGAATTTGTCCATTTCAGACGCTAGGCTCGAGCAGCCAGGCTAAATGAATGAATAGATCAAATGACTCACTCTTTCTGCACTCTGCTTGTGTGATGGGCGTGCCGGAGTAGAGCCACGCGGTGCCGGTGGGATTGCACGTGACCACCATCATCGCTGCTCCTCCCGTGCCTGGGATCGTTCCTGCCGCGTTGTTGTACTGGAACGAATGAGGGCTTTTATTCTTTTAAAAAAAATATTTTTAAAGGATTATTTTCCGTTCCACAAGTAGTTGACCTATGACGAGCTGAGAGAGAATAGTGATCTAACTGGCCCAGATAATCGATAGCTCGCATAACCAGCACATTGAGTTTGAGCTGAGCATTTGAAACGCACGATACGTACTAAAAGCGAAGGAACGCGCGGCGACCTAGCTATCTTTCGCGGGGGCATGGGATGAGAGAGAGATTCATTTCACAAGCATGGAAAATCAATAGGACAACTAAACTCTTCTCGATTTGCCTACTCTCTCGTCTGTTTGACTGGAGAAAAAAGTGTACCTGTATGTACGTATCGGTATTGGTGCCCATGCACGTTAGTGTGCGCTCGTTGCATCCGTTCACCACCGTCGTCATGTCACCACTACTACCGAACGAGTACGGTGGAGGAACGACGATTACACTGTTGGGGCACGATTGACATTCTGAATACGCTAATAAAATACGATGATAAAATCATTGACGGTCAAGAGTGTCACGCGCGCTTCCTGAGTTGTGGAATATAGCAGCGGGGGTGCTTAGCCGCCCTTACAGCTGGGCTTACCAGTGGGTCCCACCTAGCGTTGTCTTATGACTGTAAAATCGCTTGACGTGGATACACCTTTACCTTTTGCTTAGCCGCACAACCGATTGGTTGGTGGAAATATACTCAAGAATGTTAGAAATTCAGTCAAGAAAATGAAGGAATCATTCCATGGTTTAGTGTTTTACTGTATTTTTAATGGTTGCGTCACTGAAGAAAATAAACTCACGACTGCACGAGGCTTGCGTGATGATTGCGCCATTGTACATCCATGCCGTATTCGCCGCGTTGCACGTCAAAACCATCGTTGCGGGACCGGCAATTACGCCAGAGCCGTAATTTAACTGAATGTTCAGAAGGTGAAAATGTGCTTAAAAACAACAAGAAAACATGCCTCGGCCATGCAAAATAGGGTTCGCGTGAGACATCCGTTGGTGACGGGGCCGCTGTCAGTGGTGAACCCGGGAGCAACCGTGACCAGAGCCGGATCACAAGACACGCAAGCTGAAAAAAATAAGATTGTTATAGTTCCTGAAAAGTGGGCCCCTGTCAGTAATTCAGAGTTTAAGCCAAGTGACATACGAATCGGTGGCATGGCTGCTGGAGATGTGGGCACGCACGTGTTTGTGATTTGGATGAATGTGAAGATCATAAGCTGAGCAATCATCACAATCGACTCTGCATGTGTAAAATATGTCTCGATTTTTTGCCTTTGAAAAACGTGATCTCAGCACAACAACAAAAGGAAAGAAAATAATAGAAGAAAAATAGAACGATTTTATAAGAGAGAGCAAGGAACCACTGAATGTGATATCGTTCGCAAGTACAAATTTTGTGAAAGTGCTAGTGTGTGCTAGGGAAACGCCTATCCCTCTTCTGCTAAGAACGTTTGCGACAGTTCCACCTTACTCGAGTATGGAGCGGGATGTGAAAAGGTCAAAAGTTCAGCAAGAGAAATGATCAGCCGTCTCTTCTCTCCAGTTGGAGTCGGGAATAGAGTGATAGGAAGGCAGAGACGGCGGATCATTTCTCGAGTTCTAGGGTGACAAAGGCGAAGGTTGAAATTAAGCATGAATTTGGGCATAGATATTGTGAGGTGATTCATGTAAGTGTATTCAAGACAACAATTTTTCATCTTCATTTACATCATATTTCAGTGATGCACGTCTGTTTTTCTCTTTTTTTAAAATTCTATCCGAACTTTTACTTCCAATGAGAGAACGAAAGGGAGAGAGCCCTTGCGTGCAAGCTATTTCCAAGAGTGTAAGGGGAGAGGTGGATGGGAATGGTCGTGATAAAATCTGACCTCCCCCAAAAAGTGACCTCCCCTGGAACACACACATTTTCGATTTGGATCTCCTCTCTCGCAAGGCATGGGAGCATTTGTCATTGTTCACAAAACCAACTATTCGGAAGAGGAAATAGCTTTAGAGCAAATTTGCTTGGTTTCAGTGCAGTATGATCACTAGAGTTCGAAATACGGGCCGCCGTCTCTTCATTTCGCACACTCTCTCACCGGTCAGAGTGGCGAGAGAGTGTGTGAAATGAAGAGACGGCGACCCGTATTTCGAACTATAATGATCACACTGGATTTGTTAGAGACGATCATGAGTAGGGCTGTCTAAATGAAGAGAATGAGGACGAATGAAGAGGCATTTTCTCTCTCCTCATTATCCCTCTTCATTGAAGACGGCGCGGTCGTGCGAGCTCTTCAATGAAGAGGCGAATGAATTGGATGTTTCCTGGTATTCATGCAGGTTAATTAACTATTTTCATCAACAAAATAATGTTAGCGTGTCCCTAGTTGAATATGGAAAAAGATCAGTTCAAAAAATCCAGGTTTCACGCCGTTTTTCTCATGGTAGAATAGTTAGCCCATACGCCCCCTCTTCATTGAAGAGCTCACCGCGTCGCCCCCTTCTTCATTGAAGAATGACACCGATGAGCGCGCGTGGGGAGAGGGGAAATGAACTCTTCATTTCACTTCTTCATTCGCCATCCCTAATCATGAGCTACAACAACACCCCACAATCTAGAACGATTAATCCAAAAAAGCTCGGAAATCTCTGAAAGTGCATTATTTGCCAGCCTGGGCGGGCCAGTTTGGAACATGGCGATTTTGCTCCTCCGCATGAGTTTCGCCTTGTCTGCAAGCATAAAAACTGGGCGGGAAAATGCGAACATCCTTGACGGGAACATTATGGAAAAAATAAGGTTCCTTAAAAGGCGGAAGTTGGGGTGTCGATGGTTGATCGTTCTACTCGGAACAAAACGAACGACGATGTTTCTTGTAGTGTTCATTATTATGCTCCCGACGGCTTGGGCTTGCATTCCAACGCATTCGGGATCGACACCCGGACTTTCGAGTGAGTTAAACAATTAAATAAACTTTCGGGACCCAATTAGAAACTTTCGGATTTCCAATTAGAAACGTTTGAATCTCAATGCAGGGGCATTTGCCCACAAGAAGATAAATGTAAACACAAATTCAACACTTTGACCTTCAATCGAACTTTTCAAACCTTCAATCGAACTTTTCATACTTTTTTTTTATTATTTCATTTTAGGTTGCGCTAAATGCATTCCGGATGCAATGTACGATGAAAGTATCACATGTCCCGTGGTAGACGGGAAGATATGTTCTATTATTCCGGCATCGGAAGCATTGTTCTACAACGCGAGTGATACTTGCATGGAGGTATATACGTGCAACACTTTAGTTGCTAGGATGTGCATGGGTTATTTGAGATCAATCACAATAGTCAAATGATTGCTTAGTGCGCAGAGTTACAGGCATACTTCCGCTGCCCTCCCGATTCAAAGTTTCAGCTGAACATTGAACCACCAAGGGATATTACGGAATTCGACTCGTTCTTGTGGCAGGTAAGCTAAGCGATTGGAAAAATACAATTAATGAGTACATACCAGGAGATGGGTTTCCGAATGATCTGCCGTGGTTCGCCGATTGGAAGATGGGAGCTCACAGCAGCACCTCGAACAGATCCAAATCCTCCAACTGCAGTCATCAAATCGCTCACCTGTTATGCGCAGGTTCCGCAAGGTTTTGCTCCCTTTTTTTTACATGAATTGTTTCCGTTCGGTAGCCCCAACTTCGAGAAATTTCTTTTTCAGTGTGCGTGTCGTGTAATCCTGCTCTGATCACTGTTTCTGGCGGCTTCACGAAAGACGATACTACCATAGTCAATGGATGCCTGACGCGAATGCTTACTTGCCCTACCGCGGTATGTTTTCTATGATTTTGTTGTTATTTCGAGCTTATAGCTCTCTGTTTGTTTCAAATATCGAAAATCAAGACAATGTTTATTTCCATATCCAGATAAATTACGGATCGGGCATGATTCCCGGTCCAGCAACGATGACCATAACGTGCAACGCTGCTAATACGGCATGGATGTACATGGGCACCGAGATCACTCAAGCGTCCTGCATGCGTGAGTTTATTCAATATCGAAATTTATTGAGAATGTTAAATTTAGGTCAGGGAATGTAAAGCGCTTTCATTGACTTTCCTAACATTTCAAACGAGTTTTTTTGGAGAACCGTGCTTTCAGGGCTATATTTGAAATTGACTTATTGAATTTTGGCACGATGCATATCATCCATTTTATCAGCCTGCGTGTCGTGTGATCCAGCTCTGATCACTGTTTCCGGCGGCTTCACGAATGACGATACTTCCACAGTCAATGGATGTCTAACGAGAACGCTTACATGCCCAGCTATGGTAATTTAAGTATCAATGAGAATAATTCATGAGAAATGATCCTTCGCTGAAATTTAATCTGCTGTTTTTAAATTTTTTTAAAATTTCGAAAACCGTTAAATTAACGTTTTCCCACATTTCAGATAAATTACGACGGAGGCGTAATTGCCGGTCCGGCCACCCTTGTTCTTACATGCAATGCCGCGAATACGCAATGGACGTACATGGGCGCACCGGTGACACAAGCAACGTGCAATAGTGAGTATACACGTATGTGGTTCAATAGGCAGACAATTATACGAAAACCCACACCATTGCACACTCACATGCATAGTTAAACAAAAAAAATTGCTCGTATGTACATATTTCCCAAATTGTAATCCTGAAAAAAAAATAAAAAATAAAAAAAGCTCTCAGGATGCCAATCGTGCCCACGGGAACTGATCTCCGTTTCGCCCGGTCCGCCCGGATTCGCAGATGACTCGATTTCCGAGCTAAACGGCTGTAGCCAGCGCACATTCACGTGTATGGGCGCCAATACGGAAACGTACATTCAGGTATTTCAATGCATCTCTGATATGTACATAGATTTCATTCTTGTTGCCTTGGGTGAAATATTCTATAATTTTTATTTAAAGTTTTTGAAGTTCTTCATTTATTGGCCGATAAAATCCTCTGTTTTTTCAAGTACAATTCGGGAGCTGGAACGATCCCGGGCGCAGGAGGCACTACTACTATGACCGTTACGTGCAATGCTGCCGGCACCGCTTGGCTCTTAGCGGGAGGAACTCCCATCACACAAGCTATGTGCAAATTTAGTGAGTTGATAGGGTGCATTACGAGTTCGCCCTATTTCTTCAAGCACCAAAGAGCGTAGCTGGCAGTAGAACTTTCCCTTTCGCGTAAGAGTTCTTTCACTCTCGTTCGCTCACTGGAGGTGAAAGGGATGCAGCAGTTAGATATGTTTGAATGTCAAAACTATCTCCTACTCCTCGCCTTAAATAGCCGGCTAACACTGATGCAAGACAAGGCAACTCTCCATCTCCTAGGAGGAAGATAGAGAGGAAGAGGGAAAGCGGTCGCGAAATCCACGTGCGAGCGCCACGCACTCACCAGTGAAACATAGTTCTCACCAGTTTGAAGATGCATCCATCTTTCTAGGCCTGGCGATTTGGAACCTTCGCGGGCGAAATCGGTGAAACATTATTCGGTTGAATCCACGGAGCCACGGAAGAGCTTTTTTTCACAGGATGTCAGGAGTGTCAAGACGCTTTGATCACGAAAGAGGGCGACCCTCAAGGCACGTGGAGCGAGACGACTGCGGTTGTCAACGGGTGCAGCGTGCGCACACTCGTGTGCTCCAATCCGTTGAGGCCCCCACCGCCGCTCCTGTGTATAGTAGTCAGGGTTAGTTGTTTATAAACTATTTTTCTATTTTTCACTATTTTACACTATTTTTCTCTTCATTTATGTGTTTTTCTCTTCATAAATGAAGAGAGCAATAGTGGATACCGTGTGCAGGTCAATTTTCAACATTAAAGACTTTGATACTTTGATGACGCACAAATTAGTATTTTCCTTCAAGCTACCTTAACCGCTACACGCAAACTATATTAAGGCGATATTTGAAGATGCGTCCATCTTTCTAGGCCTGGCGATTTGGAACCTTCGTGGGCGAGATCGAGGACGATTCGGACGGCGTTGGCGATGGCGTGGCTGCGCTGCCTGTGACGTGCAATGCAGCGGGCACCGCGTGGACCGTTTCCAATCCGCCACTGGAAATCGACCGTCTCACGTGTTGCTATCACTGCCCCGGAGACACAATGTCCATGTGCTACCCTTAATAGATAAATCAGTGCGTTCGAGTAAGCCATTGCCATCCAGCCATTGCGACTGTGACAAGGACAGAAGACCAATCCACTGGCCCGAGACCCCTCAAAATGACTATCTTGAAAGAAGAACGGCCTTCTGATACCCCATCTTGATTAGCGCCCAGAAAGCGACAGACACTGATAAATTGTATTGTATTGTTCGAGTACGAATCAGCATTCTCCATTTCCCCTCTTGTTGCCCTCAACTTCAGTGTGTCAGTAGGAGATCATAAATGATGAAACACATGGCTACGCTCCCATTTTCACTCTCGCTTGTTCGCTCACTCACACGTACAGGTAACGTCTCTCGCTCTCCTGCATTTGTTTCTTCGCGATTCTTAATTCAACCCATCTCCTGTCGGTCCACTGGTATGTTCACTTTTCCACTGGTATGTTCACTTTTGTGAGAGGGGAGTACGTGCTTCGCAGAACACCTTTATCACGCCTCTCACCTAAGAATCGACTCAAATGTGTTGAACTTTGTCAGCGAGTCAAATTTCGAAGTTGAGATTTCGACTGATTTGGGGTCTACCAGGCCCATCTAGACAACCTGTAAACGGAATAGTCTCAAAGATCATTCCCGACCGAGCTGCAGCATCGGTCGGGTGCAGCCTGCCATCTTTGACGCCTCTTTTCTACCGTTCAACCCAGTTCCCGAGAAAACTTTTCTGAAAGAGCTAGGGCTATTTTTCGATGCTCTATCGACCTACACCGGTCGCATAACGATAACTTCACGTTTAACACTGCTAGACGCGACGAGCTTTATTGAGAAAACCGCTCGAAAAACCTAGATTTTTTTCGCTCACGATTGTAGAGCTCGTCACGACGATTCGAATGATAGGTCTGTGCTCCCATATCGAGGGGATCGAGTATGATTCCATGCCCAAAAACTGTTCAGCCAACTTTTGAACTTTATTTTCAAAAGTGATTTTCTGTATCATTTCACACTTTTGACCGCAATGACCCGGCGTCAACTGTCAATTTAGAATACGTTTCATTGACACTCTATACTCGATCAGGGACGTGAAAGGAGTTTTTGAAAACCAAGTGAAACATAGCAAGAAATATATCGCTGACGCCGGGCCATTGCGGTCAAAAGTGTGAAATGATAAAGAAAATCTCTCTTGAAAATAAAGTTCAAAAGTTGGCGGAACAGTTTTTGGGCATGGAACCATACTCGATCCCCTCGATATGGGAGCACAGACCTATCATTCGAATCGTCGTGACGAGCTCTACAATCGTGAGCGAAAAAAATCTAGGTTTTTCGAGCGGTTTTCTCAATAAAGCTCGTCGCGTCTAGCAGTGTTAAACGTGAAGTTATCGCTATGCGACCGGTGTAGGTCGATAGAGCATCGAAAAATAGCCCTAGCTCTTTCAGAAAAGTTTTCTCGGGAACTGTGTTGAACGGTAGAAAAGAGGCGTCAAAGATGGCAGGCTGCACCCGACCGATGCTGCAGCTCGGTCGAGAATGATCTTTGAGACTATTCCGTTTACAGGTTGTCTAGAGGGGTCTGGTAGACCCCAAATCAGTCGAAATCTCAACTTCGAAATTTGACTCGCTGACAGATTTAGGTCGAATCTTAGGTGAGAGGCGTGTTATCCCTTCTCACCTAAGCGGTGAGGAGAACAGGGATGGGTAAAGATCAATTGCAACAGTTCAGAACTGCTTGAGAAACAACGGATTTAAGGAAAGGTCAAAAGGCGATAAGTGGGAAGGTTGCGATTTGATTTGTGAGCTATCCTTTTCGCACTTTTTTACCTTGAACTTGCCGTATCTAGCCAGCCTCCAATAGGTCGTTTCTAGGGTTCTCTTGATGGTATTGATTCAAGAATTCCAATAAGAAGAACAAAGCGTTTTGACTGCTCTGGTTGCGAGAGAGTAGGAGGAATGATGTGATAATGGATTTCCAGTGGAATTCCTTTTTTTAATTCCAAGAAGAAAACACTAGTCGCTTCGCTCTTTTTCGGCGGCCTTTTTTTTTCCGCAATTGGAATAGTCAGTGATGCGCTATTTCTGCCAGCTTAAGTTTCATCTTGACTCTAAATCGATCTAAACGTCATCAGCTCGTCGTGCAATGCAGCATGCTTCCACGGTCCAAAAACAATCGCCTTCTCGTAGTTTTCTCCGCTTTACTCTTTTCACGTGCCCCTGAAATGATGTCGACTGCTTAAAAAAAAATAAAAAAGAACTAAAAACTAAAAACTAAAAAAACTAAAAAAGAACTAAAAAAAGGCGATCTAAATATTGACTTCGTTTCTGTGCGTATTCGGCAATATTCGGCGTGACTTTCATTTCTTTCAAGCACGATGTTTTCTTTCATTTTGCTTTTGTTAATTGTCATTATCATTCTGTTATTCTGAGTCGACCATTTTATGCACATATCAATAGGCACATATCTACAAAGCTAACAGCCAAGGATGTCATAATAAAAGTTGTTGGGCCGAATCAGTCTTGAAATGGGTAAAACGGAGATCAGTTACGAGAATGCATCAATAGGGAATAATCAATAAACAGTGCTCCGATGAATGGACTAGTATATTTTCTACGAATCAATATCGACAGTAGGCATACAGTATGAACATGGATCGCCGCGGCGGGACTCAGATTGATTGTCAGATATTGGAAACGATAATTGCATTCATTCAATAACGAAATTCAATAAAATACGAGATTGGAACGAATTCTGCACTTTCTGTGTAGTTAGTGGAAGACCAGAGTACCCGTGTTACAGCAGAAGCTGAAACGTGTTTTTTCAATCGAATGAATCGTGGAAACTATATCACGCCTGTCACGAGAAAATCGAGCTGGGAATGGGATCTAAGGGAAAATCGTAAAATGAGTTGGTATCATATTTGACCACCTCTAGGGTATTCCGAACATCCCCCAAAATCCTACTGCTCAAAAAATATTTTGTAGCTCCCTACATCGGGTTGATACCATGGAGCCCCAACTTTGAACCGAATTATCTCGGTTCGGATGCATTTTGAAGACAAATTGTTCCTAGAGTTACCCCGGCTACTTTTTGATGCTCTATCGATCTGCATCGGTTAGAAGTCATAAAAATGCTACTGAGCGGTGCTACACTCAACGAGGTATAACTAAAAAACTGTCGATTCGAGCACGTCCAGCTTTCACTATGTTGTGCACCTTGTCGAGCTCTTTCGAATGAGTGGCTTACGCAAAATATAAAATAGTCCTGACGTATATTTCATTCCCTAGAAACTTTCCCGATTGTTTGAAGTTATTTTACTGTATCATTTCACACCCACACCGCGCATTTTCGCAGCCTCGGAATGGAATGAACCATTTATTTCGCATTTTCAGTTATGTTTCACCCTCATTCGTGCTCAAATTATGATGTAAAATGACTTCAAATGATCGGGAAAGTTTCTAGGGAATGAAATATACGTCAGGACTATTTTATATTTTGCTTAAGCCACTCATTCGAAAGAGCTCGACAAGGTGCACAACATAGTGAAAGCTGGACGTGCTCGAATCGACAGTTTTTTAGTTATACCTCGTTGAGTGTAGCACCGCTCAGAAGCATTTTTATGACTTCTAACCGATGCAGATCGATAGAGCATCAAAAAGTAGCTGGGGTAACTCTAGGAACAATTTGTCTTCAAAATGCACCCGAACCGAGATAATTCGGTTCAAAGTTGGGGCTCCATGGTATCAACCCTATGTAGGGAGCTCCGAAATAATTTTTGAGCAGTGGGACTTTGGGGGATGTTCGGACCACCCTAGAGGTGGTCAAAAATGATACCAACTCATTTTACGAATTTCCCTCTAATCCCAGAAATTCTCATTCTAGCTCGATTCTCTCGTGACAGGCGTGATATCTTCTTCTTTTTTTAAAACGCGGTCTGCGTTAGAGCGGAGGAAGGAGTTTAAAAATATTAATTGCGCTAGATAAGTGAATATATTTTTAAAAAAATGAATGCAAAACTCACGGCGCGAGGAGACGCAAGTCGTACATTAGAGTAAGATCGTTAAACAAGAAGTCCATTCCCTTGGGACAGATTGTTCGAGGCATTTCATAACGCAGACCACAGTTCTGTAATTTGTTGTTATTTTATTTATTGTTATCATTTGGAGGCTGTTCTAGTTGGTTAGTTGTTTTCAACACTCTCTTCGAGAACTCTATTTTTCTCACCTTCTCGGGATCGGCTTTCACGACGGAATAGTTACAGCACAGTGTCTTCTCCCCCGAGTAGCAAAATCTGAAATTAAAGGACATTTATTTTCACTCAATAAATACATAAAACGAAACATACTTTCCGAAGTCTGCGAATTGCGGCCTTGGAAAAAACACAGCTGGTGATCGGGTAATTTCCATCGTTCCCTGAACATTCGAATATATAGTTTTCGAGTTGGAGTTTGTACAGACTACTGCAAACAAACTCTTCATTGTGCACAAATTCTCATAAGATAGGCGAAAAAATCCAATGAAATGGAGAGATTATCGAATTCAAACCTCAGGACAATAGTTATCGCCGCAAACCGGAGCGGTCCCGAGCCAGAAGCATGCCTGAATCAGGGTCAAATGAACACGGTTTTCCATGGTGTGATTCTATAAATGTGTAATGATATAATGGGGAGCTACGAGAGACTGCATTGTCGCATACTGTGAGATCAAAGATCAACTGACAGGATCGCTGGCTACAGCGGACGAGAAGAGCAGAGAAGCGAAGAGGAGAGAAGCGAGCACTGAATTGGTAGGAGTTAACAGAGGCAATCCGAGAGAACTTAGATATTCCCTAAGGTCTTTTTTACTTGATGAACAAAATATAGTAACATCGAGTAAATCGGCACGAATCAATTGAAAAGGAATGGGAGAACTTACTCGAGAGAAGGGAGAGCCCACTCGGCGGACGCAAAGATACGAATGAGAGAGAGAGGGGAAGGAGATGGCGGGCGTCAATGACTCATTGGGCCCGCTTCGTGTTTCCCCACTGGCGATCCTCTCCCATTCTCACCTCTTACCTCTGGCATATCTCCACCATTTGAAAGCTTGGATGCAGGAACAGTAGAGAGATCAAAGATTTAATCAATTATTAACAATTACAAAAGATGTGTGAATATACAATTTTAGATAAATATCGGCTTGACCGGAATGAACAAATCAAGCGCGCATGCAATAGTGGTAAGACAAATTGGCAGAGGGACTTCTTCAGGAAGAATGAAGGATAATATACGATATACGAATATAGGATATCAGTGGTCCTTTAATGAAATTGAATTGCAGTGATGATGGGGGAGATCAGAAGTTGAATGAACAATTATGAACAATTATGAAATGTATTGCGTGAAAGTATATTGAATTAGATAAATATAGGCTTGGCCGGAATAAATAAATCAAGCGCGCTTGCAAGCGTGGTAAGACCAATAGGCAGAGGGCCTTCTTCAGGTAGTATGAAAGAGAGGGATCGATAAACGAATCGATAGACGTTAAATATGGACTGTTGGAGGGTCTTGAAGGCGAGATTGGAATGGCAAGAGGAGAGAACGCCGTTGACAATGATATCGCCCGTTGAGGTCAAGGGAGAGAAGATGCCCCTTTCGTAGACCTGTAAGAACGAATATTTTTGCCTTTCTGAGGAAACAATACATTAAAAACATTTTGAAATTTTTTTGATCAATATTTGGTGCTGATGACTGTCGTGTGGAGTAGATAACAAAACGTTGAAAAATCAGTTGTACCTTGGTAATGTTGGTGACTTGGTCGACTTCCAGTGTTCGGTGAGGTGATCGGATGGTGATCAAGCAGTGCTCTTTCGTAACTTCCTTTGCACTAAACAAGGAGAATCAGAAGTGAAAATTTCTGCAAACATCAAGCAAAACGCAAAAATAATACAATTGTTTACCTTAGATGCAATCTGTTAGCTAAAATGAACGCGTAAATTGTTTCACCTCACGAGTCGAAGCGAGCTTGGTCGGTTGCAGTCGAAGACATAGATAAGATGCTCGTTCGTTAGCTTTATCGTGTCGCCGCTCGCCTGAAAATGATGATTATATTAATATTAGGACCATATCTTTCAACAATTATATGGTAAGGAAATGCTGAAATGCTAGAAAATAAAATGCGTACAGTTGTGATGACGTTGAATTCGGCCATCTGTTGTTCGTCACGGTGTAGAAACATGATTATGGGTGAGTAGGTGATCTGTAATAGATAATTACAGTCAAAATTCATGGTTGCCTCCTAGTTAAGGTCGAGTGCGTACCATGCCCATTCCCTCTTCCATGCTCAAGACTTCATCGCCCGTCTTCAATTGGCTCATTTGCTTCGGCCCATGAAGTGTTTCGACGATTAAGTCTCCAGAGAAGCAGTTGCCAGCCCCGACGAGATACGCGCCCTCGATGCCGACACCGTCGAGTAGGGCCTCCTACAATTTGAAACTATCGTATCATTGAACTGCTAAGTGTTAGTAATGCGGTGGTTGGCGCATGATAATTTTTGATATAAATTTCTCAGTAAGTTTTACAATGTCCTGGAAAGCTGCAAGTCAAAGGGACAAGCAAATACTTAGGGGGTTCTAATAGGCAAGCAACTTTATAGAGAAAATAATACCAATGGCGCGTATGCCCTGATGGGCCACGGGAGTTGCCCTTCGTAGCCAGAGCCACCTGCAATCGATTTATTCGGTGGAAACTGTATTACGTTTCTAATTCATGTCAACTACCCTCCCCCCTCTGCATGTCAATTGTCTGGGAGTCAGGATTAGACTTTCAATCGTAACGAAACACCTAGTCGTTTAATAGGGAAATGCACCGCCTTCTTCACGAGAGACAGCGTGGAATGAGGAGAGCGATGGGTGATTTCCCTATTAAACGACTAGTTGTTTCGTTACGATTGAAAGTCTAGTCAGGATATACATGCATGTATCTCTTAAAAAGAAAAAAAAACACACTGACTCACCTAGCTGCTCTCCAAAATCGATATTCGAAAAGATCCGCTCTTGCTGGACATTGTTAATGTCGTAATTCGCACCACCCCCGCCGGGCGTTTCGTACACCGTCGTGTAGTATTCGCCGATGCGTAGTCTGGAACAGATTGTTTCTTAGAATACTAATCTCTCCCACCTTTTTTTTCATTAGAATGCGTAAAACAAACAAAAAAACAAAAATCAAACAAGGTATTATGGAGGAGAATACGTGAAAAAATGAGAGTTCAAACCTGCAACTTCCAAAACCGCTCGTTTGATGGGATTTGATCATCATGTTGCCCTTTCCCATCAGCACTTCGAACGGTTTGTTCGTTGCTCGCTGTATGGTTTGCTGGAGAATCTGATGAACAAATGATTGAACACGGTAATCGATCAGTTCTACTGTAATCCAAAAAGTGAAAAACAAATTATAGATCTACTGAGCAAGGATATCGGTACACTGATATATCACGCCTCTCACCTAAGATTCGACCTAAATCTGTCAGCGACCATATTTTCGATGTTGAGTTTTCGACTGATTTGGGCCCTACTGGACCCCTCGTGAGCCCCCACGATCGGATTAGTGCCAAAGATCATTCCCGGCTGAGCTGCAGCATCGGTCGAGTGCAGCCTGGTATCTTTAGAGAGGATTTTCTACCCTTCAACGCAGTCTGTGAAATGACTTTTCTGAAAGAGCTAAGGCTATTTTTCCATGCTCTATCGATGTGCACCGGTCGCTTAGCGATAACTTTTCATTAAACGCCGCTACACGCTGCGAGCCATATTGACAAAACCGCTCGAAAACCTATGATTTTTCCGGCATAGAAATGTAGCCCGTGTCAAGGCGAGTCGAATGGTAGGTCTGTGCTCACCCATCTCGAGCCCTTGTGTGATTGGCATCCAAAATACGTTTTCCCAAGATTTGAACTTTTTTTTCAACAGTCATTTGCGGCTTCATTTTCCACTCTCGCGTGAAATGACCCGGTGTCAACGATTCTTCTCAAATATGTTTCATTGATCGTACTTGTAATCAAAATGGCCATTTGAAATGTAAATGAAACAGATTTGAATCTTGCTAATGACGCCGAGTCATTTCACGCGAGAGTGGAAAATGAAGCCGCAAATGACTGTTGAAAAAAAAGTTCAAATCTTGGGAAAACGTATTTTGGATGCCAATCACACAAGGGCTCGAGATGGGTGAGCACAGACCTACCATTCGACTCGCCTTGACACGGGCTACATTTCTATGCCGGAAAAATCATAGGTTTTCGAGCGGTTTTGTCAATATGGCTCGCCGCGTGTAGCGGCGTTTAATGAAAAGTTATCGCTAAGCGACCGGTGCACATCGATAGAGCATCAAAAAATAGCCTTAGCTCTTTCAGAAAAGTCATTTCACAGACTACGTTGAAGGGTAGAAAATCCTCTCTAAAGATACCAGGCTGCACCCGACCGATGCTGCAGCTCAGCCGGGAATGATCTTTGGCACTAATCCGATCGTGGGGGCTCACGAGGGGTCCAGTAGGGTCCAAATCAGTCGAAAACTCAACATCGAAAATATGGTTGCTGACAAAACCCTTTCATTCTGAGTCGATTCTTAGGTGAGAGGCGTGATATCTTTACGAACGCAAGCCGACTAACTATTTTGTAAAATATCTTACCAAGGCAACATCCCCAAGTCGCATCCGAGTGTTGGCCGTAAGGGGGCCAACGACGTGTCCCATGATCTGTAATTCAATTTTATGTGGAAGTCATGATATGATCAATATCTGGAAAACTTTCAAACTGGAATTGGGAACATCGTCCAATTTTGAACACAAAGAAAAACGCAGCTCATGTGCAAAGAGTATTCGCAAGCAAGCTTGACCCTATTTCACTGAACGTTCACGAAATGCATTTGTTTTTCAACGCACCCTGATCAAAGTGGCGAGAAAGTGCTTGAAATCAAGAGATGAACATGTGACCCACCTGACTGAGCAATGGATTCTCGCATCCTCCGAAGTTCGCCCGTCCCACTTGTCTCTTGACGATTCGATTTCTACTAACTTGAAGTTCATCTGCGTTGTCGAACGGAGACTCCAAGGAGTGATCAGATGTCCCTTGTGACGATGTGTTTGCCATTGACCTCATGGAAGTTAAGTTTGTCGGAGATGCGTATGCCGTAGTGTCCGGTGAGGATACCGTAGTCGTCGAAGGGGCTACAATGGTCTCCGATGGAAGTGCGGCACTCTCGGAGAGTGGTGTGTTTGGCTTTGAGGATAATTCGGTAGTCGTAGAGACATAAGGTACAGAAGGCTTGAGAGACGTAGTACTCTCCAAGGAGCATACGGGAATCGGTGGTGGCATTGGAAAAGCGGCGCATGTGTCCACTTTTTCGCATGGCGATTCCGAGGGAAGATTGGTGGGGATGGGGAAGCAAGGCGAATGATCACTCTCACTCGCAACATGTGTGACTAGTGAGAGAACATAGTACATGAAAAGAAGTATCATGAGTGAGAGGAAATGACGAGATCTCAAGCTCGATATCTCGCTCTCGAATGAGATATGGAACGCACGTTCAGGCGAAAATCTGCTAAGAGATGCCAAGTGACCTAGTTCAATCTTCCCTTTTTTCTCCCTTCATTTCTTGAAAGCACTTCCCACCTCAAGCTGCTAATTACGAGGTTAAGGTGGAACCGTTCACTATCCGCTAGGGAGAGAAGAGTACTTCCCTGACTGACGAGGGATTAGGTAAAATGAAGAGACGAGAGCATTTCTCGGGGAGATGTGCTTCGTTCGTTGAACCAAGGACACAAATTGCAGAAGAATCACAGCACATTTATGTTGATTGAAGCTATTCATCTTCGTTTCTTGCCACATGATTATTCGATAGCCTTTATAGGACACAAAATTCGAAATTACGAGCTCCTCAAAACAATAGATCAGAATTGGGACTATATATTATCTGAAAATATGATAGATACAGCTCCAAAAAAAACAAGAAAAATATTTTCGTGGAAGTTGCGTAGTGGTTGCAGAGTATTCTGCGGTGTTCACCCGATTCTGCATTATTCTCTCACCAGGAGCTCATTTAAACTCGAGCCAATGTGGTCCGATAAGGTCAGCATGAGGAAGTGCATAACTTTCTTCTTACGCTTCTCGCGTGAGAAGGGTTGAGAACGGGGGCGTTACCCGAAAACGTTTTCTCAGTTTTCTGGTGCATCAAAGGTAAAGGGGTAAAGTGTCTCTCTTTTCATTTTACCTTTGAATAACATTGTTCACAGTATTTCATATCAGGGGATGATTTTTCTCCTAACGCTGATCTCTTTTACCATTCAATCAATTAATTCGTGCATACCAACGTCGCCAGCAGCCATGCCGCCACCTCGTACGTTACATAAATCATAAGAATGTATTTGATTGGAAAGAATTCAAAGAATTTGTGTTCTAGAAACTCCCATATCGTCATTTTTGTTTGAAAACTGACCTTGAAAAGCTAGATTAAAGTGTGATCATGAGTAATTCTGTCATTTGTCTGTGTTTAGTATGTCAGACGTGTCCACCGTTCTTCATCGCTCCCACTGGTCCCTTTGACTCCGACATTCTCTCACATGATTCGAACGGATGCGCTGTGCGCACACTCACATGCAAACGTCCACCAGCCGCGACTATCGCCGTTGTCTTGGTATGTTTTTTTTAAATTATAACCGCCGCCAACCCCCCTTGAATGGTCGATTTTCTGGCGATTCCTCTCTTAAAGAAGGAGAGGCACGAATCGCTCCGATATGCAAAGTGAGGCGGCGCGCTCTCCTCATTTTGCATGCTCTCTAGCTCGTTGCCTGCGCTTCAGGGTGACTTGGCAATCAGCCAATCAAGTATATCTCGGTTTAGACGAAAATTGAAAACATGGGAGTTTCGAAAGCGTTATGGGGTGCTCATGCCACACCGTCTGACATCGAGAACTCAGTTAGCCAGATATTCGTGCCACCCCTTCTTTAATGTGCTTACGCAGAAATACAAATGAATAGATTGGCAAACTAAGTGAGCATTCAAAGATCAGGGTCCATAGGGAGCCCCTTATGATGGTTTTGGGCATCGACGTTCGGGCCCAAGAGCTGTCAGTCTCGTAATATTCGTCAATTTTCCTTCACTGATTATTCTTTACAGTTCAATCTCCCCGCAAGCCCTTCTCGCATCAATATCGTTCAACCAACCGACATCACGGTTACGGTAACGTGCAACGCTGCGAATTCAGCGTGGATCTACGCACCGCCCACAGGAGGCAGCATAGTGGTCCAATTTGCACATTGCAACCCTGCTTGTGGCAACTTTTGTGGGGGCTGATGCGCAATTGTAAATTTCAAGATGCCACAACCATCTCATTTCGTAAACATGTAAAAAAAATACTCACTTTAAATTAAAATAAATTTTCATTGGATGATAAAAAAGCAGTCTTGATTATACCACGCGTATGTTTTGCCAATGGCTTGAGTGACTAGAACCGAAAACATGGGACGAAGTAGTGCGCTGGCCTACTTCAACGCCCGGCCATATATGTATAGTATATTTATCAGTGTCGCTTTCTGGGCGCTGATAAAGATGGGGTGTCAGAAGGCCGTTCTTGGATTGGTCTTCTTTCCTTATCACAGTCGCAATGGCTGGAGAAAGAATCCTGCTCCCGTGGTTCCCGATAGGACTGTTGACGGAGTTGCACGCAGATAGTGTCCCACTGTAGCCCGGCCATATACATTTGACCTTTTCACCTCGTGCATGCTCCAGTGAATCTGGAACCGCTCTCTTGGAGAAGGAGTGCCTTGACCAATAATTAACCTGATTTGTCTCAACTATAGGGGAAAGCGACACTGATAAATTGTATTGTATTGTATTGTATTGTATAGGGGCTCAGGGGTTCTTCTCTCATCTCATGTTCAGCGTTCTGCCTCGGGCATTGCCACATCATCACCCGCAGCCATGCTGCCGACACGCCCGATACAATATGAATTACATTTCCAATAGCGAGATGGTCAAAAATGCGACCGCGGAACTGGTATACGGTTTTAAGTCTGACGGTGATCGTTCGACCTAGTTTATAATTTTCAGGCCGCGTCACACTGATTGTAGGGAGCAGCAATCCCGATCCTGATCCCCTCTTTTTTGTCGAAATTCTCTTGCCAACCCGAGCGAGAAGATAAGCAGGAGAAGAGATCAGAGCAAAAAGAGGGGAAAATGTTGAATTAGGTCAGCCGTAACCTCCCCCGCGCGCAGCTTTTCCCCGTGAGCAAACTTTCGTCATTTCCTTCTCTCTAACCAAATGATGTTGTTGCAATATCTTCCTGCTCTCTTACTGATTACACATGTCGCCAGTGACCATTCGCCTTGCTTCCCGGTCCCTTCGAACCTGCCTTCGGAGCCGTCGTGTGAGAACGCCGGACAGTGCTCTGCGTTCCCAATGCCCCCAGCGATTTCCGCATGCTCGCTGGAGTCCAACGTACCGAAATCGAAAGACACGGTTTCTTTCCTGAAGCATACGGCGCATACGTCAACGACTACCGTATCCTCGTTGAAGACCGTCGTACATGACTCGACAACCACCACGGAAGCGCCGGAGACTGCCGATTATTCATCGGATAAACGTGATGATGTGCAGCTTCAAACGAGCAGAAATCGCATCTACAAGAGACAGACTGGTAGGGCGAATATGGGAGGATGCGAGAATGAGCAGCTTAGTCAGGTACTTAGTGCTAAACCTAACTAGTAAAAAAAGAAATTACCAAAGCTAGTGCAAAAGTTAGCACTAGAACTACATAGCTAAAATTATTCCAAAGGTAGCAACACTAGTGCTAGCACTAAAGTATACCAAGTACTAGGCGCTAAGTTACGATACTGTTTTGACTAACCTTATATCTAACGTCATTGCAGATCATGGGACACGTGGTGCGTCCTCTCACGTCCGACGGCCGGATCCGGCTCGGGGATGTTGCTCAGGTAGACTAAAGAAGTGAACAAGCCAGTTTCTATCGGACGTATCGAATTTCAAAACCGTTGATCGGAAAGAAATACAACCGTGCGACCCCACCCCTCCCAAATTGTACCGTCAGTGGGGATAAATAATAAATAATAAACCAATCCTTCGTCAGATTCTCCAGCAATCCGTGCAGCGAGCAACGGGCAAACCGCACGAAGTGATGATGGGCAAGGGCGACATGATTACGAAATCATATCAGATGGACGAGGCGGCTATTTGCAAGTATGAAATTGATTATGTACTAGAGTTTGAAATACGGGACGGGTGATTCGGACCCGGTCGGGTAATGGAGGTGGAAAGTGAAGAATGATAGTTACCCGAGATAGTTGGAATGAAATGGCTCCTTTTAGTGCAGTCGATTCTGAACAGTTTGAACGCAGAAACCGAACAAAAATGCTGTTAATTTGCGCAAAATAGAAGCACAACCTGAAAACCGACCACTCCTGAGCGTTTCGAAGGACAGAAATGCTTCAAACTCACAAGCGCGCATTTTTCATTTCACTATCCCGGGTAATCCCTCACTATCATTCTTCATTCTCGGGTACCCGATGTCCCGGGTAGCGTTACATTTCAAACTATATAATGTACATAGGAATGTCTGGAATGGGCCCCACAAAATTGACGGAGCTTGTGCAAACAAATCATGTTCTGTGCACGTCTGTTGAAAAAAAAATGTCGTTAAAAAATAGTTTGATAGAATAATTCCAGACTTAGAATTGGCGAATACTACACAACCGTTTACGAGACGCCAGGTGGAGGCGGGTACAATGTCAATGATGTGCAGCAAGAGCAAGAGCTGTCGAACATCGATTTCGGAGAGAGACTCGGTGAATAGTTAACGATACTGATGATTGTTAATGATTGCATTGCACAGCTCAAAAATGTCGAGCGAATTGCAGCATCGGAAATGGAAAAAATGTCATTACTAACAAGACTACTGCAGGTGGCTCCGGATATCCGGGACAGCAACCCTTTCCTATTCGGACGTATTCCCCACTGGTAACTTTTTTTCTTAGAAATATGTGCATTACGATCATAAATCAGTTATGATTAATCAGATTCTCATCGCAGGAATCACTGTTCGAAAGGGTCGGCATCAACATCAATAGGAGGGAGTGCTTCTCGGGCGATTTAGTCGTCGAAACAAAAGAGGGACCGAAGCGAATGAGTGATCTGAAGAAGGGCGATGAAGTGTTGAGCGTGGAGGAGGGAATGGGCATGGTTCGTTAGTTATGTGTTTTCATAAATTTGCCAGCCAAATGCGGAGTTACTTTACTATTCGTCAATTTCAGGTCACTTTCTCTCCAATAATCATGTTCTTGCATCGAGATGAAAAATGGCTAGCAGAATTCAACGTGATTACCACCGTAAGTATCTCCAAAATACATTTTTTGAATCTTTTCTTCCTGCGAATATTTTGCAATTGATAGCATCCCAATCCTTCATTGGCAGGCCAACGGCAACTTCGTGAAACTCACGAACGAGCATCTCATCCACGCGTTCGAATGCGAAAATATACTCACGCTTCGGCTTATAAGGTAATGCGATTTTCCAGGGGAGTAATTTGCGCGCGCATAAGTATTTTTGTTGTGGAGAAGCGAAGAATTTGCGAAAGCCGTAATTTAAAAAAAAAATTGGTCTTACTACTCTCGCTAATACAATTTTTTTCTTTTTATTTCAGAGCTAAAGAGGTGACCACTGGGCACTGTTTGATTACCGTCCGCACGTCTCTTCGCGAGCTTCAAATCGACCGAGTTACCAACATTACCAAGGTATTCGTAAACATTAGATCTGGGCTATGCATGAACACAAACAAAACTTGTTTGAAATGTTCTGCTGTGTCAGTCATAATCAATTTCAGATATACGAACACGGCATCTACTCTCCCCTTACATCAACAGGCGACATAATCGTAAACGGAGTCCTTTCTTCATGTCATTCCAATCTCGCCTTCAAGACCCTCCAACAGTCCCTATTCAATGGCTATCGATTCTTATACCGTGCTCTATCCTTCATTCTTCCTGAAGAAGGCCCTCTTCCGATCGGTCTTACTACTCTTGCCAATGCACTTGATTTGTTCATTCCGGTCAAGGGAATAATGTAACTAAAAAGTAGTATTTCGTAGTTATTAATAATTGATTTTTTTGTTATAATATTTGATCTCTTAGCAATATCGTAGTATCCCCATGTTTAGGAATATCCGATTTTCCTCACTATTATTACGGACTATCTATGTATCATAAATTTATTACATTCTACAGGAAATTAATTCTTGTCGTGGTACGTGCACTGGTAGCTCTTCAGCATATCGTAATTGTTTAAACCGATCGCAATATTGGAAAATACATTGATCGGGTATCTGAAAAAAAATTACAGTTAACCTAACGGTATCAAACTTCCGACGGAATAAATATTTCGAGCGACTCGGTTTTCTACAGCAAAATTCGAAAGCTCCGTATTTATTCCAACTGATTAATTTCCACTTACTCATGGCCTTAGTCTGCTCGAATATCTCGCTATCCCTCTCATATGAGTGTGAGATCCTTTCACTTGTTGCCGCTGTTTCAGCATAAACCTGGTGTGTGCTGAAATGGCGTCACCTTTCGTTCACATCACCTATGGGATTAACGATGCGCCGAGAATCGTATGAAAGGTAAAATGTTGCACGTGGGCTAGCTCACAATGCAACCTAACTTTCAACATTTCTCCTTTCACCCTATCCTCCCATCATTCTCGCGAGATAAATGAAGATCTTGTACTAATTCCTATCGCAACCTCATTAAATTTCTCCCTTGCGGGGGAGTGTGACTGAAAGAGGAAGAATGCATGAAGATAAGAGATTTGTGGCTAGCCATTCCTCTCTTTGCTAATCCTCAAAGGAAAAGCAGTCTACGATGGTCTTTCTCCCACTGTTATCCTTCCTGCTGCAGTCAACAAGTGCATGCATTCCAACATCTCCCGCAGCAATGCTGCCGATCCGTACGTTTTCTAAGTTTTTTGTTTCATGCAGTGATCCCGTGATTCTAACGTTAACCGATGCGCAATGAAACGGTCGGCGTATCCATGATGTGAAGGATCAACAACGTGGCTCCTCGCGAGAGTATCATTCGCCCAGGAACGAGAACCAGAGTAGTGCAACAGTTTTCGCTTCAGCCTGCCAGACATGCCCAACGTTTCCCGCCTCCTTCTTCGCATCCGACACCAACTCTGTGGACGGAAACGGGTGCAAAGTACGCACACTCATCTGCGGAAGCGCCACCTCGACAAGCACTCTTATTACGGTACGCCTTTTTCGGTGGATGGCTTGACTCTCTCATTTCGCCATAGTTTTTAGTTTCCGCTGACAAATAATAATAATATTAATTTATTCATGCCAAACAGTAGTGCTCAGATGAGGATAGGTCTAACTGACGCGAGTTAAGACAAAATAAAGAGAGTAGAATTAGAACATGTAAACAATAAGGATCTTCATTTCAGTATAACGGCGGCACAAATGTCATGGGCACAGGACCATTAACGTTCGCAGTGACATGCAACGTTGCGAATACGGCTTGGCTATACAACGGCGTACCGATCACGAAAGCGGAGTGCTTCGAACGTATGTTCTTTTTGTCAGACCTTTGTTATCTCCTTGATATCAGAAAATTACGTTGAATTATTTTTTCTCAGCGTGTCAGTCATGCCCAGCAATTCCTGCCACTAATTTTGCATCCGACGTAATGTCAGTGGACGCGAGCGGGTGTGCTGTGCGAACGCTCACGTGTGGAACCAATGCTGCCCAGATCAGAGTTTGTTTTTCACAATTTAGTAATTTTTAAAGATGTAAGACATTGCCAATTAAAAAGGGTTGAAAAAATGAAACGATGAGATGTAACCTTCAGTAATAGAACAATAATTGTAGATAAATATTCATAATGTTATTTCCGTACAACGGCGCGACCAACATCAACGGCCCCAGCACTTTGACGTTTGCTATGACTTGCAATGCTGCGAATACGGATTGGCTCTACATGGGCGCACCGATTACGCAATTGGAGTGCTTTGAACGTATGAGCTTATTTCAATGAACAATGCGGACACTAAACTTTCAATGTTAATCAGCAAACATGCCACACAATCTATACATATTTCAGTCTGTTGACATTCTTCAATTTTAATTTCAGCCTGCCAGACATGTCCACCGTTTCCCGCCACCGCATTCCTTATGGATACGCCTTCGTTCGATGCGAGCGGTTGCGCAGTGCGGACACTTTCGTGTGGTCCCGCCACTTCGATGAACACACTGATCAGGGTATGTGATCAGGGCTACCAAATTACGAGTCACCAGTCGCACGCCCATTTCATTTAGTGTTTTTGTTTAAATCACCCAAGTTTGAGGTGTTTTGCAGTTTGCATGAAACGCCACATTGATGGGCACCTATTATTTCTCTTTCTAATATGCAGCTTTGATTCTACGATGGAAAAATTTATGTTTTAGTACAACGGCGCCACCGACATTACTGGGACCGGCACACTGATGTTTGCAACGACTTGTGATGCTACGAATGCAGCATGGCTATACGGAGGCGTACCGATCACGCAAGCTGCGTGCTCTACGCGTACGCAATTTTTGATAATCAAGGACATAAATTGAGCAAACATATAGAGATTCAGCAAGTATTTATGTTCTTTTGTGTTTATTCAGCCTGCCAGATGTGTCCGGCGATTACATTGAGTCCTTCGGCCATGCCGAATCCGATGGTATCGGAGGGTCCGCCCTCGTTCAACGGCGCCGGCTGCGCAGTGCGCACATTTATCTGTCTCAATCCCGCCGGACAGTCCGTCACCTTATGGGTCAGTTAGTTTCACCACTTTCGAATGTGAAATCTGTATCGTTAAACTAGCTTTCCTTCATTTTTTTTGTTATTCAACAATATATTTTTGTGAGAACTAATATCCTTTTTTCGGTATATTCAAGTGTTCAGAGTAGGCTTTCAATCGTCGGCACCGGCGTACACGACATGAACGCGCACGCTACTTCCCCGACTGAAACCATTCCTCCCGCCATCGGCACACCGATCCACGCCGTATTCGCCGCGTTGCACGTCACTGACGTCATCACACTCGCCACGCCGTTGCCCATGGCAAACGTCGAACTGGGGTTGGGGAACGCGCGGCCCTGAAACACAAAAAAGTCTCTGAACTAGACATTGAATCGTAACGAAACAACTAGTTGTCTAATAGGGAAATGCACCGCTTTCTTCACGAGAGACAGCGCGGAATGAGGAGAGCGAAGAGTGATTTCCCTATTAGACAACTAGTTGTTTCGTTACGATTCAATGTCTAGTTCAGAGACTTTTTTGTGTTTCAGGGCCGCGCGTTCCCCAACCCCAGTTCGACGTTTGCCATGGGCAACGGCGTGGCGAGTGTGATGACGTCAGTGACGTGCAACGCGGCGAATACGGCGTGGATCGGTGTGCCGATGGCGGGAGGAATGGTTTCAGTCGGGGAAGTAGCGTGCGCGTTCATGTCGTGTACGCCGGTGCCGTGCGGTTAATAAATGGGCCCGGGACCCTATTCTTGATTATTACATTAATATATTACTTACCCTAGCGGTATGCTATCGTGAGAAGCTGTTTTTATGCACTGCACTATAATATTTCTTGGAATCGAGAAGATGCAGAAAAAAAGAGAAAACAATGGCGGGAGGAATGATTGCCCTGAGGGAAGTGGCGTGCGCGTTTATGTCGTGCTGTACCGTGCGGATAAGAAATGGGCCCGGGACCCTATTCTTGATTGTCAGTTTTCATATTATTACGTATTACTTACCCTAAAATACAGCAAGAAATTATGCGAATCGCGGCGGAGAATTATGCGATAGAGTAGATAGTGTGCATCGAAACAACGCGAGAGCCTAAGCGATGGCCGTGTGCGATGGAATCTCTTTCCATTGACCTCATTCGTTTATCCAACCTTATCATTTGACCTCTCCACGGCTTCCACTCTCGAGTGAATGCGGAACGATTGAACTTGCGCTGATCCCTTTCTTTACTGCCCACTCGCCTTTACTATCATCGATGCATCTTCTTCTATTGCTCTTCTCCTCCTTCATGAACGCAATCAACGCGTGCATTCCAACTTCTCCAGCCGCCATGCCCCCGCCTCGTAAGTTTTGTTATTATTGATTTTGTGGCTGAAGGGCTTTATCAGTTTCCTTTTGTTAAACACACATTCGTAAAAGTGACAAAGACTCATGAATATTCTCTATATATATTCAACGGTTTTGTTCAGCTTGCCAGACATGTCCATCTTTTCCGCTGAGACCACCCGTGAATCCTTCGGATCCGCTGGAACCGATGGTTTCGGAGGGTCCTCCCTCCTTTGATGCCAACGGATGCGCTGTGCGAACTTTCACGTGCAACAATCCTGCAGGGCAACTCGTTAACTTAGAAGCAAGTCTAATTGATGTTCCCTTGGTGCTTTTGAAATTTAATGAAGCAAAGTGAATCAAGACAGCGGAAATTTCGTTAATCAGGTTTCTATGTCCATAAATTCTTTCGGCAATATTTAGACCGCGAACGAATGGCTCGCTAGCAGCATGGGAGGACCGAGCGTGACGGCATCTGTGACGTGCAACGCCGCCAATTCGGCATGGATCGGTATTCCGATAACGGGAGGCACCACTGCGGTCACGTTAATAGGTTGCGGGTACGGAGCGTGCACGCCGGGTCCGTGCGGTTGACGGGCATACCTTATTTCGAATTGTTCATGTCGAAACTCATTCATCATCACATGAGTGTCTGTACAGAATAAAATGTATCCGGAACGAATCATCCAAACCCACATTTGCAATGCCCATCATTCAAAGAACAGTACAAACAACATGAATATTTTCGAAGGGCATGAAAAATCGAAATAAAGTTTTAACATCTGTAAAATGCATGTGCTTCCAAAATATAAATAAATAGAATAAATCTAGGAGAAGTGAATTCTCAAACGATAGCCATTTTCTCCTTTGATCTTCTTCAATGCATATCACTGGAACTAAGGTGGAACGGTTTGCTTGCTCTCACTTCCTCTTTTCCGTATCTGGTGCACAAATCGATCATGAAGATCGCTCCTCGTGATGGTATATATTATTCTTCAACCCCATCGTCAAGCGCCCACGTGTCCGAGTGTCCTAGAGTGCCCGATGGTTCTCCTTCTGTTCCTCTTCGCTTCATTAATGAAGTCGAACGATTCGTGTATTTCAACTTCACATGCAGCCATGCCGCCTGCCCGTATGTTCTCAAGAGTCAAATTCAAGAGTCAAGAGTCAAGAGTCTGCGAGCGAATGGTCATCAAAACTGGAATACATACAAGTTTCTAAAAGACAGCCTAAATAATCCACTAAGATATGGGTGCGCAACAGATATCGAACGTGAGTGATCAGTGCTCCACACAAGAATTCAACCTTCAAAATGATATCGCTTGACCTTTTCACCCGTTCGTTTTCCGTTCGAGAAATAGTTGCAGTGCACCCTCACACTTCCTCATTAACACCCCGCTCTCTTTGGGTTACAGTTAGAGAAAAAGTTACCGTCTCTTCATTTTACACATTCTCTCGCCACCCAGACTGATGAGAGTTAAAATGAAATGTAGGGATGCTTACCCTTCTTCGAACTTCACTTTAGGTGAAAGGAGCGCAAGCAATGAGTTAATCGTGTCTAGCCGTGTCCTCCTTAGTCATTGACGTATGGTATCAATGAGAGTTACTGCCTTGCTTCTCTCTTCTTTTTCAATACCGTTCCTTGATGCATGCATACCAACTTCCCCTGCTGCTATTCCGCCACCTCGTAAGTGATATAAATTCATGAATCATCTCGGTTTGAGAAGTAACTGTATTTTTACTCGTTTGCAGCTTGTCAGTCTTGCCCGGCCTTCACAGCCGCAGGCTTCGCCTCCGACAATGAATCATTTGACAGCAATGAATGCAAAGTGCGCACGTTAACGTGTGGCAGCTCCACCTCAACAAACACTCTGATCAAGGTATGATTTTCCGACGTGATTTACCGATTGAAATCTCTTCACTCTCCTTTCAGTATAACGGTAACACGGACGTAACCGGAACAGGCACGCTGACCTTTGCCGCCACTTGCAACACTGCCAATACGGCTTGGATCTACTCAGGAGCCGAGATTACCAAGTGGGAGTGCTTTGAGCGTATGTTCATTTCATTTTCGCGATGCAAGTTATGTATATCAATTAGACTTTGAATCGTAACGAATCAACTAGTTGACTAATAGGGAAATCACCCATCGCTCTCCTCATTCCGCGCTGTCTCTCGTGAAGAAAGCGGTGCATTTCCCTATTAGAACTAGTTGTTTCGTTACGATTCAAAGTCTAATATCAATGCAAGAGGCTTTTCAGCCTGTCAGTCGTGCCCTATCTTCCCCGATGTGAACTTTGGACCTCCAGCCAATCTAGGAACAGTCGTGCCATCGACAGACTCAAATGGATGCGCGGTGCGAACATACAATTGCAACGTGCTGCCCACGCAAACTGCCTTGATCAGGACGGTGTGAAGTTTCACCATGTTTTAATGAACCAGAGAAACGGAAAAGCATCGCAAAATGAGAGCGAGAGCAACTCATTGTTCAATGATCTCTTGAGCAGAAGGATGCCCGAGTGTTTCCGAAAGTTTAAAGTTTTTTTTGTATTTATTTATCTTTCTTTGCAGTCGAACGGCGTGGTCCTCATACAAGCTCCTGGACCGAATTCAGTTTTCGTAACCTGCAATGCTGCAAACACAGAATGGTTGTATGGAACGATGCCGATCATGTACATCCAATGCGATTTCTACCCATGTGCTCCATGGCCTGGCTGCAGCGGCTAACGGAGGAACACTCTTGTTTTCTCTTGACCTCCGTCTTCCGATTGCGTCTTCCGATTGCGTCGTCGATTTCGCGTCGATTGCAATATTTGTCCAGCATGGATAATATAGCATAGACATTTATCTCTTTTTTCCTGGCTAACGGAGGAACACTCGTGGTTTCTCTTGTTATTGATTGACGTTTGCTTTTTTCGTTTATTGCACGGATATTATTAGCATAAACATATTTCTTCTTCTATCAACTCGATCCACTTGTCCAGAGGTTGATCAGAGAGAGACTGGGAGTATCTCTTTCCCTCGCCTCCCTCTCCCTCCCCGCTAGTGTAAGTCGGCTGCCCGAATGAAAAATTGCTGTCAATAGCCGGCGTCTCACGAGCTCTGTTACATTGCGATCCCAATCTCCCTCACTCCTTTGAGCTGGCGCCTATCGGTCTAGAAACCTTTTCTCTTTCCCTTTGGGCTTTTCGAACTCCAAACTCGAAAATTTTCTATCGCGCCGTTCACTCACTCATGTTGAACAACCAGTGACGAAGTTAGAAGTTTTGTTAAAATTAAATTCTGTCTTGTCTTCTGTTCAAGGCGCAAGGAAGTCGAATTACCCGAATCCCTCTGGTCACTGTGCGGGCGGAGCTTTATTGCCCCACTCCCAGCGGTGAGTTTACAGATTGGCCTCCGGAGTAGCGCCCACTCTCACTCGGACATCAACAACTGCTGCCTGCTCTCTCATTTGTGCCTACTCTCCAGTGCTATCGAGCCGGTTAAAAAGCACATAGATTGTGATACTGGCCTGATCTGCCTTTTTCTAAGTCTCTATGCTTTACCTACTCTCGCAATTTGCGTGACCCGTTAGATCAGCTATTGGTGTTGAGGGAAGTCCAAGCTCTCCACACATCAGATACCCAGTGTTGATCACGTCGCCTCGCGGCACTTCTTTTATCCCTCAATCCTTTATCCTGAAGAAAGTTCATGGAACGGGGGGGGGGTATTCACTTGCTTCTCGTTTTCTACGCATATCCCGTTTCACGCAGACGTGTGGTGTAAAGAACAGCTCCGATGGGCGGAAAAGTTAGGTTTCATGAATGATTTATCACGTCAGCTGAATTGATTTTATGCTTATGAGAAGACGAGCGCGTGAAATAAACAAATATTACCTTTTACTTGTCTCATTCATAAATGTTTTCCATCGAATTCGTATTGTTCATTTCCTCCTAATATATTTTCTGCCTGACATTCAATCCTCGTTTCCCGCCTCTCTAATTTGCCAAACGACCTAGTTGATCCGGCCCCGTAACCCCCTCCAAGTCGAAAACAACCCCGCTGCTTCCTCCCGTGTTCATCACAGTGTACAACAAAGAGTTGTCAGTTAGCCCCACTCACTCCCTCTTCCTCTTCCCTTCCGAGCGGTCTCTCACCGGGCAGAGGGCGCTAGAGAGTGTGGAGAATGGAGAGAGTCAGACAGTGTTCTCTCACTCCTCCTCTACCGGTCAGCCCAAGCGAAAGAGCACAGCTAATGAAGAGACGGGGTGTAAGATGCCGGGCTTATACGCTGATAGGCTGATAGATTGGGCCAAGTAGCAGGGTCTTCAATTGCCCTCTTTCTCTGCCGTCTCTCAATCTTCCCTTGTCTCTCTAACTCGATCTTATCTTCACACTAGATACGCAGAGTGCGAAGTGGCAACTGTGCCCGGATTGCATTTGAGAGACTCGCTCTCTCGCGAACTCAACCTTTCCCTCTTTTCTTCAACTTCTTCCGTGGTTCTTTCGCAATCGCCCTTGTCATTGTGATCAGTCATCTCCATTTCAATGTCCTTTCCTTGTCAGTAGTATCCTCGCTTTCATTTTTCCAGTCTGAAAGCTTTCCAGTCGAATTCCCAATTTCTCTAAAAGCATTTCCAGCGACTCCCTTCTCTATTCATCCCATTATTCATTACTCGTGCATTTCATCCGATTTTGCGATTCTAACGCATTTTTCAGAAGCTCTTAGCATTTTCACGCCGAGGGCCGATAATGTGATCGGGAGGGAGTAGAAGAGCATTTTTCATTTTGAAAAAAGTGGAGAAGCGAGTGAAAATGCCGGCGCGCTTCCTCAAGACTGCATACGAGCCGCCACACAATGGACTGGTCGAGATGCGGAAACGGTTTGTGGTTTTGTATTCAAAAAGGAATTTCGCTTGGAAAATGAAAAAAATGGAGAAAAACAAACCAGAAAACATATATATTTTTTAATGTTGGGACTGAAATATGCTTCAAACACTCTCTTTACGTTTGTATTTTACAAATGAAATGATGATCCGAAGAGCGCTGGTTGGAATTGCAAACCTTTTTTTTTAGGGAAGAACATGTCAAAGTCTGGCTTTTTTCCTATCCGAACTCTCTAATTTCAGAGGGCTCCCCTGGCTCGCTGCCTCCTCTATACTGATTATCGTCGTTCTCGTCGCGTCCGTCTCCTACCTATTCATGAGAGACCAGCAGCGAGGATTCCTGGATCAGGTGAGGAATTTTAAATAAAATAAAGTAATTTAAAAAATACAGCCTTAGCAGCTGGCCTTATCAGCCGGTTGTCTTACGACGTAAATACGCACGTGGATGCACCTTTACCTTTACCTTTTTTATAGCCTTAACTTAGGCATAGCTACGTTGTTATTTATCCTTGAGGAGGGGGACTTGTTATGCCTGACTGGCCCGAAAGAAATTGGATATCAAATCAATAGGATTTGTATTGACATGAACGCCTGAATCTGTTCACGGAAAATAGGTGCAATGACGTTATTTGTATTATGATGTTATTGAAAAAAAAAAGAAATTAACAACCCGTCTAATCTTCAGGATTCGATGTTTGCGTCGGCTGAAGGCAGCAATCAAACCACGCCCGCTCCAACAGCCGAAGAGAAACTGATCACGCAAATTGAGGCGCCGACAACGTTTTGTAAGCTACTTTTGGAAGCTTCTTCGACTGTATTTTGGAGTAGGAGAAAACAGTAGGAGAAAAACAAGCATAACCATCATGGATATATTTTACAGCGCCCACTCTCGCTACAACAACAGATGGTGATGCGACGGAGGAAAAAGTGAGTTTCAGAAATATTAGATACTGAGATGCGCGAGACGTGCTTTGATTCTGTCGATGCCGGTAGTAGAAATTAATTCAAAAATACTCTTTTCAGCCTCCAAATCCGCTGGAACTCGAAAGCGGGGAAGCCGATGAAACAAATCGTCGATCAGAAGCAATTGATGAACTCACTCCCTCATCTGATGTTAGTTTACGATTGCAACACCTTTCTCTTGTGAATGTAAATGCTGAGAAATGCTGCTTCAAAGAATCAAACGAGAGTTCGTCCAATGGGATGTTGATCTGGAATCCTTCATATTTTCTTTTTTAGGAAGGCACCTCGGCCATCCCTTGGGTCGCCGATTCCACGCCCAGCGAGGGGACTGAGGTCGTTGATGCGGACATTGAGGAGGAGGTGGAAACAACGCTTGTTGTCCCTATCGGTGAGCTTTTATCCTAATTACGCTCGCGTATTGTTTGACAGCTGGCCTTACCAGCGGGTCCCACCTAGCGTTGTCTTACGACGTAAAATCGCTTGATGTGGATACACTTTTACCTTTACCTTTATTGTTTGACAAATTTGCGCTATCATCGAAGGCTGTTGTTTCAGTCCCTGGTCTGGACGAATCTTCAGAGGAAGAACCGGAAGAAGAGCCGATGCGCGGCGACTATCCCGATGACTTCTTCCGGAGGACTGTAGCGCCGCCAGCTGATGTAAGCACATGTGATGATTAGACTTTTTTCAAATGACTGTTTCTTCAGGATTCTCGAACAAACCCATCACCGCCTCCTACTTCAATATCTACGTCGTCTACGGCAACACCAACGACGGTGCCTTCTGAGGCTCCGACGATGAGCACCACCACTCCATCTTCACCTCCTTCATCGACTGCCTCGGTGACATCACCACCCTCAACATCGTCCTCAACGACCTCAACCACGACCGCAACGTTGACGTCAGCTCAACGAACGCAGATGCTGCCGCTGAGCGAGTTCAGTCGGGCGGCCATCACGGCGACCAACGAGATCTGTGCGGACATTGCGAGGTGAGAGTGATTGATTATTTGACAACGAATACGGCTAGCATTGATTCCCATGTGTCAAATGATATATGAACGAACGTTGAAACGTACTCTAATCGTGCAGAATGGGTTCAAATGTTCAGATAGGTTTCAAACGGTCTATAGATTTCCAATTATTGGCTTGATTTATTGAGTCCAATGGTCGTAGTGTAAAAAACCAACAATTAAAACCGTGCCAGCGAATTTCGGAGAAAATGTTTATCCGTAATTTGTGATGAGTTTCAGAAACATTCTGATGTCGGGCGGCAACGCAGTCGACGCTGCCATTGCGGGCGCCTTCTGTCTCGGCGGAGTGGAACCGCACGCGGGAGGGGTGGGCGGAGGAGTGATGATGACGGTGTACCAGAAGTGAGTTTCCAGTGCAATACTGCATCGTGCGATGCTTTCTAAACCTACATCGATGTTGCAAGCGAAGTATAGGCAGTAGCAACAACATTTTGACAACATTTCCGTGGTTGCGCGTATAACATGAAGTCGTTTGGTTGTGAGAGAGCGCCTGAGAGATTGCGGGCGCATTCTGCCTGGGCGGAGTGGTGCCGCACGCCCGCGCGGGAGACGGTGTACCAGAAGTGAGCGATCATAATGCTATTGTTTTTTTCGCGCTACATGTAGCCGTCAAATGCTCACATATCTGTAACGTAGCTGTAACGTAGTTAGTTGCAGTAGATGTGATAGATGAATGCATGTGGCCGAGATGTGATTAGAAGAAAATAAATCGTCTTCAGAGCCACTGGTCGCTGCGAGGTGGTCAACGGCCGAGAGGCGGCGCCCGCCCGAGTGGACACGACCGAGTGGGAGAGCAATCCGAGGGCGAGGGAGCATGGTGAGTAGAGTTCGAAATACTGGTCGCCGTCTCTTCATTTTACACGCTCTCTCGCCTCTCTGACCGGTGAGAGAGCGCGTGAAATGAAGAGACGGCGACCCGTATTTCGAACTCTAATGGTGAGTCGTTATGATAGCGCAAACATTTACGGCGATGACTTTGTCAGAATGAGAGAATTCTCGTATGAGTAGCATGTCGATGCGCTAAAATTTTTTTGGCGCTGACTCAAAATAAGAAAAGGAGGTGCAGCGGAGTGGGAGCGGAATCCGAGGGCGAGGGAGCATGGCGAGTAACAGTTGCGAATTTGCAAATGGCACTATTTCGGAATGAATTCTCGAAAATTTCGAGCAAAAAAATGAAGAGGAGGCGTATTTGAAAAATAATATGTTTCAAGAATGCTACGAATACACCGAATTACTAATTCTTCAGTGTTGCGGTTGTGGGGGTTGTAAAAAAAATCTATTAGATCACCGGCATCTAAACATTCATTTCACTCATCGTAATGAACCAACAATAGAAGACAATTAAATTTAAAATCTCAGGCTACTCATCCATCGCGGTTCCGGGCGCACTGCACGGCCTGCTGTCGGCGTACCGGAGGTTCAGAAGCGGGCGAGTGTGAGATTTTTTGTTTTGTGCACCAAATTTCAACACAAAACGCTTTTTCTCAACTTCTTTGGCCGAAAAACCTTGAGGCAGCTAAAACTGAATTTACTGATCAATTAATTGTTTCCAGCGAATGGTCGTCCCTCATCCAGCCGACGATCCAATTGGCCGAGGCCGGCTTCCCCGTCTCTGCTTCACTGGCGGGCGCCGTAAGCTACAGGGCGGCGGAGATCAATGAGACGGCAGGCATGAGGTGGACACAACGTAAAATCCACTGGGACATTGCGCAATTTCGTTCATATTTGAGTGGTGAATTATCAAACCTCGATATGAGAAGAATACAAATCAGATTTCAAATAGGTTTCACAACGTTTTGTAAACGCTGCAGTGCTAAAGCGAAACGACTCTGCTCGTATTTCCGCTTCTAAAATACAAAAAAAGTTTGCCCGTGACGAAATGTTGCGGCGATGGGCTCACCGAATGAACGCAAATATTGCTCAGGGACATCTTCCTTCCTAACGGTGTTCCCCTGAAGGAGGGCGAAGTGCTGAGAGACGCGAGGCTGGCAGAAACACTGAGGAAGATTGCGACCAGCCGGTGAGCAAAACAAAAATTTTCGGGAAAATTCTGCCACCCTGGATAGGAAAAGATGGGCCTAAAAATGAAGATCACTGATTGTGAGAGAGGGGAGATACGAAGATCTTGCATTCTTTTTTTCGCGCTGCTTTCAAGTGTGTTTCACGCCACGGATATTCTGTTCAGTTCTCGCCGGGAACAATGTTTCCGCAAAACTCGGCAAAAAACAAATAAGTCTATGTTCTCAGAGACCCCGCTCATCTCTTCTACCGTGGCGAGCTGGCCGAGAGAATTGTTCACGAAGTCAAGGCTAAAGGTGAACAATATTCTTTATTCTTTATTCTTTATTCACCACCCGAGACAATGAGCGTTAAGGGCGGTATGTGTGCAACAGGTGGTATTCGGGCTCAGGCGAGCTTTTGGGGAAGGGGGTTTGTGGCAGTCCAATTTGATTGCCTCTTCACACTTTCTGGCGCAGTAGCGACTACTTGTATGAAAAGGAACAAACGCGCCTATTGCAGGAGGTCACATCGCCAAATCCGACCTTGTGCTGTTCGCTTCATCCGTCGAGGATGCGCTACACGTGGAGATGGAGGGAGGCGCGAGACTGTGCGGTCCCCAACCGCCTTCGGCCTTTGCAGCGATGCAGGCCGGGTTGAGGGTGATGGAAGGTGAGCTTGAGCCTTTTTTTGGTATTTCTAAATTCAAAAAAAAATTTTTCAATGTGTCTGAGTATGTTCCATTCTAAGGTGAAACGTGTGGAAACAAGTAGAAACAAGTAGAGCACATAGGGTTGGAACGACCATGAATCCAATCATAGATACATAGCTCGATTATTTATTTTTAGTTATTGAAACGGAGTAAGCCATCGATTGCTTGCGCCATGTGCCAAGCGTATTCTGCGCAGACTCATTCGAACGCGCGTGCGGCATTTCATTGCGCCTCGAATGACTTCAACAGTTCCATCACTTTGTGAATGTGACGTGTTGTCAATGTGCAGAAGCGACGACAAAACCACATTCTTCGTCAAACCATCCAACATTATTATTATCTGCATACCAGTTCCAAGCTACTGGTGTTATGTTCGCGCATTCATTAAAAGTTGCGATAAAGATATATTTATTTTTTTTTATTTCCTATATTACCTATTATATATAACCCATATCTCTATTTCAGCCCACAACGTCTCCTCCACGACGAGCGAAGACCTCTTCGCCCACTACCTCCTAGAGGCAACGAAGGTCGCGTTGGAGCTTAGGGCGGACCTTGGTGATCTAGCTTTTTGCTTGTTTTTCAGTGGTCTCCCGTGTCGAAAAGAAACAAAGTCTCCCATTTCGAAAATGAAGTCTTATACCTTATGTAACGACATTGAATCATGCATACCTATGATTGATCGATGCTCAGGTGACTCCCCTCATCCCGATCTGCTTGCCAACCTCACCTCGCCCGCCTTCATCGAGGCTCTTGCGGCGGAGATAGGCGAGACGGCTTCCACGAGGGACCGATCGACTGAGGCGGTGAGCAAACCTGTTGAGAAAATGCACGCCTTTTTTGGCTAATAATTGAAAATAGGTACTTGGTTTTACCTCGATTTCAGTCCACCGACGTCTCTTCTACACAATTTTCATTCAAATCTCATTGCAGCCTTAAATCTGTCCGGTTACGGACTCCGAAAACAACTATATGCAATAAATTTCAGCCCACCGACGTCACCTCTGCGCACATCAACGTCGTCGACGAGCAGGGCAACGCCGTCGCGCTGACGATGGGCCTGAATCGACCGTGAGTTTCGATGCGATATCGTAAGATTATTTCCCATTCCACTCGTTGCTGACCTTTGACGAACTGAGTGGAGGGAGGAGGGAGGAAGAGGCCGGGAGGAGGCTAGTGATCTACCTGCTCTCCCCTCCCCTACCTCTTCCCTTCGTCTCTCCCAGACAATCAATGGCTCGTTAACCAGCAGATTGAGTTTGTTGAGCATTTGAAACGCACGATACCTTGCAACAACAATACCCTAGGCAGAGCAGGTTTGGCGATTTATTTTTTTTCACTTATTCGGGAAGGGAACAAAAGCAGTATTGAACACGCATCGAGAGTAGATTTTTTGTTTGCTCAGTGAAACTCATTCGAACGCGCGCCCTCTATCATTGCCTATAGACTGGTTGAGAGGGGTCGGCCGATTCTCGCTTGAGTTTAACAGCTCATTCATGTCGCCAATGCAATGAGAAATTCGATATTCGGAACGTGTTCGTTATGAAAAATAATAATATTATCCCAAGTTGGGCTGGCTCAACATCCTTTTCCATTCCCGTATTCCCGGGCATCTGCATCTCCTTATTTCCGGCCCGACATCCCGGTCCGTCGGGTCCAGGAAGTAATTGCTGCTTCTCTCTGGTTTCTCCACACTCCCTTTCTCTGACGGACTAGAGAGCAGTGGTAATCAAGAGAGTAATCTCCTCCCACTCGCGGTCTCATACTAGAGTGAAAAGAAGCCCTATTTCCGGATTAGGCGCAGTTCGTCTTTTCACGTTCAGTTGAATCTTCTCCAAGTGTGATTATGCTCTAATCAGTCCGAGAACCCAGAGACGACTACTAAGTAAGAGAGACAGACCACCCTTTGCTAACTACGAGCTAGCGCGCGCGTTATCTATGGAATTCTGTCTAGTTCAAACATCAGCGCTATACATCAGGTCTCTTCTTTCCTCACGCTCTTTCGTCTCAGTAAACCAGACGATTATGGAGAGTGAGGAGAACCGTTGCTAGGTGGAGGATGCATCACGTCTCCTCATTACCCATGCTTTCTCGCCCGATAAACGTAGTGAAAGAGTAGCGCGCTAATGGAGATACATCATGGCCGTTTCAGTAGCATTGGCGAGACTAGAGAATATGTGGATCGTGCCAGTCTTCCGGCACAAAATATCGCACACGCGTTGGCACATTTTGCGTATGACACGGGATCTTTTGGATTAGAGGGCTTCGTGTCTAGTCCGGCGCCTGATAATCGCTTTGATCTCAATGATTTTGATTCGTTTTCGTGCCATCATTGCTTGTTAAAAATGTTCAACGTCGATTCAGAAACGGAGAGCAACGCATTAATTCATAGGAGAGATCTCCAGATTATGTTAATAGTCGATGAACGCAGACTTCCGGGAGAGTTCACGCTCGTGCGTAGTTAGAGTTCGAAATACGGGTAATCTTCTCCTCATTTCCCGTGCTCTCTCACCGGTCAGAGAGGTGAGAGAGTACGGAAAATGAAGAGACAATTACCCGTATTTCGAACTCTATGCGTAGTGGACACATTCTGCGTGCGGGCAGGATCTCTGGGGATTATCGGATTATCCGTCTGGCGGTTTCGTGTCTAATGCTTGAATTTTAATATACGAATTTGATCTCGAGCAAGAGCGGTTTAGAGAAAGGGCCCTGATGCGATGCTATCGTGAGATTATTTCCCATTCCACTCGTAGCTGACCTTTTATGAACTGAGTGGAGGGAGGAGGGAGGAAGAGGCCGGGAAGAAGATAGTGATCTACCTGCTCTCCTCCTCCCTACCTTTTCCCTTCCTCTCTCTTCCAGACAATCAATACGCTAAACAGCACATTGAGTTTGATGAGTATTTGAAACGCACGATAGCATATGTAAATGCGTTGTGCGAGCTCCAAATTCTGCTGATAGCCGAAGACATCCGTCAGAGAATATCACGCGTGCATGGGTACATTCTGCGTCTAACAAGAGATCTCTGATAGAGTTCGAAATACGGGTAACCGTCTCTTCATTTCGCACACTCTCTCGCCTCTCTGACCGGTGAGAGAGTGTGTAAAGTGAGGAGACGGCGACCCGTATTTCGAACTCTAATCCCTGAGACTTGCGGGCTTCATGTCTCGTCTGGAGCGAGATCATCATCGCTTCAATTTCATTCTTCGTTATGAGAACGTTCACTCAACGCGTAATATAAAAAGTTACACGAGAATAGACTTTCAATCGTAACGAAACAACTAGTCGTTTAATAGGGAAATGCACCCTTCCCTCTCCTCATTCCGCGCTGTCTCTCGTGAAGAATGCGGTGCATTTCCCTATTAAACGACTAGTTGTTTCGTTACGATTGAAAGTCTACTCACCATTGACTCTCTGGTCGTCTGGTCTATTATGAGACCAGTTCGAAACGTAATCCCGCGTCGGAGAACCTAAATAGAAAGGTGGTTTTTAATCTTTGATCATTTCTCCAGATTCGGCGCCCTCCGTCGCTCAGAGTCCCTCGGATTCGTGTGGAACAACGCGCTGTCGGCCTTTTCGCAAGCAGCGGACAGTCCGAATGCACTCCAACCGAGGAGACGACCGATAACAGGAGCGATGCCGTTTGTGCTGGTGGAGAGGGGCGAGGTGAGCATCGCAAATAATAATTAATAATTTATCTACGCCCGAGGCGCAACGAGACCGAAACGTAACATTGATAAGGTAGAAGAACAGGAATGGGATTGGGGGGGGGGCGACTCTCCTGGGTCAGGTGAGTTTGGCGAGATCGAGAATTTATTCAGATTGAGAGAAAAATAGTGATATGCAATACTTTTCTTCTGCAATCTAGATGGACAGGGAATCATACATACTAGGGATGTCCAACCAATTCCAATACCCAATTAATTGACTTTGCGGCCGCTCACTCCCTCGGAAAATGAGGAATAAACGTCAATTAATTGGTCAACCCAATACCAATTACCCAATTAATTGGTATTGTCCACTAGTATTGGTTATTGAATTGACATCACTAATACATACCCTTTTGCTGGTCTCTGGAATCTCATTGAACTCTCGATGAATGCTTGCAGGTGCAATTGGTCGGCGGTTCCATCGGTGATTCGTCGTCGTTTTCTGCACTGCTCTCGACGCTGGCTCGACTAATGATCAGTTCGTTTATCGTCAGATTATTTTCCGATTCCACGCGTAGCTGACCTTTGACGAACTGAGTGGAGAGAGGAAGAGGCCTGCTCTCCTCCCCCCTACCTCTTCCCTGCCTCTCCCTCCCAGACAATCAATGCGCTAATCAGCACATTGAATTTGTTGAGCATTTGAACTGCACGATAAGTTTAACCTTTTTTTATGTTCCTCATCTGAAGTTTGAAAAAAAAATCATATTTTTCAGAAGGTGAGCACGTCGACGAAGCCATTGTGGCTGCCCGTATCGACGCAACCTCGGGAGCCTTCGAGTCCGGAGCGATGGTATCACCTTTTTTAAAATGTTCCGCGCGCAACGGATTCCAAAAAAAATAACCGCGCGGCAAAAGTGGGCAGAGCTTACCATTGTTGTGCGTTTTCCGCCTACTTTCACTCAGTTTTCTTAATTTTTAATGATCAAACTCGATTTCTGGTATGGTTTTACGTTGATTAAGCACAAATTATACAATTATAGCGCAATTTTAAACGCGACGGTAATTTTTTTGGAATTCGTTACGCGCGGAACCAGAAATAACTTCATGTAAAAATGTGATAAGCACTTTGCGGAACTTTGAGGGGCTTTCTTGGAGGGCCGGCACTCCATTCGGACCCGCTACCTGAGCTCGCAAATAGCACTGCCTGTTTTCGCCAATCTCTGGCCAGCTGCGGTGCAGCATTCGGCTATTTTGTTCTGCCATGACTTGGTAAAATTGTTTGTCACGACCGTTTCTCCTTCGCGTTGTTTCTGA
Organism: Pristionchus exspectatus; assembly: GCA_911812115.1. NCBI lineage: Eukaryota > Metazoa > Nematoda > Chromadorea > Rhabditida > Neodiplogasteridae > Pristionchus > Pristionchus exspectatus. The sequence goes on from OU461587.1 coordinate 21,638,933, forward strand.
ACAACCGCTGAGTTCTCATGGCAACGAGTTGCACAGTAGAGTTCGAAATACGGGTCGCCGTCTCTTCATTTCCCACACTCTCTCACCGGTCAGAGAGGCGAGAGAGTGTGTGGAATGAAGAGACGGCGACCCGTATTTCGAACTCCACTGCACAGTCACCTGTCTTCGGTTCTCTCGCAAGACAAGGAAGTTAGATGAACGTCATGATACTCTTATAGAAAATCTCTCGTTTCCCTGCCTGACGAGAGGTAAAGCAACATTACAATTACAGGCGCTCGTGCGCGCCCTGGCCGCTCGCGGTCACGCGTCCTTGTCGCCGCTTCTGGGGCGGCCGAGCGGAGCGGCGACGCCGCTCGTGCGGCGGACGGCCGCCGGCCGCCTCCTAGCCGCGTGCGATCCGCGCGCACGCGTCAGCCGCTGCGCACGCGGCATCTAAGGCTCCGCCCCCCCTTTGAACGCCTCCCTCCCCTTGTTTTCCCAGATTGCCACCTACCTCGAACAGTGATATTTTCCTTATCATTATCATCATCATTATCTCGTTCTAACGTTATCGACTGTTTCCTGCCCGTGCCTTTCTCTTACTGGTATTGTATGTTCGAAATATGAAGTGTCGTATTTTCATTTCCTGCGCTCCCTGGTCACTCTGACTGATGAGAGTGTATGAAAAAAAAAACGATTTCTCGTTTTTCGAACTACTGGTATTGCCCCGTGCTTATTCTTGTTATCGCGCCTATTATTCGGTGAATGAAGGTTTGGTCTACATTGAAGTGTTCGTATTAGAAATCAGAAACTAGTCTTGTATTCTGATGTTGTAATATTTTCTGCTGTGATCGTGCACAAAATGATGTTTTTATGATTTGAGAAGACTTTTCATGAGTAACTCTAGCATGAAGATTAATTCGACGAAACTAGGGTTGATTTTCTGCTCAGTTGATGATTCGAAGAAGCCTTGTAGAAGCAAAATCTGATCTCTGAGACTTCCCATCAACTTCCAAGAGATCAAGTATAAATTTGGATTAATGCCAAGTATGCTAGACAGGTCTCGTGAATCATTTCCCTCATCGGAGTGAGATGGCATGAATCATTCAATTAGATGTCTCGTCTTCTCTCTCTATCATGCTCTCGAGATTCACCTAGCCTCTGGCCACTAGAGTTCGAAATACGGGCCGTCGTCTCTTCAATTTTCACACTTTCTCACCGGTCAGAGAGGCGAGGGAGTGTGTGGAATGAAGAGACGGCGACCCGCATTTCGAACTCTACTGGCCACAGCTAGATTACCCTTCCGATCTCTGGTTTGGTTTCCTTGGTCAGAAAGGCGTGTGTTTCCGTGAGTTCGTAGCGCGTGACAAAATACACTCATCTGAGCATGTCTGAGGTTAGCGGTGCTCGACTATTACAAAGGTAAAGGTGTATCCACGTCAAGCGATTTTACAGTCGCATGACAACGCTAGGTGGGACCCACTCGTAAGGCCAGCTGTCGACTATTATAATAACAACAAATTCTGCGTGTATTTCGTAATGGTTCCCGTTACCTTTCCAAATGCCTCCCTTGCCTCAAGACAAAGTGCGCGGTATAATCAGGGCGGTTCTTCCCGTGACCTAATTCTCCCACCCTTTTTCTACGAACGGTCACACTAAAACCAAACGAAAAATATAGTATCGCACGTTCACTAGCCGGTCAAGTGCAATGCCACCCATATCTCATAAAAACACGTACCACTGAGAGGATAATGATTACGATTCGACAACATGAAGCAGTATTTGTTTTGAACATTTAGCTTTTGTGTGTTTTGTGTTCTTTTGTGTTCATATATAATGACAAAAGCGGCGCATGGTAAATATGTTATCGCAAAACCGCGTTCTCACGGCGCCTATAATGTCGTTATTATCGATACCGTAACAGTTCCCTGCAACATTTCAAACCGCCTCCTATCCCTTCATTAATTCTCGAATTTACGTGAAGGGTTATGAATTAAATTCTAAGAGAATTACTGTGAGCACTTATTGTTGCGTGACAAAATGCACGCTTTTAGCATAAGTCAGCTTAGCGCATGACCTAAAAAACACTCTGAGAACCGTCTATCATTAATTCCGTTGCTGAATAGATTTATTCGCAGGACTACACTCATTTGCATTAACATGAACACAACCTTGCGTGTCGGAAATTCCAGGAAATTCCAGGCCCGTCATTTCCTTCGGTTCTTCGACGAGTGTGTTGTCACTTGCTCATTTCTCTCTCCATTTGTTTGAGCTTTGCTTTTCTTATAAGATAAATAAACTACAACCTATACTCATATGAAGACATCATAAGCCTACGTGCATAGTTCTCAAATGCCTTAAAACGCAAGGGAACTCGCATACTAGACCAAATTCAGAAGAGGTCCATAACATTGCACTCATTTGCACTCACTGTACCCAGACTTGCGTGCTTCGAAAAGTCTCGTCTTCGGTTATCCGACTTGCGCGTCAGTATTCATGCACTACACTTTCTCCATTTGACTCCATTTTAATTCAATAGTGAATGTACGATTGCCTACTTCGCAAACAGCCCTACCTACATCGTGTTGCGTTACTTTGCTAATTCTCTCGTGTGACCGGCGTGACGATACAAGTGCAATCCTCAGAGAACACTCGCACATTTACTCGCAACCCCAAACTAGCGTGTCGGAAACGCGTCAGTACTCACGCACTCCACTCTCTCCATCTGACTCCACTTTTCCCTCCGCGCGCGCTACTCTCTCATTCACAACCCCTACGTGGTGACGAAGCTTCGCCCAGGGCTAACTGGCTAACTCTTTCTTTTCCTTTTTTTTCTCAATTTAGTCGTAATTTTTCAAAATCTGATTTGAAAATATTATAGCTAAGATGTCGCACGATTTCCCCACCTTGAGAGGCGCCGATGCTCAAGATCTAATTAGCAATCATGGGGGTTTTGAATCTCGCTATCTCAAACGCATATTATTTTTCGCACTCGAGCGAACACGGTGTGCCGTACTTCCGCCTGAGACCAGTGAGACCAATAGCGCTGTACTTGTCGTATATTACGAAAATAAGTTGATACTAGAGATACTAATCGGTGGAGTGCGCCGCGACCTTGGACTACATTCATGCACAACTATGCAATAGTATGCAACAGAGTGCAAGTGCTCCCGACCGAGCAGGTACTACTCCACTCCTCCCTACGTGTACGCACACCAACTTTTGATCTTTCCCTGTCTGGAGACCAGACGAGAGAGCATGGGAAATGAAGAGAGTCGCTAAGCACCAACCGATATGTGCACCATCCTTTTATCTCGTCTCTGCTGATCTCGCCGCACTCGCTCGGTACAAATTGATAAAGAACACGCTCGCTCCTTTTGCACACGATCACAGATCTCTGAGGGAGAGTGCAAAATGAGGCGATTCTTTCCCACCCACCCCTAGGCTTGATAGTCGTTACGACAGGAAGAATCACATCACTTTCTGATTTATACCGACTGGTCCCGCCCTTTCTCTCAAATGATGAAATTCGCCTCCGCTCTGTGCCCAAGCCGTTTGCTTCCGTGTCTCCCTCTGATTACCGTACACTCTAAGGCTTCTGATTTGCTTTCACAATTTTCATGCGGTTACGAAATATACCATCTTTTGCGCGATAATTTATGCTTAACTCATCTTTTTACCACGATGTTTTTAGGAGTGCATAACAGTTCTTTTTTTTATTTCCAGAAATGTACACCATAGTCAATCTCGACGTCAAACCGCCCCTGTCGATTCTTCCCGACGTCAACGCCAAGCAGACGGTGCAGAAACAGAGTTAGTGAATTAACAATTATCTAAAAAAAAATTATTATTTGAAAATGTAGACAAACTACAAGATAGTCTAATTGTATAAATAGCGGCTACTATTCTATGATAGAATAGAGTTCGAAATACGGGTCGCCTTCTCTTCATTTCACACACTCTCTCGCCTCTCTGACCGGTGAGAGAGTGTGCGAAATGAAGAGACGGAGACCCGTATTTCGAACTCTATTCTAGAAGTGAACTCAAAGATCTCTAAAGCCCTCAAGAGAGATCCCGAATGTACCCGATGTAGTCACATTTGCACGAGAGATCGTGATGTTAGGATGTCTGATTACAGGATTGCCTAAACACTTCCTCAATATTTATCATATTTGGCCGTCTGAATCTGTCCAATGGAGATCTTGAATGGTGGTGATGTTTAGATGTCTGACATACATGCACGCAACACACGCTCAGGTGCACGGCTAATAGAGTTCGAAATACGGGTCGCATTCTCTTCATTTCACCTGCTCTCTCATCGGTCAGAGAGGCGAGAGAGTGTGTGAAATGAAGAGACGGCGACCCGTATTTCGAACTCTAACGGCTAATTTCGGGGTGGGGGCTAAATTAGCCCCTACGTCGTCTCAAATAGCATGTATGCAGACTAGAAGTGGCCCTGGTACATCATTTGGGAGGGGTTTACGAAAGTATAGTTTAGATCTGAGTGATTACTCTAGTCATAGCCGAGTAGGAAAGTTCCATGAGATGGGATCGTCTCTGGGATCTTCTTCAAGAGATCTTCTTCGCATTTGTTGTCAATTGTCCGTCGCGTTTAAAAATCAGCAGCAGCACTTACTTTCATTACATTTTTGCAAAGATATGTTTTGGGAGCGGATTTGACGCTATTTCGTAGATGCAGGCAGAGTAGCGCGTAGTTCAGAGAGAGATTGCGATATTTGGATGTCTGACATTCCCAGGTGCTAATAGGCAGATACGCGAGCAAATGAAACGCGCGTATTCTCGCGAATTGCGAGTCTGCACACGTATGAGCAACTACATGTAGGGCGATTGTTACTGTTACTGAAAATAGCATGGATTTTTTTCAGATTAGACAGAGCAAGACAACATCGAAAACGGAAAGCGCAGTGTTCCACACTACCTAAGCACTGTTTGCTGCCAGCCGTGGGTAGCTAATTGAGAGTAGCGCAGTCAGAGTGATCTCCGGTTATGCCAGCTACTACCTGCTTAGAGAAACTCATCCATTATTCAGCAACCAGCTCTGCCTATTTAGCCCGAAGATGAATACCGCGAATAGTGAAAGGGAAGTTTGAAACATCTCTTTTGGCCCAGTCGAAAGAAGACACGTCTTCTACACAAAAATTCCTCCTTTTCAGAAAAAAGAGACGAGAGAGGATGTGAAAAGTGGAGTGAAATTCCGTGAATTTCAATCTAACACAGGGATCAGGAGAGAATGTATGAGCCCAGGAACTAGATTTTTCAAAATCATTTGAAACCAACCATACTATCATGGTATTATGTGCTAGTGATAAGAATTCTGAACATCCGGTCCATTTGTCCCAAAACCGGCTTTTAGGAAAATTCCGGTTCTGGAGCCGGCTGTGACGTATCTCAGCTCCCAGATGAGCTAGAGACCTCTGGTTTGGACCAAAAAATCCGGAAATTTATGACGAACAACTTTTCAGTTTGCACGGACCCCGAGCGAAAACAAATAAAAAAGATAGAAGTCAAAAACCATTTGTTCAAGCATAAATATTTTTTAAACATTTTTCTATGATACCAATTGTCTGATTTTTATTGCTGAATATGAAACTACTACCCCACCACCTACTTAGAAAAAATATGAAGGAAAGTTAAGGGGGTATTTTCGAGATATACTCGCGCGAACACTGAAAATCGTCGATTTTTCACATTTTCAGAAATTTCTATCGTCCGCTGCTCACCTAAACGAGACTTCTCGATTGAAGAACCTGCATTAAAATAAGTTTATCTGTACTATCTTCAATTTCCAGCATCTAACTGGCGACTCTTCCACACTTTGAAATATCACATTTTTCAAAAATATTTTCACAAAATGTAATTTTCCAAAGTGTGGAAGAGTCGCAAGTTAGAGGCTGGAAATTGAAGATAGTACCGATAAACTTATTTTAATGCAGGTTCTTCAATCGAGAAGTCTCGTTTAGGTGAGCAGCGGACGATAGAAATTTCTGAAAATGTGAAAAATCGACGATTTTCAGTGTTCGCGCGAGTATATCTCGAAAATACCCCCCTTAACTTTCCTTCATATTTTTTTCTAAGTAGGTGGTGGGGTAGTAGTTTCATATTCAGCAATAAAAATCAGACAATTGGTATCATAGAAAAATGTTTAAAAAATATTTATGCTTGAACAAATGGTTTTTGACTTCTATCTTTTTTATTTGTTATCGCTCGGGGTCCGTGCAAACTGAAAAGTTGTTCGTCATAAATTTCCGGATTTTTTGGTCCAAACCAGAGGTCTCTAGCTCATCTGGGAGCTGAGATACGTCACAGCCGGCTCCAGAACCGGAATTTTCCTAAAAGCCGGTTTTGGGACAAATGGACCGGATGTTCAGAATTCTTATCACTAGCACATAATACCATGATAGTATGGTTGGTTTCAAATGATTTTGAAAAATCTAGTTCCTGGAGAGGTCATATTTGATACATTCTCTCCTGATCCCTGTGCTAATCCTTGCGCAGGGATTCTTCTGAAGCTGATGTTTGCAAGATCTTGCGTTCCACCGATATTATGGGAAATGCTTTGCATTCCTTGCAAGCCGCAGCTGATGTAGCATAGATCACAATCAGCCAGCCATTCCCAGAAAGGGATTCGCAAACAATTTACGAGACGTGTATTCAGTATTGCACGTATTTTAGAATGTCTCACTCGCAACTTATATGTAAGCAATGACAATACAAAAAAATGGTTTATTCATTCGATCGTGGGTGTTCATAATACAAATATGTACTCTTTCCATCTTCTCCTTTCACTGATTTCCAGTCAGTCCCGAGGGTCCTGCGGGTCCAACGGCTTCCGGTCCCTTTCCGCCCTTGTTCGCGCCCCACCATCCGGCGTATCCGGGATATCCCCAACCGTAGCCGGCGTATCCACCGTACCCGTAGGCGGAGTACCCGTAGTAGGGCGAGTAGGCCGAGGCGTACTGTAGTGGACTCAGTTACGGTGGTTATCGATTAATAAAGGTGAAGGTAAAAAAGATAAAGGTCATCCCGTTAATCAATGTACTTGCGTCCTGCGGGGAGATCACTGCTTGGCCAGTGGTTATCAGTTGATAGGACAAGGAAACTCACGTATTGCGCAGAGACGCTCGAGCAGAATAGGACGGCGAAAAGGCAGAGGATGATTCTGAATTTTTTTTATTCGATGGGAAATAAATTAAAATTGAGAAGTGAAATATGAATGCAACTCACAGCTTGGAATTCATTGTAGAGCGGAGAGAGTTGGTTGATGATTCTACCAAGTTGCCCTTGTCTTTTATACTTTCCGATAGCTAACAGTACGTGCATGTTCAACTATCTCTATTGTCTGACGTCTCTTCTATCCCCATGGTCTCTCGCCCGTGTCTCAAGGCGCCAAACCAGTGCAAATACGTGAACTGGTACAAATCGTTCTTGACTCTCCTCGCTTTGCGTGTTCTCTCGAATACCTGATCGACGAGAGACGATTGTTAATGAGAGAGTGCTTTCCGAATTGTTACTTCATGAATAGGGCTGTCAGGGTGAAGAATCCGTCTCTTCATTTCGCGTGCTCTCTAGTCACTCTGACCGGTGAGAGAGTATGAGGAATGAAGAGACGGATTCTTCATCCTGACAGCCCTATTCATGAACCATCGATGAACACTGTTTGCGCGCGCAAAATAGATGCCGAACGAACGGTGGCGACTCTCATTTATCCACGCTCTCTCGTTTCTCTGACTGACGAGAGATAAGGCTAAACGAAGAGACGAGAACGTTGGCAACTGTTCGAAGGGAGCGCGAAGATCGAGTATACGAAAGCGTTTGGGATGTTCGTGATGTGTCGAAGAACAGCTTCAGTGAACCAATGTGAATTGATAAAAATTCTGAGAGAATATAAAATATGATAAGTTTTAATTGGAAAAATAACTAAAGGAACTAAATGCAGGCTAGAAAGAGGTCAGATCAACCCACCCTATTTTGACCCTGCCTTTATTTCCCACTTTTTCAGGCTACAAAGAGGACCGATCGCGAATGACGGGCACGTGCGGTGTATGTTTTGGTTCATCGGGCGGGAATCACTTCGGAGCGGAGGTTGGCATGCATTTTTCAATTAGTACCCAAACTTCACCTAAATATTAAAAAAACATAGTTATCATAATTTCCAATTTGTCTGACGCAGTACGCTTTTAAAGGTTGTTATCGTGCGTTTCAAATGCTCAGCAAACTCAATGTGCTGGTTAGCGTATTGATTGTCTGGGAGAGAGAGGAAGGGAAGAGGTAGGGGGGAGGAGAGCAGGTAGATCACTAGCCTCCTCCCGGCCTCTTCCTAACTCCGCCCCTCGAACGGTAGTCAAAGGGTGGAACGGAAAACTACGAGTGGAACGGAAAATAATTTCACGATAAATGTTTTTATTTTATTGTTGAAACGTGGAATCTGCTCAATGACTCAATGATTCTTTGCAAATGTGAATAGAGATATCGACTTCATAAAACATATTTGAGTAGCCGATTTTATAGCAAAAAGCGCGGGCAAGATGCCTAATGAAATGAAAAAAAACATGCAAATCAACAAAATTACGGAAAATCAGGCATGTCGCTCGTGCGCGGCCTTCTTCCTTTGCTCCACCAATATTTTGACGTAATCTCACTGAACTTAAACATTTTTAAGAGGGAATCATTCGTGAACAATCATCATCATTTCATCTCAGGCATGCCGCTCGTGCGCTGCCTTCTTCTTCCTTACCCGAATACTTACCTCTAATATTTCTAAAAAAATCTTGATAAAAACGGGTCTAGAAGTCGATGTAGAATGTCTGATCAGTTTATAAAGCTCTTCCATCTCAGGCCTGCCGCTCGTGCGCGGCCTTCTTCCGCCGCGCTGTCCGCTCCGGTCGCGCGCTCGTCTGCCGCCAGGGCGATCACGTGTGCATGCAGAAGGAACCGTCTGGTGAGTAGTAGAGTTCGAAATACGGGTCGCCGTCTCTTCATTTCACGTGCTCTCTCGCCGGTCATAGAGACGCGAGAGAGTGTGCGAAATGAAGAGAAGGCGACCCGTATTTCATCATCATTATCATTATCGGATCATTATCGGATTATTATTATCATTATCATTATCATTATTGCCATCATTATCGGGAAGTGGTGTGCGTATAAAAATGATTACTGAAAGAGGGAGCACACGAGTTGGTTGAGGCAGAAGGAACCGTCCGGTAGGTGTAGGAATTTTATTAACATAAGTTTTCTGGGGCGACTTTTTCAGGATTTGCATCAGAGTGGGTTAGCCTGATGAATGGTATCATGAAAAAATTGGTTATGTTTCAAGGTGTATTCAAGAGGGAAAAATTGGAAATAGAATTGATGGTATCGTATTCTTCGTATTAAAACAATAATAAATTCTCACTGTAGATCTGCACTGCAAAAAGTGCCGTTACACGCGATGCATCAAGATCGGCATGCAGCCATCCGGTTAATATTTTAATTAATTAAATATTAATTTAGTTAATATTTTAATTTTTAATTAAAAAAAATCCCAGGAGTCCGCCGCGCGAAGAACGACCTGCCGGACGACCTCGAGGTGAGATCAAAACAATAACAATAACAACAACAACAACAAAACAATAACAATAACAATAACAACAACAAAACAATAACAATAACAACAACAAAACAATAACAATAACAATAACAACAACAAAACAATAACAATAACAGCTGAACGACGATGACATCGTCGAGGACGATCAGAAGCCATTCGAAGAGGACGACCCGCTGACCGAGTTCAGAGTGGCGATTGCGAGGGACAAGTCGAGTAGTGCGCTACTGGAGAGGATCAGGATGAATTACAGGTGAGTGGAAGTAGCCAGACTCTCTTCGTTTAGCGTGCTTTCTTTTCTTGCTCTGTTTGATTGACGAGATGATAAAATGATGATGAAGGGACGTTAATTTTAGATTAGATAGTCACCATGTTTACGGGAAGATTGGGAAGGGGTCATACTGGAAAAGACTACTGTAGAGTCTTCTTAGTGGAGCAAGTGTGGGCACGAGAGGAAGGCGAAAGTTGATGAAGTTGACTTTATCATCGGCGAGACGTTTCGTGCAAACAGCACATCATCAGTCAGGAATAACACACTTGCTCCACTAAGAAGACTCTACAGTATTCTTCACTATGCCGAGAATTACCCAGTATCATTTACTGGAAAAGACGAGCTAATTTCAGAAAACTGCTGCTTCGCCGCATCGAAAGCGAGCACACCGTAATCACGGAGCCGATTGTGGGAATGGTCTGCCCTCTTATCTATCGTGAAATTATTTTCCGTTCCACTCGTAGTTGACCGTTGACTACCGTTCGATGGGCGGAGTTAGGAAGAGGCCGGGAGGAAGCTAGTGATCTACCTGCTCTCCTCCGCCCTACCTCTTACCTTCCTCTCTTTCCCAGACAATCAATACGCTAACCAGCACATTGAGTTTGCTGAGCATTTGAAACGCACGATATATTCCGGAATCAATCCGGCCTTTGTCTCCCAAAAAACCACAACTGAAGAGACACTGGCGCCTGAATCAAGATTTACTGTAAAGCTATTTAGACGCAAGTTGCCTGCTCGTACGTCGAGCTCAACGCGATCATGCGTGCCGCCTTCCCGTTGGTCGTCGACTTTGCGTGTACGACGTTCCCGGAGTTGTGCGAGTTGACTCCCGGCGAGAAGGTGAGATTTGTAGCTGTTTTGTCGTTTTTAAATCAATGACCAAGTGTAAGCGAGTCTGTTGAATCTTCAAAGCATTATGAACACTTCGTGAAACTCAAGTGAATTTTCAATTTATCATTTTACATTGAACCTTGAACTTGTACAATATGATTCACTACCAGCAAATAATCCTATTTCGACACCAGCATCGATTTATGCCTCACGCAGCCGATAACAAAATTTCAGACACAACTCTTCAAGCATTTCGTCATCACACTCTTCTACCTCGAAAGCTACCATCGATCGTCCATTCTCTATGAGCTGACGGACTCGAAACGGTGAGATTTCTCATTCGATCTTGTTTTGAGTCTGTATTTTACCCCAGTAACACCTCAAACAATGGAGCAATTGACTCCTGAGGTTTTTGAACATCGATTAATTCTGGATTTTTTTTCCTGAATATGTCTATATAGTCATTTTCCAGAGCCCTCACGCATCTCACGTGCATGGACATGAATAATCTCGGGGCGCTGTACGGCAGCATGGCACAAATCAATGAGAAGCAAGCGACCGAGTGGGTTTTCTTGAAAAAATATTGAACGCCTGTGTTGAGATGTGCCAAAATAATGCAAGAAGACGACGAGAAGCATGTGATGGAGTGAATTTTCGGACCCGGCAACACTATGTCTCAATTGCCTGACAACCTTGTCGTTGTGTTTTCAATCGATTATTTTTTCGAGTCAATCAACCATGTCCAGAATGATCAACGCGCGCTGCACGCGTCACCGTCTCATGGAAATGCTCCGGTCGTTCAAGCGAATCGCCCTGTCGGAGGTGGAAATATCGGCTGCAGTTGCGCTGATTTTGACCAGTCATGGTCTGTTTGCTCATTATACCAGACTCTAAGATCTAAAAATAATGGAATCGCCTGTGCGCTCGTCCATTTCGGCCACGTTTTCGGAATCGTGTATATGGATATGTTTCACCACTAACATATCATAGTTGATTGACGCTGAATGTAATCACGCTCGCTCGGCTTTTCAATACTATATTTTCATCAGCCAGAACCAGATAGTAGTCAGATTCGGCAGATCAATCGATAACGAGCTCTCCAGATTGATCAAAGCTTAAATTTAAATAATCAGCCAAGAAGTTGTTCTCCCCTTTCCAGACTGCTCGAACCTCGACGAGAACATTGGAATACAGTGCAGGCCGATGCGCGATGCGATCATCGGAGAGCTGAGCAAGCACTATGAGTGAGCTATCCATCTTTACTCATTGTTATTCAACGACCTTTTTGGGGTAGCACCATTTTCGAATATGTTTCACGCACAGCGTAAGAAAAGTGTGTACCCGATCCTAATTAATGATGAGTGGAGTGCATTCAAAAACCATACAAACTAATCATGAAGAAATATTTATGATCCAAACCTTTTCCAGTAACTCGACGGACCCCGATCACTCCGCACTTCGGCTGGGCGATCTGCTCTCGTTCCTCACCGAATTCCAGGTGGTTAGTCCGACCGATTGAGAACTGTATCCGGAGATTAGGGCAATTCGAGACCTGCCGCATTGATTATCGAGTTATTATCGACTTTCCAGGACTTTGCGGAGGCGCAGAAGCGCGATCACTCTCTCGTCTCGTTATTCTTAGAAGGGCAGCAACCAGGATTCCTATTCTCGCTGGCGGACTCCCGATGAAATTCAATGGAATTATTGATCAATTTGTATCATTAATTATGTTATTTTCGAAACGAAATTTCTTGTGCGTTATTACCACTTATTTTGCCGGTGTTATTGCATTCGGTTCTTGAAGTTCAACGCAAAACCATCTTTCCCACCCCTCGTGATCTCTTTTCCATTGTCATAGTGCTTCCCAGCAGCTAACGAAATTCAGCAACACCTCATAAAATATAAATTTATTCTGGGGATTCAGCTCATTCTCACATGCAAAATGATCTCACTGTCGCGGCAAAATAGGCCGTATACTTATGCCGTGAACTATACTAGACGTCCGCAGAACTCTTTTATCATGGTGGTAAGGAAAGCCGAAGAGGGAGAACGCTCCCTCCTTTTATACACGTTCGGTGACTCAGACTCGTACAGTTGGGAGATGAGAAGAGATGGATGATTGTATACATGGTGGAATCGCCACACTCCCGAGGGCAGAAAGTAGGGAGGCGGAATGGGATGAACAAGTTCCTAGAGACAATTGAACGAACCTAGAATTCTTCCAAAAACGATTGATCAGTTTTGCGAGTGAAACTTGGAATCAAATCGAGAGTAAATAGGGACTTGAGCCGGGACTATGAACCTGGACGGACGCTGAGGTTGGGACCTATTCGAATGACGTTGCATGGAAGTGGCATTCCACCGTCGAGTCGCCTGCAGTGGGCGAGAAGCTGCCGTGACGGAGGCAGGATTGGAAGGTAGGTTGTTCGGGGCATCTTCGATGCCTGGTCGCGTATGAGGGACACAGGGGAGTTCGAAGGGAATGGGACGGCAAGGTTCTGATGTATCTTTCCGTAAAGGGACGAGAACTGTTCAAGGATGGAATCGGATGTTCAATGGGTGCGGAAGAGAAGATGGAGGGGGCTTATCTGTCTCAAGTCGGATGGAGACAGACCTCCGGGCGGAAAAGCCGGTGCTGGTAACGGGTGGAAGGGCAAAAACCGCCGAGACTGCAGACGAACTAGGGGGTGGCTCGAATGGAGTGAGCCGCAGGGGAGCCTCGCCGGTTGGAAGAATGGAGCCGGTCGAGGGGATGGGGAGACTCGAAAGTAGTGAGTCTTACTAACTGCGCGATGGACTAACGCAGGTTCGGTCGGGTGATGGTCGCCATGTCGCGGCAAAATAGGCCGTATACTTATGCCGTGAACTATACTAGACGTCCGCAGAACTCTTTTATCATGGTGGTAAGGAAAGCCGAAGAGGGAGAACGCTCCCTCCTTTTATACACGTTCGGTGACTCAGACTCGTACAGTTGGGAGATGAGAAGAGATGGATGATTGTATACATGGTGGAATCGCCACACTCACATTTCGCTCTTGGTTGTTTCGACTGTGTCCACGATTTTATTGATAAAGAAATAATGCAAAATAAAAAAATGGGAAGATTAAGTTCCAAAATGAACACAGGAAGCTGTCACCAATGACTGGCCATTGGAAGGTAGCGAGAGGCCAGTCGCTCTTCGGCCCTCGATAATTACCCCTCCCTCTCCTCAGAATAATAAAAGAAAGGCATGATTCCGCCGCTTTGACACCTCTCCTCCTTCTTGCCTCCCTGTCTCTAATTAATTGTTGCGCAACGAGAGTCAACGGGACAAATCAGAACACTTTTTTTTGTATAAATGGAAAATTCCCTCGTTTTCTCCATTAAATTACCCTCATACAAACAATGCTGAGAATATCCAAGAGGTAGCATCATTCCTCTGAATCCACGATCTCGTATTGCGCAACTAATCGGATTAGGAACAAGAGGCATGTCACCGATATCCGGGCGGCGAAAGAATGAGAGGCTACGGTAGGTATTAATCCGCCCTTTGTCTTTCAACTCCGTGAGCGGTGATTGGGATAGGTCAGCGCCCTCTGGCAGTTTTTTTAGAAAGACTTTTGTATTTCGAAGAGAACAAATTCGTGAGGTGATCAATTGGAATATGCTTCATAAAAAGGACAAGAGATCTCGCGATTTCGATTGTCAGTACAACTAGGCGACTGTTGAGTTAACAAATAATAAATATAATAATTTCTACTTTTCTCGAATGGCTCTCAAATGTAGTCGTTGAATGCCTATTTACGATAGCGATAAACCCATTTACGTCCCTTCCATGAGCGGTGGTTGACGCACCATGAAAAAGACAATCTGAACCATGATGTTCAAGTTGAATTTCACAAATCACACAAGAGATCTCGTCCATTAATTTGCTAGTGTAGTTGTCGATGGGAGTGTGTGAAAAATACAGCGAAAAATCTGATTCCTGTTACGGTATTCGACCATCCCTTTGTCTCCCCAAGCGGCTCCCTTCGTAGACCACACTCCATTCGCAGGCATTTCATAATAAATCAGACTAAAATACTCATTTTATCTCGTTCTAATTACAGTATGCAGCTCCCCCCCCCCTCCGAGATGCCTTTGCCTCCCTGAGCGGTGCCCATCACAGGCCACCTCCTATCCTCTCTGGCACTTCCCGTCCGCCCTCTGGCACAGGGATACTGCTAAAAGGATTGAAGCTCTTTATTGGAAGGGTTCATTTCCTCTGGACGAGCGGATGCGCTTTCACAATGGAAGGGATATTTGCACGAGGTGTCAGAGCGCCCTTTGTCGTAATTTTCACGGCTCATCCGGTGATGGGAAAAGATGCTGTGGGGTGAAGATGAAGGGATGGATGAAGATGATGGGTGAAGAAGAGGTGAAGGGGTGAAGATTAAAAAAAATGGAAAAAGATGAAAAGATGCCCTTTGTGCGTGGAGGTCTAAGGTATCGGTAATGTCCTATTCTTGATAGCCGCATCTAATTTAATCAGAATCAACTATTTTAATCACATGTTGATGGGAATACTTATGTTTCCTATAATATAAAAATACGTTAGATTTATTGGCTCTGTTCGGATATGGGGGACCCATGGCAATAAGGGGGACCCATGGCAATAAGGGGGACCCAAAGCAATAAGGGGGACCCATTGCAATAAGGGGGGCCGTGGCAATAAGGGGGACCCATGGCAATAAGGGGGACCCATGAAATAAGGGGGACCCATGGCAATAAGGAGGACCCAACGTAATATTGGGAATCCATTTCCGATTGTTTTATTGAACACTATTTTTTTCATTTTTCTGTTCTCATCAGTTGTAATTGTTGCCTTTCTGATGATTGAGTTGCCCTTCTTCCATTAAATCGTTTAATCAATTGTTTTGTTGTACGAAAGTCAGATGCGATTGGTGGAAGTGTACAAATAGATCCGCTACTAGGCGATAAAAGAAATATACAATGCAGTATGTTTAGGACTATACAATTATATGAGCTTAAAAAAACGAGGACGTCCTCATGGTTTTGGGGTTATTCTGCGTCCAGTTCTAAGGGTGGTTTTTACAGTTGATGGTTTCGGAGTGGTAATACGGGAATGAAGAATTGGTCTAACACGTCTAGGTTTCGGAGTGGTGGTGCTAGGAGGGACAGTGGTTCTTCTAGGTCTCTGAGTCGTGGGTTTCGGAGCCTAATAATTGTTCTTTTTGCCTCTTGCGTCCAAACAATTGAATAAAACGTTTTATGTGAGAAAAACTCAAAATTACAACTCAAGATGACATAAACAGCGAAGAAAAAAGTTTCATTAAATTGTTTGGTTTGGGTCCCCCTTATTCTCTTGGGTCCCCTTTATTGCATGGGTCCCCCTTATTGACATGGGAATCTTGGGTCCCCCTTATTGTCTTGGGTCCCCCTTATTGCCATGGGTCCCCCTTATTGCTTTGGGTCCCCCTTATTGCCATGGGTCCCCCTTATTGCCATGGGTCCCCCTTATCCGAACAGAGCCGATTTATTGACATAAACTTATTCTTATTTATCCCGCTGTTGATCAACAATACCGATTTGCGAACATCTATTGAGAAAGAGGCAAACCACGACTACCGTATCAATGCTCACCCAAGCGATAAAATAACGCAATCATGCGAAAGAATACTGTAAGACCTTGTAAAAGAGCATGCGAAAATCGCTCCCTTGTTTTCGCTATAAAGAGCAATCGATGTGCATAGCGAAAGTGTAATGCACAGTGTGCACAGTCAATAGACAACCTTGTTACTCTATTCATCATCTCTCTCCCTTCTCTTTCATTCCCTTCTTCTTTGCTCCTTTCTTCGCCTTTCCTTCCTGTCTTCACACCACCACCTTTCAAGGTCTTATTGAGTTCCTTTACTTCGAGACTCAACTCAACTGATACACTTTTTATGGAACCAATGCGTCACCGATTGCAAAAGAAAAACATAGGAAAATACTCGAAAGTAATTATTTCTTCTCATACGTTCAAGGCCTAAATGAGTTCCTTCCCTTCATGGCAATGTATTTCAAAAATGTATGTAACAATCAGAAGAAATACTGCCCAAAATAATCCGAGATATTTTTTGAAACTGAACGTAGACTTGTATTTTTTGCATTTTTCGGGCGTCGAATCGAGGCTCAATTCGTCGATGCTCCTGATGACGAAATCTCCTGAACATAAAATATTTCAATTGCACTCTTCCCTCGATCATTCCTTCTTCCATCCATCTTCGTCTTTCTCAATATTTGCCTTTTTGTGGGGGTGAATTTCACCTCCTCCTCCTCATTCCCCCGCGCAGTCGGTATCAATTTTGCGGGTCTATTTGTGTGGTGGAGGGTAAAATGAGGAGGAAATGGAAGAAAGAAGGAGATAACGTATTATTGTGTACGGGATTACTCGTTATCATCAACAGCCAAAATGTAAATCGAGATTTTAACAATTTGTGAAACATAACCAAGAACCTAAATACCTAAAAAAATCAAAGGGAAAATGGATTAAAATTGTTTCGCAAAAAAGCCAAAGTAAAGACTCCAATTGAATATAATATCTAGCGTGAATGAAGAGTACATTTCTGAGGATACCATCCCTGCCAGACCATCGATTTGTGTCATAGTCCAAATGAAAATCAAGCACTGATCTACCGCACATGCACATCCCTTTCGGGCCCGACAAAAGCCGGACATCCGCTCGATCGACCGTGGCTAAGCTCATAAATGATCAGAGAGGAACGGCAAAGCGAACAGAAATCAGCAATCAGTCTAGTGCAAACAGTTTACCCACTCTCCCTCCCTCCGTCCCATGCGAGATGGGATTACGGGGCTACCGCAAAAGAATTGAGAAACAACACACGAATACTTCTTACAATAATGCAATTATAATGTAAAAAAAGCACTGCTTAGGATATCAAAGGTCACTAGACGGATTACGGTAGGCTCGCGCGATATTCTGATTTTGAAGGGTAAAATGCAGTTATGCAGCTGCAGCAGCTGCAACACCAACCTGGCAGCAGGACCGACCCATAACTCCCCAATATCTTGCCAAAAAAGCCCAAAGTCCTGCTGCTGTATCCTGCGAGCGTCCCGCGGTAGGAAGTACGGACAGTAGTGGGCGGAGTCAGCCCGCCTCCTTCCTCCTCCCCTCTCACCTCCCCTCCCCCCTCCAAGAGCCCCCTTCTCAATGGCCCTTCTCAAGATGATGGGCCGGCCGTTTTGAGGCCCTCTTATCAACTACTTTTGGCGCTGCTTTCCTCAAGTAGATTTCGATGATCTCTCCACTTTTGCGCCGCTGTCTTGCCTCCCTGCCTCTTAGCCGCCCTCCTTCTAGTAGTTCTTAGCGACTGTCACCACGCCACTTTCTGAAGTTGCGTTCCCCCCCCTCTCACCTAGTGCCCCGCTCCTCGCCTCTCGACTCATGATGATTGCCCTAGTACGAGCCCTAAGCCCTCAAGTCCTAAGACCAAGGATGCATGGCCTAAGGTAAGCGAGCCCTTAAGCGTTTCATAATGCCTCTCGAATTGCTTTATCACTCAAGTTGCGTAGTCAAAGATATGCATTTCTCCAAGTTTATTCTGATGTTGGATCATTACTCTCCTTCCTCATATTTGTCGTCAAGAGAAATTCATCACGTATCTATCAATTCAAAACTCGCGTCTTACTTATTGGCCCTTGACTCACTAGTTCACCCAAGTCGCAAGGATGCATAGTGAAAGCAAGCCACATACAACTCATTAGTGCATCACATCGTCCTTCTCCTTTCTTCCATCCTCTTCCTCAAATCCCCACGCGCCTCCTCATATTCAACTATGCGCCCTAAGCCGGCTCCAGGACGTCCCACGCATCTTACCGTACTCTCATGGACCAGAGCCGTAACCGTAACCGCCTTTAAGATGTCATCACCGGCGCTCGGATCTGCCGGCTGCGGCTCCGCTTCGTCCACCGGCTCCACGGGAACCACGCTGTCCACTGACTCATCGGCGCCCTTCAACCTGTCCTCCGCTCCCTCGACCGCGTCGAGTACGTCTCCTCTTACACTCCATCGAAGTTTTCGACGGTCTCTCACTTTCGCACGCTCTCTCGCCTGAGTATCACGCCTTTTTTACGCGTTTCCCTAACACTTCAATATCATCCCTGACATTTCAGCGATGAACTACTTCTCAGCGCCCGGAGCCACGTATCCGCAGGCCGGAGACTTTTCGTGAGTTTCCGGAACCGGAATCCTAAAACCCGGTCCCGAGTGTAAATGACGGCTCCTGCAGATACATCACGCCGACGACCACGACCGGCGCGCACAGTTGGTACCCGCCCTATGACCCCCGATTCGCCACCTCTGCCGCATCGCAGTTCGCCAACAGTAAGTCCGGAGCCGGGAATCAGGGCCGGATGTCCAGAACCGGGAAATAGCCGTATATCTAAACCGCCGAGTTCTGGAACGCGGTAACAAGTTCCTGGGGGCGAACAAGGCGCGCGCAATTATCTTCACTCTCCATTTCATCCGTCGGGGGCCAATTTATACCACCTCACAGGCCTATCTGAGACTGGGATGTGTTGGATCCGTGGATCAGGCTGGTTATACGCGGGGTGTACAGGTAGTTAGTAGGTATAGTAGGTAGTAGTAATAGCAGGGTGAATAGAGTAATACGGCTAGCCATAACACATTTTGAGCGAGGGAAAAGAGGGAGGGTATACGGTAGGTTCCTCTCTCCCACTCGCCTCCCTCTCGCCCATTCTTTTGGCAAATAGTGAAGAGGGGCTGTGCGGGGAGGGAAGGAGAATAGAGTAAGAAGAAGATGAAGAATGGTGGGCAAAATGGGCAAAGAAGTGTGAAAGGAGCGGCGCGCGAGGATGAGGGGATTGGGGAGGGGGTGCATTGTTGAAGATAAGGCTGTCTGATTCCGTCTACTGAGACATCAGTGATCCACGCGAGATGCAATATCGGCTCAAGGACTTACTCAAAAGTGGCCCTTGAATGGCGCTTCTCGATTTCAATTTGCCGGCTGAGAAGGAGGCGAAAAGCCAATTTCCTGCTGACGCCTGAGGGAAGTTACCCGACTGCCAGCAAATTGGATTTGTCATCCCCCCCCCCGCTTAGTGTACGGTATCCCTCCATGATTTGAACCCATCTGTCTAGATTAGGCTGGGGGCGGGGGTTAAGCAGGGTGACTCCTCCTAGTGAACAGTGTACCAGCGGGACGCCGTTTAGGAGCTTCGAGAATTCTATAGCTGATGCTCACGTTATTTTAGGGAGGTAGGAGATGATTTGGGAAGGTGTCGCGCCTCATTAGTGCGCCTGTGATACCCTGTAACTGACACTGGAATGTGTGAGGGAGTACGAATAATGAACAGACTCAAAAGTCTAATTGCCCTGTACTCTTGCAAGTGTTTCATGATAGGGCACGTTAGTTTTCTCTCGGGGGAAAGAAAAGGTAGCCGTGAGGACTCGAACTCATTAAAATTGCGCGAAATCCACAACGCTTCGAGATAATCACCTCAAGCACTTTTCCCTTCTTTTTGCTGGTGTGTTGGTGTTTCTGACTCAGTAAGTATCATTGGGAAGATCCTGCGGGTTTTTTAGATGATTAAGTCAGGATCTAAGGCTTGTTTGTTGTCATACACAGAAGCTTAATCCTGGAGACTGCCCAAGTTAGCACCCCCGCTCACGTAACCCCCACTTGGCAGTAGTGTGCAGTATTGTCCAGATCATTACACGATTGCGTCACAGCACAAACCTGTGAGTACCAGTATCCGGGAAGAATGGCCTGACTCTCCCTCTTTGCCATGAACTCTCGCGTCTCTGACCGGTGAGAGAGCATTGGGAAACGAGAGAGTCAGATGATCCCAGAATCGAGCTGACCAACACCTCCCCTTGAGAGAGTTCGAGTGTGTGATCGGGGCCCACTTCACTCTCTCGAAGGATTGCACGATGTCATGGAATCTCTGACCACGAAGTGTGTTTGACCCCGAGGGTCTAGATTGCGGAATACCGTAATCCCGATGAAATTTACCCCTCAAACAGTCACCCCTCAAATAAGGAAATACGGGAATACTGTGGCGCTATTTCCCCGCGGGCCGTATACCCATCACATCGCAAAGAATGGCTGGCACCACTAAACCAACCGATTAGGAGACCCGGAAGGAAACAATAAGGGGATGAATGGGGCCTATTCATGACTGAATCGTCGCTCGCGCATGAGCCAATACAGGTGCACATGGGTGGTTGTAATCGAACAAATAACGAGCGAGGGGGGCATCCCATTCATTCCCTTCCCCGGGAAGGAAGTTTATCGAGGGAAGTGACCAATCAAGATTCACACACACTATTGAGTCAGCGATCTGTTTGCCTACCGTAGGCCGAGGAGGGTGAAAAGTCAGTTGGCGATTGACATTTGCGAAAATATTAATAATTTTCAGTGACGCTTCGCAACAACTTCAGCGCGGCCGCGTCAGCGTCGGCGGTCGGCTTGAACAACCTCCTCGATTCGTCCAGGGGCATGACCAGTAAGCGGAAGCGCCGCGTCCTCTTCAGCTCGCAGCAGGTGAGAAAAGGCGGAGGGCGGGGTGCACCCGGCGCACCAGCGAGGCACACCATGACCGTAAAATTCAGGTGCAAGAGCTGGAGCGACGATTCCGCACGAACAAATATCTCAATGCAGCGGACCGGGAATCACTGGCTCGAGGCATTGGACTTTCGGCCACTCAGGTAAGGGTGCAAAGATCAAAGATCAATTCGTGATTCTTAATTGTACAATCACTAACCCTTAGGGAGCGTCCCCAGGGCTTCAGCGTCCCTGCTAAGTAGTGTACTTTACTATGAACTGCCTGAGTAAAAGTGCTCGGCTAAAAGCCTTTTGTCCTTTCGCCGTCGCTTCCCGCTTTGTAGCAACGTTTAGGGTGACACACTCTGTTCTGTTCTCCCTCTTCATTCGATGTCGCAGAGCAGATCGCTGGCAATTACGGTAGCGAGAAGGGGAGAGAGAGAGAGGGAAAGGAAGGGGAGGTGGGGAGGGGGGAGGAAGGGGGGGGGGAAGAGTGAAATCTCGTTTCACCGCGCGTTGCACTGTGTGTGTGTGTGTTGTGAATCGAGGGGTGGAGGGAAGCGAATAAATGCCATGAGAGAGGCGTGAGGGGCTACGTATTGTGTTTTATTTTTCCAACGCAATAGCCATCAGTATTGATTTTCATGGTTGGCGCAAAATATCAGTACCCTCTGAAACATATCCGATCGATCGGTGTGCTCGGGGAACACTAACATGGCTTGAAATGCATCAGCAAAACATCTTACCGAATCCTGTAGCATTTCAGGAAGTAGCGGGGAGGATATAGATGTATAAATAAGAAAGGAGGCTAGTGCTTTATTGTTTAAAGTATTTTTTATACCGGGAGTCTCACCGCAATTGATTGGAACAGTTGCCTTTGAATATGAGCAGTCACAGAAACACATCTGATTCCAATCATATGACCACATCCCGCTGTAAATTTTAGAAGGTCGGGAGTATGGTAGACCCTTCATTCAGTCTAATCACTGTTTCCCATTTGCAGGTGAAGATCTGGTTCCAGAACCAGCGGTACAAGTGCAAGCGGCAGGAGAAGGAGAGGAAGATGGGCGGCGATTGTTGCGACAATTCGGGATCGCCCGACTCGAGGACGTCAGGGGAGAACGAGAGCCTGCTGTGAGGACCGGGATTTGGAAGGGCCGGAAAATGCATTGGGCCGGAAAGTAACCTCGACGGTGGCTTGTTAGTAGTGGACCCGGGAATTGAGGATACAGAACCGGGATTTATGGAGCCAGAGCCGGCAAATACCAAATCCGCCTTTTGCAGTGACGGCAAGGTCAAGGAAGAGGTGGCGGCGATCAAGTGCGAGGCGTACTTTAATCCGATGCTGGCCGAGAACGCCTGCCTACCCGACATCAACGGCCACTTGCCACAGCAGGTTGGTCTTTGGTCTTTGATCTTTGATCTTTATTTTTCATCATTATTGTCTCGACTAGCACCGAATGGCATTGAATGGCACAGGGTGCAAGAGCATTTGATGAATCAGTGAAACATAACTAAACATTCTTTATGATGAAATCAAGAAAATAGGAATAATTAATTAATAATTAATTAATTAACAATTAATTAACTTCCAGATGTACAACCCAATGGCCGCCTACCAACCACAAGGCTTCAATCTCTTCCCATCCCC
Organism: Pristionchus exspectatus; assembly: GCA_911812115.1. Taxonomy (NCBI): domain Eukaryota; kingdom Metazoa; phylum Nematoda; class Chromadorea; order Rhabditida; family Neodiplogasteridae; genus Pristionchus; species Pristionchus exspectatus. Next base: position 21,661,816 of record OU461587.1, read on the forward strand.
GGCAGCCGCCTATCCCTACCACATGGGACCCGGCGCATTCGCTTCCCCGCCCTTCACCTACAATACCCTGTCCGCGATCGAAAAGAAACCGACCCTGTAGGTAGGGTACGGTAGCCTCGCAGGGTTACGGTAGCCTGAAGGTTACCCAGGCCACTGTGGCACCCGGTCGCTGTAACCTCACAGATACGGTAGCCGATTGGTGTTGTATCCCGCAGGGTTACGGTAACCCTATCGAATAGTGACTTATATATTTCTCCACCACCTCTCACCCTCACTCGAAGCACGGTTGTACACATACAAATTAATATTGTTCTTATATTTTCGATATTCACACTTATTGCCATGTCTAGCTTTCTCTCGATTTCCCTTCCTCTTTGACCAAAAATCTCAATCGTTCGCCGCCCCACAGAGTATATATATCTAGGAGCCAGAAAGGTTACTGTAGGGGAGGAAAGGCCAAGGAAGAGCAAGCGTCCACTTCATAATTCCCCGTCTCTCCCCTCATTCTTCCCTTGTGTTCTTGCTGCTTGGCCCATTCATTTCTTGTTCTATCCTCTTTTCAAGTGCCCCCCACTTGATCATAAATGGAATTCCACAATGAATGAATTGCCTAGTTCGTCATTACAGCACTAAATCATCATAAGTGGGAAAGGAGAGATTGCGTGGATAACGTGGAAGTCTTTCCGTACTGTGGAAATCATTAGCTAATTGAAGCCAGGGCTTTTTCTATTATTCAAAATGACAGAATAGAAAGATGTTACCGTTCGAAATCAGCAATTGTAACACGATTTGAGGATCTATTTCTAGCATTCCTTCCACCTGTAACCCTACCCTCTCCTCTCCCTGCCCCCGATTAGCCCTATTGGTCACGCCCGATTAGGCAACGCCGATCTAATTATAACTGCCTGCCTCGACACTCTCTCACTTTCACACGCTCTCTCGCTCGCTCTGACCCACAGAGTTGCAGTCCCTGTTATTATACGGCCGATTGTCGTGTCGGGATCAGAGGTGTTGGGAGGAATGGATATAGACAGAGAAAGGGCGGAGAGTGGTGTCATTCATTAGCGGTCTCAGATGCCGCCTTTCATTAGCAGAGGACATTCCGGAGCGAGAAGGGGCAGGAAGTTCGGCAGAGGTCAATCGGTGTACGTTACGTAATTTGTTTTCACGACCCAGCCAATGTAAGTAGCACTAATATCACTCGTCCATTTATCTAGTTGAACACTGAATGAAATTTAGTTCAATGATTATCGCTCTTTGACTGTCCTCTAGAGTTCGAAATACGGGTCGCCGTCTCTTCATTTCCCACACTCTCTCACCGGTCAGAGAGGCGAGAGAGCGTGTAAAATGAAGAGACGGCGACCCGTATTTCGAACTCTACTGTCCTCTAGGCTGCTATTGCTCACTGTCTTCAATTAGCAAATTTTACATGCGGGCTAGTTTTCGTCGATCAGATTTTTTGTTGCAAAAACAAACAAGAGAAGAAATTGCCAACAGTCATCGTGGTTGGGTATTGAAGACAAGGTGAAACTCAAGATGAATCTGAAACTCAAGTCTCTCAACTCTAGACTTTCAATCGTAACGAAACAACTAGTCGTTTACTAGGGAAATGAACCGCCTTCTTCACGAGAGACAGCGCGGAATGAGGAGAGCGATGGTTGATTTCCATAATAAACGACTAGTTGTTTCGTTACGATTGAAAGTCTACTCAACTCCTTTCATTCTCAGTCCGCATTTTTTCCTATTCCGGTCGTCCGCGAGAACAACTGCGAATTAGGGGAATTTTCTGAACTGTAAGCTGGGGAGGTGACCGTACTGTATTTTAAAAATGTTTTGCACTGTTCACCCCCAGTACTATTGGAAATATTCCCCATCGTGACTTTAAAAAGTATTTTTTTGTCGCTGCACCGGAAAAAACATTGAAATCATTCCCCTCATCGACTCTTGAGACAATCGTGAAGCCGAACTGGATCTGCAATCAGTCCAATATTCGCGAGCAACATTAATCAGAATGACTTTCCGAAAGTGATCAAGCAACCTATGCGGGATCTTCGTTTATCGGAACAAGAGCTTGCTTGCCCCTAGCAAGGGATTAGTTGACCTATCAGAGAGCCCCGCCGAACACGAGTCAATCATCGTTTTATTTGCACAGAAGAGTGCCTGCTGTAAGCGATCCCTTTATCTCATCCCTCCTCTCCTCCCCTTCTCTCTACGTGTCTCTTACTCTTACAGAAAAAGACGAAGATAAGAGTGCATCAACAGTCCTCCTTTCATCTTTTTCTGTCTTCTTTCAGCGCCTTTGTTGATCCGCGGCTATGTGATCAGTGCACTTAGTGCTCAACTTTTGGAGTGGCGATGGGAGACAAAGACGACCCAGCTGAAAGAGATAGGGATCCCAACTAGCCTGACAATGAGTCTTGCAATGAATTGGAAAATCCTTTTTTTACGCTTGAAAGTGCTTGAAAATTGCTTCCTCCACTCATGAATTCAGACAGCAATCAGCCAGCGCAGTAACTGATCCGATGTGACAGATCCTCCACTCTTCTCAGGCAGCTTTTGAGGTACTTGTGTCCACTTCGCCTCGCTGATGGTCAGAGACGGCGAGAGAGCGTGCGGAAACGAGAGGGTCAGAGAAAGAGTAAATCCACTTACCGTAGCCACTTGCGTCTCTCTGACGAACATCTGCCTCTGATTGAGTCCCAGCGCGATTTCGAGTGGAATGGGAAGAGAAGTAATGCGATATCCGGGGGGATTACGGTAGGCACCTCGCCGTGTTAGGATTCGGTTGCGCAACGTGTTTGTGATCCATAGTAGGGAGTGATAGTGGGGGAGATACTTGAAGCCATCTGTTGATGTTTGCTTGTAATTTCTGGTATTTCTGAGTCAAAGAATTGGCGTTCGGTTATGTTTCACGCTTCGGATATGGTTTGTCGAACGATGAGTATTCGATCGCTTTCAGACATGCATCTCAGACCAATCATCTCAAATCATAACTGCGATGGATCGTCGTCCCAACTTGAATTAATGGTCGAATGATCCCATTAGGGCGAAGAAGAGAAAAATATAGAGAGAAAAATATTTGTTAATCCTTCATTTTTATATTAACAAACAAATCATCACGGCGTCTAAAAGTCCTCAAGAAACTGAGAATCTGCAGATAGAGATAAATTTTCGAGCCTAGAGGATCCATCATCCCCCGTGCAATCCTCTCACCTCAAGTTCACGCTCTCACTTCACCCCGGGAGGTGTCTGTCTCCTGTCACTAGGCACACACACTAAATCGTTCCCTGGGAGTTGGGAGGACGAGAAGCTTTTCACACCTATTGAGCGTTCTCGATAGGCTGACAAACGCTTTCTATGGTCACGCTATTGTCTCGAGGGGTGATTGTGAGAGTTGGGTCTTGAGAATAAGGATAGTGCTTGAATTAGGTAGCCTAATAAGAGTGATCGATTGAGGGGATAAGCCTGGCGAAGTTCTCGTTTCTTACCCATCAAGTTGATCTCGCATGTTTGGTGACAGACACCCAGGGGAGCCGATTAGTGCAGGCAATCATTAACATTAATCCACCAAAGAGGAGTTCCCCGAATATTTGCGACAAAACTGACGACGTTTACTGTGCAATCAAAAGCGATAATTTCAAAAAGCTGAGTTACCACACACCTACCATAATCATTCGCTGACTCAACCTACCGTACTCCTCCCCCACCCTCCGGGGGGGGGGGGGTGTGTGGACACTCCCCTTCCTTCCCAAATCGAGACAGTCAATCGTGAGGATCCGCACTCAAACACTTGACAAAGTGACCGGCTCTCTCAATTTGCTCTTGTCTCTCTTCTTCTCTGACCGGCGAGAGAGCGAGTACAATTGGGACAGTCCAGTGACCAGGTGGGCGCAGGCCCTTGAGCATGTGAAAGAATCGAGAATCTAGAGTGGGAAGAATGGACAGTCAAGGGCGATGATCTGGATGGGGGAATTAGGAGGGATCAGTGACATCATCGATGTTCTTGTTGCATCGATGGGAGATTGTAGGGAGCTGCTCCTTTTGTTGGAACATGAGATGGAGCTCAGTCTATTCATAGAAAAATAATACTCGAAAGTTTATCAGCAGACAAACGGGAATTATTTATACAAAGAATCCTCAATTGATTACCCCTGGTGGAAAATCACGTATTATGTGTGCGCGCTGGAACGCATTCGGTCACGAACTGCACGTATTCTTGGCTCTCATGTTATATCCTCATGTTATATCATGTATTATCCTCGCAATACATTCTTCTTTCAAAGATTACGGAAAATGATGAGATTGCTCAAGAATATTACTCTTCCATTCGACTTTTCTGCCCTCCGAAAGAAACAACTGTTTGTTCTAAAGAAGACAAAATGACCTTTATCACCTCCCCGGCCAGTCGCTCGCTTAGCACAAGTGAGCGCGAAAAGAACAGTTGACTCAGTGTTTGCTCAACTTCGTCGGACTTCGTGCTGACCAGTGATGCATCGCGACAAAAAAAAGATTTCAGGGTGATGACGGGGCCTCATGTTTTCCTACACTAGTGATTGTGTCTTATCAGAGTTGAATCTTATCTTGGCTAAGCGAGACCTTTGGAATGTTACAGTAATCACCAGATCAAAGGCTGCCCGCTGATCGGTTTCTTCCGTGTGCTTGTGATCACACAGAAGAGGATGAGAATCATCCTCTTCTGATCACCGAGGCTAATCCGGCCGAGAGCATCCTTTTCGAGGTTGATTGGGCTGGTCTACCGCATTCGGTAAATTCAGGGGTTTGTTGATTTTTTAGAACTTGTCAGAGAGAAATTATTGATGCAGTCGCTGAAACTTGGAAGATATGTGCCAGGTGAAACACAAGCGAAGAATTGATCAAAGTTTATAAAAGTGAAAAGTAAGAAAAAGCAAGAGTATGACTAGATCAGTCATGCATCCGCGCTGCTTCTATCCGTGCATCACATGGAATCCTCTGAAACAACTCTGACAAAGAAATGCGTTTGTAATTAGAGAAGAGGAATTGAGGATTTTTTTTCAGAGGGAGCAAAATTCGAATAATTACCACGGCTGATCATTGCCCTAAGATCAGCGCAAGCTGAAACGCAACCGATCACAAAATCACGAGTTCAATACTATTATTTGACCGTCTTTTTTTCGCCTTCGATTGAAAGACGTAGACAACTTATCCCCCTACCCCTCTCCATGGTCTCTTAGTTTGCCTGATTGGCGAGAGAGCAGGCGGAGAATCCTCTGAACCTTTCTGTTTCTGTTCTGCCTACCCTTCCCCGTGGACATCCAGGGTGTCATTGTCGGGAGAGCGGGAAGAAAGGAAGCCGGAAAGAGGGGGGGGGTGATCATCCTTTTAGCTCCTCGGCGAGACGTGTGAATCGATTAGCTTCCCTTTCCGCACGCCCGACGATCAGCCAACAGCCAGCGGGCACTAGGGATGGCTGATCAATTCCAATACCCAATTAATTGACTTTGCGGCCGCTCACCCCCTCTGAAAGTGAGGAATAAAAGTCAATTAATTGGTCAACCCAATACCAATTACCCAATTAATTGGTATTGTCTCCTAGTATTGGGTATTGAATTGGCATCACTAGCGGGCACGCAGAAAGTTCTATAGGTTTAGGTATAGCTCAGATTCAGAGGGCAGGGGCGAATGCAATTGTTTTCTTCTAATGGTTGGCCAGTGCTAAATCGCACAACGCTGACGTTGACGGAGTGATGCGCAAGCTGAAACATAGGTGAACGAAAATGGAAATGATGCGACTACAATTCAATCTTCGACATTCGCCATATTATCCGTCCTTCCGGTTTCATGACACCGGTTTTTTAAGCTGTACTCGCACAATTTCCTTGTTGCGATAAAGATATATAAATGAGATGGCCAACATAGTTATGTATAAGTGAACCAGCAGGTGATTCGGAAACCCTATCGCTGCTCGCACTTCTCAAGTATAGGCAAATTCCTCTTGCTAATGAGATCAAAGCTGGGAGCGCGCGCTAACCCGCAAAGTCAGCGTGCATAGTACTCGCTTCATCCGCCCGCATTCTTGGTGGTTAGAGACGGACGAGGGAGCAGGGAGATTGGAGAGAGTCAGAGACTATGAGTGAGCGGTCTCTTCATGTTGCCTTATCTCTCGTCAGTCAGAGAAAGGCGAGAGAGTGGGGAGATTGGAGAGAGCTAGCGAGGGGGGGATGCTTTGAGGGTGTCAGGTAACCATGCTGATCTCTTCCCTCTTTGAGGCAAAGGCCGAGAGTGGTCATGGGTAATTGGTCGAGTGGTGAGATCAACACTTTGTGGTATTGAGCTGAAAATATTCTGATAGCGATATGGGGAGCACAAAGAGGTGCTAAGGCTGAGGCATTTACATTATATTTTCTGAGGAGACAATCAACAAGAAATTGTCTCTGTTCCACAAGCACCGACAATATGCAGACATTGAAACACAACCAATCGTGAACTTACGAATGAAGTGAAATTGCAGTTTCTGAAAGGTGCTGACTCAGGAAACCATTATCCTCGCTTTGAAAGCGAGAGTGGTCGTGACTAATTGTTCGAGTGGCGGTGGGAGATCAATACTTTTGCGCTCTTGGGCCGAAACCAATCTGATAACGATAAGGAGACTATCACAAAGTACCAGTTCAAAAACTATCGTGATCCAATATCGCAATATACTCAAGAATGCACGTGCAAAGAAGCGCAAATTTCGACACAGCACATTCTGAATTTGGAAACGTATGGCGACGCATTTTTAAAGGTTAGTGAGGGTCCTTCTCATCAACCTGAATAGGACGATGATTTTTGTTGGAATTTATGCGCGGGGAAGCACAAAAAGCCCTTCCGATGCCCATCGCACGCTCAATCACCGCCAAGTTGATGGCACCTGTTGATTGGATAATGACGCAACTCCTCGAGTCATTGTCCTTTTCGCCGGTCAGAGAAGGCGAGAGATCGGGCGGAATGGAGAGAGCGCAGACAAGAATGGGTAAGTGTGTGACTCTTCGCTACTTCTCCTTTCGGAATCGGCGACTAACTGCTGTGCTTCGAGTGGAAATGGCGTCAGTGAAGGGAGAAGTGGACGTGTTGCGCCACCCGATTGACTGCGGTGATTGCACCTGGCGGATGAACAGGGAACTTTGTTGCTTGATTAGCAAAGGGGTCTACTTCGAAAAATGGAAGGGAAAAAAGGAGCGATTATTGCCCGCAGTGGTTAAACCGATGAAAAAAATGTCACGGCTGCACACTGTTTTCTTGGGCACATGGTAGCCCGCCTAGAAAAATAGAGAGTCTTTCACCACAATCTCATTTTTTTCTATGAGCACAGTGACATTATCAAATAGTGTGATTCATTTTTTCTTTTGTTTTTTTGTCTTCTTCGAGAAATTTAGAATGTGATGCATCCTACGCATTCAGAAAATTACATCCTCATTCATTCATCTTCCCCTTCACATGCCGTGACCATATTCCGATGTTAATTAAGATGTTAATCAATTAATTAATTGCTGTTAACCCGATGTTAATTGTAAGCTAACACGCGCCTTCCTAATTTGTCACCTTCATTCCGATAGATGATCCCTCACAGTTGATCATCCCTCGCCACTTGATAAAAATTTCTCCCGTCTGAGAACAGAAAAGGAAAATCCTTTGAGTTTCAGTTGAGTTTCGTGATCTATTCAAGTTTTGCTTTTCGCTTCGCCATCAGTAGAGACTTCTTATACTCACAAAAAAAATGAAAATACAATTCTGGATGCAGTGGTAACTCAAATACCAGTATTTTCGCGAAATTAATCTCGCAATAACGCGCCCAATCTGTCTCCATTCATAGCGGTAGATCATCCGGCTCCCACTTCACACGATTGTTCCCCGTCTGGGTGGTCTGACTCTCCTCATTTCTCATGCTCTCTCACTCTGTCTAACCGGTTAGAGAACACGTATAATGAAGAGACCGCGAGCATTCTGCGCTCAATTAATTGCAGCAGCAGAACGCCACCATGATCTACTTGAAACTGGCCACGAGGCTAGAGAAAAGCGAGAGAGCAGGCGGAATGGAGAGAGACAGAGAGAGAAGAATGCCATTACCATCTGGACGAACCACTCTAGTACAAAAGAGCGAGAGCGAGAAAGGTCAGGAGCCGGAAGGATCGAGGGATGGTGAAAGGGCATAGGATAATGGATTGATGGACTGCCGCTTCCGGGATGTGTGTTCTTTGTCGGTGATTGTAGTGACCTGATTTGACCTAATTTAGTTGCCTTCAAGACGTTTTTTAGTGACGTAGTAATTTCTGCGGTCAAAAACAGCTCACAGCTATTTCAATGCAATGCTCATAGCAGTGCGTTCGCCTAAGAATCGCACAATTTCTGGGTTTATCGGTACACCAAAAGTGATCGTATGGGTTTTTGTTATTTTATGATAGGTCTAGGTGCACTGCATCGATTTCTCTTAATGAGATGGTCATAATTGGCTAATTGGCATAATTACATGATCCCAAAGTTTGACTATTTTTTCATTTTGACTCTCATAATACTTCCTCATAAAATCAAAAAAAAACCCATACGATAATTTTTCGCTGTACCGAGGGTGATGCGATTCTTAGGCGAACGCACTGATAGTTGGATGAAATTTAGGGTTCCCTCATTCAGGCCATTCCGCCTATTCAGGCGCACGAGCGCGGTGCAATGGCCTGAATAGGCGCACGAATGAGAGCGCGCCTGCCAGGCGCAATTCCTTTGTTTGCGCCTGTAGGCCAAACGGTTGAATTTCCTTTGAAACCTATCCCATTTTCAATTGAAAATCACATCATTCTCAGTCGAATCGACGAGCGCTCGGCGGCGCACCGCTCAAGATTGTGGAGAATGGGCGGAATAGGCGGCCTAGGCGCGCCTGCGAGTTTTCCTTTGTTCGCGAGCAGGCGAATTAGGCATTATTCATCCAACCCATTTCACTCTCAGGCGGCCTAGGCGCCCGCCTATTTCTGAACCCTAATGAAATTATGACTTGAAGTGAATATCAAAACTGAAACCTGATACCACTTCACCTCATTAGCCCATCACAAACAGACCAATGCGCGAACTATCCTCAATTACCCCAATCTAATCTCCACTCAAATAGTTATACAGCCCTGAAATTCGAGACTGATCCCACTTGTAGCGAACGCTGTCAACTGATTGATACGATGGATGGGGAGATGACAGACTCTCCTCTGTTTGCACACTCTCTCGTCTGTCTGACCGACTAGAGATAAGGCAACATGGAGAGACGCGGGAGGGGTCTGAAGTGGCTTCTCAGTGGGGGAGTCTAATCTAATCTGGCAGAGATGTTTGTTGGCCGGCTCCTGGCTTGTTGGATACACAGAGGCTTATTGGAGCTGATTAGGGACAACGTTAACTCTTTTGATGATTTGCATATTCAGTATCTCGAGGGAAATGAGCATCCACCTGTATGCAATGTGTTGAAAAGAGGACAGAATAAATAAGCATGGCCCATAAATAGAAATGCGGATGCAATGCTGTAGACGGAACAGTGTCGAAATCATTTCAAGCTGTCGGCATGGCCTTTGCCCGGAAGAGTGGGCGAAAAACATGCTATTTCTGTAGGAGATCCAACGGACAGAGATCCCTTCTTTTCCCTTCCTCATTTCCAAGCGAATACATGCATTTCAGCCTTTATGACGCACCCTCTGAATCACGGACAGCGAGAAAGTGCAGGGAATGGAGAGACGCTGCGCCGGAACCGATACCACAATGGCTTTCCCCGTTCGGCGTTCGGCCTTTGGTGTTCGAATTTAACGCGCCTCCTAGCCGTATATATTCCCGCCGAGAGCACCCAGACATATCGAATAAAATTCGTTGCCTCTTCTCTTCATTTTTCTCGATTTTCCGATATGTTTTTTTTCATTTTTAAATCCAATATTTAGGAAAAAATGCAACTGCTCCTGGTGCTTGTCGTTTCGCTCGTTTCTGTTGGATTTGTTGCTGCAGTAAGTCCTCACCTGTTTGACACTGGAGTGCGCAAAACGGGTCGCGATCTCCTCATTTCACATACTCTCTCGCCACTCGACCGGCTGTGTGTGTGTGTGTGTGTGCGAAAAGTGGAGACGTCGACCCGTATTGCGCACTCTATTCGACATGCGAGTCATCGCATTGACCATGCAAATATACTTTATTTAAATTAAAAAAAAATTTCCAGGCAGTCAATCCGAAGTGGATCCTTCCAAAGGGAGCAACTGCTGAGCGTGAGTTTTAGATTAAAAACTAAATCCAAATTTAATTTCAATTCAATGTCGAATTTTAGAGATCAAAGCAAGAGACGAGGCAATGCTGGCTACGCTGTCCAAACGTTAGTTCATTTTCGTGATAATTTTCTAAAATATTTTTCTATGATATTTTACCAAAACGAGATATTCCACGTCATTGTAAAATAAATCTCCTCCGAAATCTATCGAAAACGTCTAGTCATTATAAATATACTTTCCTCCTGGTGGATAAACAGTTGTGATTGCAATAGCTCTTTGCATTTTGAGGGATGATATATTATCCTTCGTTTCAAATATTAAAAAAAAATAAAAAAAAATAAAAGTTTCAAATATGAAATATTATCCTTCGTTTCCAGCCGCCCAGAAAGCCTACGCTCAGCTGCAGAAGTTGGGCAAGGAACCGTACAATTACCCCACCTATGTGATCAAGGTAAGATCTATCGAAAAGAGATTCATTTTATACTATTTTTAATGTAGAAATCAAAAAATTGTAAAAAAACAACAACAATGTATTTCCAGAAAGACGAATTCATGGCCACTCTTCCCAAGTCTGTGAGGGACGAAATTCTCAACTTTGGTCAATAAGGGACGAAATATACTTGAAAAAAAATATAAGTACAAAGCTAAATTATCGAATTTAGTCATTCATAAGCAATTTATTTGACTGCACGATAAATTATTTGATATTTTGTAAAACTGAAAGATAAATCATCTTGAACGGGAGCTCGGTTGCTTCAAATGTTGCAAAGAGTTGACTTTAGTCACATCACATCACATCATTTTATCCAGGTCGATTCGGTTACAATAGGGGTCAATACGATGAAAAAATGCTCGATCTTCTTCATAACGTAATCTTCGTTATGAAGAAGATCGAGCATTTTTGAAGCAGTGATCAAAGTTTTTCCCATATCCTTCACGGCTCTCCGGTAATCATTTATGAGAAGAATAATAGCGAGAGGGTCCACTGAAATCTTTGAGAATTAGCGCGTTATTGATCCCCTGGGTTGGAGCATAAGTTCTTCTTGCTCTAAAATGAACGGTTAACTTACGAATGGGATAAATTGAATACCCGGTTGACAGCAACCACGTCGGAGTAGTGAAAGGGGACGTTAAGCCAAGGAAGGGAATCATAATAAACACTGTGCATGGGATGTAGAGTAGAATCAATGGGATCAGAAACTGAAATGAACTCACTCAAAAGCGGATTCAAGGAAAAGTGTCCTACAATTGTACCTGAACCAAAAGGGCTACGAACAAATGACGGTGGTGGTTCTTCCAAGCTTCACTGTTGCGACTAGACTTTCAATCGTAACGAAACAACTGGTCGTTTACTAGGGAAATGAACCGAGTTCTTCACGAGAGACAGTGTGGAATGAGGAGAGTGATGGATGATTTCCATAATAAACGACTAGTTGTTTCGCTACGATTGAAACACTAGTTGCGACCGACTGATGAGAGGCAGTGAATTATGCGAAATTAGTTTCAAAACATTATTATATTTTTAAAAATCCCACTAAATGCATGACACAATAACAGCGAATACAAATAGCATTGTCAGAAGAATATTCGCCGAGGGTGGAAAGCTGATCAAAATCGTTCATCCACATCTAAACGGCAACTATATTATGGATGAAGGGACGAGGGGACTGTATACAACTTTGCTTACTCGAGAATCTCTATTATACCATTGAAGTTGTATTGAGATAACGAAATTGTTGCTTATTCTATACGAAGAAAAAGAAAGTAGGCAAATCGTAGCTTCTCACGTGATAAAAAACCTGCAAAAATCGTTACACTTGTATTTCCACGGTAGTCTCGATTGCAACGCACTAATTGCATTATGTTTACTCAACCGAAAACAAGTTGAAATCCAAAGCAATCGCATGATAATACATTGAGTTGACTACAGAGGTTTTTTTTTCTTTTTTTCTTTGTGCACGAATGGATAATAGACTTTGTATTTTAAAAGTACCCATCCCTATTCGACTCAAAAATGAACCCGAAACATTGCACTTTCAATGAGCGGCGAAAGTGGACATATTTGTGATCTATCAGAGGAAATTGTCTGTTGGCCGCACAAAGTTCCTCGCGAGTGCAGAGTGTGTAAACAAGCAGCGAACAACTATAAATAGCTGATGCAACGTCCGCTACAACGGAATCAGCGGCGTGTTTTTACTTTCCACCCACATTTTAATTTAACTGTTCTCACGTCCAGGGTCCCAGGATAGGCTCAAGTTGCAAATCGGCGATGGGGTGGCTAATCCGCCCTTGGCGAGGATAATGCCAAACCACCTTTACCTTTTACGTTTTTTTCTTCTTCTATGTCTATCATATTTAGAAAGTTTCTACGCTCTTCCATAATGGATCACTCTTCCGATCATTTTTCAAAGCTGCGAGGCTTTTTCCACCATGAGGAAAAAGAGAAGAAGCAAGATCTTCAAGAAAAGGTTAGAAAAGGAAAATGTTTGCAGTGATTTTTTGAAAAAAAAATAATTGAATAATTTTATTATTTTCAGAAACTTTCGAATGCCTCAGTATCAGATGACTACGGTAAGCTCGTCAATGTGGCGTTAGCTTATCAAGATGCCATGGAAAGATCGTTCTGTGTGGATCCGAGCAACCATCCATTTTATTGAGGCAGAGATAATTTCAGTAATAAATATGTTCAATTCAACCAGTTTTTTTTAATGTCTGTGTGCTATGAGGCGAGACAGATGAACTGGGAAATCATTATATTACGTCAACCCCATGTCTCTACAGATTTGCTTAGCTTCTCTGAGTGAGTTCATAATTTCGAAAGTGATCTGACCATTATTTCTTATTTCAATGATTTTATTTTTTTCACTTATTATCTCCAGTTTGCGCTCCAATCTTTTGATCTCTCGAACGCCTTCATCCTCGACACGAGAGTCGAGCACAACATCGAATACCCCGAAGATAACATCAACGTACATTTCACGACCTGCTCCTGTAAAATTCACGATAATTGGCTTGAGAGCGGGAAGAAAATCTTTCAAGGATTTTAGATTTTTAGACGATATCAGTGACGAAGGCGTTGATGTTTCGTGAGCATGTGCTCCAACTGTGATAAAAGCGGCTTGGGTAATGAAAACAAAGAAAAACTCACGAAGATTTGGGAGAAAGAGTAGAAGCAGGACTACAAGCATTTACGGTATATGGTATGGATGTGGAAAAAGCTTTTTTTTACCAGACCGTTTCAGCACCGATCACAGCTTGATGTGAACGATTAACTATAGCATTATCAATTATTAAAAGTTAAAATCAATTATAAATTGTGTGTCCCTAAGGAGAAATCCCACGAAAGTGCGCGTGCGAAATTTAACAAAATAAGGACATTGATCGCGCTAAAATAGCTGAAATTTTTTTACAAAATAATTAATAAACATGTTAACCAATAACCTGACGGAATAAATAATGAATGAATGAATGTATGAATGAATGTTTATGCAAATTAGATTTCGTACTGGATTAAAGTCATATGAAAATTCACAAATTCCCTTTCCATCATACTCTCAACGACCAATTGAAAGCAGAAGCGTCTATCCATTTCCCGACGTACATATTTATCAAAAGTATAATGGAGCTGGAAGGGCGGATTACGAATTTTCATATTCTATGGAAAATTACTTCTGGCGATAACAGACGTATTTTCTCCGATCCATTCAGTGCTTCGCGATTGTTTATTGCGAGTAATTTTGAAGTGAGCTCCTTTTCAATCTCAATAAATAAAGTGACTTTTTAGATACATTAGATCGATTTACCAGTTCCTTTAAATTAGGAAATATCGGAGCTAATTGGATTGATTTGATGAAGTTCCATCTCTTGGAAACAAATTTGATAAACGGTGCATTTTCTTCGTAAAGTGACTCCAGTAGCTGTGAAATATTATAATCATTGTTCGATTAGAATTTTCCACCTCTTCGCTCGAATTGAACAATGTTCTGCCCCATCGCTTTCCCATGAAATGATGAAACGAACTGATCACGTAATCCTCATTGGATACATTGAACAGAGGTTTTTCTTCAGCATTGAATTTTAATACAGAATACGCTTCTGAAAACAGATAGAAAGATGAGTCCAACACAATTTTGCTCACTTGTACAAGTGTCGACAAATTCCTGCGCTGGCATGCTCAGCTCACCAGCCTTTTTCTTCATTTTCTCTCTCAATTCTTTCCGAGAAAGCCTCGCCAGATATTTGTTCACTTTCAATAATTCCGAGACATTTAATCCAACAATGTCCCAAAATAGCTTAAACAATTGGTCGAATACTCCGTTTGCATCTAAGTTCAGCCATTTTAATACATTTCGAATGCAAAGGGCACGTTCCAAATCGATTTTGACAGCCGTAGGCAGTTTCTTGTACTTTACTGCGATCTGAATAAAAAAGATTAGCAATCGAATATAACAAAGGTTTATTAATTGATTTTTTTCCAAAGTGTTTACCATTGTTGCTCCAACTTTGAAAATTGTTTCATTGAAGATATTTGACTCGAATAAATTATGTTCACCTTCCGATATTATCTCTGTCAGAGAACTCATGATCAGATTATCAACCTGCGAAAAAAAAAATTTCTTTTAACAAACCATGACAACAGATACTTCATGGACGAATTCTTTTGTTTGTGGAAAACTATTATCCAGAAGATCTTCTATGATAGCTCTTCTTGTTGCAAGGAAAGTGTGGGTATGTGGAGTCAGATCTTTTAATCCATCAGGGAACGGAAATAAATAGGTTTTTATAGTGGAAGATGAGAATAGCAAACTCTATCGGTGCTATTATTGTTCAAAAAATCTCTCAAGAGAGGCATTTCGTTCGCCATTTCGAGATCGTTAGGTGATAGTTTCATTTCGAGATACAAATCTGAAAATGGGTTATCCTCTTGGATAAATACGAAAATCAATGCTCACTTTTGCAGGTTTCCGTATAGTGTTTAGCAGAAAAGTTGTATCGAACAATTTCACTATCGAAATCAGGGAGAAAATCGAAATCTTTGAGGATTTCAGAGCCGAGCACTTTCGAAAGCTTCTTGTAATCGCGATTGGAGAAGAATTTTGGGTATGGGCTGTCGAAGCATTGAACATATGTGAATAGTAAAATGAAGACGAAATATGTTGTGAGCATTGCCTAGAAATGTCTGAATAATTGGTCGGAAAGAAGATCGGGAAGATTTAAACGATATGCGCGGAAAATTGTCATCAAATCAACTATCTATCATTGTCAGCAGTTTGACTAAATGAAGCTTTAGCAACTACCACGTCTCACTCACACACTAGTGTAAACATACTCAGCGAGCATTACTCACTCCAATCTGTAAACTATAGCGTGATTTATATTTTGAAAAATCCTACTTTCATAATGTGAGTAACAAATTTATCAATGACGATGAAAAATTAATATAAAATTTAGAATTCTTGATATAGGTAACTTATAACATCGTCTGTTTTCATGATCAATTCGAAGGCGAAGAATAGGCAAAAGTTTTTCTCGATTTGTCTCAGTGGAAGGGCAATGTCGACTGCTTCTCCGTAAAATTTCTCGAACATCTAAAAAATAAAAAAAATGACGATGACGTAAGTTTAATTATATCAAACTTCTTCGGGGAGAAGCCGAATTTTCTCATCACTGTTGGTAGCAGCTCGATTGTTAAATTTTAATAAAGTTTCAATAAGCTCATGACGAATCTGAGTTAATTTCACCAGTTTGATTTGGATGGAAATTCCTTCTTTTCTTGCTTATCTTTTTCTTTTTTTATTCTGGACGATGAAAGAGTACGAAATCGAACGAGTGCTGGTGAAGAAACGAATTCTTCACCAGCAGTAGCACGATTGTTATCGTGCGTTTCAAATGCTCAGCAAACTCAATGTGCTGGTTAGCGTATTGATTGTCTGGGAGAGAGAGGAAGGGAAGAGGTAGGGTAGAGGAGAGCAGGTAGATCACTCGCCTCCTCCCGGTCTCTTCCTAACTCCGCCCATCGAACGAGGTAGTCAAAGGTCAACTACGAGTGGAACGGAAAATAATCTCACGATACCTTATTCAAGTGAACAAGGTCAGCACCAATGGTCACTGTATGCTGCATCACGAAGTTCCATCTTTTGTCAACGATTTGTATGAAGGGCGCACTCTCATTGTTGAGTTCTGCGAGCAACTAAAAAGGTAAAGGTAAGGTAAAGGTGTATCCACGTCAAGCGATTTTACAGTCATAAGACAACGCTATGTGGGACCCACTGGTAAGGCCAGCTGTCAACTAAAATAATACTATGACCCAAATTCGTTGTTCTTCTCGAGATACCTCATCTGTTGTATTGAATACAGTCTTGCCCCATTTCTTTCCCATGAAATACTCGATGCTTTGATTAAACGCATTATTTTCTTCTTTTGAGAATGTCATTACCGAAATCGTTTCTGAGATACTTTCGTGATTATTCTCATGATAGTAATATTCCCATTATTAATTGAAGTATTTCTTTTTGTGAAAAGGTTTTGGAAGCTTACTTGCACAATTGTCCACAAATTCCTGCACTGGAATAGTGAGATGGTTGGATCTCTCATATATTTTGTGCTGAAGCTCTTCAAGCGGTAAGTATTCAGTATTCCTCAATATTTCATCGACAATCAGCCCGTTTTTAATGACACCCGAAAACACATCGGCTAGGTTATTAAAGTCTCCATTTGCGTCAGATTCCAGCCAACTGAAGACATTTCTAACGCAAAATAAGCGTTGCAAATCAATTTTAGCCGCGGAAGACAGGTTGGTGTACTTGACAGCGATCTGCAACTATTTCATATGTGCGTTTTTGAAAAAAAACTCCAACCTGATTAACAAAATCTTTCGTTATCTCGTGATCAATAAATTTTCGAAGGAATGTTCTATCATTTTCGTAATTAGTATTGAACAGCAACCGTTTGAAGTACTCCTCAAACGATTCCACAACCTGAGAAACTGTGCATTTTTGAAATTATCATTGCATACTTCACGAAGGAAACGCTTTGTTTCTATTAATGCCTTTGCGGCGAGTTGATTAATCATGTATTTTCTATCCGAAATTACTGAGGAAGTGAGGATAGCGAGTTCTTCCCAGTTTTCCGGAAGCTAAATTATCATCATAATTATCATTACAATAATGCTCACAGTAGTGCTATTAGCAGTATGCATTATGCCGCTGAGATAGGAGATTTCATATCTTATGTTATGCTCAGCAGCCGAAAATTTCATTTCGAGATATGCCTCTGGAAATTTTGCTTTTATTTTCGAAATGAGAAATCCTCACCAAAACACGTTGTTGCATAGTCGCTCACTGATAAATTGTAACGAAAAGCGTCATCAATAAAATCATCGTAAAATGGCGGTTCAATTTCTCTAGTGATTTTCGGGTTTAGAACTTCTCTCTCAAGGGAGTCTCTCAAGTTCGATATTGTTTGTCCATCTCTTCGGTATCGGCAAGGGTTCATCGATGCCGGGGACACAATGCATGGATATGGGTAAGATAATGGCGAGAATGAAATACATGCCCTGAAATGTAATTTCCTCTGTTACAATAGTGCAGCATAGAGTTTGAAATACGGGTCGTCGTCTCTTCATTTCACAC
The DNA here is from genome assembly GCA_911812115.1 of Pristionchus exspectatus. Taxonomy (NCBI): domain Eukaryota; kingdom Metazoa; phylum Nematoda; class Chromadorea; order Rhabditida; family Neodiplogasteridae; genus Pristionchus; species Pristionchus exspectatus. The sequence goes on from OU461587.1 coordinate 21,679,685, forward strand.
ACTCTCTCACCGGTCAGAGAGGCGAGAGAGTGTGCGAAATGAAGAGACGGCGACCCGTATTTCGAACTCTAGTGCAGCATCATCCGAACAACGAAGAGTGACTCAATTCAAAGAGAATGGATCCGTCCACACTGGTTGTGTAAACCATTTCCGTTATTCTATCTGCGTAAACTATGATAATCAAGTTGTTTGGCTATATGATTATTTGATGAAAAAAACGACAATTAATGTTCTAAATGTATGATATGACAGGGAAGTCTAAATTTAGGGTTAGTAGTTCTTTATCTTTAGAAAAAGATATACATAACTATCATTATTATGTACATTATATTTCGAATTCGCCGATAAATCTATCGAAATCGAACCACTCCACTTTCAGCATACTTTCCACGGACATTTGAAGACAGAACACTCTATCCAGTTCTCGCTTTGCACTTCTATCCAAATAGAGATATAACTTGAAAAGTATACATTCCATTTTTTTATTTAAAATAAAATCATACATCTGTATCGAATGGACGTATCTTATCCGTTCCATTCTCCGCTTCACGATTGTTGAGAGCAAGTAGTGTTGCGAATAATTCACTTTCCGCCTAAAAAAGGTTTTATATTTTCGTAATATGTCATGTTTGTATTACCTTTTCCCTGAACAGTGTGAAAACCGGTGCAAGTTTGAGAGACTTCACGAAATTCCATCGCTTGACAAAGAATCTGATGAATGGTGCATTTTCTTTGTGCAGTGCGTTCAAAAGCTGTAAATGTCGTGGATGACCGGTTATTGAAAAATAGTTACTAACAATACCTCGTCGCTGGAATTGAATACTGTTTTGCCCCAGTTCTTTCCCATAAATAGTTCAGTGCTTTGATTAAACTCAGCCTTTTCTTCTATAGTAATCTTCAAAACCGAATATGCTTCTGAAAAAAAAGAATTTTTTTTTACAAAATCATGATAAATGAAATTCACTTGTACAAGTGTTGACATATTCCTGTGCTGGCATATTGAGCTCATTAGCCTTTTTCTTCATTTTCTCTCTCAAATCGTTTTGCGAAAGGCCCGACAAATGCTCATTTCCTTTCTTTAACTCTGTGATGTTGAGTCCAACAACATCCCAAAATAGATTGAATAGTTGATCGAATGCTCCCATAGCATCAATATTCAACCATTTCAACACGTTTCGAATGCACAATGAACGTTCCAAATCAATTTTAAAGGCAACTGGTAGTTTCTTGTACTTTGCTGCGACCTGTCATTAGAATACCAGTATACTTCTGATAAATTGGAGAGTACCAGAGTTGCTCCAACTTTGAAAACAGTTTCATTGAAGATATTTGGATCGAAAAAATTTGGCTCTGACGGAATAGGGGGGACCCATGACAATAAGGGGGACCCTTGTCAATAAGGGGGACCCATAATAATAAGGGGGACCCATGACAATAAGGGGGACCCATATAATAAGGGGGTCCCAAAATAATAAGGGGGTCCCAAAATAATAAGGGGGACCCATATCCGGTCATCTAATTTAATTTTGTTTATGCTCCCTCCGTTCGCAAAACTACTTCTAGCGTCACTACTCGCAAAAGCCCCGAGGTTTCAACAAGCCCTCCTTCCTTTCGTAAAACTACTTCAGCTACAACATCGCGTAGCCGCCCAAAATTCTCCACTTTCACACCCCCCACGAGTTATCCCCCCTCGCACAACTTCATTTAGCCGTTAAGCAGTTACCAAGAGACCCACAAATAGAACTGTAAAAACTACAAGAACAACACCCAGAAGGAACAATAGAACAACACCATGAAGAATAACTCCCAAACCACCAAAGAGACGAACTCGCAGACCCAGAATCCCTTAAGACGTTTGTAGTTGATATTATGTCATTGCAATATTGTCCACATTATATTGTAGATATCCTTGCACCACCAACGTATTCCATGCACCACCAATGTAGTTTGCCCTTTTTCTCGTCACACATCTGCAAACATCTGAATGAACAGTTATCGACGTTAAATGATCGAAAATGCAACTCAAAAGACAAAAAATGAACAAATAATGTGTTCACTTGAAATATTGTATATGGGTCCCCCTTATTATTTTGGGACCCCCTTATAATTTTGGGACCCCCTTATTTTCATGGGTCCCCCTTATTATGATGGGTCCCCCTTATTCCGTCAGAAAATGTTGGGTCCCTCTTATTGACATGGGTCCCCCTTATTGTCATGGGTCCCCCCTATTCCGTCAGAGCCAAAAATTTTGTTCATCTTCTGATAATTTCTCAATTAGAGAGCTAATTATAAGATTGTCAACCTGAAAAACATGATTTCTCTAAGAAAACCAAACAAGCAAACTTCTTCTACGAATAACTTTGTTTCCGGTAAACTCTTTGCCATAAGTTCTTTTGTGATCGATCTTCTTCTTTCTATGAATGCATAGGTATGTGGAGCCACATTTTTCAGTTCCTCTGGGAACTAAAAATTAAGCTTTTTCAACACACTACAAGGAAAATTACTTACTACATCGACAATGTAATTATTATTAAAAAAATCTCTTATTTGATCAAATTCGTCACTCATTTCGTGATCGACTGGAGACCATTTGAATTCAAGAAAGGCATCTGGAATAAGTTTTAACTTTCTGATGAATGGCATTGTGCTTACATTTACACGTATCCGTATATGATTTGACAGAAAAGTTGTATCGAGCAATTTCAGAATCAAGATCCGGAAGAAATTCAAAGTCTTCGCTGATTCGATATCCCAACACTTTTGAAAGTGCCTTGTAATCTCGATTGGAGAAAAAGGTAGGGTAAGGGTTTTCAAAGCATTGAACCGAAAAGATGAGAGAAAGGAATAAGACATACTTTGAGAGCATCTCCTGAAAAAAGTAACTTATCAATAATTTTGTTAAAATGCGAGCACGAGAAAATTCTTGATTGACAGAGAATGTCTGTCCGAACTATTTTATCTAAACGATCTCATCCACTCATCGCGACGTTTAAACTAAATCAATGTTGAATCATCTCGAATAAACGATAGGTCGGAAAATATTCGATGAAATATGCGATTGTGTCAAATAAATACTTTATACGTTACAACAATTAACAATTAGGAAAGTTGCATATTAGGAAGATTAGAACTCCTTTTCGAGATAACTGAACAATCTCAATTCCCTATCCTCCTTAACAATATCAAAAACAAAATGATAGCAGAAGATTTTTTCGAGTTGTCTCAGAGGGACCGTGAGTCCACCTATTTCACCATAATATCTTACGAGCATCTAGAACAAAAATATTATTCTGACCAATGTCATTAGCTCAAACTTCTTCAGGAAACAATCGAATTTTCTCATCATTTTTTGTAGCATCTCGATTATTAATCTTCAATAACGCATCGAGAAGCGCATCTTGAACCTGAAAATATTTACTAATTTAATGATATATTTGTTGTGCATATACCCTTTCCAAATGAGCGTTATAATAACCAGCCATTGGGTAATTCATTATGAAGCTCCATCTTTTGTCAACCATTTTAATGAATGATGCACTTTCATTGTAGAGCACAGCCAACAACTAACATCAAATACAAATATGAAAATTTTCAAATTGAGAAAAAGTGCCTCGTCAGTTGTATTAAACACGTTCTTGCCCCACTCCTTTCCCATAAAATACTCGGTACTTTGATTAAGAGCATTCCTTTCTTCTGTGTTGAGTTTAAAAATGGAAAGGGTTTCTGAGATTTTTTAAAATTAGACTCTAAGAATTAAACAAATCTCCGAAATTCTAACTTGCACAAGTATCCGCGTATTCTTCAGCTGGAATATTTAAGTATTCCGCTCGTTCAATTAATTCCTTCTCAATATTTCCGAACGGGAAAGGTTCACTACTCTTCAAAAGTGCAGCGATATTCAGTTTCCTTTTCATCAGATCCGTAAATGTTTCGGACATTTCATCGAATACTCCTTCTCCATCATAATTCAGCCAATTAAGGACATTTCTAGCACAAAATGAGCGATGGAGATAAATTTTTCCATTCATAGACAGGTTGTAATACTTGTGAGCGACCTGGAAAGTTTTTTTTGCTGAGATTTCCCCGAAAGGTAGCGTATTTCCACCTTGCTAACAAAATTGCTTGTTATTTCCTGCTCTACCAAGTTGCGAAGGTAATTATGCGAGCGCCATTTTTCAGGCGCTTCAGTTTTCACTTTAATGATTAATGAGGGAATAATGCCAATAAACATTTTCATAATCTGAAAATTGGCGGCTATGAGTCATGAAATGCGTGTTAGTGTACTTCATTCACAAACTGATGGGTTTCAGGAGAAGTTCCGTTTGCTAGTCCGGTTAAGAATTCAGTTCTATCCAAAATTACTGAGTGAGTTAGTTTACATAGATTCTCCCAGTTCTGAAAAAAAAATTTCAACAGTATTTCGGAGCTAATAATAGGCACAATATTGCTCATATTATCTTTTTGTGCTACAATTGTTGTAGATCTAAGCTCCTCGCCAATAAACAGTTCCGCAGAAGACAATTTCATTTCGAGATACACATCTAAAAATAAAACACAAATATTTTTATATTTTTGAAAATCAGACCAGAGCAGGTGGTTGCGTAGTTGCTCACGGATGAATTATAACGAACAGCATCGTTAACGAAATCTTCGAAGAAATCAATCTCAAAGCCGTTAACAATTTTCGGGCCAAGAACTTTCGAAAGTCTCTCTAGCTCAATATTGTTAGGCCATCTCTTGGGTTTCGGAAATATATTGTCGGTATCCAAGGTATCTTCGGAATCGGTATAACAGTGAATGAATAGGGGGCAAATAAATACGAGGAAGATAAGCATGTCCTGAAATATACTTTTCCGAGTTAGAATAGAATTGTGTAATGAGAACGAAGGGTAATGACTCATAGTGAATGTGCCACGTAACGATTACTCGATAATACAAACAAAAGTCGTTATTCGATCAGTGTAAACCGAACTAGGTGGTGTAAATGCAATACTTTGCTATGTATCGAGGGACTTGCTGCTAACAGTTGTATTATTTTGTTTTACTTATACAAGGAAACGATCATATTTCTTTTTTTTTGGGTACGGCTGAGCTGAAATGCTTCTCGAGCTGACTTGCATTTAATTGCACTGGTGAGAGAGCGGGCAACGAAACGAAGGAGAGGCGCGTGCTGATTTAGGGGGTCTATAGCAGGAATAGCATCGCAAGAAATGGCCTCTTCATTTCGCACACTCTCTCATCGACCATTAAGGTGAGAAATTACGCAAAATGAAGAGTCATTTCTTGCCTGACCATCACTAGTCAACGGTCAGTACAGTGCAGTTGCATCACTCAATCTTGTCGGTGCGACCGAACTTCCTTGTTGATAGGGGAAATTCAGTCCATAATCCGACGACCATATTATTGCACGGATCGGGAGCGACCTGTCTACCTGCTATAGTACTTGAACACGATCAACTGGAGTGCATGCACACTAGGGTTGACGAAACGGAACGAATTCCGGAAAATCCGAACTTTTAATTCAATTATCACCTCATTCCGGAACGGATTAAAAATCGAACAATGGTCATTCCGGAACGAGAGTCGACCCGAACAAAGAAAATTCCTTTGTTCGACTCTCGTTCCGGAAAAGTGGAGATAATTGAATTTATTCTTCGGCCGTTCCGAAAGCCGAACGATCAACCCTAATGCACACCCAAAGTATAGTCGCCCGAGGGCTTATTTGTCGCATAAATTATCGCACTGCTACAGGAGTCAGTTCTCTCCAAAGTTGTCATTCGAATTTCGTGATCGCACGCTGGTGCGCGTATTCTTTCAAACGTGTTAATCGCTCTTTCTATCCGTATCACGAGACCCTACAATCAGCGCTCTTATCCGCTATAGTTTCCCGTCTGAAGTGCGCTCATCCATGGGACTTGCGTTGTTGGACGACGTGAAGAGACGGAATGCACTTTTTCCAACTCTATTCTCGATTCACTGTCCATCACAATCCTGTGATTCATAACACGGAAGATAGCTATTTTGCGGGCGGCTGGAGCTTGTTGATGCTCTCCTATCAATCTTGTAAAGGCTCGATGATTTGTCTCTCTCTCTTTTTTATGCTTTCTCGTTTCTATGACTGATGATGACAAGGCAGAATGAAGAGACGTACTGATTCCAATCCTGTGAAGGTGCACGATCAGCGAGTAAACAGCGTTGGTATAAATATTAGGCATATGATCTTGCCAAAACCGTCTCATGATAGCGCTTTGTCCTACACTGATAAGATCATCTGTCGGCTCTAGTATAAATACCCCCGGACGTCCCCACTGTAGTCAGCTGTGTGTTATTGTACACTTCCTTATCTATCCTGCACATTCAAGTTTGCAAAGTGTACCTCGTTCACCGTTCCTTCCCCCTTTCTTGTTATCATCGTTCGCAATTTTCAGATACACGGAAATGTCAAAGATGGACGGAGTATTTGACATGATTCACCGGCTTCAACGACTCTTTCGATCGGAGAAGCACGAAAAGGAGGACGATCTCGTTGAGAGGGTCAGTTTGTCCTTTATTTTGATTACAAATATTGATGTTTTCAGCTATTTTTGCACGTTTCCTGCTGAAAATAGTGCAAAATCACTCAATTCTCAAGTTTTTTTCTCAGAAAAACACGACCTCCTCCGATGTGAGTGAACACGAGAAGATGATTATCGAGGACGCCCTCAAGCACCAAGATGCAATGGAGAAATCGTTCGAATACGTCTACCGGAACCCACCATTCTTCTAATCATGTTGATTTTCTCAACGAAATTGCGTGGAATTGTACATACCTGTAAATATCTCTGTAAACTACTTGCAATAAAGAAAATTGCCTTGAATACATAAAAATATTACAGGAAATCGGTTGCAGAAATTCGGTATGCTATTTGCATTACTCGATGATCAGTTCCCTCGTTGTAATCCGATTTATTCCCCTGTTTTCCTTCATTTAGTCTTCGATTTTACGTGCAACTGCAGGTATCAATTGTAAAGAGATATTCGACATTGCTATGTTCAATTCGAAAATTTGAATCTATATTTTACAGGATGATTCAGCTAGCATCTGCAAACTATGTGCTTATGGAAAACTGTTGACTCATCCGAGTATCTGTTAGCAGCTATAGACCATCTGGAGCTCAGTTTGGTGAGTCAGAATGGAAATGGAAAAACAATCTAAAAATATCATAATCGTTCATTGTTCTGCACGTGACTTGCACTCGCGAGGATAAATATTTGTGCGGAACTTGGGCGCCCAGACAGTGTTGTCTACTAGGGTTGGCTAAACGGCACTCTAAACGTGGCACGTTTAGCTCCCCCTCCCCTACCTCTTCCCTAGTTGCGACGAGAGAGCATGCGGAATGAAGAGAGTGCTTCCGATCTCAGGGGCATAGATCGTAGGGGGAGCTAAACGTGCCACGTTTAGAGTACCGTTTAGCCATCCCTATTGTCTACTCCCCTCGCTTCGTCGCTCCCCTGAGCAGAAATGTGAACAGTCCGTCCCGTTGTCTCTTCAGTACACACACTCTCTCGCTCACTCTACCAGAAAAAATAGTGTGCGGAATGAAGAGACGTCGATTCTGACTGATTGGAGAACACGTGCAAAGGAAGAGAAAGCAACACTAATCGTCTCTTCCTGTCTGGCTATCTCACTTTACCATATTCTCTCTCTTCTCTGACCGGCTAGAGATCATTATGAGATGAGAGATAGTTCGACTATCTCGCTGATCTTTCTCGTGAGCGAGATGTCTCTGCAAACACGCATGAGTTGAGCGAAAATACACGCAGCGAGCATCCGGACATAATTTCGTTCAATAATGAGATTCAGATAAGCAAAAGATTCAGCTAAAAAAATGATTCATCATTTGGAGTGGAGAATCTCTCTTGTTCTCTCTAACAACCCCTGTTGATCAAATCCAACTTACTGTCACGTCACTTGGCATCAAAATACCCAAAAATAAAAGCATGAGTTGGCGTCAACAAGTCGGTCGTACAGTTCAATAAGTGCCGAAGCTGTTTGCTTGGGAAGTCAGCTGATTGTCTGCTATAGTAGGAGAGGATTTCAAGCTGTTGTCGGGGAATTATCGTCTCTTCATTTCACACACTGTCTTGTTGCGCTGATTGAGAAGAGACTTATCAATATGAGATTATCCGGCAGAATTTTTGGAGAAAGATTAGGCGTGTGTCTCCATATCACTTGATCACTAGCTGGCTTCTCCTAGTCATCATGAGTGGTCTCTAGCTTCAAGTGATCGGTCAGAGTGTGCGTGAGATGAGAAAGAAAAGCTGCCACTCTCCCCCGTACCATCTCTCTCTCCACTCTCGTGATAGCTAATTCCGCCGGAAAACAATACATTGTGAGAGAAAGGAAACTCTCGTCGCTCTCTTGTTTGCGTACGATCTCTCGGCAGCTAAAATAAACCCAGCGAGGAGTATAAATTTTCCGATAACGGTTGACAGTTTAGCCCTCAGCTGTTGCCTTCAAGGTGCTTTCTTATCAGTGATATCTTTTTCGTACTATCGCTCCTTCCTAAGCAAATCTTTCTGTTTTCCTCATCTCATAAATTTCAGATTCATAATGTCGTTCGATTTAATCACCAAACTTCATCACTTCTTCAGCACAGAGAAGGGCGAGAAAGACAGTATTTCGGAGAGGGTTAGTGTTTTTTTTGGTCAGAAAAAAAGGTAGAGAAGAAGAACCTTCATCATAAAATAATCATTGCAGAAAATGTCGGAACCCTACGAGCCCTGCGATAACGTTCGGATGGTCAGGGAGGCACTGTCGAGACAGTACGCAATGGAGAGATCATTCGATCTGATCACTTATAATCCCAACTTCTTCTAAACTCTCCTCGTCAAACTCATGTCTTTTCGTCTGCAAAGCCTGTAAATATTCTCAATCTTCCATCTTTCGGTTTCATTAGATCTATAATTTTTCAGAATTTGTTCGCAAAACCCTTCACTTTCCATGCCTTTCAGTGTACATAGAACCTGATCTTCAGAGCCAAATATTCCATGATAATTCTGTAAATATGTAGTGATTAGACACGGAATGAAGAGATCGTCTAAATCACGAAAATCAGTGTATTTTTTTATATTCTGTCCTTGTTTCCCTTGTTCATTCACATCAGATTGTACATAATCAAGAAATGATTCTGTAAATAAATGTTATCGTGAGACTATTTTCCATTCCACTCGTAGCTGACCTTTGACGAACTGAGTGGAGGGAGGAGGGAGGAAGAGGCCGGGAGGAGGCTAGTGATCTACCTGCTCTCCTCCCCCCTACCTCTTCCCTTCCTCTTTCTCCCAGACAATCAATACGCTAACGAGCACATTGAGTTTGCTGAGCATTTGAAACGCACGATAAACTCTCACTATTCACTGTGATGCTTTTGATAGTCTTTTCGGAGACATCTTGAAAAAAACAAAAACAAAAAAACAAAAAAAAATACTTCAAAAATCACAAATCATGTTCAATTGTGTGCCCATTCCCTCGCCATGTCGCATTGAACGGGAAGATACTATTGTAGTTGCAACTGACAGCAACTGATTGATATCCACATCCAAATTTCACTTCGAATATTGACGATCGATGAACAATGTTTTGCTCTAAAGCCGATCTCTGACTGAGCAATAATTTAGGCGAACACAGTCTTTGTTTGGGCGTATTGCCCTGTATTGTTTTGAGGGGGCTGCTTCGTACCTCCATATTCTCCATGATCTCCCTCTGATTCGAGTTACGAAAGATGATTCCATATGTGGAGAACTGTGCAACTTTGCATTTCTTGTTGCTGCCCACTCACCCAATCTCGTGAACAAGCGTAAACATGAGTCATAGCAGCCTATAAATCTATGAATCTATGATTCCTCCCACAACTTCGGTTGGCTTCCACTTCCTTCTTCACATTTCAATTTCGTCTTTGTATCCCTTTGCTTGTGTTTTTTCAGTATTTTTATTTGAAATTTCAGAAATAAATGGACAGTGTTCACTCGCTCATCGCAAAGCTAAAGAAGCTTTTCCGACCGGGAAATGTCGACAAGGAGGAAGAAACGACAAATAAGGTATTTTTTTGAAAAAAAAAAGAAAAAAGTTGAGATAAGTGTGATTGTAAGGGAATTGTAAGATCCCTGTGAGATGCCGCGCCCGTGGATCATAGCACGAGGGACGAGAAGGGTCGAACAAGGGGGTTTAGCTCAGTGGTTAGAGCACCCGTCACGTGTTCGGAAGGTCGTTGGTTCGATTCCATCAACCTCCATTGGTTCTTGCACACTCCTCTGACATCTTACATGATCACCGTCTCGATTCCAGAAAGCCGCTGATGCCCTCGAACCCGAGAGTTCAGAGGAGAAAGTCATCCGTGAGGCAGAGTACTATCAAGAGAGAATGTCCAGGCAATTCGACTTCGCCCTGTACAATCCGCATTTCTTCTGATTCTTTCCGTTTTTTTCATGAATGGTTTTGAATACGTGTGCTCAAAAAAAAAGATTTTGCCATTATACAATGTTAATTGTCGAAACGGCTCACATCGCGATGCGGAAGTAACGGTGAATTCATATATTTTTTCTACATACATTACGATTCCCTACTGCTATCTATGTTGAGATGACTGATCTTTAGTTTGTTGTTGGGAAGAGGCAAAACTCGATACGTCGAATTTCGCGTAGGCCAATCCGATTTATTAGTCAGTTTTCCGCTGTCAACACTGGTATCGGATGGAATGAACAGTGGGTAGCGAAAAAAAGCTTTTTTCACAATTAAGATAATGCTATGCTTCTTCAATTCGAGACGGAATAACTTGAGATTCCTGTAATTAATGACTAAGAACCGCCTAAAGTTCAGTAAAGTAAAGTAAAGATTTTTTACTTTTCAAATTACGTGTTGAGGGCTACATAAAGGGTCTGTCCTACATGTACGTGACGGGACCTAACCTGGAACGAGAAACGGAATTCATATGCAAGTGGACTGGCGTATGTCCGAAGGGGTAACTATTTTTCTTTTTATTTCAAATAACCATACCGAAGCACAAGCAAAAAAAACAACAAAAAAAGAGAATATTTCTCAAAAAATGACACGCCGATTTCAAAAAATTTAATTCGAAATTAAGTGTGGACGCATCGCGCGACAAGCAAGAGACCGAAGTGAACGGTATGTACTCTCTCGAACCTAGAGTGAGAATAATAATGGAGTCAACTCAGGCGTGCAATACTGCGGGAACCCCATTACTGGGGCGTTGCGATGACGATAAACAATATTATGTAGAGATACTTTGCGTGGTGACGCTTTCAACGTTTCTTTCAATGTACAGCAATATTCACAACGAACAATTTGGCTGGCTGCTGCATCTATTTGCCGTCCCTTTCTGGCTAAGGCCGATACCGAGGCAAGCCTGCGAAGCTGTCATTAACACAACAAAGATGCTTGCCTCGAAACACTTGTATGAGAGACAGCCGCATCAAATAGCACGTTGGCGCGCAAAGCTCCGATTCTCAATTGAAAAATCTCATAGTTTTTCGCTTCCGCTCGAGCGATGTCTTCTCCGCTCCTCTCCCTCTCAACCCTGCCCACCGACATTATTCGAATGATCGTTCGCGCTGGGCTCAATGATATCGACGAATCGCGATTGGTAATCTCGTATCCACTTTTTTATATATTTTATCCAGTGATTATTCAATACAGATATCTCGCCGATGGAACTGTCTCGCAATTGACTGTCTGAACAATCGTAATGGTCTTCCTAAGATTACGAATATTGTATGGCAAAAGTTGGCACGCGATAACGTAATGACGTTTTATATTCCAAGTGCCTATTCAACGTATTTTGGAATCGAGAAGTGGCTAAATGGAGAAATAGTACATTATTCCAAGGTGAGAATAATCGAACCAGGACATTAATTTGACACCAGGACATTAATTTGTTTTTTTAAATGAATGTAATGGTTCAAGGAAACAAAAAAAGGAATTGGTGAATTCATAGCCGGATAAATTTAGTATATAAAATATCACAAATTAGTTGTGTAAAATATATGTATAACAAAAATATAGGTCTAGATTTACTAGTTTTTAAGATAAAAAGTATTATTTTTTCCAGGATCTGAGGGTCACAGTGAAAAATGTAAAAGCGCGCAACTTCAAAAAAAATCAGTTCTTCCAACTGTTCAAACGGTGCTCGCAGATTGAAAGATTCGAGTTCGCAGATCTACATCAATTGAAATACATGAAAGCTGAAGTACAAGACGTCATCGTTAAAGAGATTGTGATAAGAGATTTATTCCATCACTTCAAAAACCCGATTGCGTGAGAAATTTTATACATTTTTAAAGTAAAAATGGACATTTTGCTGAACCGTTTTCCAACATTCGAATTGTGAATCTCATTTCAAGAATTCTGGATGCAGTTGAAATCTATTCTACTGAAAAATTATCGCTAGAATTTGTACCTCACGATGATCGAGAGGGATTTATATCTGGTTTGATTTCTCAAGTAGCCAAATTTCAATTGCCATTCATTACAGACCTCTTAACTTTCGTGAACAATTCGAGATTATCTCTTTCTTCTATTCAGTTAGCATTTTATCGCACTATATATCTGAATACCGACCTTTTTCGCGCTTACTGGGAGCCTCGAATTAATGCGATTGAAGTATCTTCAAACTTCCATGTACTTTTGAATGGTTTTAACTATGAATGCGTTGACTTTGCGCTGATCAGAAAGTAATATAATATTTTCTGTATCGAATACTTCAAAATATGCCGTGATAAGATGTTTTGAATAAACTTTCATCTGAAAATTGCGCCTAATTGCTGGTTTTCCGATTGATTCGTTTTTCCTCTAAAAGGTAGTTTTTCGCAGTAGTTTCTCTTGCAACGCAGTGTTTTTATCTTGAAATTGACTCAAAAAAGTGACAAATGTGACAAAAATGTGACATGAAAAAAAGCAAACTTTAATCGTGTTCATGAACTGTTGAGAACTAGTGCATACCTTTGCTTGTGTTGGAAACGGTCTTATTTTCACAAATATCATAAATTAATGCTTTCAAATGTGATGTAAAGAAAAAACAATTGATAAGCAGTTAAAAACAATTGATAAGCAGTTAAAAAACAATTGATAAGCAGTTAAAAACAATTGATAAGCAGTTAAAAAACAATTGATAAGCAGTTGATAAGCATGTTTTTGCGAGTATTTTAGTCTGGCCATAGTTTCCGGCTGGAGATCACCCAGACAAGGAATGAATCTTGAGGTTTTATACAGCAAAAGTTTTGATAATTTTTATTCCAGTATAGACACACATCAATAACAACAATTTAAGAACTAAATAAACGATACAGTTATGTGAAATGTTCATGATGCTGCTGGGACATCCGCACAGTATTCCACTCCTGTAAATTATGCTATTTTCTTCCTCAACCAAATTTTGATCCGTACCATCAATTTCGGTTGCTTGCTTATCGCGAGATCCGTCGGTTCTGAAAATGTGTTTATTATTAATATTAACGTAATTTTTATTATTGTTGTTGTTCTTGTAGATATTATTATTATTATTGTTGTTGTTGTTGTTGTTATTATTCGATGAAAACTACTCACCCTTTAGGACAGATGCCGGCCCATTTGCAGACGAAATCAGATTCTCGTTCTATATTTGGACCCCATGCGCTCATGAATGGATACATGTTGTAGCTCTACAAATAAAATAACATTTGCTTATAAAAATACAGAGAAAGTACTTGAGAAAGGTATAAAAACTATCGCCCAAGCACATCAGCGCATACCATATGCCGGCTCTGGGCTTGCGAAGTGACAGCAACAAGTACAGACCGATCATCTTTGCTGGTTCGCATCCACGGTCCACCGCTGTCTCCCTACAAGATAATTTTAATTTTCTTTGTTCCTGACTTGGCCACGCATCAGAGGCAACAGTGGAATAGCTAAAAATCAAATTGCGGAACAACTGGGGTTGGCGAAACGGAATTAGATCCGGAAAATCTGAACTTTTAATTCAATTATCGTCTCATTCCGGAACGGATTGAAAATGAACAAAGAAGATTCCTTTGTTCGACTCTCGTTCCGGAGAAGTGGAGATAATTGAATTTATTTTTCGGCCGTTTCGAAAGCCGAACGATCAACCCTAGTAACAATAAAAAGTTCACAAATCGCAAATTAAATACCCGATCAATCGCCTGCATGCCCTCCCTGAAATCATCCATTTCCACCCAATAGTCCTCGTCTCTGCCAAGTCTCGTTTCCACTCGACCAAGTTCCTTCGAGTGATTGTTGAACATAGCACGCATGACGATACCATCCATTGACATTTCGAAGATATCCTTGCCTTCAGCATCCTTGCCCGTGTAGTTCGCTTGAAACATAGTTTTTGAAAATTGGAACTGCTATTCGGGATTGAAAACTTACACGCTCCGCCTACTCCATAAATGTAGACTATTTCTTGTTTGTATGTCTGTTCGTGTTTAGGCATGCAAATCGGAGTGGTGGTTGTGTCAAAAACGAGATTTTCTCTGTGATTTAGATGGCATAAGCCAAAAAAAAAACAAATAGCATAAATTATTACCATAACTCGAGAATTGTAAAATCTCCTTTAGCGTACGTACGATATTTAAAGTGGTAATCATCCGGGAACTGAGTTGCTCTCCTGTGCCATCTGAAAACGAAATCGCGTAATGAACGATTGTTCACTTAAAAAAAAATTATTTTTATTTTGTTTTTTTTTATAACGAACGATCTCCACAATTGATGCTTCGGATATATAATATGCTTGACGAAGGCTAGTCGCTGGCCGGAATTCTTGCATGGGACCTGTAATGTGTAGTTGATTTTATCTAGTTTTCATTGCAAATTTTCACAAAATCGAACACCGATTTTAGAAATTCGAGGAATAATAAGGTTCTTCGGTCTTTCTGAAACCGCCATATTTGATTCATGATGCTCTGAACATGTGCAAAAAAAGGGAATGTACTTGATACTCTTCGTTGTAAGAAGTGCGATTGTTTCTGGAGTAGATCGGATTGAAGCAATTTGCGCCGTACATAACGTACACACGGGATGGTGAGTGCCACAGTCTGATATAGTAAAAATTAGATTATAATATGAAAGTAAAAGGTAAGGTAAAAAGGTAAAGGTGTATCCACGTCAAGCGATTTTACAGTCATAAGACAACTCTAGGTGGGACCCACTGGTAAGGCCAGCTGTATAATATTAAAGTATACTAACTCATCCACGCAATGATCAGCTGTGAGCACGTGCCTCTGAGAAATGATAACGCCCCTGCGAGAAGAAGTTGGAGGTTAACTTCCACGTAAGTAAATGGAAACAATGGGGACAACTTACGAGCACGATGGGCCAAATCCAAAATCCATGGGATATTCCAGAAAAATGCCAATTCCAACCACAAATTGAGAGGTGCTCATGTTAACGCCGTAGTTAATCGCCGGTCTTGTTAAAAGAAAAATTAATAAAATACAAAAAAGTATGCGAACCTAGGCGCGGCCTTTCCGCAAATGTGCTGCAGCTCCTCATTTTCTTCTTGACTTAGCTTACTAATTTCGGGCGAATACCCCTTTGGAGGGTCACCGCGCAACTGCTCAAATAGTTCATTGGTCGCTCCCTGGAGAATATCAATTGTGAATTGGCGTCCATTTTTTCGCTTACCTGAGAGTTATAGCCGACTGGTTGATAAAAATCCAAGATGGGGAGCTTGAATTTTTCACTTCCTGCAATCAAAGATTGACAATATTTTGTTGAACGATTCCTTACTCTCTGATGTGTCAAATTGTTCGTGAGCCGCGATCTCCTGATTGATTCATTATGAATTGGCTTATTTGAAAGAATACAGACCTTTAAATGATCGAATTCCTCCATGCAAATCCCCGTGATCAAACATATGCGATCAAGCAGATGCAAAATATCCGTGGATCTTTTGCGCTTCTGAAAATGATTTTGTACTGGGCTCCAGTATGCAATTCACATCTTTTGCATACTTGCGACCATTTAGGAGCCCAGCGAGAAAGATAACCTGCAAAGTATTATCGGAATGCGAACGTTCAAAATGAGATTAAAAAATAAGTCACCTCCGATCCGTCAATATCTTCAGTGAACACTAGAGGAGTGCCGTCTATTAACTGCAAAATTCAAAGTTTCCTAATTTTGGGCATTCAGTTACTTGACGTACCTCAGTTCTGTCCTTAGCTGTTTCGACATTGAAATATGAACAAGATTTAGTGCTAGTGCAATTAACTCTGTTCAGTTTAACATCGACCTGATCTCCCACGATCAAATATTCTAAAAAAATTTTTTTTAAATAATTCCTCAAAAACGATCATCTTACCATCGTCAAGTTCGAGCATAGATAATTTCACATTTTTCTGCTCTAGTTTTAGCGCCATCTCTCTGGAAGGAAGACATATAACTCCATTCTCAAACCGTGGTCGTTTGACTATCAGAATGATATAATCGTTAGTTGTCTGAAAACGTGAAGACTGGTATTAGAAATGATAGTAATATTACCGAACACGATTCATCGTTGCACAGGGGACCCACTGCCCTTTCAATCGTAGTTTCATAATAATTAGCGCCAAGCACATAAAGATCAGTCTGATGGAAGTCAACCCTAAAATATGCATAAACATATATTCACACAAAAAAAAAACAAACGTGCGAAAACAGTTGAACGAAGCGATTATGTGTCTCTCAGCAATAAAGGCACCATCGCATACCTTCTTCGGTTCATACTTTCCTAAATATCATAATTCTTTCGCACAAAAAATATATATTTTCTAACGTAAGCGGTCGCAATGCGGATAGATACACAGATTTCCCATGAATATTCGAGCAGCATACATTTCTTTTCGAAAAATTCCGCCTCTGTTGCGATTTGATAAATGTTTAAAAATGAAATTAGATGCATACAATTTTTTGCCGCCTCGCCCACACTTTCTTTTGATATCAGCTGCTTCAGTTTTCGATATTCGAGGAAGCGCCGATAGACGTTTTTTCACATCCTCGAAAGCCTTTGACGTGCAAGTAGGAGGGACCGTAGGATGGACGACTCGTTTTCCTTTAATATATTTTTGGCGTAGAGAAAATGTAATCAGCGCAGACCATCCGCAATGTAATTTCGAAATCGATCTTTGAGGTGAAAGTAGTTGCCCGGATCGCAAACTCCTGAACACAATCGCATTTTTAAAGATCAACACTAACAAGAGACTGACCGGTATGTTCGCAAATAAATTGTCCCCAGAAGTAGATCGACGCTCCCAGGGTAACCCCGTCGACTTTTCCTTCAATCGTCTCCGTTTCTGATTTCTTCGCCGCTCGCCGCACTCCAATCAGGAACTCGTAACGGTATTCGGAAGTGAAGATGGGATCGCCCGGTGCTGACTGAAAAAAACAACGATTTCGCCATTTTCTTCTCTATGAAATTTAGCCACTTCAAGTGAGAAGTGTTTCAATTCTTTTTTTTTTTGGAGGGGATACTTTATTACAATAATAAAATCTAATAAATACTCGCAGTGAACGACGTGGAGCTGTTCGCAGTGACAATAATCGTGCAGTCATCATAATTATTTCCCGTCATTTCCTTCATTTTCGGACAATTCGTCATTTCATCACCGTGCACGAGATCCACAATGTGATCTTCTGCAATAGTGCTGCATAAATTTACTCTATCTCTGAAAAAAACAAAACTCTAACCTTGGAATTTAACAAAAAAATGGAATAAAGTAAACCAACTGGGAGAAATCGTCCTCAGTTCTTTCGGTATTCGAACGTTGGCAAACGCGATACAGGCTGGATAGTGTCTCTGCAGTCCCTCCTTCACTTCAACAATGGCGATCTCTGCGCCGTTAAACTGCAAGGAGAATTGTGGGAAATAATTCAGAGTTCCTGCTAACATTATCGTCCAAAAACGCTGTCGGGAATCGATAGTGCTGCGCAGGTTCGTTCATTTCCTGCAAAGCTAAATGAAATTCCGAATACTGGTATCTAGACACAAACAATGTGTGCGATGATGATTTGCGAGGAGACATCCGAGACCGGTTCGCCATTTCTTAAAAGAATTATTTCCAGCCAGAATCCATTCCCGGCCTCCTGACCGGAGTTGTATAAAAGCAATGCCACCAAAACGGTGCAAGATCTCACACGAGTAAGCATGATGGCGAGGTGATAATGTGCTTGCGAGTAACGAATGCCCCGCCGCACTCAAGTTGCGATTCGAGATTGAGTACGCGGACAGACCACGAAGTAGGAGCGATATCGTCCGGAAGATCCCTAAAAAACATTAAATAACGAATATTTCAGAAGAAAATACAGAACATACGAAAAGAATATTAACAACATAATATTTTAATTAGCATACACCGTTTCTCCGCAGTCAGGTACTCCCCAGCCTCTCTGACTTCGCTCCGAAGGAAGGAGTGGCGTCCAGGCGAATATCGGAGCAAGAATAGTGAAGAAAAGATGAAGAAACCACATCGGAGCGAGGAGCACAGAGGAAGCAAAGTTTATATCGACGGACTTGATTCTCATGCGAGTCACTCGCAACTGCGCAATGCCACGCTCCACACGCTTTTATTTTGCAGGAAAAACGGATTTCACGGCTTAAAATAATTTTCAAATAGTGCTCAGGCTTTAATATGGTAACAGTGCACCAGCAATATGATGACGTAAGCAATTTATTCAGAATTGAAAATCAAAGATACGTGAATTGGCTCGAATCGCCTCCTTTTTAGTCGTTCGCGAGGTACACTGGAGCATGAAGCATCATAGATTAATTTTTAATTCATATGATTATCGTATTGTGGTGTACACAAAAATTTTATTAAATGAATCGTTGCCAATAGTATAATGTGCTGTCGTTGTGCAGGGAAGAATTATACGAGTATTAAAATTACGATCTTCTTGTCATACTTATCGATCGGTTCATGCGTAGAAAAATTACGAAGCTTCTGTATTTTTCTTGGTTTTAAAATCAACGAATACAAAATACGAACGAAGTGTGCAGCAATATTAAAATGTTCAAGATACGGTTGGGACCTCACAATATTCCACTCCTGAAATTTATACAATTTTCTCCTTCAACCAAATTATGATCCACACCATCAATTTCAGTTGCTTGCTTGTTGCGAGATCCGTCGATTCTAAACAACTATTTTTATTTACTTATTTGTTTTGTAGTTGTAGTGGCAATGTTATTCTTAGAAAACTACTTGCCCTTTAGGACAGATACCGGTCCATTTGCAAATGAAATCGCCCTCCCGCTCAAGATTCGGACCCCATGTGCTCATGAACGGGTACATGTTATAGCTCTACAAAAAATACATAACACTTGCGAAAAAAATATAGACAACGTACTTTAAAAAAATACAAAAACGAGATCGCTTAAGCACATCAGCGCTTACCATATGCCGGCTCTGGGATTGAGAAGAGACAGCAACAAGTACAGACCGATCATCTTTGCTAGTTCGCATCCACGGCCCACCGCTGTCTCCCTACAAGCAGCATTTTCATTTGCTTTTATCGTAAGAATATTTCCCATTCCACGCGTAGTTGACCTTTGACGAACTGAGTGGAGAGAGGAAGGAGGAAGAGGCCGGGAGGAGGCTAGTGATCTACCTGCTCTCCTCCTTCCTACCTCTTCCCTTCCTCTCTCTTCCACACAATCAATACGCTAACCAGCACATTGAGTTTGCTGAGCATTTGAAACGCACGATAACAAACAGACAAAAAAGTACAACAATAGCAAAATATCAATAGCGTACCCAAATCCAAAATAGTTTGCACAAATAATTGAATTGAATTGAAATTGATTTTAAAATCGTACCCGATCGATCGCCGGCATTCCCTCCTTGTAATCGTCCATTTCCACCCAATAGTCCTCGTCCCTTCCGATTCGCGTCTCTGCTCGACCAAGTTCCTTCGAGTGATTGTTGAACGTAGCGCGCATGACGATACCATCCATTGACATTTTGAAGACATCATTTCCCGTGTAGTTTGCTGCCATTTTTTTGTATTGAAACTGGTGTCCGGGAATGGAAACTCACTCGCACCGCCTACTCCATAAATGTACAGTATCTCTTGCTTGTATGTCTGCTCGTGTTTGGGCATACAAATCGGACTCGTGGTCGAATCAAAAACGAGGTTTACTCTGCAGATTTAGTGAGAAATTGGAAGACACCAAACAAATAATATAATGTTTTTGCTCACTGTAATTCGAGAATTGCGAAGTCTCCCGCTGCATACTGGCGACTTTTAAAGTCACGGAACTGGGTCTTTGGCCTTGGGAACAAACTGGAACAAAATTCGAGTGATCAACGATTTTGCACATTGGTAACGAACGATCTCTTCAATTGATGCTTCGGATATATTATATGCTTAACGTAGGCTGTTCGTTGGCCGGAATTCTTGCATGGGACCGGCAAAGTTTTTGAGAATTATAGCGATTCGTATATCTAGTCTGGGAATTTTGCACAAATCAGAACAGCGAATGCAGGCAATACTGGCAAAATAAAAAAAAACAACTTGTTTAGGCGTGTTGTACGTAGTATGATTGTGTCTCGAGATCATCGGATTGAAGCAATTTGCCCCGTACATAACGTACACACGGGACGGCATGTGCCCCAACAAACTGCAAATCATTGCAAAAAAAAAATACTAAAAAAAGCAAAATATTATGAAATTCGAACCCATCCACGCAATGATCTGCCGTGAGCACGTGTCTCTGAGAAATGATCACGCCACTGCAAAAACAAATTAACGCATGAATTCGAAGTCAGTAATTCGAAACAACGTAGACAACTTACGTACACCCTGGTCCAGATCCAAAATCCATGGGATAGCCATGGAAGGCGCCAATTCCAACCACAAACTGTGAAGAGGTCATGTTCACGCCGTAGTTGATAACCGGACTTTTTAATGAATGAAATGATTAAAAACTTATTTTTTGTTTAGAAACCAACCTAGGCGTTGCCTTTCCGCAAATGTGCTGCAGCTCCTCATTTTCTTCTTGAGTTAGCCTACTAATCTCGGGCGAATACCCATTTGGAGGGTCACCGCGCAACTGCTCAAATAGTTCATTGGTCGCTCCCTAAAGATATTTAACTATGAGTACAAAATTACAAAGTACAAAAATAGGTTGATTTTAATTGAATTTTTGCATACCTGAGAATTATAGTCGACACTCTGATAAAAATGCAATCTCCCGACTTTCTCTAAGATGTCACTTCCTGCAAGCAACCATCCAAAAAATTATGTGTATGATTACATACTTTCCGATGCGTCGAAACTTTCCCGTGCCGCAATGTCCTGATTGATTTTTTTAATGAATAGACTTATTTGATAGAATTCGAATAAGGGTATTACCCCAAAATATAATTTTTTTTTGGAAAATTCATTTTGGAAATAGATATTTTGTAAATAGACGATTAGGATTTCGGGGTAATACCCGAATAAGTACCTTCAAAGTGTCGAATTCCTCCATACAAATTCCAGTGAGCAGACATATTCGATCAAGCAAATGTAAGATATCCGTGGATCTTTTGCGCTTCTGAAATTGACTTTGTACTGGGCTCCAGTATGAAATTCACATCTTTTGCATACTTGCGACCATTTAGGAGCCCAGCGAGAAAGATAACCTGCAAAGTAATTTCGGCATGCAAGTCTTCATAATAAGTAAAAGCACCTCCGATCCGTCAATATCTTCAGTGAACACAAGAGGAGTGCCGTCGATTAACTGCAAAATTCAAAGTTAAACCCTAATTTTGGGAATTCAATTACTTGACGTACCTCAGATCTGTCCTTCGCTATTTCGACATTAAAATAGGAACAAGATTTGGTTTTAGTGCAATTAACTCTGTTCAGTTTCACATCGACCTGTTCTCCCACGATTAAATATTCTAATAAGAATATTTGTTAAAATTATTCAGCCAAAACGATACCTTCATCAAGTTCGAGCATCGCTAATTTCACAGCTTTCTTCTCAAGTTCTAGCGCCATCTCTTTGGTAGGAAGACAAATAACTCCTTTGTCATACAATGGTCGTTTAACAATCAGAATGACAAAATCATTCGTTGTCTGAAAACATGACAATTTCTAAGATAAAGGTAAAAAAGGTAAAGGTGCTAAGCATTTTCCTCGCAATGGCGGGCTCTGCCACCCCAAGCCAATTCAGCGTTCAGTCTGTCCTTTTCGGCGACCTATGCGTGAGGCTATACCGCCCGTGTTGTGTGCAACATGGTAGGGAATTTCTTTACTGTGGCTTTCTGTTGGTAATATTAAGATGAATGTTGGCAATATTACCGAGCACGATTCGTCGTTGCACAGGGGACCCACGGCCCTCTCAATAGTAGTTTCATAATAGTTATCGCCAAGGACGTAAAGACCAGCCCGAGTGAAGTCCACCCTAAAATATGCGTTATCAAACATTGATAAACAGAAAAAAAAACTTACGTGCGAAAGCAATTGAAAGATGCGAGTATGTGTCTCTCAGCAATAAAAACACCATCGCAAACCTTCTTGGGCTCATACTTTCCTAAATAGCGTGATTGTTTCCCATAAAAGTAGATATGTTGCTTGCGTAAGCCTTTGCAATGCGGACGATAATGCGGATAAATACACAGATTTCCCATGAAAATTCGTGCAGCATACAAATGTTTGCGAAAAATTTCGCCTCTGATAAAAAATGATAATTGAAAATAAAATGAAGCCGAGTGCCAACAATTTTTTCTCGCCTCGCCCGCACTTTCTTCTGATATCTTCTGCTTCAGTTTTAGTGATTCGAGGAAGCGCCGACAATCGGCTTTTCACATCGTCGAAAGCCTTTGACGTGCAGGTAGGAGGAATAATCGGAGGATTGATTCGCTTCCCTCAAATTTTAGATATAATTAGAAAAATAGAAATCAACTGGCCATCCTCGATGTACTTTCGAAATCGATCTTTAAGATGAAAGTAGTTATCGGGATCGCAAACTCCTGAACACTGCCGCATTTGGAAAGGAACAAACACTCAAACAAACCGGTGTGTTCGCAAACAAACTGTCCCCAGAAGTAAATGGACACTCCCAAGGTCATCCCGTCAACTGTTCCGTCCATCGTCTCCCAGTCCGAATTCTTCGCCGCTCTCCGCACCCCAAGCAAGAACTCGTCAAGGTTTTCGGTATAGAAGATGGGATCGCCCGGTGCTGACTGATAATTTATGAAATCTCTTCCAATTCTGCCATGACATTAAAGGAGATGAGGCATCAATGGTGAGTCAATTATCATAAGCGAGCGGCACGCAACGATTTGCATGCTCTTTGTCCTTCTCTCTCTCTCTCGCTCATTGCCTGCAGGATCAGGGTCACTTGGAACACAGCCAATCGATCATATCTCGGTTCAAACAAAAATTCAAATAAAACATGGTAGTTGCGAAAGTGTCATCGGGTGACCCGTCATCTCACATCGAGAACTAATCTAGCCAGATAATGAGGTGGTAAATTTGGGTTTTCGATGAAATACACTGCATGACTAGATCACAGCAAGTCAGACGGGGGAAAAAGCTCATTTGCGTGGCGGCGCTCTGCCGAGTCATTTCGCGCCGAGCGAGAGGGCTGAGCTGCGAGAAATGAGAGTTTTTAAGGGGGTTTTCGTGCAATAACTACTGTAACTAACGACTGAGATGGAATTTCGAAATTGTGCTTCTGCCGGATCCTCAGGAAAAGGTTTGAACACGTCCTCTAAAAATTTGAGCTCGATATCTCAACTCTCAAATGAGTTAATATCCTTGGCGTGCGGAAAGCAGCCGCTTTTCACTGTTTTCGCGCAGTTTGAGCATCCTTAACTAAAATTGATCTCGATATCTCAGCTCTAGGGTGAGTTAGTAACCGTAGAGAACTGAAATCAGTTGTTTTTGGGTAAAATACAATTGAGTTCAACTATGTTTCACTCAGTACAGAAATCATTCCTTGGTCTGTTTCATTTGTCAGTCGGTGGAAATAGGTTTCGCAATATGTTTCCCCATCCGTATGAGAGATTTTGAGAGTAATTATGGGTAATTCAAGCCATTCTCCACCGACCGACACGGTGTCTCAAAAGTCGCAACAGTGATATTGCGAAAAAAGACTCCGCCACGCAAATGAGCTTTTTTCCCCCGTCTGACTTGCTGTGTAGATTGACCAAAATCGAAAAAAAAATAAAGCTAACAGAAAACGACGTGGAGCTGTTCGCAGTGACAATAATCGTGCAGTTCTCAAAGAAATTTCTTGGTCCTTCCGTTTTCATACAATTTGTCACTTGGTCATCACGAGTGAGATCCACGATATGATCTTCTGTAATAGTGATGTATAAATTAAACAACAATCAGAAGTAAACTAATTTCGGAATTTAGTTGAATTTGGAAGTAAACCAACTGGGCGTCATTGTCCGCAGGAGCCACGGTACTCGAACGTTGGAATTATGGATACAGACTGGATAATGTCGCTGCAAGCCCTCCTTCACTTCAACAATAGCAATTTCTGCGCCGTGAAACTGCAAAGGGCAAATAATCGTGGGAAATAATTCGGAGCTCTTGCAAACTTTATGGTCCAAAAAGGAAGACGGAAATCGATAGTGTTGCGCGGGTTCGTTCATTTCCTGAAATTATGTAGTAAATATCCGAATATTTGTATAATAACAAACAACATGGGCGACGATAATTTTCGAGGAGACATCTTTCACCGGCTCACCATTCCTGAATGAGATTAATGAAAAAAATAGATATATAAAAAAAAGAAAAATATTTATACAAATCGATCGATACACAGCGTGTCAGAGAGAGAAAATCGTGGCAAACGAAGAATCTAGTTTCTTTTTTCTGCCCTCTTATTCCTCCCCATCCAGAGTGACCAGCGCGGTCGGTTCACAGACATAGAGGCCAAAAATAGAAATTAGAACGAGTGAAACTGAAAATGTTTAACATGTTTTCATGAAACATATTCGATTTACTCGAAAAAATTTATATTTTTTCTCAAAAAATAGTTCGCGCACACTACATTGGTTCTAGGAGCTCGTTAATGGAAACCCCTACACCCGCATTATTTTCGGAATCATCAGAACATTATCTAAAAAAAACTCTGCACTCGGATTTTCAACGATAGTGGACTTTTTTCGAGAATTTTAAGATTAAAGGTTAAGATCTCAAAATTCTCGAAAAAAGTCCACTATCGTTGAAAATCCGAGTGCACAGTTTTTTAGATAATGTTTTGAGGATTCCGAAAATAATGCGGGTGTGGGGGTTTCCATGAACGAGCTCCTAGAACCAATGTAGGGAAGATGATATTGCTAAATTAAATTATTTAAATATTCAAATTTAGCTGATCAGTACACAACCGGTAGCACGAACTCATATCTCCCAGATATTTAGCCCCATTATTTCAAATTTGAAAATTTCGGTCTTATCAGTGAGATACGGGATACGTTTCACAGATATTATTTAACTATTGTCACACACAGTGGTTTGCCGCTGAGAACAAAGGATTTTTTCTCGCTGACACGCTGTGCGATAATATCAAATTAGCTTTTTGGCGTTTCTAAGCTCAGCGAGACGAAAAAACTCCATAGAAGAAGCTATGAGGTCAAATATTAGAGTCTCACACGAGCAAGCAGGATGGCGAGGTGATGACGTGCTTGCGAGTAACGAATGCTCCGCCGCACTCAAGTTGTGTATCAAGATTGAGTACGCGCACCGACCACGAAGTAGGGCGGATACCGTCGGGCATAAGTCTAAAATACTACGAAATATTGAGACACAAACTTCATGCTGTTGCACTACGGCATGCAATATTCAGTAAAAAAATATAAGATGGCAGAACCTATTTGGAAATTGATGTATCGTGCGTTTAAAAAGCTCAGCAAATGAGATGTGCTGGTTAGCTAGCTATCGATTGTCTGGGAGAGAGGCAGGGGGGAGGAAGGGGGGGGGGGAGGAGGACACTTGATCTACCGCCTCCACCCGGACTCTTCCTTTCTCCGCCCCCTCGAACGTTCGTCAAAGGTCAGCTACGAGTGGAATGGAATATATTCTCACGATAGCAATATTTTAGAACAGCATACACCGTTTTTCCGCAGTCTGGCACTCCCCAGCCGCTCTGACTGCGCTCTGAAGGCAACAACGTCCAGGCGCATATCGGAGTAAGTGTAGTCAAGAATTGAAGGAGGAGGAAACGCATTAGAGCCATGGGCGTGTAAAGGGGAACAATCCACGTTTATATTGGTCGCTTTTTTCCCCATGCGAGTCACTCGCTCCACACGCTTTTATTTTGCAGGAAAAACGGATTTCACGGCTTAAAATAATTTTCAAATAGTATTGCGCAGGCTTTAATATGGTAACAGCGTACCAGCAATAAGATCACGTAATCAATTTATTCTGAATTAAAGATCGTGAAATGGCTTAAATCGCGTTTTCACTAAATGGAGCATGGAGTTTCTATTTTAGTTTCAGCGGATTATCGTATTGTGGTGTACACTAAATTCACATTTTATTGAATGAATCGTTTCCAACAGTATAATGTGCTGCCGATGTGCAAGGAATATATTATATATGTTCCCGAGTATTAAAATTACGATCATCTGGCCATACTTCGCTTCTTGCGTAGAAAAATTAAAAAGATTCTGCATTTTTCTTGGTTTTTAAATCAACGAATACAAAATACGAACGAAGTGTACAGCAATATTAAAATGTTCAAGATACGGTTGGGACCTCACAATATTCCACTCCTGAAATTTATACAATTTTCTCCTTCAACCCAAATACATACCATCAATTACACAACCCAAATACATACCATCAATTACACAACCCAAATACATACCATCAATTACACAACCCAAATACATACCATCAATTACACAACCCAAATACATACCATCAATTACACAACCCAAATACATACCATCAATTTCAGTTGCTTGCTTGTCGCGTGAGGCGTCGATTCTGAACAAGAATTAATAATATTATTATTTTGTTGTTGTTGATGTATTGACATTGTTATAAGGAGAGAACTAATCACCCTTTAGGACAGATGCCGGTCCATTTGCAGACGAAATCAGCCTCCCTTTCTAGATTTGGACCCCACTCACTCATGAACGGGTACATGTTATAGCTCTGAAAAAAAAATTTGCATAAAATTAATGGAAAATGTGCTTCATAATACGTAAGAAGCAAAAAAAAAACGACCACTTCAATAAGAAACAAAAGAAACAAAGACGACAAGCACAACAGCGCTTACCATATGTCGGCTCTCGCCCTGCGAGGTTAACGAAACGAGGATAGACCGCTCATCTTTGTTGCTAATTCGCATCCACGGTCCGCCGCTGTCACCCTACAAGGCGCGTTTTCATTGTTCCTCATTTGGCCATCATAGGTTTGCTATCATCTTATGGCACAGCTGGCCTTACCAGTGGGTCCCACCTAGCGTTGTCTTATGACTGTAAAATCGCTTGACGTGGATACACCTTTACCTTTACCTTTACCTTTATGGTAAAAAATACCAAAAAAAAATAAAAATAAACAGATAACAATTCAAAATAGGCATAACAAAAAAAGCAAATATTGCATACAATATCTAACAAAAGAACACGATATCGTACGCGATCGAGCGCAGGCATTCCCTCTCTGAATTCGTCCATTTCCACCCAATAGTCTTCGTCCCTTCCGATTCTCGTCTCCGCTCGACCAAGCGATTTCGAGTGATTGTTGAACACTGCTCGCATGACCACTCCTTCCATCGACATTTCGACACCTTCGGAAGAGAAATTTGCTGAAAAGGAAAAGTTATGTGCAATTTCGTTCGATTTTCAGGTGGTATGTAGATGAATGAAAACTGACTCGCCCCGCCCACTCCATAAGTGTACAGTATCTCCTGCCTGTAAGTTTGCTCGTGCGTAGGCATACAAATTGGACTCGTTGTTGAGTCAAAAACGAGGTTTTCTCTGTAGATTTATTCGAGTGGAATTGGAAGGCACCAAGAAAAAAAAGATAAATAGCTTACCGCAATTCGAGAATTACGAAATCTCCCTTAGCATAATTGTGAAGTTTGTATTGAAATTCGTCAGGGAACTGGGTGGCTCTCTTGAACCAACTGAAATATATTACGTGTAAATAACGATTGTTTATTTTTTCACAACGAACGATCGATACAATTGATGCTTTGGGTATATTATGTGCTTGACGTATGCTATTCGCTGTCCGGAATTCCTACATGGGACCTGAAATATTTTTGCGGATAAAATGCAGAATGCAGTCCCTTTTTTGTTTGCACTTTTTGAGAATGTGATCCAAATTCGTGAGATTTCAAGCACGTCTGCAAATGTGCCAATGAAAAAAAAGATACTTGACTGTAGGTGCTGTAAGTTGATTGGTCGTGACGGGAGAAAATCGGATTGAAGCAATTTGCTCCGTACATAACATACACACGGGACGGAGTGTGCCACAAACTGTACAATAGACTCATTAAAAGCTAGTATTCAAATTCTAACTCGTCCACGCAATGATCAGCCGTAATAACGTGCCTTTGAGAAATAATTGCGCCCCTGTGAAATGAAGATATTAACAAAAGCATGTAAACGCTTACGAGCACTCTGGTCCAAATCCAAAATCCATAGGATATCCCATGAAGTGGCCAATTCCAACCACAAATTGAGAGGTGGTCATGTTAACACCGTAGTTGATCACCGGTCTTGATAAGTTATTAAATAATTGAAACAAAAACGCAAACCAACCTAGGCGCAGCCTTTCCGCAAATGTGTTGGAGCTCCTCGTTTTCAGGTTGACTTAGCCTATTTAGCTCGGGCAAATATCCCATTGGAGGATCGCCTCTCAACTGCGCAAAGAGTTCATTAGTTACTACCTGAAGATGTTGAACAGTGACTACAAATCTGTATTTACTGTGCATACCTGAGAATTATTATATTCGACCCTCTCATAAAAATCCATGGTGAGTTTGCCAAATACTTCACTTTCTGTAACTAAATATTTGCAACTATTCGTGTCATGATTTCATACTTTCCGATGTGTCGAAACTTTCCTGTGCCGCGATGTCCTGATTGATTCATTATGAATTGGCTTGTTTGAAAGAATACAGACCTTCAAAGTATCAAACTCTTCCATACAAATCCCAGTGAGTAAGCATATTCGATCAAGCAAATGTAACATATCCGAGGCCCTTTTGCGATTCTGAAAAATATGTTATTCTGGACTCTAGTGTGCAATTTACATCATTTTTATTCTCACGACCGATCAGCAGTCCAGCGAGAAAGATGACCTGAGATGCGTTTTTGGAATTTGACCTTTTTTAAAAAGTAATAGCACCTCCGATCCGTCAACATCTTCCATGTACACTAAAGGAGTGCCGTCGAAGAACTGCGAAAGTATTGCCATGATTTTTGACCTTTTAATAAATGTACAGTACCTCAGATCCTTCTTTCGCTGTTTCGACGTCAAAATACGAACACGATTTGGTGATAGTGCAGTTAACTCTTTTCAGTTTGACGTCGATTTGTTCTTGCACGATTAAATGCTCTTTTAAATATTGAAATACACTTTTTAATGAAAAAATCCTACCTTGGTCAAGTTCGAACAACGATAATTTTACATTTTTTTTCTCAAGTTCTAGCGCCGCCTCTCTGGTTGGAAGACAAATAACTCCTTTGTCATACAATGGTCGTTCAACTACCAGAATTACAAAATCATTCATTGTCTGAAAACTTAGGACTTATAATGAAGCTGATCAAAAAGTGTCGTATTACGAAGCA
Source organism: Pristionchus exspectatus (assembly GCA_911812115.1). Taxonomy (NCBI): domain Eukaryota; kingdom Metazoa; phylum Nematoda; class Chromadorea; order Rhabditida; family Neodiplogasteridae; genus Pristionchus; species Pristionchus exspectatus. Next base: position 21,709,466 of record OU461587.1, read on the forward strand.
AGATTCGTCGTGACATAGGGGTCCCACTGCTCTTTCAATAGTAGTTGCATAGTAACTATCGCCAAGCACGTAAAGGCGACTGTGTTTGAAATTCACCCTAAATATGATTTTAAAGAAAAAACAACTTAAATAAGATGAAAAATCATACGTGCGAAAGCAGTTGAATGATGCAATTATGTGCCTCTCGGCAATAAAAACACCATCACAAATCTTCTTTGGCTCATACCTTCCTAAACTACGTAATTGATATGTAAAAAATAGATGTTTTAATAATAATAATAATAATTAATAATAATAATATAATAATAATAATTAATAATAATAAAAAATTTGCTAACGTGAGCGCTGGCAATACGGAAGGATACACAGATTTCCCATGAAGATCCGAGCAGCATACAAATCCTTTCGGAAAGCTTCGCCTCTGTTGTAAATTGGCAATTAAAGTAAAAAAAGATGCCTACAATTTGCCGCCTCGTCCACACTTTCTTCTGATATCAGCCGCTTCAGTTTTCGAAATTCGGGGAAGTGACGAGAAACGATTTTTCACATCATCGAAAGCCTTTGAAGTGCAGGTAGGGTGCACCGTAGGAGGATCGAAACGTTTCCCTTCAAATTTTGAATGTTTTAAGCAAGAATATGATTCAAACCATCCTCGATATACTTTCGAAATCGATCTTTAAGATGAAAGTAGGTATCGGGATTGCAGACTCCTGAATGGCACCATTTCGCATTTTGAAAACGCTCTCTATTCCCAATTTCCCGATCTTTGATATCAAATTACATAAAATGATTCGCCGTGCTGATGAATCAGGATATGCTATCAACGATCGTTGAATGGAGAATAAACACTCATACTGACCAGTATGTTCGCAAATAAATTGTCCCCAGAAGTAGATAGACACTCCAAGAGTTAGCCCGTCCACATTTCCCTCAATCGTCTCTGAATCGGAAATCATCGCCGCTCTTCGGACGCCAATGAGAAATTGGTAACGGTACACTGAAGAATTTGTAACGGAAGAGATGATGGGATCGCCCGGAGCGAACTGTAAAAAGATTCTATTACTTTCTTTAAAATTTGGAGTTTTGATTTAAATTTTAAATTTCAAAGTGCTAACAGTGAGCTGCGTTGAACTGCTCGCGGTGATAATAATCGTGCAGTTATCAAAGATATTTCTTTGTCCCTCCGTTTTTATACAATTCGTCGTCTCATCACCGCGTGTGAGGTTCACAATGCGATCTTCTGCAATGCAATAACAGTGCGCAAATTGGGAATTTAACAAAACGGCCTTTCTGTTTTGGAGGAGTATATTCTCACAGAGTATCAATCTCATTCGCAACCCCTACACAATTAAAGCGATTGTTGTCTGAGCCAAACAAACAGAGAAGTTGCAGCTGCAATGAGAAGAAAACTAACGAGGCGTAATCGTCCTCAGATCTTTCGGTATTCGAACATTTGCATGCGCGATACAGGCTGGATAGTGTCGCTGCAGCCCCTCCTTCACTTCAACAATGGCGATCTCTGCGCCGTTAAACTGCAAAAGATGCGATTATAGGAAAATCATCACTTCGTAAAACTTTATCGTCCAAAAACGCTGTCGGGAATCGATAGTGCTGCGCAGGTTCGTTCATTTCCTGAAATACTGCAGGAAATAACTGATATCTGGTCAAGAAACAAACAATGTGTACAACGATGATTTGCGTGGAAACATCCGACACCGGCTCACCGTTCCTGAAAGGAAAAGGAACAGTTGTTGCATTGGTTCCGCTAAAAAAGCGACACTCGTCTAGCATCAACAACGCAACGAAAGAGTAGTTCGGAGAAGCCAGAAGGCGTCGTGCTCGATATTAGCCGACGATAAGGAGAGGAATCTCACACGAGCAAGCAGGCTGGCGAAGTGACAATGTGCTTGCGCGTAACAAATGCCCCGCCGCACTCAAGTTGCGTTTCGAGATTGAGCACTCGAGCCGAGAACGCTGTACGCCGAATACCATTGGGCAGGTGTCTAAAATATAAAAACATTTAAAAAAAATATTTTTTTTTTGCAAAAAAATAAACATTTACTCCGTTTCTCCGCAGTCATGCACTCCCCAACCGCTCTGGCCTCGCTCGGAGGGAAGGAGTGGCGTCCAGGCGCAAGCCGAAGCAATAAGAATGAGGAAATAAAAGGGACGCATTGGAAGTGGGGGATCACGAGGATAGTCAAGCTTATATCGTGCGCTTGGTTCCCTCGCTAGTCACTCGCGACTGAGCAATGCGACGCTCCACGCGCTTTTATTTTGCAAGATAAACTGATAAAGTGGCTTAAAATAGTTGCAGAAAATGCATAGACTATATTATGGTGTACAGTGCGTCAGCAATAAGATCACATAATGAATTTATTATGGATTGAAGGTCATAGCTACTTGAAATGGCTCGTATCGCTTCTCGTTTAGTCGTTCTCGAGGTACACTGAATGGGACATTTTATTGTTTGAACTTCAGCATAATTTGCATGAGCACTGCATGAGCTTCGCACGGTTTTTCTAGAAATAAAAATAAAATAAAGCTTACGACTATCATCGAATGGCACGTTCGAGAAGATGGAGCCGAACAGGGCGACAGACCCAGCGTAGACTGTATTTTGTCATCGTAAGCTTTTTAAAATTATGGTGCATCAATGTTTGTACATTTCGTTATTTTAAACAAACACACATATCTAATGGCGAAAACGATTTGGAAATTGAGCCCGTTCAACAAAATGCATAGTATGATGAGTAGCAATGCCTGACACTTAGTCATACTTCCTCGGAAAACATGCACGAATAAAAAAAAAACAAAAAAAACAACTTACAGATGGACATGACGAGGATAGACGACGTGGTCTTCGCGAGGTACGTGCCCGTCAGAAACTGCCACAGGCCGCGCTTGCGATGCGCCTCCGCGTCCGCCTCAAACAGAGTTTACGTTTCGAAAAGATCATAGGTGTCCACGCCGCCGGCGACTTTTTTTTGACCACGTACCGGAGTTCATGGTGAAAAAGGGGTCGCCGTCAGACCTGGACAGGTATGTAAAAGATTGTTAGATCTAATAGAATTTCCAATTGATTGTTCCAATTGATTGTCTAATAGTTTCTAATAGACTTTCCATGATAGTTTGGACGCCTTGCTCAGTGACAAAAGAAAAAAGCAAGACGGTGAATAGGTTATTGAACAGCTAAATAAGCATTGTGTCGATTTTTCAATAGAAAGATTACTGTGTGTGCAGCAAAGGCCGATAATCCATAAATACGAACCAATTGCTCGTCCTTCTTGTTGATCTCTTCGCGCATGCGCGCCAGATCGTCGCGCTGATCCAGAATCAACTGGAATTAATTATTTAATTTATTAATAAACTAATTAATAATTAAATTTAAAAAAATACCTGTCGGTACTTCTTCTCGTTCTCCAGGTGCTGCTGCTCGTTCTGAAAATATTTTTTTAATTATTTAAATAATTAAATATTTTTCCTTGCCTTCAGGACGATCGTTTCCAGGCCGGGACCGTTCTTGGTCGTCGCTGCTTCGGTGACGAACGCTGAAAGAATTTTAAAAAAATCCTGATATATCCACATTTTAAAATTTGGTGATCGAAATGGGTTGCTGCATTGCCTACACTCACTCACATGAGCGAAGCTAATAATGCCAGTAAGTAAAATGAAATGAGCCTTGTTGCGTGCTCTCTCGCACTAATCGTCGAAAGACAAGTGCGAAATGAGGATTGTGGGAAATCTCGCGCATCCCTGCACAGCATTCTGACCCCCTTTGTTCTCTCCAGAAAAGGGTGACCAAGGGGATTAAGTTTTGAATTTTCCCGCCACACCGTAATCGAATTGCAAAATGATATCAGAATATAAAATGTTTCTGAAACCTATCCGGATTTCAACGGATCAGCCACATTCAAAATGAGAATCGGAATAAGTTTCAGGGACATTTCATATTTCGAGTTTGCAGTTCGACTACAACCCTTTTTTGTCGGGGTAGAATGCTGTGACTGTTGCACGCACTCGACAGATCCGCCCCGAGCCGCGGGCCTCCCGGATTGAACGGATTGAGCTCCTCCTTCTTCGACGGCTTCGACGTGACGGAACTGTGACGAGTTCGCTCTGAATTACAATATTGATCCTTGAATTCTCTGCACACACATTTCACAGCTAATCGGTATTAGTAATGAGCAGAATTCTCTTAATGGAAAATGTTTTGCCAATAACACGATTGGATTTCCAATAGTATCCTCATTCTGCGTACTCTCTCGCAGACAGAGCTGGGTAGTCCCCTTGTTCGTCTTATTGGAAATCCAGAAAATTTTCCAATAAGAGAACTCTAGTAATAAGTGAAAATGCGACCAAATACACGGAATTTAGAGATTTAGAAATAATTCGAGCGATTCGAAAGGAGTTGGTGGGGTACATCAGAACGTCCTTGTCTGGTGATGATAAGTTATCGTGAGATTATTTTCCATTCCACTCGTATCTGACCTATGACGAACGTTCGAGAGGCGGAGAAAGGAAGAGACCGGGGGGAGGCGGTAGATCAAGTGTCCTCCTCCCCTCTTCCTTCATCCTTCCTCTCTCCTGGACAATCCGATTGCTCGCTGTCTAACCAGCACATCTCATTTGCTGAGCATTTCAAACGCACGATAGAAACTCGTACCGGTACCGGTGTATCCGGTTGTGCTCGTTCTTGTCCGCTTCGTTCCCTTCCTCTTGCCAATGCGCTTCCTTCTCTTCTTCCTGCGCCAGAACTTCCACGTCGTCTGCATTAATTTAGTTAGTCATTTGATTTTTAAGATAATTGTAAAAAAATATAATATTTATTATTCACAGCATGGTACGTTTCCTCCTCGGAATCGAGATGCGAGCGCTCCTGAAAATATTTGCCTTTTTTATTTATTTCTCAAGTTTGATCTTTGATCTTTACGTCATTTCAGAGAGATCAAAGATCACTCTCACTAGGGTTGATCGTTCGGAACGGAGTGACGGAATTCCGAACTTTTGATCCAATTATCCCCTCATCTCGGAACGGCCGAGAGTCGAACAATGGCCGTTCCGGAACGAGAAATCACATTAATTCATTGTCCGAACTCATTCCGAGCGCTAATTGAATCAATTCCGGAACAAGGCAATTTTGATCACTCTCATTAGGCCGTTCCGAAAGCCGAACGATCAACCCTAACTCTCACCATATTGTTGAGCGCCGTGAGGTCCAGCTTGTCCATCTGCTTGGCCTTGGCGTTCTGAGTATACAAGATCAAAGATTAAAGATCAAAAATCAAAGATCATCGATCACTCTCACCTCCACCTTCGTCGCCGCAGTCGCTCCTCCGACCGTCTCGTCCATCTTCATCGTCTCATCGAGCTTGTCGCCGCTCCCGATGATTATCGGTCCGGTTGCCGAGCGGTTCTAAACACGCTGATATTGACAATTGAGCAGTTTTTAGTACGGTTCTAAACACGCTGACATTGACAATTGAGCAGTTTTTACATAGTACGGTACAGTAGTGGCACAGAAGCTCGTTAGCTACGTATTTTTGTTCAAACTATCGATCAAGCGTTCATCCTCTAAGCAGGAATTATAATTTGACTGAAAGATACCGAAGGACAAAATACAGTACCCCCTCGGTGACTTCCGTTGCCTGCGTGGGCGCGTCAGCGATGTGGCCAGTGGTGCGGCCCTCCGCTACCTGGTTATGCAAATTCATTTATCTATCGCGAACAATACATCACCGAGCGCACATCGATAAAATCATATTTTTCTTTCCAAAAAAAATCGTACCCGGCTGCCGCGCGTAGTCTCCCCGCCCGCCTGCGTGTCTGCAATCAATCAATCGATATTCTGAGATTACGGTAAGATACCGTACCCTCGACCTTCTCATTGCTCTCCTTCTCGTTGGAGCGCTTACGCGGGTCGCCCTTAATCGCGTCCTTGCTCCCTGCAAGGGATACGGTAGGGTTACGGTAACTGACTATTGATTATTTGTCGACGTTTTGTGATGACCACTCTGTGTGGGAACCATAGGTATGGCCGGGGGTTAGGGTGACGTAAGTCAAACCAAAATTAGATCACCTGGTCCCGTGCACGAATTGTCACCGTCCGAGCGCTCCACCATCGCGCGCGTAAGTCGACCGTACGAGAGGAGACGGAGAGGGATGAATGAGGAAGAAAATGACGGAATTGAAATATGAGTTGTTTGTGTCGCATGCAAATCAAATCAAATCTTGAAATTTTTTCAAAACAGTTCAAATATGAGCTTGAGCTCTTGCGATGAATATATATGTATCGAATTTATCAAAGCAATTGAAATGTTAAATAACAATCGTAACGGCTCGATCCCTCTCTACTGGTTTAGAAACAGGCGCTGTACTGGGAAAGGCGCCGTCGATGACGTGGAAGAGTTTGTGTAGCTCGCGGAAATGATACTGAAATTTGTTTTTTCTCGACTGAAAGGCATTTCTGCTGTTATGAAGACATTCTTAGCTAACCATATAAATTCTAAACGCGAATGAAAAGCCAACAAACTCACATCGCTATCCTCCTTCGGCCCAATGGCACTCTTCACAGACGCTTGCCGCTGCAGTTTTCCTCTTCTCATCAAGAAGAGAATCAGCGCGGGACAAGAGAATGTATAGTAGGGCATCAACTGGAAAAAATTCGCTCGAAGTTCTTCAAGTTTTCTTGGTTTATGACATGCGAATGTTGTTCCAGATGTCGCGAGCTGTCAGGCGCTCAAAACATGAAAACAGCGAAGCGTGACCAGGAACGCTTACAAAATATGTTTGTCACTTACATAGCCGAGACCGCTATTGGTCAGATACTGAGCCTGATTCGGGTACTGTTCTTTGAATTTGAGCGTAAATACAACTATAAAAAAATATAATAATAATGCTCATTGCGTATGCCATACTGTGCTGAACAACGAAGAAGAACAAGTGCAGAAATGCGACGGGCATAAACTGTTTGGTCGAATAATATGTTTGGCGATGTCGAAACTTGTCCGCAAGAGGATGGTTTCTCCTGGAAGATCTGGTGCATTTTCATGGGTTTCATAATTTAAAAAAAAGAGCGAGAAAATAAAAATACGAAAAAAACAGAAAAAAACTGTTTTTTCAAATGGTATAGAAATCGTTGACGGTGAATACTCACATTGCCTTGAACTTGGTGCGATTGTAGACGATTATCATGACATCGACTAGGAAGTTGATTACATCGACCACGAGCATAGTAAAAGTATTGGCTTGCAGTATCTCAAACGGAATCTATTTAAAAACTCCTGCAGATGTGATACTGGGGGAAAGTAGAGAAATTGCCTTGATGAATATTTTATCCGCGGCATGCAAAATCTTGCCTCTAGATGCATCGTCGCTAATCCTGTGCAAAAAGGGACCAGCCCGTAGAATTCTTGGCCCTGGTACGTGATGAACGTCAGAGCACCGGCGTAGATGATCTTCCAAATAATATCTTAGGGTTCGGGAAAGATTAATCCTGCTTAATATTGTTTCAATTTAGTATACATGCGAGCCAAGTGAGACAAATTAGAATCTCTGCGCGAAAATAATTGTGACACTCACAATAATCACTATCATGCCTCTCGCGATCGCACAGTGGACAATGTAATTGCCCGTGAAGGTGGTTAGCACTCGCTGTGAACTATTTACCATGAAATAATATTGAAAAGAAACATATTCAACCTGAACAGTAATATCCGCATGAATCCAGACAAAACTTGTGAACACGAAATACGTGGTTGTTCGGAGTAGGCAGAATCGCTGAAAAGATACCTTTCAGAACTAATGAACGGTATTTTTTAAATTAATGAAAAAATAAAAATAAATTTACTGCATCAATTTGAGCATCACAAGCTGTCTCAGCAGTCCATAGTGAGAAGAGGTGAAGAAACTAAAATAAAATTATTTTAAAAAAAATTATGCGATTCGGTCTACCACTAAAGTTGCCGTCGCCAGTGCGTGAATGAGAATGAATGCGAGTAGGATAAAGAGTGTTTCCTGGAAATAATCTTATTTCGGGTTTCGAATTTAAAAAATTTAAAAAATACTTCAATCATTTCGAAAAAAATAAGGTTTTTTTAAAAATTTGTACGAGATATTTCTCCGTGCTCAAGATGTTGCGAACGTACAATTGCGCATTTCCTTAATAGGTGGTTTGAAAAATCAGAAAACGCGCCTTGAAGACGGATTCGAACCAGCTGGAATACGCATAGAATGTCAGGATCACGAGCACAACTGATAGAGCGGAAAAAGAGAACTGAAAAAATCAAAATATTGGAAAAAAGCAAATATCGAACTCACCTGTAACCATAACAGTGGCCGGAACGTGTTCAGTTCATAGAATTGCTCTGCTAGCTCACACGAAGGAAAACTGCTCGAAAAGGCGGAAAATGCGGAAAGTTGTGGTGCGCTTTCAGGAGGAACAGCAAACGAATGCACATGGACGTTCATGTTTAGATTCATCCAAGAAATCAATGATTCCCTTTTTGGCGCGAACGAAGACCTTCGCTCAGAATGTGAAGATGATAATAGTAGGCGTCGTGCTCGTCAAAGCAGACACTAGGCTAGCAAGCTTCAATCGACTGAGAGTTGCGAGTAGAAGTAAGCGTGAAGGGACAATTTGGCAGAGAAATGGACGCAGGTGTAAAATATCAATTAGTACACGGATGGATCTGACATGAGTGCAGTTTTTGGAGTCTGAATGTTCAATATGAAGCTCGTTTATCGATGCACAAAAAATATAATTTGATAATAAAATTAATTAGCACGAAGGCAGTAGTCAGGGCCTTCTAGCCGGGCATTTTGGCTGCGCAGAAGACTTCTGCGTGGCAGCGTCGTCAAACAGTAGCTGCATGCCGCAAGCGACCGTGCGAAATTTGTCATCTCTAAAATAGGTTCAGGTAATATTTAGTGTATCCACGTACAGCGATTTTACAGTCATAAAAGAAGCCTAGTTGGGAACCAGTAACGCCGCGTGTATAAGTCGGACGTACGAAAAATTGAAAAACTACAAACTACACTACCCGGTTTGAAACTACAGTACCCTCGTTATAAACGCAAGCCAATCGCGGTGGGATATTTCTTTGGCTGGTCGTGCCCCTCCTTCTTTTTTTTTTTCTGGAAGCTGAGATCCGCTGGAGCCGGGCCCAGAGCCGGAAAGTACCTAAATGCTGGTTCTGGGACAAATGGCCGGCGCTTAAAAAATTCTCACCTTCAATATATAGTCTACCAAAATTAACTCATAAAGATAGCTCAGACTTTTGCTCCTGGTTCCTCAAGTGGGTCATTTTCATGCAATCTTTCAGAAGACGCGTGGTATATCACAAGATCGTTCACAAACACAATATCAATATTGTTTACGCATGACATTCTAGACAATTCATTGGCGGGAACAATTCTATCAGATGATTTGTGTTTGTATCTCGTGAGTTAAGGCAACAAGAAAATCTGCGACAATCTCTAACAACATAATCTAACATTCCGTCCACTGTTCTGGCCAAGCCTTCTGAGCTTTTCTTTCCTATCCAATTCTTGTCCTGGGAGCAATCGTCAGCCCCAAAAAATGGAAGAGATTCCACAATCCGGAATGATCTACCTCTCGGAGAAAGCGGAGCGATTGATCCACGTATTTCAACGGGCTCATTTCTGCCTGGCCTCGGCACTCAGTGTACTGGCCCTGTACTGTCTCATAAAGAAAACTCCACGACAACAAGCGAAGATTCGCAACTTTTTGCTCTTCACTCAGGTACCATTTTCTACTAAATGGCAGATATCAACGCTTAGATAATGACATTTTCTTGGCGTAAATAGACAAATTAGATATAATATAATACATATATGTGTGTGTTTCAGTTAACAGTAATCATCAATTGTTTCTACATGGATGTGCTCTTTGAGCCGATTCCGCTTTTCCCAGCGTTCGGCGGTTATTGCACCGGACTATTATGCCAAGCGGACATAACGGTTCCCACTGTGCTTGTGCGTTTTTTTAATTATTCTATTTTTAATTACGTTTCACAAAATTCAGGCCGGAATGATCCTCACCTACGTCTGGTTTGGTCTCTCTCTATTTTACTGTTGCTTCTACCGCCATCAATCCCTCATGCCAGAACAGCAAAAGCTCAACAGGGTGGGATTGCCTTTTTTTCGGAAAAAACATTCAGAATATGAATTTCAGAGGTTCGTTCACATTTTCAATGGATTGGTCTTTGTCTTTGCTTCGCTACCACTTGTGGCGTATGCTATGACATCCTTCAATGAGCGGGAATCCGCATCACTTTTTAACTCGGTATGATATCACAAAATGCCTCAAGACAATACAGACACATACAGCAATACAGCAAACACACAAGTAATCAAAAGTAATCAGTAATACAGTAACACACAAGTAATCAGCAAAAGTAGAGGCCGTGTGGTGTAAGGCGCCAGCGGTCATTCGAAGGGTACCGAGTTCAATCCCCCGCCGAGGCAGACCAAGCCTTGCTATCCCCCAGGGGTCGGCAAATTGGTAGTAACCTTGGTTACGAAAGGTAAACGCGCCCTAGAAGTCTGTCCAACAAGGGATCACGCTGGCCTCGCCGTACCTGGCCTTACCTGTGTACACCACCAGGCGTGGTTGTCTCAAGACAACTGTAAAATCGCCTTGATTGTGGAAGCAACTTTACTTTTACTTTACACAAGTAATCAGTACAGACAGTACAGTAAAGAACAAATGGACAAATCGCTTTTCATAATATTTTCAACATTTTCAGAGCAAGTACAACCTCAGTTGGGTACCGACACGCGGCAAATGTTATATTCATGAGCTTTCTCAAACGTTTTATGCTTTACTCATCCCACTTCTTGTGGTGAGCAAAAATGTGATAGGACTTCGGAATTCATTTTTCTAGGCTCTCTCTGGGTGCATTTCTATTATCGCGGCTTTGTTTTTTCACATGTTCTACGTGCTTGGTAGAGATGTACGCTTTGCATCTACACCTTATTTTAACAAATGAATATTTCAGAAAAGTAGAAGCACGAAAACGATAAAGAACATTCGGCAGTCGCTGTGTGTCTTGTTCATACAGGTACAATAAATAATTTTATTATTTAAATTAAAGTTTAAAAAAATAATATAGATTTTCATTCCGCTCGTCTTTCTTGCGATTCCGGCCCTAATCGAGCTATGCTCGCTAATGTGTGAATGCATTTCGTTCCGTAAGGGAATTTCGTCAGCATTTTATTTTTTTTTATTTTTAGAAGTCACCCTTGCTTTCCATTGCTTGACCATCCTACATACATTACTACACAATCTCATACTACTCGGTTCCACATCAACTTATCGATCTGCTCTTTTGCGAGTTCCCCGACAATTTATGGGAAAGGAAACTTCAAAGGAGGTGATTTTTTATGAAGGAATTTTTAAAACGAGAAACATGGTTCAGAGGAAAACTACAATCTCTTCGATCCGGCGCAAAGAAATATTCCAACTAACATAATTTTCAGCGATTTCATATTTATTTTTTATTCTCACTTTATCAGAGTCGTCTTTGTCATGTAAATCATTGTTATTCACCGTATCCTGTTGAAATCATGTTTCTCCTCGTCTCCTCGTTTTCTCATATCTATCGTCAGCAATATAAACGAGAGAGTATGGATAAATGAGAGAGAGACCGATCATTCTACGAAAATGGTCCTTTTTCAACAAGAACTGCGCAATTTCTCTCGCAAACACCCCTTCTTGTGACATGTGTTCAATCTGGAGTCTATCGACAAACGTATAATAATTGCTACCAATAAAAGCATACATTTCCTCTTATTGCCAGTAGCAACATGCAGTCCTTCTCTTCGGGATTAGTCCAACATCTAGTAGAGCAATGCAATAGTTGAAATCCGTTTCAACTTTTGCATTTATTGTTAGATTTCTTATAATTGAACTAGTTCAATCCACAAAAAAGCGCTCAACTAGTTGCTGGATACGAGCCATTGTAATCAGACCCCCACATATATTTTTAGAGTGGATAAACGCACGTGATGATAAACAGTCAGATAAGAGACATTATTCGTCGGATGTCCATCGTAGCTGCAAATCAGGAATGATTTGTTTTTAATTGTACTTTTTTTTCTCAAGTACGCAAGGGGCCGTGGTCAGCAAGCGCCTTCTTGATGTAATCGCAGCACTGCGGTTTCATTTCGTCTTTGTGTCGTCCCCCGCCGAGGCCAACCAAGCCTTGCTATCCCTCCGGGGTCGGCAAATTGGCAGCAACCCCGGTTGCGAAAGGTAAGGCTTCCCGAGAAAGCATTGGACAGCCGGGTATGTAGTCCGTCTAACAGCTGGCCTTACCAGCGGGTCCCACCTAGCGTTGTCTTATGACTGTAAAATCGCTTGACGTGGATACACCTTTACCTTACCTTTTACCTTTTGTGTTGTACACGCGGGCGCTCCAGCTTAGAAGAGTGCGTGCCGACCTGGAAATGAGTATACATTTTTCTTTCGGGGCTCCAGCTAAAGATAACGATGGGATGATCCTTACAGCTAAAGTCTTGCCGGCACGTATAGCTTCTAATGCTTGATCATACATGCGGTTCACTTACTCTAGCAAGTTCAATTGCTCGTCGTTCCAATTACAAAAGAAGCATGTTTTCGGAAATGAAAATAAGTAGAGATACTGCTGGGAGGATGATGTGAAAGACTTCCTAAAAAAGTGCGGTTGGATGTTTAATGTTCTGTTAAATGGGCGTGTTCCTCCTTAGTGCACGACTGAGAGTTGCGAGTAGAAGTAAGCGTGAAGGGACAATTTGGCAGAGAAATGGACGCAGGTGTAAAATATCAATTAGTATACGGATGCATCTAACATGAGTTTTGGAGTCTGAATGTTGTTTGAGACAGGTTTATCGCAGCTCAGAAATATTAAAAATGAAAATAATATTAATCAGAGGGAGGGCAGTAATCCACTTTATCAACAAGAATCGGAGGCAGATTTTCCTTCTTGAAATCGGTGCTGGAATTAATTTTTATGGGAGAGACAAAGTGGTTAAGTGGTTGAGCGTACTTTTCCGGGCAAACTCCGATAATCTTGCAGATAAATATTCTTGCAGATCCCGTCTTGAGTACGCATTGTCGCGTTTCCTCCCGGACCGATATTCAGCGTTTGGCTTTGCACTGTCCGGGTGAATTCAGGAACCACGTCATCCTAAAATAATATGTTAAGCGAATTGCCGGTGCGCACAAAACGAACCAATCGCGTGAATGCTGCCTTCCACTGCTCTGAAAAAAATAAAACTATTTGAAGTAGAACATCAACGAAGCCACGAAATCCCATCGCCATCATCTGTGGCATTTAGGCCACTTGCAGGCCTTACTTACGCAGGTTATGGCGTGAGCACTGAACAAAGGGAACACCTATGCGTTGCGGATCTTTTTCAAGACGTCTTTTTCACCGACTCACTAGCGCTCGAGAAACGAGCCGCCGTCTCTTCATTTTGCACGCTCTCTCACCGGTCAGAGAGGGGGCGAGAGAGAAATTAAGAGACGGCGGCTCATTTCTCGAGCTATATAACTCATCGGGAGGCTCGTACTCATGTATCAGATTGCCCGCGTTATAACCGCAAGCCAATCGCGGTGGGATATTTCTCTGGTTGGTCGTGCCCCTCCTTCTTTTTTTTGGAAGCTGAGATCCGCTGGAGCCGGTCCCAGAGCCGGAAAGTACCTAAAAGACGGTTCTGGGAGAAATGGCAGGCGCTAAAAAATTTCTCACCTTCAACCAAAATTAACTCATAAAGATAGCTTAAACTTTTGCACCTGGTTCCTCAAGGGGGTCATTTTCATGCAATCTCTCAGAAGACGCGCGGTATATCACAAGATCGTTCACAAACACAATATCTATATTGTTCACGCATGAAATTGAATCTCGGTTTGTATCTCGTGAGTTAACAAGGCAACAAGAAAATCAGCGACAATCTCTAACATCATAATCTAACATTCCGCCCACTTTTCTGGCCAAGCCTTCTGAGTTTTTCTTTCCTATCAAATTCTGGTCCTGGGAGCAATCGTCAGCCCCGAAAAATTGAAGAGATTCCACAATCCGGAATGATCTACCTCTCGGAGAAAGCGGAGCGATTGATCCACGTATTTCAACGGGCCCAATTCTTCCTGGCCTCGGTACTCAGTGTACTGGCCCTGTACTGTCTCATAAAGAAAACGCCACGACAACAAGCGAAGATTCGCAACTTTTTGCTGTTCACTCAGGTACCATTTTCTACTAAATGGCAGATATCAACGCTCAATGACATTTTCTTGGCGTAAATAGACAAATTATATATAATATAATACGCATATGTGTGTTTCAGGTAACAGTAATCATCAATGGTTTCTACATGGATGTGCTCTTTGAGCCGATTCCGCTCTTCCCATCGCTCGGTGGATATTGCACCGGATTATTATGCCAAGCGGACATAACGGTTCCCACTGTGCTTGTGCGTTATCTTTTTTTAATTATTCTATTTTTAATTACGTTTCACAAAATTCAGGCCGGAATGATCCTTACCTACGTCTGGTTTGATCTCTCTCTATTTTACTGTTGCTTCTACCGCCATCAATCCCTCATGCCAGAACAGCAAAAGCTCAACAGGGTGGCGATTGTCTTTTTTTCGAAAAAAAAAACATTCAGAATATGAATTTCAGAAGTTCGTTCACATTTTCAATGGAATGGTCTTTGTCTTTGCTTCGCTACCACTTGTGGCGTATGCTATGACATCCTTCGATGAGCGGGAATCCGCATCACTTTTTAACTCGGTATGATATCACAAAATGCCTCAAGACAATACAGACACATACAACAATACAGTAAACACACAAGTATTCAGTAAAAACAGTACAGTAAAGAACAAATGGACAAATCGCTTTTCATAATATTTTCAACATTTTCAGAGCAAGTACAACCTCAGTTGGGTACCTGCACGCGGCAAGTGTTATATTCATGAGCTTTCTCAAACGTTTTATGCTTTACTCATCCCACTTCTTGTGGTGAGCAAAAATGTGATAGGACTTCGGAATTCATTTTTCTAGGCTCTCTCTGGGTACATTTCTACTATCGCGGCCTTGTTTTTTCACATGTTCTACGTGCTTGGTAGAGATGTACGCTTTGCATCTACACCTTATTTTAGCAAAAGAATATTTCAGAAAAGTAGAAGCACGAAAACGATAAAGAACATTCGGCAGTCGCTGTGTGTCTTGTTCATACAGGTACAATAAATAATTTTATTATTTAAATTAAGTTTAAACAAATAATATAGATTTTCATTCCGCTCGTCTTTCTTGCGATTCCCGGCCTAATCGAGCTATGCTCGCTAATGTGTGAATGCATTTCGTTCCGTAAGGGAATTTCGTCAGCATTTAATATTTCATTTTTAGAAGTCACTCTGACTTTCCATTGTTTGTCCATACTACATACCTTACTACACAATCTTATACTACTCGGTTCCACATCCACTTATCGATCTGTTCTTTTGCGATTTCCCCGACAACTTATGGGAAAGGAAACTTCAAAGGAGGTGATTTTTTATGAAGGAATTATTAAAACGAGAAACAAGGTTCAGAGGAAAACTACAATCTTTTCGATCCGGCGCAAAGAAATATTCCAACTAACATAATTTTCAGCGATTTCATATTTATTTTTTATTCTCACTTTATCAGAGCCGTCTTTGTCATGTAAATCATTGTAATTCACCTTGTAATAAAAATTATAGTTAAAGTTTCAATACTTTGCTAAGGAAAAATCACTTATATTCTGCTTAGAGCTTACAATGAGTAAAAGTGAATACTTCGAAAATGAATGTGAAATAAATACTTCGAGAAGGTTCACTGAAACAATAGCGAGCTCAACGGCAGCATCTCAAAGATGAAGTAAGCATGACTTGTCAAGAAACGACTCTCTTCATTTGTGCGTTCTCTCGTCTCTCTGAGCTTCGAGAGGTTGTTGAAGAGAAGATACCTCTTCTTCTCAAGCTAAAATGAAGGCCCCATTGGGCCGAGTCCAGGTGCAACTACAAAGGCACTTGCTTCGTGAAAACTGGAAGAAGTCGACTGTTAGTCTGAATTTCTCGTTATTTTTGCGGTTTCTCTTTGTACATTTTTTTTCTGATGCTCTGGTCGTTGGCATTCTCGGTAGTATTGCCTTCATTCATGTTTTGCGGCCATACACGGTAAGCTTTTATTCGGGTACAAAAAACGCTTGTGATTTTTTTGTTGATATTTGAGCATTCGTTGTCGGCACGAGATAAATTGGATGAGCACCTTGCGCAAGCAGGCGTTCTCGGTCCGATTTTGGTAAGATGATTATCGTGAGATTATTTCCCATTCCACTCGTAGCTGACCTTTGACGAACTGAGTGGAGGGAGGAGGGAGGAAGAGGCCTGGAGGAGGCTAGTGATCTACCTGCTCTCCTCTCCCCTACCTCTTCCCTTCCTCTCTCTCCCAGACAATCAATACGCTAACCAGCACATTGAGTTTGCTGAGCATTTGAAACGCACGATAAGTAATTATATTTAAGTCAATGAAGAGTTCAGGTGGTGGAAGAAGCACAATACAGTTATCGTTACAATAAACGAGTAAAAGTCAACAAGATTCGCAAAGTGTGTAAGTTGGAAGAAGAATAGTGATGAATTCTCAGTGAAAACACGACTCGAGCATAAAAGCACAAACCCAACTCGGTCAGACTCCGCCCTGTGGTTACGTGACACTCCTGGTTACGACACCTACCTGGGAGCTTTGTAGAGATGACATGACTCTCCTCCCTTCACATGCTCTCTCACCTACCTGACCACCGAGATTGTAGTCGAATGAAGAGACCAACTGACAAGACATCTCTTGCGGATTCGAAATGCAAAGTGGAGAAAAGAATTGCCGCTAGGATTCTCCTTCCTCAGTGACAGCCATTTTTCTGGACATTCATGGCATTGCTATTCTTCATTTTCGCCCAACTATGTTTGATTGGGCAGGTTTGGTGATGTATTTCTGATAATTTGCCAAGAGATACTTTAGATCGAAGCCGTTTGCTTTCTGCAATCAACCAGTCTCGCTCCGCTTTCCGTAATATCCTCGATAGAATCTGCAACTGAACCGGAGTGCCGAGTGGAGTGCTTGAAGCAAACCAAGGTGGGTCTTTTTTCGCTTGTCAATCAAGAATTATCCATTTTCCAGTGCACTGGCGTCTCGTTTTCTAACACAACGGAAGAGTGTTTGTTACTTGGCCAACCTCTCTCGGGTTCATTTTGTGCATCTCCTTTTGCGTACTGGATCAAGAGCAACGTTGGGTGCGCTCGTGAGTTTTTTTTCTTTTTTTTTCAAAAAACAATCATGTGCCATTCGTATTTTCAGAAGGAGACGTAACAACGGGCTATGTTCCAGACGAATGCACTTCTCTCGCGCAGTTGCAGCCACAATACGTCTCCGTTGGTGTCGCTCAGGTATTGCACTTTTGTTGAATTGTTAAAACGTTTTTCCCCATTTCACACATTTTTTCTCTTGTCATCGGTGAGCGAATATACGAGGAATAAAGAAACCGATCATTCATTCGGACAGCCCTAGCTTTGAGCATTTCGGCTCCATTCCCGTTGTTTCTACCTCAGGTCTGCCCTGGTCTCCCGGTCGAAGGCGAGGCTGTGGCAAGACTTTTCGTTGTGAGGTGAGCGAGTGGTTAGTAGTGATGCCAAACATCAACGATACTACGCGTTTTGACATCCACAACATACACTCGCGGGCAAAAGTCATGGACCACTTTTTCGATGTTCTGTAACTTTTGAACCGAGAACTTTTGAATCAATTTGAAATTCAGAAATTACATAGAAACTGTAATGGACAATATTTTGCATATGAAACGGAATTGCAAAAAATCGATATTGTTGCATAGTGATGACGCAATCGAAGTGTACTATTTCAAAGTATCATTATTCCTAGGAGGAGTTTTCCTAGCCCTCCAAACTTTATATGCATAAACATATGATCGAGGGCTACCTAGGAAAAAAGTTTCAAGTTGCAGCCGCTTGCTGCAGCAGCTGCAGGATTTTTGCAAAATCTGGGTCGGATTTTCATAACTCCGCACCCAGGCGTGCCAGAGACTCGTTCTAAGGATCATTCTGCTTCTTATGACGAGTAACTAAGATCCTGAGAGTTTGGTGAAGATCGGTCATCATTTACATCTTTGGCGCCCAAAAGTCACTTTTTCAGATGACCTGAGTTTGACCATTTACCACTCCAAGGGTGAGTATTGTAAAATCATGGTTACCGTTCAGGAACATTGCAAAACCATCCAAGAGTAACATCCCAAATTTAGAGAGCGTTTGCTTTACTCTCCGGTCTGTGATGATCGATCTACGGAGGTATACTCAATTTGAAGAGTGCGAAAAATTGAAGAGAAATTCTCTTCAATTTTTTAAAAAGCGGTTGAATGGAGCCCATACTTAGGCAATAAATCAGTCACCCTCACGTTATTATCGTCGCACAGTTTCAGGGTTCTAGCTCGGATAGAACGCAAAATATAAAATCGCAAACTTCTAGAAGCTAAATTTGTCGAACTGAATATGCCTCCGTAGATCGATCACCACAGACCGGAGAGTATAGCAAACGCTCTGAAAATTTGGGATGTTACTCTTGGATGGTTTTGAAATGTTCCTGCACCGTAACCATGATTTTACAATACTCACCCTTGGAGTGGTAAATGGTCAAACTCAGGTCATCTGAAAAAGTGACTTTTGGGCGCCAAAGATGTAAATGATGACCGATCTTCACCAAACTCTCAGGATCTTAGTTACTCGTCATAAGAAGCAGAATGATCCTTAGAACGAGTCTCTAGCACGTCTGGGTGCGGAGTTATGAAAATCCGACCCTGATTTTGCAAAAATCCTGCAGCCGCTGCAACAAGCGGCTGCAACTTGAAATTTTTTTCCTAGGTAGCCCTCGATCATATGTTTATGCATATAAAGTTTCGGGAGTTAGAAAACAGTCTCCCAGGAATAATGATTTTTTGAAATAGTGCACTTCGATTGGGCTCTGTTCGGATAAGGGGGACCCATGGCAATAAGGGGGACCCATGGCAATAAGGGGGACCCAAAGCAATAAGGGGGACCCATGGCAATAAGGGGGACCCAAGACAATAAGGGGGACCCAAGATTCCCATGTCAATAAGGGGGACCCATGCAATAAAGGGGACCCAAGAGAATAAGGGGGACCCAAACCAAACAATTTAATGAAACTTTTTTCTTCGCTGTTTATGTCATCTTGAGTTGTAATTTTGAGTTTTTCTCACATAAAACGTTTTATTCAATTGTTTGGACGCAAGAGGCAAAAAGAACAATTATTAGGCTCCGAAACCCACGACTCAGAGACCTAGAAGAACCACTGTCCCTCCTAGCACCACCACTCCGAAACCTAGACGTGTTAGACCAATTCTTCATTCCCGTATTACCACTCCGAAACCATCAACTGTAAAAACCACCCTTAGAACTGGACGCAGAATAACCTCAAAACCATGAGGACGTCCTCGTTTTTTTAAGCTCATATAATTGTATAGTCCTAAACATACTGCATTGTATATTTCTTTTATCGCCTAGTAGCGGATCTATTTGTACACTTCCACCAATCGCATCTGACTTTCGTACAACAAAACAATTGATTAAACGATTTAATGGAAGAAGGGCAACTCAATCATCAGAAAGGCAACAATTACAACTGATGAGAACAGAAAAATGAAAAAAATAGTGTTCAATAAAACAATCGGAAATGGATTCCCAATATTACGTTGGGTCCTCCTTATTGCCATGGGTCCCCCTTATTTCATGGGTCCCCCTTATTGCCATGGGTCCCCCTTATTGCCACGGCCCCCCTTATTGCAATGGGTCCCCCTTATTGCTTTGGGTCCCCCTTATTGCCATGGGTCCCCCTTATTGCCATGGGTCCCCCTTATCCGAACAGAGCCTTCGATTGTGTCATCACTATGCAACAATATCGATTTTTCACAATACCATATGTTGCGCAAAATTTGGTCCTGACCAGTTTCTATGTACTCTCCAAATTTCATTTGAATTGCTTTCTCGGTTCAAAAGTTACAGAACATCGAAAAAGTGGTCCATGACTTTTGCCCGCGAGTGTATGTATTCTACAGTTGGACGGGACAACCTAGACTATTTCTGGCGAACACGCTTTGAATGGCCGCATAAATCTTGTTATCACTTCATCACTTCATCACTTCTCATCACTTCACTGTTATCACTTCACTTGTTATCACTGTTATCAATAAATCACTTCGCGAAAACGCGAATTGACGCGCTTTGCAGCGTGATCTTCCCTAACGGAACGCACCGAACATTCGCCAATGACTACTCCATGGACCTACGATGGGACGCTACGCAATCATCTTACATGATTCGATTGAAGAACGGATCAGCAACGATCATGGACGAGGCAGTGTACGCCGTTACGTGCGCACACATTAAGGATGATGGTAAATTTCGCATTCCATGCCAATTGACTCAGGTAAAAAAAAGGTAAAGGTGTATCCACGTCAGGCGATTTTACGTCGTAGGACAACGCTAGGTCGGACCCACTGGTAAGGCCAGTTGTTAGAAAAAAATAGACTCGCCTTTCTTAGAAAAGTGTCCAGGGCGATTTGTTTTACTAAATGCAGTCCGGGTCAAGGCTTTTTATTGAACTTCTTTGCAGCCTCGAACACCTGTGGTTGCCCTGTCTCTGTGCCACTCGAGCCGACTGCAGCAGCCTCTTACTTGTTCGTTGATGCAGTCAGAATCGCGCCGTTGTCGACGTGTTCGGCAGGATACACAGCCAGGTGGGAACTTTTTCGGTTTTTTGGCCCTGTCAACAACCACTCCGAATGTGGAGGGAATGGGGAATGAGAATGGTAGGGAGGGAATACTCTGCGAGAAAAGGATGGGCGAAAATCCGAAGAAGTGCCGCCAGGTGACTAGGATTCAATATGAGAGACGTTTTGCCCGATTTTTCCTGATTCCGATTCGCTTTGAGAAATTACTAGTATTCGGGCAGAAAATTAGGGCAATAGGCGAAAAAATTATTTCACAGAATTCGACATAGTGGTGAACTGAATGACAATACATTTACTGTCAGGATATTCGGGAAGAAGGCCACCGACTACACTACACCCGCTTCAACCTTTATCACTTGTCGAGCGGGAATATGGATCTTTGGTGGCACACCAACCGCTTCACTGTACAACACTTTCGAAGTCTCAGCGGGGACATGTTTCCGATAAAATTTATTGCACTCTGCTTAACATCAACTGCTTATCATCAACAAGGACACGGTGAATTTAAAATCTTCGAAAGATGATTTATCAATCACAGTATTTACAAATAAATGCATATGCTTCGGTCACTTGTTTTCCTATTCAAAATAGTATCTGTAATATGATTCCATTTGTTTGTCCCGATCCGTTTGAGCAAGGTGATCGTACGAAGTATCACGAATAAGCTGGGCACTGAAAAGGCAGATGATTCGAAATGACGTATCTAAATTGAATAATAAAAATCGTTTGACGTAATACATAAATGAGGAGGTAAATAGACATGTGGAAAATACGCGTTAAAGAAGGCGTCCCACGAACCGCGCGAGAGATTATGCAAAGTGAGGTCAGACAGAGCGAGCTCTCCTCATTTTGCATACTCTCTCGCTCGTTGCCTGCTTTTCAGGGTCATTTGGCACGCAGCCAAATGCTCATATCTCAGCTCAAATGAAAATTGAAAACATGGGAGTTTCGAAAGTGTTATCGTGTAGCCACGACCCGCCATCTCACATCGAGAACTCAATTAGCCAGATATTCGTGGGACACCTTCTTTAAAGTAGGTTTGCGTGCAACAAGAGTACGATGGGTATGGAATATAGTCTGTTCAGGATGTTAAAAATGTGATTTATGAGTCGTGATTTTTTCAATCTTTCATGCACTTCATAGGCAGTATTTCGAAAGAATTTCATTATTTTTTTAGAATTTCTATATTATTTTTGTTTACAAACTATTATTTTGATTGCACAAAGCAAATAATCAAATGGGAAACAATGCTGTTATTGCCGAACACAGTTGTGACTGCCCAAGAAAGTTCGAAATACGGGTAACCGTCTCTTCATTTCACGTGCTCTCTCACCGATCAGAGAAGCGAGAGAGTATGTAAATGGAAGAGACAAAGAGAAGAGACGAAGAGACCCGTATTTCGTACTATACTGCCCAAGAAGCCACTTTTTTTCAAACAACAGCCGGAATACGGAGAGCTTGTGTTTATGCGTATTTCATATATATTTTTTTATTTTCCAATAAGAGTATTTACAAATATATTCAGCTTCCATTTTCGTCAGTCAGTTGTCTTCAGATTTATAAATTGATCTGTAATATTCTTCCAGATCTGCGTTCTCTGGCGTTTGAATAGGTACAAGATGATCATTCGAAGTATCACGAATGAGCTGGCGTCTGAAAAATGTTCGATAGTAAATTGAAATAGAAAATATAATAAATCCAGAGAATGGACATAAAAACTGAAACATATTCTAAAATATTACGCTAGTTTAGAAGGAAGAATCGCTGCTGCACGTTGTTTTTCATCATTACTTCTCCACATTAATGACGCTAGCGCGCAATCGAATAGTGATGGATCTGCAAAAAATGTTTTTTTTTGTTTTTTTTTTAATTTCGAAAAAAATAAAAATACGGAAAGTTAAAACTCACTCAATTCGAATACCATCAAATACTCCAACGCTCTCCTGCAAAGATAATGTTAGGTCTGTTTTTGAGTTCTAATAACAACAATATTTATTGAATAAACTTACGCGCAAGCTCCGAATAATGGGGTTTCTGACCCAAATATGAACACTCTTGATCCATTTACAACAACTTTCGATTGCTCCAACGACATGCTTGCGGTTGTAGCAGGACATTGCCCAATCTTCAAAATTTTGATTCACGATTTAAATATCGTGGAATAGCGCATACCTTCGTCCACTGACTAGTGACTTCATTGAACTGATATAAAATTAGGACGTAGTTGGCAAGATTTCTTCTTTGTCGATCTTGTTCTTCTGCTTTTGTTCTGACTAGGGAGTAAATGTGGTTGAGTGCAGCGACTGAAATCATAAAAAAAGGTAAAGCCATAACGTTTCACGATTTTTCAGCGGGACTAGGCCACCGGAATGGAAATATATAGACAATATTACATAATAACAAAAACAAACGTACAAATAGTGCCGCTGACTGGATTATTGTACTTGTCATCATAGCTAACAAACGTACATTGGCCGGACGCCCGATCGACAACCTAAGAAATATAATATTATTTCTCACATATTCGCATAACCCGAAATCTTGAATCGACTGAACTTTAAAAAAATTAAATTAACGTAAATATGACCAACCATATGCCCTTTTATCGGGAATTCCGACCAAAATACGTGCAACTTTGATGGAGTTGCAAATATGTGAAGCCCTTGCGTATAAAGTAAATCTCTTTCTTGGCTGTGCTGAAAAATTACATGAATATAACACCTAAAAAATATTTTTGCGTACGTACCCCTTGCGCACAGCGGGTCGGAATGCGACTCCAGTGCATAGTTTCCAGATCGAGTTCATATTTGAACGTATCTTGATTCGGATGTTCAGGGACTCCATCGTAGTCGATCGCTAGCATCACGTAGCGTGCAGAATCAGCGAAAATTGCGCCAGTGGAAATATACATTGTTTCTTTCGGCTTTGGGCCACTCGTCTGTACAATCCTCCAATGGAAGCCGTCCGACTCTTAATGAAATGATTATCCAGACGTAAATCGCCGCCACATAAGTTTAAAAAGCGCTTACCTACTGTTCCGGCTGCAATTTCCTTCTTTTCATCAAAGTATTTGTAGGCGACTCCGTTATAGACTGCGAAGTGATCACTGTTGATATCTCTTTCATCCAACTGGAAGTCCTGAAATGAAATAACTCGTTCGCTGCTCTCGTTTCATATATGCAGTAGGGTTGCAGTTTCGATGGCGATGCCATCGCATCCTCTTTCCTTCATGCGATGTCATCGCAAGAAGGGGAGAGGGTCGATCAGGGAAAGAGTGTGCCAAGTAGAGAGAGAGTGTAAGCCTCTTCTCTTGTAGCGATATCATCGCCATCGCCATCCAATCGGCATCCCAAATATGCAGTAAATCATTTGTTTTAAAGAAGGCTTCCAACGAACTGCGCGGGCGGATATGCAAAGCGAGGAATAAGAGGGCTCTCGATCGTCGCTTGCGCTTCAGGGAACTTGGAACGCAGCCAAATGCTCACATCTAACTTCAAAAAATTGAAAGCATGGTTTCGAAAGTGTTATCGGGTGCCCACGACCCACCATCTGACATTGAGAACTCAGTTCGTCAGATTTCCGTGGGACACCTCCTTTAACATCTATTCTTTACAGCCTTTCAATGCGTTAGAGCTCTAACTTTCCAGAGTTTTTGTCACAGCACTGTTAGGAGACAATTAGTGATATTGGCGATTACTCACATGACAAATGACGGGCACTCGTGTGATTGCGAGAGTGTCTGAATTGTAATATTAACTCAATAATCTCGACTGGCTACGCTCACTCGGGCAATTTTGTTTCAGACAGAAGAGAGGCCAATAAAGATAACTCTTTTCACTTTTCTACACTAGTAATGTACATTAAAAATATTACTAACTTACATGGATCTATGGAGTACATGAGCCAAGGATCGGTTGTCTCCTCTGGTCCAATAACATAAATTAGATCGTCAATCATGAACTGAAATGCCATTTTAGATTGATATGGCAATCTAATCATTCAAAATGGTTATAATGGAAACAAGCGCAATAATTTTACACTTACTGCTAATCCAACGCGTAAACCGCACAGCTGAGAGAGGTCCTCGTTCCGTAACCACAACATCTTTCAGAGTAAAAAAATATGCTAAAATAAAAAGAATTCAAGGAATTTTTAAAAAGACGATATGAGGATTCGAAATGAGGAATAATTTGCAAAAATAACCACGAACTACGCATAAGAAGCTACAGTAACCCGTGAAATCGATGCGTCCAGTTCAAACGGAGCGCATCGTCGGTCGCCTTTGTGATTTCCACAGTGGCAGCAAAATTTGAAATTGCAATGAATTAATATTTAAATATTTACACTTTTGTCTTCTTTCATCAACAAAATTTATCGAAAAATCTATATTGTTTATCATTGTCAGCAAATATTTTCTCGTGCGATTGTGACGTGTGACTCGTGTGTTTGACGAACGAGGGACGCAGGCTAGCCTCTCGAGCGGGGTCGATCTCTGCAGATGTATCATTGATTGATATAAATATACAAAAGTTGTGTTTAAAAAAATTAAATATTTCAGATCACTGCCTGCAGCAGCACAGTGGTCGCAGTGACGGTCGCGAATTGATGCATGAAGTATCGCCGTATCTGAAGAGACGATGATCAATATTCAAGCACTATTTCGCATCAATAAATCGCCATTGGTGATTCAAAGTGCATCATCAATCAGTTAATTGGACGATAGAGCCTATCGATACCGCCGGCTGATAGGTTGCACTCACGAATTCCATCGAATGAAATCGCTGGCAGTAGCGTTCACGAATCCATTTTTCAATAGGTGAAATCGAATTATCGTCTGGTGATGGCACAGTTTAATATCTGAACATTTGCGTGAAATACCTTGAATACCGCATCGCATTCGTTCGTCGCAAAGAGAATCGCTGATAGTCCTTCGGTTCTGTGGATCATCATCACCTCTATAACCTCAAAATGTATAATTAAAACAAATATTGCTTGAAGTATCCAAGTATCCGACCTTCTTGAACGTGAATTCTTCACAGGCGTTGGTGATTTGATACTCTTGCAACTTCGCATTTAGAAGATTTACAGCAGCGATACCAAGTTCTTCATTCACTTTATCGTCGCTAAAAATTAATTGCTTCTCCTGATAACATTCCGATTGCATACGTACTTCGATTTTGTTTTGTTCCATTCACAGAGACAGAATTGAATGGGAATAGGGAGAGTGCGACAGGACCTTTCACCTGCGTAGGATAATATCGAAAAAGCAATGTTCCCACCTCTTTATTTTGCGCTGTTTCTCGTCAGTCATTGTGACAAGAAGGCACGGCATGGGAAAATGTGAGAGACAGATCATACAAGACAGTTAGTTAACACCTGGTGGAAGTGATCGGAAGAAGGAGGATCCTCTGAGACCTCGAGGTCCTTCTAAGCCTCCGAGGTGAGGTTTCTGCGAAGAATTCAACTAGGAACAACACGTAAAGTAACTGAATTACCTGAAGAATATCCACGAGCGACGCATGGATGTCGAATGAGGTCAATAAATGATTGCTCTTTTTCTTGAGGACAGAGTTGATTCGTTTTCTGGTAGAAAGGATTGTTGTGAAGTAGCAAAAATAGAAAACATACCTCAAATGTCGCGGAACGGACACGAACATCATCGGATTGTTGATCTCACGCTCGCCAATCGGAGTGTCTCGCACCTCAATTAAGGTCATGAACAGTTCAGCCAATGCGCTTTATCAGTTGTGGTACCTTGCGCACAAAAAGAACTTACACAAAATAGTGCGCAACCTGCTTCGGAAAAAAGGGGCAACGAGGACCACAATTACCTTTCCCCACCGAATCCCGTGATCGCCCATCAGGAACACGTACGATTTATCCAACTTCAACATATCATTTAGTTTCGATAACTCTGTTGACCCAACCACTTCCCTGTGCTTCCTGAAGTAGTTGAACAACTGGACGTCCACGTGGAAGAGCGCGTCGGCGTCGTCGTGAGCAACGTCCGCCCAGAGCAGGGACACCTTCGGAGAGTCTCAAAACGAAGATGCACTTCTCATTTTCGAAAGCCCTCACGATTTCTTTTAATGCCGAGCGCTTAAAAGTTTCGTCAAAGGGGTACAATACGTAATAGGATGCATTCAAAGAAGGGTACCTTTGTAAGCCTCGATGAATTTGTCCAGGTATTTAAACAGGAATGTGTGCGGTTCGAAGCATTGATTTTCTCCCATGAAAGTTTGCGATTGTTCGAGATCTTCCTCGTAGTAGAGTTGGAAAGGTCTGAGAAAAAATGGCACCTAATAATTTTGAGAAAAAAACCACAAATGCGCACCTCATGTAGTGAGTGACTGGAGCCGCCTTGAATCCCCAGCAGTTCGGGTGGTTGAATACACCAGCCGCCCAGTCTTCCGCCATCAAGGACTTGTAGCCTTTCTAGAGACATATTTTTCATTTGTTTCCATGCATCGATTATGTATCGATGTGATGCTGATTATGCATCGATGTGATCAAGCAAACTTTTGTGAACTCCTTGAGAATGAACGGCTCTTCATCAAGGTATCGATAGCACGCTTGTGTCTCGTTCCAGTCCGCCTTCTCCTTTTCCATTCCAAAGACACTTTTGTCGATGTCGTTGATCAACTTTCCTAGAAGGAAAAGATGATCTTTGATCTCGTCCCTGAAATTCATTACCGCACAACATCGCCATTCCATTCGGATGACTGTTCTCTCCGATCTTATTCACGTGCCGCAGATTCACCGCTTCAAACTCGTGTTCCAGTAGGGAGATGGTCTTCGGCAGAGATCTACCGGTCGACAATTATCAGTCAATTGAATCGGTTACCTACCGCAGCGCTTGAGTACTCGCTACAGAGTCAAAGACGAAGATGAATATGTTTGGTTTGGCATCAACTTCTTCTTCATTGATTGTAGTCGTGTGCGAACTGTAACATTTTTTTTTACTTGTGCCGAATTTGGACCGGAAGACTAGCTTTTCACTTCTTCTTAATTTTCCTCCCTCCATCATCTCTCGCATTCCACATCTGTAGATGGACATAGTCTTCGAGGACTTCCGTTGTGTTGGCCTTCTGACATCGCGTGTGCACGAAATCCGAGTTGAAAATGGCTGACAAGGTCATTTTCAACAATCCCATTTCGCATATTTTGTCTTACCCTTGGAAGCCACATTGTCAATGGGATGCCAATCACTCGCAAGGAAATTCCGCTCATCTTGATGGTAGAGCGCTCTGAATTGTATCAATTGTATCGTCTCCATCAAGATCCCGATGATACCGTGCCCAGCAATTCAGTACGATATCTTCAGTCATAGTAGGGTTCAGCCACACGGTACCATTCCCTCCGAGAACAGAGAAGGGCGTGAATTCGGCGTCGCATTTTCTAAATAAAATATCCGATTTTGAAACGTTGTGATCGAAAGCGAACTTGATGGGATCATAATCGACCCGAGCTTCGGCCATTACTTCACTCGTCCATCCATCTTTCGGAAACTCAGCGAGAATGCAAGTGGAAAAGAGAGCGACTTCATTGACAACTGATGAATCTTAAATATTTTTCTGTCAAGCGAGGTATCATAAGAAAACTAACGTTGTTCAACTTTACTGAGATATCGGAATGATAGTATTTGCGATGAGCGAAGGGCATAGAAAACAAAAATGACAGAAACTCCGAAACAGAGCAGAAATCGCATCTTGAGTAGTCGAAAACGAGTGAATATCCGATTGTGAACTTCCGAACTGATCTCTAAAAAGCGAAACCCCTCGTTTCCTCTTTTGGTGCAGATCTCCAATATTCTTTAACTCCCATTCAACATCAACGCTGCCTACGCGTTTCGCACAGCGGGTGGCGGAATAGGTTTCACTTTTTCGAGATCAACACCCGAAACATCAATGGGATCATTATATGTATCGCCAAATTTTTCTCGGAAATTTCCTTTGCTTCGAGGCAAGTGGGAAAACAAACATGCGATGTGTTTTTTGGTTCCCTCTTCGGTTCCGGATGAAAATTGCGGTTAATATTGTAACAACAAGTACCAAAGAGCTGACTTTATTCCCATTCATGTATGCATTCATTACAAGGGTCTCCTCGTTGTCAATCTCGATAGGGAATGTCGAATGAGGAAAAAAATTAAAATGAGAACAATGGGGACGATTGAAAACAAATTCACGTCGTTCATGGCCTCTTTCTTCTTCAACAAGTGATCGCATGAAGTGTCCCGAACAAGTTGATTCCTAAAAATAACTAAATCTTTTTTTTCGTAAATATTGCGTCATTTTCGAGGAAATCATGATAAAAAAAGAAAAAAAGCTTACCTTAGTTTCTTAGGCAGAACAGCAGCAAATTGTTGCCTATTCTCTTCGCTTTGCAAAAGAAGATAAGCCTGGGCGTGATCATACAACGATGGGCCTAGAAATTGCGGATTAGTTTTGCTGTAGCTCCTCGTCATCGGATACTTCCGCTGAAAACAAATTTTTATAACTCACTCAGTTCGAAGACCATCAAATATTCGAGACCTCTCCTGAAATTGACTTATTACAAAGTAAATACTACTTGATAAATAATATTTCCGCTATAATTTATGAGGCGATTTACGAGAGAATCGGCCACACAGTGGCAGAATACAAAAACAAATCCGACCATGCCCAAAAGTATACTACATGTACTTTTTACAGTGCTCTTTCAAACTGCGCTTCCGAAATTTGTATATCAATTTATATTTTCGGGTTACGGTAGATCAAAGATCAAACGCGTTATATTAGTGATTCGCCTAACTCTGAAAAAAAAACTAACGCTGCGCTTGCCATGGTTGACTCTTCCTGTCCGAAAATGTATACTCTCGATCCATTCACAACAACTTTCGATTGCGCTAATGACATATCCACAGATGTCGCAGGAAACTCGTAAACCTGCAATAACAATACAAATACGGGAAAAGGAAATAAGATCTAGATAATTGTCAACTGTGAAATGTTGGCGATATATAAATATAATGAACCTGATTGTTTCGAAAAATATTATTTAATTTTTCCGAGCTTACCTTCGCCCACTGGTTGATGTCCTCTTTGAAGTGGAATAACACTGGCATTGACTTATTGCCTGACTTCTTGACTTTGACCCTGAAGTTCTTTCCGCCATCTGCCTTTTCAAGTAGTACAATCGAGTACAAATTGTTGAGAGCGCAGACTGGAAAAGGCATGATCAATGTGATTTAAAAAAAGGCCTTTTTTAAGATTAACTTTATTTTAATAGTATTTTAGAGTGAAGAATAGAAAATTGAACTCACAGACGGTTCCATGTTCAGGGTCTGGGCCGTTGTGTATGCATTCGGCAAAATAAGTCCGCGCCGAGTTCCGATCGCAAACCTTTTTAGATTAAGTTCTTTCTGCTTCGACATAAGAAAGCCAATAAATAATAATGATACCATGTGGCCGCGAAGATGATAATCCGAATAAAATCCGTGTAATTTGGTTGGAGTCGCGAGAATATGCATAGGCCCCACAAGCCCCGCCCACTTTCATCGGACATGATTTCGCGAATACGCGAGAAACCAAAAGCCCAAGCTTTATTCTAAACCAAATCACTCATTCTAAAGTGCGTTGGATAGCTATTATAACTCTCTTTCGATTGAGCACTGCCCAAAAAACGAAATACTTGATTGAGAAGGTGAAAATTGAGACTAAAGTAAGGAAGGGGGTCGATTTACAGGGTTCCAGTGAGCGAATTTCGTTTGGGCAGTGTTTTTTTGTTAAGTTATACTCTTGCGAGCATAATTTAAGAGAAAAATCAATATTTTAATGTTTCATTAGTCTGGGCTTTTGTTTTAAAAAAATCGAGCAAAATAATTAGCATAGCATGGAGGAGTCAACGAGTTAACTGCCGGAACGGCAAATTCTCGATTTTGACCAATCGATAAAATCGACTTTTCAACTGGTTGTGGACCCTTTTTTGTTCTGTTTTTGATTGTTTCGCGACGTACTAGCCTCGCATATTACCTTCGTTACCGATTTCGCAGTTATTTTGGTGCCAATTGTGTGTTAAACGTGTTTTCGTTCCCAGGGTACCCTTCACAAAGATGAGCGATGGCGTCAGGGACGTCGGTATCACTTATCGGCGCCTCCTGGCGCTCAAGACGGAGCACAAGAAGGATGCGGAAGTGGCGAAGGAGATCTTCAGACTCCTCGGGAGGAGTCCTCATAAAGGTCTGTGTATTATTGTAGATAAAGTAGTTTATATTAAACTCTGTTCGTTCGTTATTGCATTGCAATCAATACACATGAGTTTAACTAGAGAGTGAAAAATGATTAATGTCATCATTAGCTAGTTAGAAATATGAATAGAACTATTGGAAGAGATCATATTTAGCGTCATAATTCTCCTAGTTCCATCGTTTTCCTTTCATATTGAGGTTTTGGGATTCTGCTCTTCTGTCGGTAGCTCTTGCCCTTTTTTCCACATTTCATTTTCTTCATCATTTCTGAAAGATGAGATTCACTAGCTTTACTTTAGATTGTCATGTAAGTAGTAGGGAGGGGGTATTTTGTCATATAGTACATGAATGCAATGTATTTATGTCAGTCTCCTTCTTTCTTCCTCTTTGTCTTTTATCTCTCTCACACTCTTTGTCATTCTCATTTCGCCGGTCCCATCTCGAGCATTGCGGTTGCATTGACTATAGGGATTATTATTTATTTATTGTCGCATTTTGTCACATTATCATTAATTATCTCATTCGCATCTCTTTGAATTAAGTATAATATTAGACGTTCAATGAAGTAGTCACGTTCGATATGATTTTTTCGTTACGGTTGATACGTGTGATACGGTTGATTCGATATCTAGTTTCATTAGAAACGAGAAATACGGTAGTTACGGTAGATACGGTATTTTCGTTAGATACGATAGTAACGGTATTTTCGTTAGATACGGTAGATACGGTATTTTTGTTAGATACGATAGGAACGGTATTTTCGTTACATACGGTAGTTACAGTAGTACATTAGTATTAATTGATACGGTATTCATGTATTCTTTCAGAAGAGGTGAAGAACTGCGCGCGATACGTGAAGAAGGCGCTGGACATCGCTGCGGAGACGAGGAGGGACATCTCCCGGGGGAGATCTGCACAAGATAAGTTGCAATTTCTTAATAGTTACTGCGGCATCGCCAGCTATCTTGGTGTCACTTTCTCCCTAGCACCTTTACCGGTTGATCCCCCTGTGCCGACCCTTCCCATTCCTTCCCCTTCTCCCGTTTTCCGCCGTGTTGCCCCGATACAGTGTGGAAGCTGTGCTGCCCGAATTCGTATGATCAAAAATCTGACAGCACAGCTGGGTCGAGCACGGAAGAAACTGATTTCTCGTGAGGAAAAGTTTGATTCGGAGATGCAAACGACTGTTGACAATCTCAACAGTCGAATTAATCAGCTATCTTCTTCGAATCGACGTTTCTCTCGGGATAACAGTTTCCTCCGTGGAAAGGTAGCTGCCCTTTCTGTAGAGAACTCGCGCCTCGGCACAGAGTTGCGTTTCTCAGAGAACGCTCGGTTAGAGGCCGAAGAGTCTTTTGCTGAGGGTTGTTCGAGAGAAGTGACTTTGTTCTCCGCTGGCAAAGGGTACTCTGCGGATACGGTAGTTACCGTACTCGAACTGCTTGATATCGGAGTACCAGACGAGAAAATGGGGCAGGTAATGAATTCGGTGGCGAAGCTAACGGGGGTGAAGTTGGATAGGGTTCCTTCCCCGAGTACTGTACGCAATCTAGCCGTAGCATCTCTCTCTGTGGCTAAGGCACACGTTCATGAACGTCTCGATCAAGCAATTGATCGCGGAGAACAGTTGTGCTTGTACTCAGATGAGACGAATAAGCTCGGCTCGAAATTGCAGTGCTTTGGGGCGGGTTTAGTGAAGGATGATGGTGGCCAAGAGATCTTCTTGTTTGGCTTGGCTCAAGTAGCCGATAAGTCTGCTCAGACAGCATTTGACATCATGCAGAAACGCCTCGGCAGTCTGAGTAGAGGGATCGGTTACGGTGACGCGGGAAATTTCATTGATCGCTTCTTTGCTGCAGTCAGTTGCACGATGTCTGATCGTGCTTCTACTCAGCAGAAGTTCAATTCCATGATTGAAGAGTATCGGGTTACAGTACTCCCGAAAGTCGTTCGTGGCTGGGATGAACTGTCTGATACTCATCAACAAGAATTGATGAAATTTCACGTGTTCTACTGCCAATTGCACGTCATCGCCAATTATACTAATGTCGTGCTTGAGGCATTGGCCGAACATGAAAGGATCGTGACCGGAAGGGATGTTCCATCCTTCTCTCCGACAGTCTTCACTGTTGTGAAAGAAGTCGCCAGACTCTTCGGTGATCGATCAGCTGGACTGCACTCTTGCAGTAAGGAGTACAAAGTTTGGTCTGGTTTAGATCAGGCCAACTGTAAGTCTCCTTTTCCTTCTTTTCTAGGGCATCGTTTTAATATTGTATTTCTTCTGTCGAGCCGCATTTTCCACCGCCGCCAGAGTTTGAAAACGTTCATCGATGAGAGGGGATCGGGTAGATCTGAGCTGATAAAGCTCGGTGAATTGCTTGATCTTCCGATCACTGGTGAACATCTCCAAATTCTTGGCCTGCTTGACCAATTGGTCACAGGTCCGCTCTGGCGACTGGCCGAAAATGTGGCTCATGTATTAGATACTAGTGCTACCGTATCCCTCCTCCTTTCCTGGGTACGTGAATGCAGAGCCACCCCCTTTTCCATGTTCTCGGGCAATTGTTCAATCCCGTCACTGCACTCAATCGCAGCCGGTGACGAGCAATTCCTCGAGAAGTTACTCTCAGTGAGCCCGTCGGAGGCTTCCCTTGAGGCTGTCGCACTGGTTATGGAGTCTTCGTTGAGATACTTTGAGCATCTCTTCGAAGATTTCATTCCCGGAGGCAAGTACTCGGGGGTAGTCGATGATGTAGTGGTAGATCGCACTCGTTGCGCATCTGCTACTAATCGGTTCATTGAGAGTGCATTTGGATTTGTGGATCGACTCTTCAATCATTCCCCCCACATGCGTATCTACCGCCGTGAAGCGCGCTTGCTGATCGCGAAAAACCATACAATGGCTTGGCTTTCTTCCAAATCCTCGGAAGAGAGACTTGCGATTGTATCGGCGGCTCGTGCATCAATAAGCACGGTTCGGGCAGAAGAAACGCATGCAAAAACACTTCTGGCTGAAGCAATTCTCCAGAAGAGCATGGAAAAGGAGAAGGGATACAATGCCAAAATCGCCCTACAGATAAAGAGGCGGAATCAGGCGGTTCAGGCAATATCCCCTTTTGGTTTTATAACTACTGTAAATCGCCTGACCGCCCTTCTTGATTCCTCCTCTGAATCTGTAAGGGTGACTACAGTTATGGCCCAGATCCGTTTCAGGGAACGGGCACTGCAGCAGCCACCACCAGAGGAGAAGATCTACACGCTCAGCAGCAAGGTTTGTCACTTTCCGAATTGATATTTCATCGATCTTCCTATTTATTTATTGATTTCTTGCTCTAGGGAAAGAAGCTGCCGGAGGCGGAACTCAAGAGGAGACTCGTCGTCCTCATTGAAGCCGATCAGAAGGGTTAGTTTATTTATTTTCCTCCATTTTCGCTCAAATAAGATTGATTGTATTAAACAACCTTCGTTTTTGATTCAGTTTTTCTGTTCATATACTGTATTCTTCACTCTGGGTACGGTAGATTACTCATTGATTGATCAGGGATAATGTATCTCGTTGAGAAAGTTGTATTACTGTGTTTGTTACAGGTACCCTTCTAACTTCGTCCGTCGACCATCACCTCACGGGTCGTTCCATCCGTCGATGGACCGAAGAGGCTTCAGAGGATGGCGTCGTCTCTTCAATCGTGAAGAGAGGTGACACCCCTTTGGTCACCCTCACGTTCCCCTCTGGTCAGTTGACCATCCCCCTTTCCGAGTTAGAATCTTCTCTAGATGAGGGATCGTTCGATATTCTCGATGATCTCATCTAGTCCCCATCTAGTTCCTCCTAGTTGTTGTAGACATTTTACCTCCCTGTAAACTGATCTTTGATCTTATTGTCCATAGTCTAGAGCATGCCAGAGTATCCATATTTATTGTATCTATCGTTTTTTAGAATGTTTTAATTGTTCATATGTTGATTGATCTTTCCTTTTTTCCATAGTATTGTAGAATGTTCATAGATGGTTTTACCGTTTTTTTGCCGCTTTTCGATAGTTGTCTTTCTTTTAAATTGCTCTTCCTTCTTTGTAGTTCTGTAACAATTGTCCCTTTTCGTTCCATTTTGTCTTCTAAGATGATTGAGAGATTTTGTCTTCTACCGTACCCCCAACGATAACTTAGTTACCGTATCCCCTCCCCATTGTTCTTTGATTCTGTACCATCTTTCCTGTAAATTAAATGGTTCGCTTGACTGTTCACCTCCCCGTGGTGCGAGCTGGACACCATCCACTCGCATTCTTCACCCATTGTATTGATTTGCTTGTGGATGGTGGCTGAGAAACAGTCCAAATTGATAAAGTTGATTTTTACAATCTGATGAGGAGAATGGACACAGAAAAGCATCTATCTTCATCGAATTGAGCAGTTCTAGAACGATAGAGAGCGAATTTGCATGAGAGACAGGCGAGGGAAGGGAAGAGGAAGGGGGAAGGGAGGGGAGAGGGGAGAGAGATAGGCCACGCCCCTTTTTCCCTCGTCTCGCTTTTCTCACCCTCTCTCCAATGCCTTCCGCGCGCACGTTTCGAGCTCTAGCGCAGCTCAGAGACAAGATATCGACAAACGGCCAAAAGTATGATGTTATTGGGACCACGAGGGACAGTTTGCACATGGTTTTGACCCCTTAGTGAAAAATCGGCTATCTGCGTTGTGGCCCCTAAATATGCAGACCATCGCAGTGCAGCATTTCCCGCTCGAGTGAATCATCGCTCTATAAAATGAAGATTATCTGTTTTCATTTGTTTTTCACAGTTTTTTTCTTATTTGCTAACAAAGGTATGGGTAAAACTGTGCACTTTTGTGCAAGACAGCGCAAAATGCCATTAGGCTGAGCCTGACTTATGCATGGGGTCGAGAATAACGCCGCTGGAGAAGGGAGAAGTGTATAAAAACCATCCGAAAAAAGGGTGAAGATTGTAAAGGGAATAGATCGCAGAACAGTGCCACATTGTGAGGAAAATTCGGCTCTCTCCTCTCCTCGACAATGCAATATTAGGAAAAGCACATGCGAATTTGGCATTGATAGTATGATACCTAATGATACCGATGATGATAATGATGATGATGATAATGATAATGATGATGATACGATAATGATATGATACCTCATCATCACACGAAGCCATCTTCCGATCCCACTTCATCGTTTTGAGATTGAGTTCACACGTGTACGCATCACCATCGGCCTCCACAATCATGACGTATTTTGCCGAATCCGCTAAACCGAATACTATCGTTAGAAAAAACGTTAAAAATTATGATAAAAATTAAACCTTTCAAAAATTTTATATTAGTTAAAATAACGTTCAAATGTGATCTAAATTCGAGAAAAGCATACCGAATATTGCGCCGACTGACACAGCCATCGTCGTTGCGGGCTTCCCAATCGTTGGGACGATCCGCCAATGGAATTCGTTGCCAACTGAACATATTTGTTTGATGAGACAAATTTCGCATCAGTCTAAACTTATTTGTTGGAACATACATTCGTTATATTCTATAATGAGATAATATAAACATAAACATAGTCGTTATAAATATAATCGTTGCTGAAATCATACCGACATAACCCGCGACCATTTCCTTCTGGTGGCTAAAGTATTTGTACGCGACTTCTTTGTAAACGACGACACTATCGCAACAAACGTCGTCCCAGTTCATTTCGAAGCCCTGCAAAAAACGCATGATTGTTTTCTGGAGAATTTATCCACGAAAATGCGTCGTTGCGAGTATTTGAGCTTAACGTTAAACTTACATGACAGACAACGGGCACTCTCTTGACAGCAAACGTGTCTGAAATGATGATTTTTGTTTTCAATGATACAAAAATATCATTAGTAAACAAAGTTTAAAAAAGCTCACCTGTATCAATCGAAAACATCAGCGACGGTTGATCAAAATCTTCTTCTATGACGTAGATTAAATCGGCTATCATGAACTGAAACCATACAATCGGTTAGGATGCTGACTAGCCCGATACTCCACCGATTAATTTTGGACAATCCACTGCGCCCTTTCTCTTTGTGTTGCTAGTAAATTGCTACCGAATCACTTAACGGAAATGATAACCTTGCTGCTATGAATGTAATGAAGTTTAACTATTTGGAGATAATTTAAGCCGATTCAATTCGAAATCACTTACCGTTATGCCGACCTTCAGTCCGCGTAGTGCCGAGAGATTCTCATTTCGTAGCCACAGCATATTGAACGATTGTATCTATAAAATATACACTAATTTTCGGTCTGACGTGGATTGGTGAGCGAAAATTTTCCATTTAAAATCGAGCGGAAAGGAAAATTAGCAAATACGTGTAATGGTGTTCAGAGTTGCTCATGGCAAGGAGATATTGGGAAATTAGTTTTTTTTTAAAGCGGAAAGAGAGAATGGTGAACAGGCACTGAAGTGATGTAAATAAAAATATATTCCAATGCCCGATGAGAACGGAAGACGCCACACATTCCACACATTCCAAATCGTATTGATGGGCCGAGCTGTGCCACAGGGCATACAACGAAAGCAACCATTGGCTGAAAACTTTGAAATGAGAGGAAGCAGGGATAGAAAACAATAATTATTAAAAACGTTCTGTCATTTGTCTCTGTACAATTATATTAGTAATCAACAAATATACAACACTTTATCACGGGCATAGTTGGTCGAGGTAAAGTCACAGCTTGGGAGATCACTTTGTCGATTCGTTCACGTCTACGAGTAGATCATGCAGAGGTAGTTCTGAAATTATATTTTAATTACTTAATTAATTAAGTTTATTAATTACCTTGAGTTCGCCGTAGGTGCATTCATTGTAGCAGCACTTATCGGCTGAAAAGTCGTTTTTATATTCATTTCCCCATTTCATAGATCAATTTCGAAAATGCGCAATCAACTGTACCACGCAGCTGTAATTCTGTTTCTACGCAGAAAATAGTTTCAGACAATAGTGCAGCAACAAAGTAATTGAATTCAAGGTGTTGTCGTCGAAAGCTCGTTCTACTTTTAGTAGTTCCGCATCGAGAGACCAGCGAGACAATAGCTATGTTGAATGACGATATAGTTGTTCAAACGCCCTGGCACGGTTATATCATTATGCTATAGTTATCCCCCGATGCAGCGCACTTGCGTCCTGCGGGAGCTCACATACCCAGTATTTATTCGAGAACAAGGCGATTTTCTATTTCTATACTAAGGTATAGGTATAAATAACCAGCTTATCGCATAATATTTTTTTTTTTCGAAAATGCTCACTGAGGCTGAAGCTGTCGGGGATCTCAAAGGCGGGTTCGTGCGTGCACGGCACATCGGCGAAGGCCCGGATCAACTGGAAGAGTCGGTTGCCGCACACCTGAAATTGGCCGATTTGATCTGAAAAATAACTCGAAACTACTAAAAATGACAGCTTTTTTTATCAATTTCTCTCTCAAAATTCCAACAAGGAAGAGACACTGCGCCGTCACTTCAAACTCGTGACAGCGCTTGATAAGTGCGCTGGAAACTGCCGCTTATCACTAGCGTTTTCTCGCTTCCGGCCCCAGAATAGTTTCAAAATGACGTTGATAAAAAATAAAAGTACCTTGAGCTTGGAATTCTCCTCGAGTCCGCTCTTGATGAGCTCGCGAAGTTCCGCGATCTCATCTTCCGATGCGATTCTCTGAAAAAAAAACAAATGAAAATGCTAAAAATAAAGAAAAAAAAGGAAATATGGAAAACGCTGATCAAAAATGTTGGAAAATTGGGTTCATCAGTAGGTTTGGAGTAGGTTTTTTTCCCTGAAAACTTGGGCTATCACTAAGTCAGGACTCGGAAAATAGGCGAATAACTCACGGGAGCGTAGCGCTTGTGCGCCACTCCGTTGTGCAGCGGACTGCTCAGGGAAAGGGCTGCGAGAGCAAGAAGACACGCGAGCGCCAGGCCTCTCATCTAAAAAAATATCATCGCTTAAAAGAAGCAAAACTCGAATTGCAAAAAGGAATCGCGATTAAAAGACGCAACAATGTCTCGAATGAACAGAGAGGGAGAAGCCTAGCCCTTTTTCATTCAAAAACCCGGCTTAAAAGAGGACCCTCTCTATTGTTCCAAAAGAGGACCCTCTATATCGTTCCAAAAGAGGACCCTCCCTATTGTTCCAAGAGAGGACCCTCCCTATTGTTCCTGAACCCCTGCCTGGTCACGTCGGTCAACCTTCGCGGGCGTGAGAATGAAAGAGATAGGTGGATGGAGGTGAATGGTGCCGGGTAACCCCGGTGATATGACGATCCGTCGACTGATAAGAGCGGGAAGGAATGAATGAAGCGGCTCTCAAATGTGTCGCGCCGAGGCAGTCAACAAAATCCCCTTCTCCGAGTGGAGAAAGCAGTGGGAAATTGTCATGCGCTGTTTCGAGACAGAATGAAGTCAGCTGATTTGCCCCTGCTCTCCATATGTTTGCGCCACTCTCAACGAAAGGGGAAGGAGGCTAATGACGGTCATGAGGGCGCCGGTTGTTTCTCCGGTTTCTCCATGAAGTGATCTCTCGACTTCAGTTCCTGTACTCCCTAAGTGTTGGAGTGACAAGACGTGAAACTCGCGACACGACTGGTGAAGGGGATCTTATATGGGAGAAACGGAAAGGGGTGTGGCTTTTTACCTCATGAGCTTTTTCTGAGACGCATGAATGCTTTCCATGGCTGGGGAAAAATCACGTGAAAGGCGGAGAGCCACCTCCTTTGCGATGCTACGTGGATGGTTGTTTCTTAGACCAGTGACGACTTGGGCTAGAGACATCGGCAAAGGAAGAGAGACGCTCATTAGCGATTCTCGGAATCCTTTGTTTCTGGGACGTGCGCGAAAGAATGAGCATTGACGCATACGAAACCTAGCCGAAATCATCGGCTCTCGCGAGATTCCATCATTATTTGCGCAGTTTCGGGGTCAATTCAAACGCGGCCAAAAACAGCGCCAAACTGCAAGCGAAAGATAACAGCCGATACGGCCGCTGTCTCTAAACTACGTAATATCTTGACTCCTTGACCGCATAGAAATCGCACAAAGAGTAGAGAGGCATCTTCATCGAAATCAGAGTCCACAATAGTGATTGGTAATCGGCTCGTGACTCTCCTCGATTTGCACACTCTCTCGCCCTTCTGACCGACGAGAGAGCAAAGCGAAATGAGAAAGGCGGGTGCCGAATACGAATCACAGTCCACAACACTTCTCGACTGTCGGCTCACCACAATTTAAACGTGTTTATATACGCAGCAGAGAATTCACAGGAGAGTGATGTCGATTCTCACAGAACGGCAAAAATAGTCGAAAACACAGCGAAAATAGGTTGTTTGTCAGGCGTCTCGCGAGACTTTCGCACCAAATCTAATGAGGTCGGCCAATTTGTGATGCCGATTCGGTGAATGTTCTCATGCCGTGGCACTAAGGTTGATCTCTTGAGTGGGTCGATCTCTGGCTCCAGAAGTCTCGCTCGGAGCGATAGTCGAGCTGTGGTTGTTGTTGTAGAAGTTGATTCGGCCCATGATTCCGCAAATTATCTGAAAAAAATATACGTTTTTCCTTCGATGTTGTGTAGCATCTCAAATTTCCAATTCTTTTCATGCACAAATAATCATGTTTTCATCGTGAAGATAGCGGATTGCGACACCGCTCATTAGCGGAATGGGAAAACAGGGAGATCGATGCTAATTGTAAGACGTGATACGTGTACAGTAGTATGTTCCTGGGGAAACACAACACGACGTGACATCGTAAGACTCGTTACGTATACCTTCATGCAAATTTGCTCACGCTCATTACCAAGAAAAAGGCTAGTATTGTAAAAACAAACTAGAGAAAAGATACGGTAGCTAAGCCAGCATTCAGGATCGACAGCGTCCATAATTGGGAAAATGCAAACGAATACACACGTAAGACATAGCGTCATGCTCATGCGCCTCTGCCATCTTCAACACATTTCCGGTCCGATTGATTCATGCATTCCGATTTGATGTCACCGCCCTAGGCACACAACAGGGTCATCGTCTCTTCACCTCAGACACACTCTCGCTGGCCAAACGGTGAAGATTCAATGGGAAATGAAGAGACATATTTGGAATGCTGAAGCCCCAAGGTGCACATTCTCGAATGACTCTTCGCATTCTTGAATGCCTCTGACGTGTTTGGAACTCGAAACCACACCTCATTCCGCACTGGTGCTGACGTCGCTATGAGCAAGATGGGTGGAACGAAGGTGGTGAGGGTGTTGGGAAGACTGTACTGAAAATGGCCTCCTTTCTCGAATTATTTTCCGTTTATTATATGAGGGTTGCAAATAGAGCTCGAAATACGGGTCGAAGTCTCTTCATTTCCCACACTCTCTCACCGGTCAGAGAGGCGAGAGAGTGTGCGAAATGAAGAGACGGCGACCCGTATTTCGAACTCTAGTTGCAAAAAGACGATAAGCTTGTGTTAGGAACATTGCACCGAACATGATCACTGTTCACTGATAAGAAGCTAAAAGATACGAATACGAGCCGCGGTCTCTCCATTTCACTTTTTCTCTCTGTGAGAATAGAATAGACCGTGAGAATCTGATTCGAGCCAACGCCCGGTCAACAAGCGGCTTTCAAACTGCAGACTTGCAAGCGACTTTGACCTCGCACCGTCGTGCAAAAATTCTTATCTTTCCGAGAGACGCAACGAAAGAATGCGAGCGTCGGTGCATGGTTGCGGAATTTCCAGCAATGCTTTGATCGCCACTAAAACATAAACTGTTCATCAGTTTACCATTTTGGTCGCAAGGTCGAAGAGTGGCACATCACCAAGAATCATCGTTACAAACCAGAAGATCTGAATTCGAGAACTAAATTCCATTTTGATCTTTGATCTTTGCGCACCTGTTGCGCGCTTTTGACCATATGCGCGGTTGTGGTGACAACGGTGTGAATGAGCAGAGCGCGTTCTTGCTTGGCCAGATCTTTCTGTAAAATTAAATAAATAGTTAAACTTAATAAAACTCATAATTAATAATAAAAAAATTAAAAAAAATAATCATGGAATCTCACATTGAAGCGTTGAGCTTCTCTCAACTTGTACACGCATGCAGCGCACATTGGTGTTGATAACATAAGAAACAGGAAGTATCCAGTGGTTGAATATACTTTGGTAAGCTGCAATACAATTATTGTTGGTTATTACTAGTCGATATGCTGCACCTGCATTCCCCAACTGGTGACTCCTCCGTAGATTGTCACTCCTTGATCGTTATTCCTGTGAAAAAATCGCATTACACTCTTCATGACTTTTTCAAACACTTTTTTTTTCAATTTTTGCGTTGGGCAACCTGTATACGGCATCCATCGGTAGAATAAATGCGTTCAAAATCGCCGGAATGGTGAACATCAATGCCGCAGATATCGTCACTCTGCGCTGTGACCAGAACTAAAACCATTAACTTTATAAAAAACGTGTTATTTGCGATTTAGTACATCTCTCAGTTGTAGCGGAAAGCAAATCGCAGTGAAGCGCGTGGCAACCACTAGTACCTACAATTGGCCTGGAATTTTAACGTTTTTGCACTCAAAAAAGTGCACCTTTCCAACGGTATGAGACAGTGAAAACCAATGTGATCCGAAGAGAATAAAATTAAATGTGAGATCTATAAAGTGCTCCGGTAAGATGATGACTATTTCCGAAACCTTTAATCGAAACATCCGGCATGTATCTATCTGCTGTTCTCTTCGATACTATCATCAAAACGTTCAGGCACGCGGCAATACCTATACATTCATGTATAAAGTAAATTATGTTGTTGTTTATGTATATAAAGTAAATTATGTTTTAACCTCACCAGTAAAAATGAAGAAACTGTAGAAAGAACTGTGCAGCTCTCTGAGGTGACTTCTAAATTTATATAATTAAAAACTACACGATTTAATCAACCACCTCCCGATTCTCCACATCAGCCAAACGTACGCTAGACATAGGATGGGTTCAAGAAAAAGAACGTATATGGATACTACGGTATCCACCATTCGAAAAAAGGAAGTAGAATGCAGAGAAGTAGTGAAATTCATGCAGAATCTGATCAAAAACTGAACGAAATTTCAGCCCCGTTGCTTGATTCACCCGGGAATTATAGCCTAGTGATGCCTAGCTGTAATCTGATGTCTCAACAGCGGCAAGAAACACACTTTTCTTGTTGTATACAATCAAGAATTTATCGAGCATGGTGCATTGTCCAAAGATTCATGCAATTAATTGTGACGAGTTCGTAGCAGGGAGAGTCGAGCTGTTAGGTGCGACCGATGAATTGTATGTGAGACCTCGACCAAAGACGTTGAAGATAACCTGTTAAAATCAATGATGATTTGAAATTTGAATATGTCAGGCTACCTCTTTTCGGACAATCCTCGAAGTTGCAAGAAGAATGGCAGGAGGAGCAAAAGTACTAAGGGTGTTTGAAAAAATGTACTGAGTTATTCCGTTTATTATTTTCATGCTCAACAAAACCAACCATTTTGGTTGCAAGATCAAACAAGTACACATCGCCCATCGTCATTGTGATAAACCAGAATATCTGACAATGAGTTCTTCATATATGAATAAATTTTGTATCTTAATGACCTGTTGCGCGCTCTTGATCATGTGTGCGGTTGTTGTGATTATTGTATAGATAAGAAGTGACCGCTCTTGTTTTGCTAGATCGGGCTACAATGGTAATTTCAAAGAAACAAGTAAGAAAACGAAAGAAAATGAACATACATTGAATCGCTGAAACTGTCGCAATTTATACAACGATGCTATGCACATCGGAGTTGAGAAAACAAGGAAGAGAAAGTATCCCGAAGTCGATATCACTTTCAGAACCTTGGCATGCTCAGTTCTTTTGAAAATATTGATGGATTGATACCTGCATTGCTTCACTGTCC
Organism: Pristionchus exspectatus; assembly: GCA_911812115.1. Lineage (NCBI taxonomy): Eukaryota > Metazoa > Nematoda > Chromadorea > Rhabditida > Neodiplogasteridae > Pristionchus > Pristionchus exspectatus. The sequence goes on from OU461587.1 coordinate 21,753,455, forward strand.
ACACCTGCATAAATGCGATTCCCGAATTCATCGAAACTATTAATTTTGTTATTATCGCAAACGCCTATCGATCAAAAATACCGATAATTCGCTTTCATCCGGAGCATGAAACAATTGAGCACTGCCGGTATTGAAAACATCAGAAATGCTGAAATTCCAATCCGACGAGTGGTCCAGAGCTAAAGGCATTTTTTATGATTTGTTATGTTTTTGTCCAACGTTTCCCAGGGACAATGGAAAGCAGATTGCAGTATATCGTGTCGACACAATAAGAACCTGTGGTGTAATTTTTTTTGCTATCACCAGAAATCACTACAATAACAAACTTTTCCCACGGTATGTGATAGAGAAAAGCTATGTGAAGAATAAATGAGGAAATTGAAGATTGAATCTGAAAACAATAATATCTGCAGAATAATTTTTATCACCTCTAATATCGATTTCCGGTAATATCTTATCGGCAGCCGGTTTCAATATTATGAAGAAAATATTAAGGCAAGCGGCTATTCCTGAAAAAAAAAAGAAAATTCAGGCCGTCGGATAGAATACAATTTCACCTGTTAAAATGAAGAAACGATAGAAAGCAGAACGCAACTCATTGATTTTACTTCTGAATACGAATTAAATACGTGAACGCTATCAACTTATTCATACCTCCCGATTTTCCATATAATCAAGGCATAGGCGAGACAAAAGAATGGTTCGATGAACGAGGTGTAGATTGTTGTGAATGCGTTGAATACTCGAGTAAACGTAGTAGTGCTAAGCGCAGCGGAGTAATTCATCTTGCCTATGCAACCTGCAACTGCTTCGGTCGGACAGAAAATAAGTACCCCGAAATTACTTGAAAAGTATGGGTGCCATTTTCTTTCGGCCACAAGAAAACTCGACAAAATTATGTTTCGCATGAAGCTAGTATGACCAGCAACAAGATTCCTCTCGGAAAAATTCGTTTTAAAACTGCCTTTATATCATACAATACAATAATCAACGATGACGACGATAATGATGATTAAAGAGTAAGATTTGAAACGTTTTCATAGAGTTGTCTCGTGGGTTTGTCGATCGATTGAATTCCGCGAAATTGCTATGGTCGTCAAATTAGTGCGAGAGCGGAAACGGCGGAGAGGAAGAATAGTTAAAGCACGGGAAATCTTTAAAAAAATATTACATGAAATATAATATTTACCAATAAAATGGTTTTTTTTTGCTGAAATTAGTGTTATTTAATAGATCTATGCATACCTCATTTCTCACTAGCGTAGATGTGATAATTAGTAGGATTGGAGGTGCAAACGTTGTGAGTGCGTTGGGAATGGTGTACTGAAATACACTAATTGTCAGTGATCAAAAACTAAATGAAAAAGTGTAGAAATCGTACCAAATTCGTTGCCACAGCACTTAGCACGGAATCTCCGGTGATCAACGTGACTAATGAGAAAAGCTGAAACGAATGTATAACTGGTGGTTTGATTTTTGATCTTTTAACCTGTTGCGCGCTTTTCAGCATGTGTGCTGCTGTAGTGACGACTGTGTGAATGAGCAAAGATCGTTCTTGCGAGGCCAATTCGTTCTTTAAATGAACTATAGTGCGCAACCGGGTCGCCGTCTCTTCATTTCGCATGCTCTCTCGCCGGTCCGAGTGGCGAGAGAGTGTGTGAAGTGAAGAGACGGCGACCCCTATTTCGAACTCTAGTTTGAACCGAGATGAAATTGAGGAAATAAAATTAACGTTGAAGCGTTGCGCCCGTCGCAACTTGTACACAGAAATGGCGCACATCGGAGTCGATGTAACGAGGAATAGGAAATATCCAGCGTTTGAGATGTATTTGATGATCTGCAGAATAAACGTGATTTTTTTCGGAAATTTTTTAGGTACCTGCATCGCCCAATTGTTCACACCGACATAGATCGTATTCCCTTTATCATCTATTCTAAAGTGGATTTTCTAGAAAATCATAGGTGTTCATCCCACCTGTATTTCGCATCTAACGGCACAACATAACAGTTGAGCAGTGCAGGAATTGCAAACATTAAGATGCCAGCGATTTTGACTCGGCGAGGCGTCCAGAACTGAATAATTCTAGTTCGTTCGTGTGTTCGCCAAATAGTTTCAGTAAAAAAAAAATAAAAATTAAAAATTTAAAAATTTAATTTAATTTCAACAATTTCTTACGTCTGCCTGGGAAAGCGGGCAGCAAATGATCGTGAAACGAGATGCAACTACAAGCACCTGCAATTTTGTTGTTTTTTTTCCAATTTTTCTACTAAAAAGCCCACCTTCCCAACGGTGTGTGTGAGTGAGAGCCAATGAGTTCCGAAGAGGATTATGTTGAATACGGTATCTAGAACCGATAACATCAGATTCGATACTCTTTTCTTCATTTTCATTGTTGGGCCTTTCTTACATTTTACGGACATTTCAATTTTTTTGGGACCCGTCTACACCAGAACCCACTACCTTTGATTGCAATATTCGGCATGAATGCGTCAGCAGTCCTCTTGGAGACAACGACAAGCACGTTCAAACATGCGGCAGTACCTAAAAAAGGGAAGATTCTGAAGTGAAACTTTGAGCGCACCAGTGTAGATGAAAAATTTGTAGAACGAGCTCTGCAGTTCTTTGAGGTGACTTCTGAATATAATTCTCCACATGAGAAATACGTAGCAGATGCATAGAAACGGCTCCAGGAGAACCGTGTAAAAGGTCGATGCAAAATTCGTAATGGCCGAGAATACGGAGGAACTCGTGGAGGAATTCATGTAAGAAGTGATCAGAAAGCCACGAAAAATTTCGTCGAGGCGCCATTTAAATGTCCCAAATTGGCGACTGGGCGCGTGTCTATGTTGTCTAATGTCCCTCCAAACGCAACCGCCTAATGACTACCGTACATTACGAAAGATCTCGTTGTCTGAGTGAATTGACAATCGCCGTGCCAAAGTAAATAACGATCGCGTGTGGCACTCAAGGAATGATGGTTGATTTGTAACAATTTACGATTTTACAGCAAAAAAAATTTAGTTTTCACGGAAACGTTCTAATAGATTCACTTGAAATGAATACAATATGTTCTCTCTTGACTTGGACGATCTCTCGAAAGCTGACATGTGCCGATCGTCAAATTTTTGTGAAAGCCAACTGGTCAGAGAGGCGATCCGAGAAAATTTGAACATTTTATTTTGTATATTTTGTATACTTTGCAGTTATTTTCGTACAACACATCTAAGAGTAAGTTTCACTTGAAAACTTCATGTGTCACTTCTGAAATGGTTGGCGAGATAATCACTACCTCAGAGACTTCGCGTTACTGAGAATGTGAAAGCGATACACGGAAGTTAATGTCAAATGAGAAAGGAGTAACATGGAAAATTGATTGATACGCCAAAAAAAGTTCTAATTACTCCGTTAGAATGAAGCATCAAATAAATTTCGGGAGCTCTATCCTCTCTCATACTGGCCATGATGATAACTTTCTGTTAGGTCTTTGAGACGACAAAAATGGAGGGATAACTACCACCGTTTCCGAAGTAGGAACATTACTGTTTAGAGAAATAATCACAATGTTTAGAGTTTTTTTTGTTTAGAGTGATTATTTCTCTACTGTTTAGAGAAATAATCACAAGACAGCAATGTTAGATGGAAAGTGTGCATGATGCCCTACATTTTGAGGAATACACTGATTGCTGGTGTTTGTTTCTGTTGCTTTGAAATTCATGATTTGATTTTTAAAGTGGTGAATTATGACTATAATTCTCTTACTCAACATTCGTACCATTTTCTGTGCAGTTTTGATTGTGTACTTCAGAATGAGCTACGCTTTTGAATCTAATTGTTTTTTTGATAAACAAATCGAAAACTCCAAATTAAAAACATCGAGAACAAATCTACACTTAACTGAATTTTGGTTGACTCAGAGACACTTCACGTATATAATTCGGGGTATGCAACAGTCGCTGGGACAAGTATTTGCTTAGTTTTTTTCTTACATATTCCTGTGAGATACACTAACAAATAATATATTCCAGCTTACCTAATTTGTTTTCACTGATCACCAACCTTTCGAAAAAGAGTATAGGTCACTCATTATTTTGCGATTTTTTTATCTAGCTAGTTCCTGGAGCGCCGAATCGTTTCAAACATTGTTCTAGTGTTTTTTACAGTATCATGAGCTCTTCAAGATCGACTGCCTCGACAATGTTCTCACATATCGTCGATGCCGCTTCGTCAGTTTACGTGCTTGTTCTTGAGCCGGTGCTCACTGTTGCTTATGTGTGGCTGATGTGGAGAATTGGGAGGTATGTGTTCCGTTTGGCAGCTCGCTGATTAAAAAAATTCAGAAGCCGAATCAAAGAATTGCACAGTTCATTCTACAGCTTTTTCATATTAACTGGTGAATTATAGTTATTTTTTTCTCTTTTTTTATTATCATACAAAACATAGAAGATAAATACTCAGGAATTGCTGCGTGCCTCAATGAGCTAGTGTCAATATCGAAAATACCTTGCGAAAGGTACATTCCCAATTCTTGGATTAAAGGTAAATCGAGGTTACTCATGCTAGAAAAAATTGATATGCATAGATATCGTACTCAACTTCGCACTGTTTGGTTCCTATTCGTTCTCAATGTCGCATGCAATCGGAAAGGTACATTTCCCATGCGAAATTTTCGAAAATGTACATCAAAATGCAGGTGTTAGTAGTGGCAACGCGTTTTACAGTAATTTGCTATCCTCTGTATCGTGGCGATGTAAGATGAAGAGCTAAAGCTAGAAGCAGTTAACCAATTTAGATGTGGACACCTCGTACAGTCGGAATGTCTGCAGCATTAATGTTCACCATACCACCCCTGTTCAACTGTTTCGTTCTTCCGATGGATGCTAAATATCGGTAGGCCAAGCGACTCAAATCCTTTGAGCATATTGCAGAATCGACGCAAATGGAAACACTGTTTATCTTGGTGTAGCAGCCAATTGGGCCATGCAGGTGCGATCGAAGATTTAAGAGATATCAATCCTGCGTTTTCAGACCACCAGATATATTGCTGTTACTGGATGTATTCTCTTTCTCATTCTAACAACTCCCATGTGTGCTGCATGTATGTTCAAGCTACGCCAGTTTCAGCAATTCAACGTTAGTTTTTCTTGGATTATGCCAATCCATGAGAAGGTCATTTTGTGTTGTAGAAATCACTAGCCAAACAGGAAAAGTCCTTACTTATCCACACCGTAATCACAACCATCGTACACACAATTAAGAGCGCGCAACAGGTTAGAAAGATCAAAATTCAAAGTTGAGATCTCAACATAACCGATCTTGAAATTAATTCAGATTTTCGTGCTGGTTTCAATAGTGATGAGCGACGCAGCGCTATTCGACCTCGCTATGAATATGGTAATTGCAAATCGCTCATTTAAAAAAAATAGGTTGTTTCACACTTCGAAAATATTGTTCAGTACACCATTCCCAATATTCTCACTACATTTGTTTCGCCGCTTCTTCTCGTCATTACGTCAACGCCCGTGAGACAAGAAGTGAATTAATTTCATTTTTTTTTTCGAAAAATGAGATGAAAAGGAGATCTTGAACTGTTTATTTACTACGCTGTAGTATTTCTCGGTTGCGATGCTGATCTACAACTATTTCAGCTCTCCTTTGGACTAATGTGTCGTCGGCGAGAACTGAATGTTGTTGCATCGAGGGACAATCATTCACCAATCTAGTAAATTTGTATACCAAGCATAGGAAGTATACGAGGACGAAGTTTGTGAGAGTGTTGTGAACTGCGTACAAAAATAGTGAATTATTCATCCCACTCATCGTAATTGGTTCGTTACAAAATCTGATTCATCGTAGTTGCATCATTATAAAATCTGTCTAACTGTTCCTAAATTCACTATTCATTTAAAATTCTCTAAATAAAAATATATAAAACTCGATTTTATTCGTTACCACCACATACAGCACTGTATTTATTCCCTGTGACTAAAGTGATCCAAAATAAGATATTTCAAATATTTAATTCAATTCAACTTGCCATTTGCTTATTACGAACCAGTTCAAGCTGTCATCTGAACTCCTCGTGAACCCCTCATATTATCGAATAATGATTACTGCCCTCAGAAATATGAATCCCTCTCTTTATTCTGCACTTTCTTTCTTCACCCTAGACTAGCTCTGATATATAGCCCTCTGTAATATTTTCTCGGAAAAGTCTTTTCGACTTCACAAACAGCACGATAATTATTACCGTTCGCGAAGTAGGCACTCTACTCTTGTGAAAAATAATCACGAACGGCGATGTTAGGTGGAACGTGTTTAAGATTTCAAAAAATTAAAGAATGTAATGTTGGGAATTGTGTGGTAGTCGATTCATGTCATTGAGGTAGAAGAATCTTCTTACTCAACATTTGTTCTCTTTTTGCATCTTTGATAGTGTATTGCAAAAAGGGCAATACGCTTTAAATCTAACGAAAAAAATGTATTACGGTTTTTCTTCATATCGAAATATCACACAACTGAAGTGATAGTTGGCATACTCAGTGACAGACTCACATACATAATTCGGGGTGTAACCGAAGCTCGGGCTTGAATTTACTCAGTTTTTGGTTAGATATACCCGTCGACAGCATCTAAAACTATTTTTTTCATTTGTCTTTATCATTTTTCAAAAAAAAAGTTCACCAACCTACTATAATTATCGATCAATCTTACTGGATCATGAGTTCGTCAGCTTCTCCAACCTCGGCCACAACATTCTCAATTATTGTTGATGCAGCTTCGTCAGTTTACGTGCTCGTTCTTGAGCCTGTGTTAACTGTTGCCTATGTGTGGCTGATGTGGAGAATTTGGAGGTTTTTTTGTTATTTATCAAACTGACTTTAAAAAATATTCAGAAGCCGAATCAAAGAATTGCACAGTTCATTCTACAGCTTTTTCATATTAACTGGTGAATTATACATTTGTTTATTGGTCATTATTTTATCATACTGTGATAAAACTAGAAGAAAATATCCAGGTATTGCTGCGTGCCTCAATGAGCTAGTGGTTATATCGAAACGACCTGCTGAAAGGTACATGCCCAATTCTTGGATCAAAGGTAACTCGAGATTACTACGCATTCTCAAAACAATCGATTGTAGACATCTTACTAATCTTCGGCATGTTTGGTTCGTATTCGTTTTCAATGTCGCATGCGATTGGAAAGGTATACCTTTTTTTGGAAATTCGAAAATGTTAAACCAATTTCAGGTGTTAGTAGTGGCAACGCGTTTCACGGTTATTTGTAAGCCTCTAGCTCGTGGCGACGTAAGTTAAAGTAAAACTAGAAAAGGAAGTAAAACTAGAAGAGAAAGTAAAACTAGAAAAAAAACTAGAAAAAGTGAATCATTGAAAATCATACAGTAATTTGCTATCCTCTGTCTCGTGGCGATATAAGATGAAGAACTAAAGCTAGAAGCAGTAAACCAATTTAGATCTGGACGCCTCGTATAGTCAGAATATCGGCAGTGCTGATGTTCGCTATACCGCCCCTGCTCAACTGTTTCGTTCTTCCGATGGATGCTAAACATCGGTAGACCAAATGCGTTAAATATTTGTGCTATTTAGAATCGACGCAAATGGAAACACTGTTTATGTTGGTGTAGCGAATTGGGCCATGCAGGTGCGTTCGCTTTGTTTGGAGATATCAATCCTTATCAATCTATATCCTTATCAATCTATGATCTTATCTTATCAATCTATATCCTTATCAATCTATGATATCAATCATTAACAGGTCTCGAGATACATCGCTGTCGCTGGATGCATGCTATTTCTGATTTTTTCCGTTCCAATGTGCGCTGCGTGCATGCTCAAACTGCGCCAGTTTCAGCAATTCAACGTCAGTTCTTTATGGACCATTAAAATCTATCCGAACGTGCTTTGTTTTGTAGAAAACACTGGCCAAACAGGAAAAATCATTACTTATTCACACCGTAATCACCACCACCGTACACACAATCAAGAGCGCGCAACAGGTAAGACAGATCATAGTGGGTGAGTTTCAGATCTCAAAATAAATAAAAATTCAGATTTTCGTGCTGCTTGCAATAGTGATGGGCGATGCAGCGCTTTTCGACCTCGCAATGAATATGGTAATTGCAAAGTGCTCGTTAAAAATAGGATTATTTCTTTTCGAAAATCCTGTTCAGTACACCATTCCTAATATCCTCCACATTTGTTTCGCCGATTTTGCTCGTCATAACTTCTACGCCCGTGAGACAAGAGGTGAGCTGAATTGCCATTAATTTGATAAAGCAGCCACATAACCAAAATAAAAAAAGGTATAAAAAAACGTCAAGGTCAAGCGCGTCAAGCGATTTTACAGTCGTAAGACGACGCTAGGTGGGACCCACTGGTAAGGCCAGCTGTTAGAGCGAAAATATAATTATCGAATTATGAGGAAATATTTGTAATTACTGTTGTCATATAAAAAAACATTCTTTCAGCTATCCTACGGCATACTCAGACGGCGCCGGGAAATCACTCAAAGCCGGCTTGCCGGAGCGTCATCGATTTCTTGATTACCGAGACTTGTTCCTATCCCTTCCCCCTCTCTCTCATTTAATCCTTCGCGATAGAGCCAATATAGCAGTGCCAATACATATGTCAATACACATCCACATCAATGAAATTTAGTGTTGTGTTTGATAAAAGATATTTATTAAAATATTGTGCAGAAAGCAACATTAGCGGATCGAATTTTTTACTAGACATTTTGTGTGATCCAATTGCACCTCCTAAATTATTTTCGCGAACAAAGTCTACACAACATTTTCCCTGATAGGTGGTTTGTGAAACATTACTCAGAGACACCTCACGTATATAATTCGAGGGTCTGACCGTCGACCAGGCATGCGGATATTCAGTTTGGCCGCATATTCCAGCCGGTTGCGTGTAAAAACTATAATAGTATTATTATCCTCTTCCACACTATCTCACTCCTGATCTTCCCTGAAAGTCTACTTTTCTTAATTTGGCCGAATTCTTTCCTGAAAAAAATAGACTTTCTGAATCCGAATCTGAATAACGAGTAGAAAAGTTAGAGAATGACAAATTCGCTCGACTTTTTCCAAATTTTCAAGCATTTCCTGCGTGATATTTTTGTACCCTTTTTCGGGTTTTTAGGAAAGGAAAATGAGTTCAAAAAATGGGCGAATTGAGAGCAACAGTTTTCCGCTTAATTTTGTTGGAAATGCTTCTGGTCTTCTGATTATTCGGGTAGAAATCATATGAGAACACCTTTTTTAAACAGGTGCATTAGCGCCAACTCTTATTTCCCCTTTTAATCACTTTTCGTTCAGATTAAACATGAATTCCTCGTCACCAACTACATTCTCACTTATTGTCGATGCCGCTGCGTCGGTTTACATGCTTGTCCTCGAGCCGGTACTCACGTTAGCTTATGTTTGGCTAATGTGGAGGATCGGGCGGTATTTTTATGATATTTTTGGAACATCCTCGATTAAAATATTTAGAAGCAGGATTAAGGAGTTGCACAGTTCATTCTACAGTTTCTTTATCTTCACTGGTGAATCATATTTATTATTTTTCTTTTTCTAAATTTCGAAAAATGATCAGGCATCGCTGCATGTCTCAACGAGCTCATGGTAATGTCTAAGAGGACAGCGGACACCTACATTCCGCCGTCATTTGAGATCAGAGGTTTTTGAGAAACTTTTTTTCTGAACACAAATAAATGCTCCAGGCATTCTATTAAATTTCTTCATGTTTGGTTCGTATTGGTTTTCGCTTTCGCACACTGTCGGAAAGGTATCTTTTACTTCCTCTCTTTAGGAGATTTCAAAATAAATTGTAGGTGTTAGTGGTCGCAACGCGCTTCACGGTTATTTGTGCGCCTCTGTCTCTTGGCGATGTAAGTTCGGGAGCTAGAACAAGAAACAGTGAAAATTTAGTTCTGGACACCTCGTCGAGTTCGAACATCTGCCGTATTGATGTTTGCAATACCCCCCCCCCTACTGAACTGTTTTGTTGTTCCAATGGATGCAAAATATCGGGAGGCCGTCTTAGATCTTTGCTTTTCATAGAATTATTTTAGAATCGACGCAAACGGAAACACAATTCATGCTGGCGTAGCGAGCTGGGCAATGCAGGTGTAGTCGATATTTTACGAAAAATGAAATCATGCATTGTGCAGACCATAAAATACATCTCGAACACTGGCTACCTATTCTTTCTGATTTTGTCAACGCCAATGTGTGCAGCGTCAGCGTATAAATTGCGACAGTTTCAGCGATTCAACGTTAGTTTCTGCCTCAATTTTTGTTCATCATAAAGATAAATTGTTTGCAGAAAACTCTGGCCAGACAGGAAAAAGCTTTACTGTTCCACACAGTGATCACCACCACAGCTCACATGCTCAAGAGCGCGCAACAGGTCGAAAAGATCAAAGATAAAAATATATAGATCTGAATCTAACTGACGAATACAGATTTTCTCGCTGATTTCAACAGTCATGGGCGATGCAGCGCTGTATGAAATAGCGACGAATATGGTAATCGCGAATCTCTCATCTTTCGCCAGCTTTTTTCTGTAATCTACCTTTCACTGTTTAAACAATAAAAGTGTTGACGCACAAGCACATTTCGTGCAAATCGTATCAGCGAAATTCGTTAATTCAGTACACCATTCCCAACATCCTCACCACATTCGTGCCGCCCATTCTGCTCATCATTACTTCAACACCCGTGAGACATGAGGTATTCTGCACTTATTTCAAATAAATGATCCATTGTCAACAATGCATTTTAGCTTGCCTATGGACTTCTCGGACGACGTAATGGAGCCATTCAAAGCTTCTGAATCAACTGATCGATTGGCATGAATTAACAATTGTTGCAGCCTTTGTTCTCTTTTAATCCTTTGGTATCTCAGATGAAATTGAGAAATTACCATTTTTTTGTTGTTTTTTTCCATTCTCAAGCAACATCTCGCGAAGAGACATTTCCGCTCGGTGAGAAATCTTTCGGGGCAACAGCAGGACTGCGTCGAGGCACGCGTTCACAGCAGCCACATGTGACCTGAGACATTCTTTTTTCTAAATCACAGCTTCGGAAACTTATATAGCCCTTACTTGATTCCGAACAAGCGATGATGTTGCCATGAGCAGCAGGGGAGGCACGAATGTGGTTAGCGTATTTCCGATGCTGTACTGAAACTCGGGAAACTTAAAGAAGGCGTCAACTCATTATTTTCGGGGGGTATCTGACGTCATAGGTCGATAGTTTCCGTAAACCACATTCCGAATTCGAAAATTAGAACTCGTTAGCTCTACTTTGAACCGAATTACACGAGCGCAAAGTTTCTACAGGGCACAGGCAAAATCAAGATGCGCGGTGCAAAGGGAAGGGGTCTAGGTCAAGACGCAGAGAGATGGGAAGAGACGGGAGAGGAGCGAAAAACTCTCGCGTCTGTCACTCTCACCCTCCTACAGTACTTCCCCCTGATTGCACAGGGAAGTGCTTCCCCGAATTTGGAGTTTACGCCTTCTTTAAATGCGCAATAACGGATCTGAAGAGAATACGATAGGAACTGTCAAAATATTATGAAAAAAAATTCTCAAAATAACACGTTTTTTACAAGTTTATTCTGCGGTCTTAAGTTTTCAACCTATTTTGCATGATCCTCTGTCCCGGATAGAAATCTCCGTCAATTTTCGCACAAGCCATTGTGATAAACCTGATGAACCATAGCTTCACCCATAATTATTTGCATGAATCCGATCAAAGCCTTTTCAAACTGCATTCTTGATCGATGCGCTCAAACAGACCTATCGGGAATCCGATAACATGCATAATGCTGGACTTACTGACATCGATGAGCAAGCACTCCTTAAATTTTTCTAATTTTCTTGTCTTTCTCATTCAATCCTTGCACGACGACCACGTAATTTACGACTTTCCTCCTCTTATCTTCAATCATGTAATAAAATGAATAGGATGAAATACCTCTTGATTCTCCATAAGAGCCAAACATAGCCCAAGCAGAGTACGGGTTCAACGTAAACTACGTAGACTGTCGTGATAGTTTCGACCATTGAGAACTACGCCAAGCCAAGGGTTACAAGCTTACTTTAAAATGCTAAGCTTTTTCCTTTAAAGTGTTTTCGGCAAGCTCATTTTTCGGCCATATGTTGCCGTTCCCGGTATGAAGCGAACAGACACATAAAAACCTACACATAAAACATAAGACACATAAAAAGATGAACAGAATCGTGAGACTGAAAAGTGAGCCGGAAACGTTGCGATGGGGCAACGTAGTTACTAACGTAGTGTACCGTTAACTAAAAATGAAGTTGCTGGCGCTGCAGCCTGCGAGTCCCTTGCGGAAGGCTCGTGAGGCCGAGAACGATCCGACAAAAAGTTGGGATGGGGCGAAGCAAAGTAAAGTAAAGTGGCTTCCACAATCAAGTCGATTTTACAGTTGAAGTCCCATCCCAACTTTTTTCGGATCGCTCGAGGCCTCACGAGCCTTTCGGAAGGGACGATGCCAACTGGGTCGGACCCGGCGACACCTAGCGGACGTAGTCCGCTAGTTTAGAAGACGAAAGTAGCAAAGTTTTCGTGAAAAAGTTTCGCCAGACAACTAGTAAAGGTAAAGTAAAGTGGCTTCCACAATCAAGGCGATTTTACAGTTGTTTTGAGACAACCACGCCTGGTGGTGTACACAGGTAAGGCCAGGTACAGCCAGACAACTATAATTTAATATTTTATTCATATCAGGCGTTAACGCTCAGATGAGGATAGGTCGGAATTCTTCATATGTTGCATTCCACCAGTGGGCGCCAATAGCTCGCGTTAGGTCGTCCCGCCAGCGCGTCTGAGGGTGGCCAGTTGGGCGTTTTCTGTTGTAAGGGGTCCATACGGTTGTGGCACGGCTCCATTGCTCCATATCCATTTGCCTTATCTTCAGAGCCCAGCGCGCTTTTCGTTTCAGCCCTTCCTGTATCCAGTCCCGTAGCTTCGTACAGTCCCTCACGCGCTCGTTCGTCCATCGGTCCCGTAGAGAGATTCCAAGCATCTTTCGCTCCATCTTCCGTTGGGTCACACTAAGTCGCTCCTTGTCGCTGGCTCGCAGTGCCCAGACTTCCGATCCGTAGAGTACTGTAGCAGTAACACAGCTCTCGAAGAGTCGCTTCCTTGTCTTCATTGGAAGAAGGCGGGAGGTGAGGAGGGAGGAGAGACGAGACCATGCGAACCATCCCAGTCGAATGCGGTGCTCGAGCTCGTCCGTGTGATCCAGGGGTAGGGAAATCCTTCCTCCATGATAGGTGGCTGAGGTGACGAAATCGAACTGCATTCCGTTGATGATGATGGGGACAACCAGACAACTATTTGCGTCCAACTTCCGGTGGAGCACTCGTGGCACCCAAGTCCGTGTGAGTAAACTATCAATTACTTGGATCTCTAGTTTCCCTAAATCGACCAAACAAGAGAAGGATGGCCATTTGGCCATTAGAATAAAACTGCCCCAGAGGAAGGCTGATGTTTGAGAATGGTGCTTGTACGTTTACGTATCCTTTGCTTTCTGATTTTAAGTTTATTCTTTAGTTTTTTTTCAATCTAGAACAACAGTTTAACGTGACTGAAAAGGGGACAACTCGTGAGTCGCTAAACATGCAGCAGATGATAAAATCAAAGTGGAACCGCTTTGTAAAGTATTCTAAAAGAGGCAGGAGTGAATATTCAATACAGTATTCAATACCCATGTGGCTGATTTTGGAAGCATTGTCTTACTTGAAGGGCGACTATTGAATAGGATTGTGAAGCAAGTTACTGGACGATTGATTTATGAGGAAAGGAAGGAAATTGATCGGAATCCCATGCACATCGCGTGGGTTATGAAGCCGATATCTAATTTTGCAAGATATTTGCGCAACCATGTCTGCATTATCCCTAATTATTCTGCGGGAGAGTATCAAGCACACTTTAATCTAAATAAACTCTTCAGTTTTACACAAATATTTGAATAGTTATGTATCTGAGCATTACAAGAAGCGGATGCAAACTTTTTTTTTAAATCTATACTTGAATTCATGGCATAAAAAGTTGAAGCAGCAATTGCATTTATCACAACGAATGCGCGTAAAACCGTGATTCTTTTAACAAGTGTAATTCATCTACAGATGAACGTTTATTGTGGTTGGGCGGGAGTATTCTCCCTCGACGATCCGCTTAGTCCGAAAGAGGACGATTGAGCGATGGCCATGTTGTATCGCAAGCGGCGACCGATACACGGACAGCTCGTCTGCAATTATGGAAATGCACCATCATTTGTCTCATTTTCCTCCAATTGTCAGTAGACTTTGAATCGTAACGAAACAACTAGTTGTCTAATAGGGAAATCACTCTTCGCTCTCCTCATTCCGCGCTGTCTCTCGTGAAGAAAGCGGTGCATTTCCCTATTAAACAACTAGTTGTTTCGTTACGATTGAAAGCCTAATTGTCAGTCATACAGCGTTACAAAAAGCGCTGAATTTAATGATAGAAGCAGCATTTCTCTTTACAAAATGCGTAAGATGCAGAAATAAACACTAACCTCATGCCGCACCAGCCTTGACGAGAAAATGAGAAGAATCGGAGGTACGAAAGTGGTAACAGCGTTGATGTGATTGTACTAAAATAGAGCATATAAGACAGCGTGAATGCAATGGCTCTAGTCAAAAAACTAGTTGAGCCATGCAAAAGTTGAAAACCGTTTCAACTTTTGCATTTAACGTTAGATTTCTTATAATAGAACTAGTTCAATCTACGAAAATCGCTCAACTAGTTGTTGTACTAGAGCCATTGTAATCACACCCCATATATTGTTTGAAAAAAATGTGCGCGCTAACCAGAGCAGTGGCGACATAAAACAGAGGTACGTCCTTTCTAACCATTGCAACAAACCATAAAATCTGAAAAATATGGTATGTGATTTTTGATTTCTGGTTTCAACCTGTTGTGCACTTTTGATCAAATGAATAGCTGCGATGACAATTGTGTAGATAAGTAGGGCCCGTTCTTGCTTGACGAGAGCGTCTTGCTATATTAGTTGGTTATTATCGTGCGTTTGAAATGCTCAGCAAATGAGATGTGCTGGTTAGCGAGAGGAGGGGAAGAGGTGTGGGAGAGGAGAGCAGGTAGATCACTAGCCTCCTCCCGGCCTCTTCCTCCCTCCTCCCTCCACTCAGTTCGTATTAGGTCAGCAACTAGTGGAATGGGAAATAATCTTACGATAAACAGAATTTGGTCTAACTGAGAAAATCATAATTACTGACATTGAACAATTGCGCTTTACGTAAATAATAAATCGACGCTGCACACATTGGAAAGGAGACACCGATAAAGATTATGTAAGAGGTGGCGGAAAATAGGGGGCATGACAAAACGGCAACCGACAAAACGGCAACGGCGCGTAACTCCGCGCATGCTTGACCTGGGACCTTGGGAAAGTGTAATTGTTATCATTATCGGTTCCCCGCCTTATCACTAAAGTTGATCTTTGATCTTTCGTCATTCAGCGACAAAACGGCAACGAGCCATATAATCGTTCAATAGCATCCTACCGTAATCTAATGGGTATCAATCGACTCCTTGTGACCTACTCTATGCATACCAACATTGATCTTTGGTCTATCACCCCCTCAGCGACAAAACGGCAACGAGCCATAGTACCATACAAAAAACATCCTACCATAATATATTGGGTATCATTCGACTCCTTGTGACCTCCTCTATGCATACCTACATTGATCTTTGGTCTATCACCCCCTCAGCGACAAAACGGCAACAAGCCATAGTACCGTACAAATATGATCTTACCGTATCATATTGGGTATCAATCGACTCCTTGTGACCTTCTCTATTCATTACCACCTTAATCTTTGATCTATCACCCCCTCAGCGACAAAACGGCAACGAGCCATAGTATCGTTCAAATATGATCTTACCGTATCATATTGGGTATCAATCGACTCCTTGTGACCTTCTCTATTCATTACCACCTTAATCTTTGATCTATCACCCCCTCAGCGACAAAACGGCAACGAGCCATAGTATCGTTCAAATATGATCTTACCGTATCATATTGGGTATCAATCGACTCCTTGTGACCTTCTCTATTCATTACCACCTTAATCTTTGATCTATCACCCCCTCAGCGACAAAACGGCAACAAGCCATAGTACCGAACAAATATGATCTTACCGTATCATATTGGGTATCAATCGACTCCTTGTGACCTTCTCTATTCATTACCACCTTAATCTTTGATCTATCACCCCCTCAGCGACAAAACGGCAACAAGCCATAGTACCGTACAAATATGATCTTACCGTATCATATTGGGTATCAATCGACTTCTTGTGACCTTCTCTATTCATTGTGCAATTGATCGTTTATCGATTGCCCGCATAGTGACAAAACGGCCATCTGACCTGCCAATCTAGATACTTACTTACTTAGTTACTTAGTAGATCTATCTTCAGCGAGCGAGGCCGCGTGGATCACAATCCCTCCATGTGTTTCTATCGTATGCGCGTGCAGTCCAGTGTTGGTAGGGCGCGCGCAGAGATGACGATCGGGTGGATCATCCGGTACTGTAGGAAATCTTCGCAAACTCCACGATCAAATCACTCCATCTGGCTGGTGGTTTTCCCGGGGGTCGAAAAAGGTCAGGCGGAGGAAACCACTGAGTGACGCAAATAGAACATCTCTCGTCTTCCCTTCTGAGGACGTGGCCGGCCCATCGATGCTTCGCCCGTCGGATGTAGTCAATGGGGTCGGCGAGGTGCGTTTTATTAAAGGAGTATGCGAACTCGCACTATCTTTCCACGATACTCAGACTGAAACTACGGTATCGAGGATACTCGTTAGATGTCAGTGGAGCAGGGACAAGCTTAGTACGAGTGTGACGCTGACTGAATGTTTGAGGTGTACGGTAGATGATGTACGGTACGGTGTGATAGCTCAGTGAAGTAACAATAATAATTTATTATTACAAAGCCAGGGAAGGGATAGGACGGGGAAGGGGACGTGATGAGGGTACTGAAGTGAGATCCGCGAGGGATTTCCTCCCTCCATTCCTCAGAGTTCGCTGCTCTTCTCGCGATTCACTGCGAGTATCACTGTGCAGGGCCAAGACCCTCACACCCATTCATTCTCGTGATCGGGATCTCATTCAGTCCAACCACGAGAGTACCACTGAACCTCTCCTCGTTTCACTTACGAGTCATTTCCACTGTGCAGGGCCAAGACCCTCACAGTCATAGATCCCCAGGATCTCAGTCATTCCAATACCCTTCGCGGGTATCACTACAGTCACTACAGTATCCCTCGCGGATCTCACATCAGTACCCTCATCACGTCCCCTTCCCCGTCCTATCCCTTCCCTGGCTTTGTAATAATAAATTATTATTGTTACTTCACTGAGCTATCACACCGTACCGTACATCATCTACCGTACACCTCAAACATTCAGTCAGCGTCACACTCGTACTAAGCTTGTCCCTGCTCCACTGACATCTAACGAGTATCCTCGATACCGTAGTTTCAGTCTGAGTATCGTGGAAAGATAGTGCGAGTTCGTATACTTCTTTAATAAAACGCTCCTCGCCGACCCCATTGACTACATCCGACGGGCGAAGCATCGATGGGCCGGCCACGTCCTCAGAAGGGAAGACGAGAGATGTTCTATTTGCGTCACTCAGTTGTTTCCTCCGCCTGACCTTTTTCGACCCCCGGGAAAACCACCAGCCAGATGGAGTGATTTGATCGTGGAGTTTGCGAAGATTTCCTACAGTACCGGATGATCCACCCGATCGTCATCTCTGCGCGCGCCCTACCAACACTGGACTGCACGCGCATACGATAGAAACACATGGAGGGATTGTGATCCACGCGGCCTCGCTCGCTGAAGATAGATCTACTAAGTAACTAAGTAAGTAAGTATCTAGATTGGCAGGTCAGATGGCCGTTTTGTCACTATGCGGGCAATCGATAAACGATCAATTGCACAATGAATAGAGAAGGTCACAAGAAGTCGATTAATATTCATTAAATTACGGTAGGATGCTATTGAACGATACTATGGCTCGTTGCCGTTTTGTCGCTGAGGGGGTGATAGATCAAAGATTAAGGTGGTAATGAATAGAGAAGGTCACAAGGAGTCGATTGATACCCAATATGATACGGTAAGATCATATTTGTACGGTACTATGGCTTGTTGCCGTTTTGTCGCTGAGGGGGTGATAGATCAAAGATTAAGGTGGTAATGAATAGAGAAGGTCACAAGGAGTCGATTGATACCCAATATGATACGGTAAGATCATATTTGAACGATACTATGGCTCGTTGCCGTTTTGTCGCTGAGGGGGTGATAGATCAAAGATTAAGGTGGTAATGAATAGAGAAGGTCACAAGGAGTCGATTGATACCCAATATGATACGGTAAGATCATATTTGTACGGTACTATGGCTTGTTGCCGTTTTGTCGCTGAGGGGGTGATAGATCAAAGATTAAGGTGGTAATGAATAGAGAAGGTCACAAGGAGTCGATTGATACCCAATATGATACGGTAAGATCATATTTGAACGATACTATGGCTCGTTGCCGTTTTGTCGCTGAGGGGGTGATAGATCAAAGATTAAGGTGGTAATGAATAGAGAAGGTCACAAGGAGTCGATTGATACCCAATATGATACGGTAAGATCATATTTGTACGGTACTATGGCTTGTTGCCGTTTTGTCGCTGAGGGGGTGATAGATCAAAGATTAAGGTGGTAATGAATAGAGAAGGTCACAAGGAGTCGATTGATACCCAATATGATACGGTAAGATCATATTTGAACGATACTATGGCTCGTTGCCGTTTTGTCGCTGAGGGGGTGATAGATCAAAGATTAAGGTGGTAATGAATAGAGAAGGTCACAAGGAGTCGATTGATACCCAATATGATACGGTAAGATCATATTTGTACGGTACTATGGCTTGTTGCCGTTTTGTCGCTGAGGGGGTGATAGATCAAAGATTAAGGTGGTAATGAATAGAGAAGGTCACAAGGAGTCGATTGATACCCAATATGATACGGTAAGATCATATTTGAACGATACTATGGCTCGTTGCCGTTTTGTCGCTGAGGGGGTGATAGATCAAAGATTAAGGTGGTAATGAATAGAGAAGGTCACAAGGAGTCGATTGATACCCAATATGATACGGTAAGATCATATTTGTACGGTACTATGGCTTGTTGCCGTTTTGTCGCTGAGGGGGTGATAGACCAAAGATCAATGTAGGTATGCATAGAGGAGGTCACAAGGAGTCGAATGATACCCAATATATTATGGTAGGATGTTTTTTGTATGGTACTATGGCTCGTTGCCGTTTTGTCGCTGAGGGGGTGATAGACCAAAGATCAATGTTGGTATGCATAGAGTAGGTCACAAGGAGTCGATTGATACCCATTAGATTACGGTAGGATGCTATTGAACGATTATATGGCTCGTTGCCGTTTTGTCGCTGAATGACGAAAGATCAAAGATCAACTTTAGTGATAAGGCGGGGAACCGATAATGATAACAATTACACTTTCCCAAGGTCCCAGGTCAAGCATGCGCGGAGTTACGCGCCGTTGCCGTTTTGTCGGTTGCCGTTTTGTCATGCCCCCGGAAAATAGTTTGCTTAACTGGAAAAAAACCCATTAAAAGTTATTTTTTTGCATGGTTTCGTATGAAATTTTCTAGTGTACAATCGATACTCAATGAAAAAATACCTCTTGTGCCCAATCATCCACGCCCACGTACATTAATCGACCTTCTTGGTCTCGTCTGAATTATTTGTGAACGATCATTACGATTCTTGAAACACACCGGTACATCGCTGTAAGCGGGATCATGAATGAATACGAAATCGCCGGAATGATAAACATCAGAAATGCTGAAAGGCGAACGCGGCAAGGTCTCCAAAACTGAAAAAAACGATTATTTTCCCTGAACCATTCCCAACACACTGACGTTCTTGAGTGGATAACATATCGCCGTGAACCTTGTAGCAATTACTATTGTCTAAGAAGAATTTTACGTGTAAGCAAATAATTTTTCAATACTTTTCCAAGTGTATGAGACAACGAGAAGCTATGCGAACAAAACACGAGCACATTGAAAATTAGATCTGAAAAAAAATTAATTAATTAATTTCACAGCGGTTTACTAACCTCTAAATTCCACATTTTCCGGTAAAAAATAATTTGCGACTCTTTGGAGGTCGATCACGAGAATGTTCAAACAAGAAGCAATGCCTGATATTAAAAAATAAGAAATACTTAAAAACGGAGGGACCACAGAGAATGAAGAATTTGAAGAACGGACTGTGCAATTCTTTTACGGAGCTTCTGAAATTCACTAATCTTTATGGCAATGACATGAGGAAGTCACATCTTGATTTTCCACATTAGCAAAGCGTATGCCAAGCACAGAAAGGGTTCGATGTAATTCACGTAGACCAAAGTTACCGAAACCATCGTAATCGAATGTGATAAATTATTTAAATCAAGCTGAATGATGATAAGAAGAAGGATAGGGCGGCATAACGGAGAAATGCATTCAAGTTAGTCTCGCATGCGAAAGAAAAGAAACAGGTGATAAGAGTGTTCCCGGAATTTGAAATCACACGACTTACAAATTTGGAAAATGAGCATACAAAAAATGTTGCATACAATTAGAGAAAAATTAGGACTGGGCATTCAATCCGTGCTATATATTGTTGTGCAATCAAATGTACATAGTTATGTATGTGCAAACTGCTCGTGTTGAGAACCCTATATTTATCGAATCAAAAGAATCAAAAGAACTTGAAATGAAAGCAGCACGAACGTTTCAGTTAGTTTTGCACGTGTGTTTTACTGAGAAAACTACAGCCAAAAGAATAATTGGTTTTGCGGCAATGGATAGTCGGATTGCTTGCTGAACCGATTTATCGGGAGCGCGCATAGTCCAATAGTGATAGGAGGTGCGAGTAGCGGAAACGACACTGTTCGGCAGTCCTCGCATGCTCCTCAATGGATTCTCTCCATTAGAGTGCGCAAATCGGGTCGCCGTCTCTTCATTTCACACACTCTCGGGTTCTCGGGTTTAGTATGTGAAGTGAAGAGACTGCGCACTCTACTCTCCATCCTGCAGATGGTCTTCCTGGTGGATGGGTGAGGTCGTATGAAGGGCGCCACTGACAACTGGCCACTGTCATCAGTGATTCTCTCGTCCTACGGAATTTTCACCTTGCATTGGGTTTTAAATAGAGTAGTGACGATAATAGAGTGAAATCAAACGAAACTCGAAATAGACTATCGAAAAACAGGTGAGATAGAAGCGTGACCGCCTCGATATATTTATTGTATGTGAGCGTACTACGATCAGAAAGATGACAAATGAATAGAACAAAAATAACGTCGAACTTATTGGTGTGAAGAACTTCTGAATGAGAATCCAGGAGCAACTGCTCCATTATATTGAACACTTCGACCGAAGCAGCCGAACGTTACCTAAAAGGTTGAAGATCAAAAACCGTCATTTTCATCATTTGCAAATATTCGTACCTCACGCCTGACTGTCCTTGATGTTATTAGCAGAAGGATGGGCGGAGCAAAAGTGGTCAGTGAGTTGGAAAGATTATTTTTTTTTGTTTTTCTCTTGTATATTATATATGGCCAGTACCTTGTCAGAAACATAAAAACAAAGATGCGCATTCCCTATTATTCGATATATTCCACAAAATCATTTTTTCGCTGCAAGTTTGAATGCCCGGGCGTTCGAGGTTTACTAATCGGTCGCACGCATACGCTGGCTTTCAATTTCGAAATTCCCGGACAAGTGTCCCTACCCTTTTTGATCTCCCGTAAACATGCAACTAATCTACTGAACCTGTCGAAAATTATATTAAATTTTTCAAAATATTTTTTTTCAAAAAAGCTCCGATGTATCATTCTTCTGAAATGCGGTCGAAATAAATGGTAATTGTATTCCCACGGTTCAATGATTTCATTTACAATTTCTGACACACAGTATCTCTGTGTGCTCTATAATATCAAAATATTTAATGAAGAGAGAATAAACAATTTTATGAAGATAGAATAATAAAAAAGAGATTCAGAGAAATAAATAAGCCGTTTGTCTCTTTTTATAAATACACTTCTTTTCTTTTTGAATCTTTTTATCACGATCAACAAATGAGCTACGCGGTTTAGTTCGGCCACAAGTTTAGTAGAATTTCTATCAACACTGCTGGTTGCCTGCAGCGCACGGCGCGAATTCACAAGCCGAAGGGAAATTGACATTGCAGTTGCCCGCACCCCTGAAAACATCATTATGAAAAACCGGAAAGGAAATATTACGGTAGAACGAAGGTATAGTTTTTGCACCGCATTTTGTACATTTCTCACTGTTTTCTATTCCAAATCGTCTAGAAGACAGATAGTATTCAATTTTGAGTATTGTGTCCCTCACCAGAACAATCCCTGTTCGGCGATGTCGACGTAGGCACACTTGGACACGGCGGCCGGACTGGGCTCGTTCACGTCCCAATTCGAGTAAGGATTTGTCGACTGGAATCAGCGCATTTCCTATTCAATAGCTCGCCAGTGAACCTAAGTGTTGTTTGTGTGAGCATCGCAAGAGATACTCATAGATATTTGTCGTAAGGTATTTCTTCAGATTTCAAATTTGAAATGGTATTGCTTCAGTCGCTTACATTGTCCTCCCATTTCCACGCTCCATCATCGGACTTGGAGTAGCCCATCCAGTAGTAGAACGTCTTCGGCGCCGCGTTGAACATCACTAGAGAGAAAGTGTTGATCATTTTCTTTGGTTTTTTTTCAGATAAAACTGCTTTGTCTAATCTTGCATCCGTAAGGGCAGAGCACACGATAACTAGTCTCATAGGAAACACGATTCTAAATTTAAAACTTACACTGCAGTAGGGCGTGTGCCTTGTCCGCATCGTGTACAGACACCAATCGTCCGCCTCTCGACGACGCGGCGCAGCTGTCCCTCGCCTTGGAGAATTGATACGAAGTTGGCTGAGCGAGTAGACAGCCTCCTGCAAAATTCACTCGCTCGGGTTATTCTTATTCTTATTATTCTTATTCTTTATTCACCACATAGACAATGTGCATTTAGGGCGGAATGGAGGCAACAGGTGGTATTCGGGCTCAGGCGAGCTTTTGGGGGTGGGGTTTTGTGGTTGGGTTCGCACAACGGTTCCAAATTTCTGGCATAAGGGCACCGATGTGAACATCGCGATACATTGCAAAACTCAATTGTAGTGGGAATACCCGACTGTTAATCGAGATGAGCCTCACCAGAAGCTTGACCGGCAGGATCAGATGAGGGATTCCTGTAGGCGGTCTTGTCAGATCGGCAGAAGCAGTTCGCTGAACGATTCTATCTTTACATTTTCAACGAGTTGTTCGTGCAAATTTATGTATATTGCTCGATATGAACCCATCTTTTTTCCCTACCAGAAATACCTCTGCATAGCAGTTGAATGGAATGCATGAAGCTCGCATCCGTGCAGTAATATCCCTCAGTAGCGAGTTCCCTCAAACCGGCAGTTTGCACTTGACCATGCGCTTTGAAGTCTGAACATAGCGACTTCAATCTTGATATTCCCTCCTTTTTTTCTTCATTTGATTATTGTGGTAGCAGGAGGTATCCTACCGTTGACGATGATGATTCCATCCTCTTTGAAGTATTCGATGTCATGTTGCCTATCGTTTTTTCTGAAAGATATATCGGATTTTGTGAATGAAGAAGCCATTTCTTCAGTCCTCGTGCGCTCTCATCGATCAGAATGGCGAGAGGTCGTGCAAAATGAAGAGACGAATTCTTCAATCTAACAGCCCTAGTTGCCAATACGTACGGATTCCAGGACGAGGCAATCATGTAGTAGACGACTTGTCGGGTATTTTCTCGATCGGGAGATCTGCTTACGCCCTTGTTCAACATTGTCTTCGCTTGGATGTACCCGCTGCAGATGCATTTTATCATATCATTGTGAAAAGATGCAGGTGAATAAGTGGGGAAAGCCAGAATCGTCCTATCAAATATCGACTCCCTGCTCTTCAAGTCTATTTTTTCTCGATATGAGCACCGATCAGTCTCATGGGCGTTATGCGGTATCGAAGTGGGAGAGTATACGGTACACCCAGATATATGAAACGTCTGCCCCAAACGATTCTAGCACACTGAGAAATCGGAAAAATCGAAATAATGAGTCAAAAAGTCGCTATAGGAAGCGATCTGAATTCGATCCCAACAGTGTCACAGTACACCCTGGGCATGCCTAACACACTGCAAAAGGAATTTTGGATCTAACTTGATCGGCTGAGAAATTATGAATTTTCATCACCCGCAGCAATTGCGCCGCATTTCGCAATACTGATGATGACGTCATCAATTTTGTTAACAAGGTCAGAGGACCCTCAGGCCCTATGACTATGGAGGTCTGAATCGAACCCCTAAGGGGAATGTCCGGGAAATGTCAAAAATGGTGAATTTTCTCAGATCCGGTCTCTTAAAATCCTACGACGATCCACCCGGCGGTTACTCTTAATCCCCTTTCTCCTATTATATTCGTGGAGCAATATACGAAAAGTGTTGCTGATTAACTCACTATTGAGGGTCCATTTGGGCAACGCCCTTCTTGATTTGAACCTTGTCCAGGATGGTATCCGACGTAGTCATGTTGAGGTTGTACAGTTCCTGATAGACATTTTTGTGTGAGAGGAGACAAGTCGAAATCAGAGTTAAACCTGTGGCTCGTCCGCCATTGCAATCACGCCAACTCGAGTGTAGAACGTTGCATGCGCATCCGTGGCAAGGCCATTCTCAGTGGCAACAAACGATTCGATTAGGGTGCTCGCCTGAGATGATATCGTTCACATCCATTTTCCTCTCGTTTTGCAAAAACTTGTCCTGATTTGTTCATAAACTAACATCTGCAAGGGACTGTTGGCTCATTGCTTCAGTAGTGTCGAGAACGACGACTACATCCAGCCAGATTTCGTCGGATCTCCATCCGGAAGGTACGCCGCTTTTCTCATCAAGCTTGCACGCACAATAGGGGTCTGAAAGAGCGTTTTTTTATGTTGAAAAAATTGAAGATCCTACCTTCCTCAACAATTGTCTGCGGCGCAGTGGGCTTTGCAGATTCTGCAAATGGACCATTTATTTATTATTCGTTTTGCGTCCCTAAAAAAAGGAACTAATACTAAAGAAATGTCTGAACCGTAATTGAATTTATGCAATAATAAGGATCAATCATCCAATTGCGGCGGTAGCAACTAGAGATGGGAATGGAAGAGGGAAGAGTCGCGAATGTATGCAAAGTGAGCCGCGCTCTTCCACAAGAGCGAGAGGGAATGGCCTCTCTTCCACAAGAGTGAGATCTCTTCCATAAGACTGAGAGCGAAAAAGCTCTAAAAATAAAGGAATTTAGGCGGATTTTTGCACCCAAGTGATAAATATGTTGAAATTCATTAAGGTTGGTTAGTTTGAGAAAAAACCCTACAAAATTGGTCCATTTTCAAAGCTTTTTCGCTCGCAGTCTTATGGAAGAGATATCACTCTTGTGGAAGAGAGGCCATTCCCTCTCGCTCTTGTGGAAGAGCGCGGCTCACTTTGCATACATTCGCGACTCTTCCCTCTTCCTTTCCCATCTCTAGTAGCAACTAGGCTTTCAATCGTAACGAAACAACTAGTTGTTTAATAGGGAAATGCACAGCTTTCTTCACGAAAGACAGCGCGGAAAGAGGAGAGCGAAGAGTGATTTCCCTATTAGACAACTAGTTGTTTCGTTACGATTCAAATTCTAGTAGCAACTTACCACTGAACGACAGCTCAACGACGAAAGTGTCTTGCCGATCCCAGATATCCTTTGGCGAGACAGTGTTCGATTTGTACTCAATCTGAAATTGACCTCGTTATATCGAAAATTCACTGGCCTAGCCTAGTGATCTCCCGCAGGACGCAAGTGCCTAGATTAACGGGATGACCTTTACCTAGGGGCCACAACGCAGACAGCCGATATCCATCGCGCTATCAAACGTCCCATTTGGTTTATAATGGATTTTGTGTTTTCCTTTCTCGCTTTTTGGCGAAATCATGTCAGACGAAAGTGGGCGGGGCTTGCGGGGCCTTCCTTTACCTTTTACCTTTATATCGAAAAGTTGTTTTCCTGAAAATTCGATATTTACCTGTAGCTGTCGTTGGAAGTTGAACGCGTATGTGCCTGGTTCGCGAAACCTGAACTTCCGAATTGGTTTCGAACATGTCTCATTGAGCTTTAAAGGGGGAGTGGCACGAATATCTGGCTAACTAAGTTCGCGATGCCAGAGGTTCTGGCAAGAGAACCCTGTCACGCGTTCGAAACTCCCGTGCGTTCAATTTTCGTTTAAACTGAGATAGTATTGTCTATTGGCTGCTTGCCAAAATGATCCTGCGGTGCAGGCAACGAGTGATAGAGAGAAGGAAAATGAAGAAACGGCGCATGCAAATGATGAGTAATTGAGCAGGCGAGTAATTGAGCAAGCATTCGAGCCTATCCTTCTTTAGCGCTGAAAAAAAAAATGAAAAAATGCACTTTTCTTGCGATATGATGTTGTAGTCGGCGTCATACTCCAGCAGTTGAACGAAGCCTTCGAATTGTGGATCGAACGAGCACGGGTCACACGAGCCGCTCACGGTTAGCTCCTTCCTGATTGTGAGGAATAGAATTTGAATCGTAACGAAACAGCTAGTTGTCTAATAGGGAAATCACTCTTCGCTCTCCTCATTCCGCGCTGTCTCTCGTGAAGAAAGCTGTGCATTTCCCTATTAAACAACTAGTTGTTTCGTTACGATTGAAAGCCTAGTGAGGAATAATTGTATGCAATTTGGATACAACTTTCTCGTTGCATGTTATGTCCTTCAACCACTGTACTTTAGAGTGCAAGGTATGGATATTGCGCCCAAGTGAAGTAATCGATGTCAAGTTTGCGAAGAATGCTTCGTAGTCTAGCAAATTCTACTCGTCCTCGCCATGTACCCCGTCTTGAAGTTCGCGTAGTTGTATCCAATCAGGTTGAGCAAGTTATCGCTGCGACCGCTCGCCATGACCGTGATGCGATCGACCGGAGATACGGCGAGTGCTGCAAAAAAAAATTAACCTTAGCAACCAAGGCACTAGAATACGTTCATCTACGCATCTCAACAGTCTCTGTGATGCAAATAGCTTATTCCGATGAAGTGTATTGTTTATGCTCATGAAGAGTTCAAAATACTGACCACCCGGGCCGTAGGTGAGGTCGTTCGGTCGATACTCGAGCGTGAGCCGGACGTCCGCGTCAACGGCAACGGTGATCACCGTATCGAACGAGATGATCAAAGGGGAGAGGTCGTTGCATCTGGAAGGATCGTCGGATTGAAACATCATCTTTCAACACAGACCGTTTTGATTACTCCACAATTCATTGATGAAGGATTTGTTTGCAGTGCACACACCGATTGTAATCTATTGCGCCACTCGATTTCCGTTCAATAGCCGAGAGAGAGTCTATGTGCTGGCGCCATCTACTCATGATAGCATATCGTGCGTTTGAAATGCTCAGCAAATGAGATGTGCTGGTTAGCGAGCTATCGATTGTCTGGGAGAGAGGCAGGGGCAAGGAAGGGGGGGGGGAGGATGACACTTGATCAACCGCCTCCTCCCGGTCTCTTCCTCCCTCCTCCCTTCACTCAGTTCGTCAAAGGTCAACTACGAGTGGAATGGAAAATAATCTCACCATACCTCCACGACTTGAGCAGAAACCGCTGCTCTTCCTCGCCCACTCCAGCGCCAGTGTAGAAGGTGATGTTGCCAGCCCCTGTGCACTCCTTCACACGAATATTCATGCCGTGATCCTCGTTCCCAATCAGTTGCTCCTGCCCGTTGACGATGACGGTAGAGAGGGTCTGAAAGAGCGTTGTCCCGGATGAGCATTTTGTCTCGTCATCGTTGTCTCGTCAGGCGGTTGGGTGTCTACGACCCAATGGACCGAAACATCCAACCGCATTTCTTTAGGAAGTCTTTTGTCTAGTCTCTTCCTAGCAGTTTCTCTAATCTTTTCGTCTCGTAAACCATGTTTGATTTTAATTCCGCGCGCTCTCACGATAATCGCTGAAAGGAATTCATCATTCTGATAACGCTATTCAATATCCACTCATTATTCATGATTCAGTCTGAGTGCAGCGATGATCATGAGTAGATCGCTACAAAGGCGCAAGGCGGGTGAGCATTATCGCGAGTAAGAAATGCTCAGCAAACATAATGTGCTGGGAAGAGGCTTCTCATTTTCGCGAGCTCTCTCTCTCTCGCCTATCTCCGACCTTGCCTCGAGAGATAGCAGCGTTTCTACGTGCTCGCTGTGAGAGGTTGCACAACGTTGCATCCCTCCTCCTACCATTGCAATGTCTCAATTTGTTTAGCCATCCCTACTACTCACCTCAATGGGGGAGCTGGCGGACACGACGTTGATAGTTGGCCGAGAGCTGGTGAATACGAGGGCGGCATCATCGCCACATGACATCGGATTGGCGAGGTCGGATACTATTCGCCATGCGCCGGTACCCGGTCGCTCAGCGCACCCGTCCGTCGCAAGGGATTTGAGGCTGCAATGATATGAATTGATCACGCTTTTCCGATATCCTTGATAGCTTTGCAAGTGTGTGTCTAAATGTAACCACGTCAAGCGATCAACTCCGTCAACAGTCCTATCGGGAACCAAGGGAGCAGGACTCTTTCTCCAGCCATTGTGACAAGGAAAGAAGACCAATCCACTGGCCCGAGACCCCTCAAAATGAAATCTTGAAAGAAGAACGGCCTTCTGACACCCCATCTTGATCAGCGCCCAGAAAGCGACACTGATCAATTCTATTGTATTGTATTGCAAGCGATTTCACAGCCGTAATTGTAAAGCTGGCAGCTGTGTGAGCGTGTTCTGTCACATTACGGAGCTCTTCAGGCCTGCAAGTATACAGTCTCCTCCCTTACCTCGTGGACACATTGTCTGCTCTCGCGTAAACGCTCTCCAGCTGTCCAACAAAATCGAGAGGATACTGCAAATAAGACAGCTGAATTTTTCGCTTCTTCAAAATATTATTGCTTACGCCTTGTCTCGTGATCAGACATACGAATTGCGTAGATACTTCGATATCCGCATTTAGGAGCTGCAAAGGCTGCTATTGGAGATGTTTTCATATCTGGTCGGCATGATGCGGAAGTGAAGTAGGAAAGCTTTTTTTTAGCATGTACACTTTTCTAGGACAGACGTCTTTTTTTAAACCGTACAAATTGGCCTAGAGATGGTATACGGGACAAATCAATTAATAATCTTCTACACTCGCCTTATACTTGATTTCTTCGCACGAGAACACGTAAGCACGAGCTGTGCCTACTGTGAGGAGGAGAAGGATCAGGGAATTAGCGAATCCCATTCCTGAAAAGTATCTTGGGAATATGAAGAAATTGCGAATGAAATAGCAACGGCGGTGCTTTCATTTTATAGCGTTATTCTATCGTTCTTTATCGTTTCGTCTTAGTCACCGAGACAAAGAGTGTGTGAGAGAGTGAGGGAATGGAAGAGAGCATTCTGATGAAATCATGTGATCATCTCTATCGCCGTACGCTGTTTATTAGACATAATACGGCACATTATGGGCATTTCCGACCAAGCACAGGAGTGGCTCGATGCTGTATAAGTAGAGCTTAATTCTGCATCATGACTAGGGCTGTCAGAGTGAAGAATCCGTCTCTTCATTCCGCGCACTCTCTTACCGGTCAGAGTGACGAGAGAGTGCGAGGAATGAAGAGACGGATTCTTCATTCTGACAGCCCTAAACATGACACTCGAAATTATGTACAAAATATATTTTAGTTTGTGCAAGTGCTAGTTGAGATTAGTGCAATTTCGTATGTCTAAGAAGGAATTTGATCAAAGTGCCAAATATTGTCACTGATGACAGGTGGGAAAATTGCCAGTGTTCATCTCGTTAGTTTGCAGTGATGACTGCTCTCCCTTACATGCGGAAGTTACATACATACATTTATCCTGGCATCAAGGCAATTGGACTGCAGGAGGAAACATCAAGGGGGAGGGGATTGGGATCATCGTACTCAGTAACAATCGGTCAGGGGATGGTATCTTCTTATCTAGTTAGAAGTTAGAAAGTTAAAAAGTTAAAGTTAAAAAGTTAGCGGAAGTTAGAAAAGCATTTATTCTAAGATAAGACCTCATCAATGGAAATAAACACAACTAATAAATGCAACAGTATTTTCATTTATGTGGTGGGTTTGCATCATTGTTGGGAATATCGGCTGTCGGTTTACTTGTTGATGAAAAGTACGGCAAGATCGATGCAGAGTATCTGCCTCGACCGATACATCCTAGGGTGACCTGAAATTATGTTTTTTTGGATTTTTTTCGTTTTTTTTTTTTTTTTTCGAAAAATCGTAATTCACCTCATTCCGAACAAGCGACGATGTGAACAGCAGAAGGAGTGGAGGAACAAACGTAGTAAATGCGTTGGAGATGAGGTACTGTACATTTTTTTTATGAATTCAGAGAACAGCTACGATTGTAAACAAACCAACTGCCTTGCTATTTCATACAGGTCAGGGCGCTTCATTACGACAGTTATGTACCAAAAGATCTGAAATAATGTTTTTAAAAATCGAAAAAAGTACTGAGCCGGTTACTAACGCGCAACGCGTCGTCGACTACCCCACGTCTGAACTGCAACTGGGGCCTAACTAGGGATGGCGAATGAAGAAGTGAAATGAAGAGTTCATTTCTCCTCTCCCCACGCGCGCTCATCGGTGTCATTCTTCAATGAAGAAGGGGGCGACGCGGTGAGCTCTTCAATGAAGAGGGGCGAATGGGCTAACTATTCTACCATGAGAAAAACGGCGTGAAACCTGGATTTTTGAACTGATCTTTTTCCATATTCAACTAGGGACGCCCTAACATTATTTTGTTGATAAAAATAGCTAATTAACCTGCATGAATACCAGGAAACAGGGTGATAATCAATTTCATTCGCCTCTTCATTGAAGAGCTCGCACGACCGCGCCGTCTTCAATGAAGAGGGAGAATGAGGAGAGGGAAAATGCCTCTTCATTCGTCCTCATTCTCTTCATTTAGACAACCCTAGGCCTAACCCGTGAGAACAGTGGCCTGTTGCTAGAGACTAACCGGCATGTTGTGTGCACGCTGGCGGGGAATTTGGATCGTGTTTACTAGGCACTACCAACATTTCTTAACCCCCTTGGTTGGGAGTAAAAATAAACAAATAACAAGAGTAACCTGCTGAGAACTTTTGACGAGATGAGCCAGCGTGATTACTACAGAGTAGAAGAGAAGCGCACGTTCCTGACGCGCTAGGCCGACCTAAATACTGAGTAATCGATGATGAAATAGGTACTTAAAATCTGCAATATCTCTCTGTCGAGTGATATGCGTATCAGTTATCGCTCATCCCCGAAAAGTGAAAGAAAGCTGACATTGAATCGCTGAGCAAGCCTGAGCTTGTATAATGAGGCCGCACACATCGGAACGGATATTGCAATGTAGGCAATGTATGAAGTAAACGCTATTACTTTGCTGAGCTTAAACGTTTTTTTTGCAAATACAGTAGAAAGAAGTATTGACAACCTCCTGTGCCCAAACCTCGACTCCAACGTAAACCTTCTCTCCTGTGGCAGTTGTTCTAAAGCAAGCCATTTAAAACTTTAATTTTGACCGAACTTGCCGATAAATGGCTTTGAGCTGAATCATGAATGTGTACAATAGGGCGGGGCCGCAAAACATGAGAAATATTGATAGATTGACGCGAAATCGTGTCCAGAACTGAGACAAAACTAATTCTGCGAGATTAACTCCGATAACTTACATGTGTACTAAGCGGATAGCAAATAGCCGTGAACCTAGATGCGATAACAAGTGCCTAAAATTGTTGATTTTTTTTAATATTCGAAAAATAATTTTTGAAAAAATAAAATAATTTCACTTTTCCAATCGTATGGGACATGGAGAGGCTGTGAGATCCGTACACCATAAGGTTGAAAGATAAATCTGAAATAACTCTGCAAAAGTCTACAACTTTATCGTGAGATTATTTCCCATTCCACGCGTAGCTGACCTTTGACGAACTGAGTGGAGGGAGGAGGGAGGAAGAGGCCGGGAGGAGGCTAGTAATCTACCTGCTCTCCTCCTCCCTATCTCTTCCCTTCCTCTCTCTTCCAGACAATCAATACGCTAAACATCACATTGAGTTTGCTGAGCATTTGAAACGCACGATAATACCCTTCACCTCTACCTTTCAGCGAAAATCCTTCCAGGAAGAATCGTCCATATTCCTGAAGGTGCACCATGGCAATGTTCATTGAAGAAGCAATACCTTGAACAGTGTTCGTATTCACATTTTCCCAAAAAATTAGCTTACCGGCAACCACAAAGAACTTGAAGAACGAGCTTTTCAGCTCATTAGCGCGACTTCTGAATTCAGTTTACAAGCAGGCGAAATGTAACTAGTCGACCAAAAGAGAATCATTCATTACCTACTAATTCTCAACAGAATCCACGCATAAGCCACGGTAAGAATTGGCTCGAAGATGCTGTAGTATATGCTGACTGCTTTGTCCATTAGGAATTCTATTATTTTGCTGGGGTAACTACCGCTCTGCTCAAGGGACCTGTGTAAGAATTGAGAATTGAGAAAAATTCTTTGAGAGAAAGGTTGGGACATGCAGCAAAGCAGAGCAGTTCGATTAGAACACCTTATTTGCAAGTGCGGGGGAAGGATGAAAAGGCGAAATCGAAATGTAGCGAGTAATTACGAAAACTAGCAGACTGCAGAGATCTTTCACACTTCCTTGTTTAGTGTTTTATCGGAGAAGGAAAACAATTACCATAGGGTGGGGAATGAATTAAATTGATAGCATTGCGGCAGTTAACGAAATGTGAAGTCAGTCCTAAATGATTCGCAGAAAATCAAAGTAACTCAGTAAAGTCCGAGAAAATGAACTGAGAGAGAAAACGGGAGCATTCTAGTATAGTTAGCAAAGAGAAACGGGGCAAAACATTATCATCTGCCTTTTTTTTATTTTTCAGTTTCACAGTTTCTCCTCGAAACCACGTGCAAATTTATACTTCAACCGAAACCACGTCCAAATTTACACTTCAACCGAATGTTGTCGTGCGGCTTCATGAGGAAGTAATGTTGAGATATTTCATTCTGCTGCAGGAAAATGTTTTCCAAAATAAATATTAATGTTTGCGAATTCGAAATTAAGCCACAGTAGTATCCTCGGTCGCTCGAGAACGAAATGGTGTGATAGATGTGCTATAACGGAGATTTCGTACAAGACATCCAGAAACGACCTGTGCGGAGGAAATATAATCAAAGACTGCAAACAAAGAGAACCTCGTGCCTCACGGTAGGTGACATGACAAGAAGTAGAATAGGCGGCACGAAAGTGGTCAGCGTATTTCCGACATTGTACTTCAATATATTTTTCGAAAATTAAAGGAAAATTGAAATGCATACCATTTTAGCGGCAAGGTCGAACAGCGGAGCATCGTCCATCACAATTGCAACGAACCAGAAAATCTGAAGACTTTTTTCTTTTGCGAACGGCAATATACTTTCAACCTGTTGTGCGCTCTTGACTAGATGAGCAAACGTTATAATGATTGTGTAAATAAGAAGAGTCCGCTCTTGTTTTACTAATTGCTTCTGGAAATATGCATCAAATCAATAAGTAAAATTGTCAGTTCCTATAGAATCCATTGAAATTACTGTAAAGAACTTGCATTGAATCGCTTTGCCAGGCGTAGATTATAGATTGATGCTGCACACATCGGCACAGAACAGGTAATAAACATCATATAAGAAGTAAAAGAGATGATTTTGCTAGCCTTAAAAAATATTTCTTTGCAAGTTTTACATCCGCCTTATTTGATACCTGCTGTGCCCAGAGCTCAACTCCAACATACCATATTACACCTTCCGAATTAAGCCTGAATTCATATACTCATGCGATTCCATTTTTACTTCGGAATACCTATGAACGGCCTCCAGCGGAATCATAAACGAGTGCAATAGTGCAGGGAAAATAAACAATAGAACGGATGCCAGCCTTATTCGAAGAGGTGTCCAGAACTTTATTTGTCAATTTTGATAACGAGAAGACTCGTAATTAAAATCATAAACCAAAACTTGCATCGTTTCGAAATGGGAAACAAATAGCTGCAAACCGCGTCTCAATAACAAGCATCTTTAAATATGTTTAGATTACAATATGCGAGTAAAATCAATACTTTTCCCATTGTATGAGTCAGAGAAAAGCTGTGAGAACCAAAAATAATGATATTGAAAACGAGGTCTGAAAGTATGTTTGAAAAATTTCCAGATTAGGAATTACCTCGAAATGCAGAATGTGTTGCAAATCTCTCAACAAGTCCTTTCAAAACGATCAGATAAATATTTAGACACGATGCAATGCCTGACATTATCTTTTCTTCACATATATTCTCTGTAAAGCTACCCGCAAGAATAAAAAAGTTGAAGAAGGAACTATGAAGGTATTCGATGGTGCTTCTATAATTATCCTAATTTCACAATAATTCAAAAGCGAAAAACGAATCTCTTTATTCTCCACATCATATATACGTAGCCTAGTCCAAGGAGGGGCTCAATATAAGCGATATAGATCCAACTTATTGTAACCATTTTTTCAGCGCTCGTAAGCCTTCCGTTTGCTGTTTTTCCACTGTGAAAGTTGAGCGAGCATGCGATTATCTGGGTTTCAAGTTTTTAGGGACTTCTTCTAAACCGACTATTATTTGTAACTGCTGTCTCTACTTTGGAAGGCTTTGCACGGTAGTTCCGAGCTCCAATAAACATTTATATATATAGTAACAAATTAGTTAAGGTAACAACAGCTTAGAATAATATTTATCGAAAAATACTAAGAACTATGACTGAACACTTTCTGAACAATGTCCGCTCTTCTAGTCACTTCCATTACTGTGGTCATCTCTTCTTTGCTCGTGTTGGAAATTCCCGCGAAAGTGAAGATGGCTCTACAATTCAGGTTTGTAATGCTAAGAAAACTCATGAAATCGCTCACCTTCGATAATTCGGCACGTGATAAACAATTACCACCGGTGCAACGGCGCAATGGAGTTGAATCAACTGGAAGAGGTTCTGATATCGTCTGTCGTCAATAGACTTTCAATCGTAACCAAACAACTAGTCGTTTACTAGGGAAATGAACCGCCTTCTTCACGAGAGACAGTGCGGAATGAGGAGAGTGAAGGGTGATTTCCATAGTAAACGACTAGTTGTTTCGTTACGATTGAAAGTCTAATCTCTGTCGTCAATTAACAAGCTATGCGGAGAGGTATTTTGCTTTATCTATATTCATCAAAAGACACAAAGACAAATTCGATTGGTCAAAGAAGAAAAAAGCAAAAAAACTTACGAAGAAGCACGAATCGAGAAAGTCGGGATCGTGAACTGCTGCAAATTGACCGAAGAAGAAGATGAAAGATGGCCAGAGGGAGGTTAAGGAGAGGGCTGCGTGCACTGTTATCACATTTTGACGCAAAGTTGTTTCTTGTTCCGCGCGTAACGAAATTGCTATTAAACTACGGTCGCGTTTAAAATTGAGCTTTAATTATATAATTGGTGCTTAATGAACGCGAAACCATACCAGAAATCGAGTTTTATCATTAAAAACTAAGAAAAAATAGTGAAAATAGGCGGAAAACGCGTAAAACGAAGTGAAAGTAGGCGGAGCTAACGCGTTTGCCGCACGGAATAGTTTAATAGGTGTGCAATTACAATCGTATCATTTTAAAAATGTGATACCATCTCAAATTAAAGATATGTAAAGTTGCTTCCACAATCAAGGCGATTTTATAGTTGTCATGAGACAACTACGCCTGGCACGTTTAATTATTTTCAAAATTTCAAAATAAAAGATACTAGCAATTTGCCGACCTCTGGGGGGATAGCAAGGCTTCGTTTTGCCTCTCAAGTTATATGCACATTTTAATTTTCTTTACTTTTCTATCGTTTCCGCTAAACGTTTTTTTCCTAAATGTCGGCTCTGGGACAAATGCCCTAAATTTTTCGAAATAGTGTCCCTAGTGTAATCTCCCATTATAGTTTAAAGAAGGAGGGGCACGACCATTTGGGTCATATAGACTGGCAGTGTAGGGCGATAGGGAATGCCCACCCGATCAGAGATTGCTTTATCCGAAGTGCTACAAACGTCTTTGAAGCCAGCTATGAATTATCAAAGTTTGGGCTAGGGGGCAGGCAATTTGGATACTGTACCCTGATATTGATTGAATGGGTGCGATTATCGAAAAAGTAGCAAACAGCAATAGACTAATCGCATTGGTCGGGAACCGAACCAACAACTGCTCGCTTTCA
Source organism: Pristionchus exspectatus (assembly GCA_911812115.1). Lineage (NCBI taxonomy): Eukaryota > Metazoa > Nematoda > Chromadorea > Rhabditida > Neodiplogasteridae > Pristionchus > Pristionchus exspectatus. The sequence continues at coordinate 21,790,001 of OU461587.1, forward strand.
AGCCAGCAACTTTACCATTACGCCACGAAGGGTGATGAGTGCTTGCTAGTCGTGAGGGTATGTATACCGTAAAAACGAGCGTTTCGCTGATACATACGGGTTTCGATCAACAAGCTCGTCAAATTTCCAAGATGTTTCGTGAAGCAAAGCATGCAGACACGATTTGTTCGTCTACAGTAACCTACGATAATATCTATTGATTCCCATCTATTCACAACGAAATAAAAGCGATCACGTCGTTTTGAAATCATTCGACTAATTGTTTTCAAAAAATCAAAACTACTGTTTTATTTTCTACCAGTTAAAAGTCTTGCTACCGTAGTCTATGGGGTTACTTATTCATGAAATGATATGTTGGTGCACATTTGATAGATAACGATAACAAATTTATCTTGCAAAACAAGAGTAACAAGTTAAATGAATGGCTGGGGCAGCCTACTCCTCTGCCTCGAGGGCCTTCTTCTCTTCGGTGGTCTGGAAGCGACCGTGGCCGAACTTGGACGAGGTGTCGATGAACTTGAGGGTGATCTTCTCGAAGGCAACACGCTTGGTGACCTGGAATATAGGAATATAAGGAAGAATATTTATTAAAAATGTCATAGTGTAATGAACCACAGTGAACTGCTAAATATGCTCAGAAACGGGCATGTATTATCAACAAAGACCCTTGTTGTATACACAAGAAATGCTAGTATTAATATAGTCAATTGTCGATTGACATATTTATTGTGTGAGACTACCGTATTCGTAGTGCGCCGAGTGCGACTTGCCTAGGACCTATTCCCTAATGCTTACGTGCGTTTGCTCACACATTTACTTGCACATTTTGCGTCATTCTACGCATCATTCGCAAGGAGCTCGTTTCCTGAGCTCCCCTAGTTAGTTCACGTTTAGGTTCCCGTCTGTGCTCTCGTTTAGATTTGTTGTCTTATTTATTGTGGATAAACTGATAGTTTATGCCACGATAATCGACAGTGGACAACACACAAGGAAGGATACACAACAACCCTTATGTCCACTACTTTTATTGTGGCAAGCGTCACAGTTATTCATGAGCAAAATAAAACATTATACAATGCTAACCTTGCGGAGACCATTGTGGGTCTTGCGATGAAGCTTCTTGGAGTGCCATATGGAAGTCACACCCTTGAATCCCTTTCCGAGGGTAACACCGATGGTGTCGACCATCTCATCCTGGGCGAAGACATGATCGATGAGGACCTGCAAGTAAGGCAAATTAATTTAATCATAATGATGAATAACGCCATAATTAGAGTGTCGAAAACAACAGTTTGACGACTATCGACTAGTCAAAATGTTTCGTAACTAGCTAGGAAGAAAAATATCCGAGGAAAAAGGCGAATGAAGGAGAAAGAGGGCGACAAAATCGGACAGGCGACCAGTCTATCCATCATTATCAAATTTTATATAAATATTTCGTGGATTTTACTGCTAAATCTAAATATAAGACGTACCAGTTCTTGATCATGCGTCTGCGGAAGTCCTCAGACAGCGAACACGGTCTTGAAGGGGCGGGGTCCCTTGGGGGTATCGATGTATCCGACGATTCCCGAGATGACCATGGGAGGGGTCTCGAGGATGGTGAAGGCCTCGACGACCTCCTTCTTGTTGACCTTCGATCCGGGCTTGTCGGACTATAAAACAAGTAATCATTACATTTTAATAACACGGAACACAAGTTTGATTCGGCTCAGAGGGAAGGCAATAGTACACTGGGTGTTGTTATTCAACAACTTGACTGACATTTACTTTATTCTACCTAAATCAATATTTTTATAATTATGCAAGATTTCACGACCTTTTTAAATAATTAATAAAAAACAATTACCTTGATCTAGTTCGGCCGCAGGCAGCTTTCTGTATTGCCCCATGCGGACACGCTGGAGGTCGAGCTGCCCTTAATCAGACGAATTCAGTTTTTGAAACCAATAAAATCGAGTACATATGAAGAAAAGAATCACGAAATTCGCGGGCAAGGAAATTCCAAACAAGAAATGGGGAGCACGTGACGACAGATCGGAAGTTCGAACACAAACGCGTTTTGTTGTGCGTTGGGGCGTAAATTATCATAGATTATCGAAAGACTGGCATAACTGCAGTAAGAACACCAATTATGAACAAGAATTAGACTGGGATATCACAACGGGAGTGAAAAACAAATAGAATAAGGTGCACAAACAGGGCTCGCCTAAACTTCGTCCATTATATAACGATTTTGAGCTTCAACCATGTTCAAAACTTATAATATGGAGTGCTCAGCCTGCCCTAATGCATTCTAACATAAATTGAAACTAGAAATAGCGAGCAAAACGACGCAAAAATCAATTAAAGAACAAAGGAGCCGCAGTGGCGAAACTCCGCAGTTACCGTACCTGCGAAAAAATTGAAAAACTATTGAAAACTGAAAAACTACAGTACCCGCGTTATAAACGCAAGCCAATCGTGGTGGGATATTTCGTTGATTGGTCGTGCCCCTCCTTCTTTAAATAGGAACAACTTTTTGCAAGTTGTTCTCAAAGGGCTCATTTTTGCTACATTCTCTCGCGAGACCTGTGATAAATAAAAAAATCGTTGAACGAAAAACCTGAACGAGTTCCCGCTGCAGTCTCTTCGACCGCTCGGAGATTTTGCCGGTTTGGCTATTTATTAGTTTGAGCACTGATTGGCGAAGGAAAGCGACGGATATCCACATGAAGGGGAGAACTGCAAACGATGTTTGTCGATAGTCTCTTCACCTTTTCAAATTTCAAACGTGCTTGTCCCAATTTCATTGAACCACTCACAAGTGACGTAGAAGCCGTTTACAAGCATTACCGGAACGCTATTTACAAAGGAGTCATGGCCTGAGATTTGCAATTATTAACTGTAAAAAAAATACGAATTACCGTTTATCGTGATCTGCGCCTCGACAATTTCTGGAAATGTGTCATTGACTATCTTCTCAAGGTCATTGGCATCCGTTTGGTGCATGGCTGCATTGATCTGAATATATTCTATATATATATATTCGTATATTTATTATATATTCGATATATTCGATATATATTCGTATATTCATTATATATTCGATATATTCGATATATATATATATATATTCGTATTATATTCGATATATATAGATATTCGTATATATATTCGATATATTCACGATTAAATTACCTACGTGAATTCCGAGAACGCAAATGGCTGTGGGAAAGCACCACCAGATCACGTGATTGAATGCGATTCCGCTGAGTAGCCGTTGCCTGAAAACAATTTCGATCTTAATTTCGGCCTCCAAATAGTGCTATTTGTAGATATGTGTGCACAAACACAGTTTAGCATCTCTCACGTGCAAAACAATTTATATTTTAAATAAATAAAAAAAAATTAAATTTTTTTTTAAAAAAATAAAAAAACATTAAAAATTAAAAATGAATGTTCGAATAATATCTCGTTTAACTCACGTTGCCGGAGCGTTATCGTGGTTTCAGGAGAAGTCAAATTGGTTTACCTGTACAATAATTGATAGGTGGCCATGAAGAATGAGCATGCAAATGCTCCCACAGTCAGAACGTGAACTTAAAATTAAAATTTTTCTTACATAAGATATTGTAAAAAATCGGTTTTTACAATTCATTTTTTTTCATTAAATTCCATCTATAAAATACTGTTTTCAGCTTACAATAATAGCAGAAATGAGCAGAAACCCGAGTGCAAACTCCAAGTGAGCCGAAGATTGTTGTGTCGGGAATTGGAATTAATCTGCAAATGTGTCTCTGCGAATTGATCTGCCACCGCGTTTCTTCTAGAAACGGCTTACCGCTGCATCGAAACGAGATTGGAAATGGAGGAAATCAGCAAGAAAATGCATTCCTCGAAGATCAAATACGCATTTATTCTGTAAAAAAAGAGCCAACATCATTGCTGTAAATTATCCCGGGCTTACCTATACTGCTTTGGAGTCCGTTTTGCAACAATAATCAGCACAACAAGGTTGAAAAATATCGAGCAAATCCCAACGGCGTAATGCATGAACAGAACTAGTGTCATCGTTATCTCAAAAATCAAGAGAATGAAATCAAAAAAGTCGGGAACAGAAAGTCGTGTTCTGTGTTGAATGTTCGACTGTTTACGTGCTAGACAGTAGACAATTACAATATGTGAGAAAATTCTCGGAAATTCAGCACGCTTTTTGTCTGTCTAATGTCTGTCTAGTTTTATTACGAAAGTTCCAAGAGAATTCTAAATTTGTCCTTATTGATGTTGTTTTAGCAAATGGATGCAATTATTGTATGGATATCTCTTTATTCAAGCATCTCTGATCCTCTGGTCATTTCAATCCTTCCGGGTTTCACTCGACCAACAATTGGAAACAAAGAAAGCGTGCGGAAACATCATGTTTGCTGTCATTTTTTTCTTTTTCTCCCACACACAAGAATCAGAGCTCGTGTAAGCAGCCTGGGGGGATATTCTATCCATTTCTTGTCTCTCCATTCCGCCTGGTCTCTGGCTTCTCTAATCGGTTAGGGATGTCGCAAGGATAGGAGGCAACGCTAAAGAAAAGCCCCGGGGGGAGATGCGGGATATAAAAACGCAATAACTACTGATGGCAATATCTCCTCCACAGGCATGCACGCGACTCTCCTGCTGCTCCTACTTGTGCCCTGTCTTTCGATTGCGGTGAGTCACTTCTGCCATTTTCGATTACTTTTTCGAATGTGTTTCAAAGTGGACATGAATGTGGATTCCAACTAATGTACTCAATATATCTTCGGGCGCAAGTGTAAAAAAAAAACAAAAAATTCTTTCAAATATTTTCCCACCGACTCCAGCAAAATGTCTCGTGCCCTCAACCGTGTCCTCAAACCGGCCAGATAACGAACCAACTGAATTCGTTGTTGAACGGATTGCAGTCGCTGAACAGCACTGCGCTCTCGTTTCAGGTATCCGTGTGCAGATCTTCCCCTCGAATGTCAATTTACACCCTCCTGATTTCCCTTAATCACCTTTCATTTATGTTCCATTCTGCGCAGGAGGAACAGTACCAAATTAGCTACATTTCCCTCTTTCTGTGCAAATTGTGGTGCATATCAATTCGAAATTGCGAGAAATTCATCAACGGGAGACAATTTCGCGCTGAATCCCTCATTTGTCGCGACCCATTGCAGCAACTAACGCCGTGCGACCGCACCGACTGCTCCGGACAGGGCAACTGCCTCGGTTTCAAGCAGCTCAAGCTGTGTCTCTGCGACCAGGGATTTCTGGGCGCGAGCTGCGAGCAGAGTATGTTTTTTTTCTCAATCCTACACACCAACTAGATCCATTGTTTCTGACACTAAACTACAGTATAATACGCAACACTACACTAGTAGTCAATTCTACACTAACCATATCGATTCATTTCTTCCGATCAGTGTACTGGACCATTCGTCATTAGTCATTTTTTGCAACAGGCATTTTATTTGGAAAAAAAGAACTGGACAACACTTTTTGATTTCAGTCGCCTGCACCTCGGCCTCTTCGTGCAACTCTAACGGACTCTGTCTCGGATCTACAACAACCTTCTTCTGCCTATGTAACCTTGGATTCATGGGACAGACTTGCAATCAGACATTTTCCATTGGGAAATAGGCTTCTCTACCTAATAACACTATACCGCTTTCATAACGTAATATTTATTTCACGCATTGTTCCATACTGTCAAATGTCTTTGGACTACTACCTCATTGTGATAAATAGCGCACCTCACGAAAAAAAATGGCGAGATCACAAAATCGCCAAACAAGGAAATATGCGAAAATTTCATAGTCTCCTTGTGGCTACACATAAAAAGGCAAACTCTGCAATCCCTTTACTTTCTCCCAATCTCCCATGTTCTCTCGATCTGATTGACTGGAGAGAGAGTATGTAATGTGGAGAGTGGAATTGTTACCCGGTGAACAATGTTCCCGTCTATTCACTTTGCATTTTCTCTCGTCAGTCTGAGAAACGAAAGTAAATGGCGAAATCAGAGAGACAGACTATCAACTCCGTGATAAGAACTAGTGAGACACGGGAATGGAGAAAACAGCACAGAAAGGGAGAGGGAGCATTATCACAAAAGAGACGCCAGCCGAAAAAGGACGCGTACCAATCTAGCGTAGTTTGTACTCGTAACTTCGTCTCACCGTCTATCTCGCTGTATTTCTACTCTAGCGTGCAATCTTTTCTGTTTGCCTCTTGTTTTGACGTGGTTTGTCGTTATTCTATTGATTCGAGCAAAAATTGCAACTATTTTTTGTAAATTTCACTTCTGCATATCGTTCATGATTTGTTGTTGTTCTTTTTGAAATCGCATGAAACATATCCCAATTCGCCCCTTAACCGTAGTAAACATGATTTTTTATTGCAGATTATGAACTTCAAAGTGCCCAAGGAAATCGAGGAATACCTCATGGGCGCGTATGAGAAGGCAAATCAGGTCAGATTTCACAAATTCTCCATAATATTCTCCATAACTTGCTGCACACCCCATTATCGCTGACCTTTCCAAACTCCCCTAATACTCCCCTAATCCCCCCCCCCACCTCCAGTTATATCCACCTCAAATGTACCATTAAAGGGGGGGGGGGCACGAGCTGAGCATGTGGAGTAATAGGGATGCTTTACTCGATCAGAGATCAGTTTATCCGAAGTGCTAGAAATGCATTTGAACCTCACTACGGAATTTTGAAGTTTCATTGATTGTGCAGGCACGATTTGGGGTACTGTATTCTCGTATTGATTTCATTGGATTGACAATCGAAAATAGCAGCAATAGTGCGGTTTGCACACGGCGGGTGCCGAACCAGCGGGTGCCGGATAGCGAGGCAAAAGTACAACCACCAGGCTACGTGCCATTATATTCGTTGAGTCTAGACGGCCTAGTTAAGGGAGAGGACAGAGTCAAGCCCAGTGCTGATTACTGTAGGTACAGCTGGGGTGCAGGCACGTCGTTGTGGGACCCACCAATTTCGATTCGTGCCCCTCCCCCTTAAATATCGTCGCGCCTCGGGCGTAGATAAAATATTATAATATTTCCATTCCTGCGCAATATTCGGTTTTTTGCACAAGCCATTGAGCAACACCTTGTATTTTAATAGTTTTTCAAATCACTTCTCGTTTCAGTGGAAACTGCCCTCCGGCGAGAGCTACGCGAACGCGGACGCCGTCGAGATGAAAACGGTTAGAGATTTAGTTTTTTTCGATGCGCAATGGTTGAACCAACCACGAAATTTGTTCGCAAGACAGATATCATGCTCGTGAAACTCAACTCAATTTCATTTCCGCAGAATGTTTCACTTCCGAATTCCGTCAACAGTATCATTGTTATCTCCTAATCAAGCTGGATTCTCCAACAAATAAAACAAAAAAAATATTTTGTAGGCCTCAGTGATCGGCGGTGGCACGATGGGCAGAGGCATCGCCATCGCACTGTGTAGAGCAGGTTATGATGTGATTCTGGTGGAGAACGATGAGAAGGTGCGTGACAATTCCGATCGGTTTTGTGACATTATTTTTCAAAATGTTTCGTTGAAATGCTGAAAACTTGAAGAGTTCCTATTTGCAGGCGCTTGCCTTTTGTCAGAAGGAACTGGGCATCACTATCAAGCGGGAGACGGAGCTCAAGAGGTTTCGCTTTTGATTTTATATTCACCCACTCCAAAATTCCATTAGCACAGGCCTCACAATTGCGTCATAGTTCCTTGCGCGGATAAATTTGTAAGCCACGGGCGATTCCGTCTTCAGGTTCAAAGCAAAGGACATCGAGCGCCTCACCAGCTCCTCACTGAAGCTTACAACACGGTTGGAAGACCTCGCGGGTTGTCAGTTGGTGAGTTTCTTTTGAGATGAAAAAGTTTTACAGTAACTTAAACTTGAATGGAAAATTGGGAATAATTGTATAGTCCTTCCAAACGAATTATGCAACTCGAATAGTGAGTGAGCGCGCAGAATTAGGAGACAACGACCTATCATTCGAGCTCTACTATGAATCACCACCTTTCAGGTCATCGAAGCCGTTTTCGAAAACATGCAGCTGAAGAAGGAATTGCTCACGAAATTGCAGAGGATCTGCAGCAAAGATTGCGTGTTCGGATCGAACACGTCGAGTTTGAATATTGATGAGGTGAGGGAAATGTTCTCATCCTCACACGAGTTTATAATCATTATTTTGAAATTTGTGCTCGTAGCGACACGAAATCGATAGGTTTTGTTTTGAAATAGTTTTTGATGGATTGTGAAACGTTTTCGAATTCTATCGCAGTAAACCAATTAGCCAAACACCACCTCTCCCACAACCTTTTCATATGATCAATGAAAATATCAATACTGGGGTGGTATTCTTCTGTCATTTTTCGGCCCCTGTTATTATTAATATTGCGGGTTGGAATCGAACATATCGAGACCGTAATTTTATTTATTTTCCCTGGATGCAAAGATCTGATCGACAAATCGACATGTCAAATGTTTTTGGAAACCATGTGAAACGTATCCGAATTTTCCTCCATCACTTCAGCATTTCACCTTTTTTTATAAATCATATTATTGTTCTATATTTAAGACACTGGCTCAGTAATTCTCCAGGTAGGGCCGGACATCGATGTCAGGGATTTGGCCCAAACTTTTTTTATGAGTACCCCTATGTACCCCCATCATCAAATGGGACCTTATTTGATGAAATATCAATTCTCCAAAAAGGGGCGGGGCTTCAAACTTTACAAACTCGTAATTCACCATAAATCAATGGTGATACCTAGGTCCAAAGTTAGTGTGGTTATATTATATACTGACCTAGGCAACAAAAACACATATTTTGTTGATCCGAAATTTCGATCGCAAACTGGTTTTTCACACTTCGAAAATCAGTTTTCGATTTTTAGAAATTCGAAATGGAAAAAGCGCTAAATGGCATTTATCCCATGTTGTAGAGCGTGGAATTCCACTAAAGGCAATATTTTTTCAAAAAAAATCGGAGGGGACCGTTTTTTGATCTTTGATCTTTAAGGAAGACCAAAAAAATAAAATTTTCAAAACACCCTCGACTTTGTGCTCATGTTGTAGAGCTATTCAAACTGATAATTTCATATGAAGAACACTTTTCATGAAAATGTTCCTGTAAGAAGTTACAAGCCCTTGAAAAGCACCTATTTTTTGCGATTTGCACAACTGCAATGATAGCTTCAAAATACGCCTTTTTGGAAGGCTGTAACTTCTTACATGAACATTTTCATGAAAAGTGTTCTTCACATGAAATGATCAGTTTGAATAGCTCTACAACATGAGCACAAAGTCGAGGGTATTTTGAAAAATTTATTTTTTTGGTCTTCCTTAAAGATCAAAGATCAAAAAACGGTCCCCTCCGATTTTTTTTGAAAAAATATTGCCTTTAGTGGAATTTCACGCTCTACAACATGGGATAAATGCCATTTAGCGCTTTTTCCATTTCGAATTTCTAAAAATCGAAAACTGATTTTCGAAGTGTGAAAAACCAGTTTGCGATCGAAATTTCGGATCAACAAAATATGTGTTTTTGTTGCCTAGGTCAGTATATAATATAACCACACTAACTTTGGACCTAGGTATCACCATTGATTTATGGTGAATTACGAGTTTGTAAAGTTTGAAGCCCCGCCCCTTTTTGGAGAATTGATATTTCATCAAATAAGGTCCCATTTGATGATGGGGGTACATAGGGGTACTCATAAAAAAAGTTTGGGCCAAATCCCTGACATCGATGTCCGGCCCTAACGGCGATACCCTCGAATCTTACTGAGCCAGTGTCTTAAAGATTAACTAGCCAGCTACGCTGGCTAGGTGTCGCCGGGTCCGACCCAGTTGGCATCGTCGCTGTCGGAAGGCTCGTGAGGCCGAGAGCAATCCGAAAAAAGATGGGATGGGGCCACTTCGTGGCCCCATCCCATCTTTTTCGGCTTGCCCTCGGCCCCACGAGCCTTCCGACAGCGACTCGCAGACTCGCTTCGCTCGTAGGAGCGTGTGTCGCCGGGTTGTGATAGTCGTCTGCGAGTGCTTCGCGTCGCCGGGTAATGTATTTAAAACATTGATATAGAATAGTATAGAATATTCACAGTCGCGGACCGAGTTGGCATCGTCCCTCGCGAAAGGCTCGTGGTGCCTCAGGCGATCCGAAAAAAGATGGGATGGGGCGGAGGATGTATTTAAAACATTGATATAGAATAGTATAGAATATTCTGAAAAACAAAAAAAAACATCAACACGCGAAAAACAAGTTATTGCCTAAGGATTACGTCATATTACATAAGGATGATGAAATTCATTCAAAATTTAGTGGCGCTACACTTACAGGTTCGATTGAGCCTAAGCACGTCTCGATCGGTCGAGTTTGAGCTGATTTACGCGCGAAAAAATGAGTTATTGCATAAGGATTACGTCATATTTCGTAAGGATGATGAAATTCATTCTAAATTTAGTGGCGCTACACTTGCTGGTTCGTTTGAGCCTAAGTTCGCCTCGATTGGACGCTTTTGCGCTGAGTTACACGCGAAAACGAGTTATTGCCTAAGGATTACGTCATATTTCGTAAGGATGATGAAATTCATTCTAAATTTAGTGGCGCTACACTTGCTGGTTCGTTTGAGCCTAAGTTCGCCTCGATTGGACGCTTTTGCGCTGAGTTACACGCGAAAAACGAGTTATTGCCTAAGGATTACGTCATATTTCGTAAGGATGATGAAATTCATTCAAAAATTAGTATATTCATATTCAGGGAAAAAATATTCATTGCCTAAGGATTACGTCATATTACATAAGGATGATGAAATTCATTCAAAATTTAGTGGCGCTACACTTACCGGTTCGCATGAGCCTAAGCACGTCTCGATCGGTCGAGTTTGCGCTGATTTAGGCGCGAAAAAATGAGTAGAAAAATGAGTATTGCCTAAGGATTACGTCATATTTCGTAAGGATGATGAAATTCATTCAAAAATTAGTATATTCATATTCAGGGAAAAAATATTCATTGCCTAAGGATTACGTCATATTACATAAGGATGATGAAATTCATTCAAAATTTAGTGGCGCTACACTTACCGGTTCGCATGAGCCTAAGCACGTCTCGATCGGTCGAGTTTGCGCTGATTTAGGCGCGAAAAAATGAGTAGAAAAATGAGTATTGCCTAAGGATTACGTCATATTTCGTAAGGATGATGAAATTCATTCTAAATTTAGTGGCGCTACACTTTCCGGTTCGTTTGAGCCTAAGTTCGCCTCGATTGGACGCTTTTGCGCTGAGTTACACGCGAAAAACGAGTTATTGCCTAAGGATTACGTCATATTTCGTAAGGATGATGAAATTCATTCCAAATTTAGTGGCGCTACACTTATCGGTTCGTATGAGCCCGGGCACGTTTCGATCGGTCGAGTTTGCGCAGAGTTACGCCCGAAAATACGAGTTATTGCCTAAGGATTGCGTCATATTACGTAATGATGACGAAATTTGTATGAAAAGTGAAAGTCCACTTCATGACGAGTCGTTTGGAATGTTGCATGCCTGATTCGGTTGAGTACTCAGCGAAAAATGCGCAAAAAACGGTGCAGAGGTGAATTTCGTCATATTACGTAATGATGACGAAATTTTTTTTGCAAAAAGTTTGCCTGTCCATGATGAGTCCAATGGTACCGGAGATAGACGTGTACGATCAGTTTGAGCCGAGTTATAGGCAAAAAACGAAAGCGTGACAGACGTTACAAACAGACAAACAAACAGACAGACAGACACTAAGAGATGTGACTTATCAAGTAATTTTTAAATAAAAATAATTCTTTTTCCAGATGTCCTCCGTCCTCTCCGACCCCTCTCGCCTCGTCGGAATTCACTTCTTCAATCCCGCACACGTCATCAAGGTTTCTGATTTATTTGAAACACCTTACTCTACCAAAAGTGCGCTGTTCTGACCCTTTTGAACTCTTGTAAAGATCTTTAAGATGCTAGATGCTCCGTAGAGCGTATTTCACAAGTTCAAAAAAAATCGGAAAAGCAACAAATTCAAACTATTATTCTCAGAGCCATTTCAGGTAGTCGAGATCGTCTTTGGCAAGAAAACCTCGGGCGCGGCGGTCGCAACTGCCTTCGAGGCTTGTCGAGCGATGAAGAAGGTGATTTTATTTGTGGAGAAATATCTGATGAGTTTTTTGTTTTATTTTTTTAAAGATCGCAAACGCTGAACTAACGGCTTATCCTAATTCAAATTTGGTTCATGCGCACAGTGAAACATATTCGAAACAGGCTGAATAATTGCGTCTATTCTGCTCAATTTCATGATCATGCTCGCATTTATAAGTTCCTGAACTGTTAAAACTCGAGATGAATGGTTATTTCAGATCGCAGTCCTCGTCGGTAACTGTCCCGGGTTCGTGTTCAACCGCATGCTCTTCGCTTATCTCGAACAGGCACATCGACTGCTTTATGAACACGGATTGATGCCTCATCAGGTATATGTGATCATAGTAAATTGGATTCCTTTTTCAATTGCTCGTTTACCGAAAGTGTTCCATCACCTCTAGAAAGCAAGAAGCTAAAAGCAAGAAATAATTATGCACTCGTTTTTTCTTAGCTTTTATCGTGAAATTATTTTCCGTTCCACGCGTAGTTGACATTTACTACCGTTCGATGGGCGGAGTTAGGAAGAGGCCGGGGCGGAGGCTAGTGCTCTACCTGCTCTCCTCCGCCCTACCTTTTCCCTTCCTCGCTTTCCCAGACAATCAATACGCTAACCAGCACATTGAGTTTGCTGAGCATTTGAAACGCACGATAGTTATGTTCCAGGTCGACGAGGTGGTCCGTCACGCGGGCTTCCTTATGGGCCCGATCACGATGCACGATATGAACGGTTAGTCCTCATAGGTAAAGGTGTATCCACGTCAAGCGATTTTACAGTCATAAGACAACGCTAGGTGGGACCCATTGGTAAGGCCAGCTGCTAGACGGACTACATACCCGGCTGTCCAATGCTTTCTCGGGTAGCCTTACCTTTCGCAACCGGGGTCGCTACCAATTTGCCTTCATACTCGGATGGTTTCTTCGTTTTTCCTTCCTTTACAAGCATACTCTTTTTTTGGAAAAGAGTTTGCACGAATTGCAGGAATCGACGTCAGCGCCAAGGTGAAGGATGAGCAGGGTTGGCCGCTCAACCCGATCGAAGAGCGACTTCTGAAGAGCAATCGATTTGGAAGGAAGACAGGTGGGTGGTTTCTAGTAGACTTTGAATACTCACTTAGAATAGTCATTGCGCGCTTAATAATTGCAATTGAAATTCGCAAACTTCAAAGAGTATTAATCCACTTAGGAAAGGGTTTCTACTCGTACGATGCTGACGCGAAGAAGCACAATGATGCAGAGGTGAACATGATTCAGCTGTTGATTTTTTCCTGCATACTTTTATGCGAAATATGTTTCACTTTTCGAGTTGTAGTCTCATAGCTCAAGTTATGATGAAACGAAAAAGCCTTTTCCGAAATATGTTTCAACCGTCCTAGAACCTCTGTGAGAGGTTCGACTTGGAGTGTCATAGAACTACTCTGAACAATACACAAATATTTCCTCCAGGTCGAGTGGATCATTCGTGAGCTCTCCTCGAAAGCCACAAGAAGCAGCGTACTGATGAGTGATCAGGTTAGTATTTATATTTTTTCCTTTTGATTATTTAAATTAATTAATTGATTTCGAGGACGTCCTCGAAGCACTGCTCTTCCCCATGGTCAACGAGGGTTACAATCTACTGGAGAAGGGAATGATCGCCGATCCAGCACTGATCGATATCATGTTGTGGGTTCATTTTCCCGATTTCATTTAAAAAATGATGTACCTTACCTGTTTCGTTTGGAGAAGAGAACGTAGCGCAAGACGAATCGAATCCTCTTTTCAGCATCTTCGGATTCGGTTGGCCGCCGGCAACTGGCGGTCCTCTGAAGTGGGGTGAGAGCAGACAGAAGCGACTCGCGGAGAAGATGCACGATTGGAAAGCGAATGGTAATCGATTTTGACTCTGCCTTTTCCGATTTCGAACCCTCTCTAGCACCGCTCACAATGGCCTATTTTTAATTTCGTTTTTTTTTCACTGGAAGATTTTGAGATATTGGTATTCATTGGTGTGAATTGGGGTATGCACTTGCTGAAACATAACATAGCCTTTCCAGACGAATCGATTGTATTTTTGAGAGACAATTCCGTCGGATGAGATTTTTTACTCCCACTGAATCTTTACAGACAAAACTTCGATGCTCGAGCTCTCTCAACGCGTGAAATCGATTAGGAAGAACAAGATGTGAAAAGAACACTTCTCGATGTCAATCATTGTAAATATAATCGAAATAACGGTGATAAACTTTCTAGATTATTTTTTCGTATGCATAGTCGACTGAATAACATTGCAAGATAATACCTACTATAGTAGATGGATGTACATTACAATCCATGATTTGTTTTTTCTGCTATTTCATGTTTTCATCTGTTTATCTTTATAATGTTGATTATCATTAGTCCATTTCGCGAATGAGCGAGTCCATCATTTGCTGATCAGCAATTTGACATCTTTCTCCGCCCCATTCCATGTAGCAATTACACTCGAGATTATCGACGTCTCCAGAGCAGAAGCGTTTTGTAAGTGTCGACGGTGTGCGGTGTGAAGAGGGCGAGTTGAGTCGAGTTGGAACGAGTTTTATCAGACCAAAACGCTCTACCCCGAAGGATAAGCGACCGCAACGCACCAAAAACAACTCAACTGACGAAAATAGGCCAAGCGAAAATTGTGAAAATGAAACTACCGTAATACATAAAGGTCAAACCTGAATCAAGCCAATCGTGGCGAGAGCCTAACAATTCAAATAAATGCGGGAATTCAAATGCTACCGTAATCCTATGGTTGGAGCAACAACATAATAAACGAACAAAATAAATATTATTTAATTATCTAATAATTAAATAATTAAACGGTGATGAAATACAATAAATATTCTTCTTATTTACAATGGGAGGGCTCTTCCATTACATCCCCCTCCTCTGCAGCGAGACGTCCTCGTCGACGAAAGTAGATCATCTCCATTGGTCAGAGTCTCTTGACAATATCGCAACTCCACCGCATCACTCATCAACACGATATCCTTGGCTAGAGTCAACTCTTGAAATTATCTCACCTCCGCCTTATCACATAAGAACACCATTACAAATCCTGGGTCAGAGTCTCTTGACATGATCTCAACTCCACCATACAACACATCAACACCTCGGTACATAATCACAACACCACCTCATATCACCTTCTACCGGCAGCCGAGCTCACCACTAACCTTAACCTCCCTAACCTTAGGCTATGTTGCCCACCACTCTCGGCATTATTGCCCACTGACGCAAACATGCGATTTAATCACTAGCTAGAGTTTCTTGACACGATCTCAACTCCGCTTTATTACTCCACAACACAATAACAAAATCATAGGCAAGACTCGCAATTCTTTCTCAGCACACAATACAAGGCAAATTCCTAGGCAAGAGTCTCTTGACATAATCTCAACTCCACCCCACAACAAGCAATACAACAAATTCTAGGTCAGAGTCTTCTTGACATGATCTCAACTCCACCTTCCTCACTGCACCACTTATTGGTCCGAGTTTCTTGAAATCATCTCAACTCCACCTGATGGTCCACTGTGGGCACCCGAATAACCTCCTTCCCCGTTGGAAGTGCATTCATACTCATCGTGCCCGTATCCTCCGCAGCAGGAACACGACACTTCATTATTGATTCCATTATTGTATCCCTGAGATCTCATCTCAGTCTTCCTCAGATATTCCAATTCAACTAGGGCAGCTTTCATCATATTGTAAGAAGCTCCCTCTGAAAACAAAGTCAACAATCTCATGTGCTCTGTGTACTTGCCCTCGTACAAAATCAACAACTGTCTCTTTCTAGAAGATTCGACACTGCTAACATCACCACCATTTAACAAAGCTGTCCATTCCTCCAATTCCTCACAAATCTTTCCCACAGTCTTTCCATCCACTGTTTGATGATGCAACATCTTAGTCAATTCAATCTCTTGGAAAGGCGTCTCATTCGAAAGTCTTGACCTCAGCCAACTCAAAACACTTACCACTCCTTTAACCTTTTCCTCCTCGGGTACTCCTCTCAGAGCATCCCTTGCTTCTCCTTCCAGATTATCCTTGAGCAATGACATGGCAACTGGTGTTTCCATTCCACCGTAACGAATCATGAAACCAGTCTCGAAATCATCCCAATCTTCCTTCATTCCAGAATATTTCGTCATTTCAGGAAGCGAATTTGCCAACCATCCAAGTGATTTACCCATCACATTATTATCATTCCTCAATCCACATCCATTACCACCACTCATCCCAGTCATTCCGTTGGAAAATCCTGATCCCACGTTGTACTGGCTCTGATAGTTGGAATAACATGCATTCTGATCACTTCTATCTCCTGCACCACCGTACACTCGAGTGTGATAATCACCAACTCGCTCACCCGATGATTCTTGCAGTATCCTTTCTCCTCTCGAGCCTTCAGATGGCATTGTGGGCAACCTTTCCTTCTGCTGTGGGCATGTTTGCCCAGATTCACTGGCACCTCTGCTCGTTGTGGAAACCTGCTTCACTCGAATTGCATGTAGCTGTGTAGTGAGAGCCTGACATTCATCATTGATTGCTTTCCATTTATCAATCAATCGCTCCTCATCTCTCACTGACATAGCTCCCTTCAACTCTTCCAGTTCTTCTTTCATTTTCTGCCATCCCTGTCTCTCAAATGACACATTATCTCTCTCCTTATAGACCTTTTCTAGCAACGCGGGAATGCTATCAACTCCCTCCAATTCTCTCAATTTACGCGACATTTCTCTCATCAATTCCACTTTCATCAGATTTTCAGAAAATGCTTTCTCTACTTCTTCCAGTGAAGCCAATCCCAATCGATGCAAGAATTCTTTCACCATTTCATCACTCACGGATGTGCCCATTATTATAGACTGGAAATAACTCTTCCCCTCTGTCTATACCTCGTGGCAAATCAACAACTCTTGCACGTGCAAACACGTAAACAACTCACGGGGTCGTAAACAACACGAGATCCCTCTCTATCTCTGCCGTCTCTCCGTTCTCCACGGTCTCTCGCTTCCTCCGCGACACCTCTTCCCTTCTCCACACCAACCGACGATCACTTTCGTCACACTTACGTGCAACTATCACAACACACTCACAGTCGTTTTCAGGCTATCAGGCACGAATTCCTCGCGCTTTCCAACCTTACTCGCAACACAGAGAGAACTTTTCACCGAAATTACTCGAAAACAACGAGCAAAATCGATTACTCAGCACTCAGTAAGTGTGCTTCGCTTTAGCTCCCCAACCGGCACAACCGGTCGGATCCACGCTTGGCTACGATCGTACCAACTCAGAGAGGACACAATCCAATCTGAGTAACTCACCTTACAAGAGGTCGTTGTCTCCACAGCCGGCTCAGCCCCCACGTTTTGTAAGTGTCGACGGTGTGCGGTGTGAAGAGGGCGAGTTGAGTCGAGTTGGAACGAGTTTTATCAGACCAAAACGCTCTACCCCGAAGGATAAGCGACCGCAACGCACCAAAAACAACTCAACTGACGAAAATAGGCCAAGCGAAAATTGTGAAAATGAAACTACCGTAATACATAAAGGTCAAACCTGAATCAAGCCAATCGTGGCGAGAGCCTAACAATTCAAATAAATGCGGGAATTCAAATGCTACCGTAATCCTATGGTTGGAGCAACAACATAATAAACGAACAAAATAAATATTATTTAATTATCTAATAATTAAATAATTAAACGGTGATGAAATACAATAAATATTCTTCTTATTTACAATGGGAGGGCTCTTCCATTACAGAAGCCGTTATAGTTGCAGTCGATCAGCCCCTCGCATGTAGATTCATCTGAAGATGATCATCTACTACTGATTTTATGTGGTATTCCGGTTATGAAGTAAATTATCGATTTTGAAGCAGCTTTGACGTAGGAATGGCTCGGCAAGAAATGGTCTCTTCATTGCATCGGTCAGAGAGAGCACGCGAAATTAGGAGGGAAATTTTTCACCAAACCACTTTGAAGTCGTTCATTCGTTCACTAGTCAATTTTACCAATCAATGCAAGAAAAAAGAAAATATGTCAAAGAAAAGAATGAAAACCAACCGATGGTTACGTTGATATAGTTCTTCTTGGGAATCTCACATCTCAAACCCAGCCAATCTACATCGCACATGCAATACTTCAACGTCACTACTGCGATCACCGATTTCATGCAGGTGCCGTGGCCATTGCACCCTTTATGGCTCTCACACGGGGCCTCGTACACTACCTGCAACATTTTTTTTTTACATTCTTGTTACTTCACTTATGGGAAGGCGAATTCTTGTAAAATGTGAAAAGAACGGTTTTCGGAAAAAAAATGCAGATACAAAATCGTACCGGGTGCTCGAGAGTCGGAACAACCAGTGCAAGAAGCATCAGAGCCACCGGAAAAGTCATAACGACGTCAATTTCTGAAAAAAAACTTTTTTCCAAAATGGCCGTGAATTGCGCGGGGGGAAATCGGTAAGAAATGGATAGAATGGCGAAAGGAATGTAGAGAGGAAAAATATGCATACGTCTAAACAAACTGTTGTGGCTGGGCGATGCGACAGCACTGGGATAGTGTTATCTTGTCGAGAAATGGCTCTCATCATTCTGCGCGCTCTCTCGATTCTCGGACCGGCGAGAGAGAGTATGCGAAATGAAGACCATTTCTCGACCATCCAACCCTACACTGGGAGATGAAAACTGGAAACGTCAAGAAATGTTTGAACGACTGAGACTGAGAGGCCACTGTTGTCCTCTCAAGTGGGGAGCAGACAGAAGAGACTCGCGATGATGATGATGACGACCTCAATATTTGGCGTATTCAAAAGGATTTGTATTTTCCACAGAGCGAGCAGCAAGGAATGATTGGCATTGAGTTGTGCCAATCGGGTTATGCACTTGATGAAACATAACATAACCATAACCTTTTCAGACGAATCGTCAAATCGATTGTATTTTTTTGAAACACAACTTTTTTTATTTTTGAATTCGATGTACATACAAGAGCAAACGTAATTTTTATCTGATCATTAACACATTCTAATCAGGCCGAGTCAATTCTATCCACCGGAATCTGACATCTCACTCCGAACCATCCTTCGCGGCAGTTGCACTGCAGATTCTCACCATATCCAGAGCAGACGCCGTGATCGTTGCAATCCATAAAGTTCTCGCACGGCTCATCTGTGAAAATAATAATTGCCCCTGGTAACTGCATTATTCCTGGTAAATAAAAACGGGGGTACTCGATGGGACCTCCGTTTTTTTTTGGGACCCCCGTTTTTTTGGGACCCCCGTTTTCTGATGGGACCCCCGTTTCCGTACAGAGCCAATCTTTCAAGTAACATACTAATTTTTGTTGAATTGTGACTTTGGATGGATAACGTTGGAGGAAAATGCGGAAAAAAAACCAACCAGCGGTACCGTTGAGATACTTCTCCCTTGCGATCCGACACCGCACTCCAACCCAATCGGCGTCGCACAGGCAGAAGAGTCCTTCTGGAAACTGCGTGCAGATGCCGCGGTTGTTGCACTGCTGATGAGCGCCGCATGGGCCTTCAGTGGCCTGAGCAATAATGTACTTACTTATTATTTCGGATAAAAAAAGATAAAAAATAAATAAAAATAAAAAAAACAAGAAGTCTCACAGGATGCGCAAGAGTAGGGACGACAAATGTGAATAGCGCCAGAACCAGAGGAATCAGCATTAGGCTTTCAATCGTAACGAAACAACTAGTTGTTTAATAGGGAAATGCACTTCTTCACGAGAGACAGCGCGGAATGAGGAGAGCGAAGAGTGATTTCCCTATTAGACAACTAGTTGTTTCGTTACGATTCAAAGTCTAATCAGCATTGAGAAGCTTCCGATGTGAATTGTACAGTGCTCTCTGCATTATTAGAAACAATTTCATCGGGCCTGGCTAATTCTTAATAGAAAATTGAACCTGAAACCACAGCAATCAAGCAACGCGTGATCAGAAAATACGGAGAGAGGAGAGAGATATCGTTCGTCTAAACAAATATTTGTTGTGGCTGAGCGATGCGAGAACAGGGGAAAACACTGTGAGATGTTCAGTGGAAACGATGAAACCTTGACTTTCACAAAGAAAATAACAACCTAAAACGATGATGTGTAAAACTATTTCGACATTTGTTCTCGTTGTTCATTCATTGTACTCTAAAAAAAAGAAATACAGTTTACATTGGGGAAATCGTATCGTGCTTACGCTATGAGTCAATCCTAGTTTTTTCAGCTTTTATCCCTTCGCTTACAATGAGCGCTCGGAAATAGCGTGCGAGTCGGGAGTGTGCGCTGGTTAGACGAATTTAAACATAATCAAGGGTCGGTATTTAATGGCTAACGAATCGGTACCTTGACTATCTTCACTAGCTGTGCTCTTCAAGATGCGTTTTCCCCTCGTCTTCTCTGCATTGTCCGTCTTCGTTAATTCTGCTCCTCTCAAGCCGAATGCAAAAGACGTGGCTAAGCTGAGAACAGCCTACGGGCAGGATCTGGACATCACTGCGGCCCTTGCCATCATTACTAACGAGGCCAGAATTATTGGAACCACGCCTGAACAACATCTGATGACCTGCTCGATGGGTCAGTTTCTCGATTAAAAAATCTATCTCATGACAAAAAATATTTAATTGCAGACAAATTCGCGCAACTTAATAAGACGGCTTATGAATCATTCGAAGAGATTCAAGCAAATTTCCAAAAGCTGCGTTTCAAAAGCATGGATGATGTAGAGACGTTTCGCTAGACGAACTAAATCGATATTATTCAGATGGAGTCCGTGATCAAGGTTGAAATGCCGAAGACATATGCAGCAATGCTACTCGTGAAAAAGGATTATAATACAATTCTAGCTGCTGCGACAAAGCCCACTGCGGAGTTTGTTAAAACCGTGAATACCGCATATTTATCTTTAATTATTTAATGGTTCATTTGTCAGGTCAAAGAGACAGTGCAGGAAACGCTATTCGCAGTTTCGAAACTGTCATTGGATGATGACGTACTAAAAATCGCTTCCATAGTGGGCAAATCTTTGACTAAAGTCAGCAAATATGAAAAAAACAAAAATAATAATAAACTTACAGATTTTTGACGCATACGAAGCGCTACCGACCTCTTCTAAGAACGAACTTGAAAGTTTTACCTGCCTTAAAACTTCATCTCTCATCAAAGGCGACCTAGATGAATCGATTGAGGTTTTCCGTGAACTCATTAAGCTCGGAAAACAGGCCGACGCATTGGAGAAGTTGACCTCATAATACGATTATAATATTAATAAATAAATTTACTCAACTGACTTTTTCTGACTACTGTTCTGCAGATTTTTTTAATATAAAATTTGCGAATACGCTTCATTGTCGGAGAACAAGCCCATAACCGATCGTTTCCAAACACAAAGAAATTGAGTAAAAATACTTTTATCTCACTCGTGGTAAGACTCATAGCAGTAAGTTACATTAGGTCAAGTGAAAATATTCGCAGATCTAAAAATGAATTTAGGCAATGTAAGTAATAAGGATAATGTAACGTACCGTATTCACATCTTCTGCCATAATTTTCGAAAGTACAGAGACAACTCGGATTCTCCTTCGATCCAACACACCGACCTCGAAAGGAACAGTCAGAATCATCGCAGGGCGTAAGATTGAAGGGGAGTGAAAGAATAGAAGTAGTAATTACCAGAAGAAATACCACTGTCACAGGTCCATTCATTATGCGAATGGGGCAAAACTGTATTCTTCTGTTTTTTTGAAGGAGGGTTAGTCATTTGGTAAATTCGTTTATCATCACTTTTGTGTTGTTTTGAATAAACATAAATGAGTACATGTATGAGTATTTGATTATTTTTATGGGTTCGCTCATAGAAAAATATTTCGAAACATGATCTCATAAATGCGATTTGAAGACTTATCGGCAGATTGGAAAAACGAATAACACGGAGTCGGGAACGTACGGTCTGGCCTCTCGACGAGCCTCCGAAGAGGCCAGTGGCTCCTAAGTGGAATTGTTATTATCAGAAAATTTCGCAAACCATGAAATGCTAATGAAACAAACCTTCTCGACTGGTGGGTTATAGTCATTTTTTCCACATTGGAAAAATCGCTTCAACTTTGAGAATATCGGCATTTCCGCCACCTGAAAATGCTAGTGATAAACAATGCACAGAGCGGAGGAAGGAGGAACATATACAAATTCAAAATATGGAATAGCTGATGTTCAAATCGTGGCGAAGAATGAAAACAAAAAGTGAGGAGAACGTTCGCATTCGATAGATTTTTGACTTGATATATCATACGAAATTCATTCAGATTGACATTCACCTGAGAAAAAAACTTTGAGTTATTTTTAAAGAAAAATACCACAGTATCAGAAGATGGAAATGTATTGAAATCGAGTTTATCGAGTTGGCTTGGCAACAATAAATGAATTTTGACGCTAGACAATTGAACATATATGGTGTCTGATAAATGGCACTTGATGGCACCCGTCGCAAATCAATATTTGGATGGTGGTGGGAAATTATTAAACGATGTTTTGAGAATAAGGCCATGCTTGTGTGCAACAGTACAACGTCCGACCTTTCGACCCTGCTTTTCTCGAAGAAGCTCTTACCAAAGTGGTTGATGGGTCCTGAAAAAATATATAGATAAAAATATATAAGATTAATTCACCAACCTTTTCGGGTACTTCTTCTTCGCTCTTATCCTCGCTGATAAGTCGCTTCATTTTGATCAAGACGAAATCGATAATCGTCGTCATGTCAATTTGGTTATCAGAGCGGGAAAATGAAGAATATTTTGAACTGAATATTCTTGAAATCATAGTAGATTTTATATGGCAAACGTTCCTTGTTTTGAGGTGTAACCACACGCGCTTGATCAGTATTCACTACGCCTTACCAGTGATCCGATTGGGAAGAGACTTTGGAAAAGGGAGAGACACTTCCGATTCATAACAAGGAATCTCGAACCACGGTGTCAAAACAGAAAAATAATAGAGAATTAGCGGAACGTTCGCATATTTTATCCTACGCGACATCGAGAAATATTAAATTTTACCGATTGCCTGAATCAATATCAATAGCGTGAAATAGCGATTAGACGATACATCTACAACGTATCACTTAGATGCTTTCCGGGAAAAAAGAGAAGTATGTTAATAATAAAATAATGTTCGAAAATTGCATCCACTGACTATAGCTAATTTTTGATTACTGAAAACAACGACCGATTTCGATTACACTGTTAAAATTTCGAGATGTTTTTGAGATCCGTAGATCATTTGAATTTTAATACTCATCTTCACATCTATCATCTGTGCTTAATTGTCAATTTAGAGTACAATCAATTTATCGTTTTTTTTTAATTTCAGATATAGCATGGAAACTTGATGTGAATCGCCTCCCACTCTTCCGGAGTGAACTTCTCTTTATCCGCCTTCGTTCTCTCAGCTGTAAAGTTCATTCGCGGTGACGGCCCATTAATCTGAAAATGATCCGTTTTTGGATAATTGCATACAGAATCTAAAGAATGAACAATGCTACAAAACTAGCCAGCTACGCTGGCTAGGTGTCGCCGGGTCCGACCCAGTTGGCATCGTCGCTGTCGGAAGGCTCGTGAGGCCGAGAGCAATCCGAAAAAAAGATGGGATGGGGCCACTTCGTGGCCCCATCCCATCTTTTTTTCGGCTTGCCCTCGGCCCCACGAGCCTTCCGACAGCGACTCGCAGACTCGCTTCGCTCGTAGGAGCGTGTGTCGCCGGGTTGTGATAGTCTTCTGCGAGTGCTTCGCGTCGCCGGGTTGTGCGTTTAGTTTTATCCCAGTCATGTGCGAACGCTTGCGAAATGCTCGTGAGGCCTTAACTACGTTTGGGCTGGTGGACTACATTGGAAGATAAAACATTCACAGTCGCGGACCGAGTTCGCATCGTCCCTCGCGAAAGGCTCGTGGGGCCGAGGGCGATCCGACAAAAAGATGGGATGGGGCGGAGCCCCATCCCATCTTTTTTCGGATCGCCCGAGGCCCCACGAGCCTTCCACCAGGGACTCGCAGGCTCGCTTCGCTCGCAGGAAAGTGCGTCGCCAGGTTGTGATAGTCGTCTGCGAGTGCTTCGCGTCGCCGGGTTATGTATTTAAAACATTGATATAGAATAGTATAGAATATTCTGAAAAAAAGACATCAAGGAAAACATCATTCTGAAAAACACGCGAAAAACGAGTTATTGCCTAAGGATAACGTCATATTTCGTAAGTATGATGAAATTCATTCAAAATTTAGTGGCGCTACACTTTCCGGTTCGTTTGAGCCTAAGTTCGCCTCGATTGGTCGCTTTTGCGCTGAGTTGCACGCGAAAAAAGATTTATTGCCTAGGGATTACGTCATATTTGGTAAGGATGATGAAATTCATTCAAAATTTAGTGGCGCTACACTTTCCGGTTCGTTTGAGCCTAAGTTCGCCTCGATTGGTCGCTTTTGCGCTGAGTTGCACGCGAAAAAAGATTTATTGCCTAGGGATTACGTCATATTTGGTAAGGATGATGAAATTCATTCAAAATTTAGTGGCGCTACACTTACCGGTTCGATTGAGCCTAAGCACGTCTCGATTGGTCGAGTTTGCGCTGAGTTACGCGCGAAATAACGAGTTATTGCCTAAGGATTACGTCATATTTCGTAAGGATGACGAAATTCGTGTGAAAAGTGAAAGTCCACTTCATGACGAGTCGTTTGGTGTGTTGCACGCTGGAATTGGTTGAGTACCCAGCGAAAAAAGCGCAAAAAACGGTGCAGAGGTGAATTTCGTCATATTACGTAATGATGACGAAATTTTTTTTGCAAAAAGTTTGCCTGTCCATGAGGAGTCCAATGGTACCGGAGATGGACGTGTACGATGAGTTTGAGCCGAGTTATGAGCAAAAAACGAAAGCGTGACAGACGTTACACACAGACAAACAGACAAACAGACAAACAGACAAACAGACAAACAGACAGACAGACACTAAGAGATGTGACTTATCAAGTAATTACTTGCTCATCTCGCGCGACTGGTACTTCTTTTTGAAAGAAAAAGTGTGTCAGAGACGAGGAGAGATTGTGGAACCGGCGTGCTTTGATCGAATCCTGAAATTGTATTTTTTTCAAATTGATTTGTCGTGTACACAAAAAAGAAACGGTAAAAACTGAATGTGTAAGACGAAATCGAACGTGCCATGTGGCAGATATTGAAAGCACCCACGCATGTTTTTTGAATACAAAGTAGGCTTAAATTTCGAACGACTGTTTCACACATACTGTGACTGAGAAGAGAGTGCGTAGAATGGAGAGAAATTTACACAATATTTTCACACGCCGAATTTGTAACGCAAACAGTTGTGATAGCTATATTTCTGTCGAATTTTAGCTTATCGAAAAGCTTTTTGATTGTCGAATTTGTGATGTGCTAACTGAATGAGCGCCCTTTCATGAAATTTTATTCAAAATGAAGCTGTTCAGGTAAGCCATTTTTGAACATGCAGAATGTATCAAATCTTTGGTTTTGTGATAATATTGCAATAACATTGGCAATTTTAAAATTGTATATTCAAGAGTAAATGTAGAAACATTTCAGATCATTTTACCCGCATTAAATCTCAAAAATACGGTGGGAAGTGGAAAATGATAAGGTCTCGCTGATACTGCCATGCTTCTCGATATGAACGAAGCTGAATGTCGTCAGGAATGGGTTCCCTGGCCTTTTGGATTGTTGGAGTTCTCTGAAATTGTTGATTTTATATTTAACGATTAAAAAATATTCGACAAACCTGCTTCACAAGCTTCTTTTCCTCTTCCTTTTCCTGGCGGAAAACTCGCTTCAACTTAGATACGATCTCCTTTGCGCAAATCATTCCTGAAAAAAAATCAACTCGCTAGATTACTCGAAAGAACGAACTGAAAGATATGGATTTCACTGAAGTTGTTGGAGCTACGCTTCGAAATTTATAGGCAGAATGTTTTCTGAATTCTGCTTTTCATTTTACAGTGGTAAACAAGTGATCCTGCTTCGAATACTCTCCAGCTAGGGATGGACTACTCTGAATGGAGAGACCACAAAGAACAGTGATCTGCAAAACTGCCAAGAAGAGATAACAAAGTGGGTGGTGAGCCGAACGTTCGCATAAATTAGCAATATGAGAAAGCAAAGAACTTCCTGCTAGGATGTTTGCTCCCGAAGCCATGGAATAGGTGAACTGAGAGATTGTCATGTGAAACTCTCGCATTTAAAAATGCAGCTTCTCCGGTCGAGCGCTGCACTGGCTAAGAGTTATACAGCCAGATTTGTGTGGAAAAGTCAACTTCTTAACATTTTTATCATGTCTAAAAGAGTAACTTTAAAAATAGTTTTGAGCAAGACAACAAGAAAAAGTTTTGAAGAAAAAAAGATTTTTTGGCTAGCTCCTAGTAAATCAAGTTCCCCATTTTAAATCGAGAAATCAATTAATTATTTCGTGCTTCGCAACATTTATCGGATCGACACATCAGAAATACGATGGGAACTGGGTTCGAATGCTATTCCACTCGTTCTGGGTGAATTTCTTGTGAGCTCGTTTTCCATGTTCAATGCTCGCTTGTGGCGATGGGTGATCCTGAATGAGTGTTCATTGTCGAATCAGAATGATAAAAAAAAAACATATAAAAAATATAAAAAAATGCACCTGCTGATGCTGTTCGGTTTCCTGTTGAAAATGCTTTCTCAGGTTTGCTATAAGATTGATCACGAATTTGACCATGTTGAGGCTGGGTTTACTGCAAAATCATACATGGAAAATATTGCAGCCTAGAACTCAAGGAGTAGGCATCGATGTGAATTCTCTCGATCGCACGATCGATTGCGATTGCGAATGCGAGCGAACACTTGTTTGCCTCACAACGATCGATGAATTCTGGTAAACAGAGAGGGATAGAGTAATGCAAATGTGTGCAAAATGATGGGAAGTTGTCAAGCCAGAGGATGGAAAATACCATTTTTTTTTCTGCTACGTTTGTCAAAGTTGTAATAATTTATTATTGTTCAAAACAAACAACAAATATGAGGAACCGAGAAATTGTTCTCTATGAACTGCGACTGTCCCTAACTTCAAAGGGAGACGGACTTCAATGCTTAGGAAAGTGATACACGACGATTCCGCGAGAGTACTGCCACTTTTCACGATGAGAATATGAATCGACGTCATCGGGTCGGGGTTTACCAAGCGAGAATGTTCTCTTTATTTTCGTTGAAGCCTGAACATTAATTTTTTTATTAACACAATACTTTTTTAAAACAACAAACCTTTCTCAGCAATGAAACTTTTTCTTGCTTTTCCGCACGGAAAAATCGTTTGAGGAAGGCGAATAGCAGGCGAAGTTTGCACATAGTGTTCCTGCGAAAGTTCGAAGGTGTTTGGACGGGCGTTGGTCTCATCAGAGCCATAGATGTTATATACGCAGCCCAGTTCCTGGTTCCAACCCGCGCCGTCCGCCGAAAACAGTGAGTGTGAATATGAAATTCATGTATTCTGTTGAGGAAAACACCGACCCACTGAGGGGTGGTAGTGATCGCCGGCCCACGCTTCGCATAGGCAAAACGAAAAACAGCGTGGGCTTCCCGCGTAATTTAGTCGGGAACAAGATTGATATGCTTTCCGTAATCCCGATTCAAATTCAAGATCGGCGATGAAAGGTAGAACAACGTTGAGAAAATGACAGTCTGTCCAAGCGAACATATTGTGCTCAAACATATTTGTTGCTGGAGTTCTTTGTTGCTGGAGTTTCCTGAGATTCGACATTTCAGGAAATGAGAAGAATGACACTACTTACTGGATTTCGAGAGACTTCCTCCGCTATTTTTTCAGATTGCAGAAATACTGTGACGAAGAGGAAATGAGGTTCATGACGATTGCGCACATTTTCTGAAATATTTCATTAATAGAGCTTCGCAAAACAATCGGGAAGTCTGGGTGAATACTTCAGTGCATATCGCGAGAATATTATCCATTCCACTCGTAGCTGATCTGTGACGAACGTTCGAGGGGACGGAGAAAGGAAGAGACCGGGAAGAGGCGGTAGATCAAGTGCCCTCCTCTCCCCTTCCTTCTCCCTGCCTCTCTCCCAGACAATCGATAGCTCGCTAACCAGCACATCTCATTTGCTGAGCATTTCAAACGCACGATACCTCTTTTTGTAGGGTACCAAGTTTCGCAGGTGAGAGTATCACGGAACGATATCTGCGTGGGCAGTGATCACTGTTCTAATAATTTGACAGAAAGAAAAACGTGCGTGCGCAGAAATTAATTCACCAGGCGGTCATTCGTTTTTTAATTTTTAAAAATTATTTTTGAGATGAGTCAAATTTGATCCCGTGCAAACAAACAACACAAGAACATAAGATCAGCGTTTTATCCATTTTCGATCGGACGCATGAATTTTCAATACACAAAGTGAAATGCGGACTTTGCGGACGCGAGGTGTGGCGATTCCGCGATTTCCACTTCACTGAAACTGTCGCACACAATCTTCTCAATATGTTTCTTCTTCTCATCTCTTCCTTTGTTCGACGATTCCTAAAAAGTTATTTCACGCAAAAATGAGAAAAATTCGCTAGCCGGAATGGATGATTTCTCCCGTTGACCCTTGTTTTCGTGGAGGAAAATGCGTTTGAGGCGCATGATGAGATAACGCCCACACATCAATAATTCCTGAAAATTTTAAATGATTTTTCTTGTTTAAATTCGATAAATATGAACCGAAATTCGACACGCAAACACAAGCAGGAACTGAAGAGAGGATGCCATGTTTCGTGTATATGTATGTATCACGATCTGCAGAATATTAATCCACGCAACTGTATTGAAATCACGCGATGTTTTCACAATGGAGCGGGTAGCATTTTGATATTGGTCAATGTTGTGTTAGCTGCATGTTTAGATCGATAAAGATTGAACAAAAACCTTACATTTTTTCTGTGCATTTTTTCACAATTAACAAATGTTGAATGCTTAATAATTTATTCATTTGTATCGAATGTCTTAGTGCTTGAGCGAGATCTGGCATCGGGCTCCAATGAATCCGACATTGCAGATGCACGACGAGTCATTGATCGTGCCCGAGCACGCACCGTTGCCGTTGCACGCGACGGCGGCATCGCATGGGGCAGCAGGGAGCTGTCTCGACTCTGAAAGAATATTCTTATATTAATCATTTACGTCCACTTTCTTCATGCTCTCGCCCACAGCGTTACAAATCACTTGATCGTATGAGAACTGTCAATTCGAAATGTGTTTTCTTAAAGGGTTCCTTCGTGAAAATAGATAAGATGGCAGAATATAACGTGAAGACAGACCAATAGCACTAGTGTTTGATTGCAAATTCGATCATAACGGTATCATGGAATTTGCATTATCATCTTTGCACTACTCACCGAGAGCCCGTCTGACGAGCACGTTTCTCATTGGGATCTGACAGCGGGCGCCGAAGTAGCCGGGCGCGCACAGGCAGGAGGCGGCGTCGGCGGTGCCGGAGCACGCGCCGTGCCCGTTGCAGGCGATGGACGGATCGCACGCAGTCTCTGAAAGAAAAAAATAATATTTTTTTTATAAAATATATCCGTTCTGAAGAGTTTTTGGCTCTGTACGAGTTGAAGGGTCCCTGGAAAATTGAAAGGTCCCAAAAAAATTGAAAGGTCCCTAAAAAATTGAAAGGTCCAAAATTATCCGGAAAAATTGAAAGGTCCCTAAAAAATCGAAAAAAAATGAAAGGTCCTAAAAATATTTGAGAAGAGTGAAAGCCCATATTATCATGTTTTTTGTGTTTATTTCGTGTCATTTGTTGTTATTTCAATGCGGACAGTTGGACATATCACCGGAACTTCTTTATTCAAAAATCACTGGTTCTTTCTACCACCACCGGCCTTATTTCCTCCCTTTTTTGTCGTGAATCTCCTCCTTCTGGTAGTTGTTCTCGTGGTCCTAGGGGGCTTGGTTGTCGTTCTTTTGGGGGGCTGAGTTGTCGTTTTTTTGGGGGGCTAAGTGGCTACCACCAAGCCACCCCGCACCGCTACCACCAAGTCCCCTCGAAGCACGACAAAAAAGGGAGGAAATATGGCCGGTGGTGGTAGAAAGAACCAGTGATTTTTGAATAAAGAAGTTCCGGTGATATGTCCAACTGTCCGCATTGAAATAATAACAAATGACACGAAATAAACACAAAAAAACATGATAATATGGGCTTTCACTCTTCTCAAATATTTTTAGGACCTTTCATTTTTTTTCGATTTTTTAGGGACCTTTCAATTTTTCCGGATAATTTTGGGACCTTTCAATTTTTTAGGGACCTTTCAATTTTTCCGGATATTTTTGGGACCTTTCAATTTTTTAGGGACCTTTCAATTTTTTGGGACCTTTCAATTTTTCCCATATTTTTTTGGGACCTTTCAATTTTTTTGGGACCTTTCAATTTTCCAGGGACCCTTCAACTCGTACAGAGCCGAGTTTTTATATAGAAATTAGCACAGTTTGCGAATTAGAAGAAATAGTGATCACAAAATGAAACTAACCGACAGATCGCTGTGAAACCTCGCCCACTTTGACTGCGCATCGGGCGCCGACGAAGCCCTGAAATTATGGTTTGCTCGATTGGCGACACTTTTTCGAATCGATCACACACTTTATTATTGTTGTAGTGTAAACATAAGTCGGAAGATATCATCATACGGCATCATACGGTAATGGTATTGCTTGCTTATTGCGAAGCAGCTCGAAACAGCCAAAAATGTCGACAAACATACCTCGAAGCAGGTGCACGTCGAAGCATGGTCCGTGCCGAAACAGATGCCGTTACCGTAGCACGCGTCCTGGTTGTTGCACTGGAAAGAAGAATAGAAAAGTGACGGTTACAAAAGTTATTATGATTTTATATTTTCCCTGTATCATGATCATGAGCAATCATGATCGAAATGTGCAAAAATAAACCAAAAAAAGCAAAAAAAAAAATCTAACCAAACTAAGTGTTACCTGCGTCGCCAGAGTCGTTGCGACTAGAAGCGAGACAAGACAGAGAGCACGCCACATGATCGAAAGAGAGCGAGAGGTTAGAGACCGATCGCTCGTTTCTAATCCTGCTTATCGCCTTGCTTTTATGTCGATGAAACGGAAGATTTATATCAGCTGTCAGGTGAAATGATAGAGAATGTGAAATGAAGAGACTATTCCATACCCAGACTGTATGTGTAGCCTGACGATGAAATAGTGGCGACTTCCCTTCGGTCAGACATCGTCAGAGAGCACGCAAAACAAAGAGACGATTCTCTATAGCCATCATTTTTCGCAATGCTCTCTAGTCGATAACAGAAACGAAAGACCATGGGAAAACGAGAGATTTAGATCATCCCTCCAAGTGAGAATAGAGATGCCGTTGTGAAATCTTGAAGTGGGGCCGCGCCTCTCTTGTCATGCTATGACAATTAGCCTCCGATCAATATGTTAGCCTTCCCCGGGTGTGCCTCCGTTCTAACTCAATGATCTGAAAGATTATATTGTGATTGTCATGGAATGTGCATGGAGAAAGCATTGGACAGCCGGGTATGTAGTCACAGCTGGCCTTTCCAGTTGGTCCCACCTAGCGTTGTCGTACGACTGTAAAATCGCTTGACGCGGATACACCTTTACCTTTTTGTCATGGAATGATGAGCAGACGACTTTGCACCATGATTCCAAATTGAAATAATGTGGCAAATGTGAGTACGTTGGAGGAGCTTGCACTGTGATAGGAATATGAAGGTTGCTGTCGTCAATGGCGGATCATCCATTTTCTGTCACCATTCGGCCTCCGAGATCAAAAAGTGATACATGACAGAAACTAGAAGATTAAGATAACGCGTGTTTCCTGAATATATTTTCGATTAATACAAAAGATTCGGTGCGTATTCAAAAAACATTAACTTCGTAGCGTGTATTGAGAATAACTTTCACGAATAATCTCTGATATTCGGTAAGCTCGTAATCGGACATC
Organism: Pristionchus exspectatus; assembly: GCA_911812115.1. Classification (NCBI taxonomy): domain Eukaryota; kingdom Metazoa; phylum Nematoda; class Chromadorea; order Rhabditida; family Neodiplogasteridae; genus Pristionchus; species Pristionchus exspectatus. The sequence continues at coordinate 21,822,204 of OU461587.1, forward strand.
GTTCATCTGTCCAAATAAACAAGACTGGTTGAATCACAACACAAGCTTTATTTGTCCTCGGGGAATTACACAACGAATTATTACTGTCGCTGAGATCAATCAGAGGTGGTTTTCGAACTTTATCAACAGTTTATTTCCCCACAGGCATCGCACAATTCGGCCCGGTAAATCCGATATTGCACAGGCAGAAGAAGTTCCTCGCCGTGCCGACGCACAAGCCGTTGTTCGTGCAAGCGATGAGGTTCGTGCACAGCGGTTCTGCAAATATTATGCCAATACGGTGTGAAAAACGCGTCTATTACGCCTAATATGATAGTTTGAACAAAATGAAAGTGCCACAAATGAGAACAAATAAGAAAAAAACATAACTATACTAACCAATCTCGCAGCGCGCGCCCTGGTAGCCGATGTCGCACAGGCAGAGTGGCGCCGATTTCAACCCGATGCATGCGCCCCGATTCAGGCAGTCTATTCGATCGCAGATTTGCTGGCAAAAAAAAAGATAAAATTTCAGTAGTAAGATTCATGAATCGCTGCAAAAATTTCAATACAGCTACTCATAATTTTCGAATAGGAACTGAAATAGGGTTGGCTTATCGAGAAATTATCGAGAATGGTCTCTTCATTTCGCATACTCTCTCGCCGATCCGAGAAGTGAGAGAGCGCGTAGAATGAAGAGAGTCATTTCTCGACAAGCCAACCCTAATCTGAAATAGGCTACAACTCACCGCAAGTTGAGCGCCAGCCGGCACGATTAGCGCAATCATCAGCATGGTAGTAAGCATGACCACAGAGGTAGCCTCGCAGCGGCTGATAACAAATCTGTTTTTATCCATCATCGAGCCGCAAGCTGAGCTATCCTCAAGCCGTTCCCTGGGTTTGTTTGCACAGAGTGACCACTGTAGCCACGGAGCTGTAACCAGCACGGACAGTGGGGGAGATTGGCTATGTGTTATTCCTTGTCATGACAGCCATGATTCACTCTGTTGATCGTTGTCGTGGAACAAGGAAACGCAAATATACGCAGTCAGCACTGAAAGATTCGCTATTTGGAATTGTGTCCACGAAAAAAAAAGAACGTCTGCGACGATAAAAAAAAGAACGTCTGCGACGATGACGATTCCTCAACACGTACAACTGGGAACAAAACTCGAATTATATCGAGATGACTGATGCTCAGCTTTTTTGCTTGATTGCTCCACTTCTCTTTGAAGAACTTTGTATATAATTATCTTACATATCTGTTCCATGAACGTACACAATACAAGTACAATAACAGGTGGCCGAAAGGCGAGACAAAACAAGAATTCTTTATTTCATGTTTTATATTTCTTTAATTATTTCATTATTTCATAGTTCATGGTCTTTCCTTTTTTTCTTATTTTAACTGACTACAATTGCGTAACTCCCAGGTGCACCACGATCAAAAAACCAAGTAATCCAAATATTAAAAATATATTTCCTTATATATTTCCTTATCAATGATGGCTGAAGCCGAACATCGAATAACGTCTTTTCACAGATAGAAACAACTATTTACCAGCTAATGACTAGCTGGAATGATTCGTAATTGACTAGCTGTTTACGAAAATAAAGAATAATAAAGAATATAGAATCTCATTCTATCTAGTCAGCTAGTCACTAAGCTGCCAGCTAGTCATCAAATCGCAAAAATATCTGAATTTTTAAATCATTCTTGACCTGTTTTTTGCATTTTGAGTGGTCTCCCCTTTGACCACTCAGTGAGCCAGGGGAAGAATGATGCGACTAGTCGCGTCATAAACGCTAGCTGTTTACTATTTTTTTCAGCTATTCATATTCTTTAGACTATTTTTAAATGACTAGCTGGTTAGAAATAAAAAAATAAAAAAAAAATGAAGTGACTAGCTGTTTATTTTCAACACTCTATTCACAGAACGTCCCGTTTTGATGTGCGCTAATTTTGGCCATTTTTTGGAACTAGATGCCAAGCATCGTTCATTCTCACCTATTACTAAGAGAATATAATTTTTTTGTGTCTGTCTGTCCGTCCGTATGTGGGTATGTATGTATGTCACGCTCCGGAAATCGCCCAAAATCGCCCTTTTCGCCCGTTTCCAAGCCTAAGTCCTTCAGCAAAAGTCTTGTAGTGATGATCCGAAAAAAATCAAAAATCAATTTCATCATCACTATGCAATATGACGAAATAGCTTACAAACCCGTTTTTCGCACCGTTCTCGCCGGAAACTCAACCATATCGATCGTGCTCGGCATCAAACTACTCGCAATTGAAAAATCGATAATCAATTTCGTCATCACTATGCAATATTGCGTAATAATGATGAAATAATCCGATTTTTGCATTGTTCTCGCCGGAAACTCAACCAAATTGATCGTGCTTGGCATCAAACTACTCGCAATTGAAAAATCGATAATCAATTTCATCATCATTATGAAATATTGCGTAATTATGATGCAATAACTCGTTTTTTGCATTGTTTTCGCCTGAAACTTAACCAAATCAAATATATTATTTTTTTCATTTTTATTATTACGTCATCAATCGATACCGCAACCCAATTACAGTATCCCAAAAGGTTCGGCGGGTCAGATTTAGCTCGCTGGGTCAGATTTATGACTTTCGTCATAAATCGATACCGTAACCCGATTTCAGTATCCTAAAAGGTTCGGCGGGTCAGATTTAGTTCGCTGGGTCAGATTTATAACTTTCGTCATAAATCGATACCGTAACTCGGTTACAGTATCGGCGGGTCCGATTTATTTTATCGCAGCAAAAAAATACCCAGCGTTTGACAGCCTAACCTGCGAGTCCCTGGCGGAAGGCTCGTGGGGCCGAGGGCGAGCCGAAAAAAGATGGGATGGGGCCACGCAGGCGTAGCCCGGCTAGTTCCTGGTCTGAAAAATGAATTCATTGGAAACCCCTGATTTCTTGTTACCCTCATAAATTGCAACTATTTGAGGAACTAAGCCATCTTGGTTATTCCCCACAGGGACATCGCTGTGGGTGTATTTACGCGGATTGACATCTCAATATTCTAGTAATTGTTTCCGCGTGCGCCCTCCCATTTCCCTCGATCACGCTTTGTTTCTTCAATCGTATTTATTATTCAGAAGAAACATTCAAATGGATGCCGATCTCTACTTCTGGCTGTCGGTTCTCTGGGCCTTTCTGATCATCATTTGCTTCTTCGACAATCTTCTGATTGTGTTGGCTATCGTCCAGAACCGGTAAATTTTAGCTCGTTGCTCGAACGTTGATCTTTGATCTGTTTTTTTAGAAACCTGAGAGGCCCATGCTTCGTTCTAATAGCGATATCTTCCTACGCGGATGCGATCCAGGTCCGAATCCTTAAATATTTTAATAAAATAGCTTCATCTGGGTATTTTCAGGTATTCGGTCTAGCACCAAAGATAGTCACCTATTTCCTGTTCGGGTTGAAACCAATGGATGCGCGCACGTGCTTGTACATTGAGGTATTTCTTTTTTTTTACAGATTTGTCAGTATAATAATTACATATTTTCAGCTCATACCCCTAACATTCAACGGTATTTCAAACTTCACCGTCATTTCAATAGCGCTGGATCGTCTTTTCGCGAGCATTTCCCCATTAATGTAAGCTATATTCTTATATCGAGCACGTGTTGTCCGGAAAATAGGAAGTAGGTGGATGAAAATTCCAGGAATGTCCTGTTCTTAACCTCCCTTGATTGCGTGTTTACCCAGGTATGCGCGAAAGAACATTCCATATTATTATGCGGTGCACTTTGTGCTGATTGCCGGATATACAGCACTCCAACTGTCGCATCTACTACGATACTTCGAGGATGGGTAGGTTAATAATTTGAAAATTTAATTTTGTTTTTAATTTAAAAAAAAAATAATTTCAAAACTAACTTTCCAGTGAAGTCCACTGCACCATGTCTCCCATCTTCATGGGTTACGCGCGTGTTCTGTGGTTCCTCCAGGTTATTTCTCTTTTTTTTCATTTCTTTTTTCTTTTTTTCGTAATTATTCTTTTTGCTGATTACAAAACCGCCTCAATTTCTGAGGAATCTCGATTTCTTTATTCAGGCAATGCTTACATACGCAGCTTCCGTGGTGATTTACCTCACTGTGGCCATTATTATCAGATACAGAAGTGAGCAAGCAGTTGATTTTCCTCACTTTCTGTGCTTACATCTTCAATTTTTTTCGCAATGGAAATATATTTTTCAGCAATAACCCTGAAGGAAACTCGTCTCTTTCGCTCTCTGATGTACATTTTTCTCTCCATGCTCTGCGGTTAGTTACTGATCATTGACCACTTTCACAAAATCACATTCTAGGATACTTCCTGACTTGCTTCTTGGGAGTGCTGTCAGGGGGAGAGCTGCGGGTGCGTAATGATTCTTTCTCTATCAAAAGACAGAGTCCCAACTCTTGGAGCAGTAAAAGGTAAGGTAAGGTAAAGGTGTATCCACGTCAAGCGATTTTACAGTCATAAGACAACGCTAGGTGGGACCCACTGGTAAGGCCAGTTGTCAGGCCTTTGGAGCAGTAGGATGAATCATTATATCAATCAAAAATACATCACATTTAGGAAGAACGCGAGCAACTCACAATGGACATGCTAATCGGTACTCCCATGCTCATCTCGCTCTGTTTGAACTACTTTATCTACTACTTGACCAGGTAAATCTCTTTCTCGATTTCGAATTTTCATCAAATATCATCACGTTCATTCATTTTCAGCACAGAACTCCGCCGGACTTTTCAATATCAACTTCGTCTATTTCACGTGATGAATAATATCACTCTGATCACGCCCGTCCATAGTTTCACCACTAGACTTTGAAAGTCAACGAGTTATGCAACTAGGAACTAGTTCCTTTCATTTCAAAGGAGCTACAATAGTTCACTCGTTGTTTATCAGTTCCTTCGAGCACTGAAAAGAACTAGTTCCTTTTGAGAGTGAGCGAGTAGAGCGAGCGGAAAGTTGGAGTGAGAGAGCGAGCGGAATGAAATTGAAGGAACAAAGTTGTTTTACAAAGGAACTAGTTCCTTCGCCACTAAAAAACTTGTAAAATTGAGGAATGAAGGAACTAGTTCTTTATCTTTCAAACTCTATTCACCACTTCTTCGACTGCGAAGAGTGATAACAGTAACAATGTGTATTTCCAACTGGTAAGCATCAAGAAAAAATAGCGACTCTTGATGTCCAATTCTATGAATCACTTAGCCTTTGAATATACCTTGAATGGATCATTTATCACCAAATAATGAGGAATCAAAGTTTGCAGAAGCTTAAATTACACGTGTTTGAGTGTCGAGGAATAAATCGCGGTCGAATCTGTAAATTTTGATCAAATCGTTAAAAAATAGTGTACATACCGGTTCAGCTGCTCAAGCTGTCTTCGCAGGAGCAGCATCAGCAGCTAACGGCTGAGAAACGAGATATTTTTGTAAAAAAAAAACAAATTTAAAATTTAAAAAAAAAGTTAATATATTGAAAATACCATTTTCACTGCTGACTGGCATTGAGCTTCTGCTTGATTGATGGCTGCAATGGAAAAGAGGAAGTATTGTCTCACACATTGAACTATCAGATAATGTCGGTATAAGACTGGTTCCTGTCACTCTGGGAGTTAGAGGAATGAATAGGCTAATTATTCTTTATTCTTTCTTCTTTCTTCTTTATTCACCACACGAGACAATGTGCGTTATGGGCGGTATGTGTGCAACAGGTGGTATTCGGGCTCAAGCGAGCTTTTGGGGAAGGGGGGGAAGCTTTTGGGGAATTTATTTCCTAGTTCAAAAATACCTCGTGCAGACGCGAAGTAGATCGCATTCTCTATTGGCTCCTCCATGACGTCATCGTCCAGATTTGAGCAAAATGCCAGTTCCTCTGATGAAGGGATCGGTAGAATTCTTGCCTAAAATTAATGATATGCGTTAAAGGCTATTATCAGCAATTGAAGTTTGAATTTCAACAAAAATGATTGAACACGACCAACCTCCATCTCGCACCTTTCCTCCCCTGGTTCGTCCATGTATCTACACTGCTGTGATGAATTGTCCATCTGTGATGATTGGTGGCGCTCCTATGATAATTTTGGGGAAATGCACAGGGGAAAACGCGAAAACATGTTCAACTTTTGAAGAGGTGAAGGTGTTCTGTATCTTGACTGAAAGAGATTTTTTTGATAAAGTTTGCAGTTCTTTTATAGGAATGGGTGAGTTGTTTACCCCTTCTTTCGATTCTGCCCAAACACCATGAACTCGTGATCAAACGGGCGACACTATTCGTCTTTATCATACGGGGTAGCCCACATCAACAACCACTGTTTCAGAACGGAGCCGTCTATGTTTATGACGTTATTAACGGCCAAATTAATTATAATTGATTGTCAAAACAACCGAACTTCAGTTTCGAATTATTCGAATTTTTCATTTTCATATTTATATTTTATTTTGAATATACTTCAGAAACTCATTGTCCACACTGTCTATAGAATTCGAAATGAGGCGGAGGCAAGTGACCACAGCATTCTGAGCCCCTTTGTTCTCTCCAGAAAAGGGTGAACAAGGGGATTAAGTTTTGAATTTTCCCGCTGCACCGTAATCGAACTGCAAGTGGATTTCAGAATGTGCAATGTTTCTGAAACATATCACGGTTTCGTCCGTTCTTCTACATTCAAAATGAAAATCTGAATGAGTTTCAGAAAGATTTCATATTTCAAGTTTGTAGTTCGACTACAACCCTTTTCTGTCGGTGTAGAATGCTGTGTGACTATTGTGATTATAACGTTGAGCAGTCTTTATCGTACGTAAACATTTCAGTACGAACAAAAACATCAACAGTCCCTGTTGCCAACCGAGCAGGGCGCGTATTCGCACGCATAGGGAAAACCGATCTGGCAGTTGCCGGCGCCCCTGCAATTTGTTTTATAAATAGTATAACCATAATAAAAATAGGTAAATGTCATCCCGTTAATCAAGGCACTTGCGTCCTGCGGGATATCACTGCTAGGCCAGTGATAATGAATGATAATGAATTATAATATGATAGTAATAATAATATTAATAATCAATATTGACCATTACATTTCATACCATTCAAGAACCGAAGTTGTCGTGTCCACGTAGGCGCAATTGGCCACTGTAGCAGTGCTCGGTTCGTCAACTGCCCAGTTTGTGTAGGGGTCGGTGGACTGAAAATGATTCATCACTTTTTAGAGTTCGGAGCCGAATACGTTAGCTATGTTTTTCACCTAACACGAACACGGTTTGAGCTCGTTTCAAAAAAACTGAATTCGTGTTTTCCATACCTTATCCTCCCATTGCCACGCTCCATCATCTGACTTCGAGTAGCCAATCCAATAGAAATCTGACTTCGATGTTTCCATAACTGCAAAGGATCGCATTTTTCATTGCTATTTTAACACAAATTTATTACTTTTCTGCACAAAATGATTCTTCTCATCATCGTGAATTGTCGCGAGCATTCCTCCGTTGATCGAGCATGCCGATTTCGCTTTACTGAAGGGATCATGCGCGTCCGGGGTGGGCTTGTAGCAACCGCCTGATATGTTCATATTTATATATTGTTTTTATTTTTGTTTTGATGTCTTTCGGTTAAGAAATTAATAATTGAAAGCTCACCGGCCGCCTTCAATGCGGGGTCTGGGTCTCCGTATGGAGTTTTGTCGGACTGGCAGAAACAGTTGGCTGAAATAATATTATTTATTATTTGTGAAATAAAATAAATACAAGCTAAAAAATAAAAAAAGAGAACCTTTGCAAAACGCTTGAAGCAAAGCCGTATTACTGGTGTTTTCGGAGAAGAAATAACCGAGTGATGCGAGGTGATTCAACTCCGATTTCTCAATTTCTCCGGGTTTGAGGAAATCTGGAAACTGTGAGTTCTAAAAAATTGCTTATTTTTGACTTACTGCTGACGACAATGACCCCATTGACATCTTTGAATGCGTTGATTGTATTGACGTCATTGTTACTGAAAAAAATATTTTGTTTTGGTAGGAAAAAACCAAATTTACTCACTAATCCGAGTCAGTCATGAAGTAGATCACTTGGCGGGCGTTCGCTCTGTCCGGCTTACTCATTAGACCATCACTGAACATGTCCAGGGCAACCTCGAAGGCGCTAAAAGGGGCTTTTTTATTGATATTTATTGATTTTCTAAAAAAAACTTACTAAACGATGTTGATCTCCCTGACCCCGCTATCGACCGTGGCCTTGACTGTGTCTGTTTTGGTCATGTTGAGATTGTAGAGAACCTTGAGAAAAAATATGCGTTTCTTTAATACAATCACCAGTCACAACGAAATCGCTATATTAAAAATCAGCACAAACCTTAGAATCAGTCCCCATAGCGATCACTCCCACTCGCGTATAGAACGGAGCAGTGGAGTCAGTGACGAGATTGCTAACGAGCGACTCGGTGAGGGTGCTTGCCTGAAATTTACGAAATTATTTGACTCTTAAAATTTCTGTGACTCTTCTCGTTTACAAAAACGATACTTCCCCTGCTTTCGGAAGCTAGCTCAATAGCAAATCAAAATCAGGCCACCTTATTCAACGAATCCTGCCCCATGGCCTCGGATGCATCAATGACGATGACGATATCCAACCAGATTCCATTGTACGACCACCCAATGGGAGCTCCGGAAGCGTCGACGGAGCAGTCGCAGTAGGGTTCTGACAATGAGCATTTTGTAAGACTTCACAAATTTTATCTTTATCTTTGAATTTTATCTTTATATTCTATCGTTAGTAAAGCATGATTGGGAAACCTTTACCCTTGCTTGGAGGCGCCGCAGTCGGTTCAGTAGATGGTGCTAAAAATATCATGTTCGGACTGTCCAGTGAATTGTAGTGAACCTTTACTATCGATCGCGATTTCGATGATAATGTTGTCCTGACTGTTCCAGATCTCGGAAGGCTGCTTCGGCTTGGGTGCGTAGTGCACCTGTAATTAGTTTTTTTTTCAGATTTGCAAATAAAAAATAATCTAAAAACACTTCATTTATGAGGTTTAGAGGAGGCCGAAACATTAGCCAACCGTATAAATGTAAGAGGTTGAGCAGAAATGTGAAAAAAAGAAATACTTCAAAGAACGACGTAGTAAACTTCTCCGTATGCGATCCGTTGTAGTATCTGAAAAATATTTTTATGTTTAAATTCCATTCTAAAGCAAACTTGAACTCCTGTCCTCCCCACGATTTCTGGAGCACAATGGATCCAGTGTTCGCCGGGTCAAAGTTCAGCTGCATATCGATGGTCACATCGTGGGATTCCCTGTAAGCGTTTTTTTTATAATTTTATAATTTTTCATAAAATAAGCCAATTGCAACCTATTTTATATCAAAGAGTTGAGATACATGAGAATCATAACTAATATTTGTCCATTGATCTCACCACTCCCCAATCAGTACGAATGCGCCCTTGTCACTTCCTTCCATGTTCTGCAAATCGTCACTTCGCCCGCTTGTGAGAATGGCAATGCGGTCGCCCGGCAGCGCCATTGTCACTGGAAAAGAGATTAGTGACTGGGTTGGCGAGGATGAAGATTTGGTCTCTTCGTTCCTGCTCCCAAGTGGAGACGGTTGATTCATTATTTTGATAGACTGAGACCACATTAATGAAAAAATATGGTAAAAATGTTAGTATTGATCATCACTGTCAATTGCCTGTTGCCTGTGGCGTCTATTGTCTGGAGGGCAAACAGGTCGAATAGCAGGTCATGCTCACTCGCATCCAGCTCCAGCAGGCTCGAGCATTCCACTGTCATCTCTACTGAGTGATCGCTGTCGATTGTGATGACGTTATCGAAAGAGAAGATCCAGTCGGGGAGAGCGTCGCAACTGGAATGTGAATTCGAGAATTCGAGAGAAATTCGAGGTTTTATCGATGCACAAAAAAACATACCTCCACGATTTCATCCAAAATTCGTCCTCCTTTCCAGCCACCCCGGCTCCCGTCGAGACGGTGACGGTTCCCTCTCCGATACATCGTCTCTTGTGCAGCCACATGCCCGCTTGAGGAACAGCGAACACGTGTCGGCCGTAGAGGCGGAATCGTTGCTCCTGGAGAAAAATGGGTGTATTTCGGATCCTGGTCCAGTGAGCCATTCCAGGGTGGCCGATAACTTTTTTTGAATTTACAATGCCTGATCATGGCGATACGATTGGTGCATGATTGTCGATACTCGCGATAAAGTTTTTTTTCCCTTTTTTTCAAGCAGTCACAGTATACCTCTTTCAGCGGTCTGACGAACGTTGGCAGGTCGGAGGTGAGAATGAGCGTGAACTCTTGCGAGCAGTCGAGCACTACACCGCCTTGAATAAGAAATAATAAAACTGAATTTGAATTATGTTTCTCAGGATTCAAGCCGTTTTACCGATAAATTTATGCATTATACAATTGGCCACTCAATAAAAATTGTCCAAATCTGTGACACGAATGAGACAAGAGAAATACATTCCATGAAAATGCTTACTGTCTGCAAAGAAGTCCCACGGGTGCTCCATCCTCATATTCTCAATGCAGCTGCCGGCGCCAGTGGCGATGTCGTGAAAACTGCAAGTTTGATCTTTGATCTTTGGATTCTCGAAAGCAAAGAAATTGAAACTCACCTCGTGTAATACTTGTCAACCTGTGCGTACACCTTCTCGAGTTGATTCCAGTTTGAGAACTGTAAAAGTGATGAGTTCAATTTTTAGAGCCTCAAAAAGTACGCAAACACAGATAATAGGTAGTACCGGAAAACGACTCAATTCGCCCAGTCTTTTTCGGAATTTCCTATTTCCGAACGGACAACCCTAATAGGTACAAACACTTGGACATAGATCAGAATTACTAACGCCTTCTTGCGTTACGACGCACGCATAGCTTGTGTTCTGCGTGAAAGTGGTGTTGATGAGCTAAATTTGATATTATTGATGAGCTAAATTTGATAGTTCAAAAATTGGATGCACTCATACCTTATAGCGAACTTCCTCGCATGAATAGACAGACGACTCGACGAATCGAGAAATGAACAACAACAAGATCAGCGCTTGCAGTTGCCACAAATTTTTCATGCTGCTGAAAGTATCACATTATAACAGCAGAAAAAAAGGAATTTCTCGTATTTGATTCACCATCAGAAGCGTTTTATACTGAGTTTTCTTTATCAGTGTGAGATGATGGCTAAGATGATCTACGATGATGCCAGGTCCTCTTTCCAGATGAACCTTCAATGATAGCGATCTATCGATCCCTAGAGATAACAGTATAGAGATTGATCACTGCCGATCATATTTCGTCATGTTTCTGCAGAATACTAAACATTTTTTCAGTTTTTCATTATTTTATATTGTTACTTGTTATTTTTTTTAATCTCGTGCAGCTGACCGTACCAGTGGTTTCCACCTAGCGTTATCCTACGACTGTAAAATCGCTTGAAGTCGATACACCTTACCTTTTTTTGAATCTCGGAAGCATCATTTGCATATAATTTTAATGTCGTCGCTCAAGCAACAAGGCATTTTTTCTGTCGCATTTTAACCAAAGTCATTTATTTTATTAGCAAGTAGATACAACAAAGTGAGAAGATGATTCGAATCCTATACGCATACAATTTAATATATACAAAGAAAAAGGGAATAAGGTGCATCCCCCAAAGTAAGCATAATAATAATTTCTACATCTTGATCTCATCTAGGTCAGAGGCATCATTATCGCTCCATGATGGATTCTTCCAATTCGCAGAGTGAGCTGAATTTCGTCTCGATCGAGCTTCCAATTCCAATTCTTTCTCGTGGAATTTACGCTCCTTTTCCTGAAAGAAAAAAAGGAATAAATAAGTAGAATATTTTTTGAAAATAAAAATGAAGAACAACAAAGCAAACCTTCTTGAATTCCCTCGCATAATCTTCAGTATAATCATCGTAATTGTACGCTCTATTCTCGTATTCCTTCAATGAGCTCTTCGTCTGCTTACGACTTCCCATCTTTGGCTACAATCAAATATCATATTTTGATGATTGCTAAATCTCTCGGAATGGCCAATCAATCGTTTAATCAAAATTTCGGGTTTTCATTCTGTTTCGTTCCGTCAACCCTAATCACCTACAGGGAGGAAATAAGCAAAACGCGAAACCAACGTCAGGAATGCTCTGTAGTGACTTGATCACTTCCAATTCGAACACTTCGCCTTGAGGAACGACCATAGTGCTCGTCTTACGAGAAGGATTACGAGAGTCACCTGTTGGATAGTAAGCAGAGTTCGTAATACGTGTCGCCGTCTCTTCATTTCACGCGCTCTCTCACCGATCAGAGAGACGAGAGTATGTGAAATGAAGAGACGGTGGCATCATTTCTCGAGCTCTCTTATTAAGACGTATGAATGAATACCCTTGAACATCCATGGCGAGTCGACGAGTTTTCCCTTCTCAATGGCTGCTTCAGCTGCTTCCATGTCCTTCCTCAATTCCTCCCTTCGCTCCATCTGAACCACTTTGTGACCGGCTGCTAATCTGAAACAAAACCCATTAGAACACGCTAAAACAATAATTACGAATATGGTTCCCTTGAAGGAAGGTTTTTTTCTAAAAAGCGAACAGAGAAATTAGACTGCTCTCCGTTGTTAACTGAAAATTACTGGAAAGTTAATGGAAAGTACTTTCCAATATGGGAACCCTTATTGTGAATAATATGCTCGAAAGATAAGCTCTGACTTGATGAGCGCTTTTGGAATAGCATTCTCTAGTCTTCCGTAGTTCGCTTCAATCATTTGATCCATGAGTGCTTTGCCCTTAGTCTCCGGTTGCAGGAAGAAACCAAGAACAAGCGTAATTATGATTAGAACCTGAAAATGATGAAAAATAGTATATTATGCTTCACTGCGAAATCAGTCACAATTGCTTATGCCGTGAGCTCCAAATTCTGTTAGAGAAATTCTGTTAGAGAATTTGGAGCTCATGCACGGCATAAGCAATTGTGATTGATTGAGCAGTGCAGTATAATGTGAATGTGAATGTGAATAACGATGGTGTAAGACTGATAGCAGGGGCGTGCAAAAACGTTCTCGGTCTCTCTTTTCACCATGTTCTCTCGATCTTTCTGACCGGCGAGAGATCGTTGCGAAATAAGAGATCATTTTTTGCCAACTCAAGATTTATAGAATAGAAGTACCTCAGGTATGATAAATGCTCCAAGAGAGTAAGTTTGAAGAACGGGCTGAAGAGCGAGAACTCCAACGATGGCACCGAAATGTCTAGAAGGCAAGAATTAGAGATAACACAAATGAAAGGAAAACGTACTTGACTGCTTGGATAAAACCAAATGCCATGCACCGAATGACAGTGGGATATCGTTGAGTTGTCACCTAAACAATCACATTTCAAATGACTGCTCAAAGAATGCATAATAAAAGTGAAATGTGTTTCTTATTTCGAACCTGGATGATATTGATCCAGAATACGCAGTCGTTGATCATCGTCGTCACCTTAAAAATAGATATTATTCTCAATCAATATTTATCTTTTTTTTTGTATTCGATCATTTTCGATTCCTAATTCTCTTTGCTGAATAATTGTTCCCAATAATTTCATTTAGAAAAGAAATATTCCCGTGAACTCACAATGATGATAATGACAACTCCTAGATCATCGTATCTGCTTCCAGTCGCAATCAATACAATTATGATTGCGAAGAGAATTGCTTCGATTGCTGGAAAAAATCGATGCGTTTTGATAGGCGCAAGAAACTGTATGTTTAGATAAATAACGTACTCAGTGCTCCGATGAACTGCATTTTCCTTCCGAAAGCCTTGAATCGATAATCGAGAAATATGATAATGATTGGAGTGAACAGTCGGAATACTCCATCGAGGAGAGTGTACATAATGGCGTTATCTGTAAAAAAAAAAGTAAAAAAAATGAGAATTAATGAAATGCTTACCGTGAACTGAACTGGTAGTGTAAATGTAAGTTGACGATACGATAGAGTATGTGAAGGCAGAGATAAATTGCATGAATGTTTGTTTGGCCAAACGACGATTTGCGAACAGAGCGAATCTACAAACGAATAAATAGATAAATCCATAACTTATGAAATAGGTAAATCCATGACCAGGCGTGGTTGTTTCAAGACAACTGTAAAATCGCCTTGATTGTGGAAACAACTTTACCTTTACTTTACCTTATTATGACAACATTTTGGAGTATACTCACATGGTGTAGTAGGGCGGACTGGTGTGAGTCTTTGAAATCGTGGAAATATCTCTTGTCGTGAATTTGGCCTTAGTGTTATTCCATCTCTCGTGAGCAAGATCGTTCAAAACCTGATAAAAAATTGATAATAATAATGAAACATATCAAACTGCGCTATGTAGAGTTAGAAATGTCTCTTCATTTCACACACTCTCTCGTCACTCTGACCGGTGAGAGTGTACGAGCAATGAAGAGACGACTACCCGTATTTTGAACTCAGTAAAGTCTTACACTGCATGCTTCATCCAATTTATTCCTTGCAATGAGCCATCGTGGAGATTCATGGAAGAGCATGAATCCAATGGCGAGAGGAGAGGCGACCAAATTGAGGAAGACGAAATACGATTGCCAGTCTCTGAAATGAGTTAGGAGTTCGAGAGTCTCCTCGTTTCAGCCGTACTTTTCTAATGTAACGTAGGCTAATCACAAGAAAAACTATTATCATCATTATTAATGTGTTAGATAAAAACATACTTCGTGAGGTATGCAATAAGAGCCATGACCATGTAGGCAATTGGCCATTGGAAGCATGCTGCATGGATGATGCGGAATCTGAATTAGATGGCGTATTACAAGATGAATTACATGAATGATTTACTCTTTTGTCAAAAACAAAATAGAAAAATAATCACTTGTTGCTGGTGTATTCCATCATCATTGTGAGAGCCGTAGTTTCCAGCAACCCGTAGATGAGACAATTCACACCCATTATTACGGCGAAAGACACCCATCCTTGCGATGCAGTCACCATCCTGAAATAAAATGCAAGGAAAAATTAATTGAAGAATAAAGAACATTAAAAAATAGAGTTTTTGAGTGTACTTACATAGAAGTAATTATGAGTAGCAATTGTCCTACGAAGAAGAGTGTTTGTCTACCGAAAGCATCGCCAATATGACCTCCCACGAGTGCTCCTATCAACTGAAATGAAGAATGAGATGGGCAAAAATGGAGGTATTCTAACCGATCCTCCAGCCATAATGATTTGAATTAGCGGAACGTAATCATTGTCACAAATCAATTGGAATTTGGCACGAACGGAGTAGAATTCGAAGACCTGCATTAATTTCGAGTCATAAATCAAGCCCAAAAATAATTTGACTCTGAATGTTTGAGACACTGACAATTGCAGTGAGTTCCGAACAATCTTTGATTTTTTCACACTTATCAGCATCGTCATCCTCTATTTCGAGATATCCACTTCCATCTTTCAGAGTGCAATTCCAATTTGGTTCTTCTGATCCCAACGTATCCATAAACGTCGCGTTACCTCAACCAGACATCAATTACACATATTATTCATCCCCAAAGCATTTGCTCGAACACAAAGATTAAAGATAAGAGCAGGCTGATGTCATCACTTATTTGGAGAAGGAATAGAAGGAATGAACTTACGCTAGATACCCCCATCCCCTTTAATTAATTAGTATCAATTGCAAACGACATGTTATTTCACTACAAAGACAGGTATAAAAATAATAATAATATAGCTGACCTGCCCATTCAATACTAGCGTAGAGAATAACGATGCAACAGAATATTTGATACGGGCCGAAAGGCCGAACTCTCGCCAGAACTTCCTCATAATGAGTGTAGAAGAGAACTTCCTTCTTGTCTCGAGCACTATAAACAAATCACATATCGATTGAACAAACGGATTAAAAATTGAGTAATCTACCGAAGTTTCCAGCTTGCAATTGACGAAAAGGAGAAGCCTCTAGTAACTTTTCTAGGCTGGTTGAATGAAACACTCCTATTTACTTTATTCGACTGAGTACGAGAGATTTTTCTCTCCATGCCGCAAAAGTGGGAAGAGTGATAAGGAAGACATAATCATATAATCCATCTAAGGCATTAGGAGGAAGAGGGGAAGAAAAGGAGAAGATAAGCCGATTGACGCACGAACCGAAAAGGATGTGGTTCCTCCATAATTGATGAGATAGGTAGAGTGGAAAGCTATTGGGCACCCTTCCACTCCTTCCACTGTGTCCTTATCACTATCGATTCTCATTTACGACCGTTGAGACGCAAAATTGGGAGACTGCCTCGCTTCATGATTGAAGATAAGAGGAGGAAAGTCGTAAATTACGTGGTCGTCGTGCAAGGATTGAATGAGAAAGACAAGAAAATTAACCGATCTTTTTTAAGGAATGCTTGCTCATCGATGTCAGTAAGTCCAGCATTATGCACCATGTTATCGGATTCCCGATAGGTCTGTTTGAGCGCATCGATCAAGAATGCAGTTTGAAAAGGCTTCGATCGGTAAAAAAGGTAAAAGGTCATCCCGTTAATCAAGGCACTTGCGTCCTGCGGGAGATCACTGCTAGGCCAGTGATTATGAGGCCAATGGTGGGGTAGGCGCCTTGGTGGGGCGGAGACGGTGACCGGGAATCGAACCCAGGTAGAATGGAATGGAAGGGCGCGCCATAGACCACTACACCACTTCGTCTCTTCTTCGATCACTTCGTTCGGATTCATGCAAATAATTATGGGTGAAGCTATGGTTCATCAGGTTTATCACAATTGCTTGTGCGAAAATTGAGGGAGATTTCTATCCGGGAAAGAGGATCATGCATAATAGGTTGAAAACTTAAAACCGCAGAATAAACTTGTAAAAATCGTGTTATTTTGAGAATTTTTTGCATAATATTTTGACAGTTCCTATTGTATTCCCTTCAGATCCGTTATTGCGCATTTAATTTGCGATTATGATTTGATCCCATGATTATTACGAGGACCCCGTATTTATTATTGGTGCTGGTCTCGTAAAAGGTTAGCAAGTCAGTGACGAGAAACGAAGTGCTGTGATCTTTGGCTTACATACTGCGATGTGTGCGTGTGTTTTAGTGAACGGAGCCCACAACCCCGAACATTGTTCTGATCTCTTACTTTATCTCTCGTCATTCAGAGATCGTGGGGCGATAGAGTATTGCAATATGAGAGAGACGGCCAACCATTCCCCTCTTCTATCGTGAGATTATTTCCCATTCCACGCGTAGTTGACCTTTGACGAACTGAGTGGAGGGAGGAAGAGGCCGGGAGGAGCCTAGTGATCTACCTGCTCTCCTATCCCCTACCTCTTCCCTTCCTCTCTCTTCCAGACAATCAATACGCAAACCAGCACATTGAGCACAAGCAGTTGAGCACACCGCTAGCAGATAGTGAAAAGTTCCACGTTAACCCCGAAATTAACAGCTTGAGATGGGAAGTGCAATTGAGAAAAGAGGCTGAAAAAAGGAAGTTTCAACTAGGTCATTTGGCATCTCTTGCAGCTTTTTTCGCTCGAACGTGCGTTTCATATCTCATTCGACAGCGAGATAACTCATCACTTCCTCTCCCTTACCCATGCTACTTCTTATCACTTACCTTCCTGCTCTATCACTATTCACACTAGTTACGAGTGAGATTGATCATTCGCCTTGCTTTCCCGTCCCTTCGAACCTCCCCGCCGAACCGTCATGCGAGAAGGTCGACACTTGCGTTTCCTTTCCCATGCCTCCTCCGATTTCCACATGCACTCTGGAAACTAGAGCATCATCGTCGGAGGTTGCCATGCTTGCATCGAGTACACCTACTGAATCATCCCTGAATCCTACGAAGCATGCCTCCACGACTATCGTATCCTCCTCGAAGCCCGAAACACCACGATCAGAGAGTACCGTTCCCCGGTCGGTGACTTCCGTAACCTCATCGACGACTACGGTGTCTCCGGAGACTGTTGTATCATCGCCGGAGACTTCCGACTACTCCCCGGAATCGCCTTATCAAAATTTAGAAGAAGCTCAAGTAAGCAACAATCGCATCTTTAAGAGGCAGGTTGGACGGGCGAATTTCGGAGGCTGCGAGAATCCACTGCTGAGCCAGGTAGATCTTGTGTAGGTTTTTCTGTCTCTTCGCGCACATATTTTCGCGTTGGCCTAATTCACACGTTAAAGAGGTTCCCTTCCCGTATTGGGTACTCTTCTCCAGAAAACTCATAAATATGATCGAGCTTTCGGTCACTTACTCAGAAGTTGTTATCCTGACTGCCCTCTGCATAACAGCAAAATTACAGATCATGGGACACGTAGTCGGTCCGCTCACTACTAACACAAGGATGAGGCTCGGGGATGTGGCTCAGGTTCGGTAATTTACTAGTAGTTGATCGGCTACGATTTGATTGTTCGAGTTACGGTAGAATGCATCGGCTACCGTATTCAACCGTTACTTCTGCAGATTCTCCAACAGACAGTTCAGCGAGCGACAAACAAACCTTTCGAAGTATTGATCGGAAAGGGTGATATGATGATCAAATCGCATCAAATGAGCGGATTTGGCAGTTGCAGGTTAGAATCAGGCATTTCATGTAAAAAGAATACATTTTCCAGGCTGCGTATAGGTGAATACTACACGACAGTCTACGAGACGCCCGGTGGAGGTGGTGCAAATTACGATATCAACAATGTGCAGCAAGAGCAAGAACTGTCAAGCATCGATTTCGGCGAGAACCTCGGTGAGTGCGTACTTGCCTTTCTTCAATGCCCTAAATTAGGGTGCAAAATCGGAAAAAAAAACATAAAAACCATAGTGCCCATAGTGCCCATAGTGCCAAAAAAAACCCCAAAGTGCAAAATCGGCTATGTGCGTTGTGGCCCTAGCCCTAATCTAAAGATTCTACAATACAATCTAAAGTTGGAATGTTGTTTACCTTTCGTTCAAACTTAGGCGAGAGAAAAGAATGGTAAATCGCTTCCCTGCTAGCACATCTATTGCAGGCAGCTCGGGATACCCTGGACAAGTGCCATTCGACGTCAGGGTATACACGCCCCTGGTAAATTTCCACTATATTTACTTTTTTAGATTACGTATTAAACAGTATTGATGACTGAATTCAATCAACTTTCAAGCATTTTTCTTATAGATTGATCATCATTTCGATTGCGCTCGCAGAACTTTTATGTACTTTGGTACTCGTGAAGAGGAGACTTTCGCATTCCAGGAAACCTTCATTGACGGCTTGAACGTTAACGCTGCGGCATTCGTCGGGGCCGGTGGTGCAGGCGCCTGTTTCTCAGGAGATTTAATCGTCGAAACACGCGAGGGACCGAAACAAATGAAGGAATTGAAGACGGGCGACGAAGTGATGAGTGTGGAGGAGGGAATGGGCATGGTACGGTTATCAAATATATCTTAAATAATGCTTTTTTGTGTGTGTTCACAAAAGTTGCAGATGAGATGGACTTATATTGAGTAGTTACCAGGGTTACCTTTACGATCAATATGGCACTTTACTTTGATACTTCATCTATTCCAGATCACCTTCTCGCCCATAATAATGTTTCTGCATCGGGAAGAGCAAAGGGAGACGGAATTCAACGTGATCACAACGGTATATGACAATTTTTTTAAATATTTTTTGTTAGGTATAACTCAAAATTAAGCGAGTGCCGCCATTTTTTTCTTGCAATTTTTCGAATACTTCACTTTCAGGCCAACGGCGACTCGGTGAAACTCACGAACGATCATCTCATCTACGTTTTCGATTGTGAGAACACACGCGCACTCCGGCTTGTGAGGTAGTGCAGGCATTTCTTATGTCAATTTTTTTTGTAGAGTGAACTGTTTTGAGTGTTTGTAGATATTATTGTTCACCGTTTGGTTTGGTACCCTTGAAAAAAAAGACATCCTGGAAAAAGTTTTCAGTTCGAAGGAAGTCACCACATCGCATTGCTTGATCGCCGTTCGGCCGCCCGCACGAACGCTCGAAATCGTTCGAATTATCAATGTTACCAAGGTAGGCATGGACTGGTGACGTTTGCATTAGGGTTGGCTAAACGATACTCTAAACGTGGCAGGTTTAGCTCCCCCTACGCTCTCTGCCCCTGAGATCGGAAGCACTCTCTTCATTCCGCATGCTCTCTCGCTCGAATTAGGGAAGAGCTAGGGGAGGGGGAGCTAAACCTGCCACGTTTAGAGTATCGTTTAGCCAACCCTAGTTTGCATCCGGATACTTTTGGTATAAGATACAGCCGGTAAAAATATCAGAAGAACCGGTTCATGCCGAGTTTGTCTGTGGAACATCTATAGCTCTGAATTTAGGTATATGAACGTGGCATCTATTCTCCCCTGACGTCAACGGGCGATATCGTCGTAAACGGCGTTCTATCTTCTTGTCATTCCAATCTCGCCTTCAAGACCCTCCAACAATCCCTATTCAATATCTACCGATTAATTTACCGTTCTCTATCCTTTATCCTTCCTGAAGAAGGTTCTATTCCTATTGGTCTTACTACGCTTGCGAGCGCGCTTGATTTGTTCATTCCGGCCAAGCCGATAGTTATTTAACACAATACTGTTTTGTTGCTCTGATTGTAACCTATGATCTCTCTGAAATTCAATAAACATTCACGGACCACCGACATGTACTCATCTGACATTGAGCATTTAATCAATCGATCAATACTTTATCAGGATCATGCATTGGGGTTAGGTTAAAGAGCATGCTGACCTCGTCTGTTTCTGTTTCTGTTGATGCATTGAACATTAATGCATTAACATTGAGCATTAATACGTTGAATTGAATACATTCACGGTTTATCAATGCAAAACAATTCTTGTTGGTGACGATAGAAGGGAGTTTTCTAGCCAGCGGCGATACATGTCGCGGTAGGCACGCTCATGCAATTTACCGTATTGACCGCATAAGTTGATCCCCATTCCGGGTTCGCGTACATCCACCGAGTGCCCGCTGCGTTGCACGTGAGATCCATGATCACCATTCCAGAAAGAGCAATATCGGCGGCGCGCGAACTACCAATGTTGATCTGGAACGAACGCGGCGTTAATACTCGTTAAAAATGTGCTGAAAAACGTCACGTTCGGTGTGAAAAAATTAAAGATTGGGGAAAAAGCGGCCGCTTTGAATGCGGATGGGTAGAGCATGAGAATGATAGGGAAGGATTACTCTGCGCGAAAAGGCTAACAAAGAGAGAAGTGCCATACCGAAATGTACATGCACATGCCGGGCGGAGGCGGGCCGACACATGTAATTCTTCGCACTGTGCACCCGTTTACAATTGAAATCGCTTCGGGGTTGATCCACGACATCCCCGGATCCATCGTTTTGGTCATCAGACTCGTCGCGCAGTCTTGGCATCCTGTAAGAGCTACAATTAAAATTTTAAAATGAATCATGTTTTTGGAAATGAAAATAAGTAGAGATACTGCTGGGAGGAGACTGATATGAAAGACTTCCTAAAAATGTCAGGCGAATTTTGCAATAGAAATGAGAAGCAACACTTTCGCCACTACACGTTTGAAGCGCCGGACCAGTTGCTCCAAATACTATCATTTGAACAGCCAGCACAATCAATACTCGTTGTACGATCAGCAGTTAAGCGAGTCGATATTGCGCTTTGCGCTATGCGTAACTTGGAGATGAGAGATAGGGGATGTTGAACGCGCGTGCGGGGCCTATTCACGATGGGCTAGAACGAGCAAGAAGAGCGAGTCAGATCGTGGCAAGACTAGAGAGTGAAAGGATCAGATTTTGAGTTTAGGTATACTAAAAGGTTCCAGGTCTAGAAAATCATAACAAAATAAAAAAAATAATCTCACGGCTGCATGTTGCTTTTGTGATCACTGCACCATTGTACATCCATGCTGAATTCGCAGAGTTGCACGTCAAGGCAAGCGTTGCGGGACCGGCTAATATTGCTCCCGAGACGTAGTCGATCTGAAAAAAATACATTTGTTTGAACCTTATATTTTTTTTTGTATTTCGTTCTAGTCCTTCAGAGGATGAACCGAATGTGAATTTTGAACTCGAAATAGCATAAAAAAGAACCGGGGCTTTGCAGATGAGCGTTCTTGTTAGACATCCGTTCACAATGGAATTTTTGTCGCTCATGAAGTTGGAGGAAACAGTGACGAGACTCGGATCACACGACCCACAGGCTGAAAATGAGATTGATGCTTCACACGGAATAGTTTTTTGACGCATTTACTATCTCCATTATCTTTCACCGAAATGGCGCATGCATTAGTATTTGTAAGTATATTTTTCGTAATATTAGTATTAAAGATTTATAGGTATAAAAGTCTCTGGCAATAAGGTCAACACGGAATTTTTTTCTTTTTTTCCTTTTTTTCGGATAAACATACGAATTGGCGGCATGGCAGCTGGGGACGTAGGAATGCACGCATCAGCAAGCGATGAACAGAGGAGTAACAGGATGAATATCATAATCGTGTCTAACAAAAAATGCTCATTAGCACAGGTGAAAGGGTCACAATAGTAGGGTGCATTCATCTTTCGTTCGAAAGCGAAAGTTTCCCCGCTCATCTCCCGCAAGAACTAAGGGTAGTGGAGATAAGCGCATATGAAGAAAGTCCGCACTGCTTGAGAACGACGGAAGATGCAAAGGGGGTCAAATGACGATCAGGTTGAGTTTGTTTTCGATATTTTCCCTCACAACTGCTTGATCCTGCAATCGTACGTACTGTATTTCTCGATAGGCCGCTCGCGTTCTCTCCTAGAGCTCTTTAGGAAGCATGTTCGGTAT
Organism: Pristionchus exspectatus; assembly: GCA_911812115.1. Classification (NCBI taxonomy): domain Eukaryota; kingdom Metazoa; phylum Nematoda; class Chromadorea; order Rhabditida; family Neodiplogasteridae; genus Pristionchus; species Pristionchus exspectatus. The sequence continues at coordinate 21,845,004 of OU461587.1, forward strand.
CCCGTGTCAGACGGTTTTAGAGTCGCGAAAAAAACACGTCAACATTGAGAAGCAATTGAAGAGGGTCATGAATTCCGCTTTTCATGATTCTCCATTTACTGCAAGATTGCGGATTCTCTATTGACTCCTGCAGCACGACCTCAATAAATAGCAATGAACCGACCACGCGACGTGAAGAAGTAGAGTTCAAGCTAGGCTTTCAATCGTAACGAAACAACTAGTTGTTTAATAGGGAAATGCACCGCTTTCTTCACGAGAGACAGCGCGGAATGAGGAGAGCGAAGAGTGATTTCCCTATTAGACAACTAGTTGTTTCGTTACGATTCAAAGTCTAGTTCAAGCTCTCTTCATTAGCTCGCTCCCTACAGATATTTCACTGCACTGTCTGGGCAAGTAAGTTTTTCGTTGACGAATCTCTGGCGATTCGCGTCAACAATGTGAGTGAATCAAGGCCTCTCGAGCATAACTACATCCAGGTGTGAGTTTAGAGTTTATCAGTGCTATATCAGTTTATCAGTGCTATATCAGTTTATCAGTGCTATATCAGTTTATCAGTGCTATATCAGTTTATCAGTGCTATATCAGTTTATCAGTGCTATATCAGTTTATCAGTGCTATATCAGTTTATCAGTGCTATATCAGCAGTTGTTCGTGTTTCTGCACTCGATCGTCCTGAACAGAAAATTGCCGCCGTACAGCCGCCACTCGTTGCCCGCGGGCATGCAGGTGGAGTAGACGCTCGCCACTCCATCGCGCGCACCATCAGCGGCATCGAAGATGAACAGGTTGGTGTCGATCTGTAACGAATAGAGATCGAATGGCGGGTAATTGCCTCTTCGTTTCGGGATTACGAGGAATGAAGAGACATTAAGATTGCAGAGACATTAACCCGTAGCTCAAACCATACAGTGATGAATGGCAAGTGCGATTCGCATAGTTAGAGATACTCCCGAAACGAGATCAACAACCCAGTGTACGCTATCAATTTCCATCTCACTTCATCTTGAAACGCACTGCGCCTTTTTATTTAGAACAAAATCTATTTGTTTCTGCTAAAAATGTTGCAGAAAGTGTTAAGATGAAGTGGGATGAATGATTGCGAATACAAAGCATACCTTAAAGAAGGAGAGGCACGAATCGCGCCGGTATGCAAAGTGAGGCAGAGCGCTCTCCTCATTTTGCATGCTCTCTAGCTCGTTGCCTGCGCTTCAGGGTGACTTGGCAATCAGCCAATCGGGTATATCTCGGCTTAGACGATAATTGAAAACATGGGAGTTTCGAATGCGTTATGGGGTGGTCATGCCGCACCGTCTGACATAGAGAACTCAGTTAGCCAGATATTCGTGCCACTCCTTCTTTAAGATGAAGTGGGATGAATGATTGCGAATACAAAGCATACCTTAATAGACACACATCTATTGCCCGCCGGGAGCGCTCCTGTGCACGTGAAGGTTCGCCGAGTGCATCCGTTAACAAGTATACTCGACTCGGTCAGCACATTCGGATTTATCATACTTGTGGTGATCCAACTCGGATCGCACTCCTGACATCCTGTCAAAGTGTATCGATATAAAGATTGTTTTATGGCGTAACGATACGATAGAACATTGCGTTCTAGGTTCGCTATTATTTTTGACATACTTAAACTGACGGTTCACATCGCTCCGAATGGCAATCAAAAGTGTATACAAAACAGTCCTCAGAAACGATTTGATAACCCTAGCTGTTAAATGATATTTTAAAAATCCATCGTACATCATTGAGATACGCTACGCTTGTTCAGGAAACCGCAACGCTGATTTAATGGTGCTTCGACTTAAATCAACGCACTGAATTTGCACTCGGCTTGCGAGATGGGTGTACCAGAATAGAGCCATGCGGTGCCATCAGCATTACACGTCGCCAATAGCGTCGTGACCCCTGTTGCTGAGATCATTCCTGCTCCTGAGTTGTACTGGAAAGAAGTGTTTTCATCGACTTAAAACATACCCCATGCGCTCCATTTTTACAAGAAATATTTCGTTAGGTGACAATAAAAAACTATTATCGTACATTGATGTACGTATCGGTCCTCACACCCATACACGTCAGCGTACGTTGCTTGCATCCGTTCACCACATCGGTCATATCATTGGCGAATCCGGGATTTCCAGGAGTTCCGGGAGGTCCAGGAGGGAGCGAGATCATGCCAGGGGTGCACAATTGACACACTGAAAGAGATTTACGTCTTGAAGCCAAGCGAACAATGAAAAACGCCATCGAACGCGAATCTTCGATAATATTTTCAGAACATCCCATTACTAGAAGCATTATTCAGATTTGTGGATATGTGAAATTTTTTGAAGATTTCCTTAATAAAGGAGAGAGGCCTCCCTGTGCGCGTGTGTATGTTTTTCCACTATTGCGAGGCAAGTCACGAAACTGTAAAAAAAGATCAAACGTGTTGCACGCGCTTGCTATATTGCGAAATGGAATGGAGAGCGAACCCAACAGCAGTAAACCCTGCCAGCCGATAAGATACCGCCGACGGCGGGGTCTAAATCGGCTGGTATTGTATAATAGAAAAACTTGCATTTGCACGTGGCTTGTGTCACTGTTGCGCCATTGTACATCCATGCCGTATTCCCGGCGTTGCATTTCAGCGCCAACGTTGCGGGGCCGGCTATTACGCCCGATCCGTAGTCTATCTGAGAGAAAAATATCTATACCAATCGTTTATTAGGATTGGCTAAACGATACTCTAAACGTGGCAGGTTTAGCTCCCCCCATCCCCCAGCTCTTCCCTAGCTCTGAGCGAGAGAGCGTGCGAAATGAAGAGAGTGCTTCCGATCTCAGGGGTATAGAGCGTAGGGGGAGCGAAACCTGCCACGTTTAGAGTATCGTTTAGCCAACCCTATTGTTTATCATGCTCCTTTAACAATTATGTAGACGCTGCAAGAAGTAATAATTGCGCAGAAACAGATTGAGCAAACAATAATATGCATACTGCATCTCGAAAGCAAAACGAGTGTATCGTGAGATTATTTTCCATTACACGCGTAGTTGACCTTTGACGAACTGAGTGGAGGGAGGAGGGAGGAAGAGGCCGGGAGGAGGCTAGTGATCTACCTGCTCTCCTCCCCCTTACCTCTTCCCTTCCTCTCTCTTCCAGACAATCAATACGCTAAACAGCACATTGAGTTTGCTGAGCATTTGAAACGCACGATAGATGCAAATTAACCTCTGCAGAACAAGTTAGCGTTCGCGTCAGGCATCCATTAACAATGGAAGTGGTTTCAGTGAAGCCAGAAGATACAGTAACCAGGCTCGGATCACATGATACGCAAACTGAAATGGAAATCGATATTATACAAGTACATGGAATGCAAATTATAAGAAAATGCGATGAGTAAAATATGATTGTTTTAAGTACTAATTTTATATTAGTCTTTGGAGTCTCTTTTTGCAATATGAGTTGTGCCACTGGTCCAAGATCCGTTCTGCGTGCATGCAAGAAATACCTTGTGTTGGACATTAAGTATTCTGGGGTGAATTTCAGTGGAAGGGTTCGCGACTGTGCATTGTTGCGTCTTGACTAGCAATGCTTGAAAATAATGTTATTTTTACTTGCGTAGACTTTCACCCAAACAATGGTGAAACTGAACTGTTGGTGACGGGCAACTAATAATATACGGGCCACAAACAAGGGCCACAATAGCCGTATAGCGACTACTATTTTACGCTTCATCTTATTGGCTCGATAATAGGGCTGTCAGGATGAAGAATCCGTCTCTTCATTCCTCGTATTCTCTCACCGGTCAGAGTGGCGAGAGAGTACGCAGAATGAGGAGACGGATTCTTCATCCTGACAGCCCTACTCGATAACATCACATACGCAGTGGCGGCATTGTTGCCGGAGACGTAGGCAAGCAAGCGAATGCACCTCCCATAGAAGTGGAAAGGAATAGCAGGGACAACATCATAGTTGGACGTGGTTGATCTGATATGGGGAATTAATCTTCGGCTTCAATAAGAAGGGCGGTAGGCGGAGCGACTAGTCATTAATAAATGAAGTGACTGGTCGTTTATCTTCGACATTCTACTCGAGAATACTCGGCTCAAGGTGGTCACAAACATTATTGAACCAATTAGGTCCACTGGAGACTATCCCACTCCTAGCGAAATCTTAGATTACTTCCGCAATATAGGTTTTGGAAATCACAAATGAAAAATGAGATACCGTTACGGGATCGTTTGATGTCAGATAAGGTCAAAATGCGGCATCGTAAGTTGAAATCGGGAAGAGGAAGAGGGAACGCAGGATCGAATGGCTGATTCGATGCTGCCTTCTTCTTTGCCTAAAGTGGTATGCACGAGTCGACAGACTACATGGACGAATGGAGGAAAAGCATGTGAAACAGCCTTGTGGAATCTTGCATGAAGAGTACCACGAATATCAGGGTAACAGCGCATGTTTAAAATGTGCTTGTTACTTGGTGATGACTTTCGTGCAAGATTTTCCGTGCCTTTTAAACGCTGTACAACGCGCAGCGTTGAGCGCCCGCTTGAAGGGCGCGATGATACGTGGGAAAAGTACACCTCCTGCACCAGTTATGCTGTGGAAAAAGTCAAAGAGAAGATTTGAATTCCCGCAATTTCATATCTCAGCTCCCAGTTTAGGTAGCGACTTGAAATTTGGATACTGGGGTGGAAATTGAAAAAAAAACACCCCAGAATCCAAATTTCAAGTGCCTAGCACCACTGGGAGCCGAGATATAAAATTGCGGGAATTCAAATCTTTCCTCTTCTCTTTGACTTTTTCCACAGCATTAGTCGACAAACGGCTAGACGAACGGTGATAAGAGTGATAATGGAAAGCTATCCCTTTTTGCGCAGTTTTCCGGTGATAGCGTTCAAAAGATCGCTATCACTTTCATTTTTCATCCACAGCGCTTCAACGCCTACGCAGGCAAGGATGATCGAACGGAGCTCACTGAGAAATTCTCGTCTGAAAATTAAAAATTACTTGTTCATGCAATATTTCTTGAATTGAGAAGAGGAAGAGAGAGGATCGAAAAGCTGGTTCTCTGCTGCAACCAATCGCCCTCCCTTCGCCCTTAGCAAAAGCGTCCAAGGTAAAGGTAAAGGTGTTAGGCATTGTCCTAGCCACCCCGATCGTCGAGTATCTGTGGTGTAGAGTTCGAGAAACGGCACGACCCGATAACACGGGGCCCCGTGAATGAAGAATGAGAGGGAGAGAAATCCGAGCATTATCATAGCATTATCCTACCACCCGATCGTCGAGTATCTGTGGTGGTTGCGAGACTTTAACCGCCCGTGTCTGCCTACCGCATGCCGCATCGAATCCATCGCATCGTTTCATCCTACCAAATTAAAAAGTAATGCTCGCATTCATTTCGCACTTTTTTCGCGTCTCCTCGGAAATAGAGAGAGTGTGAAAGAGAGTCTCTTACTCTTACTCGCTCTACGTAGGAGAGACGGAACTTGAGTGGCGCCGTTTCCCCTCGTATTGCGAAGCTTCAGCATGATAATAAGGTCAAAAGAGAAATGGAATGTCAAAATGGAACGTTAGGTCAGTTTTTGCTTGTCCGCCGAACTTTGTTTCATATCGCTCAAGCGCGAGCTCCTCTCATTCAACTTCCTTCTATCCTCAGCATGCTCCGTCCCTGGATTCTGCTCCCTGCCCTATCACTCATCGCACAAGCCTTCAGCGACATCGATAGTGTGCCTTGCGATTCCGGCCCCAGGTTGCCACGGGACCTAATGTGTGCAAATATGTCGCCCGCTTCGAGCAATTTCGTACACTCAACGGTTACAGCCATACCTTCCTCGGAATATTCGCGAGAGCATGCTGTATCATTCGCTGAGACTAGCGTGTCGCGCCCGGAGACTTCGTTTCAAAGCTTCGACGACGCAAATCTTCATTTGAAAGTTGGCCAGCACCACCGCATCATCAAAAGACAGACCGGTCGCACGTTTTTGGGAGGATGCGAGAGTTATCAGCTCAGTCGGGTACGTGAAGAGTGCTATGATTCTTTCTAGCTTCGTTTTCGTTTTCGTGAGCAGCATACCAAATAATACTTATAGTTTAAAAAGGAAAGCAACTCATGAGTTTAAAATAAAAAAGGGAGTTTCGAAAGTAAAATGAGTGCTAGGCTCATCAATTTATCGCGTTATAAAAAGACAATTGCAGATCATGGGACATGTGATGGGCTCGTTAACGTCGAACAACCGAATGAGGCTAGGCGACGTTGCTAAGGTAATAAATGTACTCCAAAGCCGAACAAGGTTCTATAGTATCGACTATCGATCGGTTTTACAGTAACAGATTCAGGTAAAAAGGTAAAAGGTGCATCCACGTCAAGTGATTTTACAGTCATAAGACAACGTCAAGTGATTTTACAGTCATAAGACAACGTCAAGTGATTTTACAGTCATAAGACAACGCTAGGTGGGACCCGCTGGTAAGGCCAGCTGCTCAGACTGTTCAGGTTCAGACAAATTCAGGTTCTACAACAATATGTGCAGCGAGCGACGGGGAGATCACACGAGATCATCATCGGAAGAGGCGATATGATGGTTGCATCCCATCAGATGAGCGAGTGGAACAGTTGCAAGTGAGCATCAAAACACTAATGATATTCTGCAGAATTGGAATCCTTTCTGAAATGTGATACAATTCATTACCAACAGATGATTCTTGGAGAATATTGTCGAATTAATTTATTCTCTGAGAAATCTCTTGACAATTTGTTCCTCAGGATGAGAATTGGCGAATACTACACAACGGTCTACGAGACGCCAGTTCAGTACAACATTAACAACATACAGCAGGAGCAGATTCTTTCGAACATCGATTTCGGAGAAAATCTGGGTTAGTGCTTTGTCCGACAGTAGGCGAATTCGATAGTGCTTAGCGTGCGTGTGCAAATGATACTATTTTAACTCCAGTAATCTATAACGGTATTTTTATGTTTCATTTTTAATAAATCGACTTCAGGTGGCTCCGGATATCCGGGACAACTTCCATTTCCTTTTAGAGTATACGGCCCACTGGTAATTTTTATTTTTTTTGTTATTACCTCAAGAAAAATAGTTAAAGTAGCTTATTGTTATAATGAGGCTAATGCGATCGTTTCGGGATAAATGGGAATGGAATAATTCCAGGAAGCCATCATCGACAGCTTGACTATCGACACAGCGGATTTCGTAGGGGCTGGAGGTGCGGGCGCCTGCTTTTCGGGAGATTTGATCGTCGAAACACGCGAGGGACCGAAACAAATGAAGGAATTGCAGACGGGCGATGAAGTGATGAGTGTGGAGGAGGGAATGGGCATTGTGCGTTTTTTACGGCAGTTTTTTTTTCTACTTTTTTCTAGAACAATTCCATCAATGTTGCTCACCCAATTCAGATAATTTTTTCGCCCATAATTTTGTTTCTACATCGCGATGAGCACCGCCTGGCAGAATTCAACGTTATCACGCTAGTAAGATCGAATCTTACTTCCCGCACAGCGTTCTGACCCCCCATTGTTCTCTCCAGATAAGGGTGAACAATGGATGCAAATTTCGCGCCAAAATCCCGACACGAAAGAACTGCAATTTCCCGCTCGATGCAAACAACAGAGCGGGGAGAGCGGTCGCTCCTCCCGACTAGGCCTTGTATAGCTCGATTCATGCAAAGTGAGTGAGTAGATATGCAAAGTGCTCCCCCTTATCTGTCGGAGAAGAATGCTGTGTTCCCATATTCGTGCATGCAGCAATCTAAATTCGAAATTTCTATCTAAATTCGAAATTTCTATCTAAATTCGAAATTTCTATCTAAATTCGAAATTGCAGGCGAACGGCGATTCTGTGAAGCTCACGAGCGAGCATCTCATTCAAGTATTCGATTGCGAAAACGCCGATACGCTTCGGCTCGTGAGGTAATAGTATATAAGACAGCGTGAATACAATGGCTCTAATCTCACAACTAGTTGAGCGTTTCAAAAGTTGAAAACCGTTTCAACTTTTGCATTTATCGTTAGATTTCTTATAATAGGACTAGTTCAATCTACAAAAAGCGCTCAACTAGTTGTTGGATACGAGCCATTGTATTTACACTAGGGTTCCCCCAATTGGGCCATTCCGACCAACTGGGCGTCGCACACCGGTCGAACGCCCAGTTGGGCGCGCAGAATGTTCGATTTCCAACTACATTCTGCGCGCCCAACTGGGCGTACGACCTGTGTGCGACGCCCAGTTGGGCGGAATGGCCCAATTGGGGGAACCCTAATTTACACCCCCATATATCCAGCCGATGTGTGGGATAGTTGTAGGGCAGATATTGCACCTCACATTATTTTATTGCAGATCGAGTGAAGTCACCACTGGGCACTGCCTAATATCAATCCGGTCACCTTTTCGAAAAATAAGCATTGGCCGAGTCACCAACCTCACTAAGGTATATGCTGTAGCGTGTAAATTTGCATACGTGTTATAAAGGGTGCTGTATACAACGGATATCTGGAGAATATTAGATCGATTTTGATTCGCGCATGAATGCAAATAATCTGAGAAAAATTTGTCAAAAAATTTATATCAGAAATCTAACATTTCAGGTATACGAGAGGGGCATATACTCTCCCTTGACTTCAACTGGCGATATCATTGTCAACGGAGTCCTTTCCTCTTGTCATTCCAATCTCGCATTCAAGACCCTCCAACAGTCTCTGTTCAATGGCTATCGATATCTCTATCGCTTATTATCTTTTATCCTGCCCGAAGAAGGTTCTCTCCCAATCGGTCTCACTTCGCTTGCAAGAGCCATTGATTTGTTCATTCCGGCCAAGCCGATATTTATTTAGTACAATACTTTCACTCACGTTTCGATGTTATTCATAACTGACGCAATCATTGATCTCTCCACTGGTAGAAACCCGTTCTAAGGATCATTCTGCTTCTTATATCGAGTAATACATACCCTGAGAGTTTGGTGAAGATTGACCGGCTTTTACACTTTTTACATCAGAAGGTCACTTTTTCTGATGACCCTACTTTGACCCTCTACAACTACGAAGGTGAATTTTTGTAAAACTCTGGTTTTAGTGCATGACCATTGCAAAACCATCCATTAATAATGTCCCAAGTTTTCAGAGTGTTTGATTTACTCTCCGGCTTGTGGTGATCGATTTACTGACACTTCGTTCAAAAATGCCTGCCCCACCAACTTCTCTTATTAAAAATTTAAAAAATATTGGGGACTTTCTGAAAACGGAAATCGCATGTCCTACTGAGCCGCTTCGATACCTAGTAGGTCTCATTTGATAATTTTACCTTGAGTAGTTCCTTGTGAGAGACAAATCAGAGAGACAGACATCATCTAAGAAGTCATATTTTAAATGGTGGAATTTTCCGAGTAACAGTTGCTGTACGATTCCTCTCTTCTATCCTTCGGCTGTTGCCAATGGCTCCGAGGCAATGGATTCGTCTCCCCTCCGTTCGCTATAGTCGACCAAGAGTTCTCTTCGTTTTTTCGCTCTATGGTCTCTGTTTGCATCTTTAATTGCTACATTGCAGTTGCCTGTACCGACTCAAATTAACTGGCAAACGCGGCACGACATTATTTAATAAAATAATGTTTATAACCTACAAATGGGGAATAAACTCGGCACTGTCCACACACCAATGAATATTTCCCAAAAGCGTTCAAGAAGTCACCGAAGAACATCGAGGAAGGAATCGGTTTCATCCACATCACCGATGACGAGATGATTCAGAAACAGCGCACGTCACTGTGTTCGGTATCGAGTCTAATTCCTGCAGCTTCATGTTTCACTATTGTGAAAAGTTTCATGATGAAGAATTTTTTACTATATTCCATCTTTTCGTTTTCTTCACGAAAATCATACCCTTTTTCAGTTCGTTCCCTTTTCTGAGTTATTAAAGAGTGAGTCATCGCTACTTCTCTCTTTGCCGTTGCTAGCGAGGTTGGCATGAACGCTGAAAGAGGGATGGAAGGAAGATAGGGAAGAGAGTCCTACTTCTTTCATTTTCCTTTGCCTTACGCATTACGATTTCTGCATTATCCAATTCCGTTGAATTGTTAATAATGATCAATTTTTACAGCGATTTTTCAGTTGCCTACGCCAACTCGATTACCCGAAAACACCACAATCTACCGCGATGAATTACATTACCACCTTCAAACGAAGATAAAACTTGACACAATCAGTGCTACAATGGAAGGAATCGGGCATTTTCCCTATGTGTTGAAGGAGTCGTCAAAGATTTCCAAGGATGGAACAATGACTGCGTTGGACTCAAACCGGATTTTCGCATCTTGATTGATCATTATTGAAAAATGTTCCATGATAACGACTTTTCTCATGATCTGCACAATCCGTACGCTATTCTTGTACAACATTTAGAAAGGAAATTTTTCAGTTCGTATCACTTTCCGAGTAAGTTGAGAATGAGTCATCGCTACCTTTCTTTTTGCCGTTGCTAGCGAGGATGGGAGGGCGGACGGTTGACATGATCGCTGAGAGAAGGGGGAGGGAAGGGATGTACCACTCCTTCCTCTGTTCCTCCGCTTACCGCATAATTATTTCTGTTTTTTTCTTCAATATTCTCGATTTTTTAAATGTATTTGTTTGATTTCAGTTGCCTACTCCAACTCGATCGAATTGTGTACTATGCTTCAAAGTATGCGGATGATCAATCACCAAAGTGAACATAAAAAAAATATTCTGCGGCAGCAACCGTCACTCTTCGTTCCAGCTTCGCGTAACATAAAAGCATGTTAATAAAAAACAAAAATTATAGAATGGAATGAGTTCTACATCACCTCCTCACGTGACAGAAGGCGTTTTAGGATCATCGTATCTGTGTGATTGCTTTCTTTGAATTCAAATAAATGTTATTGATCACGCTCGTTATCACTGAACTTGGCATTGCTAATGACGAAAGTTCTTCTATTCCGGGAATGGTTTTGCAGCGGTGTTGATGATGTGCTGCAAATTCTGGCTGTACGATTCTCTCCCTTCTTCTTTCAGGATGTTGCCAATGGTAGCGACTCGCTAGTAGACTCGCTCGCTAGTAGCGAGGCAATGGATTGAGCGCAGCCCCTCCATTCGTTCGCTATAGTAGCAGTAGAGCTCACTTGCTTCCATCTCCGATTGTTTCTCGGCTATTTCTTTTTTATAAGTGGTTCATAATTTGTGTGCACTTTTCAGTTGTCTACGCCAGCTCGATTGAAAACCCGAGCTGCTACCACATCGATTTCCGCTTATTTCTTCCATCACTGAGTAGTATAGTGCGATTAGAAAATGAGACAAGTCATCATCGGTGCGCTCGTCCCGAACAAATGGCTCAGGGGTCGACCGAGAAATACGCCAAGTGTTGAGCACGGCGATTGCTCATGATTTCCTCTCCAAATAACACGATCCTAACATCGCGATCCTTTGTTGAGAAGATAAAGTGTTTTCATAGAATGTATACTGGTTTACAGTGTATGCACTGACCGTTTTTCATTTGCTCAAATACATTGGATACATGAGAGAATTGAAGAGTAGCTGTACGATTCCTCTTCTCGGAAATGGAAACGTAGCAACGGAACCATCCCTTTCCATTCATTCGCTTGCTATAGTCGAAGGAGAGATGCCTTCTTTCACCTCGCTCTCTATTTCTAATTTCTTTCCTTTCTTTGATTCTTTACATTTTGATTGAGTTATTACAGTTACCTACACCAACTCTATCAATCGACTACGATGTTATCCTTCAAGATGCAAATATTATCAATTCATTCGACTCTGTGATGACGCAAACCTAACATTCACGAGCCAATAAGAAGACAACTTCAATGCAGCAATCAGAAATGAGAATTCTACAATCGTCAGAGACTCAGCCGTTGCCGTCCTTAGGACAAGTCGACGTGGTTTCTGATCATTGAACTTAACTCACTATTCTGTAATTAAAAAATAAAATAATGACAGACACGTTTTTGTTTGGAGAAAGGTAGAAAGGTAAGGTTGAAGGGCCACTGTACGATTTTCCTCTCTTCACCTTCGAGCCAGCGCCGTAACGCAGCAACAGAGCTGTTCCTCCATTCGTTCGCTTTAGTCGACGAAGTGTTCTCTCGCTCTTCTTGTTTCCTCTCTTTTTTTATTATCCCTGCTCCTTATAATCGTATTCTTATTGAAACATTTCAGTTGCCTACTCCAACTCGTTCTCGAAAACACAAGCATCCGCATAGAGACTATGAGATATTGAATTACATCCTTCATAAGAAAGTGGTTGGAAATGATATACCATCAACCAAGGGCGACATTTATGAGGTCCTTTCCAGTCTCTCAAAAAGGATCTCTCCTGCTACCGATACATCTGATCAAGAAATAGTCAACGGTCCAAACAAAGTCGAGGAACATGTCGAATCTCTACCGAGAACGAATCATGTTGGGAATCAACCACCCAAGGAGTTGAATTCGTCAATTCGATTCGATCAGATCTTTGAACAAACACTACGGGCTATGAATTCGTCATTGCGTTACCCCATTATTCGATCGTTAATAGTTTGTTAATGATTTCTAAGGATAAACTGTTTTCAACATTGCATCCTTTATTAGCTTCGTTCGTACTATTTTGATGGATTGATTCGTCTCTTCTCCCGTTGCTAACGGACAGAGGAGTGGGATGGTTGCCGTGAACGCCGGGCGAAAAGAGATGGAGTCGTCTTTCTCCTCCCTGTTCTCTTGCTCAGTCCTTTTATTCGTCTAGTCGAAGGAGGAAGCCTCATGCTTCTCTCTTCTTCTTCTTCTTCTTCTTTTTTTCCTTGCTTGCTTCGTTTATTCTGATTCAAACATTTCAGTTGTCTACGTCAACTCGATCGTTCTAACGCAGAGGGAACGTTCACGAGAAATTTCATCGAGCAAAACGGATACTTCACCATTGATTTACCTAGAAGAGTGTGCGCACGCAGAAATGTGATGAACTCCTTTGAGCACTTCTGTTGATGTCTACTTGTCCAGCATGTGCACGTGATGCCAAGCCCAGTTTGGAAAGGATTCAACACCGACCTAATCGTTTGAATAAAGCTGCTTACATCCTTTTCGGTGTATACATTATTGATATCAGAGGATGGACAATGCAGATGAATCTCACTGTACGATTTCACTCTATTTTCATTCGCAATTGTCTTTGGCAACGGAGCAGCAGACCAGAGCAGTCCGTCGCAGGAAGTCCTCTCGCTTCTCCTTCATTTCGATTCGCCTATTTCGCCCTTTTATATTTCCATTATTGTTGAAATATTTCAGTTCCCTACGCCAACTCAACCAGTAAAATCGAGCCACAGAGATCCCATCGAACAAAGAGTTTGAAGACGACATGAAATACCACTGTACTGGAGTCGAATTCGAGTGGAGAGGACAAGATCGAATTCGGCACAAAGTGTACAATCAATAATCATGAATACCTGAAGAAGATACAGTAACGACTAGCTCTATTTTCTTCACATGATAGTCCAGCTCCGATCCAACCACCTCGGCCATCGACTGTATTGTTTCATTATCGATAAATTTTTACAACTGACCCCTCTATTTTATCCTATCCTCTCGAGGTAGGATAAATCGATTGGAAATAATGTTGAGTGCAATGGAGCATTGATCGTGTATCAGTTTATTCTGGCATGACCATAGCTTGCATACACGTGCAGATTCCGGTACAATCGAGTCTTTCCCTTTCCCTATTTTGTAACTTCCCCCCCCCACTCGGCGTTACCAACGGTTGCAGGTAACGCGGGATACGGAGAAGAAGGGAGGGGGGACAGAGGGCGAATGCTCTCCTCCCGTTCACTTTCACCACCTTCTTTCCCGTTGCAGTCATGCGCTATACGATTTTTCGTTGTTCTAATACAAAATATTTTAGTTGCCTACTTCAACTCAAACGGTAATTGGAATTCGCGCATAACAGGAGCCTGCACGATTATAATTCAAACCAGGAGTACTCCAAGGAACCTCTGTTCACACGGAACCTCTGTTCAACTGTTCACACGACTTGACATATCGAACGAAGAGAAACAAAAACGTGCGGAAACAAGCAATCCTGATCTCTCCGATCATATTTGTATTCTGATAAACTCGTATTTTATTTCCAATTTAAACTCTCATTGTCAGCCTCAAGTTAGTTGACAGACTACTTCAGAGCGCTCTTTTAGCTTTACTATTTCGATAGTGTCTCGTTTTTTCTGCGCACTATCGTTGAATTAGTACTAAGTTCGCACTTGTCCGCCCGCTCGGAAGAGCAACCTGTGTTAATAAGAATAATTATTTCGAGTTACTAAAAGTGACGTGCCGAGAAAATATTTTACACCACAATCTACCGCGATGAATTACATTATCACCTTCAAACGAAGATAAAACTTGACACAATCAGTGCTCCAATGGAAGAAATGGGGCATTTTCCCTATGTGTTGAAGGAGTCGTCAAAGATTTCCAAGGATGGATTCAAGCCGGATTTTCGCATCTTGAATGATCATTATTGAAAAATGTTCCATGATAACGACTTTTCTCATTATCTGCACAATCCGTACACGTACAACATTTAGAAAGGAAATTTTTCAGTTCGTATCACTTTCCGAGTAAGTTGAGAATGAGTCATCGCTACTTTTATTTTTGCCTTTGCTAGCGAGGATGGGAGGGCGGGCGGTTGACGTGAACGCTGAGAGAAGGGGGGAGGGAAGGGATGTACCACTCCTTCCTCTGTTCCTCCTCTTACCGTATTATTATTTCTGTTTTCTCCAATATTCTCGATTTTTTAAATGTATTTGTTTGATTTCAGTTACCTACTTCAACTCGATCGAATTGTGTACTATGCCTCAAAGTATGCGGAAGACGTGAACATAAAAAAATATTCTGCGGCAGCAACCGTCACTCTTCGTTCCAGCTTCGCGTAACATAAAAGCATGTTGATAAAAACAAAAACTATAGAATGGAATGAGTTCTACATCACCTCCTCACGTGACAGAAGGCGTTTCAGGATCATCGTATCTGTGTGATTGCTTTCTTTGAATTCAAATAAATGTTATTGTTCACGCTCGTTATCACTATCTGAACTTGACATTGCTAATGACGAAAGTTCTTCTATTCCGGGAATGGTTTTGCAGCGGTGTTGATTATGTGCTGCAAAATTCTGGCTGTACGATTCTCTCCCTTCTTCTTTCAGTATGTTGCCAATGGTAGCGAGGCAATGGATTGAGCGCAGTCCCTCCATTCGTTCGCTATAGTCGAAGTAGAGCTCACTCGCTTCCATCTCTCTTTCCGATTGTTTCTCGGCTATTTCTTTTTTATAAGTGGTTCATAATTTGTGTGCTCTTTTCAGTTGTCTACGCAAACTCGATTGAAAACACGAGCTGCTACCACATCGATGTCCGCTTATTAGACTTTCAATCGTAACGAAACGACTAGTCGTTTAATAGGGAAATCAGTGAAAATCAAATTAAAATCACCCTTCGCTCTCCTCATTCCGCGCTGTCTCTCGTGAAGAAGGCGGTGAATTTCCCTATTAAACGACTAGTCGTTTCGTTACGATTGAAAGTCTACCGCTTATCCATCACTGAGTAGTATAGTGCGATTAGAAAATGTGACAAATTATCATCTTCGTGAACAAATGGCTCAGTGCTCAACCGAAAGAAGAAGTATAGTTTTCTACGACAAGTGTTGAGCACGGCGATTGCTCATGATTTCCTCTCCAAATAACACGATCCTAACATCGCGATCCTTTGTTGAGAAGATAAAGTGTTTTCATAGAATGTATACTGGTTTACATTGCATGCACTGACCGTCTTTCATTTGCTGAAATACATTGGATAAATGAGAGAATTGAAGAGTAGCTGTACGATTCCTCTTCTCGGAAATGGAAACGTAGCAACGGAACCATCCCTTTCCATTCATTCGCTTGCTATAGTCGAAGGAGAGATGCCTTCTTTCACCTCGCTCTCTATTTCTAATTTCTTTCCTTTCTTTGATTCTTTCCATTTTGATTGAGTTATTACAGTTGCCTACACCAACTCTATCAATCGACTACGATGTTATCCTTCGAGATGCAAATATTATCAATTCATTCGACTCTGTGATGGCGCAAACCTAACATTCACGAGCCAATAAGAAGACAACTTCAATGCAGCAATCAGAAATGAGAATTCTACAATCGTCAGAGACTCAGCCGTTGCCGTCCTTAGGACAAGTCGACGTGGTTTCTGATCATTGAACTTAACTCACTATTCTGTAATTAAAAAATAAAATAATGACAGACACGTTTTTGTTTGGAGAAAGGTAGAAAGGTAAGGTTGAAGGGCCACTGTACGATTTTCCTCTCTTCACCTTCGAGCCAGCGCCGTAACGCAGCTACAGAGCTGTTCCTCCATTCGTTCGCTTTAGTCGACGAAGTGTTCTCTCGCTCTTCTTGTTTCCTCTCTTTTTTTATTATCCCTGCTCCTTATAATCGTATTCTTATTGAAACATTTCAGTTGCCTTCTCCAACTCGTTCTCGAAAACACAAGCATCCGCATAGAGACTATGAGATATTGAATTACATCCTTCCTAAGAAAGTGGTTGGAAATGATATACCATCAACCAAGGGCGACATTTATGAGGTCCTTTCCAGTCTCTCAAAAAGGATCTCTCCTGCTACCGATACATCTGATCAAGAAATAGTCAACGGTCCAAACAAAGTCGAGGAACATGTCGAATCTCTACCGAGAACGAATCATGTTGGGAATCAACCACCCAAGGAGTTGAATTCGTCAATTCGATTCGATCAGATCTTTGAACAAACACTACGGGCTATGAATTCGTCATTGCGTTACCCCATTATTCGATCGTTAATAGTTTGTTAATGATTTCTAAGGATAAACTGTTTTCAACATTGCATCCTTTATTAGCTTCGTTCGTACTATTTTGATGGATTGATTCGTCTCTTCTCCCGTTGCTAACGGACAGAGGAGTGGGATGGTTGCCGTGAACGCCGGGCGAAAAGAGATGGAGGGGGCAGAGTCGTCTTTCTCCTCCCTGTTCTCTTGCTCAGACCTTTTATTCGTATAGTCGAACGAGGAAGTCTCATGCTTCTCTCTCTCTTCTTCTTCTTCTTGCTTGCTTCGTTTATTCTGATTCAAACATTTCAGTTGTCTACGTCAACTCGATCGTTCCAACGCAGAGGGAACGTTCACGAGAAATTTCATCGAGCAAAAAGGATACTTCACCATTGATTTTCCTAGAAGAGTGTGTGCACGCAGGAATGTGATAAACTCCTTAGAGAACTTCAGTTGATATCTACTTGTCCAGCATGTGCTCGTGATGCAAAGCCCAGATTGGAAAGGATTGTTTTCAACACCGACCTAATCATTACCTAATCGTTTGAATAAAGCTTCTTACATCCTTTTCGGTGTATACATTATTGATATCAGAGGATGGACAATGCAGATGAATCTCACTGTACGATTTCACTCTATTTTCATTCGCAATTGTCATTGGCAACGGAACAACCGACCAGAGCCTATGCCTTTATTCATTCGCTTTCCTCTCGCATTAAGTCTTCTCGCTTCTCTTTCTCCTCGTTTGCGCCGACTCTCTTATTTCGCCCCTTCTATAATTCCAATTGTGCTTACATCTGCTTTCATCATCGTAAGAATTATAAGAAAATCCCTTAGATAACCCTTCAATTCTTCTTCTCTTCTTTTCCCCATTCCTGAATGATTCATCTCCTCTAAGATTCCAATAGCTATTAATCATCGTCCCTTTCCTATTCCTTTTTCCTTTTCCTTCATTTTACCACCGTTTCCCTTTATCGTACACGTTGTTTATCCATTGCTTATACCGTCCAAATAAATTATGTTTAATTACCCAAGTTTGAGGCACAATCTACCCAAGCTTGCTCTTATGGCGACCACATCATTGAAATATTACAGTTGCCTACGTCAACTCAACCAGTAACCAGTAAATTCGAGCCACTGTGATCTCATCGAACAAAGTGTTTGAATACCACATGAAATACCACTGCACTGGAGTCGAATTCGAGTGGAGAGGACAAGATCGAATTCGGCACAAAGTGTACAATCAATAATCATGAATACCTGAAGAAGATACAGTAACGACTAGCTTTATTTTCTTCACCTGATAGTCCAGCTCCGATCCAACCACCTCGGCCATCGACTGTATTGTTTCATTATCGATATATTTTTACAACTGACCCCTCTATTTTATCCTATCCTCTCGAGGTAGCATAAATCGATTGGAAATAATGTTGAGTGCAATGGAGCATTGATCGTGTATCAGTTTATTCTGGCATGACCATAGCTTGAATACACATGCAGATTCCGGTACAATCGAGTCTTTCCCTTTCCCTATTTTGTAACTTCCCCTTCCCACTCGGCGTTACCAACGGTTGCAGGTAACGCGGGATACGGAGAAGAAGGGAGGGGGACAGAGGGCGAATGCTCTCCTCCCGTTCACTTTCACCCCTTCTTCTTGTTGTAGTCGTGCGCTATACGATTTTTCGTCGTTCTAATACAAATTATTTTAGTTGCCTACTTCAACTCAAACGGTAATTGGAATTCAACTGATCGCACATAACAGGAGCCTGCACGAATATAATTCAAACCAGGAGTACTCCAAGGAACCTCTGTTCACACGGAACCTCTGTTCAACTGTTCACACGACTTGACATATCGAACGAAAAGAAACGAAAACGTGCGGAAACAAGCAATCCTGATCTCTCCGATCATATTTGTATTCTGATAAACTCGTACTTTATTTCCAATTTAAACTCTCATTGTCAGCCTCAAGTTAGTTGACAGACTACTTCAGCGCGCTCTTTTAGCTTTACTATTTCGAAAGTGTCTCATTTTTTCTACGCACTATCGTTGAATTATCGTGCGTTTCAAAAGCTCAGCAAACTCAATGTGCTGGTTAGCGTATTGATTGTCTGGAAGAGAGAGGAAGGGAAGAGGTAGGGAGGAGGAGAGCAGGTAGATCACTAGCCTCCTCCCGGCCTCTTCCTCCCTCCTCCCTCCACTCAGTTCGTCAAAGGTCAGCTACGCGTGGAATGAAAAATATTCTCACGATAGTATCGTAAAATAATAAATCGTTCCGCGTATTCCGATTCCTATCGTTCATTTCGCATTTTGACTAGAGGGTCTCGAGCCCTATCTTTTTTTCCTAATAGTTTCCTAGAGGCACTAGTAGCACTTACTGAAAAATGAGAATTTTAGAATCAATCAAAAAATAAGCCAGCAAATAAAACGTTCCGTATTTTGCGCTAAACACCGTAGCGTCTCCGCTGAGCATTTGCGTGTTACGATACTAAGTTCGCACTTGTCCGCCCGCTCGGAAGAGCAACCTGTGTTATCGTGAGATTATTTCCCATTCCACGCGTACTTGACCTTTGACGAACTGAGTGGAGGGAGGAGGAAGGAATAGGCCGGGGAGGAGGCTAGTGATCTACCTGCTCTCCTCCTCCCCACCTCTTCCCTTCCTCTCTCTTCCAGACAATCAATACGCTAACCAGCACATTGAGTTTGCTGAGCATTTGAAACGCACGATAATAAGAATAATTATTTCGAGTTGCTGAAAGTGACGTGTCGAGAAAATATTTAAATATTCTAATATATTAAATAAATTAAATATTTAAATATTTAAATATAAATATTTAAATATAGAAAATATTCTGGCAAATATAGATGTGGACTCATCAAGGCTATCATAGGTAGTGTTGTATAGTCATATTATGATATACAGAATAAATATTGCACTGATAGTATGTGACCTGCCGAACCGGACTACGGTAGCCATGATTCATACCCCATGGCTCCCACCACGAATTCCCTGATTCGTGACTAACTACCGTATCCGTTGCTTACTTCGCTCATTTCTCGTGGTCTAAAATTGAGTCGTCGAGTTTCCACCACCCCACCACGTCGTGTGCGTAGTTCTCTCTTCTGTGAAGATAAACTCTATTCTCCGCTCAACGCATCAAGGCAGCAACATACACAACAGATAGATACAAAAAAAAAACCGTGATCCAGCAAACATGCAAAGCTCACTCATGAAATATGCGAGAATGCAATATATTTGAATGTTTGATCTTTGATAACGTTTGTCAACATTTTTTTTTCTTTTGTTCATCCCTCTCTCTCTCTCTGACTCAAGTCGTACAATACATTGGTAATGTGAGTCATTGACGTTGCCATTGGTGGGCATGGAAGTCGGGAAGAAAAATTCGTCTCTTCATTCAGCCCACTATCTCGTCACTCTGACCGGTGAGGGAATAAGAGCAATGATCAAGGAACCTCTTCACCCTAGCCTATTGAAGAGTTTGAAGGCGGAACGGTTGGCAAGAAGAGACGAGGAAAAGGATGACTCTCCTCTTCCATTGCTTCTTATTTTCTGCCTCTTTTCTCTTGCTGTCTAACTTTAGGATGGTTCGCAACGTTCTTCAAACGTTCTTAAAGAAGGAGAGGCACGAATCGCGCTGATATGCAAAGTGAGGCAGAGCCCTCTCCTCATTTTGCATGCTCTCTAGCTCGTTGCCTGCGCTTCAGGGTGACTTGGCAATCAGCCAATCGAGTATATCTCGGTTTAGACGAAAATTGAAACCATGGGAGTTTCGAAAGCGTTATGGGGTGCTCATGCCACATCGTCTGACATCGAGAACTCAGTTAGCCAGACATTCGTGCCACCCCTTCTTTAAAGTAGATATCGTGCGTTTCTAATGCTCAGCAAACTCAATGTGCTGTTTAGCGTATTGATTGTCTGAAAGAGAGAGGAAGGGAAGAGGTAGGGGGGAGGAGAGCAGGTAGATCACTAGCTTCCTCCCGGCCTCTTCCTCCCTCCTCCCTCCACTCAGTTCGTCAAAGGTCAGCTACGCGTGGAATGGAAAATAATCTCACGATAGATAATGCTATTGCTCACAATCCGATATAGTTGTGATTATTGTGCGTTTGTGAACTTTTACTCATCTCCAGAAGTTTGCCTATTTATCTCGCCTTGCTTAGTAATATCAGAAAAGGGTCTTGCCAATTTGATTCCTTCTTACACCTTGGAGCAAGAATAGGGAAGGTGAATGAAAAATCCCCACGCGCGCTCATCGGTGTTCAATCGCGCGTTCAATGAAGAAGGAGCGACGCGGTGAGCTTTTCAATGAAGAGGGGCGAATAGGCTCACTATTGTACCATGGGGAAAAACGGCGTGAAACCCAGATTTTTGAACTGATCTTTTTCCATAGTGATCATTCCAATATTTTGTTGATAAAAATAGCTTATTAACCTAGCAAAAACAGGGTGATAATCCAATTCATTTGTCTTTTTATTGAAGAGCGCCGTCTTCAATGAAGAGGGAGAATGAGGAGAGAGAAAATGCTTCTTCATTCGAGCTCATTCTCTTCATTTAGACAACCCTAATCAGGAACCCATAGAGCATCAAATGAATCGACTGGGTTGCGAGTGGAGTGGCAAAATACGGAAGTACGAATGGTTGAGTAATAACAACGTCAGAGATGGGAACATCCGTGAGTTCATGCTCTAATTTGTTCCCCAAGTTCGGCAAAATTATGTTGCGAGGTGCTCATCATTTTTAAGTGAATAAATATTGTATTTTAGTTTACCAAGTTGTCACTGCTAATCACAAGATGGAAATCCTTATAGATTACGATTATATTAATGGAAAGAAACATTCTAAAGCTAACGAAACGAATGCCTGTCCGCAATGTGATAATTTTAAATCGGAATCTAACGCAAGCAGAAGGGATCACTACGTTCGGGTCGGTTGAAAGTGTACTTTTTTTTATATTTTTTATATTTTTTATTTTTTTTTATACAGAGTGAGTCAACCGCTATTTCCAACGAGAAAAAAACATCAGCAGTCTTTCGTATTCAGCACCATTACGACATCTACTATTCAATGGTTCGCGAATCGCTATTCATCGAGGGCTGGCTGAACCGGAACCTAGGCCATGCCAAATTGGGTGAGCAATCCAAAAAAACCATTTTCAAAATGGTGTAATGCTTATCATTTGTGTTTTAGCCGGACGTCGTTGCCTCCATTGCCAGCCTTCGACAAGTCATAATGGAAGAATACGACTTCTAAAACATATACAGTCGGTGAGAAATTGTTTAAATAATGGCGTGTACTTTATTGTTGGAATATTTCAGGCACATCCCGACAAATTTTCTACACTCAGGGCTGAGTTTACTGCTCTACCGCACATTGGAAAAGTGAAAGATAAGAATCTCCACAAACTGTTGGTTCGTTTCCCCTATATTTACACTGAGAATTTCGATATTCAGGCAGCTCAATCATTTCATCGGAACTCTCCTTCCAAATATAGTGTGGCAGGACACAATAAAAAATCGTTGCACTTCGATTCCACTACTGCCTCTGCAAATTTGCCTCTCGCACTACCCATTTCATCTTTGCCGACCCTTCCCATTACTGAACCTCAGCCGCCCACACCAGCGTGGCCAATCCTCGTAACTACAGAACCTACGACACAAATCATGCCTACTAGATACTATCCACTACCACTTGGCTTAGTTCCAACATGCGTTATCACCCCTGAATTGACACAAGCTCTCTGGGTGGTTCTGAACCAGCCCAATATCGTTCCATATTTCACTCAATACGGACTTCAAATTGTGAATAATTGATAAAAATTTGCACAATCATTTTATTCGTGTATTATTTAGGTACGAAGAGATGCACATCGATGCACATAATAAATAAATTATTATTCATTAATTAAGTAATTAATCATCAGTCAAATCAATAACTGTGGGTTGCTGGGGCTGGAACATGTTTGACAATGCGAACAAGTTCGGCATTGCGTTGATCAGCAGAGGATTGAACATAAATGGTTGTGGGAACTGCGGAATGAGCGAAAAGGGCATTAGGAAGTTCATCGGTTGAGGGTAAAAGAAAGGCATAATAGGAAATTGAGGGAGTAATTGCGGAACAACGTTTGCTTGTTCCGATTCTGTAGGGGTCGGCTGCTGTTGAGAGATGGGTGGGGGAATTTCGGTGGATTCCTGAGGCAAAATAGGCGCCGGATTGAACATGGTCAGAGGAGCGTGGAAAGGGAGAGTCTCCTTTTTCTTCGGGCGAATCTTCTTTATCTGCTTTTCCTCTACCTTAGGCTCCTCGACAGGTGGAGTGACTTGAGGGGAAGATACGGCCGTCTGAAAAAATGTGAAATAATAGGTGAAGTATCGACGCGATTTCATCATTTGTTGTGCAAACAAAAACGAAATAAATGTACTAATTTTATCTATTGATGAAGAAAAACGAACCAGCAGATCATGTAGCACTTTATCATCCACTTTGGCTTCAGGCGATAATTCCGCGTACTCATCTCTCAGTTGGCTGAATACTTCAGAATGGTCCTGAAATCATTAATTTAACATTTAAAATACTATTTAAACCAGTGAAAAAAATAGAAAAATTACAATAATTCATACCTTCGCAATGTGCTTGAGCAGCTTGATCCTGCTATCGAAGAATTTCCGAGTTCCTCTCGCCTGCGAGCAATGCAGGCAAGCTCTCGTGCGCGGATTCCGCTCAGGTCGGCCGCCCAATCTCCGCGATACCCACACCTCTTTCGCGCGCTGGCCAATGACCGAATAGTAGATGTCGTAATGATACTGGAAATTTGGATCGTAACAAGGTAAAGGTGTATCGACGTCACGCGAGTTTACAGCCGAGCAAGACAACACTAGGTGAGATCCACTGGTAAGGCCAGCTGTTACAAGGTTAAATAATGACATTAATCATTCTTCATGCAGTTCTTACTAATGAGAAAACGAAATTTCAGGAAAAAATAGTAAATTTAGATGAACGAACCCGAATGTAGTGCGCTCTTCTGACGGGATCGATTGCTCCGGCGAAATCGCCGCATTTCGGACACGTGTTCGTTTCAGTCATTTTCGTATTCCAGAACTTGTAATCTGCAAAAATAATTAATCACTAAAATAGATAACTCTAAAATGCTAATTCGTCTCAAAGCGACAATGTATTCAGGAATTTATCGTTTCGAGATATAGTCGAATTAGTCGTCAAAAGTGCAGAAAAAAACATACGGAGATTCCAGTCCAAATCCATGGTTGGTTTCTTCTCCCCTTCAAGCGGCGCACTCGTCTGTGCCACTGGGAAATTCTTGTTCGGAGCGGTCGAAACGGTGGCATTTTCTTCGCTATGCTCCGTTTTGATCATTTTCTCCGGAGAATGCGAGGTTGGTTCAGCGATAGGCTCCTGCAACTAGCGCTTGTTAGACATCGAACTTTAAAATTTACTAGTGATTTACATAATTTTCAAGCGTATTATGCAGTAAAAAATTATTTTAGTCATTATTGTAACAACGTGCCTCCTTCACAATTACTGCCTTTCGCTTCTTAGTTGTTGCGTCAGCTTGAAGAATCGCATTCGATTCCTCGGTAGGAAAAGAGTCGTTCACTTCAGTCTTGATCGACTGCATTGCTAATGACACTGCAAAAAGGTAAATAAATTAATACGAATTCAACAAGACAATGAGTGATAGGGTGGAAATGTTCTGTGAAAAAAAAGAGTAAAAAAAACGAAAGGCAGCAAACAGTGCGAGAGACCTGCTCTCCAGAGCGCAAAAGACGGGCTTATATACCCTTTCGAGACAATAAACCGCCTTCCAGTCTTTCGTTCCGATCAATTTACGACTTTGATCCGACCTCTGAATACCCCGTGGCATCTCCCACATGCAGTAAGTCAACAGTCCAGTCACAGCATCTCTTGAACTCACTGACCGATCCGACCCTCTGGCAGTGTTCAACCATGATCTTAAAGGGAGTTGGTCGAGCAAAATTATATTTTTTTATAAAATTGGTCTTGTCGAGTTATGCAATAATCAATAAATAATTTAATTTATTTAAATTTATTTAAGTCGATAAATTAAATTACAAAAGCACAGTAACCATTAAATCGTTCCGATGGTACGAATATGGACAACTATCGCTAAAGCAGTGTTCGCCGGGGAGCGACCGATGCTCCGCCCCTTTTCTCTTGTTAGCGTGCTCACTTGAGCGATTTCAATACGCGTTTCTCCAAGTTCCGTCTTCTTAATTGCGATTTGTTTTGCGTTTTATGCATTTTACTAGCAATTCTCATTGATTTCATCCTCCGCGTTCACTTTCACTCGCGTTTCCGTGTTTCTGTACTTGCTCTAGCCTTTTTTTCTTAAATTTGCTGGTCGAGTTCCTTGTTCCGAAGACAGTTTGTGTTCATTAACGGCAATTTATCAGCGGAAAATTAACAAATTTGAGAGAGAGCGAACTTTTGTGTAAAACGAATTATTAAAATAGCGGAGAGATTACAACTGAACCGATCGCTCGCTCGCTTCATCCTCTTCATATTCCTCGTCTTCCCCATCCATTTCTTCCTCACTGTCATCTCTCGCGTTTTCTAGTGAGCAGATTTCATCGAATATATAGTCTTCTGGCATTCCGAGCCGTCTCATCAGTCTTCCCTCTTCTAAATCCTCTCGCACCTTTTCGCACTCGCTCAGAATCTAAATTCATACATAGTTTCAAACGAATATCATTATTTCATACTTCCTCACGCCACGGGTGTGGTCCCGGTTCACGCTTAGTCTTGACTGCCGGTGCTACCCTTCCTGGCCTGTTAATAATGAATGCTCGCTTTTCCTTTCGCATCCCCATCTCTTCGTGTAAAACAAGTGAATTGTAGTGAAGCATGCTAAGCTTCATCTTTACGTTGTAAATAAATGGAGAGCTGATATTTATTGTATTAATTAATTAATTAATATTAATTTTACCAAGCCAGGCGTTTAGGGGCATACATTAAGGACAACGAGTGATAGCTTTCGTTCATTGCTGTATCGATCAGGCTTGAACTAGCAAGAAAAGCTTTCTCGAAGAAACGGGAATAGAGTAAGTCTTCTATTGCTTTGTATTCGATCGAGTCAGCCTGTAGTACCTCATATTAGTGTTGGATTTAGAATATTTTGAACCTTTAGCTTAGGTCTGGGCTGCTCTCCTTTCCTCCTTCTTTTCAGTATGGAATGGTCACATTTAGTGACTAACTTGTACTTTCCACCGCTCTGATTATAATTCGTATATTATACTTTTTGAACTGTCCCCTCTCACCTTCTTCCATGTGTGCTTCCCCTGCACATGCATGAGGAATGATTGAACTAACTCTAGTGCCTTTGGCCGATCCTCCTTGTTTGGGTACTTCTTGTGACAATAATAAAGATGATTAAAAAAGGGGCAGTAGAGCTGAGCCAGAACAGGTGATTCTTTCTGTGCCTGTGATTCCAATTATTCGTTACTACTTTCTCTCCTGTTTTACCGTCCACCACTTCTTCCTCAACGGCTTTTGTGTATGCCACCAGTCGCGTTCTGCTTCGATCGATGATGTTAGCATATTCTCTCTCAATTTCTTGTCCACCATCGCGTTACCATCGGATACCCTCGTCCTTTGTGGCATTGTAATTATTGTTGATTATTCCATTCACTGCACTCACTTTATCACAAAACCATCATTGATTAACTCCACTATTGCACGCAAAGCCCCCTCTGACTCCATTCGAATAGATTTGCCATCTGAGTTCGTGTAATTATAGATATTGATTAATTCCCAATACAAACCAATTCCAGGCTCATTTTTATGGAGACTCGCGGCGGCCAATGCCACTTTGAGCTTTGCGTCCATGACCGTCACCTTACAATTGCTCGCATTGTATCCGGGCGTGTCATACTGCCCGTCTATCGCAATTGCAATTCCTCCGGGCTGAAGTTTATCAATTTGGTGGGCCTTATTGTTTGTTACTATACACTATCCACTTTCGCCACGTCTTTAGACATCGTTCGAACATAAGTTTGCCACTCCATATAAACTCGATCAATAGCTGGGCAGCCAATATTACGTATAGTTCTCCTCATAGATCGTTCACTAGGCAATTTGATTCCTGTCACTTTCCCGAAATCGTCGAGTCTCTATAATTGAATTTGTTAGCATTTTCATTCACGTTTTTCTTTTACCGGAATCGGCACTCCTGTTATAAATGCGGCTATCGATATCTCTTGATTTCCCTTATATACTTTGCTCCTCCCTTTCCCGACTCGTTCTTGGCTCCTCCATATTATTGTCTTCTTACATTTCTCACAGTAATATTCCACTTTGCAGGCGCTTCCTTGCTTACTCATAGCCAAAAGTGTGCTATCGATCGAATGACCGCACTCCTGACACCGTCTAAACAACGCGCGCAACTGTTGTTCTCCCACAATTCGATACTTCGTCTTTCTCTTTTCATCTTCCATTTCCTCCTCCTCACTATCGCTCTCATCACTATCCTCACTCTCTTGAATTGTTTCTTGTGAGAGAACATATTCCGATCCCTGTGTGAGAGATACCGTAACGCGTGTTAAATTCCGTCACTCACATTATCCATTGTCGTACCGCTCGTTATACTCGATTGTGTTTTGAATCTTTTGGGAAGATTAGCGAGTGATTCATTGCAGGTAACAACATCGTCGTAATAGTCATCGATCGAGTGGAATTGAAGGGGGGAAGAATGAAGAATAGGATCTTGACGGGGAGGAGTAATGAGGCCCTGATATAATTGTTAGTTAATATCTTTATATTATCTAGTTCACTAATTTTTGGATATAGTAATTTCATTTTATCTAGTTGTACAGATAGAGTTGTGTGTAACTTTAACAAACAAAATTTATGAGATCGTTTTCGTCGAGTAAGAGTTGGTACAGCTCAAAAATGTCAATCCTCTGAAACTCTGTTATTTTTGGTTTTCTAGAGTGCTGAAACCGATAGGTACGTTCAGTTTGTTTCTAGAAGTGCCGTTGGCTTCAGACGAAGTCACGTCGGAAACTCAGGCAAATTCACCATAAAATTCACATTTTCACACATTTTTTAGCGCTTTTGAGGAAATTTCAGTAAAATATTTTCGACGTGACGTCGTCAGAAGCCAACGACGCTTCTAGAAACAAATTAAACATACCTATCGGTTTCAACACTCTAGAAAACCCCAAATCACAGAGTTTCAGGGGAGAATTTTTTTTGAGTTGTGCCAGAACTCTGCAAAACATGATAATAGAATTTGTTTTGCCTAGTTTCTAGCTATTTGAATCGTTGTTATAAATGTAGTAAGTAGATTTTATAAATGTTTGTAAGTAGTTTTTTATAATTGGTTGTAAGTAATTTTTATAAATTTTCAAATATTGTTTGTAATGTATATAAATTTTATAATAATACCTGGTCCATTTCAATCTCATTGTCAGTGTCTGATTCAACAGGAGTTGAGGGTACAATGGGACTACGGTATCTCTGCTGCAGTCTCTGTGGCTGCAGCGCTGGTCTAAGTTCACAAGTCCGAAGTGGGGGATTAGAACGAAGCTGAATTTGTGAGATATACGCTATTTGAGAGAAAACGTTATCGACTTGGGAATAAGTAAACATACAGTACCATACACACATTTTGAAGTCATAGGCTATCATACTCACATCTTTCGGAAGGTTACTGGTTGAATCGAAATGCATTGAACACCAGCGAATGTCCACTCCTTGATCAATTTTCTCTCGATAGAATGCATGTTTTTCCTTGGTCTCCTGATCATCCAATCCCAATCTATCGAGCCATTGCTTTTGAGTAAATTCCTTCGAGTTCGCAGGGAATTTTCGTAGCACACTGTCTGATTCGGAACACAAATAACACGACCTTTTGCGTTTACTCATTCTGGAAAGGGTACTTCTATTGAAAACAAACTACAATGGAAGGGCGGTCAAAAATGTTACAGGAAGTGCTAATGAGGATTACAGTAAGATTGCTGCCGAGAAGTACGGTTGGTAGCTCTGTTCGAGAATCCTTTTAAGTCACGTAAACAACATCTCATGTTGGTGATATGTTGTGATTCCTTCACCCCCGCAATCCGCAGTGCACGTATATCATACAATGGCTTGTTTTATTAATTTTCTTTATCATACAGTAACACAATACTTTGGTGGTATTTGTAGAACTCGAAGTTGTTCTGATCCTTCTTGATCACATTTTTGTACGCCTTCTCGAGGTCCTTTGTCGGCACGGTGCGTGTGGTCCAGTCTGTAAGAGGAAAAATCAATATAAAATAGAAGCGGTATTTTGCATCATTGAAAAATCATGCCAAGGAACTCCTATTTGACCCTTGTATATTGCCCATAATCGCTACCGTACTCCTAGAGAATCAAATATATCTCGTGACTCCTCTAATAGAGTGCCACTGTGCTCCTAGTGGGTCTATCGTTTCCTTCCAACTCCTCAACCGTTATTACCGTACCCTGGTGGAGCAGGCGAGTCCGAGGAGGCCACCGAAGCGTCGTCCGCCGTACCCTCCTTACCCTCGCGATGCGACTGAATGTCAATGAATAATTAGAAGCCTTATGAAATATCAGTCAACGACTAGTTCGAGTTCTATATAGCATTTATTCACACTTTCATCATAGTCATACAAGGCCTAGTGCATTTGGGTTCCATGAAATAATAATAAAAAATATAAAAAAATTTTTTGCAGCCAGACTGTATCCAGGGATTTTTCGGTTTCTCAAGAGATTCGTGAAATAGACAGATCCTAGACAGACAAGTAGTACAAGTAGACAGTACAGACTAGACAAGTAGACAGGTCCTACTTTTAACCAGCGACATTCGGGTTTCACAACTAATCTAAATAATATTCAAAACCTTTGAGTGATACCAGGGAGATTTGAGTTTCACCACCAATCTAAATATCGCGGCCAAAATTTCGCTTACATCTCCGTCGGCGCCGTTGGTCTGCGCCTCCTGGCTCGCTGCCATCATGCTCTCCACCATGTGCGTCGGCGGACGTCTGCACATAATATTTAATTATTTAAATAATTACCTCAATATAATAACGTTTGATTTATTACTCAGAAGCGACTAATGCGAAGACGCTAATAGACCCACACAAGAAGCGAAAATTTGCCTACCTGGAGCAATTTATAACAAAGTTATATTTAAATAATTATATGAATTAAAGACTGCTTACCGGAAGACGGATGCGGTGAGTAGGGTGAGGGCGGTGGCGCCCATCTCGTGCGTGATCATCTCGATCGTCACGGCCTCTAGCAGCCCCTCCGGGATCGTCTCACGGGAGGCATAGTTGAAGCCTGCGATTTTTAAATTATTACATAAAATATGTGCACAAGTATTCCAACACACGGCAACTACACATTGAAACACAAAAGTGGCGGCCACTGGCGGATCATAAAATTGATAAAAATATAGATAAATCCTGAACCGGATGATTGGCGATGTCGCGGATCGAGTCGACGGCGTCGTCCAGGCACTCGGACAGCACCACCATCTGCAAATTAGCGCTGATTTACCTCCATTTTCGGTTTTCTGCCCGCGGTTTTGCGCGTTTCATCCCCCGTTCTAATGCTGTATTTTGCAAACTCACGGTTCTCTGAGCAAAACTTGCACAAGCCAGAAAGCTGTTTGTGTACTTCGTGAATTAACGAATTTGATGTTACTTAAATAACAAAAAAAACTAAATAAATAACCTGTTCGGTGGGGATCTGATTCGGCGGCGGAAAGTCGTCGATCGACGCCACGAGAGCGAGCGAGCCGGGCCGGGCGTTGAGGCACTGAGATGGGAGTAGACTTGATGGGAGTATGGGGCTTGATGCGAGATGGGAGTAGGAGGGCTTGACAGTGGGAGAGGGAAGGACTCCTCGCTGACTGGAAAGGTAGAAAGTGATGTTTCGAGAAAACAAAAAAACGCAATAAATACTAAAACGAGCAAAAATCAATAAAAGAAACAACAACTCCGCAGGAGCGGTGAACACCTTCCTATTTCACGGCTTCCGGATGTGTGTGCTTGGTCGATCCCTCTCATGCACAAATTCACGGCTCCGGAATTGTCACTTTGAATAGTCCATACTACTTCAATTTTGAAGTTTAAATTTTTATATTTTTGCTGGATGATCGTATCATATAATAGAATGAAATGAGCTCAACATGCAAAACGTGTCCTGGTCCCTTTAAAGAAGGGTTGGCACGAATATCTGGCTAACTGAGTTCTCGATGTCAGACGGTGTGGCATGAGCACCCCATAACGCTTTCGAAACTCCCATGTTTTCAATTTTCGTCTAAACCGAGATATATTCGATTGGCTGATTGCCAAGTCAACCTGAAGCGCAGGCAACGAGCTAGAGAGTGTGCAAAGTGAGGAGAGCGCTCTGCCTCACTTTGCATATCGGCGCGATTCGTGCCTCTCCTTCTTTAAGAAATGAGAGATACAGTGATAGGTTATGGCGAGCAGGGCTTCGCAAAAATTTAACGGTGTCTCATTTCACAATGCTCCCTCCCCGGTTAGAAACACCAAGAGAGCTTTGCGAAATGAGAGATCCGTTGGTTCGGTGGAGTAACCGCCATTTTTCTATGACTCTGCACTTCCTACTGGCAAAGCTCCACTTTGGCTTGCAACTGAATAGGCGTCGAAGCAGAACAAAATGACATATTTCTATCATTTTTTTGTAATACTATTCCTCCTTTCGTTGTTTATCGGTCCTCACCTTCTCTTCTCTGGCATTTTCTTCATCTAATAATGTCGGGAGTAGAAGGCCTCAATCTCGGCAATTTGCCCTCAGATGTCATCCGAAAAATCATAGCATTTGACATTAACTCAATCGATGATGTGAAGCTGGTGAGTATGATAGTTTGTGGGAATCAACTGATCAGCTTGGTCAGTGAAATTTTTACTAGTTTTGCCAAGAGGGAAATGTATACTTTCGTCCAAGATTACAGGAGAATCGCGATATATTTTAGAAATAGTCAAACATTTGATTAACGAGATCGCAAATTTTGGCGCTCTAACTTGCTCATACTTTATCATGCATGTTCAGATAACTCCTCGATGGAATTCACTTGCATGTGCATGTTTGAAAAATCTCCATCGATTTCCTGCCATCGTGGAATGTAATTGCTTCTGGAGACAGGTTGACCAAATTACATTTGCATTGGTCATTCCCTCTAAACACAAGAAATTCTTCGGAATGCAAAGTAAATCCTTGAATGAATTTAAATTATCTGCTTATGACGACAAATATGTGAGTTGTATTCCTTTTAGGAAGAATAATATCATTTGAAATTGTAGGAATTTAATATCGATGAAGTCCACCTATTGAGTGGCGAAGGAAAGGATGTGCATTTTTTGAGATGTGTTTTCGAGCGTTGCTCGTCCGTAAAATTATTCAAAATAAATGCACAAACGTACGATTACCAATTTTATTTTTATCCTATTCAACGTGTAACTGGACCTCTCATAATAGACAAGCTGCGGGTCGAAGGTTATAAACGTGATCCTAAGATGTAAGTGATACTCTACGTAAACGGTGAGAGTAAAGAATACAGTCGGTTGTTCAGTCGCGAAATCGTCAAATTCATCAAAGAAAACAACGTACGATTTCTATATTTCTCAGGGTTCAATGTCGGTTTTGTTAAAGGTGGGAGCCCTCAAAAACATTATCTATTTTACAAAACTATTCTTCCAGAATCAGCCAATTTCTTTCGGGAAGCATTGCATTTTGTCCAGAAAATACAATTTTTTGGAGAGGAATATGCATTAAATGCATGGGATCGGCCACGAGTCCAGCGGGTCCATGCTTTCTGGCAGGAAGCTACGAATTGTTTGAACGATATTTTGGAAACTGCGGTAAGATCAAAGATCACTGCCACACTCAAGGTGTATCCTGCGTATTATGAGATACCGATGAGATTGTTCGTGACTGTTGAAAGGAGTGAAATTAGTTAAATCCAACATGAGCAGTTTCTTTCAACGATGTGGGTGCTCTTTCACTGTTATTGTCAATCATTTTTGCTTCACGTGTATCAAAAAATATGATTATTTATTGTGTTTGTTGTTGTGTTTTTGGCGTTTTTTAGTAATCCCACTCACGCGTCGTTTCTGCGACGTGTGAATATTTCTATCTTGCCACATCCACTGGTAAAGCTCCTGTTTGGCTCGAAAATATCTTGGCATCGCCATAGCGCAAAACCGCGCGTTTCCATCATTTTAGAAATCTCTTCACCTTGTATTCTCTTGCCTGAACAATGTCTGAACATGAAGAATGCGTCCTCAATCTCGGCGATTTGCCCTCGGATGTCATTCGAAAGATCATCGCGCATGAGATTAACTCCATCGACGACGTGAAACTGGTAAGTTTTTTGTGTGAGATTCATAGCGTGTGGTGCTTACGTACGCATAAAAAGGGACTCCACTGTGTGATGTGACTGAATTTTCACAATTGTCTTCTGCTTTTTGTACATCCAGCGAAATGAGAGCATCATGCCATATTTTGGGAAAAAATATCAATTTGATGCTTACCAGCTCAAAAAAAATTTTTTCAGATAACTCCTAGATGGAATGCTCTCGCCTGTGAACATCTCAGAGACCGCAAACAATTTCCGGCAATTAAAAAGTATAATTTTTTATGGATGTGGTACGATAAAATTACAATAACCGTTACCTTACCCGAAGTATACATGAAATTTTTCGGAAAGCAATCACATAAATCGAACTATCTAGCCTCATATGACCAATATGTAATTTATTCGTTTCGAAAATAAATGAACACCCTGAAACTGCAGGAATTTAATATCACTCACACTCAACTTATGAGAGGCGAAGGGAAGGATATTGAATTCTTGAGACGAATTTTCCAACGCTGCTCGTCCGTTGATTTATTCCAAATAAACATAAATATGCATGGTAGTGGATTTTACATCAATCAAATAAAGCATATAACTGGACCACTCAAAATAGATGTACTACAGCTCGAAGGCTTTTATTGTCATTCTGAAATGTGAGCGATTTTTTTACTTTTATTTAATTTTAATTATTTCACATTTATTTTATAAAAACAGTTTCGCAGTGAGCTCAGAAGCATGAACACTTATGAAGATCCTGTAAAAGGATTTTCCGATGAATTCATCAACTTCGTCAAAGAAAACAACGTACGACGTGTATATTTCTCAAATTTTCACGTCTCACTTGTAAAAGGTGAAGAACACATTCATTTTAAGATGTTGTATTTCAATATTCTCTTTCAGTATTGTCGAATTTCTTAATAGAAGCGTCATCATTCGTTTCTACCGTAAAATTCGTTGGAGGCATTATTCACCAATCGATAGCAATGTGGCAGGAAGCTTCGATTTGGCTGAATCAAACAGGAAAGATTAATGAAAGATCAAAGATCACGGTAAAACTCGAGGAGGAACTTTCTCATAATAATAAAAGGGAAATGTGCATTACCGTAGAACGGGCACTCGACTAAAGCAAATACTAATGATCCATTTTGTTTTTCTTTTTTTTCTGTCCTTTTGCTGCATATGGTGCAGTGTGAATAAAACTATGATAACGTCAAAGCAAAACATTTCAATGCTGCCGGCATTGTCAAACAATTTTCCCATTGACTTAATTTATCGTTACTAGTATCCCACTCGCACGTCGCTACTGCCACGCGTGAATAAATTCGCTTGTCTGCGTTATTTTTTTTCCTTGGCCAACCCACTGGTAGAGCTCCAGTTTGGCTTGCAACTGCCTGGGCATAATTTTCGGGGATCATTATTTACTGAGACTCGCAAATAATCTTCTCCTTGTATTCACTTCATCTCTCAATGTCTGTACAAGAAGATTATGTAATCAATCTCGGCCATTTACCATCTGACCTAATCCGTTTGATCATCGCACTTGATTTGAATTCCATTGATGACGTAAAACTTGTGAGTAATGCCATTAATTTTCCCATCTGGCTAATTTTCAATCACATTTGTATTCCATAAACAATATTATACAGATCGCTCCACGTTGGAATGCTCTCGCGAATGAGCTTATCGAAAATCGCATCCGATGCCCTGTGATAAAGAGAGTAAATTGTTTTTGGAATATCCACTACGACGTATATGAAATTGGCCTTATTCTTCCGTCTGCATACAGGAAATTCTTCGGAATGCTAAATGCACAAAGTTCAAGGGATCATGCTAATGGATGGAGCAAAGTCGACGTTTCAGAGGATAGTTTTGTGAGTAGATATTTTCAGAATTACATATGCGCATTTCGAAACTGTAGGAATTCAATATCGACAAAGCCCAATTAATGAGTGGCGAAGGAAAAGAAATTGATTTGTTGAAACGAGTTTTTCTTCGGTGTTCTTCCGTCGAGGTATTCCATATGGATATGACTAACTGTGCCGCTGAGTTGTATATCAAGCCGGTCAAACACATCATTAGACCTCTTAAAATCGAAGAACTTGTTCTTGACGGATTATATTATGAGATGTGAGTGAATGCACTTAATATTTTTAAAAATGAATACGAAAATTGATGGTGAACTTATAATCACGATAACCTTAAAAAATCAATGATTGTATTCAGTGAAGAAATGGCAGAATTCGTGAAAGACAACTCTGTGCGTCTTCTACGACTCACACGTTATGGCGCTATATTTATAAAACGTGAGCAAACGAAACTTTAAATTTACATTAGTCGAGTGTTTCATTACATAATTTGAATTTTAACCCTCATTTTTTTGCAGGATTCATTAGGTTCTTCATCGACGTTGCACCTTATCTATCGAAAATAAAATACGGCTTCGGCAGGGTCAAAATGACTTTCGATGGGGTCAGGACAGAAGAAGAACAGGCAAACGTTTGGTTTTTCTGGAAAAGAGCTGTACGTTGGCTAAACGAGACTGAGAAGCTAACAGCCAAACTGGATGAGGAACCTGTGGATGATAACGATACGAAATTGGAAATTACCATGGAAAGAAAGTCAGACATTTGAAGAGCGATTTCCTAATCCGTGCGACATAATGTGTTATTGAATTGTCAATTATAAAATCGTTTGTCGATAAAAAAACATTAAAAATGAAAATACGGAAAAGAAATATGATTAAACGATAGAAACTTCAATCAAAATAAGCTCCACTCGTTCCAACAGAACGACTCAACCAATTTATTGACAAGAAAAAAAACAAAAAAAAGTGTAAAGCAAGAGATTGTGGCTTCATTTCACAATTTTTGATATGGGAACTACATAGAAGCCTTCCTTTCTCTTTTATTGAGGGGATAAATGACCGTCTTTCCGCATTACACCGTGTAGTCTCAGACAATTTCTATTGCCGACTGCTTTATCGAATTCAAAGTTCCCGCTCTCTCACGCCGACACTAAAGATGACTAGGCGGCCTGCGTTTTTTTTACAATCTCTCGCCGGTGAGATAAACGAAAGATAATGCAAAATGAAGAGACGGTTATCCGTGTCAAATCTACCGTATGCACAATAAAGTGTGACAGCCGCGTCTCCTTTCGGTGATCGCCACTTTGAGCAATTGACCTTCTTTCTTCGAACTTCAGTGGGCGCTATGTGGAACCTCGACAATTTATCATCAGATGTCATCCGAAAGATCATCACAGTTGGAATGGACTCTATCGATGACGTTAAACTGGTAAATTGTGGCACCTTTTTCATTTCATTAATTCGTCACAGCCACTATATCTACAGTCAAAATGACATAATGTGAACCGTTTATGATAACTTATGATAACTTATCATAAGATGTCATAAAACCATGATTGCTCAGCGGAGACTGAACGGATCAGGCTGAAATTTTGCATGGTAACTCAGTTCGTGTGCCCCGTCAAACTGACACTCTTGAAAAATTGATATTTCGCACGCGTCGCGGTGGCGCGTTGCGTGTGCGATGACCCAAAGTGGGCGGAGCTTAGTCGAATTTGCTCATTAATTAGTCGAACTCGCCAAAATTTCTATTTTTATGAATATTCCGGCATTCTGAATTCTTGAGAATGCGATTTTTGACTCAACACGAAATATCGTCGAGGCTCCGCCCACTTTGGGTCATCGCACACGCAACGCGCGACCGCGACGCGTGCGAAATATCGATTTTTCGAGAGTGTCAGTTTGACGGGGCACACGAACTGAGTTACCATGCAAAATTTCAGCCTGATCCGTTCAGTCTCCGCTGAGCAATCATGGTTTTATGACATCTTATGATAAGTTATCATAAGTTATCATAAACGGTTCACATTATGTCATTTTGACTGTATTTGATTTTTTTTTAAATGTAAGTATTTATTCAAAGTAAACTTTGGAATTTCGTAGCTTGCTTCAATGGCATCTGTGAAACTTCGCATAAACTGGTCTCTGATCGGGTAACCATCCTCTATCATCCCACATTGCCAGTTTATGTGACTAAAAATTCGTGGGACTCCTCCTTTAATTTCAGATAACTCCTAGATGGAATACTCTCGTTAGTGAGCATCTCGTAAATCGCAATCGTTTGCCGGCTATCACTTGCTGCACTTACGTTTGGAGTACCGCTAGAGAAGCTTCAATTGGCATTACTTATCCGTTGGCGTTAAAGAAATACTTTGGAATGATGAAGAAAGCCGACACAGCTTTTCAATCAAAGTTGCCGGCTTCAGAAAACCGTTCTGTGAGTTGTAAAAAATATGTATAACTCTAGATACAATTGTTACAAAAACAAAGAGTGTACTTAGAAACTTCAGGAATTCGATATCTATGGAAATAATATTGATTTCTTGAGAAGAGTTTTTGCTCGGTGCTCTTCCGTTGAAAAACTTGCTTTAAATATAGGCTATGAAGTGAACTTTAAACAAATCTTACGGGTCACGGGCATGCTCAAAATCGGCGAACTACAGCTCAACGGATTTTTTGACAAAGATAAAGCGTGAGTGACATGGTTAAGCTTTTCGAAATGTAGTTGTATTCAACATTGTGAAATTATAAGTGCAAAAATCACCATTTATTTTTTCAGTGCGGAAATCGTCAAGTTCGTGAACCAGAACACGGTGCGAATTCTACTTCTGCGAATTTTTAAATTTCATTTTGTGAAGGGTAACTCGTCGAATTTTGAAAAAAAATCATGATATATTTCAGAATCTGGCAATTTCTTCATCAATGTTTCATCGGTTGTTGCTAAAATTCAGTTCGTGGGGCTGGAAAGTGTGAAAACTGATGCGGAGTTGGAAAGAGTTTGGGCAACGTGGAAAGAAGCGACGAATTGGCTGAACAAGACTGGAAAGATTACGGCCAAACTCGATGAAGAACCTGAGCAACATGGGCACTTGATCCAAATGTGCATCACCGTACAAAGAAAGGAGCTGATGGCAATATGAACTGTTTTTTTTGCTTATCCGATCGATTTACTGATTTACTGCACTGCTATTGCAATTCACTATATTGTGCATAACACAACATTCCGTGTATAAAATTCCACAGAAACAAAATTTCGAATTAAATCACCGATAAAGTTCCTGTGAAAATAATTTCCACAGCATAAATTGTTTTCAGGTTTGCAACCATTCCGTTTATCTAAATTGCAGGTTAATGGGGCGGGTATTTTTGTGGTGCAGAATCCATTTGTTAAAGCGAAAATCTAACCCTCTAATTTATCATATACATAAACTATTGGCAAATTTTTTTCACCCCCTCCCTCCCCACCCTTCCTTTCCCCCGTGGCAGTGCTCCGTTATGATGTGCTACTGATTCGAACATAACGGAGAGTTCCGATCTTTTGAGGTTTGAGGTCCGATCTTTTGAGGTTTGAGGTCCGATCTTTTGAGGTCTTTTGAGGCTCTTGGAAATCATACAGTTGGCTGCTCTACTCTACCACAACTTTGTCGCTCAATGCCCGCTCAAGAAGTCGTGAGTCTCCACAATTTACCCTCAGATGTCATCCGAAAGATCATCGACGTTGGAGTGGACTCTATTGATGCCATGAAACTGGTGAGATAATTCCATTCACTTTTTTTTCCATTTTCATTCATATACTATTTTTGAATTTCGAAAAAAAAAATAGTAAGAAATTCATCTTCCCTCTATCATCGCATTCATCTACAGCTACAACAATTTTTGAAGCATATCTACAGCATTATTTCCAATTTTTTCAGATAACTCCTCGTTGGAATAGAATGGCCCGTGAGCATCTCAGCAATCGCGATCGAATGCCGGCGATTACGGAGTGCATTTGTGACTGCAGTGAATTGGCGTCAATTAAATTGAGCATTACGTATCCGTATGAACTCAAGAACTACTTCGGAATGCTGAACAAAACCAGCGCAATTAAAAGGGGTTCAAACGATTGCTGTGTGAGTTGCAATGCTTTTTTTCATTCGTTATGAAAAATACACAACTGACGAGAATCAATGTTAAATTTGCACTTTTCAGGAATTCAATGTGAGCGCAAGAAACATGGGTTTCTTATCCCGAGTTTTTGATCGATGCTCTTCGATCGATTTGCTCACTGTGAAAATAGGATGCGAAGAGAGTTTTAGATTAATAAAAGGTCTCATTGGCACTCTGAAAATCGAGGAATTGCGATTCACAGGAGGCAGGAGATTCATTGAGAACGCGTGAGTCATTTTTAAAGAAGGAGAGGCACGAATAGCGCCGATATGCAAAGTGAGGCGGAGCGCTCTCTCATCATTTTGCATGCTCTCTAGCTCGTTGCCTGCGCTTCAGGGTGACTTGGCAATCATCCAATCGAGTATATCTGGGTTTAGACAAAAATTGAAAACATGAGAGTTTCGAAAGCGTTATGGGGTGATCATGCCACACCGTCTGACATCGAGAACTCAGTTAGCCAGATATTCGTGCCACTCCTTCTTTAACACGAAACTTTCTCAATATATACAATAACTTCACTTTTGTGGTATCTCATCTTGTTAACAGGAAAGTGGAAAAATTGCAATTGCCTTTTTCAGTGATGAAATCGTCAACTTCGTGAAAGACAACACTGTGAACCTTCTCCGTCTCTCAACTTTTGGCGTAGGATTTGTGAAAGGTGAGCAAATAGGCCTTTTTTCTTTGACTACTCGATAACTATAGTCAATGCGCATTTCAGAATCGAAAAATTTCTTCGTCGACGTGTCATCGTCTGTCTC
Source organism: Pristionchus exspectatus (assembly GCA_911812115.1). Lineage (NCBI taxonomy): Eukaryota > Metazoa > Nematoda > Chromadorea > Rhabditida > Neodiplogasteridae > Pristionchus > Pristionchus exspectatus. Next base: position 21,885,006 of record OU461587.1, read on the forward strand.
AAAAATTCAGTTCGTGAAGGAAGAATATGTCAAACCCGCTGCGGAAATGGTTAGAGTTTGGGCTGATTGGACGGAAGCCACAAAGTGGTTGAACAAGAGACGAGCGATTACGGCAACACTCGATGAAGATCCTGAGGGAAATGGAAAATTTTCGCGGATGTGCATCACCATAGAAAGAAAAGCCGACAACGGAATGCAACATGTTGATTATTATCCGGTCGATTTGATGTGTTGATGTTATTGTCACTATTGTGTAGCAATACAAATTGTAGGGACTTGTTTCCTTAGTAAAGCCCAGTTAATGTTTCCGATAAAATACGTTCTTAAAGTTTTCCTTTCATCGCTCCCGTATTGGTCATTCGCGGTGATCAGATTATTTCATTTTTTTCATTTTTTTTTCATTCATTCACGGTTGCACACATTCCGCGTATCTCGTCTTTGTGAAATTGACCAAATAAGTGGGCGAGTCATTGTAGCGGAGAATCCATTTGTAAAAGTGAGCCACAATTCACAATTCGTCAGTGATACCAACTAAGAGAATTACCTCACAAATAAATCGTCGAATCGACATACGATCAGACGCACAGTGTCTCTATGGCATTTGCAAATTTTGCATTCTCCTAATTTGTAGGACGTTTCTTTTCAATATCTCCTATCTATTTCCACTGGCAGTGCTCCTGTTTGACTGGCATTTGTTTGGGCGTCTCATTTTACCTTTAATCATTTCTCCTCCACACTTCTCGCATCGTCACTCAATGTCTGCACAAGAAGGTTGCGGTCTGAATATTGGCGATTTACCATCAGATATCATCCGAAAAATCATCGCCATTGTGGAGATTAACTCCATCGATGACATGAGAGTGGTGAGTAGAAAATGATATGATATTGACGATATTGAATGATATTGACGGAGCATCTTTCCGTTCAAAAAAATAAAACTATAAATGTTAATTGTTTTTAAGACTTTTAAAAATCTAATAAAATAAATCTTTTTTTTTCAGATTTTTTCAAATTCTTGTTTTTTAGATATCTCCTCGATGGAATGCTCTTGCTCATGAACATCTGATCACAAACCGAAAGCGACTTCCCGCCATTGGGATGTGCAAGTTTTTTAGTTACGAAGGTGGAATTAGAATGAGAATTTTCTTTCCTGTTGCATACATGAAATTCTTTGGAGGAAAGAGCACACACTCGCAGAATTCTCATTTTCCTGATTCGGCGTGCGAATATGTGAGTTTTATACTACTGTGTACTTACTGTGACCGATTAATAGACCGATAGACCGATTAATCATCGCACTTTGAAATTAAAGGAATTCGAAGTCGATATTGCTCAACTGAAGAGGGGGGAAGGATATGATATTGACAACTTGCGACGTGTATTTCATCGTTGTTCTTCTATCGAATTGTTCGATACCAACATGGACATTCATGTCGATGGATCGCATGTGCAGAAAATTAAACGTGTGGGAGGACGTCTCAATATAAATGAACTGTGTACATATCTGCGTTCGAAATATGAAGCGTGAGTGATGTTTAAATAATACATCAATTAAACGAACTTTAATTTAATTAATAATTTTATAATTCTGATATAATTTCTTTTCCTCACGTCTTAACATTGACAACTACATATGATAAAACTCCAACTAAAATAAAAACTAAAATAAAAATATTTTTATATTCAGGGAAGAATTGGTTAGCTTCGTGAAAAACAATGCTGTGCGGCTTGTATCTCTCGCACTAAAAAATGTGCAATTACTAAAAAGTGAGCAAAAAAAGCAATCAAATCCTATAATCAATTACAAATTTCAGATATCCGTAATTTTATCATCGAAACATCTCTTTTTGTCTCGACTATAGAAATCTTAGGAAGGGCATTCGAGAACGTAACTATCTGGAAAGAAGCGACGAATTGGCTAAACGAGTTAGAGACGATCACGGCCAAATTTGAAGAGAGGCCAGAGTATGAGCTTGATATATGCATCACCGTAGAAAAAGCAGTATAAGCGAGATGACGGTAATATTGCCATCATTGTCTATAATGTTGTTGCATGTGTATCGATAAAATACAGATGTTTCGGTGTAGCGCTTTGTTTTGCATACTCATTATTCTTATGAATGTGCAAAATTTAAGGGAGTATAGGCTGAAGAAAGCACTCTAAGAGCACTCATGTCTCACCCTCTGGTGCTGCTCTAACAATGCTAACTCGAAGCACTATTAGATCTGATTCCCTTTGGTGATACGTTACTCTTGCCTCTGATAAGCCCATGCTATCTCTCCTCTCCGCATATTATTTTCTTCGGCAATCGATGCATGCACAAAATTATACAGCATTGAACCTCGGCAGTTTACCAGAAGATGTCATTCGTAAGATCATCGGAGTTGGGTTGAACTCTGTTGACGACATGAACTGGTGACTGATTCGATTCGTTTTCAACTCTTGCCTTTCTTTTGCTAAATAAAATATTTTAGCTTGCTCCTCGTTGGAATGCTCTAGTTCATGTGCGTCTCGGAAATAGCTTTCGAAATCCATCCATCAAGAAATTAAATTGTATTTGGTGTTTCGATATGCACATTACACTATGCATTACCTTCTCAAAGGCGTACAAGAAATACTTCGGAATGGAGACTAAGCCCACACTACGTGACAGATCAGAGTTGTCTGATTTAGAGGATCGTTGCGTGCGTTATATCTTTCACCGTAATAATTACGCAAGGAAACTGCAGGAATTCAAAGTCGATACAGCTCGACTAATGAGCGGCGTTGGAAAGGACATCGAATTCTTGAGACAAGTTTCTGACCGTTGCTCTTCCGTAGATAAGATAAGAAAAGACCCCTCGAAAAAATAAAATCGTGATAGATTTCAGATATAGTATATTTTTTTAAATTGGTCACGAAACGAATTTTTGTGCACTAACTTGCTCTCACAATATTAAGCAGTTAATGTATCTGATAAAATAATTCCATTTAAATGCTAAAGGTTTTCTTATTTTTTTTTCTTATTTTTTTTTTTCATTTCGGCTCCGATTGACCGTTCATTTTACGCACAAAAACTTTTTTTGTTTCTAGTCACACATATATTGGTAAAATGATTCCACTCTGCATCTCTTGTCTGTAGTAGCATTGGTTGTGAAAAATAGATCGCTTATCGTGTGTTTCAAATGCTCAGCAAACTCAATGTGCTGGTTAGCGTATTGATTGTCTGGGAGAGAGAGAGGAAGGGAAGAGGTAGGGCGGAGGAGAGCAGGTAGATCACTAGCCTCCTCCCGGCCTCTTCCTCCCTCCTCCCTCCACTCAGTTCGTCAAAGGTCAACTACGCGTGGAATGGGAAATAATCTCACGATAAACGAGTTCAAAGTAAAAACACTCTCACACCGATATCAACCATATGCGCATGGGAAAGTGCCAGTCGCGTCTTTCAGACTGTTTTGGCTATCGTTACTAACTAATTCAGCATATTTGTGTTTACTCCGTTTCGAAAGTGGACTCTAGAAAAAGCCATGCTGAATCTCGGCAATTTGCCTGCAGATATTATTCGAAAAATCATCGACACTGATATTAATTCCATCGATGACGTTAAACTCGTACGTTCCGAAATATATTTACAATTGTTTTGAAATGATTCCCATTAAACTGGGTCCCCAAAAAACAGTCGAACACTATAATTATCATAAATAATACATTTAGATACATCCTTGATGGAATTATCTTGCTCTTGAGTATTTAGGTAATCGTAGTCGATGCCCGGTCATCAAGTGCTGCAAATTCGATTGGGCACAAGATGGGCGACTCTCAATTGAAGTTCTCTTTCCATCGGCATACGTGAAATACTTCGGAATGCTCAATAAATCCTGCGAACCCCATATAACAAAGGCTTTGCATCAGTATGTAAGTTATATATATATATATATATATATATATATATATATATATATATAACTTTCTTAATTGAAAGTAATTGACAATGATATGTACGCTTCTGCAGAAATTCGAAGCCTACAACGACGAGCAATTGAGAGGCAACGGAAAGGAGATTTGCTTCTTGCGACGAGTTTTCGATCGATGCTCCTCCGTCGAATTATTGCACATTAATAATGGAAATTTTATGAATTCTGATTACGGCATTGACAAGATGAAACTAATCACTCCTGTAACTGAATCTCTCAAAATCGGCAAATTGCGACTCACAGGTCACGCATCGAACTACGATGAGTGCGTCTGCCAAATTTCACCTAATTTTTTCTGATAATATTGAGAAGTTCTCTTCAGAAATGAGATCATTAACTTCGTGAAAAGCAACACCGTGCGCTGTCTACACATGTACGGAATCCGCAATATCTACTTCGTGAAAAGTGATTAACTAATTTATAATTTTTGTTGATCATCTGAACCACTAATTTTTAGAATCGAAAAATTTCTTCCTTGAAGCAGCATCCGCTGTGTCGACTATAACATTCCATGTGCACGAACGTTGCTCGACCCAAGCTGAACTAGATACCATTCGTGATATCTGGGAGGAACACAGCATTCTGACCCCCATTGTTCTCTCCAGATAAGGGTGAACAATGAATGCAAATTTCGCGCCAAAATCCCGACACGAAAGAACTGCAATTTCACGCTCGATTCAAATAACAGAGCGGGGAGAGTGGTCGCTCCTCCCGCCTAGGCCTTGCAGTTCGGTTCATGCAAAGTGAGCGAGTAGATATGCAAAGGTCTCCCCCTTTTCTGTCGGGGCAGAATGCTGTGAGGAAGCAATGGATTGGTTGAACGAGTCAGGAAAGATTACAGCAATACTATGAGAAGCGAAACCTATCGATGAAGAAAATCACGGTTTGAGACTTAGGATCACCGTTGAGAGGAAGGTAGACAACTGAAAGCTGTCGCATTTTAACTTAACAAGATTCTGCAATAACTTCATTGCGTATAATTTGAATAAATGTGCATTTCATGCCTCTATTCGATCAGGAATGCTCACCAGAGTAAAACTAGCCAATGCAAACTGATTTATTGATTACAAGGGGGTAGAGTTCGAAATACGGGTAATCGTCTCTTCATTTCACACACTCTCTCGCCTCTCTGACGGGTGAGATAGTGTGAAGAATGAAGAGACGGCGACCCGTATTTCAAACTCTACAAGGGGGTGCACACTAGACTTTCAATCGTAACGAAACGACTAGTCGTTTAATAGGGAAATTCACCGCCTTCTTCACGAGAGACAGCGCGGAATGAGGAGAGCGATGGGTGATTTTAATTTGATTTTCACTGATTTCCCTATTAAACGACTAGTCATTTCGTTACGATTGAAAGTCTAGTGCACACACATTCAAGGGTGCACACACCGTGCATAGCTCATCTTCGAAATTTTTTCCGGGTATCTTTGTAGTGGAGAATGTTTTGATTATTACATCCCACGTTGCTGTTGCCACGATTTCTATAAATCGACTTTCGTATCCTGTCTCATCGTAACTGTAGCCGTAATCTGATCACGAACTAATTTTATTCAAAGCGAACTTCGAAATAGAACGACAATTCCGACGACAAGCAGCATGATTATGGCCATCTAGTCTCTAGAGATCTCTTCCCTCCCCTTCCTATCTTTCACAAAATTCAATTGCCCATCAAATCTCCCATGGGACGGAAGAACCCCCGGCCCCTCACCAACTTTATTCTTCACTTCCTTCCTCAATTCTGATTGAAACTCGTCTCAATTCGTCCTATTGTTGTATAAAATGAGACAAGGGAGGCAAGTTTCTAGGGGTAATGCGAGCATTGTCCGTCAGAGAAGAAGGAACTCCATTCAGGGTGACAATAATGGAAGCTAAAGAATGATGATTTTTCGGAGTTGAATAGCGCGAAATTCGTCGATTGATGACATCTGTTCGTCATTTTCAACAAGAAATCACAGCGGGAGAGCGATAATCGAATTAGCGAAAGAGGCAAGTTTCGTTTTCACTTTCGAAGGGCAACTTTTCCAGGCTTTCTTTCCCTTGTTGCAAAAAAAGGATCAAGCACGCATAGCGAGTTTGTTTCGACCGACCGCACACTTTTGTAGTATCCACAGCGCATATCAAATTTCTTGATTCTCACATTATATCTTACCCTATGGTAACGCTTCCTCAAAGTTCACAACGATCGGTCATCTGTGTCAAGCCGACGCATATTGATCACTTCAAGCCAAATTAAATATTCCTTTTTATCTCTTCTGACGAATTATCAGCTCTACTCAAACACAACCTTGTTGCTCCATGTCCGCAAAAGAAGATGCCGTACTGAATCTCTGCAATTTACCATCAGATGTCATCCGAAAGATCATCGAAGTCGGGCTGAACTGTATCGATGACGTAAAGCTGGTGAGTTATGCTAATTCAATGTCCCTCCACCTCTTTTTCATCTCTTGCTTCCTATTTTCATTGATACCTAAAAACAACTATTTAAGATAACTCCTCGATGGAACGTTCTTGTCCGTGAAAATCTCGAAGATAGCACGCGACATCCGTCCATAAAGAGATGCTATTGCGAATTCGCGTATAACACGAAGATCAGAATTAAGATTACGTTTCCCGTTGCTTTCAAAAAATATTTCGGAATGCAGAATCAGCCCTCCGCACCCAATAGACCAGGCGTGCCGTTGCCGGCTTCAGATGGCATTTGTGTGAGTAGGAATGCAAATTATTCAATAGTCAAATTATAGTCACAAATTATTTGAATGAGCGTCACACTCGGAAATTGCAGGAATTCCTACTCGACGTTGCACAATTAATTGATAGCTTTGGGAAGCAGATTGATTTCCTGAGAAAAGTTCTTGATCGATGCTCTTCCGTCGATTTACTTCTACTGATATTGAATAATGCGGAGGAATTTCTTTTATATAAATTTCCAATTAACCCTCTCAAAATTGACGAATTGAAGCTTTCAAGATTTTGCCCGGAGAAGATATCAGCAAATTTTTAGTAAGCTGCTCTTATTATAAATTCAATTTTCAAAAAATAAAATGCTTTCCGTATATACTAGTCTTCAATGAAATGAAAAAAATATAGAACTATTTCGTATTTCGTATTTCGAAATATTTCGTGAGTTATTTCGAGCGCTCGTTTTTTTTTGAAATGAGAGGGACCGCTCGAGCGACGAGTGCTCGCGAATAACGCTCGAGCGAACTACATTAATTATTATATATAATAATATTTTTCAGTGAAGAAACCGTAAACTTCTTGAAATACCATTCCGTGCGCCTTCTATGTGTACGCGTATCCAATAAATGTATCGAAGCTCTGGGAGGTGATGGTTTTTCAAATGTGTAAAAGCTAACTTATATTACTTCAGAATTAACCGATTTCTTCATCGACTGTTCATCAGCTGTAGAGACATTGAAGTTCCTTGGAGGCGCTTTTCCTGATGCATTAGCAAGACGTCGAGCTGACTGGGAAGCAGCGACGGAATGGCTAAACGAGACTGGAGAGGTCATGGCCACTCTTGAGGAGGAACCTGATAAGCATGATTTTCTGAATCTGTTTCTTATTGTGAAAAGAAAGGCAGATAGATGAAGAGCAGTTTCCTTTTACGATAATGTTTCCCTGGTTACTGTATTTCATTTTACGTGTCCAAGTCCGTTATTGCGTTTGTATAATTTGGCGCATTGAGCATTCATCTTTATCTGCTATTCTTTACATAATCTGAGATTCTCTTTTTGTTGAGCAAGCCAAGCTAAATACATTCGAGCACCAATAAAGTCAGTTTGCAATCGGCTGTATTACGGTAGTCGATAGGTCAATCGATACGCAGCTGATGCGTGATCTTGAGTGTGTGCAACCACGCATGCTCATTGGAGAACCACAATCTACAAAGATCAAAGATTAAAATTAGGGCGGGCTCGTAAAAGATCAAAGATCACTCAATCCCTCACCTGTACGTGCCCGATTTCGGGATCTTTATCGAGTCCTTGAGCGGCACGGTCGTTGGGCCCGGGATCTTCTGCAATATCGAACCTAGAGTCTAGTTTCGAGTCCCAGAGATCAAAGATCAAAGATCACGGACCGCGAAGAGTGGGTAGCATCGCTCCCACTTGCCGACGCCTTCGCCGTCTTTTGCTGGATCGTCGGAGAAATATATAGCAAAGGCGAATTGACCGTCGCCGTGCAGGAGATAGTGCACGGATTGACCCTGATTATTTTTTTTATGAAATCACAGGTATCTCGGACTTTATCTCGGAAATTCCGTGAAGGAAATTGCGTGAATGGACATGTACCAGTATCTCGATCTGTCTGCATGTTCATTCGTGTTGTATGAGCATATATTGCGACTAGTGCAGTTTTCTATGCCGTTCGAGAAATGTTTGAGAAATAGTTTTCGAGTAGTCGCACCTCCTTCAACTCCAGGTCCATCGTACCGATCTTGCCCGCTTTCACGGAGATTGTCTGTGAATCGGTCGGCATCGAACCTGCAAGGTGAAAAAAGTAGAGATGATCCCGTTAATCAAGGCACCTGCGGGAGATCACTGCTAGGCAAGTAAGAAAGGTAAGAAAGGGTAAAGGTGCTTCCATTTCTCAGTGATAGGTGGTTCCCAACAGTATGGCATCATTTGAGCGTCTAGGGCAGTTAGAGATCATAGAAATTTATGAGTTCTTTCTTGGATAACACGATTCCAACCTTTGTAGTACAACTCCTGCGGCACGGGCACTCCGCGCTCGATTTTGGCTGTGAACACCTGAAAAGCGGTTCTTTCCATTGCGATATTGCTGTCACAAAGCGGCAATCACGTTTGGTGTGGTCAAAGAACCATACGAGATCAAAAATCTACATTATTTTTGCTTATTTCTTTCAGAAAAGCAAGACAGCTCAAGAATATCATAGATAACACTGACATTGCTTCCTTCGGCGTTCCAGTATGATGGGAGCACGGAGGCGTCGGCCAGCTCGAGTATCTCCGTTTGCCATCTGGACCCGAGGATTTTCACCTGAGAAGAGGTGGTATTCATTACACCGCTTTTACAGTAAAAAAATACCTTATTTCTCGTCCTTTCGGGAAGCAGAGGTCGTGCGAGAGTCCTGCAATGACAAACCATCTCTACTCATTTCTGAGTATTCCCGGCTTCCCCTCTTTCAACGTTACGCAAGTATTTCGTTAACTTTACTCACCAAAAAGTGTGAATGAACATTGGAAAATACCAGGACGAAAGTTGCCCAAAAAATACCCTAGTGTGCTCGCTAGAATCCCTTACCAAATGGTGTGAATGAACGTGGGGAAAATGATGAGCATGAATGACTGTAACAATTTCATTCCTACCCTACTGTGGTCTAATTGCCTTGATTGGACCACTCACCAAATCGTGTGAATGAACGTGGGCACATTGACCAGGACGAACGAGTGGATCAACTCGACGTAGTGATCAGACATGAATGCGGAGATGGAGGCCAGGGCGCCTGATGGGAGAAAATGAGAGGGATCAAAAAGTCAAAGTTGAGTTTTGGGAGCAAAATTATGATGGTTTTTGTGACGGGGTAACTCGAGAAATCGAATTCACTCGATTCATCTGAGAAATGAACAACGGTTGAAACATAATCAGAAGTGAGGAGTGGGCGCCTCATTTGACGATTGTGTGAGAAAATGAGAGAGATCAGCGTTGCGATTTGGGAGCAAAATTATGATGATATTTTTTAACTGACATTCGCTGCACGATCGCGTTTACTCGGTTCATCAGCGTGATGAATTGCGGTTGAAACATATTCGGAAAGTCGGACGATTTGAACGAAAGGTGAACGAAAGGGTGAAAGGGCGAAAGGGTGGGAAGTGGTGAATGTTGAAAAGTGCTCACCAGACACGAGCGTGGTAATGTTACGGTCGAACTTCAGCCCGCTGAGGTCCATGATGTAGAGAATGGAGGAACGCTCTCCTGAAATTTGTATCCAATCACTCTAAGTTTGGGGTAATTGTGCTCTCAAGTAGGCTGACACGGTGAACAAATCTATCATTTCGTCAATCTTGCAGATCGCTGATTACCCCTGGTTCCCTCCCCATTAGATTGAGAGGTGAAAGATCGATGCTCTTTTCACGGATTGAACAAACTACTGCGGAACACCATTGCCGTGGATTGCTGAATCTGTGCCCTGAAGCACACAGCGTCCACGTCTCCGGTAGTATAGTGGTTAGTATCCGCGCCTGTCACGTGCGAGACCCGGGTTCAATTCCCGGCCGGAGAGAATCTTTTGCTGTTTTTTTTCTTTCTCTGACCGGCGAGAGACAAGGGGAATCGGAGAGAGTACCTGTCCTCGCCTCCATCTTCATCACCGCCGCCAGCATGCTCTCGAGGTCGTGCACGCGCGCCTGCAGTGAGTGCGGTTTGCATTTCTGCCTTTCACGAATTGAGTGCCATTTGCCTTTCTGCTTTTTACTAATCTATTTTGTACGCAGAAATCGACAGAAACTCAGACGGTTTCTTAAAATTTCAGTATATTGCCCTGCTTCAACCAGCTTCAATCACTTTTTCACATCGACGCTCGGATTTGAGCAAACCGTGAAACTTATTTCGTTCTAAATTTCATTCCAATCGGATTGCGACGTTGCACGACGTGGACAAATTGACAGTGTCTGTCATTTCTCACCACTAGAGTTCGAAATACGGGTCGCCGTCTCTTCATTTCACACACTCTCTCGCCTCTCTGACCGGTGAGAGAGTATGTAAAATGAAGAGACGGAGACCCGTATTTCGAACTCTACTCACCACACCTTGACCAGATGTGTGTCGAACAGGCAGCCGAATTCTGTGGTTTTCTTCTTCTGCGCCTGTACCAAGCTGCGCAAATTTTTATCCCCTTCCCTCAAATTTCCCCCCTAGAAAACAAGGAAGAGCACTTGATCTGGATAGTTTTGTGAGTCTCTTACCTTGAGCAGGTCCGTCGTCAAATGCGAAACACTAGATCACTATCCCACCTTTTAATTCGGCTCTCACGCAATTCTCCGAAATTTTTTTATCAAATTTATGAAGTTTCTACCCTTCTCCACTGTTTGAGAACGTTGCATTCTAGACAAATCGTCGGTTTCTGTCATTTCCCACTACACCACACACCACACACAACCACTACACCACACCCACTACACCATTTCCCACTACACCACACACCACACCTCACCTTGAGCAGATCCGTGGTCGAATGGGCTGCGAGCAGTCCCCAATAGTCATTGGCGCCCGTCTGCTCGACGTTGACGAACGTGTTCGGCGTCTTGCCCGCCTCGCCCGTGAGTCCCGACTGGAAGTGGAAAGGAGTACGGTAGATATTATCGATTATTAACATTATATGATTACGGTAAGCCCGTGAGAGCCGACTGGAAGAGAGAAAGAAGGGTATGATAGGTATTATCGATTTTATAATCGATTCAGAGAATCGCGTAATCAAATTAAAATTAAATGTTCAAGCATTAGAATATGTTTCACAAGGGATATAACTGCAGAAAACGAGTTGAACTTTCGATGTTGAAGTGATGGAAATGTAAAAAAATTATTTACTGAATTTGTAATGTTAGAAATTCTAACCTTCCAGTAATTATGGATGACGTGGTTTCTCGGTGTGGCAGCGATACCATCCAGATTCCAGTCCTCGAACTTGCGCAGTTGCAGATGGTTGATCAACTTTGGTTTGAGCAACTGAAACATGAACAATTGACAATGATTTCTATAGATATTGTTCCGCTTGGAACCAAATTCTTGTTTGCCAAGTCTCCGAAAGAGCAATGTGCCCGTTTCTTTATGTTGCATTATTTCTCCACAGTCAGATAAGCAAGAGAGTATTGGGAATCAAGAGAGGCAGACCATCTATCCTCCGAAACCGAAAGCGGTGATTGATACAAATAGGGAACAGCAAAACACGGATGTTAGACATCGGTTTTTCAGGAATATTAGGAAAGGGCGTGCTAATTGAAGAGACTCCTGAATCAGCCGCCTCTTCAACCTGCACACTTTCCTTTCCTGACAATTTCCTGAATCGGATTATCTCGACCACACATGAGTTGTTCTGAATGAGCTTACCTCAATGTTGTAGTCGTGTCCTACGAGCCATCTGAGCAGATTGAAATCGGTATCGTAATAGGGAGTGAGCTGGAATGGAGGAATGACTTCGCTCGTCTGTCTATACGATCTTTCTGGAGTTCACGCGTTATTAGTTGGGAACCATTCAAGCATTGGTCGTTTTATTAATTCTTATCGATTGAAAGAGTTAGCAAAATCACAAACCGCTCACTCATTTACCGATGTACAATGAGTGAAACTCAGCTCATTCTCTAGTGCAAAACCTTCAACGAACTCTACAAGGAGTATGGTAGATAACAGAGTGTGGCAGTTCTTCTCTGCCTTTCCAAAAGAAAGGTGCAGATCGAAGAGATAAGTAATGAAAAAAAAACGGTAAAACGAGATAGGTAGAGGCTACTTTACATGACACGTGAAAGAAAGGGTAGGTCGATTACCGGTTCTCAACCGTGTGTTTCGATCACTGAGTGTGCGAAACGAGATGTGCGTTTTAGGAATCGTTGAGATATCCGGCTTTTAGGCTTCCGGGTGCTGGTATAGGGGGAAAAAGTGAGCTGAGCTTACGTATTCCTTGACGGCAGCTCGTAATTCATCCACCTTCTGCCTATCCGAGTCTGACAGCTTGGCGGGCACTGAGCCACCCGTCATTCTGAAGGATTACAGTAGGGTACGGTAGGTACGGTGCGGAACGGTAGGTCAGAAAATGGATGGGTATGTGGGAGTGGGACCTTTAAAGAGACCAAAGATCAATGTTGCTTTTTGGGTACAGGATTGTTATGATTTCTGAGACCGGAATGCGCAGAACGATCGAGTTTACTCAATTCATCTGAGAGATCTTTATAAGAAGTCCTTTCACAAAGGGGGGGGGGCTCAAAATTGATTCGATTTATCGAAATTGACGAATGAAGAGATTGAATGGCAAATGAAATAGTCCGAGGTAGACATTTTTCATCAAGGATGAATAATGTAGCTATGCAAATCGATAGATTCTCGATGTAAAGGTGTGAATTATGAGTGCAAAGACAAGGCAGAGCAAAGTGGAAGGGACGAAGTGAGGGGATCACCGGAATTGGGGTCACAGCGAGAGATGAGAGTGAAAGTAGAGGGGGGAGAGATGGTCCAGAACAGGAATTTTAGACGTAGTGAGTTACTCGGCAGAACTCGGCAGATAGTTCGAAGTAAGAGTACTGCTCGGTGAGCGCACCTCGAAAGTCGGCGATCAAAAGGATTGATATCAAAATTGTAGATAGTTATCGAGTTGTACACAAAAAGGCATTGAAATGTAAAAAAATGGATAGATTTGGGTACGTTATCTGATGAATATTTTTTTCTTTGTACTTATATTGTATTGTATAGGAGCATAGTAACGAATTAAAATTAATACAAATTAAAAATAAAAATTAAAAATAGAATAAATATCGTGTCCTGAGATGCGCTGTTCAAATACTCGTTCCGCGAGTGTGCTGGTTGACACGCGCGAAAAATGCCCTTTCAAACTTGTTTTTGTTTTTATCGCCTTTCATTGTTTTTTCTTTTCGCGTTTTTATCGTTTTTTCTAGCCCCTCCCCTGTCCTGCCTTTATGTGACCCCGCCGCTCGGGGGCATGCTGTCCACCTCGTTCACGGCGAGTGACGAGATTCTGCACAAGAAGCTGCCCGGCTACCGACGGATCGCGCGCGCTCGCAACCGGGCCATCAAGGCGAGCATACGAGCGGCCAAGCAGGCGCAGATTCACCAGCCGAAGAGTCAAGAGCCCGCCCCGATCGAGCAGCCAAGCGACGCCAACTTGACCATTCTCCTCGATGACTCCCACTCGTCCTCAATTCAAGTCTTGACGGAGCCCCAACCCCAACCAGGCGCCGGAAATTTGTCCATTTTCCTGGACAGCTCCCACTCGTCATCCATTCAAGTCTTGGACGAGCCCCAACCTCAACCACTCGTTCCTTCTAGCGTAGCCAGCAGGCTAATCACTCCCAACCGTGTACCTACTCACCATTCCCACCGTAGTCAACCTCGTTTTATGTATAGTAATCGCAAGTCAACCGTAGCTGCAACCTGTACATTCACTAATCGTCCTAAGCCCGTTTCAAATCGTGTAAATAGACCACCATTCATGTATCGTAAGATTACCGTGCCACCCAAGCTACTTTCACTTACCAATTCTGCCATCGATTCGTTGTTTTTGTGTGATTCTGTCGATTCTTTCGATTTGTCCGATTAATGTGCATTAAGTTGTTATGTTGTTAATTAATAAAGCATTTAGATATGCGCCGCGGTACCGTGAGAAGTCGGCAGACGTCGGTCGAAAGCGATTTCAACGATGAAAATCGCGCCGTCTCCGAGGTCTCTTCTTCCGTCGTCTCCTTGGTATGTTTTGTTGTTGTTTTGAACTTCTTTGTTATTGTTTTGAACTACTTTGTTATTGTTTTGTTTAATTTAGAAGGTGAAAGCGAAGCGAGCGCGAACGCCGAAGCGCACGCTCACTGGCGAGTTGCCCCCTGTGAAGGAGGAAGAGAGGGAAGAGGAGGAGGAGAATGAGATCCCGATTGGAAAGATCAAGGTGAGACTAACAAATTTATATAACATAATCGGCTTCCGCTAGAGTGATCTTTCTTTGGGATGTTGGTGAAACATAACGCAGTCTGGTCAATAGGATCATCCTTATTTTCTACTTCGTTTTAACACTACACTTCTACAGACGATCAACTTCCGGTTATTTTATTTGGCTTAATGATATTGATGAAACTTCTAAATGACATGCTATTGAATTTTTCGTTGGTTTTCGTATTTTACCAATTGATTAATTTGTAATTAGTTGCAGGCAGAAAAGGCGGATAAGGAAGAGAAGTCGAGCGTTGCTGAGATGATCCAAAAAATCTGCGAGAGCGACAATCCATCGGTATTTTTGTTATTTGTTTTTATTTTTTTAAATAGGTGCAAAAATTGAAGTTGAAATATCACAATGGAGCTCGTTCTTTGCAGAAAGCGCTCATGAAGAGGCTGATGGCTGAACCGGAGAAGCTCTTTGCTGAGGTTAGTTTTTTTTTCGGTTTCAATCGAGCTGTTATTGGTTCATCTGGGTATGCCATAGTTTTACAATAATCTTGAAACGGCAAACTCATCGGGAAACTTTCGTACAGAGTAACCTCTCCTAATTCGGCGCATGCATAGATTGTGGTAGCTTCATACCAGGTTGCACCGCTGAAACATCAATTTCTCTTTTTTCTCAACGTTTGGTTCTTTCGGTTGCGGTAGTGGCATCAGATTACGGTAACGGAATCCCTTTCAGGCGACGATCAACCACCTTCGTCGCGTGCTGTGGACGACAGCGATCATCGCGTCGCCGGAAGGTATCATTTTAAAAATTATACCAAAGATAATTGGACAAAATTGGGGCTCACGGCTCGCACTTCATCTAGTACTGTGGGTGAAGCAGAAAATGTATGCGTTTTCTTCTTCTCCAAGTTAGCTGTGCAAAAGTCAATTTTTAACGTCTAGGCGGAGTACCGATATTGGCACTTGTGACTTTTGGTCCATCTAGTAGAGCAGGTGAAACAGAAATGTGCTAGGCCTTTAGTACGATTTGTTCGAAACGTCAACTATTCCTATCAAGTACACCAATGACATTAGTACTCACGGAGTTTGATTCATCTAGACGTGCAATGTATTAATACTTACGGAGTTTGATTCATCTAGTAGCGAAGGTGAAACATAAATGTGATGAGATTCGCCTTTTCGAAAATTCTTGTTCAATAATAAATTGCAGGTCAAAAACTGGCGAATCTGTGCATCTTCGAGAAGATTGGCATCGAACCGGCCGTTCGACTGCTGAAGAAGAGAGCACTCAAGGACGATATCAACCCGTGAGATTATTTAAATTAATTAATTATGTCTAGTTATGTATATCAGTAGCTATTACGGTATATATAGATTTTTCATTGCCTGTACTGACAATGAAAATGTGTTGCGCTACGTTAGCGTGTAGCAATCAATATTTGCATACAATCTCAGCTTTTAAAAAACTTGTTATTGTTGTTGTTGTTATTGTTATTGTTAATGTTATTGTCACAGGCAAGACTGCAAGCACATGGGCGAGCTGCTGTTGCTCGTGCACAAGACTGCGGTCCGGCGGGACAAGGACGACGGAGAGTGGGATGGCGCCACGGGACCGCTGACGGAACAGGTACGGTGGGGGGGGGATACGGTAGGTTCACTTGAATCAGCGAAACATTGATAAAGCGGGTACGGTAGGGGGATTACGGTAGATGGGATGGCGCCACGGGGCCGCCGACCGAGCAGGTACGGTAGGAAGGGGGGTACGGTAGGTTTACTGGAATCAGCGAAACATTGATAAAACTGATACGGTAGTGAGTGGTATGGTACTTGGTATGGTAGGGCGAACAGTGCACTAGAAATATGCGGTAAGTTTACGGTACTCGAGTCAATCCCGCATACTTGAACTATTGAAATAAATTAAAATTAACTATTTTTAGGCGATAAATGCGTGGACGGAGATCGCGGACGCAGCGATGCTCGTGCCGGGCAAGATCGGCGAGAAGTTCCTCGGCGTGAGTTTTTGTTTCGTTTATCGAGATGGAATCATTTTTCCTAGTTTACTCATGTTTCACAACGAATGCAATAGGACCTCCAATCCAATAGTTACGATTCTGCGTTCATTGATCATATTGAAAATAAAACAAAATCAGTTGGCTTTCACTCTTTTTTTAAGAAGTTTATTCATGTTTCACAATGTATACAGAACAACTTCTAATCCAAATGCGATGATTAATCGTATCGTGCGTTTAAAATACTCAGCAAAACACATGTGCTGTTTATCAAACTCCGCCCCCTTGTCAGTTGCGGAACGCGAAAGCTAGCCTCGGAACGGTTTATTCAGTTTCGCTGTTTTTTTGTACGTTTTCCCCTTTTCATATGATTGATTCGCTTTTATTGTATTTATTTTGTTCCAGTATACTCGGATGTTACTATATTTCACTGTTTTCTAAAGATAAGCAAGATTAGAAATGAGTAGATGACTGTTTCCAGCTCTAACTCAAAAGTGACTCGTTTTCAAACATTTATCGCTTCATTTCCAGCCTATTTTAGAGCCATTCTGTTTCGCATTTGCACCATATGCCACCTAAATCATTGTGTTACAGAGGTAAACGTGTCCGAGAGCGAGGAGCGACCGGGGTATCGAAGGAAGGATGGCCACACGGCCAACGACGAATAAATAGTTTACCCTTTGGCTAGAGAGCATTATTTAGCTCAGTTTGATTAAAATAATAGATACTCTATTCAATATTTGTAATTAAAGCCTTTCTAGATGGAAAACTTTATTGATGAGCGAAGGAATTCTCCCGATTCGCCCATCGAATTCGTTCCAAGTGCGACGATGCTTCCTGGCAACAGGTTATTTTTTTTATCGATTTATTTTGATTTTCTTTTCCTGACATAGTCAATGGGTACGCCGGAGGCTATGCCCAAATTTTCATTTCGTGACTAGACAGTGCCTCTGAATAGTCAGTTACTTCGACCTGACAAAAATTAATGCAAGAAATTAGAATATCCTTCGATGTACATATAGACTCAGACATACATGCTAGTCATTCCACTATTACATCGGCTTCTCCAATAGAAACGTTCTATTTATGAATGTAAATTACATGTTCAGGAAGCATCGTCGTTCTTGGATCGAATTCGTTGGGGGGATCAAGAGAATTGCTTCGAAGCCTTCCCCACCCCTAGATGAGAAATAGTAAGTCTTTATGTAGACAATGTAAACTACCTATCATCTCTTTACATTTGAAACTAGATTAATGATTGATTTTATAACATTGCTAGCATGTATGCCTAGATTATTATCACTAAACCTAGATTTATCGATCTATAAACTCATTGTTACAGTAACAGTCAAATAAACACTTTATCGATTCACAATAGTAAATAAACTTAGATTATCGATTAGCTCGATATTTCAAATAGAATGACATCATCGATTTATTCGTTATTAGAAATAATCGATTAATTGTAAAATATCAAGATTGTGCGATAAAAATTCTTATTTATGCAAAGAACATATTGTAATTTACACAACTCACGATTTGGGATAAATATAAAAGCCATAATCGATAATATCTATAAATATATCCCTAGTAACATACAATGGATGAACATTAAGTACAACATTACAAATGGGTGAAAACGGGAGCAAAAAGGGTGGATATGGGAGAGAAGGAATGAAGGGCTGACCTTCCGCCTTCCCTATCCACCGAGGAGGTGCTTGAGGCGGCTGCGGAGGTCGTCGACGATGAGGACGATGAGCCCGTCGAGGATCTAGAAGATTTATTCGATATGTTTGATGACGAGGAAGAAAGTGTGAGAAGCGTGGAGTTTTAAACACGCATCACCATTGAATTCTTCTTATTTTTTGTATCGTTATTGCTCGTTGTTTGGCTAATAAAAAGACCGTTTTATAGACTAAAGTAAAGCAGTGCCGAATCTAGTTCAAAGTGCATAAACATGCACAGAAAAGTGTGGGAAAGCACGTGACAAGCAGCTAGCGAGGACATGATCAAATATATTTTTAGCTAATTTTGAAATTTAATTGAATAATTGAATAAATGCAAACCTGATTGGTGATATCGTAGACGACGATGGCCGCCTGAGCGCCTCTGTAGTACATGGGCCCGAGCGAGTGGTAGCGCTCCTGGCCGGCCGTGTCCCAGGTCTCGAACTTGACCGTCGCCTCATCGAGGCACACCTGGTCATGAATAATACATAAAATATAATTCATAAATGTAAAAACACGATAAATATTAAGAAAAATTGGTGAAAAAACGAACAGTTTGCGTGAGGAAGGCGGCGCCGATCGTGGACTCCTGGTATTCGTGGAACTGTCCCTTGACGAATCGCAGCACGAGCGAAGACATCCCTGAATATATATTATTAGAAATAAATTAAAATTTAAAAAATGAATGATTGAGCGAAAAGCGCGCAAACAACGGATCGTATATCGATCGGACCCTTTTGAATGTACGTAAACAGGCGCAAACGAGGAGTTTAATTTGTTCCCGGGGTTCGTTCGCTTACCGACGGCCGATTCGCCGAGCAGTACGAGCTTGAACTGGCAAGTCTTGTTGCCGGCAGCAGACGCGGGTCGTGCAGCAGCTCCACCACGGGGCGGCCATGTCTATAATGACACTTTTATAGAACGGGGGGCCAGACATATCGAGTGGGCGTCTTGTAACAGAACTGTGCTACTCAAATAAAAAAAATTGATCATAATACCGTCGCTGCGCACAACTATTGTGAAACATATCACGAGCTATGAATAATAAGAACTGATGATAAAAACGCACCAAGTTGTGTAATAATAAAGTAATATTAGGATGGGGAAAAGACTATTGTTGCTCACCAGTGACACGATTCCGGGGACGCGAACCTCTCTGGGCTTGGTCTTGACGGTGGCGGGAACGATTCCCTCGGGGAGGTTCAGGTACTCTCGGAGGAAAGTTTGGCCTGCAAATAAAAAAATAATTAACTAAACAAAACAGCGATAACACGTGAAAAGGCGAAACATAAGAGTGCAACTAACGAATTAGTCCTAGTTTTACAAAGTTTGGCTCATAATTGCCTTGATACCGAGGCTTGACCTAATGTACGCACGATACGTCTAATTATTTGCGAAACAGAACCATCAAAATGATAATTTGCACAACAAAACAAGAAAAATAAACAGTGAAAACAGCGAGGAAACGTGAAAACAGCCAGGAAACGGAGAAACGAAAAAAGACACAAAAGCGCGCACTTTTTAGGCAAGTGACGCGCGGAAAAAATTCTGCATTGTCGTCATCATTTGGTTACGCGTGAAACGGTTTATTATCTTACGATAGACGGTCTTTAAAAAAACATTATAAATTGTCTTCACCAGTGATGATGATTCATTCATGTTTCACAACGTAGACAATAGGTCCTCCTCATAGGTACAATACAACTAGCCCCCTTCGGGGGCTAGTTCCTGCGGAAGGCAGTGTCGCTCCGCGACACGTTTGCCACGCGGCAATGCGAATTATCCAAGTTAAAACATTAGCCATTCCTTCTTTTCTCCCTTGCTATTCCCCCCCCCTTGTATCTCCCTCTCTACTGACCGTATCTCCCTCGCTAGTATTCGAATCTCCATCGCCTGTTACCGTATCTCCCTCGCCTGTTACCGTATCTCACTCGCTAGTATTCGAATCTCCCTCGCTAGTATTCGAATCTCCCTCGCTAGTATTCGAATATCCCTCGCTAGTATTCGTATCTCCCTCGCTAGTATTCGAATCTCCCTCGCTAGTATTCGAATCTCCATCGCCTGTTACCGTATCTCCATCGCCTGTTACCGTATCTCCCTCGCCTGTTACCGTATCTCACTCGCTAGTATTCGAATCTCCCTCGCTAGTATTCGAATCTCCCTCGCTAGTATTCGAATCTCCCTCGCTAGTA
The DNA here is from genome assembly GCA_911812115.1 of Pristionchus exspectatus. Taxonomy (NCBI): domain Eukaryota; kingdom Metazoa; phylum Nematoda; class Chromadorea; order Rhabditida; family Neodiplogasteridae; genus Pristionchus; species Pristionchus exspectatus. Next base: position 21,905,508 of record OU461587.1, read on the forward strand.
TTCGAATATCCCTCGCTAGTATTCGTATCTCCCTCGCTAGTATTCGAATCTCCCTCGCTAGTATTCGAATCTCCCTGGCTAGTATTCGAATCTCCCTCGCTAGTATTCGAATATCCCTCGCTAGTATTCGAATCTCCCTCGCTAGTATTCGAATCTCCCTCGCTAGTATTCGAATCTCCCTCGTTAGTATTCGAATCTCCCTCGCTAGTATTCGAATATCCCTCGCTAGTATTCGAATCTCCCTCGCTAGTATTCGAATTTCCCTCGCTAGTATTCGAATCTCCCTCGCTAGTATTCGAATATCCCTCGCTAGTATTCGTATCTCCCTCGCTAGTATTCGAATATTCCTCGCTAGCTGCCGTATCTCCCTCGCCTGTTACCGTATCTCCCTCGCTAGTATTCGAATCTCCCTCGCTAGTATTCGTATCTCCCTCGCCTGTTACCGTATCTCCCTCGCTAGTATTCGAATCTCCCTCGCTAGTATTCGAATCTCCCTCGCTAGTATTCGTATCTCCCTCGCTAGTATTCGAATATTCCTCGCTAGCTGCCGTATCTCCCTCGCCTGTTACCGTATCTCCCTCGCTAGTATTCGAATCTCCCTCGCTAGTATTCGTATCTCCCTCGCCTGTTACCGTATCTCCCTCGCTAGTATTCGAATCTCCCTCGCTAGTATTCGAATCTCCCTCGCTAGTATTCGTATCTCCCTCGCCTGTTACCGTATCTCCCTCGCTAGTATTCGTATCTCCCTCGCCTGTTACCGTATCTCCCTCGCTAGTACACACTCACCCCTATTCCGCTTCTCCCGACCACCCCTCGCCGCCGCGCGCACCTCGAATGAAAAGAGAAACCACTCTCACTCGCCCCTCTCGCTCACAATGAATGCCTTTGCATTTCATTTCGAGACATCGTAATTGAATCACGCCCTCGACTCGACTCTCGATAATAAAATTCCTTTATTACTCTCCTCCCTTCTTCCCTCTCTCGCTAATCCAATTTATTCCGCCCGATTCTGTCCACGAGAAAATATCGAGATTCCCCTAGTTGTAATAGATAGCCCCCTCCGGGGGCTAGTCCTCCGGAGGCCCTGCCGGGGGCTGGGGCGAGCTACGCTCGCCCCGTGACGCTCCGCGGTCGACTCACGCCCTTCGGGCGCTCGCCGACCGCTCCGCTAGGTGCGCGCGACGCAGAATGAATTCGACTCTCCCCTCTCCCCTCACTCTCTCGCTAATCCAATTTATTCCGCCCGATTCTGTCCACGAGAAAATATCGAGATTCCCCTAGTTGTAATAGATAATAGGTACAATATTACGATGCAGCCTCCCTGGCCGAGCTTTAAAATTAATAAATCTTGTTCAGATGTTCCTGACTCTCTCGTCCGAGCTGCAAGACAAGAGCAAGAACGACTCGCTGATCTATCGGGCAGTGGAGCCCGTGCTCTGGAGATATCTCAGGGTGCGGAATTTTTTTTCATAAATTATTTGGATTGCACTTCTTCAGAAACTAACCGACATCACGAAATGTTTGTGTCCCCTTGTGAGTGATGCGTAATCCGAATATTCCTATTGTCTTTGCTGAATTAAACAGAAAAAGGCTGAGAGAAATACAGTTTTAATTGCAGGCGCCGCACGATCAGGTCCGCTACGCGGCCAGCATGCTCCTCGTACGCATCTTTCCCGTCGTGGAGAGGGGCTCCCAGGCGAGAATTTGTATTATTATTATTATTATTATTATTATTATTATTTCTTATTGTTATTGTTATTATTATTATTCTGCGTCGCAAACAATCGTATCACTCCGCGGCCAGCAACGTTTGAATGGTGCTTGAGACTTGAGGCGTGAAGTCACCAGGGCCCTAAGGCGATTCCAATTTAATGTTGTTGTTATTGTTTTTAATTAATTAATTAATGAAGTGCAGAACAGCAACAACAACCTGGACGTGCAGCTGAACCACTTCATGGACATGCTCGGCGACGAGTGCGTCGAGATCCGCAAGGAGGGCAGCAAGAGGGTGAGAGAGATGAGCTGGGATTGAAACATTGATCTGCCTTAACCTTAACCTTAACCTTAACCTTAACCGCAAGGAGGGCAGCAAGAGGGTGAGAGAGATGAGCTAGGAGTGAAACCTTGATCTGCATTAACCTTAACCTTAACCTTAACCGCAAGGAGGTCAGCAAGAGGGTACGGCTATCTCTCTCTCTCTCTCTCGGTATTACATAGAGTATGATACTATCTCGTAAAAGGTAGAAAAATGCGGTCGAAAATGACCGGAAATTCGATAAAATACGCTAAGAAGGCAGCAAGTATCTCACCTTTGAAGTAGAGGATTTGCCGAAGGTAGATGAGTTGTGATTGAAAGTTTTATTTGTAGCATGAAAGATGCTCTGTTTGTCTAGTAGAAAAGTATCGAAGAGGACTGTCTTATATTCAAAAAACAAGCAAATGGCTTCAAGCAATGATTGAAAATGGTTCATCGAGTACCTTAACCCTCCCAGATTCTCCGTGCTCTCGCTCACTATTACCCCAACATCAACGTCGTGTGGATCAAGAAATTGCTGAGTCAGGTCAGTTTGCGATCGATCAGATTGTATTTTACAGTACACAGGGGCTCCGAAATAATTGGTTCGTTCTATGAAGCTTGTTTCGCACGATTCCGAAGATTGTTTTCATGTGGCTTTTATTTCTGATGGTATTACTGGCGGTTTCGAGCTACACGGACCAGTTGCATTCCTGTTGAGCGATAAGGGGTGATGTACGAGGGTGATTGTTTTTGTAGAGAACAATTATTTCCATTTAGATCGTCGACGTGAACTCGAAGGACTCGATCCCGGCGGTGCGTGCTGCTGTGCTCGAGGTGGGTTTAATTAATTAATTATTGAATTATTCATTTTAATTTGTTGCTAGAAATGTTTAATTTTAGCTATTTCACTCACCAGGTGGACTGAAGTTTTGGGTGTAATGCATAGGAGGGACGAGTGAGGCGATAACGTTACACTTTCGACAAACTGGATAGATACAATTATCTATATTTTACCAATTCACTAACCAGGCAGGCTCACGTTTCGTATAAACAATGATGGAGTGATGGATGCGGCAATAACGTTGTAACTTTCTTGATTTACTGAAAACAAAAGTCTAAATTTCGTTAACTCACTAACAATGCAGATTCCAGTTTTGGCATCGCTGTAAAGAAACGGCTGATTGAGCTACAGCGATTGTTCCTGATCAATTATTCAAAAACAATTAAATTCAAAGGTTTCGCGTTTCGCCATTCACCAGGCGGGTTGAAGTTGCGCGAGCAAAATATAGTATGGAGAAGGCGACAAGTGTTAGTACTTGGGAGCTACCGTGTATAAAATAAACTTTAAATGAATCAATGCATTCCAGGGTTTCGCCGAGCTGCTGTCCGTGTCGGAGGCGATCAACGCGACGGACATCGGACTGAAGGCGATGCTGCCACGGCTGATCGAGGACCGCAGCGAGAAGGTGGGGGCGGAGCTTAATGTTACCTTTTCACGGTACTACAACGTGACGTGGAGTTATTGAGTTTGCCCGACGCCGGGGGATTATGTTGATTTTGTGAAGCGAGAAAATGACAAGTTGATTTGTCCGCCCGACCCTAGTGCTGATCGAGGACCGGAGCGAGAAGGTGGGGGCGGAGCTTGGGGATTTGAGATACCGTGCCAGCGTTCCCTCAAAGATAAGATCTGAATGTGAACCTAGATTGGTATGACGGTATGATAGAATTAGTGAGAAGATGGGAAGGACGTTTGGAGTTATTTGAATGGGCCAAGCTAAGCAATTAATTGGCCCTACCCAGGAGATGATGTAGATTGGGTGCAACGAGCAAACGACAAGTTGATTTGTCCACAATTTAAGCTCGTTTGCCTCCTTGATCAATAATACCTTCTCACAGGTGCGTCTGGCCGCCGTTGACCTGCTCCTGAAGCTGCGATGCCATCGCCACATCCGGGTACGGTAGCAATTATCGATTTATTGTTTTGCGGGATTACGTCATCATTAAAAATCAGTTGTGTTTCTGAGGGTACGGTAGCAGTTATCGATTTATTTGTAGGATTTCATCATTATTATGCAATATTTACACGTTTTTCAGTACTACAAAGTGGTGCCGATGGACGATATCATGGCGCGTCTCGAGTGCGAGTCGAGCGACGCGATCAGGAAGAAGCTCGTCGAGCTGGTGATTACGGTAAGTGGGGGGGGGGAGGGGGATAGCAGCTACCGTAATCTGGGTTGCAATATTGATTTATTCACTTCTTTTCGAGTGCCAAGTTTTTATATGGAATTGTGTCGTTTGTGCCTGATATCGACGCCCAACAATCTCCCAAGATGATGTAGGTTGGGTGCAACGAGAAAGTGACTGGCGAGTTTAGAATTTTATCGCAATTTGACGCCTAAGGTCGCTACTGGATGAGAGCTAAATAGGTGTTCTGGGTCATAGAACTTCCTCGGTAGAAAGAAGAGACACTGAAGTTGGCAACGACAAGTGCGGTTTAGGTTTCAAAGTCTTCTCAAGTTTGTGTTTTATTCAATGACAGCAATGTTTCTTTCGACACTGTGTTAACAATAAATACCATAACGAACATACATTCATTGCAGTCATTCCTGCCCAAGGCGTGAATAATGTTATAAGGGGCACGCGCATTTTCGGCTCCGTCGTGATCTCAAGTTTGGGTTGCGTTCTATGTTGGTAATGCGAAGATCGGTAGTGCGAGTCAAATAACAACTAATTTACTCCTCTCATTCTCCAGTCCTTCCTGCCCAAATCGTAAAACTTTGGTTATCGGTGGTTCTTGGTTTCTAGGTGTTCTCAATTTGTGATATGTTCTTGTAGCCCAATATGCGCTGCAAAGGTTTTCAATAATAACTTGTAATTCCTCCGATTGCAGTCGTTCCTGCCCTAGGCCTGATTGTTTTAGGGGGGACACGCGCATTTTCGGTTTCGACGTGCTCTTAAGTTAAAGCTATGTTCTCCGAAGCTAGTAGATGCTGTAAAGTTGACCAATATTGAATACAATACCCTTCATTTGACAAATGTTCTCGTCTCTTCATTTTGCCTTGTATCTCTCGTCAGTTAGAGCAACGAGAGAAGTGATTGAGAAAGACTATCCATCGCTACTTTGCAGTCGTTCCTGCCCAAGGCATGGCTGTTTTAGGGGGGACACGCGCGTGTTTTCGGTTTCGACGTGATCATAAATTTTATGATGGTATAATTCCCCCTCCTTTTCAGCGGTCAAATACTCATGTCAGGAAACTGAAATTGTGGCTTTATTTTACACATTTTGAAGGTTAATGGGCATGTGGTGGTTAGGTTTCGTATTACGCTCTCTATTTTTGTGTAATGGTGGGATGCTTTTCTCTAATTTTTGTTCAAATTGGCCTAAAAATGTGGTATGCATAGGTCCTTTCGGGAGTGGTATTTTACATCTGTTTTCCAGTCCTTCCTGCCCAAGACTGCTACTGCGGACGAGAAGAACGAGCGGATCGCCCTGTTGGTCAAGTACGGTAGGAACGCCGCCCTCTCCTTCCATCGGCTGGTCGTCCCGCTCAATCTCGTGACCCTTGAGGACGCTGGTGAGTGTACGGTAGTGGATACGGTGGAATACGGTAGGGGTACGGTAGATTGAATACGGTGTTAATTACGAGTGATCAGTAGACCAGGTATAGTATCTTACAAATGGTGGAGATTCTAGTGGAATTCTGCAATCAATCGAAGAACGATTGCATCCGCACAATTTCGCATGATTACGTAGGGTGGGTGCGTCGCGAAAGTGACTGGTTATTTTTGAAAATTCTCCATCGAAGTCGGCTGCTCGTGATCGGCTGGTCGAACTTTAGCAATACGCGTGAAACGTGAAATTACCTGTAGTTTATACCGGTAGAAATGGGTTGGAGAATGAGGTACGGTATTTGGGAAGCAAGATTGCTGATTACGGTAACTATCGAGATTGCAGTCGCGCACCTCAAGAACCTGTGCATCGTTGTCTACAAGAACTGGAGAAAGGGAGTGCCCGAGTGAGTTTTGGTTTTTGTTCTTCTTCAGATCCTGACACCTATTCACGATCAAGCGTTCTCGGTGATTAGAGGAATCGGTGAAACGCGAATGAGTGTGTTCGAATGAATTTTCTTTTGTCATCCACTACTACCTGAAATTGTTTCCCCATCGCAAAAAGCTAGATAGGAGAGGAGTGAAGCGTGAGATTGCGTGGTGCGAATTTTGCTATTAGTTAGCATACCTATTGCTTGTCATGTTCTGCTCTTTGTATGCTGCTTAGTATAAAATATACTAACATTTAATAGTTGTTAATTAATTAATAATTAATATGTTATTAATTAATTAATAATTAATATTGCAGAAGCGATAGCCTGGCGACGGTAGAGGGCGACATGACGACCAACTTCGACACGAGTATCGTGAGCAATACGAGCATCGCGGACGCGAGTGCCATGGCCATTCCCTCGCTCGGTGAGTAAAATATCCTCTAGTACGATCACGGATGTTGTTGTTTTGCGCATTGCTAGATCTTCTAAGCCAAAATTAGGAAGCAGGAGGTGTGTTGTTGAGCTAATCGGGCAAAAATGGTCTCACACTATTTCTGATGCTGTTTTGCGCTGTTTTGGATATCCGTGAAACGGGAAAGCACAAAGTATCGTTAGCAACACGAGCATCGCGGATGCGAGTGCCATGGCCATTCTGTCCCTGGGTGAGTGTACACTGTTTAGAGAATAAATTGTTTTTATATAGTCGTGAATCTCTCTAATAGATTTTTTGGTTTTTTAAAACGTTTGCCCTCACAACAATGCTAGATTTGGTTAGTCGTACTTTAGTTATGTGGGTGAAACATAAGTAAATCAACTAGGGCGCGAGCTTAGTGAGTGACTAGAGCATTGCGGACGCGAGTGCGATGACCATTCCGTCCCTGGGTGAGAGTGTACATTAGCTATAATTTGTTTTTAAGATTCACATTGGGACTGTATCCTGGGGCTTGGTTGGTCGGGCGTTAGTAGTGCGGGTGAAACATGAAATTGCCAGCTGAATATTGTGAGCAACGTGAGCATCGCGGATGCGAGCGCCATCGGTGAGTGAGCATCTGTCAGAGTGTTCTATAGACGTGCGCATCTCTAACTATATTTTTGGTTTTTTTTTGTTGTTGTTATTGACATGAATGACAGTGGTGTAATGCTAGACTTGATTTGTATCACTTTAGTAGTGCTGGTGAAACATGAGTATGCCAATTTTGATGCGAGTATCGTGAGCAACACGAACATCACGGAAGGCAGTGTAATTTTCATTCTCGTCGCTGGTCGGTTAAGAGTATTCAATAGACGTGGATCTCTTTCTTTGCTCTATTGGATTTTTGTTATTTTAAAGAATACCCGAGCATCAATGCTAGACTTGATTGGTCGGGCATTAGTAATGCGGGTGGAACATTAGTATGCCAACTTTGACGAGATTGTGGTTAGCGAGCGTACGCATTGTTGCGAGCATGATCCACAACAAATAGAGGCTTAACTGTGATAATTTTCGAGAGAGATGGTAGAACTAACCGTTTTTTTTTGTTTGTTTTTTTCTCAAGACATAAAAATAATAATAAATCAATAATTCCCAGACGAGGAGGCGTTCGTGTTCCGGCGCGACAAGGTGCTGCTCGAGTGCGCCGTCGTCCTGTGGGCGAGCATCGCCAAGGAGTTGAAGTGAGAGGGGTTGATTATCGATTGAGGAGGGGCTACCGTAACCTCAACATGGGTTTGGTAGGCATAAATTTGTATCCGCAATTATAGCATCGCGAAGGAGTTGGCGTGAGGGGTTGTACGGTAACCTCAAGCACAATGTCATAGTGATAGTGGGTATTCGAATCGAATTTCTTACCGTAATATACCTATCCTAGGGATGGTACGGTATCTAATTACGTCCTGAAATCGCTTGCAGGAAGCCCTCTCACGAGTCGGAGCGGAAGGTGGTGGACAAGCTCATGTCCAAGATATTCAAGAAGATGTTCGCCAGCTTCCGAGTGAGTGTTTCCGACTGAACTGAATAACAGGATTAATTGTAAGCTGCGGAAAATTGGAGGGATAGTACACATATTGAAACGTAATGTTACATATCTCGCCGGCTTTCCGAGTGAGGTATTTATGAAATATGTAGAGAAATGTTGAAAGGCGGGAATTGTGGTTTACTATTATTGTTGAATTAAAAGAACACAAGTTCCTGGAACAGAGCCTTTGTCGAACGATGTATATCGGCTGTAGAATGAGCCTTTTTTTATAGAGGGCACCAATGTCTAATTGAAAACCGTGCGCAATTGTGATTTAGTATCGCCAGTGAAGCGCTGAACTAGGATGTTAAATTTGACGTGGTATTTTGAATACGATGTTGACTTTATTTTCCAACCGAAAAGGGACGCATTACAAAAACGAATTGAGGTTTATTCTAGTGCTCTTATCGAAACATGCAGTTGGCTGGAAAACGTTGCCTGTTTGATTTTTTTAATGGAGTACTCATCCGCGCATAATTGAAATAGGACAGGCTTGACAGTTATACTGTAAATTGGAAGCACCAAATAGCCTGATTATATTTGGGATGAGATTGAGCGGTCCTTACAAACTTCTCGACCCTCTTGGCTCTCCCAGTTTCCTAAATCAACTCCTTGCAGCAAATACTCCCAGTCATTCGATTCAGCAAACCGGGTTTTTTGGCGCTTCAGATCCACTATGAGCCCCAGTCGCCCGTAACTCGCCCCAGTCGCCCGTAACCCCCATCTTTGCAGCAAACGTCGCTGCTCGGTACGGTGATGTGCATCGGGTCGCTGCTGCCGTCGAACATGCTCGAGGAGTACTCCATCCAGGTGAGAGCGGAGGGGGGGGGGCACACATTTTCGTTCCTACCGGTAAATCAGACGGTCTGACGATTTTGGTCCGGGCTACGACCGCTATGATTGTGCAGGGGGGGGGGGGGGTAGGGAATAAGAATGGTAGGGGGATCATACTCTGTGAGAAATGGTTGGGCCAAAAAACAGAGAAGTGCCGGATGAAGGGGGGGGGGGGAGAGAGAAGAGCGATCACTAAAATGATGGGACCTTTCCATTTTCCTAGCGTTTTCTTACGACGTAAATCGCTTGACGTGTGGATGCACCTTTTTACCTTTTTTTTTACAGATTCTCACAATCCTCAAGGAGAAGTCGGTTGACGACGAGATACTCGAACCATACCTGGAGGCGGGCGCGTCCTGGAGAATCGACGAGCTGATGGAGATCATCAGAGATGGTGAGGGAGGGTGGGAGCTAGGAGCGCCGGGTTAGAACGAGTAGAGAGACGAGCAGGGTTTGCTGTGTATTCTTTAAAGTAGGTTAGAAATGTGAACGGTAGAGTTGCGTTTCATGTGAGTGACATTAGAGCCAGGGCAAGGACGTTGACGATTCCTTTCTTGAGGCTCCTACGATACAATCAATTTTAATTTTTTTCCTCGCGCGCTAGGAGCTTATTAGAAAAATGTTATTAAAGTTTTTTTAATGTTCAAGCATAGGCGAAGCTGCGTTTCGCTCGTGTGACAAAGGCGTGTTGGTTAGGTAGAGTCGATACCACCGCTAAGGACGTTGGAAAATTATAAATCAATTCCAGGCCTGTACGAGCTGCCCTCCGTCCTGCCTGCCCTCACCTTCACGCCGAGGTATAGTTACTATTATTATTATTATTATTATTATTATTATTATTATTATTATTATTTTGCTTATAATATATTAGCCTTGCCTAACGGAAGGATCAAAATGCACTAGGAAGGTTCGTGCATCGCACATTCTAGATCTTGCGAAGTAGCTCGATTGTGTGATTTGTTGTGGGCCCGTGATGAAAAAAAAATTACAATAGCTATCGCTCTCTATTTGCATTCAACAATATTGATTTGAGTCTCACTGATATCTTATACTAGAATGGCGCGGGGTAAATTGATCGTGTTCTTCTAGCTATTCGTTCTAAATAAGCTCCCATTCTCCACTTGCCTCATTCTAACGTTAATTTTTAATAATTTTTATTAATTAATATAATGCTATTTATTAATTAGTATAGTTAATTAGTTAACTAATTCTGCAGCACTCTTTCGCCCGTGAAGAAACGGCCGCGCAAGAACAAGCTGAGCCCCGTGGAGCGCATCCGGCAGGCGCTCCACTACCTCAAGTACTCGGTTAGTTGGGGAGGGAAAGAGGGGGGGGGGGTAACAGGGGTTACGGTAGGCATATCGATTGGGTACGGTAGGCATATCGATTGGGTACGGTAGGCATATCGATTGGGAGGGGGGCGCGACATTACTAGGCGGAGAGGCAGGAGGTGGATACGGTAGGGTGGGGGTATCGATTGACGGATGCCAATGGCTGGATTGCAAGTCCCAGTGGTTGAACTCGCAGAAACCGTAGAAGGAAGGTGTTTGACCCAGTGAATTTGGGTTCTGCTAGTTGCGCTTTAGCGGCTGAAGGCGACGGGCTTTGTCGATTGTCGGAGAAGTCCCCTTGCATCATACATTTTCATTGATTTCCGGGGACAAAAAAATATATAGTGGTCTGACACAAAAATCAGCGCTCTAATAAAATCCGATTTTATAGTGGGCATATTGTGGTCTGATGAAAAATCGCCTGACGTGGATACACCTTTACCTTTTACCTTTTTTTTGTCGAGCTATTACCTTTAAATTATCGATTGATCGCTTCTTTTCCAGTTGGGTCACGAGCCGATCTCGTCGCGGCTGATCGCCGAGTGTCGCGCGCAGCTGGAGGAGTGCTTCGAGGTGAGAACGGGGGGGGGGAAGGGGGGTCTCTCACTTTGACACGCAATCTCGTGCCATCTGACGGGCATGGGAGAGTGCTGCGAAATTGAAAATTATGGTTGTCTATATAGAACATTCGCGGATCACTGCGCTGAAATGCCAGCGCCGAGACTCATAGTGCAGGTGAAACGGCGGCGTGCCGGGCGGGATTTGGAACTCTGAATCAGAATCAGAATCTTTATCAGTATCATGCAGGTAGGGTGTTATAAAGCATGCTGATCTCTTCTAGCGCGATATTCTTCCGGTGGGATGAATCTCTGATGTGAGTGCCAGGCGAAAGATATTTTTTAGAACAGAAACGACTAAATGATTAGTTTACGTGTTATGGAATAACTTTCACAAAGTAGCTGAAACCGCGTAGCGCATTTCAAACCATGTAATGGCGTTTGCAATTGATAAAATGAAATTGTAATTGATTAATTAACTAATTAATTAAACTAATTAATTCCTCAGGCGCTGTCGCACGTGCACGAGGTGGTCGACGCGTATCTGAACTCGATCGACGACGGCGACGAGGAACTGAGTACGTGCATCCGATGGATGGTCTTGTTGAGGAGTCTGGTGATGGGAGTAGAGGAGTATCTGTAGAGATCAAAGATCAACCCTCCCCCCCCGTGTTATCTATATTGTTGTTTTGTTGTTTAATAAATGGTGTGAATGAAATAGTCTGAGCTCGAAGTGTACGTCATATCGAATAGGAGGGAAGCTATCGCTTTTTGGGAGGTGATGAAACGCGAATCCAGCGGGGTTGGAAAATGGAATTTGGGAGTTTTCGGAAATAATTGTGCGCATTGCAGAGACGCTGACGGGCGAGGACATACTGTCGCTGTACGAGTCGGCTACCGTACTCGCCGTGCTGATGATGGTACGATGATCAGCTATCGAGAAGTGGTTTTTTTGAAAAATATTATTTTTTGATGAAGGAAGATTGGGGTAGCAGGGGATCTACTAAAGTCTGGTTAGAGGAGATGCCTCTGGTAAAGTCTGGTTGGAGGAGATGACTCAATAAATTCATAATGCCAAACCATTAGGCAAAGGTTTCATCGATCCTATATCATTAGTCGGGGCTGTAGGGTGCCGATGTTATCGATTCAGGAAATTCCGACCACCTCAGCCGCAGCCGACAATCGCAGCACGCGCTCCGGTCGATCGGCGTCGGTCGCGTCGACAGGTGCGGCTGCAGCTGCTGCACCTGCCGCAGACCCGGACACGGAGGACGATGAGACGCCGAGGTGGGCAAGGCTGATTGATTATTGTTTATCTTGCTGATCCAGTCAGAACGGAAACAAGTTTCTTGTCGAAAATGTTGCCAAACATGTAGCCATTGTTGGTGATTTGAAGACCCGCAAGATTGAAGTTCTGTCATTTGGTAGTATAGCCAATGGGTGCTCTGTTTTCTGGCTCATCCTTTTCTCGCATAGTTAAAGTTGCTTCCACAGTCATGGCGATTTTACAGTTGTCATGAGACAACCACGCCTGGTGGGGGTAAACAGGTAAGGCCGGGGTCTCGCGTAGTATTCCCTTCCTATCATTCTCATTCGCTACCCCCTTCACATTCAAAGCGGTCGTAGCCCGGGCCAAAAAAGCAGAGAATTTCCGAATAATTTGTCCCTCCTCAGTGCCTCGCCGTACTCGCTCTTCTTCTTCGCCTCGATGCACTGGCTGGAGCAGTCGCTGCTGCCGCGCATCGGCCGATGCCCGTCCATCGAGAGGGACAGGGAGCAGCTGCAGATTCGATTGGCAAAGGTACGGTAGGCAGAGATAGTGTAGTGATCGGTAATAAAAAAAACAATGCAATTAAGAAGCAACTGCAGATTAGACTGACAAAGGTACGGTATGGGAGGGGTGAGGCACGATAGTGAATGAGCAGAAAACTGTAGAGGAGATTGTGCGATGGTAATGTGAGCGTGCCTTGACTAGCGATGAGAGTGAGAAAATCGGGAAAGTTCGAGGATTAATTGACTAGGCTGGGAATGGTTTCAACATTTCCTAACATTTTGAAAAATCGTAGAAGGACAATGCGATCTTTGCTTGTTTTCAAAATATAGGATACCACTTACCATCTTTCTTCTAGTATTGTGTGGGGCTATTTTTTATCTATTTTTTTTTGCTAGGAATGTACGTGTTTCGCGTGTTCGCCAAATCCCCGAAATTCTTTTGAATTTTAATACCGTGAGGTTCCCATTCTTGAATGAAAAATTATTTAGTCTCATCTAGCCTCGAACGGATAAACCTCTCAGATTTTTGTTTTCATTGATACAAATGGCGTACAGAAAAGATTTAATCTGAAATCTTCCTCCACTTCAGGTCACCCTGCAGCACACGGAGACGGTGCTGGCGGCGTGCTCTCGGCCGCCGCGCGCGCCCACTGCAGCAGCGATGACCGACCTGATCAAGCGGTTCACGGCGCCCGGAGGGGGTTGGTTATCTACTATTTGTGAAACTGAAATCACGCTAGTGACTCAAGGCACCATTGGCTGACTGTTTAGTTGCTATTTAAAACTGAAATCACTAGTGAATTATTGGTAGTGTATGACCGACCTGATCAAGCGGTTCACGGCTCCATGAGGGGGGTTGGATGTTTATGATGTATTTAAAACTTGAATCAGAGGGGCATGATTTGTAGTGCTAGAATTTGCAATACACATATTGACGTATTCTAAAGTTTGGTTATTTAGTGGCTATTTGAAGCATGAAACTCGCTGTAGAGTTCGAAATACGGGTCGCCGTCTCTTCATTTCGCACACTCTCTCACCGGTCAGAGAGGCGAGAGAGTGTGCGAAATGAAGAGACGGCGACCCGTATTTCGAACTCTAGTGTGCGGATTACTAATTGATTGTGAATTATTTGTGTACAAAATTACCCCGTACAATTGTCAACAAAGTAAACTTCAACAATATCATGATTCACCATAGCCTCAATGCGCCTGGTTAAAATATTTGTCGAGTGAAAATAATTATTTAATAAATAGCGACCAATTGCAGGCGGAAGTGTGGCGAGCAGCGAGGAGGAGGATGAGGGAGGGGTGAGTTTATTTTATTTTATTTTATTATTATTTTTTCTGATTGTATGCAAATATCACAATGTATGGCGAACGATTTCGAATGCGTCCGGTAGTTCGATAGATTTTAATAGTATAGTGAAAAGGATTCGGGACGGGTGAGCTACTTTGTTCTTATCGATCATGACATGATATAGGTAAGAGATTGATTTTGTATTGCTTTTGTGCAGCGGCGCGAAACATGTTCCTATAGAGTTTCATCGTGATATCATAGTAAGGGGTCCGAGTGAAGTGCAGTAGATGCGGTGAGCCGATTCGAATTTCTTCTAATAATAATCTAAATCCATTTCAATTGTCAGGCAGCCTTCCGTCGTCGCTGGTCGCTGGCGTCTTCTCTGGGCACGGACGTCTCCGCGCCCGATCCGCCCCAGAAGAGCTACCTGGAGAGGGTACGGTACATACACGAAAAAGCTAGTGGAAAACTACCTGGAATTTGAAAACATATGCCGCATTTATGGTTTTCGTTGACAAGGCATGTTACTTACGATTCGCAAACATATGCCGCATTCACAGAATTAGTAGATTTTCAAGGTCTTTTTCATAAACATACCCCGCATTCGTAGAATTTTGAAACATAACTTTTTCATGGATGGTACGGTATGCGGGGGTTACGGTAGTTTGAGGGTGTGCGGGATTTGTCGAGTAGGTGGGTAGCTGTTAGACTGGGCCTTACAATGATTATGAGTTAATAGGTTTTTTACTAGGTAAAAATACCGTCCAACCGTCCGTCCAAGAATATATAAACAAAAATTAATTGTTCGACAGGTGATACGGTAAGTTACTGTCGATAACGCTGTTGGTACGATTTAGATTCCGAGGTTGTGTACGATTGTAGAGCAGTCTGAAGTCATTGAATTATGTTACATTAGAATAGGGTGCGTTCTTTGGGGGAAATGGGATAAGCGATTCCGGTAGCATTGCAGCTATCAGCGATGCTGAAGGCGCTCATGCACGTGACGACACCCGTCGTCCTTCTGCGCAGTCTGCTCCGGCTGTGGGAGATCATCATGGGCATGGTCAGTTTGATCTTTGATCTTTGATTTTTGGTCTTTGAACTGGAGATGGGAAATAGATGGGTTGACGTTGTAGCGATTGGTAAGGGCATCTAATGTAGGGGTTTTGGCAACGCGGAACCTGTTGGTAAAGGGGTTCATGGTGAATAGATAAAAAGGTATGAAAGTGAGTTGCATTATGTGTGACCAATATAATAAAAAAGAAAAAAATGTTTGTCAAATAACCCGCTCCGTCGATGTTTCATTGATCCTATGAAATTCAATTTTATCGTGAGATTTGATAAAGCGGACATGGATATTATAAAATAATAATTATAATATGTGAATTAAAATGATATTTAATAGATTGGTAATTAGCCAATCACAGGACAACGAGACGGGCGCGGAGGCGCGCCAGGAAGCGTACGACATACTGCGGGCGGCGTTTGGCATCGTGCGGCGAGCGGCCGAGAGCCCGATTCAGGGCGAGCAGCTGAGACAGGGTGAGCGTGCGTAATACATCTCGTGCGTGAAACACGAGTGTATCGGGTTTGATTTTCCTAAAAAAAAAAGATTGAATCGCACAAAAGTCCTATTCAGGGATAGCATCTGAGACAAGGTATGCGAGGGGGGCTGCGGTAGAGGAGGGGGTACGGTAAGGAATAGGATCGTATAAAAGGAAACCTGATACCAATCATTGGTGCAATTCATTCATGTGGCCCATAAGTACATTTCGTGAAACGCAGAAGTGCAATGTTTAGCGCGGTAGCGCATATATAATATATTTTATTGGGTATTTTTGTTTTTATAAAGGCGAAGCCCTATTTCATTAACGTGGTACGCATGCGGCCAATATGACACACTCGTGAAACACAGAAGTGCAGTGTTTAAATTTCCTGTAGTAGAAAGCTGCCGAAATCTCACAGATCCGCAATATTTGAAGATTTGTAGGGATAACTGATTAATTATTTAAATATTTTTGCTAATTAATTGTAATTGCAGGCCACGTGGACGCGCTGCTCGCGTTCACGAGAGTGGTGATCGCGAAGTGGACGGATGGTGAGATTATTGGTTAATTATTTATAATTGCTGTTCAGAATGTGAAGCAAGGACGTAATTCCTGTGTACGACATTGGCACGAAATGTTATTGTAACATTTCCATTGCCCAAAGCGACATGCTAGTGAGCCACTAGTAGTGACATGCATAGCCGGGGCTAGATTGTGCGAAAATCGATGAATATGCCCACTGATGCCACTGATGATGATGTCTCCACGTGTCAGGTCCCGCGCAGTTCCCGTACTCTTATCTGATGGGCCAGCTGCGCGTGCCCGTCCATCGGCTGATGATGGCTGCCATTGAGGAGGTGAGGGATGAAAATGGGAAGGGGTCTCGATTTCGTGAGAAATTCGAATAACACCACCCTCAGCTTCCTTATGCTCTTGTATTTCGAAAATTAAGCAATTATAAAATTGATTTATAAACGAAAAAAGGGCGGCGTGCATCGGCTGATGATGGCCGCCATTGAAGAGGTGACGGAGAAAGAAAGGAAGAAAGGGGAAGGGGGGGGGTGGGAAAGGGTGTCTCGATTTCGTAGCGAAAATTGGAATTTCACCACCCGCAGATTTGGTGATACTAAGGCATCGTAAGTTTACGAGGTCATGGTTAGTGGCAATAACTTGAGCACGCATCTTGAGAAAGTTAAACTATTCAATAATTGAGTTATTAAATTAAAATATATGGCAGCGTGCGTCGGTTGATGATGGCCGCCATTGAGGAGGTGTGTGGAGGGAGAGGGAAGATGGGAGAAGGGGGGGGGGAAAGAGAGCAAAAAATGGGAGAAGGAATATTTGAGTCATCCGGAGATTTCGTGATTCCGCGTGTGCACAAGTCAGTGGGTTCAAGTGCAGTTGCAATTCCGTAACGTTTTTTTGTGTTCACAAAATACCAAAATACAAAACCTGGGAAAAATAAAAATTCGAGTAGCACCACCCGCAGATTTGGTGATGCTGAGTCACTGGTGAGCTTCGATGTCATACTCTGGTATGAGTTTACTAATTGTGTACAAACGTTTCCACAAATTGTGTACAAATTAGTGTCCGATTAGTGAAATCGTTTGTACACAATTAGTAGATTAGGCGAGGAGGAGGGAGGGGGGAGTGTCCATTTGTAGACTATTAGTGAATTGGGTTACTGTAAGGAAAATAATCGCGTATCGTCCTTCCACACAAAGTTCGTGTTAGCAATTTGATCAACATTTATAGTTATCAGATTTGAAGTAAGCTCTTGTCAGGAAAATTTTACCTGCCTTTCTGGAACAACTTTTTAAACGCTTTTTAAATCATTTGCACTCATGTTGTGAGTATCAAAAGCAACTAAACAGCACATGGATAACCCATGTGCAGAAAGCCACATCCAAAAAATTGATAGCACAATCTCGAAAGAGATGCGCATGAAAACTAAGGCGCGAGTAGATGGTGCAGCCAACCACGCGTTGGATGCCTTGTAGGCGGCATGTACTCTGCACGCGACGGGTAACAAACTTTCGATCCGAGAGAGTTAGTCATTTGTACACAATTAGGGAATTTCGGGCATTTGTACACAATTAGTGATCACCGGACACGCCCCCTTTTATTTGTACACAATTAGTAAACTCATACCAGAGTAGTTTCCCGGGGTTCCGCAAAAAGCCGGGTCCGGGGATCCGCAGTAGGAAAAATTCACACTACGCAGACCCGCAAACGGCGCTGAGCGCCGAATTTTTTTCACAAAAACCACTCCGCTGATCCGCAACCCAAAAAACTATGACATTATTAGCTCACCAGTGTGCTGAGTGAGCACAAGTTTGCCGTTTTTATTGAAAGTGGCAGTGCCTCCCCCTCAGGATCTACGAATATAATGAATTTCAATTAACAAATAAATATTTTATCAAATGAATAATTGAATCTCAGCGCGGTATCTAACAACTGGCCTTACTAGTGGGTCCCGCTTAGCGATGTCTTACGAATATAAAATCGGTTGACGTGGACACACCTTTACCTACCTTTTTTTTACCTTTTTTCAGCGCGGTATCGAGGACGTCTCGGAGCACACGTACGAGATGGCGCCGCTCGTCGAGCTGTTCCTCCATCGATTCATCTTCAGACACGATACGGTGTACAGGTACGGTAGTTATTGATTGGTCCATCCAGCTTCCGTACCCATCAAATAGTAAAAGGTTCCGTAGTTGTTGATATGAGTGCAGGTATTGTAGTCTTTGATGTGTACGGTATCGTTTATAGTAGATGTCGTAGGGAGTATGGTGGAAGGTGGTAGAAATGCGGTAGAAATCGATTCATGTATAGAGATGTAGAATGCAGGTACGGTTGTTATATCTGTTTTCGAGGTTGCGGTTGGAATCATCCTTTAGTATCATACGGCTCCGAAAACTGTCGATGTGATCGCAAACTTCAATTCCGTCTTTAAGTACCTGGCGCGAGCACCTCGAGACATTCGCGATGCGAACCCCGCCTCTATTCGAGAAGGAGAAGAAGCAGAAGAGAGATGAGGAAGGAGAGGAGGGAGAAGGAGGAGCGGAGAGTGAGGAGGAGGAAGAGGGTGATGAGGAGGAAAGGGAGACGAGGAAGGAGAAGATAACAGCTGATAATCAGGACCATTTCATGAGGTGAGGATTTGGTGAGGTTCACTTCACTGAAAGGGAAATTGGTGTATGGAAGGTTAAGGAAACAGTAGAACCCGAACGTAAATTGAATGATTGATGCATCTTATTTGCTTGAGGTGTGATGAGAAAGAAATTTACTTAGAAATTGGTTAAGTGTGGATTTGGGGTCATTGAAGCAATGGTAAAGCGCGAATGCGCAAGCGAAAAGTTATTTTCGAAATGACCCTCTCCGGAATTAGCGTTCGACGTAGTGGGTGGGTATTGATAGCTTTGCGAAGCACTATTTCAAGAGGTTGTTTTGGTTAAAAGGGGGGAAGAGGAATTGGTGATAGTTAGAATGTGGAATGTTAAGGATGAGGTGAAACACGAAAGTGCATGTGGGAAGTCATATTTGCTGAACATTACTCAGGGGAACCCGAGTGTTTAGTGAGGGATTGATGAAACATAATAGCGTGAGGTGTGATTTTTTTTTTTTTGAAAAGGAAGATTATTCGTGATTGATGAATGGGAATATAGCGACGGTTGAGGATGCTGTGATGCGTGAATGCACAAGCGAACTATTATATTATTTTTAAATTCGAACGAGCTCCGACTAGCGTACGCCGCCAGGGTCTTGATAACCTGATGAAACACAGATGCACATTTGTACAGATTTGCAAAATGCAGAAATTGTGCATAATAATAATAATATTTTATCATGTAATTAACACAAATAAACATCATTGTATCTAATTGAATACTTTAAATGAATTAGAACATTTTTAAAGGATTATATTATTAAATTTAAAATAATAAATCAATTTTTTTTTGCAGATTCGTGGTGGGCGTGCAGCTGCTGCGTCTCTCCGCGCCCGAGCTGCGCAAATCGATCATCAAGGAGAAGAAGTGTGCCAAGGGTACGGTACCGTTATTGATTATTGACTTTCCTCCCGTCAGAATACAGTATCAAAAAAACCCTGCATTGGCAAACCCATTGAAAGGTGGTGGTGGTGGTGGTGAAGTTAGGTAGCATGTGTTGCTCAAGTAATAGCTCCTTTACGATCATTTCAACTCATCCAATGACTGCGATTAGCAAAAATAAAGCCAAATGTTTTTCAACGGGGAGAAGTTAGGTTTCATAGACGACCCAAAGTATCGACGAGATGAAATATTGTTGCTAATCTGTAGATTCATTACTTGAACAAAATACCTATTATTCCACTTGATGCATCTTCAATACTTTAGCTTTATTAATTGTAATTCCCTCTCCATTTCAGCCCGTCGGTCGATCCAATCGGACGTTGACACTCCCGCCCTCTTCGCGCGTCTCGACGAATGGAAGCGAGCCATTAGAATGGACGATGGCACGGAGACCGTTCTGCGAGAGATGATCGGACCCTAGATGAGTGATCTTTGATCTTTGGTCTTTCACCCCCCCCCCCCCTGATCTTTGATCTTTCATTCCCAATATGGTTTCGAAAACCGTAACTAGTAATCGTTCACTACCATGTTCTGTGCACTCACAAACGCGTGTATCCCTGTAACAATTATCACTGATTTATTACTTGTTCTCTAATTCGAAGCTTAATTGTGTATTTTTGTCCGCGATCTTTCTCACATGCGTTTTGTAAGATCAATGAAGCGGTGTGCGAATCGTTATTGTGTTTATTTTACATAATATAATAGTAATTTGGAAATCTGATCTCTGAACTTGGGACAAGCGGGCATACGGTAGGGCGTAGAACAATTACGGTATGGGAGTCAACTATCGATCGGAACAAACTAAGAGGTAAAATGCTGGAAAAAAGATGTGGAGAAATGCGTGTACAAATCGTGGAATGGGTAGCACGGAATAATCAGAGGATTACGGTAGATCAAACGGAGAGATTTCTGCTAACGGTAGGGAACTGCGTAGCGGAAGAAGCTAACTGACGGAACGGAATAATGGAAAACAAGCGATGAGACGACATAAATAATATTGAACTGCTCTGGGGGTGGGAATGGAAAAAAGTCAGTGATCGATCGGCCTACTCTGTATACGGTAGGCGGTGTACGGTGTGTAATGGACAAATTGAGACGGATGGGGAAAGGGAGAATCGTCAACTGGGGGCCATTCTTCGATCTCTTTGGGAGTGGGCGCGATACCTTGTGTGTGTGGGGGTGCAAAACGCAAATAGAAACTGGGCAAAAATGCGAAACATGCTCAATGCGAAAAGCTCTCAAAAATGAACAATGGGAACATTTGAACAGAGTTTATGTATGTATACGGGGGATTGAGATAGGAGTGATGGGGCGTACGGTAAGAAGGGGCATGGGTACGGTAGCAGGGGGGATTACTGTAGCATGGAGAACTTGGTCCATTGATCGGCGAGAGGCGCGCCGGGAGCGCCGGCGGTTGCGCCGTAGGGCCCGGCCGGGAACTGCTGCTGGAAGTACTCTAGCGATTGCGGGTAAGCGGCCGCCGCAGCCGCAGGATAGTAGTTGGTCCTGAACGGATCAGGATGAGGTACGGTAGAGTACGGTAGGCTATTGGTTACTCGGTGCTGGCTGGTGCGTGCGAGGTGCGCGTGGAGAGTGCGTCGATCGTACGCGTTCTAGAGCAGAGACAAAGATCAAAGATCAGGAGAGACAGAGACTGAGATACGGTAGAGACATACCGTAGTGAGTGCAGGTGAGGTGCTCAGGGGCGCAAACTAGGGATGGCTTGGCAAGAAATGGTCTCTTTATTTTACGAACGCTCTCATAGGTCAGAGAGGCGAGAGGGTATGCGAAATGAAAAGAAGCATTTCTTACCAAGCCATCCCTAGCGCAAACCCGGTGCGGCTAGCGCGCACGGTGGTTTCGGGAAATGGCGGGCCAAAAATGGGTTACCTGAAGCCGTTGGCGGCGTTCGCGTAGTGCAGAGGTGAGTACCCGAGGGAAGCGGGCGGTTTGATGTCTGCAAACAAAAAATCAGTTTACGATAGTGCCAGGCTACGGTAAGTGTGTAAGTGGGCGCTACCGTACTACCGAAAAGCTACCGTATCCTCCCTGAGCCTCACTTTTCTCCATCATGACCACGCCCTGGCTCGTGGGCACACACAGGTATTTCTCCTCCAGCGGCGGAACTTAATGTTTATCGATTTTCGCCTGGCCTACCGTACCCCCTCCCCGTTCGTGGCCGAACCACCTACACACTCACTCGGTTTGGGCTTAACGATTTGCTTGCACGGCGCGGGATTGAACGGGGGAACCTCGATTGAGCGGGCTGAATTAGCTCTGGTTCCTATCGAGATTTCCCGGGCGCGTTATCTTACTAGTCTTGTCGGCGGCCTTTTCGCGCTCAACAGAAGCTGCGGTATCCAGCTCGATAATGCTTCTAATTTCGGCCGTTCTTCGAGCCTCCTGACACATTTTGACCAGGCCGGGAAAGGGCCGGGAATCGTCTGGTCGCTTGCGCGGGAGATGCACCACAACTCGCTCAACGATAACTTCCTCGATCGTGGAATCTGCGAATGTCTTTGCTATTGCCTAGCCATGACGCAACTACGCCTTACTAATCACAGCTTCTTTCTCAATGGGAACGTCCCTTTCGCGAGAAGAATCTGCATTTTCTTAGGTTTTTCCTAACAATGACGCAACAACGCCTTACTGATCTCGACTTTCTTCTCAATAGCAGTGGCAACTTTGTCAGCAGCAGGAGCATCATAAATGCTCGCTACTTCACCAACATCATCCATGCAGTCGTCATCGACCGCACGCTCTCGCTCTAAAGCATTCAAGAAATTGCCTAGGCATGACGCAATACTCGCTTACTAATAATAAGCGGCTTGCACTCGAGCAGCGTCTCAATCACGTACGCATCCGGATCTAGAGCAGCATTTTCGCATTTTCAGGGGTCCTACCGTACCCCTGTTACAGTACGCCTACCGTACCCAGGTGCGCACTACCGTACGCCTACCGTACCCCCATTACTGTACCCCTACCGTACCCAGGCGCGCACTACAGCACGCCTACCGTACCCCTACCGTACCACCAAATACAATACCTGGAGAGGTGGCTGCGGAGTCGGGGATGGACGAGGGATTGCACGCGTCCGAGACGTCCTCGGACTTGACGTCGATCTGGGAAAAAAAACCATTTTGCGATTCTGTCTGACTCTCCTCATTTCGCATGTTCTCTCGCCCCTGTCTGACCGGCGAGAGATCATGAGGCACCTATACAAGAACGATACCTATCCATGGGCTTCTGGGGTGTTAGAACGGTTCCCTAATCCAGCCAGGACCACGCTACACTACACAACAGGGACACCAGCGCAGGTAGCGTTAGAGAAGCGCCACCGACACAGTCACCCACTAGTAGTCAGTAGGGGTAGTAGTAGTAGCCGTCTGCCGAGGGGTAGAGTCGGTGCTAAACAGCGCAAGTTGGGCGGGCGGAATCGGGTGAATACTCGCGCGGAACGGTAAAAGTCACCTCGTTGGTGTCGCTGTTGACGGTGCCGTCGGTGCTCGAGTTGCTGTTGGCCGCGGAGGCTGCCGAAGGGCCGGCCGACGAGCCGTTCGATCCCGTTGATCCACCGCTCTGCAAAGCATCGAATTTACGATTTGATCTTTGATCTCTTAACCGCCTATTCTACATTTTTCATGTGATCTTTGATTTTTCCAATTGTTCATCAATTTTTTTTTGCTAGTTGCATGCAAGTACAGTATCACTGGGTGTGGTTCTTCTCAAATAACGTTCAATTTCGTTCACAATTTTTGCACAGATTTTGAGGGCAGCGAAAAAATGGGGAAGAGGTGATAACGCAGAGGCGTCAAAATGCGGGCGTTATCAGCACTAATCCCCCTAGGCTACACTCTCTCCATGCCGCGTGATCTCTCGGCGGTCAGAGCCTGCTAGAGAGCCCGGGCAATGGAGAGAGCGCAGAGCGTAACCGAATCATCATCGCTGTTATCTATCTACTGCGTCAACCGAGAAGTGAGCGTTGTCGATAAACATGAAGCACGACGGCTTTTGACACTTCTCGATTGAGTGAGCTACGATCCCGATAGATATCGGGCCGATATAGTTGCAAAATCGTAGAGAACTGGACGATGACGTCCAGATCAGGCGCAAAAGGGCACAAAATCACGCTACGGGTCGACGATCTTTGATCTTGGAGCTAACCCGGCGCGGATAGGTCGCACGAAAATCGAAACAGAAACCAACCTGCTGCAGGGACTTCTTCTGCTGGCGCGCCTTCGCACGACGGTTCTTGAACCACACCTGCAATGTTGATCTTTGATCTTTAATCTATGAACTGTGTCTTTTTTGGCCACACATTACCCACAACCAACATTTGATCTTTGAACTTTTCAGGCTATACAAAATTCCGTCAAGATCCTTGGACATCCACGCAAGCAATCGCAATAATTCCCGACTGTGACCGAATGTCGACTGGGATTCCGGATTCCCTGACCTATTTCCCGGCTCCGACGGATGATCCCAAGTGCGCGCGCGTGCGTCACCACTACGGGCTTCACCACGCTATTTCCCGGAACTACGAAATTCCCGGACCGCAAAATAGAAACCTACCGTATTCCCTGCTCATAACTGCGACTGATTGCGTGTGCAATCAGAGAAATTGAGCACGGCGCAGAAATAGAAATGCATGGGTTTATCAGATTGCCAATCAAAGAAATGGCTTGCGCAATCAATTGAAGAGCTATCAATTTCGCAATCGAAATGGAATTTTCTCCATTTCCTGAACCAATCAACCAATCATCCCTCTCTGATCCTAATTGAGCCCCTCCTTATGATTTTGAATGAATACATCCCATTTACCGGCTGTCAGGTGATATTGAGTATGGATTCCCATAGCCTTCACGCCCTCTTGCGCAATTCCGCCAGATTGCAATCGCAAACCGGGGATTACGGTATCTCCCTTGTGGGGTCAGGGATACGGTAGCCAAGTGATCAGCGTACATTCCATCGATTTTCCCACAACTTCCCGATTGCTTTCGTCATTCCGAGCGCGCTTGCGGGAGGGGGGGGGCGACAATATTTGTCCCCTTTCCCTCCTCTCTCCCTTCCCTCGCTTTCTGTCAGTAAACGTGTGCGCGGGGGGATTACGGTAGGGTGGAGGGAGGGGGAGAGCGGGCAGACACGCAGAGTGGGGCGAGAGAGTGCACCGATCGAGGAGGGCGGGCGCAGAGATGCAGAGGAAGGGAAAGAATCGACCTCGTTTCGTGAACAGGAACAACGCAGTGATGATTCGGGTATTAGGCCACCACCCCCCCCCCCATCTTTCCACTCCCTCACCCCCTCCCTTCTCCCTTGGAACCAGCACCCCCCCCCCTCCTCTCTTTCTCATCACCACAGAGTGCATCCTACATGCAAAAGCAATGCTCATGTGATCCGAAGAGGCTCAGGCCAAACACTCGAGAAAAAATGGCCGTTTGTAGTGGAGACTTTCAAAAGTGTCGAAAATGGGGCGCGAAATTCAAATTTCAAATACTGAAAAGAGAAGAGCACCAACCTGAACTCGGCTCTCGGGCAGCTGGATCTTGGTGGCCATCTCCTCGCGCAGGAAGATGTCGGGGTACCTGGAGATCAATGATCAAAGATTAAAGACCAAAGATCAAAGATCAACGCACCTCGTCTTGGTGAAGAAGCTCTCGAGGATCTCGAGCTGGGCGCGCGTGAACGTCGTCCGCTCGCGGCGCTGCTTTCTGCAGAAAAAAAACATCATTTATGGGCCAAATTCGTCCGCGCGTCCGCCTCGGACGCGTGAGATTCCGTCCGCTTCAGACGCGGACGCGGACGAAATTTACAAAAAAATGGTGATTTTGTCCGCGTCCGCCTCAGACGCGTATAATTCCCCGATCCGCACCCCATTCCGCACCTCGCGGGCTGCTGGCTGGGCCAGCCGAGGTTCGCCTGGCAGTCCTGCAGACTCGTCCCAATGTACGGCATTCCTGTAGAGAATTTGTTAAAATTCGCAAATCGGCAATCGACAACGGGCTTTATTTTCACTCGAAAAAAATGGCCATTTCTAGTAGAGATTTTCAACAGTGCCGAAAAGTGGCGCGAAATTCAAAAAAGATTACGGTAGCTTACTCACCGGTGTTGAGGAAGGGGTGCGTCTGCTGGGCGAAGAAGGGCAGCGGCGCGCCGTAGCCGCCGTTCTGCAACTACGATCGGGGTTACGGTAGGTGCCGTCTTTGGTTTATCGAGGACTGGCTTTATTTTGGGAACTACGGTCGGGGTTACGATGGGGGCGATCTTTGATCTCTATCGAGGACTGACTTTATTTTGCCATCAGCGGCGCTTTCGGTGAGGTTTGTACAAAAAAACGAGTGGATTAGGAGGCCTAATCTTTCGTCCTGATCGGCGGGCACCGCTGTTTGATTGCACTTCCAATAAGGATTTTGGCGGCGACCGTGTCAAGAAGGGAAGGTGATTAGTGAGGGAGCTAGAGGGGTATCGGGTGTCAGTAGGGAGCGTTTGTCTAGGCTTCGCCCCACTATGATGGCTCTATGAGGCAAAAATAGCTACCGTAACCTATAGATAGAAGACGGGTTACGGTCGCCACTCAGGCTGATTAGTTTTCGATGATGAACTCTACGCCTTAGGGGTGGCTTATCACGCAACGGGGCTTAGGGAAGCCCGCCAAGCCCTCTAAAGCATTGCCTTGTGATGACGCAATCGTTTTCACTATCTTCACGCATTTTCTATCTAATTTTTAGAACTACCGTAGCCTAGCCAATTTTCTTAACTAAGAGCTACCGTATAACGGTCAAAGAAGACGAGAGAGTACACCAAATTAAGAAAGTCAGACGCTCTCTAGCAGGTCAGAGAAAGCGAGAGAGCACGCCAAATCGAGAGAGTCAGACACTATCTCTCACCTTTCCACTGTACATGCTGGCGGCGACGTGGGACATGTTGGCCGCCGAGCTGACCGAGGGCAGGTACGTCATCTGGAACTAAGGCGATTAGTAGGTCACGAACCGCGTCGATTGGTCACGAACCCGCCTCGTTTGGTCACGAACCGCGTCGATTGGTCACGAACCCGCCTCGTTTGGTCACGAACCGCGTCGTTGGCGTCACAATATCGATTTCTACCGTACCTACCGTACCCTACGCAGCTACCGTACGCCCCTACCGTACGCCTCACAATATCCATTTTCGACATAACGTAGCTTCCGTACCTATCCTAAAGCATCCAGAAACACACAGAAGACAGCTACTGCTACTGCTAGTCAAAGAGTCGTGTTCATTTCCCAAATGGAATGTGTGGATTCTCGCGGGATCTCGACGGATTATGAATACCTAAGTGGGGGGATGCCCCGAGTCCGACTGTGCGAAACCGACGAGATTCTACGCGCTTCCGGAGCCGGAAACTAGCTAAACGTCATTTCTGGGGGTAAACGACAATCACTCGCCAGTGCTATGAAGATCAAAGATCATCGCTACTATCCATCTACTTTCAACGGACAAATGACGAACCCCACATAGCAAAGATCAAAGACTAAACAGAGCTATGCGATCCACTATCTGTTAGATCAGAGACCAAAGACCAAAGATCACAACTTACATCGGAGAAGATGGGAGCGTCGAGGGCTTGCTTGGCTGCGGCTGCTGCGGCGTCGTTGAGCTGCTTGAACTGCTGGTCCGAGCTCATCTTGGGCTGCAAAATCAGACAAATTGCAGCACTGCTAAACGCAGAAAACAGTCGCGAAACCACGCACAATTATAGGGAAGAAGGGCGATCCTACCGCTCACAACGGTGCAAGGGCGAGGGAATGAGAAGGACAATTAGAATGAGAGCCATTGTTGCTTTGTGCGCGCGCGCGATATTCAAATTGCGAAATGAGAAAAGGGAGGGAGGTGTTGATTCCCGGATGGCGCACGAATGATTGGCGACTACACAAGATCTAGTTGGGTTTAAGAGGCTTTTGACGATGGAATGCGGGTCGGCGCGCGGAATCTGCCCGATCTAATAGCATCTGATCGTTGAGACATTACGGAAAACAAAGAGAGACCGAGGTCGGTATGCAAATCCGTCTAGCAGTACACGTTCCTTGCGCAAGATTATAGCCAATTTTTCGCATTTTTTCGTAGGGCAACTCCCTTCAACCCGCGAGGACTATCGCTCATGCACAGTTTGCGCTTCGGCTCAACCTCTCGCACCTCTCCCCAAATAGGATAGGGGGAGATCGACGATCCTAGGAAGAGGGTGTGACACCCGGCCTAATCACCCTGATAGTACGCGCGGGCTTATCACGAGATTACGGTAATCGGAAATCGATTCGCGCGCGCTCGCTGGCCCCGCCCCCTTTCTCTGCTGACCAATGAGCGCGCGCCTTTACCTTTCTTCCCCATTCCATCTACGGGGATCCCTTTGTGTTTGGGTGCGAGCGAGAGCGATGGGAGTATTTGCTTAGATGGGGCACCAGGGTGGCTACTGTGTGTGTGTGTTTGGCGGGTGCGGATTACGGTAGACGACTATTTGAATCGTCGCTCGCTCGCGACCAACCAACTACACACACGAAGCGAAATCAAGCGAAACGATGCGGGAAAGCAAATTGATGATGAGGGAAAGTTAGGACGAGGCGCAGCTACCATCTCGCTACTAAACCAACAAACATTGTGATTCTAACACACACGGCAATCGGCGCTGCCTGGGAATAGTGACAAGCAATGAGGGTTGAGAAAGCATTTCGAAAATGGGCCAAAAATCAGGAAAACGAGGCAAAAACGGGAGCAAGAGAGCGGGAAGTAGGTGCGAACTGCGAATGAGTTGGCTTCTGAACTCTCCTCTCCCCTCTCGATCTCATGCTAATCCGCAGTCAAATTCGCACCGGCGTCCCTCGATTTCGCATCTCGCCTCTAGGCATATTCTAATTGCGGTAGCGCCCCTCATTTCTCACGTAGCGCTTCCGTTTTTCAAACTTTGATTCAAGCTCGGATTTGGGGTTAATGGGCCCGATCCATTAGCCTCAGAGACACTTCACGAAAGGGGTCGAGAGAGGCTAAGACGCTCTAATTTCAGGTCGCTGGCGTGAATGATAATCCGGCGAGGGGGCAGAGATAAGTGCACAAGCTAATTGCCACCTATCGCCTTTCGCTGCGCATGCCATTAGAGGACTGGTACCGAGGGCCCGGGTCCTGGATCCGAACCCCAGAGAGTACCCGAGGCTCAGCGGGGCTCGACGCAAGCTCAGCGGACAAGCCCTCAGGCTGAGCCTAAGTTGCGATAACAACAACTCAGCAGCCCGCAAGTAGGTGATGAGCCAGGGTAAGCTCCCGGGTAAGCTCCCGTAAGGCGACTACCGTAATCCCATCGCGATAGCCTTTCCTATCAGAGCTGGCAGCCGCGCAATGTCAATGCGAGATATCAGACTGAATGGAATGGGGGAAATAATATATTCTGATCAGTGGGAGTGGCCAATCGGACAAAAGTGGTGTTGATTCGTGGGGGCATCTGATTGCGGATTGCTGTGCCAAAAACGTGAGCAAATCTCTCTGATTGGGGCGAGCGAAGCCCTAAAACATTCGAATTGCTGGCGTAAGCAATCGGAGTGATTGCCGGCTACCGTATCCCGCCTACTGCCCCCGCTCCCATTCTATGGCTTGCGTAATCAGATATGGAGGGATACGGTAGGTTCGTGAGCAGCTACCATATCTCGAACTACCGTAGTCAGAGACAGCGATCAGGGTGAGATGCGGAATGAGAGTCGAAGTCCGACTGCTGACGCACTCAGTCGCAGATTTACACGGTGGATTCGGGGAAGCCTGTAAAAGTGAGACGACGACGACGACGATTCCTATTTCAGGGCACACCACCACACCACACCACGCTTCGCACCGCGGATTAGCGTAAGTAGCGAAGAAGACCCCCGGGGCATACGTACGATTGATTTCGTCAGCAATCGACTGGTAAAACCGTGAAACTCTATTTTCGAAAATGCGAAAGTTTTGGGATATGTTTCAGACACCGCTCAAGACTAGGAGAGCAATGAACATGTAATGAACAAGCGGTTTGTGGTGCAAATAATTTACTTTGCAATGTTTTCACCCTAGAAGCGAGAAATGATTGACTCCTTCCCTCCTCCATTCACATTTCTTCTCTGAGCAATAGCAAACACAATCCCGCACAGCGGTGCGAATCGATCGATTGCTTGTGGTCCTGAGCGGATCAAACTACCGTATCCATATCGATCAATCGATAATCGATACCTATAGTAGTCGGCGGGGGACGGTGCTTCCACCTTGCTCTGCTCTCCTCTTCTCTTCCCCTCCTGCTAAGCGGCTTATTCCACTGCGTTTTCGTTCGCGTCTCTCTCTCTTTCTCTTTTGCTCCCCTTTCCCCCTTCCTTCCCTTCTTCTTCTTCTCCTCTTCGTAAATGTGATGCGAACTAGAACAATTCGCACACATAGAAAGAGGGAGGGAGGGTCGATAATACAGTGATCATCTCTACTCGAATTTGCATTGATAATTGTTGAAAATCGAAAATCTTTCGAAAGGCAATCGTAATCGGCTCAATTTCACCATTGAAAGTGACCCGATTTGGTCGATTTTCAAAAACTCGGCAAACCCCGGCCCAACTCGACTAGCGCAAGGCACTAATCCAGTCGTGTTTGGTCACATTTACGTACTGACAAAGCGCCGGACACATCGGCCAATAGAGACTTCTCTTCCTCGATCAAGAGACACCGAAAGCCGACAGTCGGATTAGTGGAGTAGATCAACATGGAGGAGGAGGTTGAAGGAGGTGGTATATCAGACAATGGGGGAGATCGATAGGGCGAGGAGGGTGAGAAGGGCAGGAATGAAGTTTGCGGAAAATTGGTGTTGAAATTCCAGATTCAGTTTCAATCAACAGTGGCTGGAATCGATTGGAAACGATTCAACGGAGTATTGTGGAATGCGTTTCAGGTGGTGCACAAGAGTGATTGAAATTAGAAGAAGATAATGCGATGAGGATTTTCATTTTTTTCAGTTGAGGATTTTTTTTATTTCAAAAAGAGAGTGCTAGGAATCGATAGAACGATGTTAGGTCGAGTAAAAATGAGTAAAGGAAGAAAAGCGCGCAAAGATGAGCGGGGTAAGGACAGATTAGCCCGTGATAAGTAGTTCTTCTTCAAATCGAGACACGTTAGCGTGGCATGAAATGGGGTGAAATCGGCAAGATACGACACTTCTTGAGTCTCGATCGAAGAGGCAATAACGAAATGGAATTCTGCATAATTATAGAAGAATGCACACTGGTAAAAGGATTGCTTTCGTGTCACTGAAGACGTGTCTTCGGGCTGATACCAGCAAAACGCGGCGCAAACGGTAGGTCAAAGCGGTGCAATAAATTCACGGATAGGAAGAGTATAAAGTGGTCGCTGGGGCTCTGTTATCAAGTCATCAATCATTCACACTCCCTCTTCCTTCCTTCCTCTCGACTCGTCAGTATACAGAAAAGGTGTGATAAGACCGTCGTACCCTCTTATCAAGAAATAGCGCGAGATAGCATGCGAAAATAAGAGGCGAGGCGAAAGGAAAATAGGGGGACGTAAGGTGTTGGAGATGATCCGGGTTGCCGCTACTTACTTCCTAAGCGCATTAGGGTGTTAAGTTTCGCGGAAGACGGGGAGGCAACAGTTCAGCGGCTGAGCCGGGCCGGGCCGTGGCTAAGCGCATTTCCCGGCTCCCGGTCGACCGCTCCGACGCCCAGATTATCATCAAAATAATCGGAGATAAGTAGGTAGCTGAGCCGTACTATCCGACTCAGCCGTTGCCTCCACTGAGGGAGCGAGCGTAGGGGAGGAAGAAGGGGGCGGGGCCCCGGCTCCGCCCACCCTCCTCGTCTCTCCCCGACGCGTTTCGCTCCCTGCGAAGTAGGGAGAGAGAGCTACCGTGTGCCCCAGAGAAGCCCCGCCTCCTCGAAATTCCCTTAGTGTTAGAGAGTAACGTTGCGCGAAGCCAATTAGGAGCAGTGGCGCGAGAGTGGTACCGGGTTAGATTGTCCCTCGGGGTTACGGTAGATACGGTAGTCGATTGATAAGATCAGCCACCAGCAGTCAACAAGTGTGTCTGGGTGATAGCGTATCATTTCGCGACCTCCCGATCCGATTGTCTTTGTCTACGCGTATTGTCTCCATTGATAACGGTGTTCGAGTACCTTCGCAGTCCTCATGGAAGATCAATTATGTGAGATTTCAAGCAGTGAAGGCTTGGCAAGAAATTACTATTGCTACGACCACATGTCATTGATCTGAACTCGGCTCCCGTGACCATCTTTCCATTCATCATCTGTGCAAACTTCTCCGATTCTTCTGTCTTCTGATTCTTATATTTCTCACAATATCCCAGTCTGGATTGTCTTCGTGGTTTCCATTTCATCCTCATTGGCTTGCTGACAGCTGCAGAGTCAATTAGCCTCCTCCTTCTCCTTCTATGGCGAAGAGATGGACTGAAATTCACACGATTAGCTTTATTGGATATTTCTTCACAATTTTTTGTTTTCATAATAATGTCGATTCGTCGATGAATTACTTTTTAGAATAGCGGCGGCCCCAATATTTGAGTTATGGTCGTTCAATGTTGTTTCAACATCTAGGAAGCGAGCACTGAATGTTATCGAATTCGTCATCTTCCAGGCAAATTCAGAAATGGATTATTGAATGGCTTTGACAAAAAAACTTGGCAAATTGCAATCTCTTTTTGCAATCTGTTTTTTTAACACCTCGATTCAAAAATGAACTAAAAATCATTTAGGTATGAGATCGTTCTAGCTGACAGCCTTCCAGCCACCCTCAAGCTCTCGATTGCGCGGTTCGAGTATCACTTGACTAGCCCCCTCCACAGTGTGTTTGCTCCCGATTCTCGCGCGTGCGCAAGTTAGGCCATGCAAGGTGTCTATCGTGTCTGACTCTCTTCATTCCACGTGATCTCTCGCTTCGTCTGACCACCTGGAATGGTCTGACTCTCTCTATTTCGCATAGTCTCTAATCAGAGTATCGTTCCCTTCTCGATTTCATGAACAACAGCTGTCGCATTCACTACAATAATAGTTGTTGACGGATATCGGAGGTGGGATACGGTAGATCCGACCGGTTTGCAGGGGGACGGATGTGCTGTGATGATACGGTGCTACGGTAGTCCTGGAAATGGTGGGGATAACCTGTTGGGAATGCTCTTTGCCCATTTCCCTGAAACAGATTCTATGTAGAAATATTCCTGAAATTATTATTATTCTTATTCTTATTTTTTATATTATAATATATATTTTAATTTTAATTTTAATTTTAATATAATTTTATATTATTTATATGATATATTTTTATTGAAATATTTTAACATTCTTTGCAAGCGATGGGCGTGTGAAATTGATTTAAATTGAATGGCTCATCAGATGAAACTATGATGAAACACATTCGATCTCTGAAAGATTACGCATAGAAATGCCATAATAATCTTGAAGTATGGTTTCTCGCCGAAATATTGCGTTGAGTGAAAATCGGTAACATTTCGATGTTGCGAATCAGAATTGGCTATTCACTTCGTTCTTTCAATCGAACCAAAGTTTAGGAATTCAAAGATCATGAAACTACTACTAAGAGCTATGGAGGAGGTCTTGGCTCCCCTCCCCGTTCATCGACGTTATAGTGATCTCGTATGATCATCTAAACACACACCACCACTCACCAACTCGACCGCCTGTGTTTTCAAAACCCACTTGGGATATCCAAAATACGATGGAAACTTGTTTCGACATCAATCTTCATTACATACCTCAGTCGCCCCAACCAATCAGCCCGTGATACTATCAGCTCGGAGGTGCGGCGCACAAATCTGCCCTTAACATCCGTCTGCACTTCTTTTTCTCACATTCACGTCATAGTAGCCTTTTAATATTAACTGGCCAACTCTAGCTACGGTGTTTCCAAAGACCTCAGTTGTCTCAAACAAGATTAGGCGAGCGAATAGCTCTCATTATTTCCAATCAGCCCGTGATATCCATATCTGCCACACTAATCCACTCCTTCCTTCGTCGACCTTACACAACTCGGTGTTGACAGTCCGATCACTGTATGATATCGGAAGTTGCGTAATGAGAATGGGCAGGCTGGTCCCAGGGACAGGCGGGAGGAGCGGAGGGGAGGCCGGGGAGAGGGGATAGAGAAGGGGAAGGAGAGGCTCTCGCGTGTCTGGCTGCAGATTAGATCTGATTGAGATTATCTGTGAAGGTATTACTGTACGGTGTATTGGGAACATGATTTTATTCTTGGGGGAGATAGAGAGAAGAAGGATTGATTCATTGCGTCACAACTCTTCTTTCAGGGCAGAGTGAAACATAGCTGAATACATTACACACAATTGGCCGTTTTCGAGGCACGGTGTAGTGAACTTTATTAGATTTTGTTTGAACTTCCGAACATTCAAGAATCGCTTCATCATTCAAGAACTCTCCTTTCAGCCCAGAGTGAAACATATCTAACACATTCTCGACAGTAGAACGTTTCCGAGTGCCGAAAGGACTAGAGTTCGAAATACGGGTCGCCGTCTCTTCATTTTACACGCTCTCTCGCCTCTCTGACCGGTGAGAGAGCGCGTGAAATGAAGAGACGGCGACCCGTATTTCGAACTCTAGAAAGGACGGGCGGATTTTCCGGCTGACTTCGCCCTCTGATTACAGCGTTCTCCTACCGCACTAATCGCCGTATCTCATCCATCAAAAACGGCCGGCCCGATCAATTCATTTCTCCTGCGGTAGAGACGATTGATTGTGTGCATTCATTCATTCACATTGTACACGGGGCGGATTTCACCCAGCGTGACCGCGCGGTCTCTTCGCCTTTCCGGGCAGAGACGGCGATAGAGTGTGGGGAATGGAGAGACCCAGAGAGAGAGGAGAGGATGTGGAGGGATGGGGGGAGATTAGGATTAACCTGCGGGACGAGGCCGGGTTGATGAACTCTCCCTCTATCCGAGAGGGGCCCAACATCACACAGGTAACCGACGACTCTAACAGATGGGGTGAAGGAGGGGGGATTGACACTCTTGAGATGGTGAACAGGCGGCATGATACTTCCGGATAAAGACGTTTTTGAACCTGATGAGCATTAATGGCTACTTGAAGGGCTAAAAAAAAGGAAAGGTCCGTTCAACGATTGAAGACTAAACTGAATGTTAAAACAATGTGCAACTGAAAAAATTGCAAACTGAGGAAATAGAATGCAACTCCAAAGCGAAGACAACACTGATAAATTGGCAAAAAAAAATGCAATTACAGTGCATTTCATTTCAGGTCATCCTTCATTTTCATCTTCCATCGGCCACCGTATTCTTCCCTTCATCTTCCTTCCTCTTCCTCCTCCTGCCCGCTAAATCCCGACCCTGAGACGCTCCCACACTCGGGGAAAAGCAGAGTGGGCCCCCATTAGAGGAAGCCTCTTTCTCTCTGACTCTCTCATTTCGCCATGATCTTTAGGATTCTCTAACAAAAGAGAGGGCGCTAAGCCCTGCCTGGGAGCCGAAGTCAAGACCCTCAATATTATTGCTGCCCCGCTTCGAAATGCAAATTTCACAAATGCATTTGTGGCGCCTCTTCGATTCTTGAAGCGGCTGTTAAGTAGCCCCATCTTGGCGATACCGAAAAGGGGCTAGGTGGCCAGAGAGGCGAGAAAGCATGGGAAACGGAGAGAGTGCCGGCCCACTCAGCCCTTTTCTGTGTCAAATCCGATGGGTGGCGCAATGGGCTTTTAGGTGGCAGGGGGGGGGGGCTCATTAACCCTTTCTCACTCTCTAAGATGGGAGGCATTCAAATGAGATGAGGCACCAATTCCCCTCCGTCAGTCTCGTTTTTATCGGCTTTCAGCGACCCGGCGATCCCATTTGCGAGCGGTAAGTGGAGTCTGAGCAGCGGGAAGCCGGCTGAAAATAGCTGCCGGGGTAAGGCTATCTTTAAGGGTAGTCTGCTGTTAGGAAGCTGAAGGTTATGGATGCGGTAGGCTACGGTAGGGTAATGGGAGCGAAAACGTTGCTCAAGGTTACGCGACTCGACTCGACTCGCGCGCCCTCAAATCATCTGTCATCTTAGGATCATCTGGGCGCTAATCGCTGTAAGTGTGCTCGATTTCACTACCCCTTGTGTCAATTGACTACACCGGACCCATGAATGGATGGAGGTAGAGAGAGATTGTAAAAGTGAAATCGACACTGAATGAAAAGAGGCGAGAGATGAGGAGGAGTGAAGAGAAATACAGCCCCTCGGGCAGTATACGATAGTGCGCGAAGTGTAGGGGCAGATTACGGTGGGATTACGGTAGATGAGTTTATGACGAGGAGAATCCGAAGAAAACTGGATGGAAAATACAGGATACTAGGGTGTTCTTCTTACCGCTCGGATTCTTCCTGCCTGAAAAATTACACACCAAACAGAAAAAAAAGATAAATCTGAGGACCCCCTCGCATTCCAAAATCCCCCTCCACAATGAATCGAGCAATAATAGCAACGACTGTTCGAATAATAGCAATGATCAGAGCTCATCAAGTGACCCCCTCAGCCATTGATACAAGGTGGCAGAACTTGCCTTGTTTGGCAGCCGGATCATACACTGCACAAGCACACAGACTGCCTGCAATTGTCTCCCATTCTTTCTGCTTCTGTGTGTTTGATACGGGGAGGTCGAGCTTCCGTTGTGGGAGAGGGCAATCAGTGGTTGTGTGTGTGTTTTTCTACAGGGAGATCAGTGAAAATCGGGCTTTCGATTATCTACTGAATATAATTTGTTGGTCCAGCATAGTCTGGCGGCGAAGCACTATTTTGGTATATTCTATGCGGGAGAGAGCAATCAGTGGATTTGTGTGTTTTCGAAGACGAACGATGTTGGAATTAATTTCGGGATTTCCTGGTGTTTATCAGTGAGCGATGAAACATATTTCACAGAGAGTCAGCGAGGCTCGCGTGGATACTATATTTGGCTAATTTTCAGTCAGTAGGAGAAAATTGTTGTTTAGGCACTTCTCTTCCGATTGCAGCAGAGAGTGGTTTTGTTTCCTTATCAAGTAAAAGCAACTCAAAATCATAAGTTTAGCTCGGCCCACTTTTTCAGATATTGATGAAGCATAAGCCAGGAAAAAAGATGCCCTTCGAAAGTGAAAGTGAAAGTTGCACCCTTCCACTAATTCGATTATCGCTCTCCCGCTGCGTTTTCTTGTTGAAAATGACGAACAGATGTCATCAATCGACGAATTTCGCGCTATTCAATTCCGAGAAATCATCATTCTTTCGCCCGTTATTGTCACCCTGAATGGAGTTCCTTCTTGGACAATGCCCACATTACCCTGGAAACTTGCCTCCCTTGTCTCATTTTATGCAACAATAGCATCGAATCGGGGACAGTCTATCAATCAGAATTGAGGAAGGAAGTGGAGAAAAAAGTTGGTGAGGGGGTCGGGGGTTCTTCCATCCCATGAGAGATTTGATGGGCAATTGAATTTTGTGGACTAGAAGATGGGGATGGGGGAGGGAATGGATCTCTCAGAGACTAGATAGCCATAGTCATGCTGCTTGTCGTCGGACTTGCTGTGCTATTTCGAGGTTCGCCTAGAATAAAATCAGTTTGCGATCGATTCTTGCGGTGAGGCGGGGTACGGTAGTCGATTTATAGGAATCGTCGCAACTTATACGTGGGATGTCATCATCAAGACGTGCGATGTACCGGGAGCGGGAACGGATGCGAGCGTGTATTTGAAGGTGGGTTCACAAAGGAAAAGAAAGTCGTTTTTGTTCAACGTTCACCCCTGTCATTATTGTCTTTCGCGATTGTTTCACCCATTTCGCCATCTCCTGAAACTCACTTTTTATCGGCGATTGAAAGAGATGAAAGAATCTAAAATTTGAAGTAAGATTATTGTTACAGATCTACTACACGTATGCAAATAGCGACGAGACTTTCTTGCTCGATCATGAATCGAGGTATGGTTGATTTTCATATTTCTACGGAAATAGATACTACCAAATCGGATGTGGTCGGAAAAAAACATTATTATCATTGCAGAAATGACTTTGAGCGCGGAGCACGCGACCATTTCAAGATCGTCGTCAATTCTTCAGGTATTTTTCTCAGTAAATATCAATTTTAAAAAAAAGTTGCATCGCCGACACGAAAAATTCTTAAAAATTCAGACATCGTCTCGCTCGGTCTCTTCTGGTGGCCGAGTCTCTCGCTCAACCAGAATTGGTGCGTCGACTGGGTGAGCTATTTATTTTTACTTTTCAAAAATTTAAAATTTAAAATAAACTCAACCGAAAATGTAGCCACTGGGATAAAATAGGTGTTGTTTTCCCATCCTATTCCTATTCCTTCAATCAAATTGCAGTTAACCCTGATGAGCTCTTCTGACGAATTGTGCATCGTTGCTCGTTTCGACAAATGGATTCTCCACTACAAAGATCCGCCCACTTATCCGGTCAATTTCACAAAGATGAGATACGCGGAATGTGTGCAACCTTGAATGAATTATTCCGCAGAAATAAATATAGTTTGTGCTGCGTAGTTTTATCGGAAACTGTACAAATCGAATACAGAGGCATGAAGAAAATGTTTATTTGAACTATGTATACACAATGAAAGTTGGCCAAAGAGTTCAAGTTGGAAAAGTTAACGGCTCAAAGTACCTTCAACTTGCGCTTTATTTTCTTTCTATGGTGATGCACATGTTCGTATATAATGGACTCGGACAATACGTATTATCAAAAAAATTCTCCTCGAGAACAGATGTAATATTATCCATTTTCAACCGATCCGTCGCTTCTCTCCATGTCTCAAGATATCTTGCAAGTGCTGCAGCTTTGTTCCCCATGTATTCGCATCCGACGAATTTCACTGTCGGAACAACAGCTAAAACTTCGTTGAAGAAATTTCTCTAATCTGAAATATTTATTACTTCAGTCTACAACATGTGGTGTGTTGTATGCTCACCTTTTACAAATTTTAATTTGAAATTTGAGAGACATAAACGGCGCACGGTTTTGTCTTTCACGAAGTTGACAATTTCCTCGCTTAAAAATTTTCACATTTAAAATTAAATCGGAACGAGTGACAATCCAAATTAGTATCTGACTCACGGTCGAGAAATTAAATTTGGCCTTGTATAACTTCCGTGAATCGCGAGTTCATCGATTTTCAAAGTTCCAGTTACGCATTTAATTGACTTGATGTAAAATCCTCCGACAACGTTCATCAGATGAATATTGAACTTTTCGACACACGAACAGCGTTTTCGCCTCAAGAAATCACCCTTTCCTTGTTCGCCGCTCATTAGTTGCACACTATCGACGTTGAATCTCTGCAGTCGCTGCATAGTTAAGTAGTTTTCCTCGGAAGTAATAAAACTCACAAATTTCTCAGGTAACAAGGAGGTTTTGTTCTGCATTCCGAAATATCTTCTGTATTCCGACGGAATAACACTTGCCATAACACTTTTTGATGGCCGGAAGTTGAGCACGGTTGTTCAGTTGTTCAAGAGCAATAACATTCCATCGAGGAGTTAACTATAAATATCAGAAAAATGTAATCAAGTATGAGGTTTTTAGTCACACGAGGGGAATTGAATTTGCACTATTCACCAGTTTTGCATCGTCAATAGAATCCAAACCGACTGTGATGATCTTTCGGATTACATCTGATGGTAAATATCCGAGATTCAGGATCTCGTATTCTTGTGCAGACATTGAGAAACAAATCTATTGTGGGTAGATTAAGAAGACTGACAAGATCAAAGTGAGCCCGATAGGATTTGATGTCGAGTCTGTTGAAACTGTGATGGGCACTGCCAATGGATAAGGTTTGAGTTCGATAAAATAATAACTTTCTGCATGTGTGATGAACACGAAGGGTTGCCAAGGGGTTCAGTCAATCGAATAGAAAAAATTCCAAACATCGATAGAAAAGCAAAAGTCTTTATCTGAAGGTAGAACATTGACACATTGACAAAAGCCTATTCTTCTTCTTTTCCTTCGACTGAAATGCACATAGCAATACAGTTATCACCATTATATTTTTCTGCGAGTGTGGCTGTGATTTTCCCTGTTTCGTTCAACCAATCCTTTCCTTCTTTCCATAAAGTCCGGTACTTATCCCGTGATTCATTGCTCCAGAAATGCAACGATCCATTAAATTCTATCTTCGAAACAAGAAAGGATGCTTCGATGAAGAAATTTCGCGATTCTGAAAGAATAGTTTAATCTTTCAAACAGAATTTGACGAGTTGTTTTTATCACCTTTTAGAAAATCGATGTCGACAATTGAGAGAGATAGAAGTCTCACTGTATTGTATTTTAAGAAGTTGAGGATTTCCTGCCTGGAAATAACTATTATTCTTCCAATGAATTTGCTGTGAACAGTTGCATCAAAAAAGAAAATGCAGAGCGTGAAAAATTCTCTCACTTTTCATCCGCACGATATATCGTGAGATTATTTCCCATTCCACGCGTAGCTGACCTTTGACGAACTGAGTGGAGGGAGGAGGGAGGAAGAGGCCGGGAGGAGGCTAGTGATCTACCTGCTCTCCTCCGCCCTACCTCTTCCCTTCCTCTCTCTTCCAGACAATCAATACGCTAACCAGCACATTGAGTTTGCTGAGCATTTGAAACGCACGATAATCGTTGGAGCCGTAGTTCATCTATTTTGAGTCGTCCAGTTACACGTTTGATCGGCTTCATATACAATCTACCGACAAAATTAAAAGCATTTTTTGATTTAATCACGAGCAATTCAACAGAAGAGCATCGATCAAATACGCGTCTCAAGAAGTCAATTTCATTTCCTTCTTCTCGCATTAGTTGAACTCTATCGACATGGAATTCCTGCAGTTCCAATTTTTTAATTTTTTTTTATTAAACCTAAAATTATAAAACTCACACAGCCGTCGTTGGAATCCAACACGTTTGAGCGATCAATTTCGCTGGGCACATTCTGTATTCCGAGGTATTTCTTGTGCTCGGGCGGAATTACGAATCGAAATGTGATTCGTTCTCCGCGATACCAATGACAATCTACTCTCTTAATGACAGGACGTCGAATAAGATGGTCATGTGCGAGGGAATTCCATCGAGGAGTTATCTATAATGATGATATTATATTTTCAAAGATAAAACAAGGTTATTAATGAACAAGATGTAAAAGGTTTTTGAATTACTCACCAGTTTCATGTCTTGTATTGAGTCAAACCCTACAGCAGTGATCTTCCGGACGACGTCTGATGGCAAATTGCCGAGATTAATTGCAGCATCTTCTTGTGCAGACATTGAGAGACGAAGAGGGTACTGTAAAGGAGATGAGAATGAGACTGATGAGTATCGATCAAAAAGGGAATGAAAACGGGCGATTCCGATCTGGTTGGATGTCGAGTCTGGTGAAATTGTGATGAATCAGTGCCAGAGGGTCTGAGGGTATGCGTAGAGGTTTCCAAGGGGTTCAATGAAATGATATCGTTTATCGATCCATAATACGAATGAATGTCGGAATATACTCAATTGTTTTCTTTTCTTTCCACAGTGATGCGCATACGCGAATAGTTATCTTCATCAATGGGCTCCTCATCGCCGAGCCTTGCCAAAACCTTCCCTGACTGGTTAATCCGTAGCATCCTGCCAGACAACACGGGCGCTCCTCACATCTGTGCGGTCCCGACAAAATTGATATCCTTCAAATTTCACGGTCGACACTGCAGTTGCTGCTTCCAGGAAGAAGTTGCCTGATGCTGAAATAATGATTTGCTTACAAAAAAAAGAAAAAATATAACCAAAATTGGCGCACGGGATTGTTCTTCAAGAAGTTGATGATCTCGGTTCTGAAGTGAACTGTTTATTTTTAATTGCAGTTTGAAAGATCGTAAAATAATGATTTTTATAAATTTAATTTGATAACTTGATAACACTAACGCATCGTGGT
Source organism: Pristionchus exspectatus (assembly GCA_911812115.1). Taxonomy (NCBI): domain Eukaryota; kingdom Metazoa; phylum Nematoda; class Chromadorea; order Rhabditida; family Neodiplogasteridae; genus Pristionchus; species Pristionchus exspectatus. Next base: position 21,946,945 of record OU461587.1, read on the forward strand.
TCGAGTCGTGGCCTGTGAGCCGTAATTCGTTGATCTTGAGAGGGCCAGTGACCAGAGTAAGCTGATTGATCTTCTCTCTGACGATTCTGTAAAAACATGAAGGTATATTTTCACAATGCAAGATTTTCCTATTAATTCACCGTTCAGTCTGTACCGAGGAAATACTGAACTTGCGGTGTTCGAATAATTCAATAAAAAACTTATATTGATGTGAAATATTTCGACAGAAGAGCAGCGACCAAAAACTCGTCTCAAGAATTTCACAAATCGTCCGTTTGTACTCATGAGTTTGTCCAATACATCGAATTTCTGCAGTTTCGAAGTTGTCCGTCATTCAAAAGTAGTTCATGATCGATTTGGGATATGTAATGACAATGTAATGTTCTCCATTCCCCCATAAGGCATTACACATCCGCAGGGAGGGATGTCGGTTACGATCTTCTAGATACTCACAAATAGAGTTCGAAATACGGGTCGCCGTCTCTTCATTTCTCACACTCTCTCACCGGTCAGAGAGGCGAGAGAGTGTGCGAAATGAAGAGACGGCGACCCGTATTTCGAATTCTACTCACAAACAAGTGTATTCCATCTAGGATTTATCTAGAATATTTCATTTTATTTATTACATATTTATTTTTTATATTTATAATGTAAAATATACAAAATTAATCTGTAATGTGAAAATGGAAATATGACACCTGCAACTCACCAGTTTCATGACATCTATTAAGTCCAACCCAACTGTGATGATCTTTCGGATGACATCTGATGGTAAATTCACGAGATTCAGCCTAGCGTACTCTGAAGTCGACATCGAACGAAAAAGTGAAATGTTTCAAAATAGAAGTAACGACATTCGAACGAAAATGAATGAATGAATGGACTCAGAGACGCGACTGTCACTTTTCCATGTTCAGATGTTTGCTAAATTTTCGCTCACGTTTCAAAAAAAAAAAATTCTCTCTCGTCTGCCTGACCGGTGAGAGACCGAACTAAGAAAGAGATTAAAATGTAAATAACTCTTATATAATTTTATGAAACAATTTGTGCAAAAAAGTATATTGCTCGACATTATAATCATATTTGTTTATCGAAAGCAATAATAATAGTGATTGACAATAAACATAGTAGATTGCATTCCGAAAAGACAAAAAGGGGGTGAAATTGTCATTAATTGTCTCCCTTTCTTTCCATAGTAATGCACATTTTCACATAGCTGCTCTGATCGGTAGGCTCCTCAGCGAGTTGAGCAGTGATCTTTCCGGTCTCATTCAACCAATCCGTTGCTTCCTGCCAAGCGTGACGGTTCCAGTCCAGTTGCCCTTGACTACTGGCATACTCGACTCGCTGAAACTTGATTGTCGAAACAAAAGATGATATTTCAATGAAGAAATTACCGGACCCTGAAAGAATAGTTTGCAAGCGAAAGTTGTTGAAACTATGTCTACTTGTCACAAATCCGATACCGAATGTTGCAAGATAGAGTTGGCCCACCGTGTTATTTTTGACGTAGTTTACGATTTCGACTCTTGAAATAGCAGTTATATTTTAATAATGTTTAAAAGGAATACCGATCACTCTGGAAAAACTCACATATCCTCATCACTATCCTCATATGTTCCTTTTATTTCCAATTCGTCGATTCTAAGAGGGCCAGTGACGTCATTTATTTGCTTAACAGGCTCCCCGTCTCCGAAGGCAGGGAAATGAAACCCAAACTCTTTTACGAATGAACAACGCCCAAAAACACGTCTCAAGAAATCAATTTTTTTTCGATCGCTCCTTTTTTTATAATTATAGAAGCGAAATTCCTGCAAAATATAATGGTAATATCATTCAGCAGTATTAAAAACTTACGTATCTTCTATATTCCGAGGCGACAGTTCCGTCAACTAGTTGGAATGATTTATGCATCATTCCAAAGTAGTTCATAAGAGCAGTGGGATATTCAATGCAAATTGAATAGTATTTTATGTTACTATCACAAATGACAAAGCACTTTCCTAGAACGGGATATCGGTTGCGATCTTCAAGGTGTTCGCGAGCAAGTGTATTCCATCGAGGATTGATCTAAAGTAGACTTTCAATCGTAACGAAACAACTAGTCGTTTATTATGGAAATCATCCATCGCTCTCCTCATTCCGCGCTGACTCTCGTGAAGAAAGCGGTGCATTTCCCTATTAAACGACTAGTTGTTTCGTTATGATTGAAAGCCTAATCTAAAGTTATTTATTATATTAAAAAAATGTATAACAAATGCTCGCCAATTTCATCCCGTCGATAGAGTCCAACCCAACTGCGATGATCTTCCGGACGACATCTGATGGTAAAGCGCCGAGAATCAGCACTGAGCCCTCCGTAGTCGACATCGAAGAATGGGGAGAATTATTCAAAAGTGATGCATATCGAATACCAAAAGGACTCTGAGACGCGGCTGTTACGTTCTTCTATAGAGCCTACGGTTGATGTCCGTGTGTGAGTGCGAGTAATTTGAACTCGAGCAACCGAATCAACGACGTGCGATTTTAGTCATTCGAGAAATCAACAACACTAGAAATATGAAGAGTCAATTGGCGATGCCAAGGAAGTATATCCGTATTACGGAATCGAACCTGCAATGACTCTTCCTAATTTATTCTCATCCCATGATTATCTAGTTGTTGTTATGGCGTCGCTTATTGTAACAGCAAATAAAATAAATTCTGTATTCAATTCACGTCGACTTTGTTTTCCAAAACAGATTGAATGACAAAATACTTAACAATTACTTTACACTAACGTTATTACGATTCACTTGATAAATGGGAGGCACATTTACACAATTTTCACATCACTGCTGAATTGGCACCTCGATGCGCGTTCTTCTCTTTACTCTTCCGCTGCTATTCGGTGAGCAAATCAATAATTTCTCGAATGCAAAAATTCTGGAGTCATTCTGCTTGATGAGGGTTCATTAAACAATTCCGTTATATAGTGCATGCTAGTTACAATTTCTTCTAAATATTTTTTTTCTGTTCAAATATCAATCACGCATATTATCATTTCGATTTGTTACTTCTTTTTTAGCACGATTAATATGAAGATCCCATTCTTATCAGGCCAACCCTAGTTCGTAATTGCAGGGGATCTTCGTACTCATTCGGGTTGAGGGATCCCAAACCGCTCACTAATGATGTGTATTCCTGCAGGCCCATTGCCTCATCCCAAATTTGTAAGTCAATTTTTTTCAGGGGCTCTCACTGATGAGGTCACCGAGGATGATGACTTCATTGCCGAATGGCGCATTTTCACGCAAGTGTGCAAGCACGAAAAATATGTTCACACTATTTATCCCACGGACATCGTAGTGAGTGTCTTAAATTCAAGTTAATGTATAATATTTCTCGATTGGTGGTACGCATGGAGCGTACAAATCAGGATGTTTAGATTAGTTCGTGATATATTCCACAAAAGGATAACTAATCAGAATTAGATTACTTGGGCGAGTATTCCTTGTCAGCTTAGTTTTCGTGCTCAAATCTTGCTTTTCAGTTCTTCTTCAAAGATGGTACGAACACTACACGCGAACTCAGAAGAGGCGGACTTGCGTAAGCCTCTCAATTGATTATATTTATTTCAAGCACTCTTAAATTACGATTCTCCTAACAATAAATAAATAAATATAATACAACAATAAATGCAGCTACGGAATGAAAAGAGGCCAGAAACTGCAGACAACAATTGAGCTGCCCCCACTGCCCCACATTAGAGATGTGCGTTACTAAAATATGCTAAAATTATGGATATGTTCAAAGATTCTACTCATGACCGATCGTTTCGTAGGGGACAAGTCACCGGATTCGGGTCTTCCCTGTATTCATTGGGTCAGTTTTTAAAAATCATTTGACCGTTTTTAAAAAGACTTTATGTAATACGTGTTTTTGTAAGACAATTTGAATAACAGTTCAGCTGGTAATGGTCGAACCCTCCATGGATCTCTGCCATGCATTTTATTTCTACAAATTCATCAATGGCACAAGTGAAGGTGGATCGTTCCCGGCAAAGTTAGTCGTCATATTTTAATGTAATTTAAATTATCAATAAAAAATATAAAAAAATAAAACCAATTTAGGAAAGAGCTGGACCGCCCGCACGCCGATTGTATCGGTGACATCATTTGGAAGAAAGAAGACTTGAAAGAGGAATAAATAATTACTTATTCACGAATTTCTGATGTATTTGGAGTAAAATTTAATTTCGTTCATGATATTTTTGTTTTTTCTGGCATAAGCAAAATCAATCCATTTCTCTAAATGGTTAACTACAATATCACATTCAATTCAACGATCGAATCAACATACCATACAAAAGCGCTCTTCTCTTCTTGCGTTCCACTCAAAAATGATGTTGTTCCTTCTGCTGCTTTGCTTTCCATCCGCTTCCCCTAATAAAGGACCGCACGCGATCAGTACGTTTTTCAAGCAATAATTTCATAAAAAAATTATTTTTTATTTTTTTCCAGGCAAAACAAACAAGAAAGATAACGGGGAATTCCATTGGGTGGTATATGTGAAGACATGCGATATTGACGACGCATCAATCACGAATGATGCGGTGATGACTGTTCGTGTCTTACTTTTATTTCCCTCGAATTAGAGTTCGAAATACGGGTCGCCGTCTCTTCAATTTACACACTCTCTCGCCTCTCTGACCGGTGAGAGAGCACGTGAAATGAAGAGACAATTACCCGTATTTCGAACTCTACCTCGAATCAAAGATTCAATGTTTTAGCTATACGACGAATTCGGAAAGGAACATCGATTCAAACTCAATAACACTGGAGAAAGTGGAAGAAAGTGCGTCTTCCTAACACAATTGCTATTTTATTGGGAAAAATAGTGTTCAGAGTGTACTATGTTCTGCTTTTGACATTGAAAACACCTTTATCAGACGAATTCGGGTGGAATATCAGATGGGTTCAAATATAACGACTCTTACAGCGACAACGAAGACCATGAAAGTTAAAAAAAAATGTGATTTCCGATTATTTCGTCGGGAATAACCGTCGGAGACAAACAAAAATCCATTCCCCGTAAATCAATAATGGGCGAGGCAACGAAAACCTTTCGATCTATTCTTCTTGAACTATACCTTCCCTTCATCCCATGCGCTGCGTAAAATATTAGAATTCTTAACGAGATTACCCTGATCTTTCCTGATTCTTTGGACTCGGATATCTCGTGCCAGAATCGGATCATGATCTGAACAACATGAACTAATTTTTATGATACGCCTTCTTTAAAAATCCTTTCATCAAATATATTTCAGGAAATTCATTCAAGGCGAGCGAGATTACTTTCTAATAACTTCGAAGAGCAAGGATTACCTAAAGATCGCACTGCACTATGAGAGCTCTGTGAACATGCCGGCACCACGGTGGTGTGTGCTATGGGTAAGCGCCGATAACAACGACAACAACAACAACAACAACAACAACAACAACAACAGCAACAACATGTCAGGTAACACTCATTGAGTGGCAGCAGGGGCTGTGCTACCGGGCGAACTTCAAGAGCTGGATCACTCGCGACCCTCTCCACCCGACATTATCAGATAATTTTCAACCCCGCGCCCTCGTAAATTGTATCCAACCTCCGCGCGTAGTCAAGGAAGACTTCTGGGAGGGCACGGTCAAAACTTGAGAAAATGGTTATTTCAATGATAATAAAGAAGTTTATTTGTGAGCCGTGAATGAACAATGTACGCATGCCATTTGAATAAATCAATAAAAGGGAAACGAGGTTTCAAACACGATTCATTCATTCGATTGGTTCGCATTGTGAATGGTATTTATGCGATGCGAGAGCGATCGTTCTGACAATATACCGAAGATGCTCATTTTCGCATTTCTAGCACTGCTTCTCGGTGAGTTCCCGTTAATTTCTTTGAATAAAATCATTTTGCAATATAAAGGTAAAGGTAAAGGTCACCCCGTACTCTAGGCACACGAAGTCCTGCGGGAGCCCACTGCTAGGCCAGTGACTATTTTATAAGGCCAATTTAGTCCGTAGGGCCCAATCTATTCTTCGGACCTACTTTACCGAGTGATCTTTGCAATATGAAAATAATAATTTCAGGCTGCGTCAGCGCCGATCACTCTCACACGTTCGATTTGATCACTGTGGGACGTGGATATTACGGTATTTACAACGTTAAAAATTATTCCGGACATAACGTAACACGTTTTTAATTTATTTTACGCACTTATTCAATTTAAAAAAAAGAAGTTCATTGTTGACAAGAAAAAATTGTTGTGAGAATGCATCAAAAACTATTTTGCATCATAAAAACTGCGTTTTCTTTCTTTTTCAGTTCAACTTCCTGGACAATGTCACCGAAACATTCTTGCTCGGAGTGTTTGTGACTGCACATGATTCATTATTGATGCCTCATTTCAGCCTCGAAAAAGCGGGCACTATCTTCCACACGAATCTGACCATTCATCATCCGCCCTCCAACCTCGTCAACATTGGCTTGAGAATAAAAAATTCCTGAAAAAAATCCCTGAATTTGAGATCTTGTTGTGCATTTTTTTCTAGACTAGAATTTTATGGTAACTTTCTTTTCGTGATCGATATTGAATTTCATAAAAATTTCAAGCTGTGATAAGTGTTCTCAATAGTTTATCCTCGTTTTAAGAGGACTTCTTCAGTCCAAAAACGACCAATTAAATTCAAGAAGAGTCGCCAGTCGAGGGTTCAAGTTGATCAATCCTGGCATTATCGTCCGTGCGACCATCCTAAATGAGAGAATTGTCAATATTTCTGCGTTTTTTTGCGGCGCTGCGTTTTCACAAGCACCCGAGTTGACATGCCGATAAAGATTGTAAAAAGGAAAAAAATTTACCTTATTTCCGGCATCCACGGAAAGAAGAAGTATGCAGCGATGAAGAAGGAAACTGTAATTTGTTGTTAAAAGCCTTCGCTCAAAGTTCTGCGCTCAAAGCCAAGTAAGAAAAGTGAATAACAGCAAAGTCTAATGAGTCAGAAATGAGCCTAATGAGTCAGAGTATCTAGATTTTTTTGTTTTCTAATGTATTGGTCTTCTGCGAAATATTATCAATCCAGCCGATTTCGCCCCCGCCTTCTGCGGGGTCTTATCGGCTGGCTGAGTTCACCGCTGCACATTTCCTTTCCCCATTTCCCCATTTCACAATTTCGAAAGCACGCGCGACCTATTTCGACGTGTTTACAGTTTCATGTCCTGTTTACGTAACTTTCGCAATAGTGGACAACACGCATCGGGAGACATCTCTCCTTTATTAAGGAGTATGATAATCGTACTTCGTGAAATATAATAATATATAATTTTCACCAGCTAAAAGAAACACTGCGAGTGCGGCCGTCGTGGGCGACCATCCGAAATCGTTAATGAATGAGTAGTAACATATATCGGCATACGGACCTTCCAGGATGAGACCAAAAAGTGCAAGGAGAAAGAAAATGAGCGCAAATATGAAATCCTGAAAGAGCCATATTTTTGAATTGTCAAATGCGAAATCATGGCGATTAGATACGTTATTTTCCGATTCCACTCCGGTGAAAGGGAAGATTCCTTCCAGGATGGGCTTGTGTGGATTGAGAGAGGGCGGAGTAGTTGCCTCCACATCCGACCATTGCACAAGAGTTATCCATAAATCCTGCAATATTTCAGAAAATTCCAGGTTAGCGTTATTGGAAAATTTGCCGAATTAGACAACTCTACTAAGAATATTGCTTTTGGTAGACTCGATTTTTCACTGCTCATTCCGAGAGGACATTGACAAATGCGAAAATAAAATTTCCTATCGCCCAGTCCAGATTCCAAAGTGTAGGTTCGTTCCGCTAACCTGACTATCACCAAGATACAGAGTAGGAAAGATGCGCAGCTCCGCCCATTCCGTCATTTGAGGCAAGTTCTCAATGCGGCAGAGTGCAACAATCGCACCTGCAATGGGAGATTCATTCATTCATTCATTCATTCATTCATTCATTCATTCATTTTTTTCAAAGAAGTGATATCGCTCTCTAGTTAGATGGCTTTTTTCCGTTATCTCGAGAAGTTCGAGAGCATCGCCAAAACACTTTTTTTTTTTTTTTTCTATTTTTTTTTCACCACTCTTTCGTCCATCATTTTCGTGCAAGTCCAGGAGACAGACCAGCCCCGAGTCTCTTCTGCAATTTATTTTTCATTCATCTCTTCTAGTATAATCTTCAATTTAAAACCATTAAAAATGATACCTGTAAACAAGAGAGCATGCCTTGGTGCGAAATCCGATATAAAAGCAGAGGATTTTCCATTCGGAGAGAGCGGGACTGTTATGATATTTATGGAAAAGATAAACATTGAAAATATTTTACACTGTCCGTAAACAAAAGTAATTTCATCAAGAATCCATTAATAGGTTCCTATCGGAATTTCCTATCCAAGGACACTTTACTCACTGTGAAATGGCGAGATTTACAGCGTCTGATAACTTTTTGAACCCTTTTTCTCTCCTGTGGTCGACCTAGAATTCAGTCAATTGTAATAGAGCGGTGATATGCCCATTGAAACAATGGGGACGGATCTAAAATACATGGCTACCCAACTTACAAATCGCATCGTTGACTGATCGCTGTTCGCAAGCAAAGCATTTTGTTCCAGTACGAATCTGTACTGTAAAATGCGACGAAAAAAATAAATTGATTCAAGTTACCGATTTCTTGTTTTGACCGCATTTGCAGCAGTCATTCCGATTATCAAAGGAGCATCGTCGCTAACAAAGAAAACCGATTCCCTGTAAAGAAATCATGTATCAAAACTATTCGATATACCAGACTCACTTTCCCCTCTTCTTCTCATCATCGTAAATGAGATTTCCCTTGTCAATAGCGTTTTGCATCATTGGAATCAACTCTTGGGGAATTGAAGGGCACTGGCCGATCTGGAAAGGAGCAATTATCTAATTACATTTTAATTTTCTCACTAGAGCTGCGTTATAATTGGGTAAAATATCCCAACTGATACTCGCTTAACAATCTCCCAAGAAACATACATATTTGTGCAACTTTCCTACTGAAATCTTATTGAAAGAAGTATAGTGAGAATGTGAGATTCGAGTAGAATCAGGACAGCATGACTAAATTTTCAGAGCAAAAAACGATACCAATACCACATTAAGAGTAATGTTCTCTCCCATCGTGAATTGTTCGTTATGAGCGTCGAGACGGAGACTCCTCGAGAGATTTTCATCACTACAAATATTCCGAGATCGAAGTTTTAAAAAGAAACATTGTAAATGATAGACGGATTTCACAACATTTCAATGGAGTTTGTGCAGTTATGGAAATAAGAAGTCAACAGTCAACAGTCATACCATCCGATGTTTGAATGTCTACTGCCTAGATCAAAGAAAGGCTTACCGATAAAAGGCCTCAAGGACACTCATCGTAATGAGTGCGCACGCGTCGGAATCTCTATTTCGAAGACCGGACTGCGACATCCACCAGGGAAAGGCCCAGCAGACAAAGCTCTGAATTAAAGAAGGTGCCCCACGAATATCTGGCTAATTGAGTTCTCGATGTGAGATGGCGGGTCGTGGCTACACGATAACACTTTCGAAACTCCCATGTTTTCAATTTTCGTTTGAGCTGAGATACGAACATTTGGCTGCGTGCCAAATGACCCTGAAAAGCAGGCAACGAGCGAGAGAGTATGCAAAATGAGGAGAGCTCGCTCTGTCTGACCTCACTTTGCATAATCTCTCGCGCGGTTCGTGGGACGCCTTCTTTAAGGATGTCAGGGTGAAGAATCCGTCTATTCATTCCTCATACTCTCTAACCGGTCAGAGGAACGAGAAAGTACATGAAATGAGGGGACGGATTCTTCATAATAACAACCCTACTCTGAATGTATTTCCACAGCGTTCTGACCCCCATTGTTCTCTCCAGATAAGGGTGAACAATGGATGCAAATTTCGCGCCAAAATCCCGACACGAAAGAACTGCAATTTCCCGCTCGATTCAAACAACAGAGCGAGGAGAGCGGTCGCTCCTCCCGCCTAGGCCTTGTAGTTCGATTCATGTAAAGTGAGCGAGTAGATATGCAAAGGTCTCCCCCTTATCTGTCGGAGGAGAATGCTGTGTTTCCAATAGAGTGACGAAAACAAATTTCAAAATATTTTTTTTAATTATGAAAGGAAAGGCAAATGATCTGCATTTTTGATGAGAGAGAACTAAGAAGGAGGAGAGCAGAGATTTACAAATACTTTGAAATTAGTTTTCGACGCTCTAATCTCCAATACAGCAATAGATAAAAAGGTGAACCTTGTTAACACACATGCCGGATACGACAAGTGTAGGATGGCAATTCTGAGAAAGTTTGATACTTTGTACAGTCCATCCATTGTCGAGCGTCGGTCCGTTGTTCCTGAACACATTACTTAATTTAGACGGCTTTCCACCATTTGAAACTCTATGACACCCTTTGCAATATGCAAAATTTGCTCAAGCATACACGATAGATGCTGCATTTTTCTGACCATTGCCAGAAAAGACAGATAATGTATTCACTTACGACTGGGCGACTACTTCCTGTTCCTTCTTCTCATCCTGATTGCAAATCGCGTGATCCTCGGGTTTTCGATGAAACTTCAGATTTTCCCGGAAAGATTGCAGATAGAGACTGAAATACGGTTCGTCAGAGTTTTACAAATCCTAAAGGAGCTACTCTAGATAAGTACGGTACCTGGAGTGGAAGGGAAGGTTGAGTCGGCGCTTCTTTCCGTTGCGGAGCCATGCGGAGAGACCGCTCATGAGCGAGGTTTGGATCGAGAATGGAGTTGGAATGAAGGCTCTAGAAATATGAAATGAGTATATATATGACAGTTTTGTTGTTATTCTTTGTTCATCCACCTAGTGATGACAAATCTGTGAGATTGGAATTAAATGCGATCGTTGGATTGCGCTCTACAGTGAACACACCACGAAGTATGCGAAAATGACAAAGCTTCTTAAAGGTGGTGTCCCACGAATATCTGGCTAACTGAGTTCTCGATGTGAGATGGTGGGTCGTGGCTACACGATAACACTTTCGAAACTCCCATGTTTTCAATTTGCGTTTAAAGGGGGATAGGCATCAATCAAAGTTGGTGGGTCCCACCACGAAGAGCCTGAAACGTTGCCATCCTACTGTAAACATACGCACTTATCATAGTGACTCTGGGCAAGGAGATCACCATGGCTCGTAGCCTAGCGGTTGTGCTTTTGCCTAGCTATCCAACACCCGTTGGTTCGACTCCCGCCGAGCGCAATCCTCACTATTGCCGCTATTTTCGACTCCCAATCCAATAAAATCAATACGAGAATACAGTACCCCAAATCTTGCCTGAAACATCAATGAACTTTAAAATTCTGTAGTGAGCTTCAAAGGCATTTCTAGAACTTCGGATAAAGTGATCTCTTATCGGGTAGTCATTCTCTATCATTCCACGTTGCCAGTTTATGCACGAAAATATTGATGCCTATCCCCCTTTAAACTGATATATGAGCATTTGGCTGCGTGTCAAATGACCCTGAAAAGCAGGCAACGAGCGAGAGAGTATGCAAAATGAGGAGAGCGCGCTCTCTCATTCCTCACTTTGTATAGTCGCTTGCGCAGTTCGTGGGACGCATTCTTTAAAGCAAATAGATTCAAACATTTTAGGCCAGGGAAACCCGGATTCATTCTCAAGACTCATTCTCCAATGTTGAAAAATTTGAATAAAAAGTATTGGCGAATTTGGCGATAACGTGAATGTTTGTGAGGCATGTAAAAGAAGGGCCTGTATGTATAAACTATTTATCATATGCACCGTATAGTTTTCGTCTCGGGTCTCTGGGCGGGGGCCGGAAGCATTCGGCGTAGGTTTTCTTATAGAAGGAAGCTGGTGTTGTGGGGTCCCATTCGTTGAACACAATGTAGTCATGGAATTCCGCTACGTAGCAGGTTTTCATGTCGGCATTGGTCAGCGTGACCTGAAAACATACGCAGCATATAAAATTCCCGAAAAGAACAGCGAAAACATATCGAGAATTGCAAAATTAATTTTTATTTTTGAACCGTTTACAATCACTAATTCAGTTCTTACCCAGTCCACACACCACGCGTGGTTGCCCTTTTTAAGAAATCCATCGTCGTTGTAAAACAATGCGACGCTGTGAATATCGTTCGTCGGAATGAGAATATCGAAAGTATCGATTGCGTTCGGCTTAAACCGGCTTAAAATATCAGGAAATTACGCTCAATAAATTCTTTCGAACTGCTTGTCTGGTACTCCGTTACTAGTCGAAGTCTCGTATTTCTTCACGGTAATTGGATTTTCATATCCTTTTCCGAATGAGTGCACTAGCAATTGGGCATCCAATTTGAACTCATTGCCCTCTTTGCAAGTTTTGATCGTAACTTTCCAAGTCCCTGAAAAATTTCAAAATTTTCATTTATATATATTTTATAAATTTCAAATGATGGCACCTGCTAGCACATTTGGGAGAAAAAGTAGAAGAATAGCCCACACAGGGATCCGCATACTATTTCTGTCGAATCGCACCGATCTCCGGGCCTTTTCTACCATGTGCAATGCAATGAGCGAACACAATATACAATTTTATTGACGAAATGCATTTTACGCATTCGCATTATTCCATTCGGATTGAATTGGGTTGTAACGGGTGAATATCATAAGCACGCGACGCGTGACCGCGACGCAAGTCAACCGCGACGCCCCACTCCTCGTCCATGGCTCCGTTCCTTTTCACGGTTGGCCGTGCGTGGGCGATCGGAGGAGCGATGCAATCGTTGTATCTATGAGCTTTTCTATATTAAATAGACTGCATTAATCCTCGGGATGAAACTAATCGCTTATTTCGTGAGATTCGGATATTTTTTTGCAAAGCACCATATTGAAAACGAACGTATGATCAGACAGCTCCCCAAAAGAGAACTTCCCGGGCGATTCTTGATTGCTCCTGACGAAATGCTCGAAGTACACGGTTTTGCAATGCTCTCCTTTCATCAGAATCACCTGGAACTCGCAGATTAGCGCCAAGAGCACAACCTAAGGCACTTGGTCGGACGAGAATATCCGGATAAAAAATCGTATTAAATAATATCAAAATGTTCTTATCCGACCAAGTGCCTAACTTCATACCCAATCAACGCAAAATCTATCGTATTCGCGGCCGATAAAGTATTTGAACCATTGAGTATCAACAAACTGCATTCCTACATCTGCAGAGATTGTATCGTTTTCTTTAAATTAAGAATAATATTCAAAACCTGAAAGTGTTCCAGTGGTCAGGTTCCTGATCTGATAGTGGTATAGCGAATTCCTCGAAATGCTGTCAAATAAATTGTCGATAAAACTGAACACGAAAATGGTTGAACCCGTTCTCAGCAATTTCAATCTCCTCGTATTCTTTATCAGTAGTCCAGGGGTAGAGCTGGGAATGATCGAATTTTTCTGAGTTTGTTTCGGATTTTCCTTTCAAATTTTTGGATACGCATATCGCTATTGATTTTTCGGCTTCAAACTTATCGACATGTTTGCGTAATCAAACCTGGATTCGAACAGCAAACTTAGTTGCACCCTCGTGCATGTCGCATGTCTTCACGATGACATCCCAGTCCTTCTTCATTTATAAGAATTTGAAAAATAATCAAGTCATCCAAATCCCAAGTTATATTCTAGAAACTTACGTAAGTTTCCTTGCCGCTAGCACAAAGGACGAAAGCAAAGAGAACAGTGATAAGTCGAAACATCGAAATGGAAAGAACGCTGAAAACTCGCTTGATATTGGTTCCGGAAAATTACGTCGGCCGAAATGACATAACGAATACATTTACTATTATAATTCGTTTATTGTTATTACGTTTCTAGAAAAGCGGGCTAGAGAAGTTATTGGATTGAGATATTTTGCCATGCACAAGGAGAATGGCTAATAAAATACATTTATTTATTAAAAAAAAAGCGGGAAAACAGTTCTATTCTTTCGGAACACCGATACAATCCGCAAAGTCCGATCTGACGAATCTCTGCGGTGTCGTGTAGGTCTGCTTGCTATTCGTAATCCAGCGTTGAAATTCTCCCGTGTAGCACAAATTCTCGATCGGACTGAACATCATAACCTGAAAGAAAAAAAATCATTCAGTTTGAGGGTCGCGATCTTAAAAACTCCTGGTAATTACTGTAAGATTGAGAAACGAACCCATTCCACACACCACGCGCAATCGCGCATCTTCCCAAAGGACTTGTCATCAATATGAAGAGCCATTCCTCTGATATCTTGGGTACTCGTATCAAACATGAATATGTCATACGAATTACGTTGAAATCTCCTGAAAATAAAATTTAGGAACAACTACAACGATTACAATTTCTTGAGTGATCTTTTCATTTCCTGCACTTTTTTACCGATACATCAGGAAACATAGTGTGAGAAATTTAGAGAATTCTCGTATTTCAATCTTCTTAAAAAATTACGGTGCATTCCATGGTGTTATCTGTGTGAAATTATGAGTATCCGGCAAATTCTGAAAGTCGTAGGTCTGAAAAGAAAGTTTGAAATGGGGGAGTTTTGATCTTTGATCTTTTGCTCACAGTTAAATGGATGTTCTGATCGATGTCCGCTCCATCGTAATCGCACGTCTTTATGGTCAGTATCCATTCCGTTCGCCGAGGATTGTAGGGGTCCTTTAGGGGAACTTGCGGTTGGGCAGATTGGAAAAATATTATAGATACGAGAAAAATGGGTGCGTACATTCTCCTATCGTAGCGAAAAACCGTTATAGTGAAGTAACGGCCGCTCCAACACTTTTCATCAATTCCAATTCCATTTCGGTAATTGTTTATTGGGAATCGTATCGTTTCAACATGCTTTGTGAACGTATTTGAGTCGAAAATATTTATTACAATTCAATTAGTCAGCACTTGTTAAAAAGCAATCCAGCATTTTTGACATAGAGCTTTGGCGATGATTCAACAAGCCGCGGACGAAAACACTTGTGTATTGGGTGCGTTTCGAAAGTCTTCGGCTTATCGGTGAATTCATGACCGATCCAACGATCGAACCAAGCAACGTAACAAACGTCGTAGGATCTGCTCAGGAAAATCATCTGAAAAGTAATTTAGCATAAAAAACTAAATACGCGAACTTTGTAAACCTTACATCCTTAACACAGAATGAATCTTCATGTCCCATAAATCCGGTTAGATAGCGCAGTTCAACTTCTTTAATGTTTTCCGGTTTACGATTAATTTCAATTGTGGAAACATATCGTTTTCCCGATTCGGTAAGCCTATAATTATTATTAAATATTTATTTTAGATTTCTTCGTTACTTACTTTGCTCCAAGAAGAAATGTTTCATTGTGATCGTTTTTGTAGACAACCTTGGAGGACTTAAAATATATATAAGTTTTTTTGCATACCTTCAGTTCCACTTCCAACTCTGTTCCTGATTCCTTGCTTTCCTAGCAAATGGTTGTGACGGCATCGAATATGTAGGTATTTGCACTAGCGAAACCTGCTAATTTCGCTTGAACTACATTGAAAAATATACTACAATGATAAACAAACCGAGATTGAAGATACAAAGAACTAGGATAGAGCCCATTGCAACGAGTATCGAGTGCACTGCGAATGAATTTGAAGCCATAGCAAATCACATTTCCGATCAAATTAGCGTTATTGAATGCACAGATTTTGTTGACATGCTCTGTGATTTCTTTGTCAGAATTTGCACCACAATATTTATGATTGGGGTAGAAAACCAATGAATACATAAATATTCAGATAGTTAGAAAGTAGTGATGTCAGACGAAAATTAAAATGATGCGGTGAATCTGAGTCGAAATTGATTGGGAACGTCAGCGACGCTTTGATGCGATTGTCCGTTCATTATTTGCATTGTAATTGAGATATCGCTCAGTTCTTGCATCTTTTTCTCCCAGAATTCTTCGGTTTTTCCAAACATTTCTGCGCAATTCTCCGATCTCTCGTAGATGTCGATTTCTTTGATCGTTTGAGTGAGTTCGAGAAGAAACTTTTCTATAACGATTTTTAAGTGACAGAGATAAATATTTCAACTTACTCATGTTCATTTGGCCTATATTCCTGACAAATACGGTCACTTTCTCGATCTTGTGAATCCGGGCCATCTCGAGAATTGCTTTTCTAAAGTATCACTTATTCTGTGATAAACTGTAAACTATCTAAGAAAAATGACCACTAAATTGGATAAATCGTAGAGAGACTAACCTCAGTCCGGCATTGAGCGTATTGTCCAACATCAGCAGATGATTCACGGGCACATCAGCAAGTGCCTTTCTCACTTCGTTTAGCGTGTTTCTGAAGACAGCGGTGTGGTCATCAACGATTTATGTAAAACAAATGCCGGTGCAGGTCGCCCACCGTGAGCTCCTTGATCTCAGAGCATCTCGCAAATACTCGCGCTAGATTTGTCCTTCTCTTTCCGCACTCTCGGCTCACAACAGTTCCCTGCCACAGCAGATAGGCAGCGCAAATGGCAGTGAAGGGAATGGCAATGATGGTTAGTTTCCACCAGCACCACGCGAGGAGACAGATGAGGCCGATGAATGTAAGCAGAAGCGAGTCATCGTCGTGATTCAGAGTGAGCAGTTGTGTAGGGACTGACAGTGCAGAGGCAGTCTCAAAGAAAATATTTGTTAATGTGCATGAACCATGGAAAAAAAGAAAGAAAAACGTACGCTCCAATCGTTCTGCCATCCTCTGAGGACGCCTTGAAAGTATGCGCTGTGTGTGGGTGCCATCTGCACACTGATGCGAACGTCCTTCCGGAATTTTATTCCTCGTGCGATTCTGAAAACCATCGAACAATCAGATAAATGATAATCTTTGGTTGACTATTGACTTAATTTACTTCACATGAAAAAATGCATTCAAGAGCAGGCCCTGACCTGACGCATGACAGCGGTGGATGGGCCGAAGGTGTGGAAGGTGTGGCCGCGGTGGATGGGCTGGATGGTGGAAGCGCGATTGAACAACGTTGTTCCAAGTTTTGGAGATCTGAATTGTGCAAATCTGTTTATGCAAATAAGCTTAAAAACTGGCCAATCTCAGCCTGAACACTCTTCCGGACTGCTGCAGGATCATTCTGATGATATCCGGTTGCAAATTGCCGAGGGTCCATTCCTGCACGGATAGGTCGTCCAGAAGCACTTCCTGTTCCATTCTGAATTCTAATCGGAATGGGGATAATATAACTTAAAATTTACAAGCCGGTGGGAGAAGGAAGAAGAAAATGGCGGGAATGTGGAGCAAACACTGAACGATAGTGAAGCAGCTGGCACTAATACGTCAGAGTGCGCGCATGCGACTAATTTGACACTAGTGATTGGCCAATCGCGACTAATGCGTCTTGCTTCATCACGACAGCTGCGTTGCATCATGAGAATCTCTTCCCTCCAACATTCAAACATTCCATAACATTTGAAAGGCGAATTCAGACGTTTAAGTTCGCCAGTTTTACTAGTTTCAGCTTCGATGGTGAAGGAACGGGATATACTGATGAGTGATCTCGACAAGAACGAAACCACTCTGGCGAATCTCCCTCCCGACATTGTCCGACTGCTCATTCGACAGGCGGGATTCGAAAAAGTGGAGCGCCTAAGAGTGGTGAGCCCTTCTTTTCCGGAACTTCTCTGTTTTTTTGGCCCGGGCTACGACCGCTCTGAATGTGGATGGGGTAGAGAATGAGAATGATAGGGATGGAATACGCTGCGAGAAATAGCGGGGCCAAAAAAACAGAGAAGTACCTCGTTTCCTTGGTATTTATTGCACAAGAAACCGGTCCTCCTCGCAGATTTCTCGCGCTTGGAATGCGATGGTACAAGAGTATCTGACGGATCGATCGACGCATCCACCACTTGCTGGAGTCAGGTCAGCCTTTAGTTCGATGACGAACCACAGTATGTTTGTAGACATATATGAATTCAACACGGCGGTAAGCGCTCAAAATTCATTTGCTGGATAAAAAATGATCGAATTTCAAGTGCAAATTCAACCATCCATCCCGTAAAATTGCTAATAGGCTACTGCCCAGGGCCGCTCATTTTCTTTATATTTCAGAATCGATAACGGCGGTCCGCAATGGCACCGAAAAGACGTGCGGTTGGCAGTGCAGCTCAAGTCTTCCAACGATACCTCGCCACACCTCAAAGCGGCCCTCCGAGGATGGAATGTCGACCGCACTGCGAGTTTAATCTCATCAATTAATAATAATAACATTTTTCTGCGCGATGTTATGACTGGGGTGTGGGGGTGAAAGTGAAACAATTGCGGTCAATGTTTGAATTGACCGGATATAAATTGCCTTGAAAAAAATCACATCTGAAGTATTTCTAGATGAATGGTGCAAATGACCATATCAAATATTTCTCGCCCACTCTCCAACTACTCACACTCAATACGGAAAACGACTCTATCAAGATCATAATTTTCTACTCGCTGATTGTTCTGGGCATCTGTTTCTTCAAGTTTCGTGTGGCATTCTTCTTTTTGCTGATTGCTCTCGGTGAGTTTTTTTCCCGTTCCGCATAATACGTACATCGTTACTCCCACACTTGGTTAGGTGAACGAGTGAGCATGCAGGATAATCCGAGGTGAAATGACAAAGCTATTTTTAGGAATCACTCTACTTAGGTGGTGGCTGAAAGTGGGCAAGGAAGTGGCCGAGCATCGTCGCAGTTTGTCTCGACTGTTCTCCCGATGCGCATCTATTGAGAGGCTGATTGTATGCGAATTGGACAGGTAGTCTCCGCATCGTATCGTGAGATTATTTTCCGTTCCACTCGCTGTTGACCTTTGACTACCGTTCGAGGGGCGGAGTCAGGAAGAGGCCGGGAGGAGGCGAGTGATCTACCTGCTCTCCTCCCCCCTACCTTTTCCCTTCCTCTCTCTCTCCCAGACAATCAATACGCTAACCAGCACATTGAGTTTGCTGAGCATTTGAAAAGGCACGATAAGAAAATCATACTTTCGTCTTCATTTGCCATTATCAAATTTCGCTGATATCTAGTGGAAAAAAATAAAAAAATAATGTAACTACTTGCTGTGCTTGACGAAATATTTTCGCTCTTACAGAAACACACTGAATGCAGTAAGAGCGACCCTCGCCGATGTTCCCGTGAATCATCTCATTCTGATGGATCAGAAAGGCGATGGGAAATTGAGGTACACCGTATCTTTCTTTTCTCTACAATGGTTTACACTGTTTCAGAAAACAACTCATTAAGATGGCTCGTGCTAATAAAATAAAGAAGTTGTCATTGGTCGTTCAGAAGTTTGAAGAGAAGGAATTGCGTGAGTCATAGTTGCGTAAATTATACATGTCAAAACTCGAAATAGAAATCGAGAAAATTATGCAACTGTGAGCAACAAAATGTTTGAGCAAAAAAGACAAATGCTTAATTAAATTTGTTCATGATTTCAGGCAAGTTCTTCCTCGGAGCCACGCAGTCCGTTGACGAACTAAACGTCTACGAGAATACCGGAAACACTGCGCGAATCTTCGGAAAACATCGGGAGTTCTGGAAGAAAAGTGCGGTCGAAATGAGCGACGGATCGTTTGCGGTGCAAGTGATGAACGGAGAGCCGATGGGAGGGATGGAGGGCACGTATCAGTTGCGATTCAGGGTCACTAACTGATTGGATTGAAAGTCGTAGTCCTACGATTTTCGGGGTTTTTTTCTGAAAATATTTGACCTTTTTATTATATAATGCGACCATCACATTATTCGCCTCATTTGTGCTGTTTTTGGAAGTTCTTGAACGCGTTAAGCAATGATGAATCGTTTCTTCATCTTTAGCGGCTAGAAAGCGCTGGCTTGGCTCGGCAGAACAGTTTTACGAGAAGAGTCCTTGATTCTCCCGAGTAAACAAAAACTAAGAACACAAATTAAATAAGCAATTGTCAACGATCCATCGTGCACTCTCCCACAGTCTACCTTTCACTTTCACCACTAAAAAATCGCAATAAATTTGCTGTCCAATGCTCAAAACTCCAATCTTCTCCGAATAATTTTTAACGATTTATTTCATTTAGACAGTGAATTCAGTAAACCCAAATTCGCTTGCCAAATACATAAAAAATAGTAGTATCTAATATTATCCGAGTCCTCTTCTAGCAGTATTCTATCACTGTCGAAGCATTTACTTTTCTAGGGGTACCACGATTGAACCGAATTTAATGAAAAAGCACTCAAATATTTTCCAATCCTCGCCTATCCTCACCTCATCCCGTCCCACTAGACTTTCAATCGTAACGAAACAACTAGTCGTTTACTAGTGAAATGAACCGCCTTCTTCACGAGAGACAGTGAGGAATGAGGAGAGCGACGGATGATTTCCATAATAAACGACTAGTTGTTTCGTTACGATTGAAAGTCTACGTCCCACTCATCCCCGCGTTTCCGCAAGCGCGCACCCCCCCCCCTCTCCCCCAGCAGCAGTCGCAGTGGGCAGACTATCACTTCCCCCCCCCTCCGGATCTCCCAATCTCGATATCAATTCGAGATGGAATACCCGTTTCCTTCCCTCTCTTCCCACTCACTTTTCATCCCTTCCCTCCCGTCGATCCACCCACACCCCCATTCCCTTTCTTCCTCTCCCCCCTTCATCTCGCGAGAATCGAAGGAGGAGGATCGGGCTTATCAAGTCCCCGCCGCACCCACACCCCATATCCCCGTATCCCCTCTATCTCATCCCATCCCCATCACACTTTCGCTATCGAGATAACCCGAGCGGGGAGTTGCGAGAGTCGCCTCCCTTTCCTGCTTTCTCCTTCACCGCCGTTTTATCCGTAAGGAATGGCTGCACCGACGACGATGCAGCAAGACAGTCTACAGCCTGCGACCCTGCAGCACCTGCCGTACGACCAGTTGCTGCTGCTGATGAAGTGCAGCGACTTGTTGAATAGGCATCCCAATGTGAGTTCAGCATTCTTTTCCGACGTTGAATAGCTGGCGATATTGCTTCTTTTTGAAGCGAAGATGCAGATTGGTTCAAGAAAAGCAAATTGAGCATTATAAGAATCACCACCTTTGCCACTGGACTATTTGTTGTTTGCGCACGTAGTCTGCCCCATATCCAAACCAGTAAATCATAAAATGTCCAATTTCACGTTTTCAGATGGAATTCACCTCTTTACTCTACACGGCCGTGCTCTCCAGCATCATTCCCACTCCTTCCTCCTACGCTCCTCCCTCCGCTACAGTACCCCAGTACACCACCAACCATTCTGCTTCTTACCAATCGGCATACGCTGAACCAGAGAGTGACTCGCGCGATTCATCCACGCCGGAGAGCGAGATCGATCCAGTGTCGTGAGTTGTTGACATTCTTTTTCAAGAGTGGGCTCACGGAAAAGAATCACCGTCATTACTTCAAAGCAAAAAGTTATCGAGTTTTTCGAGGAATTCTTGTTCGTTGAAGGACTTCGGTTTCTGTATGCAAATATAGTTACAGCTCTGAAACAGATATTTGCAGATTACCCGAGGACGAGTTCACTCCATCACCATCTTCCGCTGCTCCGATGGAGCAGGCTGAGCCAAGCAGCTCTGGCTTGCCCGCCTCACTCTACTGCACTCCGTGCAACAGACATTTCAAACGGCCGGACGTGCTGATACGGTGCGTCGCTGATGATGTTAC
This sequence comes from Pristionchus exspectatus, assembly GCA_911812115.1. NCBI lineage: Eukaryota > Metazoa > Nematoda > Chromadorea > Rhabditida > Neodiplogasteridae > Pristionchus > Pristionchus exspectatus. The sequence goes on from OU461587.1 coordinate 21,968,670, forward strand.
AAGTTCAATTCGATGTTTACACCCGGTCAAGGTATATCACGAGAGATTCTACATTATGGGTGGGCGTCGAAACGGGATTACTGTCATAGGAATCTGCTCATCGGATAGTTGCAGAAATGATATCGAACTATGGAATTCTAATTGATTTTTTTCCTTTCAGACATCTACGTCTACACACTGGCGAGCGACCGTTTTCCTGCACACTGTGCCCGAGGCAGTTCAGTCGGTGAGCCATCGTTTCGGTTGCTAGGTGCCATCCCGAAGCAAAAATATTGCCGAGAGTCGGCGCATTCATTGATCATTTGATCAGTTCATCTAACAGCTGGCCTTACCAGTGGGTCCCACCTAGCGTTGTCTTACGACGTAAAATCGCTTGAAATGGATACACCTCTACCTATTCGTCATCAGCAAAAGGCGATAATTGTGCGGAATGATTGATTGATCACTTGATCACTGCAGGTCCGACCACCTTCTCGCGCACATTCGTCGGCACTCGGGCGAGAAACCGTACGGGTGTGCACAATGCACATTTGCCACGGTAATTATCAGCATGAAGAATCTCCCGTTTTCTCATTTTCGAAGACGGAAGAGACACGCGGAAAATTTCCGAAACAATACCCTCGCTGTCCGCTGGTCGAACACACTCGTGAAATTTATTATTTTCAGCACCGTCGCGACATTCTCACTCGGCACTGCGCGGGGCGACATGGTGGGAAGAGGAAGCAGCGAGTGGAGGAGATGCGATTATGATAGGCATTCAATCTTCAGTCTGCGAATGGCATCGACGCATCGGGCACTAGACTTTCAATCGTAACGAGACAACTAGTTGTTTAATAGGGAAATACACAGCCTTCTTCACGAGAGACAGCGCGGAATGAGGAGAGCGAAAGGTGATTTCCCTATTAAACGAGTTGTTTCGTTAAGATTGAAAGTCTACTGATATGGCGTCCTCTCTGATTGATGGATTGACGTCATCTGCTGTCCATTCTCATTGCATTTTGATGCACTCCACCTGTGAGCCGCGAGTGCAATTTCTGTATAAAGTGATCATTTTTTCATTCATGAAGATAAAGGCAATTTCTGATATTTACCTGAAAAAAACTACATCATCCAGAAAATATTTTCTGTCCCTGGCACAGTTCGAAAAGTGCCGGAGCAGTGCAGATTACACCCAGCAGCCGGCCACTCGCTGTTATTCAGCGAGGCCAAGGCGAGAGCAAAACATTGGCCGCCCCACCCGAGTGGTCACTGAACTGTGCGTGATCAGCGATCGGTGATGGCTGTTTCGAAGCTGCCGCAGTAATTAGTAGATAAATGTGAGCTGGTAGCAACCTAAAATGCCCAAAGCATTACCGAAACGGGCTAGAGAGCACTCGAAATGAGAGTGACGCTCTCTAGAGTGTCACTCTCATTCTCTCTCATTCTAGCTCAAAAAAATCAAATCTCAATCTGTAACTCCGTAACGAATATTCTCTCATGAGTGCTTAATTTTAAACGCGACCGTAGGTTAATAGCAATTTCGTTACGCGCGGAACAAGAAACAACTTTGAGTCAAAATGTGATAGCAGGTTCGGTATCGGTAAATCCGATTGATCGGTACTTTCAATAACATTGTCAGTAACAGAACTTATCACGAAAACCAATGAAGAAAAAACCAATTCAACAGTGCTATAAAACAAGCTCATTTCGTGCATTCTCATACACGATGCCGATTCACGCTTGTTTAGTTCTTCTTCTCATCATTTATGGATCTCTCTCACAAGAGGACAGGCGAATACCAGCACTAAGGCATGAATACGAGTATGACTATGAATCTGTTTCTGAGCGAAACCGATGATTTAGGTTGACCGATGAAAATTCTGCCCCTGACAAAAGTGCAAAAGAGTGCGTTTCGACTAGACTTTGAATCGTAACGAAACAACTAGTTGTCTAATAGGGAAATCACTCTTCGCTCTCCTCATTCCGCGCTGTCTCTCGTGAAGAAAGCTGTGCATTTCCCTATTAAACAACTAGTTGTTTCGTTACCATTGAAAGCCTAGTTTCGACTCATCTCTTGACCAGAATCTATTGACTCTTAGGCTGATTCAAGACAGTTCGGACGCTGGATATGGCGACCAGCGCAAATCAAACGATGAGTTGATCGATGATGAATTGCGAAATAAATGCATCAATCTGTGAGATTATCTTTCAAAGGGGTTTTAAAAATAAGTTTTGTGTGCTCAACGAATAATTGCCAAAATCACGATATTTCAGAGTCGATGGCTGCGAGCATGCTTCAAGATTAACGAAAGCACCGCTGAATGTTAATGAAAAGCAATGTCGCGCTAGTGATCCCGAACTCTGGAAGAAATGCCAGCAAATACCCGGAATACTAGATAGAGATGGATCATCATCGAGAATTGGAGATATTTTTCGCTCTATTGCTGAAGCACTTGATGTTTGAATAAAGTAGTGAATAATTTGTCATCTGATAGCAACAAAAAATAAGTACTGTCGCAACCACAATCATTGGCTTATGCTTCACGTCATATTTGCACTATCACTTACGTTTTTTCCCTTGAGATATTTTATCGAAAACAAAACGAATAATTATCGAAATCTAATTTTTAGTTTAATGATTTTGTCTAAACTATTTTCCAGATCCCATCTTCGCATAATCAAGTGGTGAAAGAGCAAATGCAGTTTTAAAAAAAATCAATAACAGAACCTATCACGTAAACCTGTGAAAATAAAACCTATTCAACACTGCTATAAAGCAAGCTCGTTTAGCACATCCACATACACCATGCGGATTCTCCCTTGTTTGGCTCTTTTTCTCACAAGTTATGGATCGTTCGCGCAAGAGGACCGGCGAATTCCAGCACTCATACATGAAAATGAGTATGACCATGAATACGCGTAAATCTGGGCGAACGCGCTTCTGTAGGTTGACTCAAGAAAATTATACTCCTCCTTCGCTCAGTACCGAACAGACCACCGATGTAATTGATGATGCATTGAGAAATCGGTGTATTCTATTGTGAGTTCACAAATTTTGTCACTGTTCATATATTTTAGTCTGCAGTGCTGCAGCCTGCGAAGAGTTGGCGAGTAGGCGAAATTTAGCGAAGCCCGTGCTCAAAATAAACTGCTACAACTCGTATGGGATTGCTTAATTTTACGACATTGCTTTAGCGTTTGAAAACTTTCAGGAAATATGATCTGTGGATGAAATGCAAGAAAATTCCAGAATTTCAGGGTGACTTCAATGCAAAATCACAAGATAATGAGTGAGAATAGTTGAAAGTCAGTAACGCAATGATCGTTTCAGATTACAAGATGACAGAAATGATCTGCTAAATCGATGTAATGAGATGTGAGTTACCAAACACGTAGACTGTGAAAACAAACATGAATGCGATTGAAGAATAAATGAATGAAGATATCACAACAATGGAAATTTCAGAGTTGACCGATGTGTTTGGAAAGGAAGAAAATCGGCTCAAAGAAGAGCGAAGGAGGATCAGTGTCTGTCCAGGTATGGGACAAGCAAATATTCAAACGAGTTTTGTAATTTTACTGGCCGTGAGACAAAATGACAATGATGTATGAACATTTACCCACTTTCAGCTATGACCTGTGGAATAAATGCGAAGAAATACCGGAAATTCAAGAGAGGAAGAAAGGAAAACGATCATCGAGCTTCAATCACATTTTTTACACGCTTTATGAAGCACTGGATGTTTGAATAAACCATTTATGCACATAACTGGTTCATATCGACCATCAAACGAAGCAGACGACGTTCTCGACGATCAAAGCGGATAAGAAGAAGAAGTAGAGACAAACTCTCTCCATTCCCATGCTATCTCGCTTTCTCTGACCTCCATTCCCTCTCTGACTCTCTCCATTTCTCCTGCTATCTCGCCGAGGATGGTGTTTTGTATCCGGAAAAATATAATCATTTGTTTGTTTTGTGTCACAGACTTCCTATAATAAACGGCCAATACACGGTATTCCAAATGATTTGGTACTCAAAATCAGCAGTAAAGTCAGAAGAATCGATAGGCGGTGTTTATTTGACAATCGAGAGTTTACACGAAGGGAAGGGGATAAAATGGCTCAATAGTTTACTCAATTCCATTGATTTCCTCTCGCGATTGCCCTTCTTCTTCTCGCACAGTTAATTAGTTTTCGAATATAGAAATGGTATTTGCAGGTGCCTATTTCACCTCTGGAGCGCACTCGTTTTTGCAAGGAATTGATCGATAATTATACTTCACTCCATGAAAATTTTTCTAAGATTTCTTCAGTGAAATCATGGACAGACTTTTGGACAGGTCAGCTAACGCACACTATAGCGAAATCTTCTCTACCACTGGAATGTTAATTCTGCATTATTTGCAGAGCTATCGGTCGTTGAAAACGGAATCGCAATATGCTGGAAGAAAGAAGAAGGTCCACTCTCCAAAACACAATTAGTCTAATCCAGATATTCAGTAAAATAATAAAGATTGTCCTTCAATTTTTCTATCAAATGCTTGTAGCGACCTCCCTTCGCATTGTGTATTTACATTTATTTACATTCCACATACTTTAAGACAAAATATCCAACCGGTTACAATCACTGGAATCGGGCCATGTTAGTACATTGGGGCATTTATTTACTGAAACAAAAGGAGGGTAGGAGGTAATAGTGAGGGAAGTAAAAGGAAATGTTACATCCACAATCTTACAATCGCAAAAGGCCACACTTGGTGGTGTACACAGGTAAAGCTGGGTAGGGGTAGGTCAGGGAAGTAAAATGGGGGCAAATTCACTCGAGTAAATCCTCATCAATCTCTTGCCTGTCATCATCGACCACTTCATAATCGCCATCCTTCTCCAAATCGGCCAGGATCTCCGCCTCCCAATCCGTGTCCAGCGGGGAGGAGGGCGACGAACGGGAGGGCTCATTCTCTGGAATAATACCAATGATAAAGTGTCGTCTCCCCCATCTCTTGTCTCTACCCTGGCATAACTAAGAAGCCTACCCAGTACCACTGAAATTACAATAATGAAATTACAATAATTACTGAGTATCCACTATTGATATCTGAAATAATAAAAATGTCCTAAGCAGTCAAGGGTAAATTTCTCTGTGAACATAGTTTCTGCCTAGATTCATTCCAACCATTCTCTATCATTTGATCCCTGTTCCATGATGGATCTCTCCCTATAGATAATGTGAAAGTCAGGGGAAATGTATGCACATGTGCCTAATCCTATTCAATCGGCTGCATAACTGGCTCGCTGCAAAATATTCAAATGCGGATTGTGCCCGAATTACGATTTTTTAAATATCAATCACCTAGCAGGGAGCACAATTCAACGGGTCAAATCTTTTTATAATCACAAAGAAATAAACGAACGGATTGGTTGCTCGGCGTCGCTTGCCTTCTCCTCATCCTTCTGCTCCACTTTCACCTCTTCCTCGACTTTATCGTCCTGGAAATACTTATAATTTGATTAAATTTCTTGTTAAATTCTTGTAAAAGTACCATATGCTTATTGTTAATCGTTTGCATTACTATCTCGTTTTTTTCCAGCTACTTTTTCAATAAAAATAACGCCCTGTGCGCATTTGACACGGCACGCACATTTAACGACAGCCCTCGATACTCAAAGTACCAAAAGAGCTTGCTGCTAAATGCAGGCCTAAGTCGGAATCAATTCGAAAGGAAAGAATCGATCCCCACCTTTCCGCTGTCACCCGACTGCATCATTCGCGTGCGAATGAGCGACACGCGATAGAAGTAATTCCTCCAGAAGCGCTCCTCGTTCAACCTCAATCGAAATAATTAAAAAAAAATAATTACTTTTAATTACCCTAAACTTACTCGTTATAAATATATTATAGACCCAATGGAATACGGTAATGAAAAGGCGAGAATAAAAAAATTGGCTAATGAAGCTCTGCTTTAAAGGAATCAATTCAAGAGAATAGTGATTTTAAATTTAAAAATATAAGTGCCTTACTCTTTCGGGACGAGTTCGAATCGGGCCTTGGCCAGGTTCGCGTCCCTCTCCAGTAGTGCAATCGCCATTTGGTCCATTTCGATCTGCGTAAACTCCACCGCACCGGGCGGGTCGTTCACGAGATTGCGAGTGTCCTGAGAATATTTTATATATTTTTTAAAAAGGTAGAATATTCAAATAAAACAAACAGAAGACTATAACTGTTTATTAGTGATAAACCAGTTATATGAAACGCAATTAGAAAAGAATACTTCCATAATTCGCCCAGCGCAGTACAAATCGCCAACCATTCGGACAGATAATAATATCAGGAAATATCGCACGAATACACTAACCAGTGAAAGGGCGAGCATCTGTTTCATCGCGAGTGCTTCATTGGGGACGCCCGTCCACGGCAGAGCCCCTGCCTCCACTCTCTCCCTCTCCACGCGACTCTCGTGTTCTTGCCTGTTTCGCTCCATCTCACCGAGCATGCTCTGAAATTTATATAGTTACTTATTTAATTAAATAAATGCATATTAAAAATATTAAGCAATTAAAGCGCTACTCAACAGAGCCGATCCCGTCTTAGTTTAGTTTCAGTTCAATTTATTTTTCATAAAATGGCAACCGTGACGGCATTGATTATATTTTAGTCTATGCATATTTTTTCGCACCTTATCCGCCCCTTTGAACACGATTCGGTACGAATGAATAGTCATAGAAGACGGACATTATGAATTTAAATATCGAGCCTAATTAAAGTGGTGTGATCCGGCTCTAAGCAACAAATGAACAGATGAGTCAAACCCACACTATCGACCACTTTCTTCATTTGATTCGCACCTTCCTTCGCGTAAGAGAACAATTTGGCTGCAATAAGGATAATTAATGTACAGCACGCCTTGTTTGAGTGAATCAACACCATATAATTTGATAGCCAAGTGCTAAATTAAGAGCTATTTCAATAGGATAATAGTGACAAATTGAAATTTTATAGGAGAGAATAGTTTGAGCGTCATATAAGCATAACTTGAGTTGTAAGGGAATGCATGGCCGCGGCCCTAAGACCATAGTGCGAGCACGAGGGCATGCCAGCATCAAGGGGGTATAGCTCAGTGGTAGAGCACCCGCATACGTATCGGAAGGTCCGGGGTTCGACTCCCTCTGCCTCCAACTGACTTTTGCGCACTCCTCTGATCTAACAGAGTAAATACCTCCGAACGATTGCTGCTCCTCTTGTTCCGTTTTCTCCTCGCTATTCACATCGCCTTCCGTTTTCGGCGGTTCGCTCACGAATCCGGTTAATTCCATAGTCTTCGCTTTAAGACCGGAGAAGAAATCCATCTGGAAATACTATATATTATTTAAATCAAAATCAAAAGAGGATTTCATGATTAGAGCGCAATTAGAACAAAACAAGGTGCACTTGGTCACGTGTGTTTCACAATAATACCGATAAACAATGCTAATGGCAAAGGAATGATTAACACCGAGGATCGTATGAAAGTACATCACACTCCCAAGTGATATTTCAGCAGTGAATGCTAATTGAATAACAAATAATAACAAAACAAGATCGTTGCTCGCTGCACGGTGCCACACACATGCCACACATAGCCAGTGGATTACTGTAGTTCCACACCACGGTGTATTGTCAGTTTTCGATAATATTTGTTAAAGCACGGAATTTGGGGTCCACGCAAAAGCAAGACTCCGCCCACTTTTTGCTGATTGGCTGCTGCGTAGCGCCCACCAATCAATATGGATCAACCACCGTAATTACTGCGTAGCAGCCCCGCTCAAAACACCGGCCCCGGTCAGCTGAGTATCCACTCAGACTGACAGTCAACACGCTTAACAACTGCCCGCCAATTCAAATTTGATTTAATTTGAAAAGTAAATATTCGCTCCAATAGGGACGGCGACGATGTTTACAGATGATCAAAACAATTCACAAGTTTATGCGCAAACGGAAGCTTACCCTACCCCATTTCATGTTTTCAATTTAGTTTTTCAAAAATAATATCAAAATAAAGAGAAAAACAGCAAAATAAGGTGGCACGAAACCCGACGATTTGAGTTCAAGCGGAGCGCATCGCCTGTCAACCTTTTTATCAAACTATCGCAAACTGAAGATGCTCAAAAATTCATAACCATTATTAATCATCATATTTATGAGCTGTCATTATTATTAGCCGTCTGCCCGATATCAAAAGTGTCTCCAGGAATGAAGATTAGTGGAGAAAAAGAGGCTTGGATTCCATAAAAGTGCGGAGCTTCACTGGATTACGGTATCTCGACATTTGAAGCGCAATTACTAAAAATCCGCGAATCGTATATTTTTTGTTTTTACATATGTGATGTAAAACGACATTTTAAATAATATATGAAAAAATCACGAATATACGATTCGCGGATTTCGAGAAAATCGCTGAAACGTATTTTTATAACTGAAAAAATGCCAACTTTGACTGCATCAAAAGCGCTTATTTTTTGCATTGAACTATTTTTTACTGGATATCCATTTTCTGTGTCTCATAATCTATAGTTTCTGAGAAAATCAAGTCGCAATTCGAATTTTTGAAAACACAGTGTTATTTAATGGCTCCGTGTCGGCTTCCGCATGCATTACAATCTATATTATCTTGCTTCATGTTTGCTCAGTATGCTTACTTATTAATCTAAGGAAATAAAAAAATTGAATTTTGCGTAGAAATATATTAAAAATAATAATTTAGAAAGCGAAACATTTTGAATGAAAGATTACGGTAGATTGAAAAGAAAAGCGTCGGAGGGTGTAGTCCAATATTCCGTACTCAAAAATTCGCGCCGCCGTCCCTACGCTCCAAGGTTCCGTGTGTACGACGACTAATCCGACACCAAATTACTGTAATTTTTCGCATCAACCTGTAAATCGTGCTTTGAAATGGCGTGTAAAGTAATAGTAGGGACCGCAGCGTGTCGTTCCAAAAAAAATGCTGGGACCATTTATTTGTTTCTAATCGATGGATCTATAGCCTCCTATCATTATATTAAATGTAAAAATGAGGGAAAATAGAAATCTAGCCAAGTTGAGCACTTCAAAATTGATAGCGAAAATTTTAATGGAGTTGGAGCACATCTCAGGTCAAACTTATGATTTCTATTATAAATCTCGATCCTATCAACTTATTTTTAAATGTTGATAACTTTTCTGCATTCACCACTTATTGAGGCTGCACGAACTATTGAATCTATGTGGTTTTGTTTTTTTCTCTGATTTTCCGATCACTGGTACACAATTTAACATGAACTCTTTCTTATCTCTATCCCTTCATTTTTTAAGCAATTTCGGATTTTTGAAACGCGCTGGGGATGTATTTTGCATCACATAGATGTCATATTAGCAAAAGTTCGGAACATTTCTTTTATGAATGTCCTCTTCTCGCATGACTGTTTGCAACTACCGAATTTTATAGAACATAAATAGAGGTGGCTAGGCTTCCATATGTGCATTCGATTCACAGATTCACTCTCTTAAATATCTCTGTAAGTTGCTTATCATTAAACGAATGTACAATCGAGGAGCCTATTTGCACAGTACACCTTCATGCAAGTGCATCGAAACTTTCTCTATATTATTTTCTCCTTACTTTTTTGTTTAGAAACGATTATGAACGTTCATGAGAAACAATGTTAAACAAAAAAATAAATTATTTAACGACTAGAAAAATTGTAAGAAAAGAAATACGAAAATTCAGAACGAGCGAATTAACGTTTCAAGGCCTGGCGAATTTCGGCGTCTTAGGGCGGGTACCTAACCTTCATAGCGCACAAGTGTACTGAATATAGAGCACGCTGAAACAAAATTCGAAAACAAAGCTCGTTATAGCAAAGTCGATAAACGCGAATGAAATTTGTAGAATTTTGTCTTATGTTTGAGTACATCTAAAAAATATTGGAAGCGACTAGGCAAAAAACCGATGAGCTTCGATTGTTATTTAAGTGCTAAATTATGATTAAAACCCGAAATAAAAGTTATAACTAGACAATTTAATGTAGAAAACAAACATCGAAAATAGGGTACTTTTGATGGAAATGCGTGGTGTGGTCAGTGTGGATACGGTTGCGTGGATTCGAAATTCTCAGAAAATGGGCGGAGTCTGCGGTCCCTAAGTATTAGGGTGTCCCATAAGTCTTTAGAATTTTTAAATATCTTCTTTCTCATGAATCAAATTCGAATGAATTTGTGTACAGTAATAAGAGGGATTGTGACTTTATTCTTTCCGCTATTGAACAATAGGGTTCATCACAATGGGAATTTATTGCGGAAGTTTAAAAAATATGTGTGCGAAAAGATTTTTTCGATTTTTTTCTAATTTTTCATAGCGATAGGAGCTAATAACCAATTTAGTACCTATATTGACTGATGACCTGACAAGATTTAAAATGAGAATGAGACCAAGGCGTCATCATGCATTTCGTCATCATTACGAAATATAATCATTTTTTTTGTCTTTTTTTATTTTTTCTTAAAAAGTACGACATGCAAATGACTTTAGGAAGAGTGCTATTTGTTTGGACACATAGCAAGTATATTGCCGTAAAAGTTTGAGCAATTCGGGATTGCTCCAACATTTGATATTTTTAAAAAATATCAAAAAATATTAAAATCTACTCTATAGAAAATGTTATTTTTTTGCTACGGATAGAAATTTTTCCTTTACCGCTGCCGATAAATATGATATTAGTGTTTCAAAATAATGTCTGCATACACTCCCTAGTGTTGACAGAAAAGGAGCTGTCCACATTTATCCTCGGCTTAGATACAAAATTTACAAATCACCCTCCAAAATACGTCTATTTTGTTTATTGCGCCATTAATAGGAAACCCTTCCTCAATTTCGATGCATAATAAATTACTTTATGGACACCCTTACCTATTGCACTTGAGATTTTTCATTGAGATCCTATGGTTCATCCGAAATAAATTTTCAAAAATTATTCTAAAGACTTATGGGACACCCCAATAATAGGGACAGTAGGGACATTCACGTAAAAATTCAAACTCTATTTTAAATTCCTATTTTTCTGTTGTGGGGGTCTCGGCCATGCAGAATTATGATAGCACTTCCAGAATTTTAAAATAATTTAAATTAACACAGGTATCAGGAGAGAATGTAGCTAAACCTGCCCATTCGGGAACAATTTTTTTCAAACCCATTTCAAATGTCCTATATTTTGGTGAATAACTACTCTAGTGGTAAGAATTCGTTGTGTTGGGTCCACATGTCCCACAGCCGTCTTTTAGGAAAAATCCGGTTCTGGTTACGGCTCTGACGTATCTCAGCTCTCCGAAGTGCTAGAATATCGCTCTTGGGCCTAAAAAATGCGGAAAAATATGCTGAACATTTTTCTGTCAAAATCAAGACTGTACGACAAAATTTGAAAAAGTTATGGAGAAAATACCGAAAATTTCAATCCAAAAAATCATTTAAAAAATTATTTCCATATCATGCAGGTCGAACGCAGAACTTTTTATTGCAGAACATGAAAGAACAATTATATATATATAAATAAAAAATAGAAAGAGAAAATTTAAAGATGCATCATGTCTTCATTTTTTTGACCAAACCTGGAATAGTGCAAAAATAGCAAAAAAATGTTTTTCGTTATTTTTATTTTACGATCAATATTTCGTTCCTATATTATAGTAGCATGTGTAAAACTCACTTTTCGAGTTTTATAATCCATATTTAATGCCTCAGTATAATCCACGCTCCATTTTTTGTCTGTTACTGGAAAGAGAGTTTAGCCATTTTTAAGTATTTTTTCCCTGTGTCATGCGGGTCAAACGCATAACTTTTTATTACGGAATATACAAGAACACAAACGTATGTGTACATTCAAAATAGAAAGAATACTATTTAGGTTACTTCATGTCTTCATTTTGTTGGCGTGGTGAAATTCGATAATAGACGATAACTATTTTGGTTGCGAAATTGCTCGTCGCTACTAAACATATGCGATTTTAAATCATCCTTGTTGTCTGAATAACGCATATATGAGTTTGTTATATCAACATGAATTAGATTAGCACAATATAATATCAATCAAATTCAGCTGCTCCAATTCAGCTGCCATCTTACACCCACGATGCTCAAGAAATTCTTCTCTGATGTCGACAAGCCTGTGACTCCAAACACTCCCATACCTGAAGGAGCAGCTGAATTTGATTGATATTATATTGTGCTAATCTAATTCATGTTGATATAACAAACTCATATATGCGTTATTCAGACAACAAGGATGATTTAAAATCGCATATGTTTAGTAGCGACGAGCAATTTCGCAACCAAAATAGTTATCGTCTATTATCGAATTTCACCACGCCAACAAAATGAAGACATGAAGTAACCTAAATAGTATTCTTTCTATTTTGAATGTACACATACGTTTGTGTTCTTGTATATTCCGTAATAAAAAGTTATGCGTTTGACCCGCATGACACAGGGAAAAAATACTTAAAAATGGCTAAACTCTCTTTCCAGTAACAGACAAAAAATGGAGCGTGGATTATACTGAGGCATTAAATATGGATTATAAAACTCGAAAAGTGAGTTTTACACATGCTACTATAATATAGGAACGAAATATTGATCGTAAAATAAAAATAACGAAAAACATTTTTTTGCTATTTTTGCACTATTCCAGGTTTGGTCAAAAAAATGAAGACATGATGCATCTTTAAATTTTCTCTTTCTATTTTTTATTTATATATATAATTGTTCTTTCATGTTCTGCAATAAAAAGTTCTGCGTTCGACCTGCATGATATGGAAATAATTTTTTAAATGATTTTTTGGATTGAAATTTTCGGTATTTTCTCCATAACTTTTTCAAATTTTGTCGTACAGTCTTGATTTTGACAGAAAAATGTTCAGCATATTTTTCCGCATTTTTTAGGCCCAAGAGCGATATTCTAGCACTTCGGAGAGCTGAGATACGTCAGAGCCGTAACCAGAACCGGATTTTTCCTAAAAGACGGCTGTGGGACATGTGGACCCAACACAACGAATTCTTACCACTAGAGTAGTTATTCACCAAAATATAGGACATTTGAAATGGGTTTGAAAAAAATTGTTCCCGGCATGCTACATTTTCTCCTGATCTCTGTGTTAAGCGAGAACCAACCATTCATGCTAAGCCCCGCCCACCGTGGTGTAGTGCCAGCGAGTGCGCGGTTCGGTTGGTCACATATTTTCAACATATCAACTATTGAAATTTTCAAATTGTCTTTCATTCTTTCTTTTCTATTCTATTTTGTAGAGCATTTTCGGAATATCAGTAATTGACCAGCGAAATGGTGGTTTTTAGTAGATGGCGTTCACAATACGCTCAAATTAGTTCACGGTATACGGTAACTGCGAATCGATAAACGGTAAAATGTATGATGATATTGGGACCATGAGGGATAGTTTGAACACAAATTTGAGCATATTGTGCAGAATCGGCTATCTGCGTTGTGGCCCCTAAGATAATGTTGAATCTTTGTAACAACAACAATAAATTGTTATTTTCAGCAGTTATATTTTACGGCTAAATCGGCAGTGATGCTGCAATTTCTTGAGCACCTGAGTTCTCGGGTATGTAACATCAAAGTCGAATATTTTCATATAACAAGCAATGACCCTGATACAATTCGCGCTACCGGGGATTTTCTTGCGGAAAGATCGGTAAAATCGCTACGCCTCATGGATATGAATTCGACAAAAGCTGAGTTGTAAGAACCAATTGCTTACGGTTATATTCAACTACCTTTGAGAATATACTTCTTATCTGGCTTTTTTGCAAGCTTAATATTCCTAGGAAAAGCCAAAAGGCAGATAGGAGTAAAAAACGATACGACGATAATCGCTGCTATATTCAGGGCAAACTATGTTGACTTTGTTGATAAATAGTTTGAGTTGTTAGAAGATTACAATCTACCGTATCTATTCGGCTGGTGCTCAACTTGTGGGTGTAAGTCCCCAATCTGTTCTGGCAGAACTTTTGTCCAGCCGATCAAATGAGGAATGATGGTCATCTTGAAAAACGCGAAAAAGCATTGCCTTCTTGACTACCTACCACACCGTAGTAGAGAGCGAAAGCAATCGCCTTCTGCCTAGCAAAATTAGCCTTAAATTCTTTACTTGCGAGAAGCATTGGCTACTTTTTTCAGAATGAGCATGACTTCGGCAGTTGGATGACTCAAAGCGTGGGAGCAGGGTGAGATTCTTCTACTACAAATGGAACAAAACAATTTAATCGGTGAGTTGATGTGTTCGTTTTCCTATATCAGACAAACAATTTAACTTTGCAGTTGGTTGACTACAAGTGCCATCTCCGGGCGCTCGATGTGCTGCTCCTAGGCTGGAATTTGCTCGTATCTATGTAGAAATATCACCATTTTTTGTGTTGTACTTGTTTCATTGATTATGCACCGATGCAATTGATCGACAGTTAGCCTGTAGAATAGTCGTTACACCGCTCTTACAATATGTTTTCAACTCAATTAGTCCTGTTTCTCTGGTCCTCGTTTTTTTCATATAAATTTTCTTCCTTGAGAATAAATAAATTGTTTTCGAAAGAGCCTCCTGAATTGGTTTATTTCGAAGTCGTTTGTAACGATTATCTATATTTTGCCGACATGAGTAGTATTTAATAAAAATAAATTTGATTACGATTTAATGGCGAAATATAATGAATTGCTCATCTTCCTAGTATACGGTATTGATTAAGTTTATTGCGGCCTCGCTGTAAATAAATCAAAATGATTCACATCGTTTTTTTCGATTTGCTTTGATGGCGTTCCCTCACTATTTATTGTGGATATAATCATTTATTCTTGAATGCTACATACTAGGGTTGGCTAAACGATTACGACGTTGCAACGTTGCAATGGTAGGGGGGAGTAGCAACGTTGCTACCTCTCTAGGGAAGGGCAGAGATAGGCGAGAGAGCGTGCAAAAATGAGAGGGTCTTCCCTTCCCTCGTTGCAACGTTGCTACCCTCCCCCTACCCTCGCCTCTCCGTAGCAACGTTGCTACCGGTAGCGCTACCTAGGGAACCGCTATTGCAACGTTGCAAACACCGAAATGCCAACCTTACTACATACTGTCCTCTTTCGAGATTGCAAATTCAGAGCAAGTAAACCGTCAATCAGAACTTGTTTGTTAACGAATTGTCCAATATTGTCAGCATTTTCCTATGTATTCCTCTTTCCTGTTGGGAACTACATACCTGTTCTCAATTCATTTGACCCTCCTTTAGAGACCTTTGGAAAATGTGCCCTTAATACCTTAGGTTTCTCATTCATCACGACCTTTTCACTGTTTTCCGTTTGCTTTTTGCATTGCCGCAGCAACCATTCTTCAGTGATTGTATATCTTCTCATCGCAAATACCAGGTTTTCTGTTCTGCCTTTCATCTTTGCTTCTCAGTCTTGAATCATCACTCCCTCATATTCCCTTGTTCATCCTCCTATAAATATTTAAATGTAATCCTTGCTCTTATATCGCTGATTAATTAATCAATGTTATACTATCAATGTTTATAGTATCACGAATGGCCGCTCACTCACGGACGATCTACCGTGGCCCCTCTGCGACCAGAATGAATAAGACGACTTCGACGAGCGAGAGGATTCGACATGAAGGAGGAAAACGACGACAACGTAAAGGTGACTTACCGATCGATAACTTACGATTACATGAGTGTGAACACTTCATTACTTTGTTTACCTTCTCAGAAATTTATTTCCTCATTTATTATATCCTCTCATTTCTTGTAACTCATTATTTAGTGTGAATTTTCTCACAAAGCCAATAAATTGCGAATTAAACTTGAAGTAAGTGCGACCTCAGTGTAAGTACATCGAATTTAGGCATATTTGCTTCACATTTCTGCTGCCGTTTTAATGGCATTCCTGCTAAATAATCCGCCCACTTTTGTCTTTTTAATCTCTTCCTTAAATTAGTTGGTATTGAATTCTACTGCTACGTTTGCGTACGTTTCATTTATGCATGATAGCGATATCAATTTTGGAGAATTACTATCATAATATCCACTGAATTTACGTTTCATGAGTAACGTTAGTAATGGCCCTATTCGATCTATATTATTTAATAAAATTAGATATTATTAAATTAAATTTTATTTGCAGATGCACGTGAACAAGGTGGCGATCACTCTCAACAAGGAAGGAACTTCTCATGCCGACCAAGGAATTTAAAAGCTAAGTTTAGGATGTGGCGTGAGCTAGGAGCTCTGTCACGCGTGCTTTAGAATGTGGCGTGAGCTAGGAGCTCTGTCATGCGTGCTAAAAAATGTGGCGTGAGCTAGGAGCTCTGTCACGCGTGCTAAAAAATGTGGCGTGAGCTAGGAGCTCTGTCACGCGTGCTTTAGGATGTGGCGTGAGCTAGGAGCTCTGTCACGCGTGCTAAAAAATGTGGCGTGAGCTAGGAGCTCTGTCACGCGCGCTTTAGGATGTGGCGTGAGCTAGGAGCTCTGTCACGCGTGCTAAAAAATGTGCTTTAGGATGTGGCGTGAGCTAGGAGCTCTGTCACGCGTGCTAAAAAAATGTGGCGTGAGCTAGGAGCTCTGTCACGCGTGCTTTAGGATGTGGCGTGAGCTAGGAGCTCTGTCACGCGTGCTAAAAAATGTGGCGTGAGCTAGGAGCTCTGTCACGCGTGCTTTAGGATGTGGCGTGAGCTAGGAGCTCTGTCACGCGTGCTAAAAAATGTGGCGTGAGCTAGGAGCTCTGTCACGCGTGTTAAAAAATGTGGCGTGAGCTAGGAGCTCTGTCACGCGCGCTTTAGGATGTGGCGTGAGCTAGGAGCTCTGTCACGCGTGCTAAAAAATGTGCTTTAGGATGTGGCGTGAGCTAGGAGCTCTGTCACGCGTGCTAAAAAATGTGGCGTGAGCTAGGAGCTCTGTCACGCGTGCTTTAGGATGTGGCGTGAGCTAGGAGCTCTGTCACGCGTGCTAAAAAATGTGGCGTGAGCTAGGAGCTCTGTCACGCGTGTTAAAAAATGTGGAGTGAGCTAGGAGCTCTGTCACGCGCGCTTTAGGATGTGGCGTGAGCTAGGAGCTCTGTCACGCGTGCTAAAAAATGTGCTTTAGGATGTGGCGTGAGCTAGGAGCTCTGTCACGCGTGCTTTAGGATGTGGCGTGAGCTAGGAGCTCTGTCACGCGTGCTAAAAAATGTGGCGTGAGCTAGGAGCTCTGTCACGCGCGCTTTAGGATGTGGCGTGAGCTAGGAGCTCTGTCACGCGTGCTAAAAAATGTGCTTTAGGATGTGGCGTGAGCTAGGAGCTCTGTCACGCGTGCTAAAAAATGTGGCGTGAGCTAGGAGCTCTGTCACGCGTGCTTTAGGATGTGGCGTGAGCTAGGAGCTCTGTCACGCGTGCTAAAAAATGTGGCGTGAGCTAGGAGCTCTGTCACGCGTGCTAAAAAAATGTGGCGTGAGCTAGGAGCTCTGTCACGCGTGCTAAAAAATGTGGCGTGAGCTAGGAGCTCTGTCACGCGTGCTTTAGGATGTGGCGTGAGCTAGGAGCTCTGTCACGCGTGCTAAAAAATGTGGCGTGAGCTAGGAGCTCTGTCACGCGTGTTAAAAAATGTGGCGTGAGCTAGGAGCTCTGTCACGCGCGCTTTAGGATGTGGCGTGAGCTAGGAGCTCTGTCACGCGTGCTAAAAAATGTGCTTTAGGATGTGGCGTGAGCTAGGAGCTCTGTCACGCGTGCTAAAAAATGTGGCGTGAGCTAGGAGCTCTGTCACGCGTGCTTTAGGATGTGGCGTGAGCTAGGAGCTCTGTCACGCGTGCTAAAAAATGTGGCGTGAGCTAGGAGCTCTGTCACGCGTGTTAAAAAATGTGGAGTGAGCTAGGAGCTCTGTCACGCGCGCTTTAGGATGTGGCGTGAGCTAGGAGCTCTGTCACGCGTGCTAAAAAATGTGCTTTAGGATGTGGCGTGAGCTAGGAGCTCTGTCACGCGTGCTAAAAAATGTGGCGTGAGCTAGGAGCTCTGTCACGCGTGCTAAAAAATGTGCTTTAGGATGTGGCGTGAGCTAGGAGCTCTGTCACGCGTGCTAAAAAAATGTGGCGTGAGCTAGGAGCTCTGTCACGCGTGCTAAAAAATGTGGCGTGAGCTAGGAGCTCTGTCACGCGTGCTAAAAAATGTGGCGTGAGCTAGGAGCTCTGTCACGCGTGCTAAAAAATGTGGCGTGAGCTAGGAGCTCTGTCACGCGTGCTAAAAAATGTGGCGTGAGCTAGGAGCTCTGTCACGCGTGCTAAAAAAATGTGGCGTGAGCTAGGAGCTCTGTCACGCGTGCTAAAAAATGTGGCGTGAGCTAGGAGCTCTGTCATGCGTGCTTTAGGATGTGGCGTGAGCTAGGAGCTCTGTCACGCGTGCTAAAAAATGTGGCGTGAGCTAGGAGCTCTGTCACGCGTGTTAAAAAATGTGGCGTGAGCTAGGAGCTCTGTCACGCGTGCTAAAAAATGTGGCGTGAGCTAGGAGCTCTGTCACGCGTGCTAAAAAATGTGGCGTGAGCTAGGAGCTCTGTCACGCGTGCTAAAAAATGTGGCGTGAGCTAGGAGCTCTGTCACGCGTGCTAAAAAAATGTGGCGTGAGCTAGGAGCTCTGTCACGCGTGCTAAAAAATGTGGCGTGAGCTAGGAGCTATGTCACGCTTGCTATAAAATGTGGCGTGAGCTAGGAGCTCTGTCACGCGTGCTAAAAAATGTGGCGTGAGCTAGGAGCTCTGTCACGCGTGCTAAAAAAATGTGGCGTGAGCTAGGAGCTCTGTCACGCGCGCTTTAGGATGTGGCGTGAGCTAGGAGCTCTGTCACGCGTGCTAAAAAATGTGCTTTAGGATGTGGCGTGAGCTAGGAGCTCTGTCACGCGTGCTTTAGGATGTGGCGTGAGCTAGGAGCTCTGTCACGCGTGCTAAAAAATGTGCTTTAGGATGTGGCGTGAGCTAGGAGCTCTGTCACGCGTGCTAAAAAAATGTGGCGTGAGCTAGGAGCTCTGTCACGCGTGCTAAAAAATGTGGCGTGAGCTAGGAGCTCTGTCACGCGTGCTTTAGGATGTGGCGTGAGCTAGGAGCTCTGTCACGCGTGCTAAAAAATGTGGCGTGAGCTAGGAGCTCTGTCACGCGTGTTAAAAAATGTGGAGTGAGCTAGGAGCTCTGTCACGCGCGCTTTAGGATGTGGCGTGAGCTAGGAGCTCTGTCACGCGTGCTAAAAAATGTGCTTTAGGATGTGGCGTGAGCTAGGAGCTCTGTCACGCGTGCTAAAAAATGTGCTTTAGGATGTGGCGTGAGCTAGGAGCTCTGTCACGCGTGCTTTAGGATGTGGCGTGAGCTAGGAGCTCTGTCACGCGTGCTAAAAAATGTGCTTTAGGATGTGGCGTGAGCTAGGAGCTCTGTCACGCGTGCTTTAGGATGTGGCGTGAGCTAGGAGCTCTGTCACGCGTGCTAAAAAAATGTGGCGTGAGCTAGGAGCTCTGTCACGCGTGCTAAAAAATGTGGCGCGAGCTAGGAGCTCTGTCACGCGTGCTTTAGGATGTGGCGTGAGCTAGGAGCTCTGTCACGCGTGCTAAAAAATGTGGCGTGAGCTAGGAGCTCTGTCACGCGTGCTAAAAAATGTGGCGTGAGCTAGGAGCTCTGTCACGCGTGCTAAAAAATGTGGCGTGAGCTAGGAGCTCTGTCACGCGTGCTTTAGGATGTGGCGTGAGCTAGGAGCTCTGTCACGCGTGCTAAAAAATGTGGCGTGAGCTAGGAGCTCTGTCACGCGTGTTAAAAAATGTGGAGTGAGCTAGGAGCTCTGTCACGCGCGCTTTAGGATGTGGCGTGAGCTAGGAGCTCTGTCACGCGTGCTAAAAAATGTGCTTTAGGATGTGGCGTGAGCTAGGAGCTCTGTCACGCGTGCTAAAAAATGTGGCGTGAGCTAGGAGCTCTGTCACGCGTGCTAAAAAATGTGCTTTAGGATGTGGCGTGAGCTAGGAGCTCTGTCACGCGTGCTAAAAAAATGTGGCGTGAGCTAGGAGCTCTGTCACGCGTGCTAAAAAATGTGGCGTGAGCTAGGAGCTCTGTCACGCGTGCTAAAAAATGTGGCGTGAGCTAGGAGCTCTGTCACGCGTGCTAAAAAATGTGGCGTGAGCTAGGAGCTCTGTCACGCGTGCTAAAAAATGTGGCGTGAGCTAGGAGCTCTGTCACGCGTGCTAAAAAATGTGGCGTGAGCTAGGAGCTCTGTCACGCGTGCTAAAAAAATGTGGCGTGAGCTAGGAGCTCTGTCACGCGTGCTAAAAAATGTGGCGTGAGCTAGGAGCTCTGTCATGCGTGCTTTAGGATGTGGCGTGAGCTAGGAGCTCTGTCACGCGTGCTAAAAAATGTGGCGTGAGCTAGGAGCTCTGTCACGCGTGTTAAAAAATGTGGCGTGAGCTAGGAGCTCTGTCACGCGTGCTAAAAAATGTGGCGTGAGCTAGGAGCTCTGTCACGCGTGCTAAAAAATGTGGCGTGAGCTAGGAGCTCTGTCACGCGTGCTAAAAAATGTGGCGTGAGCTAGGAGCTCTGTCACGCGTGCTAAAAAAATGTGGCGTGAGCTAGGAGCTCTGTCACGCGTGCTAAAAAATGTGGCGTGAGCTAGGAGCTCTGTCACGCTTGCTAAAAAATGTGGCGTGAGCTAGGAGCTCTGTCACGCGTGCTAAAAAATGTGCTTTAGGATGTGGCGTGAGCTAGGAGCTCTGTCACGCGTGCTAAAAAATGTGGCGTGAGCTAGGAGCTCTGTCACGCGTGCTAAAAAATGTGGCGTGAGCTAGGAGCTCTGTCACGCTTGCTAAAAAATGTGGCGTGAGCTAGGAGCTCTGTCACGCGTGCTAAAAAATGTGGCGTGAGCTAGGAGCTCTGTCACGCGTGCTAAAAAATGTGGCGTGAGCTAGGAGCTCTGTCACGCGTGCTTTAGGATGTGGCGTGAGCTAGGAGCTCTGTCACGCGTGCTAAAAAATGTGGCGTGAGCTAGGAGCTCTGTCACGCGCGCTTTAGGATGTGGCGTGAGCTAGGAGCTCTGTCACGCGTGCTAAAAAATGTGCTTTAGGATGTGGCGTGAGCTAGGAGCTCTGTCACGCGTGCTAAAAAATGTGGCGTGAGCTAGGAGCTCTGTCACGCGTGCTTTAGGATGTGGCGTGAGCTAGGAGCTCTGTCACGCGTGCTAAAAAATGTGGCGTGAGCTAGGAGCTCTGTCACGCGCGCTTTAGGATGTGGCGTGAGCTAGGAGCTCTGTCACGCGTGCTAAAAAATGTGCTTTAGGATGTGGCGTGAGCTAGGAGCTCTGTCACGCGTGCTAAAAAATGTGGCGTGAGCTAGGAGCTCTGTCACGCGTGCT
Organism: Pristionchus exspectatus; assembly: GCA_911812115.1. Classification (NCBI taxonomy): domain Eukaryota; kingdom Metazoa; phylum Nematoda; class Chromadorea; order Rhabditida; family Neodiplogasteridae; genus Pristionchus; species Pristionchus exspectatus. Next base: position 21,990,044 of record OU461587.1, read on the forward strand.
AAAAAAATGTGGCGTGAGCTAGGAGCTCTGTCACGCGTGCTAAAAAAATGTGGCGTGAGCTAGGAGCTCTGTCACGCGTGCTTTAGGATGTGGCGTGAGCTAGGAGCTCTGTCACGCGTGCTAAAAATGTGGCGTGAGCTAGGAGCTCTGTCACGCGTGTTAAAAAATGTGGCGTGAGCTAGGAGCTCTGTCACGCGCGCTTTAGGATGTGGCGTGAGCTAGGAGCTCTGTCACGCGTGCTAAAAAATGTGCTTTAGGATGTGGCGTGAGCTAGGAGCTCTGTCACGCTTGCTAAAAAATGTGGCGTGAGCTAGGAGCTCTGTCACGCGTGCTAAAAAATGTGCTTTAGGATGTGGCGTGAGCTAGGAGCTCTGTCACGCGTGCTAAAAAATGTGGCGTGAGCTAGGAGCTCTGTCACGCGTGCTAAAAAATGTGGCGTGAGCTAGGAGCTCTGTCACGCTTGCTAAAAAATGTGGCGTGAGCTAGGAGCTCTGTCACGCGTGCTAAAAAATGTGCTTTAGGATGTGGCGTGAGCTAGGAGCTCTGTCACGCGTGCTAAAAAATGTGGCGTGAGCTAGGGGCTCTGTCACGCGTGCTAAAAAATGTGCTTTAGGATGTGGCGTGAGCTAGGAGCTCTGTCACGCGTGCTAAAAAAATGTGGCGTGAGCTAGGAGCTCTGCCGCGCTGAAATAGTAACCAATATCTCTCTCACGAGAGGTATTGGTTACTATGTCAGAACCAGTTCAACTTCGGCGACTGGATGACTCAATCAGGACGACCTTCAATTGCGGGCGACACGTGATGATTTCGTCGGTGAGTCAATGTTTTCGAAATCCTTTGTGAATAAAAAAATTCACTTTACAGTTGGATGATTGCCGTCACTCGGACGCGTTCTGTACTAAAGCGACTCCACACTGCTTCAAGGGGTACGGTAGATTTCCGTAGAGGTGATACAATCGTTATAGGGCAGGAAACCAGTAGAGTAGTAGAATGTAAAAGACCATCCTCCTCATCAAGAAAATAATTGAAATTATAACGGCGCCAAAGGTAAGATGGATTTAGGACACCTTTTGTTCTATCAACGTAGCCTGCTTTCCAAAAGTGAAATATTGAAAACTGCAATGATTAATGGGAGAATCGCTCGTCAATTTTTAATCCACCACCTGCACAGCCTTATTGATAAATAGTTTGAGTTGTTAGAAGATTACAATCTACCGTATCTATTCGGCTGGTGCTCAACTTGTGGGTGTAAGTCCCCAATCTGTTCTGGCAGAACTTTTGTCCAGCCGATCAAATGAGGAATGATGGTCATCTTGAAAAACGCGAAAAAGCATTGCCTTCTTGACTACCTACCACACCGTAGTAGAGAGCGAAAGCAATCGCCTTCTGCCTAGCAAAATTAGCCTTAAATTCTTTACTTGCGAGAAGCATTGGCTACTTTTTTCAGAATGAGCATGACTTCGGCAGTTGGATGACTCAAAGCGTGGGAGCAGGGTGAGATTCTTCTACTACAAATGGAACAAAACAATTTAATCGGTGAGTTGATGTGTTCGTTTTCCTATATCAGACAAACAATTTAACTTTGCAGTTGGTTGACTACAAGTGCCATCTCCGGGCGCTCGATGTGCTGCTCCTAGGCTGGAATTTGCTCGTATCTATGTAGAAATATCACCATTTTTTGTGTTGTACTTGTTTCATTGATTATGCACCGATGCAATTGATCGACAGTTAGCCTGTAGAATAGTCGTTACACCGCTCTTACAATATGTTTTCAACTCAATTAGTCCTGTTTCTCTGGTCCTCGTTTTTTCATATAAATTTTCTTCCTTGAGAATAAATAAATTGTTTTCGAAAGAGCCTCCTGAATTGGTTTATTTCGAAGTCGTTTGTAACGATTATCTATATTTTGCCGACATGAGTAGTATTTAATAAAAATAAATTTGATTACGATTTAATGGCGAAATATAATGAATTGCTCATCTTCCTAGTATACGGTATTGATTAAGTTTATTGCGGCCTCGCTGTAAATAAATCAAAATGATTCACATCGTTTTTTTCGATTTGCTTTGATGGCGTTCCCTCACTATTTATTGTGGATATAATCATTTATTCTTGAATGCTACATACTAGGGTTGGCTAAACGATTACGACGTTGCAACGTTGCAATGGTAGGGGGGAGTAGCAACGTTGCTACCTCTCTAGGGAAGGGCAGAGATAGGCGAGAGAGCGTGCAAAAATGAGAGGGTCTTCCCTTCCCTCGTTGCAACGTTGCTACCCTCGCCTCTCCGTAGCAACGTTGCTACCGGTAGCGCTACCTAGGGAACCGCTATTGCAACGTTGCAAACACCGAAATGCCAACCTTACTACATACTGTCCTCTTTCGAGATTGCAAATTCAGAGCAAGTAAACCGTCAATCAGAACTTGTTTGTTAACGAATTGTCCAATATTGTCAGCATTTTCCTATGTATTCCTCTTTCCTGTTGGGAACTACATACCTGTTCTCAATTCATTTGACCCTCCTTTAGAGACCTTTGGAAAATGTGCCCTTAATACCTTAGGTTTCTCATTCATCACGACCTTTTCACTGTTTTCCGTTTGCTTTTTGCATTGCCGCAGCAACCATTCTTCAGTGATTGTATATCTTCTCATCGCAAATACCAGGTTTTCTGTTCTGCCTTTCATCTTTGCTTCTCAGTCTTGAATCATCACTCCCTCATATTCCCTTGTTCATCCTCCTATAAATATTTAAATGTAATCCTTGCTCTTATATCGCTGATTAATTAATCAATGTTGTACTATCAATGTTTATAGTATCACGAATGGCCGCTCACTCACGGACGATCTACCGTGGCCCCTCTGCGACCAGAATGAATAAGACGACTTCGACGAGCGAGAGGATTCGACATGAAGGAGGAAAACGACGACAACGTAAAGGTGACTTACCGATCGATAACTTACGATTACATGAGTGTGAACACTTCATTACTTTGTTTACCTTCTCAGAAATTTATTTCCTCATTCATTATATCCTCTCATTTCTTGTAACTCATTATTTAGTGTGAATTTTCTCACAAAGCCCATAAATTGCGAATTAAACTTGAAGTAAGTGCGACCTCAGTGTAAGTACATCGAATTTAGGCATATTTGCTTCACATTTCTGCTGCCGTTTTAATGGCATTCCTGCTAAATAATCCGCCCACTTTTGTCTTTTTAATCTCTTCCTTAAATTAGTTGGTATTGAATTCTACTGCTACGTTTGCGTACGTTTCATTTATGCATGATAGCGATATCAATTTTGGAGAATTACTATCATAATATCCACTGAATTTACGTTTCATGAGTAACGTTAGTAATGGCCCTATTCGATCTATATTATTTAATAAAATTAGATATTATTAAATTAAATTTTATTTGCAGATGCACGTGAACAAGGTGGCGATCACTCTCAACAAGGAAGGAACTTCTCATGCCGACCAAGGAATTTAAAAGCTAAGTTTAGGATGTGGCGTGAGCTAGGAGCTCTGTCACGCGTGCTTTAGAATGTGGCGTGAGCTAGGAGCTCTGTCATGCGTGCTAAAAATGTGGCGTGAGCTAGGAGCTCTGTCACGCGTGCTAAAAAATGTGGCGTGAGCTAGGAGCTCTGTCACGCGTGCTTTAGGATGTGGCGTGAGCTAGGAGCTCTGTCACGCGTGCTAAAAAATGTGGCGTGAGCTAGGAGCTCTGTCACGCGCGCTTTAGGATGTGGCGTGAGCTAGGAGCTCTGTCACGCGTGCTAAAAAATGTGCTTTAGGATGTGGCGTGAGCTAGGAGCTCTGTCACGCGTGCTAAAAAATGTGGCGTGAGCTAGGAGCTCTGTCACGCGTGCTTTAGGATGTGGCGTGAGCTAGGAGCTCTGTCACGCGTGCTAAAAAATGTGGCGTGAGCTAGGAGCTCTGTCACGCGTGCAAAAAAAATGTGGCGTGAGCTAGGAGCTCTGTCACGCGTGCTAAAAAATGTGGCGTGAGCTAGGAGCTCTGTCACGCGTGCTTTAGGATGTGGCGTGAGCTAGGAGCTCTGTCACGCGTGCTAAAAAGTGTGGCGTGAGCTAGGAGCTCTGTCACGCGTGTTAAAAAATGTGGCGTGAGCTAGGAGCTCTGTCACGCGCGCTTTAGGATGTGGCGTGAGCTAGGAGCTCTGTCACGCGTGCTAAAAAATGTGCTTTAGGATGTGGCGTGAGCTAGGAGCTCAGTCACGCGTGCTAAAAATGTGGCGTGAGCTAGGAGCTCTGTCACGCGTGCTTTAGGATGTGGCGTGAGCTAGGAGCTCTGTCACGCGTGCTAAAAAATGTGGCGTGAGCTAGGAGCTCTGTCACGCGTGCTAAAAAATGTGGCGTGAGCTAGGAGCTCTGTCACGCGTGCTAAAAAATGTGGCGTGAGCTAGGAGCTCTGTCACGCGTGCTAAAAAATGTGGCGTGAGCTAGGAGCTCTGTCATGCGTGCTTTAGGATGTGGCGTGAGCTAGGAGCTCTGTCATGCGTGCTTTAGGATGTGGCGTGAGCTAGGAGCTCTGTCACGCGTGCTAAAAAATGTGGCGTGAGCTAGGAGCTCTGTCACGCGTGTTAAAAAATGTGGCGTGAGCTAGGAGCTCTGTCACGCGTGCTAAAAAATGTGGCGTGAGCTAGGAGCTCTGTCACGCGTGCTAAAAAATGTGGCGTGAGCTAGGAGCTCTGTCACGCGTGTTAAAAAATGTGGCGTGAGCTAGGAGCTCTGTCACGCGCGCTTTAGGATGTGGCGTGAGCTAGGAGCTCTGTCACGCGTGCTAAAAAATGTGCTTTAGGATGTGGCGTGAGCTAGGAGCTCTGTCACGCGTGCTAAAAAATGTGGCGTGAGCTAGGAGCTCTGTCACGCGTGCTAAAAAATGTGGCGTGAGCTAGGAGCTCTGTCACGCGTGCTAAAAAAAATGTGGCGTGAGCTAGGAGCTCTGCCGCGCTGAAATAGTAACCAATATCTCTCTCACGAGAGGTATTGGTTACTATGTCAGAACCAGTTCAACTTCGGCGACTGGATGACTCAATCAGGACGACCTTCAATTGCGGGCGACACGTGATGATTTCGTCGGTGAGTCAATGTTTTCGAAATCCTTTGTGAATAAAAAAATTCACTTTACAGTTGGATGATTGCCGTCACTCGGACGCGTTCTGTACTAAAGCGACTCCAGACTGCTTCAAGAGGTACGGTAGATTTCCGTAGAGGTGATACAATCGTTATAGGGCAGGAAACCAGTAGAGTAGTAGAATGTAAAAGACCATCCTCCTCATTAAGAAAATAATTGAAATTATAACGGCGCCAAAGGTAAGATGGATTTAGGACACCTTTTGTTCTATCAACGTAGCCTGCTTTCCAAAAGTGAAATATTGAAAACTGCAATGATTAATGGGAGAATCGCTCGTCAATTTTTAATCCACCACCTGCACAGCCTTATTGATAAATAGTTTGAGTTGTTAGAAGATTACAATCTACCGTATCTATTCGGCTGGTGCTCAACTTGTGGGTGTAAGTCCCCAATCTGTTCTGGCAGAACTTTTGTCCAGCCGATCAAATGAGGAATGATGGTCATCTTGAAAAACGCGAAAAAGCATTGCCTTCTTGACTACCTACCACACCGTAGTAGAGAGCGAAAGCAATCGCCTTCTGCCTAGCAAAATTAGCCTTAAATTCTTTACTTGCGAGAAGCATTGGCTACTTTTTTCAGAATGAGCATGACTTCGGCAGTTGGATGACTCAAAGCGTGGGAGCAGGGTGAGATTCTTCTACTACAAATGGAACAAAACAATTTAATCGGTGAGTTGATGTGTTCGTTTTCCTATATCAGACAAACAATTTAACTTTGCAGTTGGTTGACTACAAGTGCCATCTCCGGGCGCTCGATGTGCTGCTCCTAGGCTGGAATTTGCTCGTATCTATGTAGAAATATCACCAATTTTTTGTGTTGTACTTGTTTCATTGATTATGCACCGATGCAATTGATCGACAGTTAGCCTGTAGAATAGTCGTTACACCGCTCTTACAATATGTTTCAACTCAATTAGTCCTGTTTCTCTGGTCCTCGTTTTTCATATAAATTTTCTTCCTTGAGAATAAATAAATTGTTTTCGAAAGAGCCTCCTGAATTGGTTTATTTCGAAGTCGTTTGTAACGATTATCTATATTTTGCCGACATGAGTAGTATTTAATAAAAATAAATTTGATTACGATTTAATGGCGAAATATAATGAATTGCTCATCTTCCTAGTATACGGTATTGATTAAGTTTATTGCGGCTCGCTGTAAATAAATCAAAATGATTCACATCGTTTTTTTTCGATTTGCTTTGATGGCGTTCCCTCACTATTTATTGTGGATATAATCATTTATTCTTGAATGCTACATACTAGGGTTGGCTAAACGATTACGACGTTGCAACGTTGCAATGGTAGGGGGGAGTAGCAACGTTGCTACCTCTCTAGGGAAGGGCAGAGATAGGCGAGAGAGCGTGCAAAAATGAGAGGGTCTTCCCTTCCCTCGTTGCAACGTTGCTACCCTCGCCTCTCCGTAGCAACGTTGCTACCGGTAGCGCTACCTAGGGAACCGCTATTGCAACGTTGCAAACACCGAAATGCCAACCTTACTACATACTGTCCTCTTTCGAGATTGCAAATTCAGAGCAAGTAAACCGTCAATCAGAACTTGTTTGTTAACGAATTGTCCAATATTGTCAGCATTTTCCTATGTATTCCTCTTTCCTGTTGGGAACTACATACCTGTTCTCAATTCATTTGACCTCCTTTAGAGACCTTTGGAAAATGTGCCCTTAATACCTTAGGTTTCTCATTCATCACGACCTTTTCACTGTTTTCCGTTTGCTTTTTGCATTGCCGCAGCAACCATTCTTCAGTGATTGTATATCTTCTCATCGCAAATACCAGGTTTTCTGTTCTGCCTTTCATCTTTGCTTCTCAGTCTTGAATCATCACTCCCTCATATTCCCTTGTTCATCCTCCTATAAATATTTAAATGTAATCCTTGCTCTTATATCGCTGATTAATTAATCAATGTTGTACTATCAATGTTTATAGTATCACGAATGGCCGCTCACTCACGGACGATCTACCGTGGCCCCTCTGCGACCAGAATGAATAAGACGACTTCGACGAGCGAGAGGATTCGACATGAAGGAGGAAAACGACGACAACGTAAAGGTGACTTACCGATCGATAACTTACGATTACATGAGTGTGAACACTTCATTACTTTGTTTACCTTCTCAGAAATTTATTCCTCATTCATTATATCCTCTCATTTCTTGTAACTCATTATTTAGTGTGAATTTTCTCACAAAGCCCATAAATTGCGAATTAAACTTGAAGTAAGTGCGACCTCAGTGTAAGTACATCGAATTTAGGCATATTTGCTTCACATTTCTGCTGCCGTTTTAATGGCATTCCTGCTAAATAATCCGCCCACTTTTGTCTTTTTAATCTCTTCCTTAAATTAGTTGGTATTGAATTCTACTGCTACGTTTGCGTACGTTTCATTTATGCATGATAGCGATATCAATTTTGGAGAATTACTATCATAATATCCACTGAATTTACGTTTCATGAGTAACGTTAGTAATGGCCCTATTCGATCTATATTATTTAATAAAATTAGATATTATTAAATTAAATTTTATTTGCAGATGCACGTGAACAAGGTGGCGATCACTCTCAACAAGGAAGGAACTTCTCATGCCGACCAAGGAATTTAAAAGCTAAGTTTAGGATGTGGCGTGAGCTAGGAGCTCTGTCACGCGTGCTTTAGAATGTGGCGTGAGCTAGGAGCTCTGTCATGCGTGCTAAAAAATGTGGCGTGAGCTAGGAGCTCTGTCACGCGTGCTAAAAAATGTGGCGTGAGCTAGGAGCTCTGTCACGCGTGCTTTAGGATGTGGCGTGAGCTAGGAGCTCTGTCACGCGTGCTAAAAAATGTGGCGTGAGCTAGGAGCTCTGTCACGCGCGCTTTAGGATGTGGCGTGAGCTAGGAGCTCTGTCACGCGTGCTAAAAAATGTGCTTTAGGATGTGGCGTGAGCTAGGAGCTCTGTCACGCGTGCTAAAAAATGTGCTTTAGGATGTGGCGTGAGCTAGGAGCTCTGTCACGCGTGCTAAAAAATGTGGCGTGAGCTAGGAGCTCTGTCACGCGTGCTAAAAAATGTGGCGTGAGCTAGGAGCTCTGTCACGCGTGCTAAAAAATGTGGCGTGAGCTAGGAGCTCTGTCACGCGTGCTTTAGGATGTGGCGGAGCTAGGAGCTCTGTCACGCGTGCTAAAAAATGTGGCGTGAGCTAGGAGCTCTGTCACGCGTGTTAAAAAATGTGGCGTGAGCTAGGAGCTCTGTCACGCGCGCTTTAGGATGTGGCGTGAGCTAGGAGCTCTGTCACGCGTGCTAAAAAATGTGCTTTAGGATGTGGCGTGAGCTAGGAGCTCTGTCACGCGTGCTAAAAAAATGTGGCGTGAGCTAGGAGCTCTGTCACGCGTGTTAAAAAATGTGGCGTGAGCTAGGAGCTCTGTCACGCGCGCTTTAGGATGTGGCGTGAGCTAGGAGCTCTGTCACGCGTGCTAAAAAATGTGCTTTAGGATGTGGCGTGAGCTAGGAGCTCAGTCACGCGTGCTAAAAAATGTGCGTGAGCTAGGAGCTCTGTCACGCGTGCTAAAAAATGTGGCGTGAGCTAGGAGCTCTCACGCGTGCTAAAAAATGTGGCGTGAGCTAGGAGCTCTGTCACGCGTGCTAAAAAATGTGGCGTGAGCTAGGAGCTCTGTCACGCGTGCTAAAAAAATGTGGCGTGAGCTAGGAGCTCTGTCACGCGTGCTAAAAAATGTGGCGTGAGCTAGGAGCTCTGTTGCGTGCTTTAGGATGTGCGTGAGCTAGGAGCTCTGTCACGCGTGCTAAAAAATGTGGCGTGAGCTAGGAGCTCTGTCACGCGTTTAAAAAATGTGGCGTGAGCTAGGAGCTCTGTCACGCGTGCTAAAAATGTGGCGTGAGCTAGGAGCTCTGTCACGCGTGCTAAAAATGTGGCGTGAGCTAGGAGCTCTGTCACGCGTGTTAAAAAATGTGGCGTGAGCTAGGAGCTCTGTCACGCGCGCTTTAGGATGTGGCGTGAGCTAGGAGCTCTGTCACGCGTGCTAAAAAATGTGCTTTAGGATGTGGCGTGAGCTAGGAGCTCTGTCACGCGTGCTAAAAAATGTGGCGTGAGCTAGGAGCTCTGTCACGCGTGCTAAAAAATGTGGCGTGAGCTAGGAGCTCTGTCACGCGTGCTAAAAAAATGTGGCGTGAGCTAGGAGCTCTGCCGCGCTGAAATAGTAACCAATATCTCTCTCACGAGAGGTATTGGTTACTATGTCAGAACCAGTTCACTTCGGCGACTGGATGACTCAATCAGGACGACCTTCAATTGCGGGCGACACGTGATGATTTCGTCGGTGAGTCAATGTTTTCGAAATCCTTTGTGAATAAAAAAATTCACTTTACAGTTGGATGATTGCCGTCACTCGGACGCGTTCTGTACTAAAGCGACTCCAGACTGCTTCAAGAGGTACGGTAGATTTCCGTAGAGGTGATACAATCGTTATAGGGCAGGAAACCAGTAGAGTAGTAGATGTAAAAGACCATCCTCCTCATTAGAAAATAATTGAAATTATAACGGCGCCAAAGTAAGATGGATTTAGGACACCTTTGTTCTATCAACGTAGCCTGCTTTCCAAAAGTGAAATATTGAAAACTGCAATGATTAATGGAGAATCGCTCGTCAATTTTTAATCCACCACCTGCACAGCCTTATTGATAAATAGTTTGAGTTGTTAGAAGATTACAATCTACCGTATCTATTCGGCTGGTGCTCAACTTGTGGGTGTAAGTCCCCAATCTGTTCTGGCAGAACTTTTGTCCAGCCGATCAAATGAGGAATGATGGTCATCTTGAAAAACGCGAAAAAGCATTGCCTTCTTGACTACCTACCACACCGTAGTAGAGAGCGAAAGCAATCGCCTTCTGCCTAGCAAAATTAGCCTTAAATTCTTTACTTGCGAGAAGCATTGGCTACTTTTTCAGAATGAGCATGACTTCGGCAGTTGGATGACTCAAAGCGTGGGAGCAGGGTGAGATTCTTCTACTACAAATGGAACAAAACAATTTAATCGGTGAGTTGATGTGTTCGTTTTCCTATATCAGACAAACATTTAACTTTGCAGTTGGTTGACTACAAGTGCCATCTCCGGGCGCTCGATGTGCTGCTCCTAGGCTGGAATTTGCTCGTATCTATGTAGAAATATCACCATTTTTTGTGTTGTACTTGTTTCATTGATTATGCACCGATGCAATTGATCGACAGTTAGCCTGTAGAATAGTCGTTACACCGCTCTTACAATATGTTTTCAACTCAATTAGTCCTGTTTCTCTGGTCCTCGTTTTTTCATATAAATTTTCTCCTTGAGAATAAATAAATTGTTTTCGAAAGAGCCTCCTGAATTGGTTTATTTCGAAGTCGTTGTAACGATTATCTATATTTTGCGGACATGAGTAGTATTTAATAAAAATAAATTTGATTACGATTTAATGGCGAAATATAATGAATTGCTCATCTTCCTAGTATACGGTATTGATTAAGTTTATTGCGGCCTCGCTGTAAATAAATCAAAATGATTCACATCGTTTTTTTCGATTTGCTTTGATGGCGTTCCCTCACTATTTATTGTGGATATAATCATTTATTCTTGAATGCTACATACTAGGGTTGGCTAAACGATTACGACGTTGCAACGTTGCAATGGTAGGGGGAGTAGCAACGTTGCTACCTCTCTAGGGAAGGGCAGAGATAGGCGAGAGAGCGTGCAAAAATGAGAGGGTCTTCCCTTCCCTCGTTGCAACGTTGCTACCCTCCCCCTACCCTCGCCTCTCCGTAGCAACGTTGCTACCGGTAGCGCTACCTAGGGAACCGCTATTGCAACGTTGCAAACACCGAAATGCCAACCTTACTACATACTGTCCTCTTTCGAGATTGCAAATTCAGAGCAAGTAAACCGTCAATCAGAACTTGTTTGTTAACGAATTGTCCAATATTGTCAGCATTTTCCTATGTATTCCTCTTTCCTGTTGGGAACTAATACCTGTTCTCAATTCATTTGACCTCCTTTAGAGACCTTTGGAAAATGTGCCCTTAATACCTTAGGTTTCTCATTCATCACGACCTTTTCACTGTTTTCCGTTTGCTTTTTGCATTGCCGCAGCAACCATTCTTCAGTGATTGTATATCTTCTCATCGCAAATACCAGGTTTTCTGTTCTGCCTTTCATCTTTGCTTCTCAGTCTTGAATCATCACTCCCTCATATTCCCTTGTTCATCCTCCTATAAATATTTAAATGTAATCCTTGCTCTTATATCGCTGATTAATTAATCAATGTTATACTATCAATGTTATAGTATCACGAATGGCCGCTCATCACGGACGATCTACCGTGGCCCCTCTGCGACCAGAATGAATAAGACGACTTCGACGAGCGAGAGGATTCGACATGAAGGAGGAAAACGACGACAACGTAAAGGTGACTTACCGATCGATAACTTACGATTACATGAGTGTGAACACTTCATTACTTTGTTTACCTTCTCAGAAATTTATTTCCTCATTTATTATATCCTCTCATTTCTTGTAACTCATTATTTAGTGTGAATTTTCTCACAAAGCCAATAAATTGCGAATTAAACTTGAAGTAAGTGCGACCTCAGTGTAAGTACATCGAATTTAGGCATATTTGCTTCACATTTCTGCTGCCGTTTTAATGGCATTCCTGCTAAATAATCCGCCCACTTTTGTCTTTTTAATCTCTTCCTTAAATTAGTTGGTATTGAATTCTACTGCTACGTTTGCGTACGTTCATTTATGCATGATAGCGATATCAATTTTGGAGAATTACTATCATAATATCCACTGAATTTACGTTTCATGAGTAACGTTAGTAATGGCCCTATTCGATCTATATTATTTAATAAAATTAGATATTATTAAATTAAATTTATTTGCAGATGCACGTGAACAAGGTGGCGATCACTCTCAACAAGGAAGGAACTTCTCATGCCGACCAAGGAATTTAAAAGCTAAGTTTAGGATGTGGCGTGAGCTAGGAGCTCTGTCACGCGTGCTTTAGAATGTGGCGTGAGCTAGGAGCTCTGTCATGCGTGCTAAAAAATGTGGCGTGAGCTAGGAGCTCTGTCACGCGTGCTAAAAAATGTGGCGTGAGCTAGGAGCTCTGTCACGCGTGCTTAGGATGTGGCGTGAGCTAGGAGCTCTGTCACGCGCGTGCTAAAAAATGTGGCGTGAGCTAGGAGCTCTGTCACGCGCGCTTTAGGATGTGGCGTGAGCTAGGAGCTCTGTCACGCGTGCTAAAAAATGTGCTTTAGGATGTGGCGTGAGCTAGGAGCTCTGTCACGCGTGCTAAAAAATGTGCTTTAGGATGTGGCGTGAGCTAGGAGCTCTGTCACGCGTGCTAAAAAATGTGCTTTAGGATGTGGCGTGAGCTAGGAGCTCTGTCACGCGTGCTAAAAAATGTGGCGTGAGCTAGGAGCTCTGTCACGCGTGCTAAAAAATGTGGCGTGAGCTAGGAGCTCTGTCACGCGTGCTAAAAAATGTGGCGTGAGCTAGGAGCTCTGTCACGCGTGCTTTAGGATGTGGCGTGAGCTAGGAGCTCTGTCACGCGTGCTAAAAAATGTGGCGTGAGCTAGGAGCTCTGTCACGCGTGTTAAAAAATGTGGCGTGAGCTAGGAGCTCTGTCACGCGCGCTTTAGGATGTGGCGTGAGCTAGGAGCTCTGTCACGCGTGCTAAAAAATGTGTTAGGATGTGGCGTGAGCTAGGAGCTCTGTCACGCGTGCTAAAAAATGTGGCGTGAGCTAGGAGCTCTGTCACGCGTGCTTTAGGATGTGGCGTGAGCTAGGAGTCTGTCACGCGTGCTAAAAAATGTGGCGTGAGCTAGGAGCTCTGTCACGCGTGCTTTAGGATGTGGCGTGAGCTAGGAGCTCTGTCACGCGTGCTAAAAAATGTGGCGTGAGCTAGGAGCTTGTCACGCGTGTTAAAAAATGTGGCGTGAGCTAGGAGCTCTGTCACGCGTTTAAAAAATGTGGCGTGAGCTAGGAGCTCTGTCACGCGCGCTTTAGGATGTGGCGTGAGCTAGGAGCTCTGTCACGCGTGCTAAAAATGTGCTTTAGGATGTGGCGTGAGCTAGGAGCTCTGTCACGCGTGCTAAAAAATGTGGCGTGAGCTAGGAGCTCTGTCACGCGTGCTTTAGGATGTGGCGTGAGCTAGGAGCTCTGTCACGCGTGCTAAAAAATGTGGCGTGAGCTAGGAGCTCTGTCACGCGTGCTAAAAAAATGTGGCGTGAGCTAGGAGCTCTGTCAGCGCGCTTTAGGATGTGGCGTGAGCTAGGAGCTCTGTCACGCGTGCTAAAAAATGTGCTTTAGATGTGGCGTGAGCTAGGAGCTCTGTCACGCGTGCTAAAAAATGTGGCGTGAGCTAGGAGCTCTGTCACGCGTGCTTTAGGATGTGGCGTGAGCTAGGAGCTCTGTCACGCGTGCTAAAAAATGTGGCGTGAGCTAGGAGCTCTGTCACGCGTGCTAAAAAATGTGGCGTGAGCTAGGAGCTCTGTCACGCGTGCTAAAAAATGTGGCGTGAGCTAGGAGCTCTGTCACGCGTGCTTAAAAAATGTGGCGTGAGCTAGGAGCTCTGTCACGCGCGTTAGGATGTGGCGTGAGCTAGGAGCTCTGTTACGCGTGCTAAAAAATGTGCTTAGGATGTGGCGTGAGCTAGGAGCTCTGTCACGCGTGCTAAAAAATGTGGCGTGAGCTAGGAGCTCTGTCACGCGCGCTTTATTAGTGGCGTGAGCTAGGAGCTCTGTCACGCGTGCTAAAAAATGTGCTTTAGGATGTGGCGTGAGCTAGGAGCTCTGTCACGCGTGCTAAAAAATGTGCGTGAGCTAGGAGCTCTGTCACGCGCGCTTTAGGATGTGGCGTGAGCTAGGAGCTCTGTCACGCGTGCTAAAAAATGTGGCGTGAGCTAGGAGCTCTGTCACGCGTGCTTTAGGATGTGGCGTGAGCTAGGAGCTCTGTCACGCGTGCTAAAAAATGTGGCGTGAGCTAGGAGCTCTGTCACGCGTGCTAAAAAAATGTGGCGTGAGCTAGGAGCTCTGTCACGCGTGCTAAAAAAATGTGGCGTGAGCTAGGAGCTCTGTCACGCGTGCTAAAAAATGTGGCGTGAGCTAGGAGCTCTGTCACGCGTGCTTTAGGATGTGGCGTGAGCTAGGAGCTCTGTCACGCGTGCTAAAAAATGTGGCGTGAGCTAGGAGCTCTGTCACGCGCGCTTTAGGATGTGGCGTGAGCTAGGAGCTCTGTCACGCGTGCTAAAAAATGCTTTAGGATGGCGTGAGCTAGGAGCTCTGTCACGCGTGCTAAAAAATGTGGCGTGAGCTAGGAGCTCTGTCACGCGTGCTTTAGGATGTGGCGTGAGCTAGGAGCTCTGTCACGCGTGCTAAAAAAAGTGGCGTGAGCTAGGAGCTCTGTCACGCGTGCTAAAAAAATGTGGCGTGAGCTAGGAGCTCTGTCACGCGTGCTAAAAAAATGTGGCGTGAGCTAGGAGCTCTGTCACGCGTGTTAAAAAATGTGGCGTGAGCTAGGAGCTCTGTCACGCGCGCTTTAGGATGTGGCGTGAGCTAGGAGCTCTGTCACGCGTGCTAAAAAAGTGCTTTAGGATGTGGCGTGAGCTAGGAGCTCTGTCACGCGTGCTAAAAAATGTGGCGTGAGCTAGGAGCTCTGTCACGCGTGCTAAAAAATGTGGCGTGAGTAGGAGCTCTGTCACGCGCGCTTTAGGATGTGGCGTGAGCTAGGAGCTCGTCACGCGTGCTAAAAAATGTGGCGTGAGCTAGGAGCTCTGTCACGCGTGCTTTAGGATGTGGCGTGAGCTAGGAGCTCTGTCACGCGTGCTAAAAAATGTGGCGTGAGCTAGGAGCTCTGTCACGCGTGCTAAAAAAATGTGGCGTGAGCTAGGAGCTCTGTCACGCGTGCTAAAAAATGTGGCGTGAGCTAGGAGCTCTGTCACGCGTGCTTTAGGATGTGGCGTGAGCTAGGAGCTCTGTCACGCGTGCTAAAAAATGTGGCGTGAGCTAGGAGCTCTGTCACGCGCGCTTTAGGATGTGGCGTGAGCTAGGAGCTCTGTCACGCGTGCTAAAAAATGTGCTTTAGGATGTGGCGTGAGCTAGGAGCTCTGTCACGCGTGCTAAAAAATGTGGCGTGAGCTAGGAGCTCTGTCACGCGCGCTTTAGGATGTGGCGTGAGCTAGGAGCTCTGTCACGCGTGCTAAAAAATGTGGCGTGAGCTAGGAGCTCTGTCACGCGCGCTTTAGGATGTGGCGTGAGCTAGGAGCTCTGTCACGCGTGCTAAAAAATGTGGCGTGAGCTAGGAGCTCTGTCACGCGTGCTTTAGGATGTGGCGTGAGCTAGGAGCTCTGTCACGCGTGCTAAAAAATGTGGCGTGAGCTAGGAGCTCTGTCACGCGTGCTAAAAAAATGGCGTGAGCTAGGAGCTCTGTCACGCTGCTAAAAAATGTGGCGTGAGCTAGGAGCTCTGTCACGCGTGCTTTAGGATGTGGCGTGAGCTAGGAGCTCTGTCACGCGTGCTAAAAAATGTGGCGTGAGCTAGGAGCTCTGTCACGCGCGCTTTAGGATGTGGCGTGAGCTAGGAGCTCTGTCACGCGTGCTAAAAAATGTGCTTTAGGATGTGGCGTGAGCTAGGAGCTCTGTCACGCGTGCTAAAAAATGTGGCGTGAGCTAGGAGCTCTGTCACGCGCGCTTTAGGAGTGGCGTGAGCTAGGAGCTCTGTCACGCGTGCTAAAAATTAGGATGTGGCGTGAGCTAGGAGCTCTGTCACGCGTGCTAAAAAATGTGGCGTGAGCTAGGAGCTCTGTCACGCGCGCTTTAGGATGTGGCGTGAGCTAGGAGCTCTGTCACGCGTGCTAAAAAAATGTGCTTTAGGATGTGGCGTGAGCTAGGAGCTCTGTCACGCGTGCTAAAAAATGTGGCGTGAGCTAGGAGCTCTGTCACGCGTGCTAAAAAAATGTGGCGTGAGCTAGGAGCTCTGTCACGCGTGCTTAGGATGTGGCGTGAGCTAGGAGCTCTGTCACGCGTGCTAAAAAATGTGGGCGTGAGCTAGGAGCTCTGTCACGCGCGCTTTAGGATGTGGCGTGAGCTAGGAGCTCTGTCACGCGTGCTAAAAAATGTGCTTTAGGATGTGGCGTGAGCTAGGAGCTCTGTCACGCGTGCTTTAGGATGTGGCGTGAGCTAGGAGCTCTGTCACGCGTGCTAAAAAATGTGGCGTGAGCTAGGAGCTCTGTCACGCGCTTTAGGATGTGGCGTGAGCTAGGAGCTCTGTCACGCGTGCTAAAAAATGTGCTTTAGGATGTGGCGTGAGCTAGGAGCTCTGTCACGCGTGCTAAAAAATGTGGCGTGAGCTAGGAGCTCTGTCACGCGTGCTTTAGGATGTGGCGTGAGCTAGGAGCTCTGTCACGCGTGCTAAAAAATGTGGCGTGAGCTAGGAGCTCTGTCACGCGTGCTAAAAAATGTGGCGTGAGCTAGGAGCTCTGTCACGCGTGCTTTAGGATGTGGCGTGAGCTAGGAGCTCTGTCACGCGTGCTAAAAAATGTGGCGTGAGCTAGGAGCTCTGTCACGCGTGTTAAAAAATGTGGCGTGAGCTAGGAGCTCTGTCACGCGCGTGCTTTAGGATGTGGCGTGAGCTAGGAGCTCTGTCACGCGTGCTAAAAAATGTGCTTTAGGATGTGGCGTGAGCTAGGAGCTCTGTCACGCGTGCTAAAAAAATGTGGCGTGAGCTAGGAGCTCTGTCACGCGTGCTTTAGGATGTGGCGTGAGCTAGGAGCTCTGTCACGCGTGCTAAAAATGTGGCGTGAGCTAGGAGCTCTGTCACGCGTGCTAAAAAAATGTGGCGTGAGCTAGGAGCTCTGTCACGCGTGCTAAAAAATGTGCGTGAGCTAGGAGCTCTGTCACGCGTGCTTTAGGATGTGGCGTGAGCTAGGAGCTCTGTCACGCGTGCTAAAAAATGTGGCGTGAGCTAGGAGCTCTGTCACGCGTGTTAAAAAATGTGGCGTGAGCTAGGAGCTCTGTCACGCGTGTTAAAAATGTGGCGTGAGCTAGGAGCTCTGTCACGCGCGCTTTAGGATGTGGCGTGAGCTAGGAGCTCTGTCACGCGTGCTAAAAAAATGTGCTTAGATGTGGCGTGAGCTAGGAGCTCTGTCACGCGTGCTAAAAAATGGACGTGAGCTAGGAGCTCTGTCACGCGTGCTTTAGGATGTGGCGTGAGCTAGGAGCTCTGTCACGCGTGCTAAAAAATGTGGCGTGAGCTAGGAGCTCTGTCACGCGTGCTAAAAAAAATGTGGCGTGAGCTAGGAGCTCTGTCACGCGCGCTTAGGATGTGGCGTGAGCTAGGAGCTCTGTCACGCGTGCTAAAAAATGTGCTTTAGGATGTGGCGTGAGCTAGGAGCTCTGTCACGCGTGCTAAAAAAATGTGCGTGAGCTAGGAGCTCTGTCACGCGTGCTAAAAAAATGTGGCGTGAGCTAGGAGCTCTGTCACGCGTGCTAAAAAATGTGGCGTGAGCTAGGAGCTCTGTCACGCGTGCTTAGGATGTGGCGTGAGCTAGGAGCTCTGTCACGCGTGCTAAAAAATGTGGCGTGAGCTAGGAGCTCTGTCACGCGTGTTAAAAAATGTGGCGTGAGCTAGGAGCTCTGTCACGCGCGCTAATGTGGCGTGAGCTAGGAGCTCTGTCACGCGTGCTAAAATGTGCTTTAGGATGTGGCGTGAGCTAGGAGCTCTGTCACGCGTGCTAAAAAATGTGGCGTGAGCTAGGAGCTCTGTCACGCGTGCTTTAGGATGTGGCGTGAGCTAGGAGCTCTGTCACGCGTGCTAAAAAATGTGGCGTGAGCTAGGAGCTCTGTCACGCGTGCTAAAAAATGTGGCGTGAGCTAGGAGCTCTGTCACGCGTGCTAAAAAATGTGGCGTGAGCTAGGAGCTCTGTCACGCGTGCTAAAAAATGTGGCGTGAGCTAGGAGCTCTGTCACGCTTGCTAAAAAATGTGGCGTGAGCTAGGAGCTCTGTCACGCGTGCTAAAATGTGCTTTAGGATGTGGCGTGAGCTAGGAGCTCTGTCACGCGTGCTAAAAAATGTGGCGTGAGCTAGGAGCTCTGTCACGCGTGCTAAAAAATGTGGCGTGAGCTAGGAGCTCTGTCACGCTTGCTAAAAAATGTGGCGTGAGCTAGGAGCTCTGTCACGCGTGCTAAAAAATGCTTTAGGATGTGGCGTGAGCTAGGAGCTCTGTCACGCGTGCTAAAAAATGTGGCGTGAGCTAGGGCTCTGTCACGCGTGCTAAAAAAATGTTTTAATGTGGCGTGAGCTAGGAGCTCTGTCACGCGTGCTAAAAAATGTGGCGTGAGCTAGGAGCTCTGTCACGCGTGCTAAAAAATGTGGCGTGAGCTAGGAGCTCTGTCACGCGTGCTAAAAAAAATGTGGCGTGAGCTAGGAGCTCTGCCGCGCTGAAAAGTAACCAATATCTCTCTCACGAGAGGTATTGGTTACTATGTCAGAACCAGTTCAACTTCGGCGACTGGATGACTCAATCAGGACGACCTTCAATTGCGGGCGACACGTGATGATTTCGTCGGTGAGTCAATGTTTTCGAAATCCTTTGTGAATAAAAAAAATTCACTTTACAGTTGGATGATTGCCGTACTCGGACGCGTTCTGTACTAAAGCGACTCCAGACTGCTTCAAGAGGTACGGTAGATTTCGTAGAGTGTGATACAATCGTTATAGGGCAGGAAACCAGTAGAGTAGTAGAATGTAAAAGACCATCCTCCTCATTAGAAAATAATTGAAATTATAACGGCGCCAAAGGTAAGAGGATTTAGGACACCTTTGTTCTATCAACGTAGCTGCTTTCCAAAAGTGGAAATATTG
Source organism: Pristionchus exspectatus (assembly GCA_911812115.1). NCBI lineage: Eukaryota > Metazoa > Nematoda > Chromadorea > Rhabditida > Neodiplogasteridae > Pristionchus > Pristionchus exspectatus. Next base: position 22,009,093 of record OU461587.1, read on the forward strand.
AAAACTGCAATGATTAATGGGAGAATCGCTCGTCAATTTTTAATCCACCACCTGCACAGCCTTATTGATAAATAGTTTGAGTTGTTAGAAGATTACAATCTACCGTATCTATTCGGCTGGTGCTCAACTTGTGGGTGTAAGTCCCCAATCTGTTCTGGCAGAACTTTTGTCCAGCCGATCAAATGAGGAATGATGGTCATCTTGAAAAACGCGAAAAGCATTGCCTTCTTGACTACCTACACACCGTAGTAGAGAGCGAAAGCAATCGCCTTCTGCCTAGCAAAATTAGCCTTAAATTCTTTACTTTGCGAGAAGCATGGCTACTTTTTTCAGAATGAGCATGACTTCGGCAGTTGGATGACTCAAAGCGTGGGAGCAGGGTGAGATTCTTCTACTACAAATGGAACAAAACAATTTAATCGGTGAGTTGATGTGTTCGTTTTCCTATATCAGCAAACAATTTAACTTTGCAGTGGTTGACTACAAGTGCCATCTCCGGGCGCTCGATGTGGCTCCTAGGCTGGAATTTGCTCGTATCTATGTAGAAATATCACCATTTTTTGTGTTGTACTTGTTTCATTGATTATGCACCGATGCAATTGATCGACAGTTAGCCTGTAGAATAGTCGTTACACCGCTCTTACAATATGTTTTCAACTCAATTAGTCCTGTTTCTCTGGTCCTCGTTTTTTCATATAAATTTTCTTCCTTGAGAATAAATAAATTGTTTTCGAAAGAGCCTCTGAATTGGTTTATTTCGAAGTCGTTTGTAACGATTATTCTATATTTTGCCGACATGAGTAGTATTTATAAAAATAAATTTGATTACGATTTAATGGCGAAATATAATGAATTGCTCATCTTCCTATATACGGTATTGATTAAGTTTATTGCGGCCTTCGCTGTAAATAAATCAAAA